>JAWNNS010000406.1:0-1428030 GCA_035044605.1 Scaptomyza cyrtandrae
GACTTCTAAATCTTTAAAAGGCATATAACAAGCAAGGTGTGTTCTTTATTTAAACAGTTGTTGATAATAACTTCCTGCGCTTTTGTAAATCCCCAACCAAACAATACACTAAATAATATGGTATAATTTGGCTGTCTTGACACATTTATCATCATAGAGTTATCTGAAATGGGTAAAACTAATTTGTCACTGCTATTGATTAATATTTTATATTTCCACAACTTTCGTCATTATTATAAAAAAAAAACTATTTGTTTTATTATTGATGTTTATACTTATTAATTAAACATTTTCTGCAATGTAGATCATAAATTTGTCAATTTCTTATATTTTGTGTATTGATAAGAAATTACTGGTTACTAAAATGTTTCATTTCGTGTATTTATAATAAAATTTATGAGCAATTGAACATATTTTATTTGAATCTTAATCTGTTTACATTCTTAGTGGTAGTTATACTGTTAACTGATGTCTTGTTATCAGTTTGGTTGTGTTTACTGCTCCCCGATATGATTAAAATGATACAACCTGGTTTGTGAGCAAAAAGCGTTTCAGTTGTTATTTTGTTTTGGCCATCGGCGGATCGTTTGGAAATTTTTACGGCGTGTCTTTATAGTATATATAAATATATATACTATATATATAACTTACATATATACGTGAACGAACACACTAATCAAAATGTGCAACGTTTGTTGGGAATGCATCAAATGCCCAGGCAAAATGGTTTACTGGTAAGTTTTATACTATAGATGTTTTACCTTTTTCGCAGCTGTGACTCAGTCGCAAAGTCATAAAAGGGTTTAAAACAATGAGATTGTGTTAATCACGCAATGTGCTTTCGATTTAAAAAGAGCGATAGCATTTTTGGGTTTTCATGTACTTAGATAATTGAAGCACTCATAAAACAATAAACATTAGCTACAATTTGATTAATTGAAGTCCCAGCTATAAATTTCTATTATCTCTTTTTCATAAAGTCTAGTAAAGTATATTTAGAATTTTTGGCAGCAAATGAAATTTTTTTGCGTTAGTCACTTTAAAATTGAATAATGCCGGTTTACTGTTTTCGGAGTTGCTTGAAATTTAATTTTTTGGTAATAATAAATTCTGTTCACATTACTAATGTTTCCTATGTTTTTTAACCCATTTTAGTTGCTGTGTATTATGTACTATGTATGTATTATGTATATTATGCTCCTTTATTGTACTATTGGTGATTATTGGTTTAATGGTTTACTTCACCGTCTACCACAACAAGGATAATGGAGATGCACAGAAATCGATAGAACGCGTGATGCCGGTTGTGAAAAGAAGCATACGCGATTATTTCAATAAGGAATATTAAAGTTTGTCATAAGCTTAAAGAATTTATAATAGTATAAGTAATAGTAGCTAACGATGAAAAAAAAAACAAAAATAATAATAGTAACCGAAAACCTACACTAATCTAATCGTTTTTTTGTTGAGCCCAGTCTCCATATAATTGGCTTTTTTCGTTATCAGTCTATTGTCGAATTATTTGAAGTTGGTATGGCCCATTTAGAGCGCTTTTAGTTTACTTGGTCGATAAGCAATGCTATGAACGTTACATGATTCATAGGAAACATGAAATTTTTCCGGGAACTCAATTAGCCAACGTGACATTGAGAGCCAGAAATAGCGAGAGAGAGAGAGAGGGAGATAGAGAGAGAGAGAGAGAGAGAGAGGAAAAGAGAGACCGTAAAAAGAGGGACGTCCCGCTGGTAAACCCTCATCTGCTAGCAGCTGTTAGGTAAATAATTTTCCACATCCTTTTGTACTCATATTTTGCTGGTTTGGTCAGGTCAGGTAGTCACAAAATCAAGGGATGAAACTACTTCTTGGACTCGTCTCGCGTCAATCACAGTTTAGTTTTTGCCAGCCAAGCGTCAGGTCCTCAAAACAATGTCGTCGTCGTCGAATGCAACCTTATACTACACGGCTATCGACGACATGTTCAAAGAGTTGTTGCTTGACACCAATGCCAAGGAGCAGGTGCCAACTGTAGAGAATGAGGAGCCACTGATAGTTACACCAAAGCGTATTGTGCGCATACGCAAGCTTAATCTGTTTGGCAAGCATGCAGATACAGAAGAGTTTGTCATTTGTCGACGCATGCCGATGCCAGAAACTCATATCAAGTTATCGCCCAGGAGTGAGGAGTTGCGCAAGGAGCGACAGGCGAATGATTTGCTACGACTGCGCCGTCAGCGTTGGGAGGATGAACAAAAGAGGCCAATGCGTCGCCTAACAATAAGAATTTGAGTGGGGTCAGGAATACATATTTATACATGACTACGTGTGATCGATCGAATGATTTAACACAGCGGTCGGGGAACCTGGGTAAATTACCCAAAATTGGGTAAAAATGCAATTTTTGGGGGTAAAAATGAAACTTTTGTGAGTAAAAAGTATTTATTTTTCTTCGCCATGGGGTAATATCAACTTACACAAAAATATTTTGGGGTAATGATTAAAAAAGTTCCCCGACCGCTGATTTAAAAATATTGTGCTTCCGTGTTTTATGCATTAGTTTTAAGTATTTTATAAGCATGCAATGGTGATTTAATTAGCAATTACACAAACCTTTAAAAACAAATGTACCAAATGCGTTGAGTGAAACTTTGCTAAAGATGTGGGGAATAAACTGTTGAGCTTATAAAGCTTTGTCGATCGAAGCTTTCAATCAATTGAATTAAAAGAAAAGAAACAATTTGGAAAGTTTCTACACAGAAAAAAATACCTATGGTGTGCCACATCGAAATCATGATAAAAATACTAAATATTTTGTGTAAGCTTTTATTTAAACTAGAGGTGAGTTTTGCAACCGTATACTTCCGATTCATTTTGCATTCCTTCGTTAGTACCTCATTTAAAGAAAGTGAAAATCGAAAGTTTTTTTGAGAAATAATTTTACAACAACTACTTGGAGCAATGCTCCTTTGTCATATCTGCAAACGACTAATCTAACCTTGATTAAGGGGTTGTTATTGCCTTGATAAGATGAAACGCTAACTTTTGTTTTTTTTGCGAAGATACGATCTTCAAAATTGACACAATAATAAGCCGGCTTAAACAATATTATGACTGGATTTGTTTGTTTGGTTTGTCAAGTTCATGAAAAACTTTGCCAACTTTAAATTTCTGGAAACGTATCACTAATCTATAGATTAGCAAAATCACTCTTAAAATATACTTTCGGTAATAGAATCCTTGGAATAGTTCACTGCACTTGACCTAAGTATTGATTTATCATTTAAATGACTTTCACAAGCGTATTTTAAGGTTTCTAATCAGCACGTTTAATATATTTTGCCATTATGCTTTAAATGTTATATAAACATATGTGCTACTGTCATTTTTCCGAGACGCAATAGTCCGAACTTTATGCAAATCATTTTATTTGCAACAATATCAAACCCCGTTGACCTTTTCCCCAAAGCATGACTTGTATGTATTCTGCTGACAGCCCTATTCATTCCAAACAAATTCTCGACAACAATCTTTACAACACTAAGGCATTTACCATGCGTCTCGTTTCTATCAAGTGACTACAGCTAGCTTTCGAAACTTGTTGTCTCAATGAAAGTCATAACGTGTAGTTTTGTAAAAATCGCTACGGGCAAACGGATAGCCCAAATTGGCTGAAATTAAGTCAAAAGCTGGTCCATTGTATCATCTATGACTCCACCAAAAATGTTTGGTTTTGCATTTGTACAAGCCGCTTAAATCGCGAAAGATTACAGCAAACGAATGCCAACTCCGATTTAAATGATTCTTAAAAAATCAGATACTTCCGTTCCGTGGCTGCCGCTTGACCAAATTTCAACAATTTCGTTGCCTTCCAACATGTTCAAATCATTTAACGAAGTTCATTTTAAATCGTACATTTCTTGTAAACAAATAACAGCTTTAAAGATTCGATGGGAATTCGCTTTGTCGTTATCATCACCAATGAGCAATCCACGCGGCCGGTCAATTTACCAGCCGCTACCTTAAACAGAGCGAAAAGAGGAGGGAGGAGAGAAAACCGGTGCGTTTGGTGAGAGCGTCGACTCAGAGCATGCACATGTAGTAAAAAAGCGCTGTGAGCTTTGTTTTGTACCGGGTCGGAACGGATGTGGGGGGGGATCTGAACTTGACGGCGTGTGCTGGTTACTTAAAAAACATACCTATAATCGAATCGGATCGCAGTTTGTTATTTATTTGAATCAGAAATGAGTAATTTTGGTAGATATAAACATACACTTTTAGCTTTTACTATTAGTGATAAATATTTTTTATTGCCCTAATCTCTTAAAGCATGACTAGTAAGATTTTACAGCTCTTAAAATACTGATCCCAAATTGATAGTCATCCGGGTCGTATATATGACCGTGAATCGCAGAATTTTGTAAGCGCATAATCGTCTACTTAAAGATAAGCAACGATGAGCAAGCGTTTGTCCAGTTTCGATTAGATGTAGGCTCCTGATTATTAAACTTACACAATATTGCATTCATTAAAGTTTAGGCTAATCACATTATAAATTTGTGAAATGCGTGCACTTTATGAGCTAAAAAGTGAGCATAAACTAGATTGAGATGGTTATTCTGTGGATATTAATTTCTGGCTTTATACATGAAACAAATTTTATATTATTTTTTTTAATGTGTGACGAATTAAGAAACAATCCAAACTAAATAAATAAATTCCTGCTCTTTTTAAATTTTATATTATTTTTCAATTTTAATGTGTGACGAATTAAGAAACAATCCAAACTAAATAAATAAATTCCTGCTCTTTTTAAATGAATATTGTTTATTCTTTCTAAGGAAGAATTTTAAAAAAATTATTATAAAAATATTTTTTTAATAAATAAAGTTTTTTAACACGATCATTTCAGAACGGTATGTATTCATATTTATAAATAAATACTTAGAAATATTTTAAACTTTTTAATGCAACGCGTGCTTTGAATAAATGTTAGTTATTTACTGTAGAAGAACAAAAATACTTATCAAATAAAATCATAAGCTTGAATTTTATTTTTTAGATTGTTGACTTCTACCGTTTGCCGTTGATGAATTTTAAACACATTGCACTTAAGAGCGAATGATAAACATAAAAACTTGTGAACGTAAGCACTTTAGCTAAGTACAGTGAAGCTCTAAAGGAATAAGTTTTAAAATTAGCATTATTTATTATTATCATAGTATTTGACTTAACCTAAGTAATACACATTTTGCTTTACACAAAACAGAAAAGTAGATTTCAGGACTGATGGTTAAAATTATTATAAGTATATGGTACCCGCCCTTTGTATAAGATTTACGCTTAACATCTATAAAGCCTGGTCAGCAGTAGAGACCCTGACCCTCGTTCTGCTCAACATGATGGTTGCAGTATTGACGCTGAGTTGGAGTCAGTCCCATGGTATCAACCTCCGATTTAAACTGCTCGATGCCGCCAACGCCAGCGAGATAACCATTCAGTTTGGTGGCCACGTAGCTGGTCTGTAGCAATTGCTGGTTAAGATTGAGGGAGGCAGCCAGATCCTTATGACCCTGCAGTCTGTACTTCTGATGGTAGCTGTGTGGATACACGTAAATTAGTATATAACACTAGTTATTAAATTAACTATACTTACTCTTCAGCTGCATAAAAGTTCTCCTTTGGCGCAATACCAGTGGTGATCACTTCAGGAGCACGACGCTCTTGCTCTTCCGTTTTGGATGCTGCCGCAATTCTCTTTTGCTCCTCATCGTGATAGAGTATTAGTGAGGCATATTGTCGCTTCATGGGCTTGGTCAGGCCATACTCGTGGTTGTTCCAGAACAAGTCCAGGAGCTCCTTGAAACTAATCACCGTGGGATCATAGTCAATCTCCAGCACCTCTGTGTGATCACCCCTGCATAGAGTCGATTGGTTAGTAAGCATTAAGCGTGAGCAAGCAGCAAAAGCATGGATGAGAGAGAGCAGAAATTGTTGCTTGTTAGGCCAATTGATGTCCAATTTTTCAATGCTTACATTTTACGGTACGTTGGCAATTCGGTTCTGCCGCCAGCATATCCCACAGTGGTACGCAACACGCCACGGGTACAGGGACTCAGCGCCCCAGAAGCAGCCCATGCCAAAGGTTGCTGTCCATGGCTTACATTCAAACGATGCACGGGAGATAGGTTGAGTTCTTTTTGCTCATTGCGTACAGTGCTCTGCAGGGAAAATAAAGAAACATCAAAAATAACTGTTAATCTGTTATACAAACACTTAAGGTTCAATGCACTTAGCACACCAGAAAGAGAAAACTGAGGCCGTAACCAAAACCAGGCAAACAGCGCATCTTGCGTTTTACAAATTTTTAACGCGTCAGTTTTCAAAGTTCTGTAGCTTTGCTCTCTGCCCGTTCTTGCGACTTGCATTAGCCAATGAGTATATAATAGAGGAGACGAAATTGGCACGCCCACTATCGATAACCTACCTCCATGCCTTGGCTCGACTAAGGCTCGTGTTAAGTTGGCTGCAGTCAGCAGCTGCTTATGTTTTGATTATTGCTTCTTTGCTTATACATCTGGGCCTGCCGCCATAATTGAATTTGTTTTTGTTTTCATTATGGACTGTTTTGTCGTATGTATTTGGCACTGTATGTTTGCTGAAAACCCAATATGTATGTATTTATGTATATATGTATCAGAGCTCATGCCAATGTATTCTCCACTCATGTCTTGAATGGTTTGTTTTGATTTGAGTTGTTGCTGTTTAATTCGTTTTGCATTGCATTGCTTGGGTGGCTGAAATCAAATGTTTGTACGTAAACAAGTTTAAAATTTTTTTTTATATTTTTATTTATTTAATAAAAATTATGGGAAACTGCTTTAAAATTGTAATAAAAAAAACTTAATCTAGAATTTTTACAAATACCAATAATATGTGAATATTTTTTTATTATTTTTATTTTTTTGTTTAATGTCTTAACGTAAGTATATTATGTTTGTATGTGTGTTGTTGTATGCTCGGTATAAATATATAAAAAAATCTGATTGGTTATCTTAAACATTTAAAACTTTTAAAGTGACGACCGTTTCTATTGAAATCTCAAGCATAAAATGACACACACATTAAAAGCAAGTAAGAAGGCTCTAGTCGAGAAATCCCGACTAGACGATACCCTGATCCCTATGCTTTACGCGTACAGTCACAGGCGGACAGACGGACAGACGGACGGACAGACGGACATGGCTATATCGACTCGGCTGTTGATGCTGATCAAGAATATATATCACATTATGGGTTCGGAGATGCTTCCTTCTGCCTGTTACATAATTTTGCACAAAACCATTATACCCTTTTTTTCCTATTTTTAATGGGATCAGGGTATAAAAACAAGTAAGAAGGCTCTAGTCGAGAAATCAGAAAAAACTTGACGCGTACAGTCAGTGCTTGCAAGTACATACATATGTACATACATACATTCTCATAATATACTTTGCATATTCAAGCTTTTCTTCATATTTAGTAGCTGCAAAAAAATCTTCTAGAAAATAATAGAAAATAAAAAATTATGATTTGTCAATGTATTCATTACACATTTGTTGTATTCATACATTTATTTCATTTTTAAATAAAAAAGTATATGAGTACATATGTATATATATGTATTTTTTATTTTATTTATTTTTTGTTGAAGTGCCGAAGGAAAAACGGCTGCAGGTGGTCTAGGCCCGTCATTATGTGTATGCATGTGTGTGCGCCTAACAGGAATAGGATAGACAAAACGAAAAAATACAAACAACAACAACACGTGATGGTTGTCGTTGCTGGAACGCACAAGCTGCACAGTGTTATTTTAATACCCTTTATTACAATATTCAATTAATGTCAATGCAATTTTTAACATATATTTATTTAATATACGGACATTTAAGGTTAGGTATATGAATACAAAAATTGAAAAATTTAATTCGGCTTTAAGTCATCTTAAACCTGTTCAATAAGTTAATAATCTTCTACCTTATTTCCAATATATACATACGCATATATAATGGAATTCATATTTAAGTATCTCACGTTTGGCCATACAATTTTACAAAGTTCATATAAAATCTATACTACTCTCCCATGTTAGGCATTAGCAAGCAGATAGAACCAAAAGTCGAAAATTGACAATCTCAACTTTGGCCACCACACACAGCAAACAGAAGTATTGGCGATCACTATGGTTCTCTCGCATCGCACGCTTTGAGAGAGACATGAGAGAGAGTTGCCAAAGCAGAAGCGGTACTTTTTCCGCTTGCCCCTTTCCCACGAGCTCTCGCACGCATGGCGGTTTTCGATAACAAAAAGGGGCGGCTATTTTCCTCTCTATTACTTGAATACTTTTTGGCATTAGCAATCGCATACTCTCAGCGCTGCTCAGCTGTTTGCGGCGAGTGCAACGCACAGCTGTTACGTCGAAGTCGTCGTCACTGCTGTTTAATCAAGGTCAACTTGGGTATAGGCAAATTGTTAATATTGTATATGTTGCAAAAACGAAAGTTGCGCTAAACGGTTTTAAGCAAAAGAATTGTGTGGATTTTTTTTTGACACTAGCACACAATATAAAAAGACCTTTGAACAATTTTATGAATCACTTTGAACTTGCCTTAAAATTACGAAACAAACGCGCAAACATTTTTCGGCTGTTGTTGCTAGAACAGTTGGGCGGCAACTAATGCTGGCCAAAACAAATAGTACGACGAAAATATGAAGAGCCATAAATGCGAAGCAAGACACGACAATAGAAGCTTAAATTTTTGTCTCGGTGGCCATGAATCAGTTCAAGCACTCGGAAGCTTAATTGTACTTAATTTCAAAATACTTATACCACCGCATCTTTATATAAATTTGAACCTATTACACTTTATTAAACGTTGAACACTTTTCACACATTTTTGTTCGCATGCTTACCAAATCCTTGAGCTTAGGAGTGGAGACATCATTGGTAATTGTCAGCGACATTATTTTTTTTTTAATTTTGTAGAGTTTGTTGTGCTTGGTCTTAAGAAAGTCGAGCAACTGTTGACTAGCCGCCACCTCAACGCATCATTTGCTGTTTTGATAATATTCTGTCCATCCAAAGAGAGAGTGAGAGCAAGAGGCACTTTTACAAGTGTTTTGTTGTTTGTTGCTCGCAACACACCCATTGAAAAATAAAATTAGAGAACTCTTGGGCAACATACTCGTACAAATGTTGCCAAGCTAGTTAAGCGTGCGCTCTTTATGCGAGCTTTTGACAAAAACTTTGACAATATAAAACTAAAACTTTCTGACTTGCTGTTTTTATTGGTACATATGCAAATATACAATGCAAATATACTATGCCAGTTTTTGAAAAAGTTCGCAGTCTTATGGCGGCTTGAGCTTAAACTATTTATTGCTACTTGTTGGGCTCATATTTAAGTCGGCTCAGACGTAAAATAAAATCCAGCAAAAACATTTGTATTTTAATTTCCTTGGGATTCTCAGTGTTGTAAAAACCAGGTACGCCTGCCTTTTGCAGCATGGATTGTTGGTCATGAACCTAAATAAAATAAACACATATATCGTTTCCCATACGAGCCTTACTACAAGCAACATCATATGCGCCGTCAATACCCGCCCATTTCAATGCTGCAGTTGCAAGTGCTTGTCGACACCAGTCGCATTGACATCACCCAACCAATCGACATCTCGACACTCTGCAATTCGGGTCTGCTGTCGCTTAAGCCTGCAGAACTGCAATACGGTTTTCAGCTAACGGACGACGGGCTAGACAATTTCAAGGCAAAGATCAACATTGAAGTGCAGCACGCCAGTGAGGCAGTCATAGCAGCTGTTGAACGCAATGGTGGTGTCATACGTACAGCCTACTACGATCCACGAAGTCTTCACATATTGGCTAATCCTAAGAAATGGTTTGAAAAGAGTATCCCGATACCACAGCGCATGCTGCCGCCACAAGATGCCGTAGAATACTACACAGATGCTAAGAATCGAGGCTATTTGGCCAATCCCGAGGAAATAAGTAAGGAACGTTTGGTTTTGGCGCAAAAATACGGTTACGAGCTGCCGCGCATTGAGGATGATTCCGATTATGAAATGCTTACAGCTGCTAAAGATGCTCGACAACTGTTCCATGGCCTGGAGCCAGGTTGGCTCATAAACTTAGTTGATAAAACAATAGTCAAGCTTAAGGCAACTTAAACTCCATTCTTTTTTGTTTGTTACTATGTTTTGTTAATTAAAGAAATGTAAAACGGGGTTTTGGACTACGATTACACAGATTACTAGGACATAGATTTATGCAATAATGTACATGTCTTTTATATAAACACCTGCTTAGCCGATAGATTCTCCATGAAGGGCTTGACCACGGCGCTCGTTGCAAAGCAAAAGATTAGGCCAAATGTAATAGAAATAGGCAGCGCTGGCAATGCCTTCCGCCAAATGGCTAAAAGCAGCAGTGTGAGGCAAAGTCCAATCAAAATGGCAACAAAGCAGGCAATTGTTGTCGTCCAGTCACCATAGCTAGAAGCTTTGCCCACCAGCACGGAGTAGAATATAAAATCACCCAGACCAAGTTTAATGCCACCTACAAAAGTATTAGTATTAGTATTATGTCTTGCAAAGGATTTCAATTTATTATCTTACGTTCTTCCTGCGCCTCTGGTTGGGTTGGTTCCGGTGCTGTCACTGTACGATATTCGTTGGTGCGACCATTGCTGCTCTGCGTGCTTTGTACCTCAATTTGTCGACGCGCCACGCGATCGCTACGATTGGCGGACCACTCTTGTGTAAATCCAGCTGCCTCTTCTGCAAAAAAGAGGACAAATAATTAACTTTATTGCGTTCTATTCTTTGACATTTATGGGACAGGATACTAGCAGCGTCTGACACCAATTAACAACAATGGCAAGAATAGCTTTAAAAGTTAAATAGGGTAGCTTCAAACTCAATTTAAGTTATCTACCATAAAATAGTACGACACCACAATACAAAAACTTATAAAAGCGCTTAAGAGATGAGGTATACAAAAATCATAAGAAAATAAATCCATATGTACCGTTTTGGTGCAAATTTCTTTTAAATGTCACAAGTGGCATACCTTCAGCAGCCGCGTGATTGTCCTGCTGACGTTGATTGTTGCGCGTATTACCTGAACGTGAGCTGCTTGCACCGGCAGCTGGGTCTGGGGAGGCCAACGAGTTTTGTGTGGCTCTTGTAGTCGTTGTGGAATTACTTGATGACGGCGAGGATGTGTCAGTTGGCAGTGTCTGCTCCGGCGTATAGTGTGTGCCCATGTATGTGTAAATGACCGTAGCTGCAAAATAAAATAATATTAAAATGCAATTATACTAAAATCTCCTTTTGAGTTACAAACTTACACGAGTAGATTAAAGCAGGAAAGATTTGCTCATTGCGCTCCTGAGCGGTTTCCACTAAAATACGAAGCGGTCCGCGCGGCGACAACACGGCTATGAGATCTGTATTTGAGACACACATTTAGTACATGCTGATAAAATGATTCAAATGGATGCGTACCCCAAATAGAGATGGCTGCCAGCACTGCCCAGGCTGTCCATTCTGGCAGGTATTTAATAAAAACCAACGCCATCAGAGCAGCTACAAATATTAAGTAGCCCTGCTGCAAGCGCAATGGACCCTGCCAGTGTATGGCCATCATGCCGGCTACACCAAAGTTCCACATGATCAGCACGGCCGTTGGATAATCCATAGGAATGTTATAAGCACGCAACAGCTCCTCCAGGTATAAATAGGTGAAGATGAACAGAAGCATGAACGAGGACAGTATAAGCCAGCCGTGTATGACGCGATAGCAACGTTTCTTGTACAAGACAATCAGCAGAATGGTCATCACGACAACAACGCTCATTAGAATCAAGGAGTTGGCTAATGCGTTCCAAAACTTGACACTCGGCTCCGGCGATAGCTCGTGAAAGGGCGTGTACAGTCTAGCAAAGATTAAAATCATTTTATGACTGCTGCATTAAGGTTTGTATTGCGAATAACGTACAGATACACATCCGTGCTGTTGTAGAAGCTAATCGAGTTAATGGTTGCCACAACGACCAGCATACACAGAGAGACAGGCACAAATAGTTTTATAACATGTTGAGCTCCATATTTCAAACCCTGCGCCTCCTCTATATCATGTTGCGATGGACCAGGGCCAGGAGTAGGTCCACCATCTGGTCCGCCCGCATTCAGTCTTGAGGGACGAGAGCTAGATTCACGTATGACGACACTGGGCACGGTAAGCACAGCCTGAAATAAAATTCACAATTATTTAATGTTCATCAAATGTCATCAAGTAAGCTTACCCCATCCGGAGCATCTGCATCGTTAGTACCATAGTTACTACGTTGTTGTTGTTGTTGGTGCCGCCTTGGAGGGCGCTCCAAACGCTCTGCCGCGCCGCTAATACATCCATCAGCGTTCGCTGGCGCCGCCGACGTTACGTCCATGAGCGGTGTGCGTTCGTTAGCCGCCGCCTCCTCAGCGTTTAAAGACGCCCACTTCGATGCCGTAGTTGAAGAACGTAACTTTAAAAGTGCGCAATATGTAGACCGTCAGTACGATAATTGATTGAATGATGGAATGACAGTGTGGATGATTTAAAAATGCACTACATACAATTACAAGAAGCCAAATAAGAAAAGCCTAATAACTTTCTTTTGTTTTCGGCTTGCAAACGACTCATAGGCAGTTAGCGATGAGCCAAACTACAAAAAGTTATCGAGTGTTAATTGTTGTGAGCCAACCTTAAACAGTTCATTTATTGATATATCGAACTGCTAGCTCGCTCCTGACCCGTAGATTCTTAGATTAAGTAGTCCTTCCACTTTCTGAGAAAAATAATACAGTTTTAAAGTTTTTTCTTTTGTGTTTATTTTGTTTTATTCTTATTTTATTTCTTGTTGTGTTTTTGAGGCAATCGATAGTTGACTTTATTAGTTCTTATCGATTCTCTGGCTCGGCGCGTTTGGGTTCGAAATTCGATCAAATAGTTTTCCATACTTAGTGTTTTTTAAAGACATAATCAATTTATTAAGCCCGGATAGCAAATATCTTGTGGTGTAAGCACTCGATCACTAAGTACCCAAACGGCACCCTCTGCTCCAAAGAATATTTGCTGTATGTTTTTGGAAGTAAGGTAAATAATCTCATTGCCCTCTGTGGTCAAATTTGCCAGCTTAGTGCAACGGACAACGGCACCAAATTTGGGCACCACGTAGAACAGTGCTCCAAAATAATCGATGAGCATGCTGCGACTTGGACCCAACAAACTGCCCAAACGTGTGAGTTGTATGTGTGAGGAAGATGGTGAGGAGCTTATCAGTTGCAATCTGTGTATGGAACTGTAAAGCGCACCATCTTGATCCGAGATAATGAGTTCACCCTGCAATCCAAAGGTAAAGTCCATTGGTGTGATGGGAAATGCTTGAGTCATGTTTTCATACTTGTTGCTTATTAGGTCCTGATGATGCCAGGTCTGCTCCACTATATCATAGGCCACAATCCGAGGCTGGTTGTTTGATATAATGAAGATATGCCGCTCCAACTCGCAGCTACTTGACCTGGGACCTAGCTGAACCACCAAACTCTCTGTCGCATTAGCGGCAATATGTTTTGCACAATCGATGCGCAATAGTTCGGCATTGTTGCGTATTAAATCGAAGACGAGCAGCTTGGGAGAACAATCACTATTTGGCCAACCCACATCCATGACCCAAAGACGACTTAGGCTGTCCACCTGTGACCAGTGCGCCTGCTGCAACAACGTACAATCCAAGTCAACGTCAGCTCGACTCGCATGCACCTCGCTATTTGGGAAGATCGCTGTACGCATGGGCAAATAGGAAACGGGCCACTGTGCCTCGATCAGTGTGGGGAAATCATTGTGCGCCACGCTTATGCTGAGAAACACTCGCGAAAAGTGTGTGGACAAGTGTCGGACATTGTAACTGGACTCATTGAGGCCTGCCTGTGATAACAACCAGGCGTCATTGATTGTAGCCTTTATTAACATGCAAAAAACAATGTAAAAACTGAGCCGCGTTTGGTTGTCCATCGCTAAGAAAACCGAGTCCAACTGGCACTAAGCCAAAACAACAACTGCTTACGTTGTAAATGGAATTGGTCAAGTCAAGGCAGTTCAATAAATTTGTCAAATCGTCAATTTGTCTATCTCAGCATTTGCTATATCGTGTGTCAGCCGACAAATTAAACAAATTCGGCAACCTGCATTTCGACAAGTGCTAAAAAAAAGAGTTTACGATCAAATACATATGAAACCTCTAATTTGATATCGAGAAAAAATTGAGGTCATATCCGTCACTCTGTAAGAGCTAAGATGTGTTACCCATTTTATTAAAAATTTGTTGTTATTATTTTTTAGGTATATTATAGACATGATAACATATACGTGAGGCTTTTGAACTGGGTATATATTGTCTTAAGGGTATTCGTCATGCGGAATAACAATATTTTGGCTTACATGTTTGACAGATAGTGCAATGAGCTGTGTCTGTAAACGTTATCATTGTTATTGGTACTTTACCAATAATTAAAACTTACTGATAATGATATGGTATTGATATCGCATTCAAGCATCACGTCATGAGTTTAATGCAAAAACAATGCAAAGCTCGTAAAGTATTTAAGATATAACAAAATAGTTGAACCTCAAAGTTATCGGATAGTGTTAAGAAAATATTCCCCTAAAAATATCTTTTAATTTCTTGACCTAATAATAATATTATTACTTACAACACTTGATTTAAACGCTCCATTCATGTGTCATTATCTAATCTTAAACATTTTGAAAGACTTCTAAATCTTTAAAAGGCATATAATAAGCAAGGTGTGTTCTTTATTTAAACAGTTGTTGATAATAACTTCCTGCGCTTTTGTAAATCCCCAACCAAACAATACACTAAATAATATGGTATAATTTGGCTATCTTGACACATTTATCATCATAGAGTTACATTTTCTGCAATGTAGATCATAAATTTGTCAATTTCTTATATTTTGTGTATTGATAAGAAATTACTGGTTACTAAAATGTTTCATTTCGTGTATTTATAATAAAATTTATGAGCAATTGAACATATTTTATTTGAATCTTAATCTGTTTACATTCTTAGTGGTAGTTATACTGTCCGCAAGCCGTATACTTTTTTTGCTATTGGCCTAACGCTTATCTGACTATTTAAACTGTATTTAAATCAAAGGTCTAATGATAATATTAGCCGAGAGCAATAAACACTTAAAAATGAGAAATTCACCTTAGTTGCAAGTTCAGTCAACCTATGAAAACCTATGGAGTTTTGGGTTCAACGTAAGCTTTTTGTCACCCAGTTATGGCGTTATTAACTGATGTCTTGTTATCAGTTTGATTGTGTTTACTGCTCCCCGATATGATTAAAGCTTTTCACGCCTCAAAATGCTACAACCTGGTTTGTGAGCAAAAAGCGTTTCAGTTGTTATTTTGTTTTGGCCATCGGCGGATCGTTTGGAAATTTTTACGGCGTGTCTTTATAGTATATATAAATATATATACTATATATATAACTTACATATATACGTGAACGAACACACTAATCAAAATGTGCAACGCTTGTTGGGAATGCATCAAATGCCCAGGCAAAATGGTTTGCTGGTAAGTTTTATACTATAGATGTTTTACCTTTTTCGCAGCTGTGACTCAGTCGCAAAGTCATAAAAGGGTTTAAAACAATGAGAATGTGTTAATCACGCAATGTGCTTTCGATTTAAAAAGAGCGATAGCATTTTTGTGTTTTCATGTATTTAGATAATTGAAGCACTCATAAAACAATAGACATTAGATACAATTTGATTAATTGAAGTCCCAGCTATAAATTTCTATTATCTCTTTTTCATGAAGTCTAGTAAAGTATATTTACAATTTTTGGCAGAAAATGAAATTTTTTTGCGTTAGTCACTTTAAAATTGAATAATGCCGGTTTACTGTTTTCGGAGTTGCTTGAAATTTAATTTTTTTGGTAATAATAAATTCTGTTCACATTACTAATGTTTCCTTTGTTTTTTAACCCATTTTAGTTGCTGTGAGTGCGCCTGTAAAATGATCCTAAGCATATTATGCTCCTTTATTGTGCTATTGGTGATTATTGGTTTAATCGTTTACTTCACCGTCTACCACAACAAGGATAATGGAGATGCACAGAAATCGATAGAACGCGTGATGCCGGTTGTGAAAAGAAGCATACGCGATTATTTCAATAAGGAATATTAAAGTTTGTCATAAGCTTAAAGAATTTATAATAGTATAAGTAATAGTAGCTAACGATGAAAAAAAAAACAAAAATAATAATAGTAACCGAAAACCTACACTAATCTAATCGTTTTTTTGTTGAGCCAAGTCTCCATATAATTGGCTTTTTTCGTTATCAGTCAATTGTCGAATTATTTGAAGTTGGTATGGCCCATTTAGAGCGCTTTTAGTTTACTTGGTCGATAAGCAATGCTATGAACGTTACATGATTCATAGGAAACATGAAATTTTTCCGGGAACTCAATTAGCCAACGTGACATTGAGAGCCAGAAATAGCGAGAGAGAGGGAGATAGAGAGAGAGAGAGGAAAAGAGAGACCGTAAAAAGAGGGACGTCCCGCTGGTAAACCCTCATCTGCTAGCAGCTGTTAGGTAAATAATTTTCCACATCCTTTTGTACTCATATTTTGCTGGTTTGGTCAGGTCAGGTAGTCACAAAATCAAGGGATGAAACTACTTCTTGGACTCGTCTCGCGTCAATCACAGTTTAGTTTTTGCCAGCCAAGCGTCAGGTCCTCAAAACAATGTCGTCGTCGTCGAATGCAACCTTATACTACACGGCTATCGACGACATGTTCAAAGAGTTGTTGCTTGACACCAATGCCAAGGAGCAGGTGCCAACTGTAGAGAATGAGGAGCCACTGATAGTTACACCAAAGCGTATTGTGCGCATACGCAAGCTTAATCTGTTTGGCAAGCATGCAGATACAGAAGAGTTTGTCATTTGTCGACGCATGCCGATGCCAGAAACTCATATCAAGTTATCGCCCAGGAGTGAGGAGTTGCGCAAGGAGCGACAGGCGAATGATTTGCTACGACTGCGCCGTCAGCGTTGGGAGGATGAACAAAAGAGGCCAATGCGTCGCCTAACAATAAGAATTTGAGTGGGGTCAGGAATACATATTTATACATGACTACGTGTGATCGATCGAATGATTTAACACAGCGGTCGGGGAACCTGGGTAAATTACCCAAAATTGGGTAAAAATGCAATTTTTGGGGGTAAAAATGAAACTTTTGTGAGTAAAAAGTATTTATTTTTCTTCGCCATGGGGTAATATCAACTTACACAAAAATATTTTGGGGTAATGATTAAAAAAGTTCCCCGACCGCTGATTTAAAAATATTGTGCTTCCGTGTTTTATGCATTAGTTTTAAGTATTTTATAAGCATGCAATGGTGATTTAATTAGCAATTACACAAACCTTTAAAAACAAATGTACCAAATGCGTTGAGTGAAACTTTGCTAAAGATGTGGGGAATAAACTGTTGAGCTTATAAAGCTTTGTCGATCGAAGCTTTCAATCAATTGAATTAAAAGAAAAAAAACAATTTGGAAAGTTTCTACACAGAAAAAAATACCTATGGTGTGCCACATCGAAATCATGATAAAAATACTAAATATTTTGTGTAAGCTTTTATTTAAACTAGAGGTGAGTTTTGCAACCGTATACTTCCGATTCATTTTGCATTCCTTCGTTAGTACCTCATTTAAAGAAAGTGAAAATCGAAAGTTTTTTTGAGAAATAATTTTACAACAACTGCTTGGAGCAATGCTCCTTTGTCATATCTGCAAACGACTAATCTAACCTTGATTAAGGGGTTGTTATTGCCTTGATAAGATGAAACGCTAACTTTTGTTTTTTTTGCGAAGATACGATCTTCAAAATTGACACAATAATAAGCCGGCTTAAACAATATTATGACTGGATTTGTTTGTTTGGTTTGTCAAGTTCATGAAAAACTTTGCCAACTTTAAATTTCTGGAAACGTATCACTTATCTATAGATTAGCAAAATCACTCTTAAAATATACTTTCGGTAATAGAATCCTTGGAATAGTTCACTGCACTTGACCTAAGTATTGATTTATCAGTTAAATGACTTTCACAAGCGTATTTTAAGGTTTCTAATCAGCACGTTTAATATATTTTGCCATTATGCTTTAAATGTTATATAAACATATGTGCTACTGTCATTTTTCCGAGACGCAATAGTCCGAACTTTATGCAAATCATTTTATTTGCAACAATATCAAACCCCGTTGACCTTTTCCCCAAAGCATGACTTGTATGTATTCTGCTGACAGCCCTATTCATTCCAAACAAATTCTCGACAACAATCTTTACAACACTAAGGCATTTACCATGCGTCTCGTTTCTATCAAGTGACTACAGCTAGCTTTCGAAACTTGTTGTCTCAATGAAAGTCATAACGTGTAGTTTTGTAAAAATCGCTACGGGCAAACGGATAGCCCAAATTGGCTGAAATTAAGTCAAAAGCTGGTCCATTGTATCATCTATGACTCCACCAAAAATGTTTGGTTTTGCATTTGTACAAGCCGCTTAAATCGCGAAAGATTACAGCAAACGAATGCCAACTCCGATTTAAATGATTCTTAAAAAATCAGATACTTCCGTTCCGTGGCTGCCGCTTGACCAAATTTCAACAATTTCGTTGCCTTCCAACATGTTCAAATCATTTAACGAAGTTCATTTTAAATCGTACATTTCTTGTAAACAAATAACAGCTTTAAAGATTCGATGGGAATTCGCTTTGTCGTTATCATCACCAATGAGCAATCCACGCGGCCGGTCAATTTACCAGCCGCTACCTTAAACAGAGCGAAAAGAGGAGAGAAAACCGGTGCGTTTGGTGAGAGCGTCGACTCAGAGCATGCACATGTAGTAAAAAAGCGCTGTGAGCTTTGTTTTGTACCGGGTCGGAACGGATGTGGGGGGGGATCTGAACTTGACGGCGTGTGCTGGTTACTTAAAAAACATACCTATAATCGAATCGGATCGCAGTTTGTTATTTATTTGAATCAGAAATGAGTAATTTTGGTAGATATAAACATACACTTTTAGCTTTTACTATTAGTGATAAATATTTTTTATTGCCCTAATCTCTTAAAGCATGACTAGTAAGATTTTACAGCTCTTAAAATACTGATCCCAAATTGATAGTCATCCGGGTCGTATATATGACCGTGAATCGCAGAATTTTGTAAGCGCATAATCGTCTACTTAAAGATAAGCAACGATGAGCAAGCGTTTGTCCAGTTTCGATTAGATGTAGGCTCCTGATTGTTAAACTTACACAATATTGCATTCATTAAAGTTTAGGCTAATCACATTATAAATTTGTGAAATGCGTGCACTTTATGAGCTAAAAAGTGAGCATAAACTAGATTGAGATGGTTATTCTGTGGATATTAATTTCTGGCTTTATACATGAAACAAATTTTATATTATTTTTTTTAATGTGTGACGAATTAAGAAACAATCCAAACTAAATAAATAATTTCCTGCTCTTTTTAAATTTTATATTATTTTTCAATTTTAATGTGTGACGAATTAAGAAACAATCCAAACTAAATAAATAAATTCCTGCTCTTTTTAAATTTTATATTATTTTTCAATTTTAATGTGTGACGAATTAAGAAACAATCCAAACTAAATAAATAAATTTCTGCTCTTTTTAAATGAATATTGTTTATTCTTTCTAAGGAAGAATTTTTAAAAAAATAAATAAAATAAAAATATTTTTTTAATAAATAAAATCTTTTAACACGATAATTTCAGATCGGTATGTATTCATACTTATAAATAAATACTTATAAATATTTTAAACTTTTTAATGCAATGCGTGCTTTGAATAAATGTTAATTATTTACTGTAAAAGAATAAAAATACTTATCAAATAAAATCATAAGCTTGAATTTTATTTTTTAAAGATTGTTGACTTTTACTGTTTGCCGTTGATAAATTTTAAACACATTGCACTTAAGAGCGAATGATAAACATAAAAACTTGTGAACGTAAGCACTTTAGCTAAGTACATTGAAGCTCTAAAGGAATAAGTTTTAAAATTAGCATTTTTTATTATCATAGTATTTGACTTAACCTAAGTAATACACATTTTGCTTTACACAAAACAGAAAAGTAGATTTCAGGACTGATGGTTAAAATTATTATAAGTATATGGTACCCGCCCTATGTATAAGATTTACGCTTAACATCTATAAAGCCTGGTCAGCAGTAGAGACCCTGACCCTCGTTCTGCTCAACATGATGGTTGCAGTATTGACGCTGAGTTGGAGTCAGTCCCATGGTATCAACCTCCGATTTAAACTGCTCGATGCCGCCAACGCCAGCGAGATAACCATTCAGTTTGGTGGCCACGTAGCTGGTCTGTAGCAACTGCTGGTTAAGATTGAGGGAGGCAGCCAGATCCTTATGACCCTGCAGTCTGTACTTCTGATGGTAGCTGTGTGGATACATGTAAATTAGTATATAACACTAGTTATTAAATTAACTATACTTACTCTTCAGCTGCATAAAAGTTCTCCTTTGGCGCAATACCAGTGGTGATCACTTCAGGAGCACGACGCTCTTGCTCTTCCGTTTTGGATGCTGCCGCAATTCTCTTTTGCTCCTCATCGTGATAGAGTATTAGTGAGGCATATTGTCGCTTCATGGGCTTGGTCAGGCCATACTCGTGGTTGTTCCAGAACAAGTCCAGGAGCTCCTTGAAACTAATTACCGTGGGATCATAGTCAATCTCCAGCACCTCTGTGTGATCACCCCTGCATAGAGTCGATTGGTTAGTAAGCATTAAGCGTGAGCAAGCAGCAAAAGCATGGATGAGAGAGAGCAGAAATTGTTGCTTGTTAGGCCAATTGATGTCCAATTTTTCAATGCTTACATTTTACGGTACGTTGGCAATTCGGTTCTGCCGCCAGCATATCCCACAGTGGTACGCAACACGCCACGGGTTGCGCCGTACAGGGACTCAGCGCCCCAGAAGCAGCCCATGCCAAAGGTTGCTGTCGCATGGCTCACATTCAAACGATGCACGGGAGACAGGTTGAGTTCTTTTTGCTCATTGCGTACAGTGCTCTGCAAGGAAAAGAAAGAAACATCAAAAATAACTGTTAATCTGTGATACAAACACTTAAGGTTCAATGCACTTAGCACACCAGAAAGAGAAAACTGAGGCCGTAACCAAAACCAGGCAAACAGCGCATCTTGCGTTTTACAAATTTTTAACGCGTCAGTTTTCAAAGTTCTGTAGCTTTGCTCTCTGCCCGTTTACTGCTCTTGCGACTTGCATTAGCAATCGCATACTCTCAGCGCTGCTCAGCTGTTTGCGGCGAGTGCAACGCACAGCTGTTACGTCGAAGTCGACGTCACTGCTGTATAATCAAGGTCAACTTGGGTATAGGCAAATTGTTAATATTGTATATGTTGCAAAAACGAAAGTTGCGCTAAACGGTTTTAAGCAAAAGAATTGTGTGGATTTTTTTTTTGACACTAGCACACAATATAAAAAGACCTTTGAACAATTTTATGAATCACTTTGAACTTGCCTTAAAATTACGAAACAAACGCGCAAACATTTTTCGGCTGTTGTTGCTAGAACAGTTGGGCGGCAACTAATGCTGGCCAAAACAAATAGTACGACGAAAATATGAAGAGCCATAAAAGCGAAGCAGGACACGACAATAGAAGCTTTAATTTTTGTCTCGGTGGCCATGAATCAGTTCAAGCACTCGGAAGCTTAATTGTACTTAATTTCAAAATACTTATACCACCGCATCTTTATATAAATTTGAACCTATTACACTTTATTAAACGTTGAACACTTTTCACACATTTTTGTTCGCATGCTTACCAAGTCCTTGAGCTTAGGAGTGGAGACATCATTGGTAATTGTCAGCGACATTATTTTTTTTTTAATTTTGTAGTTTGTTGTGCTTGGTCTTAAGAAAGTCGAGCAACTGTTGACTTACAGCGAGTTTCCTCTGATTTTATAGCCGCCATCTCAACGCATCATTTGCTGTTTTGATAATATTCTGTCCATCCAAAGAGAGAGTGAGAGCAAGAGGCACTTTTACAAGTGTTTTGTTGTTTGTTGCTCGCAACACACCCATTGAAAAATAAAATTAGAGAACTCTTGGGCAACATACTCGTACAAATGTTGCCAAGCTAGTTAAAGGTGCGCTCTTTATGCGAGCTTTTGACAAAAACTTTGACAATATAAAACTAAAACTTTCTGACTTGCTGTTTTTATTGGTACATATGCAAATATAGAATGCAAATATACTATGCCAGTTTTTGAAAAAGTTCGCAGTCTTATGGCGGCTTGAGCTTAAACTATTTATTGCTACTTGTTGGGCTCATATTTAAGTCGGCTCAGACGTAAAATAAAATCCAGCAAAAACATTTGTATTTTAATTTCCTTGGGATTCTCAGTGTTGTAAAAACCAGGTACGCCTGCCTTTTGCAGCATGGATTGTTGGTCATGAACCTAAATAAAATAAACACATATATCGACAAAAAGGGTTTTGCCCTAATTCGAATTTTTGCTTGCTTACTTTCTGATCCAACACTTCTACGATTTTCTTGTCTGTTTCCACTAACTTTTTGGTATGTTTGATTTTCATAAGTCCTAGTATATGCTGTAGCTCCTCTGGATCCTTAATCTTGCCACGCCAATCGGCCACCTCAATTTCATATTCATTTTCCACTTGCGCACGCATTTGTATCAAATGCTTCTCTGTAACATGCTGCAATTCCATTAGTGCCTTGACTATATCAAAAATGCTTTCGTTCAATACACAATTTGCTAGTTCTGTGAGCAGGTCATAGGAAATGCGCGTCTGTAGTATTCTAGATTTGGATAGTTTTGGTATTCAGCACAGTCCAGTTGCTTTGTCACTATGTACTCACTCTGGTAGTTCGGCGTGCATTTCCTTAAGTTGATCCACTAAAATTAAAAAATAAACAAATAAATAACGACTTGTGTTATCTGCACAAAAAAAAACATACTCAGAAAGTAAATTTTGCGCTGCAAAAACTCTGGCGAAGGCAGCTGAGGCGGCTTTTCTGTCTCGTCCGTCGCCGTGCTGCCTGTCTCCTGCGTTATTGAAACGTCTCCCATTTAATAAAGAATATAGTTTGGTTTCACAAGTTGGTTTCACAGTTTTACATGTTCCAATTCATATATTACACAGTCTGCGTTAGCGCAACCGAACAGCTGCTTGGATGCGACCAGGGCTGATTTCGCCATCAGCTGAAGTGTGACCACAAAAATTTTGTTAAATGCATCATACAAACATTTGAATATAACTGAAATTAAAATATATTTTTTTGCTGCACTTCATATTCCGTGTAACCACTGCTGTCTTTTACCGTAACTTTTTAAGTGCACGAAAAACAAAAATATGTATGTATTATTGGTCCTAATTGGTTGCAAAAGACACAGCCGTCTGTGTGACCAAAATAACTCACTTAAAATAATTAGTCCACAACATTTCAGTATTCAGTTAATATTTTATTTGTGTTTGTAAAACTTTGATTTAAAATCAAATGTGATTATTACTAGAAAGTGATTACATCTACTAAAGTTGATTATGCTAGAAGTCTAGCGATTTGCGTGCCTTAATAAATTGCTTGTCCATTTCGTAGTTGAAGACACGATGCATTTTGATTTTTCTCCGCTTCTTCAGCTCCGTTAAAAATGTGGCTGCACCGGAACAGGGTGTAGCAGGTACAACAGACTTCGTTACATCCTCCGAGTGCCATTCACGTTTACCAGTTTCACGTTGTGGTTGCCGGGGCGTCTCAACAATTTTCAGGCTGCTGAGACGCTGCAGAACTTGATTGGCTTCAATGTTTGACATTTTTGAATTTTTTAAAAATATCTTTGAATTTTGTTGAGCAAACGCCGTAAAGTGCAGTTAACCGATGTTGACTTGAAACTAATATTTCAAATATCTATTTCCTGACTTTTATATTCAAAACGTATATGCAAGTATTATAAGCCCGGCCATAAATTGTGCAAATTTCATGCTAATTGTCGTCGCAGCTGTCGTTTTATGCAGGTACCTGTAATATAAATGGGCTTATAATGCAATGATTTTCCGTTGAAATACGTGTAATCCCTTTTTAATGAATTTAAAAGCGCGCGCTGCGCAGGTAAATTTTTTAGCATGTACACACTGGCCGCGCATCATATGTTTCAAGAATTTAACTGTGTGTGCGAGAGTTTAGTGCGCGAGCGAGCTGAGTGTGGAGCCATTGCAGTACGAGATACGTTACACTTGTGTTACGCGTACGGCGAGGAAAACGATTCATTCGGTTACCCTTTCAGCATTCACTAATAATTGGCAATAAATTTATGTGATTGATTTTGACAATAGTGAGGAAGCAGAAGCAGCGAAAACCAAAATAAAAGACATCGAAAAAAATGAATATCGTAGCTAACTATGAATATTGTGTAATTGCTTGAAAAACAAATGAAATTGAAATGAGACAGCAGAATACTAGCGTGTCAACAGTTGGATTTAAAATAATTCATTAAATTCATTTGATTTGCTAAGGAAGAAAAACATATATTGGTTAAAACAAATCAAACCAACAAAAGCAAAAAGCAAAAGAACAACAAATAAAATAAAATTGTCATGTACACGGTAAACAAGGGACCCAGCAAAATTGTTGCTAAAACGCGTCGCGGTAAGAAGCAAACATTATTTATAAGAACAATCAAACACACATACATATAATAATGCAATAGGGCTAAGGGAATAGCGGTTGCCTGCAAAAAGTGTTGCTGTTATGTCACAACAGGCCGCCGCTGTCGACTGTAGCAGCGCTGCTTAACTCTCAAACAGCGCCGGCTCTCTCGAATATTCTCTCATTTGCTTTATACTTTTTGCCGGTTAACCGAACTTCCATTCAAACAATAACAAACAAACAAACAAACAATACCCACAGGTCTGCCTCAGAACTTTGAAAAGTTTGAGAGCATCAAGGAGAGCGGTAAAAAGTATGGCAGTCTCAGCAGCAGCTTCGATCTGAACAGTCCCGAGAAGAACAAAAAGTAAGTGAACAAAAAATCAAACAAAAGCCAGGGGGCTTTTTAAGCAAACGATGGACGAGCGCTGCATGCATTACATGTAGCTTATCTGAGCATTATTTTTTTTATCACAAGAAGTCTGTGGCACGACCTTTTTACATAGCACTGTCATGTTAATTGAGTAACCGGAGCAGACAACACGTGGGTCATTGCCGGTTATCACCAGCAGCGGCACATTGACTTTCCGCCCGTTACGTCACAAAAAAAGTGCTCCAAAGATTTTCCATTACGTTTGTTTACGTATTCCACATGTGCGTGTCGCATGTTTGCATAAGTGCTCACTTAACCTACATGCATATGTACATATGTGTGTGTGAATCTTGTGTTCTTATGTGAAAGATAATGCGATTTATTTCTCTCAGCATACCGCGTCCGGTGTTTCAACAGAGTTTCGCATCGAAACGCATTGCGCCCACAAAACTTATTGAGGATGAGGTGATAACGCCACAACATGAGGAAATAATCCGCTACATAAATGACTGTAAGTAATCAATTTATTCTCAATGTGCTTTACTGACATTTTAATTTCTATTCATTGCAGCTTGGAACATTTTGGTCGCACAAAACCCCTATGATTCCAGCACAGTAAAGACCGATGGCAAGGCTGATGCAAATAACAACAACAGCAGTGACAGCAGTATGGCAACGCCAAGTCCTGTGGACAGCATCATAGCAAATACGCCAGTTTCCGCTTCTGCAGCTCCTGCCGTTTGGGTCGAGCCTCCTAGCCCAGCACTAAATGATTTCAAGCCATTCGATTTGGAGTCGTGGTGGGGCCGTCGTCTGTTCCACAACATTACCAAGAGCCTTTAGACTGAATGAGGGTTTTGTTGTGTAACTTAAGTAGTCGGTGCTTCCGTTTATATTATTTAACATATAATTTCGACTGGAGAACATAATTACTTTAGATATATAAAAATTACACATACAAATATAGCGGATAAGCATATTGTAGAATAGCCAGTGGATATGGAAGTTCAAAAAGTCTTAATGACATACGTAGTATGTATATATAATACATAATATGTATATATAAAAAAAAAAAATATATATATATATACTGTTATTAATCGTAACAATTGTTGGCCGTGTAAATAATATGATAAAAAAGTCATTGTAATGTGCTTTGATGTTGAACTGAGAGTAACATAGATTTTATGTTAAGTTTACGTTATTCTCACGTAAAACATAATTATTTTTAAGATGAGTGTATAAAAATAGTTATCTCTGGTCATTTTTCAAAATCTACGAAAAAATGTTAACGGTTTTTTTAGATGATAGTTTTTAGTTTATAAAAAAATATTTTTTTGCCTAGATCTTTAGTTGAGAGCACACTCTAGATATATGCTGGACAAACTTTATATCTACTTTAAATTAATAATAATATTTCAGAGCCTTATACCTTATATTTTAAACGTATTAAGACATTTGTTTTCCTAAGCTGTATCTTTTATATCTGTGAGTAAATAGCACAATACTAAAGATAATCTAAGATTGTTAATATTAAATTCAATTGTATCGTTAAAAATAAAAGTTGCCTCAGTACACACAGCTTAAAATTTGCATCTTTTATCTAATTATAAAACACTCATTAAATTAAAATTGTGTTCAAAATTTTTTCTGTGCGTTACGTTAACGTCAAAATAGTTTGGCTTACGTTATGTTAACTAAGCACTTTGCGTTAACGTTGAGCTCTGTGCGTTTTTTTTTGACAGTACAACAGCTGAGCACTGTGAAACACATCTTTAAGCAATTTTAATTAATTCTGTCTAAAATAATTAAAATGTCGTGTGTAGAGGCAATCAGTGAACTAGAGAATCGCCTTGGTGAAGCCACTCTGGACGATGTGGCCAGTCGCCATCGCCGCGAGCGCAAGGAGCTTCAAGCCAAATTGCAGGCCATGAAGAAAAATGCGCCAAAGAACAACAAAATTAAACGCAAAGAGTTTCTCGAAGAGATGGCGCGCTTAGAAAGTGAACTGGATAAGCGACACCAGGTTGAGCTGCAAGAAGCCGCTGTTCCAGCTCCCACACCATCAGCGGCTACCATTCATCAACCAGCTGAAAAGGAGCCAACTGCCGACAGCGACAACAACAACGAAGATGATGCGGTCCATCCAATGCAACAGCGTGTCTCCAAGGCACAGAAACGTCGCAACAAAAAGGAGCGCGAGGCTCGTGAACGAGAGCACGAAATTCGTGTTGAACTGCAAAACGCAGCCTACGTGCCATCGCCAAAGCTAGTCGAACTGCAACAGATCACAGCCAAGTTATGCAGTCGCCAGCTGGCACTGCACATTATCAGCTCAGACGGAGACTGTCTATATCATGCGGTACGCCATCAGCTGCAGGAGCATGGTTTGCCCGATCGCAGCGTCCCAGAGCTGCGAACTGAGACTGCGAATTATGTGCGAGCACACAAGGATGAGCTGATTTGCTATATGACGGATCCGGATACGGGTGATGTACTTAATGATAAACAATTTGAAGCCTACTGCAAGGATATTGCCGAAACTCACGCCTGGGGCGGACACATTGAGCTAAAAGCGCTATCCTCCTTGCTGAGCGTCCCCATTGAAGTTATCCAAGCGGAAGGCGCCTCTACGCTGCTTTCCCTAGAGGAGCTTGGTGGTGCTCCACTCGTAATATGCTATCACCGCCATATTTATCAGCTGGGCGCACATTACAACTCCACGGTGCCAGTGGATTAATGAAGTCAGCCAAAAATCGAATATAAATCTGATTTGTAACACATTTATTGATATAATATACATAAATATCGATGTCTTTACATATATGAACAATATATATATATGTATATAAATATGCATTTGGAAGATTTGAATTATTGTCAAAATTTGCGAATAGTTTGGTTTACGCTTTGTACAAATGTAATTAATTAATTTATTATTTATAACAATACATATTTTAGTATTTGTTTAGGCATACTTTACAAAACTTGCAAGTATTTCAAGGATCCTTAACATATCCTATTATAAAATTCAATCCAAAACTATTTTAGTTCCAATCTTGTGTTTTTGAAATACTTGCTTTGCTTTGTAAATTAGAAGCTTAGCTATTTAACACCCTGGTAATGCTCCATCGCTTAGTTAAAAATTGTACTAGAAGCGAGATTTGTTTTAAGAAAAATTGTAGGTAGGAAAAAGTAATTAGTACAATTTGCTTGACTTTTGTTGCTCAATTTTTTATGCTAACTACATAAATGGCGTTATTAAATATTAATAACTCTGCATACTTAAATATATTATTATGATGTTTTCGAAAATTTCTGTGCACTTCGAAAAAAAAGTAATTTGTTTTGAAAAGTTTTTTTTGTTTCTTTTGATCCAATTAGTTGTTCTTCTTGCTGGCCTTCTTGCCTTTTGGTGATTTCTTGGCCGGCGTGTTTGGATAAATGGCAAACATCACCAGCTGGATGCCACCTAAAAACCACAGCACCAAATTCTGGCACTGAAAGAAAATCTCAAAGTTAGTAAACATTTCTCATAATTGGTTATTAACGATTTCATTACTTACCACCATGACATGATTGCGGATTGAGAACGCATATACTGTCCAGGAAGTGGCTACCAGTTGTCCAGCAAATATGATGGGGAAGGGCATGCCCTCGGTGCTTTTCTTTTTAATAATGTTAGGAATGTTCAGCAGTGGAGATCCAACCAGACAAACAAGGATGCCCGTTATAAGCATGCCCAGACGGAATTCAATTTGACTGGGATCCTCAAAGTTCGCATACGCTATACAGGCCATTAGGAACAACGAAACGTAACCGATTTTTGTCCAGATTTTCGTTTTATTTTGATTCGAGGCATAGTAGTAGAAGCCGACCATGAACACGGTGTTGATGGCAAATCCAATAATATTGACCTTTATCATTGGCTGATCGCCCATCACGAGACCTAGTTTTACGCTAAGAACAGTGCTATGGAAAGAAAGAAAATATAGTTTAGCTGAATTTAAAGGAATTTATCATATGTTGAGTTTAAATATGCATTAAAATCTTGAATATATTTAAATAAAGATCGCTTAAACCGATTTTCAAGATATGTTTTTGGTTCGATGTATCTTAAATATATTTAATAAACTTATATACGAATGGAAATCTTTTTATATAAATACCGGAAACTATTTCAAAATTATTTTTAGTCTTATACTAAGCTAAGCCACATAAAATAAAACTTCTCATAATAAAACTTCTCATTGTTAAAATATGTTTTTTTTTTGTAAACTAGTAATATTTGTAATATCATAAAAACAACATTTATTGTATGTTATATTATTGGTTGTTGAAATCTATTCAATATTTCACCATTGAAATAACAGCATACCTCATACAGCCTAAGTTCTTATCGTTGACTTCAATAAGCTGGCTTATCAAAAATATTTTGGGTGTATTGTTATGATAGAAAAATATTTAGTAAAAACCTAAAACTCAACCAAACATTCACAATTACTACGTAAAATTTAAAAGGTTCTTTTTTTTAAACTGTAATATAAAATCACAAATATTACGTTGCTTATTTGTAAGAGTTATCATTTCTGGGTGATTACTGTAATTGAACTATTGGAAACTATGCAAAGCTTCAACTGGTGCATTTTTTTTTTACATAGCTACAACATTTAAGATTAAAATAATAAATAATTAGGCAGCTGCATTAAAAGAATAAAAAGTTGAGCCCACTAACGATATAATTATTCACATAACAGGTTTATTCTAGCTAATGCAACATTTGCATGCTATCTATATTTGTAAATACTGTTCTCATATGTGACCGCAATAGATGAAGGATTCACGCAACCCTCTTTGAGCACCACACCCATTCCCCCGACCCGTAAAACTAAACAATATGTTAACACGCAACTGTTGCGCATAACGCGGATGCTTTGCGTGTCCTAAAGCACTTAGGCTTCCGGGAAGGGGATTGTTGAATCAGATTTGAATTTCAATTTTCATTAAGGAAATTCAGCACGTGGATATGGGCTTGTGAAATAGGTTTGGCCAAGCTGAATGATAAGCTTTATATAGTGTAATCAAGACAAGCGACTAACCCATGTGCCGCCAGTGGCATGCTAAGCGATTATTTACATACATATATATAAGAGAACTATTATGATAAGAGGTACGTGTCGGCTTGCTGCCAATGTTGAATGTTGATAAGAAATATCTTCTAATTGTGCCAAATTTTCGAGGTATAGCTTTATGTAACCGTCAATTGTCATTGAGATTTCCGTCTGTTCACTTACACACATTGGACAGATATACGTAGCTATGTGAAACCGTTTTGATTTTGGCCTTGAAACATGCAGATATAGTTCCACTATTTCGTTCTCTCTCTCTCTCTAAAACTAGTTGTATTTCAAACGGCATTTGGCAGCGTCATGGCGACAATTTAAAAAAAAGCTCAAAAATTTAATCAATTCCACACAGCTGCGTTTAATTCTTTTTTGATTGATGAACATACTTGTGTTCGCGTTTGTGTGTGTGCACTAAAGCGTAAAGTTGCTTTTGTTTTAATATCGAACTTTGTAATTGATACTTACAGCGCAATACCGCCCAAAAACGGACCGATTGGATAAACATCGCTACTGCCCTTTTTACGGATGTCATTTAATAGTGCAATACCGGACAGAAATTGTAATGTTGTTATTGTACCGGCAATTTTGCCTATTGTTTCACTGTACGGCTCCAATAAATCGCTAATAGCATCCATTTTGTCGGTTTATGTTCTAAAGAAACTTGTTTTTTAACGCGGACGGCACTTTGGGGGCAACTTTTCAATCGCGTCGTTCTACCCGGGAAGGTATGTGTATAAACAAATGCGAAATAACGAAAACGAAACAAAAAATCTAACGACCAAACACAACGAGCTACCGCTGCCGTAACAACTGACGACAAACAACTAGCTCCCTATTTTGGTGCTGCCCAACATTTATAAATAAAAATGTGCTAGATTATCATACTCATGCTATCGTTATAGGCAGTCACATATCGATAACATGTATTTCACAATTTGAATTGTACTTCCATATCGCTTACACTAAAAAGACACTTAAAATATTTTTGTATTTAGATATCCTCGCGCAGCACATGCTTCTGCTTTTCACTGACATAGGGCACTTTGCCCTTCTTGGAGTGCTTGCGCACATTGGCTTCTTTGACCAGCTCCTTGTCCTTAACAGCACGCATTTTTCGCTGCGCATTGAGTACATGTCGTGGCACCTGTCGATGGCGAGCAATTCGTTTAATTTGCGGATGAGCTGCATATTTTTCCTTGAGCGCTTGTTGATAGTTGAAATTGGCACGTTCACGTGGACGAATAATGCCCAGTTTCTCAGAAGCATTGGCCTTCCACATGCGCACATTCATTTCATCCGAACCAGAGAAAACGTAGCGATTATCCAGGGACCAAGCAACGCAGACCACGTGTTGCATGCGCTTGGTGTGATAGATGTCACGGGAGTGACTCTGATGTGCATGATAGATGCGCACAGTCTTGTCATAGCTGGAGGAAACAAACTCTTGGCCTGTGGGCGCATAGTCCACATCTGTCACTGCCGAAACGTGATCGAAGTGAATCTTAAGCGGCGACTGCAGTTTGCGCGTGTCAAATGTATAGAGACTGTAAGAAAATGAGTGATTTACTAGTTTTGTTTTTCGTTCTACACGTCACCGCACTCACTTGCAATCCTCGTTAGCGACTGTAAAGTTAAATGCTTCCATGGGATTCCAGGCGAGCTTGTTGCTCTTCATGGTCAAAACAACTTTGCGCAGCGGTTGTGCCTCGCGCTGGTCGTACAGAATAATGCTACGATCGCTGGCACAACAGGCAAGCACATTAGTTTCAACCGGATTAAACGATATCGTGTGCAACGTATCCACGCCCCATTTAAGTGTCTTGATGGGATCATTGTGCTGGTCATCCCAAATGGCACACACTTCACCGCACGTGGCAAAGCTGTTGTCCTTGCGATTGTGCGATATACCATGCAATATGTGTCGACTCAATATTGTGTTAATCGGCTCCTCTTCCTCCCCAACCTCAGGCGCCTGAGCACTCCATACCTTTATTGTTTTGTCATCGCCGACGGTTAGCAAACGATCGCCGTTGTTTGAGTAAGCTATGCCACGAACAAATCCATCGTGTGCTACAAAACTGCGCATGCTGGTGCGGTTAGCCAAATCCCATATGCGCACCTCACCATCGTAGGCCCCGGTGGCCAGAGTTGACAACAGTTTGGGATGCTTGCCAAAGCAAGCGACGCCATCGCGATGGCCGCTTAAGTTGCACACAAACGGTTTTGCGAAGACACGGTCTAGTTTTGTGGCATTCAGAGCGCGAACATATTCCCGCGGCCCTTCCAGTGGGTGCAGCGCCGGATCGTAGTTGCGTGGTACTAAAAAATTAACAATTGTTTAACATTTTGGTTTGTTTTGCTTGTTGTGCGTATTACATTTGTGCTGCTGTAACTTGGTTTCCCGAACATAGTTGTCCGGGTTGCGACTTATCATTTTCACCTTCATGATGTCAATAACATTAACCTGGTCGGTTTTGTATATTATTTGTTTTGTTAACCTGCAGCTTTACTTAATAATCAACTTTGTGAAAACGAAAACAAAAACATGTGCGCAATAATTTTTTATTAGGGATGGTGGTATCGCCTCATCGATAGTATCGATAAGTTTTACCGGCAGCTGTTCTGGTTTAACAGCGCACAAGGTTTCCATGCGATTCTTAATTGCGAACGAATAAATTAACTTTAATATTGATAACATCCAAAAACACTGACAATACATATTAGAGAGCCAGCATCAAATGTGTAGCGTATATAATCATCGGAAAGTAGATCCCAAACCGCACGAAAACCGTAAAAGAATCCAGCACCAGTCTGCTGATAGATTACAACATTAACCACATGCTTGAAACGATGTTGACGGCAATATCCTTGCATTTTCTTGTTGACATTATCGGCTACATCGCGCACCCAAGTTGTGGCATCACCAGGCTGATAATTCTTGCCTGAGATGATAAAAACAAGCTTTTCAATTAAAAGGATTTTGTATTAAAAAATAACTTACCCCTAAGCTGCGCATTTAAGACACGCTCAATCATGTAACGTATAAACTGTGTTGGAAACTTGCAACCAAAAGCGGGTCCCATTCCATAATCATTGTAAATGGTCACATCAGTTGCTGGCTGTGCCTCCGAATGTTTATCATCAGAATCGGATTCCGATTCAACGATTTTTAGGTTACCAGCGGGAGCTACTTTTTCCGCGCTAGACACTCCATTTACCACACTTTTTGATGTTGTGTTTATACGTGATTTTTGCACTGCCATCAGAGGCCCTTTGGCACGGCTAACATCAATCTTCTTGAATCCCGGCATTTTCAGCTTGAAATTTATTTTCTATATGTTCAGTGTAGTTTTACAAAACCACAAAACTGTTACTGAGATAAAAAACATTATTTGAATCCTTTCTACTGACAGAAATTTTCCAAAGTTAAAGCAAATTTTCAAAAGCTGTACGGTTCTAACAAAGATCAAATTAAATTCAACGATTTTGTCTTGTCATCGCGTTTAAAGAACACTATAAATTACATTTACATTTAATTTATTTATTTTTCTTCGCTAACATATTTTTTGCTATTTTCTTGACCTTTGTTTGAAAACAGAACTTCTTTTTTGCGGATTTTTCCTAAACAACATTCAAGTGCAACACTAAAAGATAATTAAATTTTGAAAAAAAGTTTCAATGCTTGTGATGTTTGCGCAATCGTCGCTTCTTTTGTGCCGACGATTGCGGTTCGCCATGTTTGGAACTACTGCTAACAGATGGCGCCACATCATCGCCCTCCTCAAGGCTCTGCTCACGATTCAACTTTCGCAGCTTGCGCAGGCAACAACAATTGCGCAGTGCTCGCATGAAAAGCTCCATATTCTGATTGAACGTAGTTAAATGATGCTCATTAATTTTAACGCCTCGAGCACAATTCTCCACGGTCACCTGAGCATGAAAAATGCATTCGCTTGCATAGCCTAGAGTCTCTTTAAGGACAAGGATCTGTTGCTTCTTCTTTTGCTGCAAGTGCAGATAACGGGCACAGAGTGTTTCTAGACGCCGCTGCTCGCTGCGATAATCATCGTACATGGAATCATATTTGCCACGCAACACTTCTAAATCACACTTCAGCATCTTGATCGTCTTATCCTTTTTGGCCAACTGACGGTGTGTTTGACGATGCGAGGCACTCAGTTCTTCATATCTGAAAAGTATCGTTGGTAAAAAAAAAAAACAAAAAGATTGTATGATAAGTAATTTGCACTAATATTTTAATGAGGAAAAAATAAAAAACCACACGAAGAACAACTAAGAGAAAAATTAATTTAAAAATATAAATCAACAAAACGAAATGGATATAAACATATGCTGATTCAACTAAAAACATAGTTAACAAGCAAATTGAAAATAAAACATACTTTAAAATGCGTTTACTTTTAATTGATACTTCATTCACAAATATTTCAAAATTAATACTTAAAATCAAATGTTTTCAATACCACCATAGTTTATTTTACAACCATTTATATTAGGAATTAATATGATCAGTTTAATAATTTAAATTATGTTTCTAACGTTTCTAGTAGAGCAAGGGTCTGAATAAAACTCGCGCTTGACATACTTGGTTTCGAGGAATCCGATATGTTCAAGTTTGAAATTTTCATATTAAAATTTAGTATGAATAATACGGAAATCCCAAATATTTGTGCATCAATATTAATACGTGGACAGCTTAAACTAACTACGATAAATGTGGATTCAACTATTTCATAATAATTCTTGACTTAACATGTGCAAATTTCATGTTAAGCATATTCATGTTTAATGCTAAATCATAAAAAAAGAAGTTTTATTTTATTCCGATTGTGCTATATCCACTGAACCGAATATAAGAAATCTTATACAAATGGCAAGCCACGTTATTTATGGTTGTCAAGGCTATATACTGAGGGATGTACAATAATATATCCAAATAAAGCTTTTTGGAAATGCAATCCTTAACTTAATGTATAGCTGAATATCTTACAAACTGAATCCAATTGAATTTAAATTGTATTCTAAATGTTTTAGCACTCAATGTCATTGGAATCTTTTTTGCACTTACCGCTGCTGCATTAGTAAGGGACTAATCGAACCATGGATATCATCTTTGGAATACAATCGCACTCCGTTTAAAAGTTGCATCTCGGGCTCACTGTCACTGCTGGAATCGGTGTCGACACCGCGCAGCAGATGAACAAGTCGAGCATTGCGCTGTTTCTCCGTATCCAGCGAGAAGTTGAGCTCATGGATACGCTCCGTTTGCCTTTCGATAGCCATGCGCAACTGGAAATCGTGCTGTTGATCCTCGTATAGAGTGTGCTCTAGTTCGCTGACCTTGTCAAGGATGAGCTCCACAGTTTGCTTATAGGGCTGACGACGTTGATTGATCTGTGCCACAGCTTGGGCCAGACGATCCTCCTCAGCGGAATCTCTGCTGCTTGTGTTGAATGATGTTGTCCGATTGGCGGCCGATGAGATCGATGAGCATTCGCTCGGCGTCTCACGACGCTTCTTGGAGCCAACACCGAATCTTATACTATTGCTTAAGTTTCTGGCGAAGGCGACAAAGTTCATCCTGTCTCTATCTCTTTGTGGCAAGTGTGGGTTCAACTGTTGTTGTTGTCGTCGTGTGAATTGTTGTTGTGTGTGTTTGTTAAAGTTCGTTCACTACCTCGCTTTGTTTCCTGTTGTTTTTGTGTGTTGTTAGCAGCGTCGCCTGCTTTACTTGTTGTCTCTGTCTCTGTGTTCTTGTTTGTTTGCATTCCTTACCAGCCGCACTCTCCATATGGTTAGGCAAACTTTTTAAATTGGTTTCAGCTTGTTTTTATACCCTGATCCCATTAAAAATGGGAAAAAAGGGTATAATGAATTTGTGCAAAAGTATGTAACAGGCAGAAGGAAGCATCTCCGACCTTATAAAGTATATACATATATAGCCGTGTCCGTCTGTCCGTCCGTCTGTCTGTCTGTCCGTTTGTCTGTCTGTATTTATGCACGCGTGGATCTCAGAGTCTATAAGAGCTAGAGACTCCAGATTAAAAACATAAGCTTGCCTAATCCCTAGGCAGTACAAGTTTGTTTTCGATTTTCGATAACTCTTCCCGCTTTCGATAAACACATGGGATCGATAACAACAAAATCTTGAATTTGGAAAACTTTGAGAAGGCATTTGAAACAATAGACAAAATAATGACAATCTGTGAAATTTTTATTAAAAGCGCGTCCACACACACACATATACTTGCGAGCACAGACTGTACGCGTAGGGTATAGAGTTCAGGGTATCGTCTAGTCGTGATTTATCGACTCGAGCCTTCTTACTTGTTTTTTTGTTGTTCACATCTTATACCCAAAACAGTTTCTTCGGCACTCAATCAAAGTTTCATCCAACTGCGTTCACATCTTTTAAACACCCCTCTCTCTCTCTCTCTCCCTTGCTTTCTCTTGCTTATACTCTTCATGCTGCGCTTGTTAGTCGTGCGTAAATGTGCCGTTAGCAAAGGGTCTATACAGTACGTAAGTACAAGTACACTTATTGCATTTTTATGGCTAAAACTTTTTTTGTGCGGCTCAAGGTGTGGATCTTGATTGGAAACGAAACGGAATGAGTTACTCGAGCTGATTGAGTCAATGTTAGTGAATAATAAAATATAAGAAAATATGTTGTAGACTACCAAGTATTACCTGTCTTAAACTTTTTAGCACTTATCATTTTATAATTTAATGTTCAAATACACCTTGACCAGCAAAGTTTACTTCAGTAAAATTCCTTTTTATACCCTGATCCCATTAAAAATGGGAAAAAAGGAATCGTCTAGTCGGGATTTCTCGACTAGAGCCTTCTTACTTGTTTCTACTATCTCTAGGCTTAAACTTAAAAACTGATTATTTAATATACCATAAGTGATATTACTATATTTATACATTTAAATTAAAAATAAATTTATACTCTGAAATACAAAGTTTGACTCAAAATAATATTATTAGAAATAAATAATATTTTAAGAAGTCAGATAATATTTTTAGACTTACAAAAGTTAATATAAAAATTGACGAAAAAAGCTCCTTTTTGGAAATAATATAAAACTTATTCGCTTATCTAGTAGATAAGTTAGTTCTGCTGGAACTTTTGTTGCCACAGGTGCAGCCATATAGCCCACTTAACAGATAAATTGTAATTTTATTCAACTAATCTTATCTATCTATCTATCAGTTTTGAACACATCAATGATTCAATGCAGCATATATATAAATTAATATAGGCACATAACATAAAACAAGGAAATAAAAGCGACAGTCGTCGACTTAGAAAGATTGTGTAGCGGACTTAAAAAGTTATATAACCACAACCAGAAATAAAATATCTTTAGTGCGCTCTCTCTCTATCTCTATCTGTTTTTTGCTGTGTCTCTCGCAAACACAAGTTGATAAGCTGAGGCAGCTTTTAACAACAGCTGAGCGGCGTTGGCTTCATTCTGTTGTGAAGCTTTGTTGGCGGTGGCAGCTGTCTGTTTTCAGACGGGCAAGCTCAATTGGAACATTAAAGAAATAACCCAAATAAATCAAAATTAAACCAAATTTTTAGTTATTGCTGCTGTTGTGGTTTATTGTTGTTGCTGTTGTTGACTGTGGTGTTGCTTCCATTGCACGACAATGTCACGCCTAATTGCTGGCGCTCGAGGCCTGTTTAGACGGCATCCCTTTTTGTCCAATAGCGCCATCTATGGCAGCCTCTATGTGGGTGCAGAATTTACACAGCAATATATATCCAAGCGCTGGCTGCCGGTAAGTTAAACAGTTCCATACAATTATAAGAGTTGGGCTAATTAGATTTACAATGTGTCTTGCAGGCGCCAGAGAAGCGTCAGGATATTGATTACGCAACAATAGGACGTTATGCGGTGATGGGCACTGCACTCTATGCTCCGTCACTCTACACTTGGTTTGTTTTTTTTGCCCACACACATCTGCATATTCTATTACAAGCTGATTTACTAATACGCATCAAAATAACATAACTCAAACATACGTACATATGTATGTGTATGGCACCTCAATTGACTCGTACACACACGCACACACACTTACTAACCAGTTCTTATTGTAAAAGTCGTATGTTTTGGTTTTGTCGTTTCATTCGTTTCGTGTTCTTTTTGTTGTTTATCAATTTGTTTACTATTTGCACACAGCACGTGTATGCCACTCACACATGCTCACCAGCACACACGCACACTGCTTCATTCACTCGCTCTCTCTCTATTTTTCACTCTCTCTTTAGCAGCACCGGCATTAAAGAGCATGGAGCTTTTGTGTTTAAAAGCTCCAATAAAGCACGCTACGCACCATAAACTGAGGCATATGTATATGTACATCCATGTGCACGCAATTATGTCAGATATGTAAGTGTTGGATGAAAAACACCACACGATACACAATCTACAGACAGATACAAAGAAACACATGAGCTGACTAATATTATTCACATTTACAATGCAAAAACACTTTTCCTTAGCATAACTGTTCTTCATCTTATACCATGCATATTTTCTTTGTCTTTCTCTCTTTATATTAATGCCTCCGTTGACTTGCGTGATATCCATCTTAGGTATAAATGGCTAGATGGAGCTTTTCCGGGAACTATGAAGAAAACAATTTTGAAAAAATTGTTGCTTGATCAGTTCATATTAACACCTTATTGCCTGACCTTATTTTATACGGGTAAGAAAAGCTTAAGTTTTCTGTCAGAAGTTTTAAGAATTAAAATTTAGCTTAAACAAATTATCTGGATATGTAAAATTAAGTAGAATTAAATAAATCAAACATTCTTGAAAGAAACATGGAAAATCTTTTCATTACTGAAGTTTTTAAATTGTTGATTTGTAAATTTTGTTAAATTGCCTTGAGAATCACACAGGTGGGAATATCTAGTCTTTGTGTAAATAAATTTTTTTGATAAATGATTTCAGTAAATATCGAATATATAAAATCCTCATGTACTCTATACATAGGAATTATACAGTTATCTGTTAGGGTATCCTTAGTTTAATAATGGAAAGTTTGAATATATATTATAATATCTAATAATATAATATCATAATGATTTTCTTTTCTCAGGTATGTCACTTATGGAAGGAACTGAGGATATTTTCCTGGAACTGCGCGAAAAATTCTTGCCCACCTTTGTACGTTCGTGTATTTTCTGGGTGCCTGCACAGGCCTTGAACTTTATGTTCATAGCGCCACGTTTTCGTATCATTTATATGGGTCTGTGTGGCATGATTTGGGTAAATATTTTGTGCTGGATAAAGCGACAGAGTTTGACCGCAGACACAACAGCAGCAGCAACAACAACAACAGTAGCCGCATCATCAACAATGACACAACAGGACAACAGCCATGACAACAACAACAACAGTGGCAACACCAATGTCAAGGCGTGATTAGATTAGATAGTAACTTAACACATGCACAAATGTGTGTATGCATGTGTTGTACACATATATATATTTAATGTGGTGCAAAAGAAGCTCTGCCAAATAAATACATTCAAAATGCTAGCTAGAATATGTATGCGCATATATGTATGTATTATTTAACCTGGGCGCAAAATGCCGGGCAACGAACAATAACACAGTGCGTATGATTGATGTTGTTATAAAAGGAAACCCATCAATTACTCCTTATATATGGCTATGCGTGTGTATATTTATTGTATCTGTGTGGGCTGCGTGAGTAAACGTGTTTAATTGTGTGCGTTTGTGCGTAAATGTTTCATCAATATTTGGTACACAAACAACAATAACAACAACACCAACGACAACGAACATCATCGCAGGGAGATAGCAACACAATAGTGTGTACCATAATAAAATATAATATAATATATCTCTAAGTAAGTTAGTGAGCAAAATAATGTCCTAATGCATTTACAAGCTAGAGATGGGACAAAACTGACAGCTGCTGATTAATACAACAAAATATCGTTGGAAATTTTTTATACCCTGATCCCATTAAAAATGAGAAAAAAGGGTATAATGTTTTTGTGCAAAAGTATGTAACAGGCAGAAGGAAGCATCTCCGACCTTATAAAGTATATATATTCTTTATCAGCATTAACAGTCGAGTCGATATGGCCATGTCCGTCTGTCCGTATGTATGAGCAATTCGATCTCAGAGACTATAAAAGCTAGAGACTCCAGATTTGGAACTTAAGCTCGCCTAATCCCTAGGCAGTACAAGTTTGTTTTCGATTTTCGATAACTCATCCCGCTTCCGATAAACACATGGGATCGATAACAACAAAATTTTGAATTTTGAAAACTTTGAGATAGCAATTGAAATATTAAACAAAATAATGACAATCTGTGAAATTTGTATTAAAATCGGTTAAGAAACACCGGAGATATGGGACATTGAAGTTGTGTATGCAGTAAGTAGTATGCGCATACACACATTCTTGCAAGCACTGACTGTACGCGTAAAGTAAAGGGATCAGGGTATCGTCTAATCGGGATTTCTCGACTAGAGCCTTCTTACTTGTTTTAAATTAATACAGTTTTGGGATTTGGTCAGATAAATGTATTTAAAATAGTGACAGAACATCAAACTTTTGAAACTTTACTTATTTCAATATGTTTTCGCGATTTTATAAATTGTTTTGCAAGTCCCAATTTCCAAAACATAACATATACATTTATACTAATATGAACACCAACACATAGTTTCAGCGCAATTCGATCATTAGTTCTTTTCATTTTCCTCTTGTCGCAAATACAATGATAGTTTGTGTATCGCTTTGAATCGATATTCTTAGAACTGTCTCATCACTAAGACCAGATGACTTCCCTGTCCCACCAGGGCTGCTAAACTAATTAGACGTTGCGTGTTTTATGCCTGTCTCTTGTATTTCCCAACTTCTTCTTCACAATGTTTCACTCAGTGTCCATGTGCGTCGGTTTAACTTATTGCTGTCTATTTAAATTGCAATTTGTCAATATGCGTTTGGGTGCGCCAACTATCCGCATATCCCTCACTCCCTTCACCCACCTTTGTGTGCATATCCGTCTCTTTCTCAGGTTTTTGTGTGCGTCTCTCTCGTTTCTCTGTTTCTGGCTTTGTCCATGGCCAAGTCAGCTAGCTTAAGGCTGGGCATACAATTAAACTTCTTGTACAGTCATTAACAGCACATAACTTGGGCCAGCCTCTTAGAGTAAACTTGGCAGACGTAGCGCCCTCGCCTAACCAAACACCCGCCCCTTACAACCAAAGAAAAACAACAACAACGACAACAAAGCAAACTTGGGGAAGAGAGAGTCTAAGCCATTGCGGCTGCCCTTCTCCTTTGGGTCCACTCCCCATCTCCCACCAACCCGCCCCGTCGAGTGACTTTGACGTAGAAAACGTTCGCTGGTACTTTTTATTTACATCCGCTTGTTTGTTCAAAGCGGAAAATTAATTCCATCTTGGCTTGTTTCCGTTTATCTTGGAAAACGTATTCCTCTGTCGTCTATGGTTCGCTGTCTCTTTCTCTCTCTCTCTGCTTTCCTCCCGGTTTCGCTTTGTGCTTTGCAGCTCCTTTACTTTTATTTTCGGTAGCCGCCTAACAGCGAAAACCTACAAAATCTGCTGACCAACTGCTGAAATTGCCCTTCTTTTTTTCCCCCATTTTAAATTTTTTATATTTCTGCGTCTTGTTTTTGTTCCAAGCTCGTTCTGGCCACCTTTTTTAGCTCAGTGTAGCCTAGAATTGTGGCAATATAATATGGTCATAACGTTTATTAGCCGAAATAATGTGTACAAAGATTTTTTTAACATTCATTTTATGTGTTTAAATGTAATTTTCTATTTTTGGGAATGGACAAACTTCAAGCAAATTAAATTAAAATGACTTAGCACGCATCGTTTTAAAAAAGCTATATTTGAATTCTTAAAATTCAAATGTTTAATTCTTAATAATCAAATGCTTAAAAAAGTAAAATATAAAATTAAAAATATTCATGCCTAGGATAATTACAGAAAAAATTTCAAAGCCTAGCTTAAATATATGTTAAAAAGTATATTCAATATATGATAAGATCTTGTTTCAATATTTTCCTAAGGTTTACTGGTCGAAATAATGTATACAAAGATTTTTTTTTTCAAAATTATTTGTATATATTTTAATATAATTTTCTGCTTTTGATAAATTACACAATTTATTTTTAACGAGTTAGAAGGCTCTAGTCGAGTTATCCCGACTAGATGATACCCTGATCCCTATACCTTACGCGTACAGTCAGTGTTTGCAAGTATGTGTGTTTGTATGTACGCACATACTGCATACACAACTTCAATGTCCCATATCTCCGGTGTTTCTTAACCGATTTTAATAAAAACTTGTTTTGTTATGATCTTTGGTTTGAATATTGAATATACTTAATTATTAAAATTTCTAATATAGCTTTTTATACCCTGATCCCATTAAAAATGGGAAAAAGGTTGTAACGGTTTTGTGCAAAAGTATGTAACAGGCAGAAAGAAGCATCTCCGACCTTATAAAGTATCTATATTCTTGATCAGCATTAACAGCCGAGTCGATATAGCCATGTCCGTCTGTCCGTCCGTCTGTCCGTCTGTCCGTCCGTCCGTCTGTCCGTCCGTCTGTCCGTATGTATGAGCCAACCGATCTCAGAGACAATAAGAGCTAGAGACTCCAGATTTCGAAATTAAGCTCGCCTAATCCCTAGGCAGTACAAGTTTGTTTTCGATTTTCGATAACTCATCCCGTTTTCGATATACACATGGGATCGATAACAACAAAATCTTGAATAACGAAAACTTTGAGATGGCATTTAAAATAATGAATAAAATAATGACAATCTGTGAAAATTTATTAAAGTCGGTTAAGAAACACCGGAGATATGGGCCATTGAAGTTGTGTATGCAGTGTGCAGTATGCGCGTACACACATACACACATACTTGCAAGCACTGACTGTACGCGTAAAGTAAAGGGGTCAGGATATCATCTAGTCGGGATTTCTCGACTAGAGCCTTCTTACTTGTTTTTATTATTATTTTATGTGCTGCAAAATGCTTGTAAAGGGTTTGACTGTGTTGTTTGTTCGAATAGAAGGTAAACATCAAATATCCATAAATTTATATGTCTAATGTATAACTATTCATTTATTAATTTCGTACTGTGATATTAAGAAACTTGACTTCAAAAGCAAAAAGTCGAGTAGGACTTCTAACTAGAAGCTTACCAGCTTAAAGAGTATATTTAAGTCGAGTGCATGCCATTAAAAGATTCTTTGTGGTTTTTTTTTCACATATTTTTTGCAACATTTTCCTGAACTTTGCTTTTGTGTCGTGTCTGAGGGGGAGGGTGGGGCGTGAAACTAGTAAACGTCGGACCGTCGCCGTATCGTCTGACCTCCCTATCACACGTATATTAAATTAAAAATTAATTTACAAAAACAAACAGAGTTATGCTGTTGTGTTGATGAGGAAGCAGAAGCAGAAGAGAAGAGACGAAGCGAAAGCTATAAGCAGAAGAAGCGCCGAGCATAAGAAGCTAATACTTACTAATGCTGCTTCATTTGATTCAATTACCGGAAGCATTCAGCCAGCTGAGAATCACTTCTGGCCAACAATCTCTTCTGGTTGTGTTTATCTTGTGCCACGCGGCACGAAGCTCACAACTTGTTGTAATTACCGAGACCAAGACAAATAGAAAATGGCGCAAAAACGAGAAATTAATCAGCGACGCGATGCGACGCAACGCAACGTAACGTAACACGGTGCCGAGAGGCGGCAGCGATATGGGTGTTGATGGTGTGTGCGTGTCATGTATTTGATGGAACTGGACGTTATGTGAAGCGCTCTGCAAATATTGTACACCCAGAGTAAAAGTAGCTACAGAGACTGTCAAATCGACTGGTGTCTAGTGTTTGCTCAGTATTTGATGGTCATGACGGTACTTTTTTTTTCACACGCGCGCTCTTCCGCCGCCACATTATAATTTTAAACTACCCAGTGGGACAGTAACCCCTCCTGCCATCCGGACGATGGCCCTCCTGGTGCGGCACATTTGTTCGCCGGCATGTGAAAATTGATTGCTGTTGTATATAGCTGCGGGATATGGGCAAAGTTTTTAAGTTCCTCACACCGCCTCGCCCTTCCAGGCTCTTAAGTTCCGTTCTTCATTTATCCACTTGGTGTTTGTATTGTTGTTTCTGTTGCTGTTGTTGTTGTTGTTTTTGGCGCTGAAAAGCTGAAAACAATGCGCATTCCGCTTGCGGCTCTGCCGTGCCTTGAATGGACTTCTTTCTTGTTGTTGTCGTCGATTTTTTTCTGTTTTTTGTATTATTAAGAAAGTTTTATATAAGTATTTTTTTTTTCGTCGGTTTGACTGGAGTTGGAGTATATTTACATTTGGCAGTTGCCTGCGTTAAGCGGCTTGCGTTGCCATGTACTCGAGTAGGGACACGGACCCAGACTCGACTCGACTGGACTGGACTGGTATAGTTGGTCAAATACTGTCTGCTGGTACTGGAAGTTCTTAATGCTCTGTTACCTTAACGTGTATACAATTTGATATGCAGTGTGTGTATGGGTGTCGCTTTGGTGCGGGCGTTTTATAATTAAAGAAAAACGCTGCTGAAATGGCAAAATAAAACGCAAAATAAGCGAGTGGATTACAGTTGGCATGGCACCTTTTCGACGTAATGCCTTAAGCTGTATATGTTAACCATTCAGCCATTCAGCTATATTTGATTGCATGTAGCAGTTTTAAACGGGGTTTTTAATTGATACAACAGACAACGGTTCTCATTTCTGTAAGACGTTTAAAAATTTCTGTTTAATGCATCTTCTTTGCTGGTTAAAGCTTTTTTGGAGAAACGTCTTTATTAAATATCACATGGTTATTTTGAGTGTATAAAATGTTTTACAATAAAAAAAAATGTTTACTTTCAAAAGTATTGAAAAATTATTTTATTCTTAGAAAATGTTGTTTACCATATTTTAGTTAAAAAGTTCACAACTTAAGAAGTCAACATTTACTGAATACAATTTGATAAGAGAAACAATTTAAATTCAAATTAATAATACAATTTTGTAAGCTATGTTAATGTTGTTGTCATTTTTATTTCATTTAGTTACGATTTTTCTCGTGGAAATAGATAAAAGATATACAATTTAAGTTCTTCAAAAAGTTCTTGTTTTGCAAATGTTTCCAAAGTTGCCTGAAAAACCGTTATGCATAGTAAGTTTTTTTTTGGAAATGAAAGACTTTCTTTTTGAGTATCTGATGGAATGCGTGGAGGGCGTGACAAAGCACAGAGTGGTCCTGCGAGCCGACATTATTTTTATGGCACGCATGAGGCCTACGCAACGCATCCGGATATAAGGAAGGGGAAAGGACGCATAGGTCGGGAAAGGGCGGAAAAATGCGTGGTCGGCAGTTTTTCGGTCTGATCTGCTGCAGCATAAAATAGCATCAAATTTGAGCACGCACACAAACATAAACACAAACAGACACACACAAAAGCAAACACCTGGCTGTCAACCCCATCAAAAGCGCACGTAAATAAATAAAAAATAAAAATAATAATAATGAAAATAAAGGTAGCCAAAACCAAACGAAGCTGTTGCTTTTGCTGCTGTTGTTGTTGTTAATGTTGTTGCTGGTCTGCCGTGGAAGTTTGTCTCCTGTTTGACTTTTGCCTTTGTGTGCATGCGAACGCATAATCAGGCGTAAGCAAAAGGCAACAAACATACACACACAAACAAACAAGCTAACAAACACCGAGGACACGCACATCCTTCGCATATCCGGCGCTGCTTACATTTAATTTCACCTTCAGCTTAACTCTCTCTGCCGCATTTTATTTTTGGCGACATCCCCGCCAAGACGCCATCGTTGTCGTCGCCTTTTTTTTGTTTGTTTGTTGTCGTTGTCTGTGCATTTGACAGGAAAAAATTAGTTGGCTACGAAAACTTTTTGGCCTCGACCAAACGACACAACAGACGACCATTTCATGTGTATGTGTGATCTTGTGTGTGTGTGTGTGCAACCTTCGCTTGGCCCGGCAGTTGTAAAATGTTGTGCCGAAAAACCATAAACAGGTGTTGCTACGTATGTATGTTTTTGTTATACTCAGCAAGCGAACCCATGTTAAAGAGGGGCATAATAAAGCCATGAATATGTGAAAACAAACAAGTTTTTATATTTTCTCTTTGTCTATTTCCTTATAATCCATGAAAGTAAACGCCTAGCTTAGCTCTAATTTACTTTATTAACTGACCTTGCTTTCTGTAGACGATCGTACCAGAGAGCTTAAAACATAAGGATAACAACTTAAGACTTTAAGCTAAATAACAAAAAGCGCTAAATGGTAAAGTGTACAAATATACTTTTGAAAATCTTAGCAATTTTATTGTTTTCTTTTTGTATTTGTAGGGTATAGCATAGTTGGGTATGTTTAAACTAGATAGCCTATATACAACGCAGCGTGTGGCAAGCCGCACAATATGTTGCGTTCTTGACTCCGTAACGTATTTTTGGATCCCTCTATGTCTGTTTTGTACATAATCCGCTGGCCAAAAGCCTTTTTGCCTGTTCTTTAATATGCTTGCGGCTGGGTCTGCAGACATTCCGTAACTGTTCCGTTTTGTTCGTTTTTGGTCTATTCACTCGTTCGTTCGTTCGTTCGTTCGTTAGCACAAAAGTTATTAAACTTAATGCAGTTTAATTGACCTTTTTCGCAAAAAGTTTTGCGACGCCTGCCGTTGGCAGCAATAGCAATAGCAATAGCAATTGCTAGAGCAAAAGCAACAGCTAAAGCAGCAGGGGCCATCCCCAATTGTGAATGTTGGTTGTCCTGACTGCTGCTTGGGCATCCTGCCAGCAGGTACTGGATGTAGACGTTTTGGCTTGCGCACATTATTACTTTTAATTACGGCTTAAACTTATTGACTGGAAATTTTAATATGTTATTTATTTACAATTAACGCCCTACGAAAAGAAAGCTTCCATGTACAACTGGGCGTATGATTTATGCGAGTTGTTGCCGGCCAAACGCACACACAAACAAACACAGTGTAACGATTGTGCAGTAGGCTGTGTGCCGGGTGTGAAAAACTTTACATTTTGCAAAAGTTGGCATTAGTTCGATTTTCCAGGGTAGGTTAGGTGTCATCCTCCACCCACCGCAATCTGCGTGTCAAATGTGACGTCCGCATTTGGTTAGCGTTGAAATGAGTATGAAATTATTTATGGGCCTCATTTGATGCAACAGATTTTTGGTAAAAAGCTGATTGCGGGAACAGGGGAGTGACATCTGCTGCAGGGGCAGCAAATGCGGATAATAGTGTGTGAACCTAATAGCAGCAGCTGTCGAAAAATATTTTGAGAGTTCAGCATAGGGTGCTGTGTGGCTCTTAAATCAATGCCCATAAATAACAATTAGAGTTCATATCATTTTAAATAATGTGATCTCAAAATTATTTGTTTCTCTTGCCCCAACAAGTACGACAGGTATAGTTAATCGTAACGTATGATTTTAAACGATTATTATTGATAACCAATCTATTTATTAGTTAAGGGTAGCAAATAATAACATTGAAAATAACCGAGATCAATAAAAATTTTTTTTGCAAAAATAATTCTTATATGTTATAATAATGAAGAGAACATTATTATCTTTAAAATTTAAACATAGATTAATATTGTAAATTGACATTTAAAGAAATAATTGCCTAAACTCAAATAAGGCTCTTATGTTTGCATTGTATTTTAATATTATTTACTATTTATCAATTTATCGAAACGGATATTGAAATTCAATTCTTAGCGACCTTTAAAAAAAATGTATATGTTTTATTATACCGTGTTTTATTATACGTTTAATGGATAAAAAGGGTATAATGGAAGGAAGCTTCTCCAACCCCATTAAGTATATATATTCTGGATCAGCATCAAAAGTCGAGTCGATAAAGCCATGTCCATCTGTCCGCTCGTCTGTCCGTCCGTCTGTATGTATGAACGCTTCGATCTCAGAGACTATAAGAGCAGGAGACTCCATATTTGCATCATAAGCTCGCCTTATACTTAGGCAGTATAATTTCGTTTTCGATTTTCGATAACTCATCCCGTTTCCGATATACTCATGTGATTGATAACAACAAAATGTTGAATTTGATAAACTTTGAGACAGAGTTTGAAAAATTAGTCAAAATAATGACAATTCGTGAAATTTGTATTGAAACTGGTTGTGAAACACCGAAGCTATGGAACATTGCCGTTAAGTAAAGTATGGGGGGTATGGCCTTCTTACTTGTTTTTCTTTACTTATGTAAATTAATGTTAAATGTTTAATGTTTATTTTGTTTTAATAGATTTAAATCGATTAACTTGACTGGTATTTGAATACTGATTTAAATTAATGCTTACTTACAGGCAAATAAAGCTTAAATGTTTCATTGAGTTTAATTATTATCTTCAGCTAGATTCCATTATTGCCACGAAGCATATATTTTACATTTTAAATGGCAATACCCATGCCAAGCATGCTTTTAATTCTTGCTCTTTTATGCAAGCCGACTTCAGATCGGGGTAACTGGCGCCTTCTTACTGTTAACCTTGTCAACCAAGAGCAGAACACTGCCCAGAACAGAACAGAAGAGAACGGAACACAAACACAACAGAGAAGGGGAGGGAAGAATATTTTTTTCTATTTTGCGCTCTATACATATTTAAATTTGTTAATTACTTAAGCTGCCGTTGCAGCAAGCAGCAGTAAATTCATAAACCGAATAGCAACAGCAGCAGCAGCAACAGCAGCAGCAGCAAAGTAATCAGCATATGAGCCCAAGCCCAGACGCCCCAAGACTCAGTTACATTCTCAGTCTCAGCGCGGGCTTTAGCTTTAGCCTTCGACTGAGACGCATGCCATTAAGTAAAAAAGTGTTGCCTACGTTCGCCTCAACGCAACGCTCCCTTCTGGAAGACATCAGAAACATATTAGCAGGCAAGCCAACTTAAGCAGCAAAGGGGAAATAAAAAACTCCGAGCATACACGCATTGCTGGCATCAGGGACGTTTCTGCACAGGCACAGCGCCTGATATAATAATGGGGCGTTTTAATTTTTTAAAAATTTATAAAAAATTTTTAAAATTGTTGACAATGGTCTTAAAATATTTTAAATGAGCCGATGTTTGAAAGTATTTTTAGGCTTGGTTTTATTTTGTATTAAATACTTTACGAAAGTTTGGCAACATATAAGTTTTGCTCAGAATTTAATTTTCCATGAGTTTCTTATAATTGCCTTTTTCATTTCACTGCCTGCATTCACCATTATCACAAAACCCGTTTCTGGGTCTCATCCTCTACTGTTAATTTTGTTCGCCTCTTATGCGTTTTGCGCATAAGGTCTTAATGAGTATAAATGAGCTTGATTGCATATTCCAAAGCGTGTGTGTGTGTGTGTGTTTGTGTCTGTAAATGTGCGAGCGTGTGTGTGAGTTGTTATTTAATAGCCTGCATATGGCGTTGTAAAAGTTTACATTACACAAACAGCAACAAAAGCAGCAACAAAAACAAAAGCAACAACAACAAGTCAACGAGATGAGGCAATTTACAAGCTGCAACTTATTGGCCTGACTTTTAAGCGCAGTTAACACGCGGCGTATGCGTAATGCAAACGAACATCCAACCAGGCAGCATGCCCTTAGCAACTGCAACCCAATTGAATACAGTTGCTCGTAAAATGCTTAAGCACCTGCTGTTACTACAACCAAAACGAACGACTGCCTCGCCGTCGAGTTGTAGGTTAAGAATTCGGAGTCTGAGTCAGACTTTGAATGCGACTACACTTAACGCTAATTTGCCGTTTTACTGTCGAATGATTTTTGAACGTTGCAGAAAAATGCTGCCTTTTTTCCCCCTTATTCTCATTTCTCTTTTAATACCCTTGTAGAGCATATCATTATTTCGTTACGAGATGAAAGTATAAATCAAATTAAACATTTATACTTCTACTTAACAAGCTTTATCGATTAAGCTAACTGCGTATGTTTTAATTAAAGCAAGTAACACTTAACATATATCAAGAAAGACGAGAAAATATATAAAAAGCTGAATTAAACTGTCAATTAAAAGCATTTTAATATCTAACTATCAATTACTAGCTAGCTATTTTCACATTACTCTTCATATAAAACTCACTTTAAATATCAATCAACATTTTCGCGCAAAAAATGTTGTAATTTGATTCTAATTAATTTACATTGTATTTAATTTACATTTATAATCAAAAATTCTTTGCATGCTAGAGTTTTTAATCTTCTTTAGGCAAAAGTTGGCGCTTTTTGAGCATAGTTATGAAGCTCCGCAGAACGCAGTTGAAACTCACGCCATTTTTGCCTAGCAATTTTGGGTAAAATTTCATCTGCGGTTGATTTTGATTGTGAAAGGATTTGCCAAATTGCTGTTTGCATCGGTGCGGCAAAAAATCAAAGGGATTTTACAATACCCAATACATGCTCGCATCAATGTGCAGTGTAAGTGTGTAAGTGTACGAATGTGTGTGTGGTTATTGTGGCCTGAGTCCTGCGTTGTGGGTGTGCGGCTTGTGGTTCATGGGCGCCGTCTCACAATGGGCCACAAAACTCCTCCAATTTGCAATTGCTATACCCATTTGCCCCCACCTCATCCATATCTTTCGTTCGTATCAATTCTTCCGCACCGCTCCCGGTCGCTGGCAATGCGTTTAAACAACAGTTTAACAGCAGTTTGCCAGCCTTTTGTTATTGGTGAGGCTTTCGCTTTTGCATTTTGCCTTTGCTCATCGATGTAAAGAGTTTTTGCGTCAGCTTCTCTCTGCGATTTATGGAAATGGTGCAATATTTTCAAATGGCGTAGGAGACGTATGGATACGAAGGGCAGACAGTATAAGGGGGACACATTTGGCAGTTTTTTGATGTTGTTGTTATGTTATGTTTTCACTTCGTTTATTTGTTGTTTGCTTTTTCGGCATTGCTTTTGTTGTGCATTGCTTCTTTCAAGTGTCCAAGCTTAAATATTTTGAATTTATTTTTATCATTTTTGCAAAAAACTCAAAAACAAACATATTATGACATGCACACAATGCAATAGAGCAGTTTTGCAAAACTAACGATATATCTTTATGTCATTTGATTGGAATAACGTGTTGACGATTTTTTGTTGAAGTAACAAAGGCTTTAGGCAAAATAGCTGCTTTTACATTAAATAAATATTATAAAGGAGTATGATCTGCTATTTATATTTGAATAAATCTATGATTTTATGAAAATATCACAAAATGAGTTTTGTATATATATATGTTAACGGATAAAAAATTGTTTCAGTACACATTTATTAAGTTTATCTCTTGTGTGTGCTTAAATATAATTAAATTATAATATAACAGATAAATATAGTTTACACTTGGCTATTTTAATTTTCATAATCTTCGATTAATTGTTCATCATTTTATCGCAGAGTTTTCTCTTGCAGACAGCACTGCGTATACTTAATAAGCCGCCTTTGTTTGGCATTTCTCTGAACTATAACAAAATGCTGTATTCATTGTTCTGCCATGATATTGCACTTTATTAAATCTGGGCTTTTATTTGTACGATTGCCACGCCCCCCTCTATCCCCGCCCCGCACACATAGCTGCGGACGGATGCGAGCAGTTAGTTATTAATTTTTAATGCGTGCGCATTTTATGTAATTATGAACAGAAAATACTTTTACAAACACCAGCCCCTGCTCCCCCACTTCGCCACTTCCCCCTTCCACCGTTCACAGCGTACACCAGCGATTAACTTCGAGTTATTTGTTTTGCCTTTGGCAATGAATTGTGCAAAAATGAAAAGCGCCCACTTATTGCCTGAATTCCTTTTGTCTCTTCATAGCATAGCAAAAAGTCAAAGGCGTTTTTAATAATAATCTATATATATATATATATGTGTGTGTGTGTATATATTTGCAGATAGTTCACAAGTAAAAATGGGATAGCAAAAGCGCAGAGGAAGCTTAAAGTTATTCTACAAGCGGTTAGTTATCTGAATTGTTCATGATTTCTTTAAACTGAACTATTCATTTTATTTTAAGTTAAAAGCTTGCTTTGCGCTCGGCTACGTTTTTAAACTCAACATTATTTAAATTAGCATAATTCAATATTTATAATTGGAGTTTTATTTAAATGGTTATATTATTTGTAAATTAAATATATCAATTTTCCATATTCAATTACATTTTCGTGTTTTGTCGATTATCTGTCCGTCTTTGATTGACTTTTATTTCAAAAAGAGTTAGTTTTAATATTGTTGTGTTTGTTTTATGTCAGGCTTTGTTCGAAATTGTTTATTGTTTGCTTAAAGCGACTGTTAACATTCTGATTATGATTTAAATATTTGACAGATAGTTTTTTACTTACAGAAATACTAAGAATAATATACAATTTAAATTTTGAAGGTTTTTTTCTATCAAATAAAGAATGCACTAGAATGTTAATTATGTATGCAATTTCTAGTTTGATAAATCGAAACTGAAATTGATTCCATTATTTTTTTCGATACTTTTGCTGTCATATTGTGTCCCAAGGCATATTTATAATATATTCAAGAAAACTTATTGCTCTCTTTTTGCACAGCTTGCACCAGATAAGATATTAAAAAGTATGCAACAAAAAATACTAAAAAATAGAGAAAGAGAGGTAGAGAAGAATAGAGAGAGAGAGACAGCTAGTTAGAAGGCCCTGTGGCAGCTGCTTTCGTTTTAAGTTTTAAGCTACTTTACTGTGGCTCTTCCAGTTGGCGAACTAACGCCATTAGCTGGGCCATTGAGCGCTTTGTTGGCTTTCAATAAAAATTTCCATTAAAATGGCCCCACTCTCAGTCAACGTCGTCGTTTGCTGCATCGCATAAAATGCGTATGCATATTGCCAACTTGCAACTTGCTGTTGCTGCTGTTGTTGCTGCCGCCGCTTCTGCTGCTGTTTGGTAACTGGGCAGTAAATTTTAACTATTGCCAGGCCGATGACTATCCGATGCGCCCATCCACAGTCCCGACTTAGTGTCCTGCATACATACCGCCACAGTTAGACAGATAAATGGCGGCTAGTTTTGCGTTTGCATGGCTAATGGAAATTTGCATCCAGTCGGCAGTGTGCACAAAATGCGCTAACATTTTTTTTTCTTTTTTTTTTGTTCCTGCTTTTTTGCATTTTCGTTTTGCTTCTCAAAAATTTGTCTATGTGTTGCAGCGAACGTTTTATGAGCTATTTGGTAAGTTAGGAAAATAATAAAAAAAAACAGCGTATTAGATATTTAATTTTTTTGTTTCAACGACCCTTGCAGTTTGTTTAGTAACAAATAAATTTTTTTGATATTTTTAATTACTATTTTTTCGAATGCATTTTTTTGTATCTTTATTACTAAAACTTTTAATAACAAAAAAAATGTTGTTTTATATTTTTAACTTTATTTTTTTTATTAAATAATTATTTTTCAATAAAAAAAAACGATTTTCGACAGATACATAGAAATATTGTGAAAAAACATAACTTTGAAATTAAGCAAATAGTTCATTATTAAGTTGTCGTTCATATATGAATACTTGACTAACATTAGAGGGGTATTTTGTATGCGTTGCGGTCGAACCTTTAATATTTAGGGCCACTTAGCGTTGTCGATATTGTTGCTTTACGAGTACTGGTTGTATTGACTGTTGTTCAATGTGTGTATAAATCTTAATTATGTACAATGCACATTTTCTAATTGACTACGCATACACATGCACACACATAGACTGCAAAGCTGTACGACTAGGCGACTGAATATTACGTATACGTTATGTCAATTATGTAAGAAAAGTGGCCGCCTGGTCATTTGGCATCGGATTTTTGCTGTGAGTTGGGTGCCGACTCATAATTTGTTTACCAGTAGCGACTACTGACTATTGAGGCCTGAGCTCCTGCAGTGCAAAATGGCGGATCAACCAACTGTTAAATTTACTATTATACGGGCTATTATCCTGCTACCGAATTGTTCTGGGTAGGCGTGACTGCCTGACTGTCTGTCGGTCCCTCAGTCCCTCAGTCTATCTGTCTATCTGTCTTTTTGTCTATCTGTTTGTCTGTCTCAACGTCTGGTTGGTTGGCTGGCGCAAAGTTTATGCGCACATATGAGCTTTTAATTGCAATTTAATGGCCGGTCATTTATTATCTAGCGGCGACAACAACAGCAACAACAGAAATAATGACACTGGCGACATTGTCCTGGCTGTGCGAAAAAGGCTTGCAACTTTTCACTGCGCCCCATGTACAGTAAGTGGTATATATATTGTTCTTTGTGCATAAATATTTATTTACACACATACGTATATATAAATAGCAAGCTTAATGCGTACAAAACTTTGTACTCCAGCTCGAATTCTTCTCTCCATACGCTTAGCATTGAGTTTTATTGCATTTGTTGCTTAGGTGTTTGAATTTGATACAAATTCTTCATAAAGATTTTGTTTTTGCCCATAAATGTGTGCTACAATAATTTTGTGTCGCGCATGAAATGTTTTTTGATTTGTTTTGGCTTAATTTACAAATTTAAAATTAATAAATAATGATGATTGAAGCACAAGCGTGCATATTATATATACATTTAATAGTTATTAACGAAATTATAATTTTGTATGGGTATGGAAACTTTAAAATACAACTAAGGACTTTACATTTATTTATTTATATTTATTTAGATATACACATTTGTTTTATAGTCTATTTAATTAATTGCTTGCTTAAACGCTTTAAAAAAAACACACTTTATTTACAATAAGCTGTGGCTTGTAACTGTAGCTTGAACTCGAATCGTAAGAAATTAAGTTCGTATATAAATAGCTTCTTTGTACTAAATAGCTCCGATTAAGGACAATTAATTTTCTGTTCTAACAATTGCACGAAATGATTTCATGACTCACAAAAAAAACCTCACAAACAACGTTTTCTAACCGGCTCATTTGATATGCATTATTCAAGTGCCTAAACACAACCCATAAACACGTTCATATATGTAAATGTTGAGGCCAACGAATTCAACAATTTGAAACTCGTACGCATTTGACTTTTTGACGCAATTAAAATGGGCTAACATGGAAAACAAAAATATTTTTCCACATTTTGCAATTAAAGTTGGCATTTTATTGGTTTGGGATGTTGTAGTATACCAATATGTTTGACGGTATGGCGGGGTCCATTGTTTGACACATTAAAATGTCGCTTTTTCCATTTAAGTCGCGTGCGGCTTTCAGTTTACATTTCAATTAAAGTTACATAACCCCAACCAGCAATAACAACTATGTAACCGAGGCGGTGAGATTGAAAGGGGGCACATATTAGCTCCTGTGTGCAGTTGCCGTGATTTTGGCTTGGCATAAAAGTCAATTTCATGCATATTTCATCATTCGTGTACGCTGCGTGACACGCACCTTTGCCCCTGTGTCAGGCCACGCCCACAGAAACCATTACGACACCTCTGCAACTCTCCCACTCTCCCAAACAGACCCACAGCTTTTCAATATTTTATGAGTATTGGCTCTATGGCTATGGCATAATCAAACGCCCCTCAAATATTACACTGTACAGCAAAATATTTAATGGCGATATTTGAAACTATAAAATAATGGATATATCATAAATTTCGTTTGGCATAAAACAAATTTAATTAATTAAAATAATTCATAAATCTTTGAACTTAAAGGCAATCAAAATCTATTCAGGTATATTTTAAAAGATTGAACAAAAACCCAAGTTTCTTTAGAATAACAAGATTAGTAAATTAATTCATGTTGATCGATGAATCATTAAGTTCATTCATTTGAATTATATTGTGGGTTTATTTAGTTTGATCAAAGGACCACCATAACCTATAATAATCCACAAAAAGAGCAAAATGGACGAATGAACAAACGAACTGTATGAATAATTGAACGAACAGTTCACCTCAATTCATGTATATAAAAAAAAAAGGTGAAAAAACTTTATGTAGTCAGTTTTGTTTGGAAATGGGAAAATTTCTTTTACTTTAGTAGTAGTATATAGTAAACGTTCCTTCTTAGATACTTAAGCAATAAAAAACATGAGTGTAACTGTAAGGTAAAGGTAAACGGTTTATTGTGCAAACAATAGTTGCACTTTTGTCGAATAGTGTTTTTTTATTTTTGCATAAGTGAGAGACACGCACACGTATGCAAATATTTTCGCGCGCGCACACACACAGACACACAGCCTCACACATCAAACAGGCACCGAGTTGAAGTTATTTTTGCATACATGTACATACATACTACATCCAAATGTACATTTTGTATGCCGAATTCGGTTTATTAGATTCGTACAAAGGCATACACAATATGTCGGCTTGTCTATTTGTCTGTTTGTCTGTCTGACTGTCTATTTACCCGAATGTGCAATTGTGTAAGTGTGTTTGAGTATGAGTGTATGCTGATGCGGGTCCTTGCCCTCTCGCTCACCCCACACACTTACGCACACACATCCACTCGCTGTTTCACTGTGGGTAAATTCAATTATTTGCTGCTGATATCGTCGTTTGTTTTTTGTGCTCCGCTTTTGAATTCATATTTATTGTACGGCAATTTAAATTGGTATATTTACATTGCTAATTTACGCACACACATATACAACGAGTGCGCATGTGTGTGTGTGCCTCGTTGCATTTTGTTAGCATTTTGCGGGTCGAAATTCGCGTTTCAATATTCGCAATTCGATGCCAAAGCCAAACAATTAATTGACAAAGTTAATTTTTGGCCACTCTTTTCTGCTTAAGAGAGCAAGAGCGAGAGAGAGAGAGATAGAGAGAGAGGGAGAAAGCGCTGGCAGAAGAGATACAGATATAAATGCGATTCAATATCTAAACAATTCTCTCTCTCATTGACTTTTCTGATGTGGTTAGCCTCGATTTTGTCTCAGTACTGTCCATCTGTGTGTAAACGTGTTTGTTAATTTGTGTGTGTGTGTGTGTGTGTGTGTAAGGTTTATTGGTTTTGTTTGTGGCATGTGACTGTCAATTGGTTGTGTAATGAAGGCCTGTTTTAAACTGCCCAGCCAGGCATTCTGGCCATTAAGCATTTTGCCACTTTTCCGACTATTTTTCAATTTGCGTCTGCTTTGATTTTGTGTTTGTATTTTCCCAATTTATATATGTTGCCATTGTGCTCATACATTGTTCAATGTGTCAGAGTTTTTGTTTTCTTTGGGGCAACACATGATGCACATATTGTGATGCACAAAATGTTACAAAACAAAACCCACCAAATTTGTTAAATCAGAATGTATGAGCACTGTTTCAGTTTATAGTTTTGTTCGTGTAACCAAATTTATATCTTTGCACTTATTTTAAAATTGTTTCTAAATTTTTGTATTTTTGTTTTGGATGGTGTTCCATACGGAATTTATTCCATTCTTACGATAAAAGTTAACGATTTTAATGTTGGTTCTCTATTGTTATTCTTTCATATGCAAGAAAAATATAAATTTGTATATTAATTATCCGGACAAGCACACCCAGCGATAAGTCAAATACTTGCACGCTACCAGTTCCTAAAATCGTTTAGCTAATCGTCTGGCGTCGTCACTGTTTTTATAGCGCCCCATTTGTTTGTCTATATCTATGGGTTTTATACTTATCTTTGAGCAATTCGCCGTTAATTGCACAATAATTTTGCACATGACGCGACTGAGAATTTCGCAGCGCATTTTTATAATCATTTTTTTGCATGCGTTGCTGTCGATGACGCGCCCTTGCAAAAAAGCGGCAAAAGGCGTTTTACTGCCACTAATGACGGCGTCTTTTAACACCCTGTAACGATTACGAGTGGCTTTCTGGTGTTGCTTGATTTTGTGAATTGATTGATTGTAATAGTCAAATCCTCCGATATGATATTAAAGTCGAAGTTTGTAATTTTAGTTATATTTTCAAACATATTTTTTTTAACAAAAAGTAACTTATTACAAAAGTTTGTACCACATGGATCGGTGGTGAGCTTTAATATTGATTTTAAGCCATACCATAAAAGCATATATATATGTAAGAAACCAATTTAAGTCGTTAAGCTTAGCTAGGATTGCTCAAATATCTGTGCAGGGTATGACTTGATCAAGCACTTTCTACTGTTTAAGTTTTGGGTTATTTTCCATGAAGTTGTTACTTGGTTTAATGCCACATCGTTGACGAAGCGACAAAGATGTTGCCAGTGGGTGTGGCAAAGAGTAAAAGAAGGAACACCTCATGCAGATTTGCGTCGTGTCAGGGCTCAGTCAGGACTTTTAGGTTTCATTTTGTGCGCCAATGAGCGGATCAATCAACGTGTCAAATCGTCCTGAAACGATGCGACGTTGATTTTAATGCTGGCACCCCCCAGCATTGGGAGCTAGCTATATGCTATGTATATGCTTTTAGGTTTGCGAGCTTACGTGCGCACGTGATATCCGCTAAGAAACGCTTTAACAAATTACCAGCGGCGTTTCGTTAGTTAAGGTTTCTTTTCTTTTCGTTGTATTTGGCACCGCTCGTTGTCTTGTCGAACCTGTGTCAAAAATTTGCCAATGTATTGCAATACAAATAGGTTGTGTGGGCTGTTAATGTCGGTGCTCTCACTCTCGCACACAAGGCTAACAAGTTAAGAGCCTTTGATTGACATTCGATTGAAAATTACCTTAGCCACTGTGTCAATAAAGCCAGCCACATAACAAATCAAATGTCTGGCCTTGATCTTACCTGACGTATAGTATATCAAAATATGCCATTGTCTGTCTTCCGCTTCCTCTACTCGCTTACTCTCTTTCTCTCTTTCTCTCGCTGTTTCGTCGTTTCCTGTACCCGCAGTTAAATTCAATTGAGGTGTCAGTTGGTAAATTTAATTTGCCTGTCGCTGCCTGTTGACTTCTCAATAAGCACATTTATTTATTCTTCTTTCCTTTTTGGCATTTTCTAAAGCGCTAATCGCTAGATTTTGTGACATTGATGAATGCGAATGTGAACAATGTAAATTACAAAAAAAATGGAATTCAATATTTAAAAATAATTGATGAAAATATTAGTTTATTGAAAAGGAAACGTTGCCGTCTAAATTTGTGTCAAACGAATAAAATAAATAAATACATTTTTTTTTTTATATATTTATAACGCAATAGCCTAGGCTTTTTATATACTTTCCATTTTAGTTAATTTATTTGTTGCAGTCGCTAAATAAATTTATCGTTTAAATGTTTTTTGTGCGCGACATTCACACTCTGCAGAGAAAAAAGGTACTTTGGGTTCTGTTGAGAATTATGCGAAAACAATGAAATTAACGAACCAAACACGAATAAGAAAATCGCAACGCAACGAAGACGGTTAGAAAAAAAAAGAAGAAAAGAAAGAGAAATAACAATGTGAAAAAAGGAAGTAATGCGACTGCCAGAGAGAACTTGTTTTGGTTAGGAGGGGCATGTGGAAATGCTCAGAGAAGCGTAAAATCAAAGCAACCTGCAACGCGCACAGATGGTTCCATAATTAAATAAGCATTGCGACAAGGAAAGAGAGCGACGAAGAGAGAAAGTGAGCGAGAGAATGTTGACACCCTGTGGGAAGTCATTGAAGCCCTCAAGTCCCAAAGTCATCCTCGCACTCATTCATTTTGCCATTTAACTAATTGGTAATTTCGTTTCGCGTTGCCCTTCCACAATTGATTTCGGTTTGTGTCAGCGACGATTGACAGCGTATTCAGCATTTAAACTTTTGGCTTGCAGCATTTTGTGTCCTGTGTTCGGGAACGTCAAACACTTCAGGTGTCTTCCTGTCATCCTGTCATCCTGTGTGCCCTCGGTGCAAACTTTTTCACGCGCTCTTTAGCCTATTTCCGTGCTGTGCGAATGGCCCTTCCGGAGCGACCTAGACCCAAACTCAATCCTGCTAGTCAGCCAGCCAGCCAGTGAGCCAGTGAGCCAGACAGGCTCTTATATTCGTTAGTGAGTAGCACTTGGAGTCCTGCACTGGCACTGCCCCGCGCATGCTAATAAGTAAATCCAGCGATCCAATCCAAAGAATAAATATTTAACAAACGCATGCTCGAGGGGTGAGTTAGCTGTCCCTCCTCCACTGCTATGTAAGTATAATAAATGTGATTTTGAATTTGAGGCTAGCCGTTTTTTTTGTTTTTTGTTTTTAGTTGTTTGGGGGTTGGTCCGTCGTTGGCGTCGTCGTCTGCTACGTGCCACTTGTTTTAAATTCAGCGTCAAAATCGTTTTATTTGCCAATATTTCATTGTGTTGGCGAGTGGATGGTTCGCGAAACGAGTCGAGTCGAGTCGAGTCGAGCTCTCCCACGTCCCACCTTCCATTTCCCCGAAGTGTGTGTCCTTGGTTGTGCTGCGTTGTGCTTTCACTTTATTAATGGTGTTGGTTTTCGGATTATTTAACGGTGTATTATTTTATTATTTATTTTTGCATTAATTTTTGATGAGTTGAGTATTCCGAACCAAAAATTGACGAACAAGTGAGAGAGAGAGAGGGAACGCAAAAGCTAACAAAAACTTTTCGAACAATGTTTATAAAGCCAATCAATGGACGGAGGGACAAATCCCAACCTATTTCCCACTCAACAATTTTTGTCACTTAGCACTAATGGGTTAATGCCGGGCAGGGTTTTGGCGATTTGTTTTCACAAATATAAGCGAACATATATATTGGCATAAAAGTAATTTTTATCGATTTTTGCTCTTGTTTCGAATTTGAAACTGATGGTCTGATTCTAGCATTGAACATTGGACAGCTGCCTTATTATTTATGCGTTAGTTATATTAAAGGGGGGTTCGGCCCGGCCATTGTAATGCATAGGAGTGTGTGAAGTGGAAGTTAAGTGTGACAGCTGGCAAGGGAATTTTTTTCTTTCTACAAATACTGCAGAATAATTAAAATGGGGGTCGTAGCCATTCAATATAAGTTTACTAACAAAATTGCGAAAATCGCTTACGTAAATCGCTTTACCCATCCCGATTATTAATTTCAACAGCTTGCGAGTAAGTATTCGATTCAATTATAGTTTTTGATTTTCTTTTGTAATTGATTTTGTAATTGAAATATTTGAATGCTTTAATGAATGTTTAAAGAAAATTAAATATATATGTAAATTGCCTTGAAAATCATTATAAATTTCTGACAAATTATATAATCATAAAATTATTCTAAGGTATATAAGTTGAACAAATGCGCTGAGTTCCTAAAAAAAATATTTTTTTAAGACCAATCCACGTTTATTTTTTTCAATAGGCATTATTAGTCAAAATTTTTCGTAACTTCTATTCGAATAAAACTAATTTAATGATGAAAAAGGTTATGTAAATAAATATTCGGAAATAAAGGTAAACCTTATTCGTATGACGTAGAAAATATTCAACTTAAACTGTTCAAATTGTATCATTGAAATTAAGATGGAAAAAGGCAAAGCATTCTTAATTGGCAATTCGTTGGAAAATCAGTTTTGCTACGACAAAGTTATGCATGTTGAATTTCCAAAAAGACCATTTACACTGCAGGATCTCTCTCAGTCAGGGTTTTTTTTTTATGTTTTGCCATGCCCTGCAAGCTCCCAAATTTCATTCAGCAAACAGTTGTGAGCAAGCGTATTCCACCTGCATTAGCTAGCACCTTCCCGTACACAAGTTCACTGCCAAGGCATCTTGTCAAAGTGCTCGCTCATTAGCGAGGCCAATGTCAAAGGCTACGTGTCGTACAAACACACATACATTTGGCCACACACATACAGTGAATATCCTTTGCTCCTCAGGGACGTTCTCCCTACAGAAAATCATTGGCACGTCTAAATTTTGAGTCTCTGGCCGGGGTTGCCGCAAGAATCTCACCAGGTGGTAACTCAAACCCTGTCAGACGCCATCCTTACTTAGCTTCTGTTTACCAACAGTCTGCCCAAAAAATATTAAAAAAATGAGCTGCTATTTTTTTTTGCCACTTTTATTCCAATGTTGGTGCGTTCGCTTCATGCGCTGTCATCTTATCATTTGTCTTACAGACAACGCCACGGTGCCCAAAAAAGTATGCTACGAAAACTTGGCAATGTGCACGCCGAACGTTACGCGTAGAGGGGTTAAAATTTGATCAAAGTTCAAAGGCAAAGGCTAAGAAAAATAAAAAATGAGCACACACACATTTATGAAAATGTCTATGTATGAATATATGTACACGTATATCTGTACATGCAAATTGGCTTGTGCAAATTACGACATATGCATAAAGGTTCGCTCGAGTGAGAAATGGGGAGGTCGTATGGTTTGGGATGGGTTATGGTAATTGGAGGGAGATGTGTTCTTCTTTCTATGTATGCTTGCCAATTTATACACACTTTACCAAATTTGATTAAAATCTCACAACGTTTTTGGGCAAGAGCGCACGATTATTCAATTTTGTTTAAGCTCTAACTTCTGAAAACTTCGCGAGGACATAAAATAAAGTGCTTACTGTATTTGGATGTTTAGACAACTCTTTAAGAGACAATTGTATAATGAACTCTCGACAGACTATTTTGATACTAAAAAGTCGATAACGTTGATAGTGTTATAAAAAGTTTTTAATCTGGAATTATGTTTTGCATCGACGAAGTCTTTTAATGCTGTAATAAACCTCTTTTCACCATTGTACCATTCTGAAGAGGGGTTTTTCTTATTGCTAAGGGTATATAAAAATTTCTTATTTGCTGCCAACTTAATTTGTCACAGAACGCAAAGTCATTTTCTAGACTCGGAAAGAAAACAATTCATGTTATAAAAATTGCACACAAAGAGTAAATGTGAACTGAGAGAGAGATGAGATGATTTTTGTTTTTATTTTTGTTCGCAATACGTATGCAAATATTTATAACGGGACATTTGGAAGAACAGCGAGCGCAGCTCCTGTGCCACTTAAACTCCGCTGCGTGAGGACTTTGTTCTGTTCTTTTCTGTTCTGTTTTTTCTCATTCTTGGCAAGGAGTTGGCATTTTACTTTTCTACTTTGTGGCTTACTTGCCTTTTTAGCTTTGGCCATTTCTTGCTGGTGTTGTTGCTGCTGTTGTTGTTTTTAATAAAAGGCAGCAATAGCAGTAGCAGCAGCAGGAGCCGAATAAAAAGAAATATAATAATAAAAAGCGCATAGTTATAAATTTAGCAAGGCGCAGTCAAAGCGCATTGTTTGGCGAAAGAGCGAAAGCAGGAGCTGCGTGCAGGGAATGAGAAATAGGGATTTATAGAGTTATATGTATTTAAGAAGAGGGAATGAAGAATGGCAATAGCAGTTTTCATCGTTACACGCAACTTAACCGTTTTCTGTCTTCAAGCTGGGCAAGTCATAAAGGTAAAATCATAAACAAGTGTGTCTAGCCTCGAAGTCTAGACGTCGACTATGACTATGCACGCCACTTACAGGTAATCCATGAAAAGTTGTAATAAAAATAATTCATAGTTTTGAATTGGCAAATTAACTTTTTGAACTGTGTAAAATAACTATAATTACAAAAATGTATATGAATGAAATATTCAAATGATGATTGCGTCTATGTATTTACTTATTATCTGTTTCCCAAACAGCATCATCATCATTTATATCAGTTGTCTTAATAGTTTCTCAGAACCTTATTAGTCAAAGCACTCTTAATATTCTTAATTTGTATTTCAGATAGTGTTTTTCCATTTTTATCTATTTAAACCTATCACATTTCCTTGTTATTACCAAAGTTTCCCTGTGCTTATTGATTTTCACCATCCCCATTTATTTTATTGGCATAAGTTTGCCATGTCAACCCTCATTTTGCATTCACTAGCGAACAACTAAGCCACCCCATACAGTTGCATTCAATCGAAGGGCATGAAAAGAAGCTGGCGAATTTACAATTGGATTGCTATGGCAATCATAAGTGTACCTACATTTTGAAGCAAGCCTGCAAATATGCAACGAATTGCCATTTCTGCGCCATTTTGTCACAGACTCAAACTTATCGAAAGTTACAGAGTTTTGGGCATATGTGTACTTATAGTCTACATGTATGTGTATGGTGGATGAATATTTATCTTATTTATAGTTGTTATATAAGATTTGCATTTATGCAATATGTTCAAAATAGAAAGTAGCTTTAATATAGTTCTAAAAATGCTTGCCAGATTTGAATAACGTTATGTGGATTGTTAAAAGGTTGAGTTCAACATATATATATAAATATATATATATTTTTTTTATCATATGAAAATCATTAGTAATGAAATACAATCTTTCTATGGTTAAGGGCCATATTATTCAGGATGAAAGGTATCAGACAAATACAAACTACACACAAAAAATTAATAAAAATGAAAAAAAAAACAAAGAGAGCAACGCTTACAATTTAATGAAAAACTATTCAGCTGTTTAAAAATTAATCATCAATGAAACAAAGTTGTGAAGTTAGACCTTTACTAGATTAAAGGAAAATCGAATATTCTTGAAGCTCGCTGCATAATAAATAAAAGTCCAATTTTGACCGAAAAAAATATGCATGGAAACTGGTATTGCATTTGCAAATTGTAATTGAAGCATAAAAAATGCAAAGCTCAATTGCCAAATCAACTGCTAACTTAAGCTTTCTGCAGCACTTGATATTTTATTATCAAATCTTCGATTGATTGTAGGTCATGTGTATATTGCGGCTTCTCTAAGGATGTGCTGCACCTTTCAATAGCTTAAATTTTTGATAGTACAACAGCCAACAGAGCAAAGAGTGGAAAGAAGAAGGTACAAAGTTTTTCCATTCAGGCCGACATCCTTAAGGCCATTCATTTCATTAAAGTAACACAATGCGGCTTTTGTAAATCTTTACCACAAAACCGCAGCTGCAAATGAGGAATCGGGGATCGGTGGTGGCATCCCACACCTACACACTCACCTGCCTCACAAGCCAGCGAGTGTGTGTGTGTGTGTGTGTGTGTGCCACAGCCTTGGGGCATTTAATTGCGCCAATGCTAGCGGCGTGACGTGCGTGCGTTTTCTTTATTCTGTTGAGGGTTTTGCTACTTCCCAATCCGCTTGTCAACGCAGTCCTCTCATCATGTGCAGCTCTTGACAAGCACAGCCTTCGCCTGTACCTGTGCCTTTGCCGTTGCCGTTGCCATTGCTTTTAGCCGGGCTAATATACCAGAAAGAAGAGTGAAAAAAAGGCGATGCCGTAAGACTGAAACTGCATTGCGCAATGCCGCAAAAACTTTGCTACGTAAATCCCCTTTGTCGCATTAACTGCTAACTTTTTGCAACGCGTAGAAACGCGACAAACTTTGTTTACAACTCGAAAAACTCAAAAGGCAGGTAGCTCACTCACTGAATTCCCAGATCCTTTTTCTTACAAGCTCCCCGTCCTCCTTCTCTCTCTCTCTATCTCTCTCTCTCTCTATCTTTCCTTTCTATTGCTTTATGTGTACGCTCTCAAACATGCATTTGTCAAATCAAAATTTTATGGTCTCGTCACATTGTTGCCCCGACAACCAAAAAACAGCTCAAGGAATCTCAACGTCTCGAGTGCGCTTTTTACAACAGTTGAAAAAGACTGCGGAAATTACAACTTTTTCAAGCTGTTTGTTCCACTACTTAATTCCTTTGTTATATTGTAATAAGCTATAATTGTTTGTTTTTAATGTACGAACTTTCATTTAAGTATTTTATAAAATATATTTCTTAGTATAGTATTTTTGCGTATGCAAAATTATTTATTTTATTTCTAAATCTTAGTTTTATGTACAATCCTTAAAGAGTCAAGATATTCAAGGCAATATTTATTAAATCATAAAAAATTCATGAGCAGATTTTAAAATCATAAATTTAAGGAAATAAATATCTTGGATTATTCAGAAAGGCATGTCGATAAACCTATAGTCAATAATACCCAAAAAAAATATGTCTTGTGTTTTAGCAGTGTATAGTTTATTGGTTAAGCAAAATTTATTCCTTTAATACATTGCACGTTTATGGCCTTGCTCCTGAGGACGCTGACTGCCTTCTTCTTAAATGGCAACTAATTTGCGAACGCAATTTGGTTTTTATAACTAAATCCGCATTTTGGCTCGCGGCTCACAAATTCTGCAATTCTTGACATCTCGACAATGACGCAGCAATTATGCCAAAGCCATAAAGCAGCCAAAAGTTACGAGTGGCTTCATCTCCATCAAGAGACGCCCAAAATTTGCTCTCTCTCTCTCTCTCTATCTCTCTGTGTGTTAACTGTAAGCATTTATCAAAAATTGGATTTTCATTCGCATGCGCTGGGTTTTAATTGCATGAGACAATAGTGCGACAAATGAATTTGTACAAGGGATAATTGTTTGGCTCAGCATCAGAAACCTATTTGCTCTACGCTTCGGGTGTTTAATTTTGTGCAAATAGATAGCTGAAAAACACATAACCGCTATCCTTCCCCTGCCCTCTCACTTCATCTTCAGCCCCGCCCGCGCTGAAAGTTCACTGTCTAAACAAATGTCGTGAACTCGACGCGCTCATATTTCAGCAAAAAGGGGCGCATAAATTTATATGGAATCTATTAGGCAGCAGTGGGGTAATGGAATGGTGCGGAAAGAGACAGCTATCCAACCCTTTTCAGCACTTTTGGGCCATCCCAGACGAGTCGTCGTCTGGATTCGCATCATGTTTGTTATCCGCTTTTTATACATTCATATTTTGTATATTTTGGGGTCACCCAGCTCTATATGAGTGGTTAATGTCTTTGAGTGGCGGACTGACTATAGATGTCATTTCATTTCTGTTTCATTTCCATTTGTAAATGAAACTTAAGTTAACTTTTCATGTTTCTTAAATTTTATTGCTGGAATTTCAACGAATGTGTATTCAATGGAAACTTTCTTTAAAATATGCTAAGATGAAAAATTGCTAAAAGTTAAAGTGTAAAGTTAAAGTTAACTAAAGTAAATCGTATGTGCTTGAAACACTTTTTTAAAGAAAATGCCTTTTATTGAAGATCAGAAAATAAGTCACAAAATAATAAATAATAATTCACATTCTTTTATTATTATAAATGAGAAGTTTGTATGTATGTTTGTTACTCTTGCCAGACACTTCAGTTAGAAGGCACAAAATAATATAATTCTGTAGAATTACCTTGCTCGGAACACATTGTGCTCGTGTGGTAATCTCATTGTATCTTTAACGCGCGGGCAGAGCGGCTGTAAAGTTACTAATCTACTTATATTTTGGTGCTCTTTTTCTTACAAAGTTTAACCAGCTCTTTCACACTTTTATGACTTAACTGATATTGAGGTATGAAACTTTCGAGGCTCAATTACTCACAAGAATAAAAAATTTATGAGTGTACACTTGTCTGTGTTGATGTGTTGTTTATCAAACTAAAAGTTTTCTTATTACGAATTGGCCAAAAATCGGTGTGTATCATAAATTTTTAATATTCGTACGACCATATCGCCTAACGCGCACACTTCAAAAACACACACACGCACACAAACTCATAAATATACACCAACCAAAATCAAAATCCACATGTGAAACTTCTCCAAAGGTCATGACAGCAAGCTAAGCTCGTATATTTTGCTGGTAATTGAAAAAAAGTCGGCCTCTGTGATATGTGTGTGTGTGTGTGTGTGAAAGTGACGTTTTTTGGCTGTGCCTTGGCAGTGGTTTTAGTCAAGCTCTGGCCAAAGCCCAAAACTCTACTGGATTTCCTCTCACCTTTGAGGCGCCAGACGACTGGCCCAACATTTAGGGCATAAAGTGGGGACGAAGCGAGGCGACGCCAAACAACATTTCAATTGTTGTATAATGATGTACACAGTTCGGGCAACGTTGTAGAAGGGATAATAAAAAATTGTTATTGTTGTTTCGCAAGAACAACAACAAGAACAACAACGACGACAACAATCAGGCAATGGCTAAGGCTACACATGTTAGGGATACAATGCCAGGACACTCGTAAATAAATCGTGTCAGTGGGTAACAAAAATTCATTCATTTCACATTTTGCTTTATTTTATCCCTGTCCCTACCGCATCCCCCTAACCCGTAGCCTTACACGCCCCCAACCCCACATACGCCATACCAAAAATGTTAGCAAGCCACATTTACTGTTATTCTTGTACGCGTACACAATATTTTGGCTCGACCAGCACCAGCATGGCGAAAAAATATAATAAGAATCTGTTGAAAAACTATCAACAAATGTACACAGCTTATATACCCTGGAAGTTGTTATGAAATCGACACAGTTAGATGCTTTTGAATAAACATATATTAGGAAAATATATCTGTTAAATATTTAGTTATATAAAACTAGTACGGACATTAAATACAAAATATTTTTTAAAAACAAAAGTTTATTTTTATTACAACCCTTTTTCTTATGGTAAAGGCCTTCTGGCTGGTGGCCTTTAATTGTACATAAAGAAAATTAGATACTTTTTTTTTAAATTTGCTTTATATTACTTTCAAACCTTCAAGCTAAATCTAAGCCTACCAATAATCTAGCCTAACACCACTTTAAATCAATATGTACATGTTAAGAATAATATTTTTATTATTATTTTTGAACGAAGAGCATGAATGTTTTTTTTTTTTTGACTAAACATTCATTTAAAGGTCATGATTCGAAAGGAATCGTGTATTTTTAGCTGCATGTACAAGTGCCATTGATTGGTCCCTTTAAAAACAAAGAACATTGTCATTTTAACGCTCTCTAAATTTCAGAGTTCCGACTTGAATTGCAAGGGTATCAAATACTGACTTTTCACATATCTATCTTTTCCGCTTGCTCTCTCTCATTTTTCTCTTTCTATATGTGTATAAGTTAGTTTTGTAGTTTTATATCTGCGCGGCGAAAACATAAAAGTCAGTGCTAAAGGGCACAGACAGAAAACAGCCGTTGCCTGAGTTGCTGCAGCGCACAGTGGGACAAGTCGACTAACAAAAATGCAACGTCAATTAGAACAGGCATATAAAAAGAACGAAACAAATTAGTAGGCAGGTAAAGTCAACATGGCATTGCAAAAGCTGCAGCCTAAATATGTGAAACCTTTTTTTATTTATTTGTGTTTGCAATTGGTGCGCCAGTGTGCGCTCATATATTTTGGTCGTCGTTCGTTGGGCGCTGTGAGTATTTTTTGATAAATGGTCTACTCTTTTATCATCTCGCTCCTGAGCTTTCGCGGCGGCTGCCTTTTGCGTTCCGTTCGCCTCGCCAGTAGAAAGATAAAATACGTTTTTCATTTGGCCGCCTGGTTACACTTTTGCTGCAGTTGCTCCGTTTCTACTTGTTGTTGTTGTTGTATTTATTTTTTGTTTATTTTTGTTGAGCTGTTGATTTTTTAGCCAGGCAATGTTTTTGTTTTCCTGTTGTTTCGCTTACTCTTTTCTTATTTTCGTCAGCTTGTTTTGTTTTATGCAGCGAAGCGCAAAAAAAATATTATTTTTGGTATTTTGTGATTGCCTCCGTTTGGTGTTCCTGTTACCGTTGCTCTTGCTCTTATTGCTGTTGATGCTGTTGTTGTTGTCAGTGGTGGAAGTGGCAGATACAAATCCCAAGTAGACATTGGTCATGGCAATGGTCTGTGTTTCTGTCTCCAGCTCTTTCTCTTCCATCCTCTCCCTTTCTCTTCATTTTGCTCGTTCCAACCCCATTTCTAGCTTATGGTTTGTTTTACTACTTAGTTAATCAGCTAATTTAAAGTTGCTGCCATGCAAGTGATTGTGTAAGTGTGTGTGTGTGAGAGAGTGTGCGGCGTGTCAGCCTCACAAATGAAATAAAAGAGTCTGAGCTTACAACATTGCAAATTGGATGCTTTTGTGTAGCATTTTCAATGCCGGGTAGGGCATAATAAATCTCATATGTATAAAAGTTGAAGCAAATGAGTTGGTTGTTTCTGACTAATTGAATGTTTCGCCATGTTTTGCGTATGTGCGAGAGCGAAAGAGAGTGTTTGTTGAGTTGTTGAATGTTGGATAATAACTTAAAAATAATAAGTAAACAGAGCAATAAATTTAAAACTTAAAAGCAGACTTGTTTTACAATTCTAGGTATGCATTTTGTATTTGAATTACAGCTTTATGGAAAAGTTGCCCGATCAGACTGATTTCGACAAATTATCGTACTGTGGGAACAAGAAGACCATGACCAATATATCAGGTCGACTTAATAGAATCTTTTATGCTTTCTTCTACAAAACAGAACAAAATATTTAACTGAAAATATTTGAATAGCTTAATAAGATTCTCACATTAAAGAAAATGCAACAAATTAATTTTTACTCTACATTACTGTCTTTGCCTTAACATAAAGATCCAAACCAAACATTTTTCAATCCGTAAACCATTAAAAATAATGTGTTTATGTATAAAATGAATAAGTTTATATTATAAATAGGAAAATAAATTATTTTGATTATGACATTGCCTTAAAATATTTAATTTGTATCTTTAATTGAAATAAGCTGATATTATTTGAGGAAAACATTTTATTCTTTCATGCGTCCTTATATCCCCATTAAGAACAGTTATTTGCAGCTTTATTAAATGACTCACTAAAATGGGCTGAAACAAAAGTTTTAACTTGTTAATTCAGCGTGTAATCCATAAATTACATTACCACTGAGCTTAACTGAAATTACAAGTGTTCAGCGTACTAGTTAACGATAGTTAACATTTAGGAGACATTTGAATAATTGGGCAAATATCTAGTATAAAGTTAATAAAAACTGCACTATTTACAGATAAATTGAATTGTTAATTTCGATTTATATCGTGGATATCCTTATGATCTTTAATACTACACAAAGGACAGCGTTGTTTTTTCTTCCAACAGCAATTTTCATAAATAGGCATTAAAAATATGCCAAGCCTTATTTCTATATGTAAGACTGGCAAAAGACAAAAGTGGATGGCACGTGCCAGACTCGCAAACACACACACTTATTCATTCATTCACACCCACATACGCACACACAAATGTACGCACACGCAGTGAAAACTTGCTATTGGAAGTGCCCAAAGGCAGTCAGAACAAAAGCCACAAAATAATGTGCCATGAAATGGGAATTGTTGTTGCCTGGCGTTTAAAATACCTGCTACCACCCGTAGAGTAGTCTCCGACTTGACTTGCAACTTGGCTACGTTTCACTGCATCGCTGCTTGCCGCTTGGTGGCGCCTTCCTTGCCCAGCCCCCGCCTCTCACACTCTACGCACATTGGCGAATTTTCTGCAGCGTAACTTTGGAGACGCCTTCGTTCCGCCTGCTGCCTGTCACTCTCACTTTGGAATTGACTTTGCTAGAATTTTTCAATTACACTACTTCAACTGAGCGGGCGACAGAAAACAAAAAAACGAAAACCAGGCTGAGCTCCATTCTTATGCATTGTCGAAGACAAGATACCCTAAAAAACCTTAGTAGACCTTAGCTAAATTTGATTTAAAACATTTGATCGAGTAGTACTGTATAAAAATTTGGTTATCGAGTAACTCTTTGTAATGACTTTATTAAGAAATCACATGTTTAATATCCCCTCCACGGGTTAAAAAAAAAGTAAGGCCAAACATGCCTGCAATGGGTAAAGTAACACCGATGTGTTGCAAAGTGGTCCTACTGTGGGCTGCTGCAGCTTGGGTTTTAAATCTTAAGAAATACTTTGGCTGGTTGTCTGCAGAAACTGAAACATTCACCAGTCACAGTTGCAGGTCGGAGTCAAACTCGCAGTCGCAGTCACAGTCATGGTCACGCAGGATGCGTTGCATGTTTTTTGCCAGGAATTTGGTTTCGCATTCGCTTTGTATAATGGCAAACGGAAAACGGTAGATGACAATCGACAGCCGAAATAATAACACTCTAAACATTTTAGGTTTTATTAAGAATTTATAAAAAGCATACATTTTTGACTTAAGTTATTGTTACTTTAAGACTATTATTATTAATTGAATATAAACGACGAATCAAGATTTAAATGTATGTTCTTTTTAAAACATGAAACATTTCTAAAAACTAAGCACTTGTTGATGAAAATAAACCATTTACATTTAAGAAGTTAATATTATAATTTTGGAAAGTAATAATGATTGTAAGATTTTTGTGGGCCATTTTCCAATTTCTATATTGTTCTAAAAGTGTCTGTATGTGGATGAGAAAGGAATTTCTTTAAAATAAAGGTATAGTATTGTTTGTTGGGTATGATTCACTAAAGTTCAAACCTTTTATTTATTTATTTAAAAAACTACTTCTGAACTGACCTTTTATTTGTAGTGTATCTCTTTCCATACCCAATTTTTGAATACACTGTGTATGCAGCAAAAATGTTATTGCGCAGGCTATAAAGTCAGGTAGGTGCTGAGGTAGCAGCAAAAGGAGAAGATTGAAAAAGTGGTAAATCGGTAAGGGGGCAGTGCGTCTGGCAGGCAGGTGGCAACGTCGCGTGCCGTTGTCCTGGCGATATTCATGTTACAAAGTTGCCACATCGTCTGTCGTCTGTTTTGTGTTGGAAGTTTTTTATTTGCCTGCTGGGCTGTTTTGTGCCGTGGAATGTTGCATAGTGAAATGTGCCAGAAGGCGAATCGCAACAGGGTCAATCGAAGGCGGGGTCGGCGGGAGAGACTGAAAACTCTGCGGCATGCGTCTGTGTCACTGTTGCCGGTGTTTAGAAATGGTTACAAAATGCGTAATTAGCGTTATGCAGCAGCATTTTGTTCATGAATGGGGTTGTTAGGCAACAAGATTAAGGGAAGAGGGAAAGGCTAGGCATTCTAATGGATGTCCTTTTGGCACTCAAAAGATAGAAATTTTGTCGCTTAGTTTCGTGTCATGTGGCGCTTTAAGAGTGGAGTCGGAAAATGGCGCTGTTAGAGTTAGAGAAAGATGCAGGAATAAAGTTTTGCAATTATTTTGTTTTGTCAAACTGAATTTAAGACCTTAAATAAATCAAAGTCTATCAATAGTCTACCCTTATAAATCGTTTCCAGAATCGCTGTACAAAAAAAAAAAAACAATCTTTAACTCAAACCAATTCGTATTTGTTTTTCATCTTGATACTGTTTTGTTCGAAGCCCTATTAACTATAAATATTTTCTTTCGTTTTTCAACAGTTTCAATATCCCGTTTTGTTGTAGTTTAGAAGCTCGTAATTGTTTTCAAATCAAGAAGTTCACAAAAGGCTATAAAAGAGGCAAACTCCAATATCTTGGGTTGGCCCTCAAACTCTCGCAACTGCTAAAAGATGTCCGATTTTGATTTTTACGCATTTTTGCTGTCTCTCCTTTATCTGTTTCGGGCCTTTAATTCATTTTTGTTTTCTAGTAGTTGCTTTTGCTGAAAACCCAATGGAACGTCAATGTGGGGGTCCTTTGCAATTTCCGTTGCCTTATCGAAAACGAATAAACAATAAAAGCGAGCAACTATGCGAACAAAACCTTTTGCAACTTATCAAACTAGAGATGTGCGTGACTCGTAACTTGTGAGTGAACGATTAATTTGTCAGCTACTATGACCGATTATATGATAATCTTTAACAAAACGTTATACGTGCAGAAATCAATTCAAGAAATTATATATTGCTCTCCAAGTTCCCCCTTAAAAAAACGTATATCGGTTTATTAAAGTATTGTATACATTAAACACAACTCTAAATCATCATTTAAATTCTAAAGCTTCGAAAAATAGTAAATTGGAATTAGAATATATGCATAAAATAAACTTTAAACGTAAAATTGTATTTCAATTTATTCACATACCAAAAATCAAATTTTAAAGAAGCTTAAAACAGGATATTATAAATTCATGTCATCTTATGGAGATAAAAATGTGTTTATTTGTCTATTCTTTAATCACGCTATTATCACGTGCACATTCACATCTCCAATGGAAACAACTGCTACTCTCACATACATGCAAAGCAACTTGTCAGCCGGCCGGACCTTGTCTTTAAATTTTTTTTCAGCAGTCCCAATTTATATTTTTATTTTTATTGCTTTTACTTTCAACTTACGTGCAACTAAGAGTGCGAACTTGTAGAAAGGGTTAGTGACAAGAGCAGGGGTCACGTGCTGACCAAGAGTAGGGGGCTGAAGCCTTGACAGGGGAGGGAAGAAGTGGGAAGCCTTTGTCAAACTACTGAATGGGGATGCCCACCAATCTCTTAGAACTCGTATCATTTTTTTCTGTGTCTTGTGCTCGAGGGGTTCCGGGCTCTGTTTTTTTTCTGTGTTTATGTGCAAACTGGCGCCGGACTTTAGTGGCAGTAGCAGTTTTGAGTCTGGTGAGTCTGGCGAGTCTTGGTAATAAAAATACGCAATGACGGGTGTACCGAATACTGAATTCCCTTAGGGGTGGTACTGGCTTTGGACAACCACATCAGAATGCAACAAATGTTTGAAGTTAACAAAATGTTGCAGGGCCAAAATGCGACACATTCAAAGTGCTTTCAATATGAAGCAATGTTGGGCAGAGTTCAGCGATAACGAAGAAGATTCGCTTGGAGCTAAAACCCAACAAGAAGAAGAGCTGAGAAACGTGCCAGTCCGAGGCACACGCTTAATTTGCTGATTGACATGCATAAATTTCCGGCAAAGCCGACGACACGATGGCGACAATGACGTGGTGTATGATGATAATGATGATGTTCATCATGTTGGTTACTCTGGTTTCGATTGCGAGTTGAGTTTTAATCAGCGGACTTTCGATTTCACATTGCGGTTACTCGCCGTCCCCCTCCGTCTCTCAAACCACCACCACCCAAAAACCCCTCACAACCGAACCGCAGGAATCCAACAAGCCCAGCGACCATTTGAACGGACATCCGCTTCGTTTGATTTCCGGCATGTGATTGAGTGCACAGCGATTGAAAGTGCGATTCAGGGCAATATATGTAGTACACACTTCTCCTCCTCCTCCTCCTCCTTCTCTTTGTGATGATGACGATGACATGATGACGTTGTTAATAGGACATGCACGGGGCGTGCAGATCTCATCAGTTAAGCATTTGGCATTTGTTGCATTCATAAAGCGATTAGTGCGGAGCGTGTGGCGATTAATTTGATGACTCTGTTCGATATGCTGGCAAAAAACAGTATCGAATTACATTTAGTTTTAGCAATTGACAACTTTAAAACATGCATTCAAGGGTGGTATACTACTCTTTGTAGAGGAAAGTGAGTGTAAAACATGGCTTCAAAAATCGTTGGTTGTGAAAGTAGCAGCATTAAATTGCTTAATTAAATATTGAAAAGAATGTCAAGTGGAATTAAATTAAGCAACATATTATTCACAAAAAGAACAAAAGCTTAACTTAAAAAAAAAAATAGAAACAAACAGTGTTTTAGACTTGACACACAAAAGTTGAAGCAGTTAATTTGTGTAATTTTCAAGATTTTTAAACAGTTTTTGCATTGCTTAAAATTGTGAAAGGAAATAAATCTTGACTTATGAAAAAGAAGTTTGAAGATTTATTGAGTTGTATTATTTAAGCTCGTATTTAAGAAAAAGTTGTTAATATTTTAATTAGTTTTAGTGCACTAAGCTTATTTTATTTCTCATGTTTAACATTAACCAAGCAATACTTTTACGTATTCTTTGTGTCATTTAGTCTTATTGCCGTATTCGCCAAGTTTCTCAGTGTTTTTCTTCCACTTTCTTAGTATGTTTTTATGTATTCTTTATGCTTTCAATAAATTGCATAACCGCCTGATGTTGATGTGCTGGCTTGCCAAGTTGTGAGAGTTGTTGCTTCCGTTTTGGCGGCGCCTGCTTATAGCTTTACGATATCTGTCGACTTAAGGGGCCTATTAACAGCTTGTGCCGTAGTTAAAGTTCGCCATTTTTAATTACCATGGCAACGATAAGTCAGCTTAGACTATCGCCAACTTAGCCACCTCATAAAACAGTGCTGCTGGCTGGCAGGCTGGCAAACAGCAGCGTCGTCTCTATAGCTTCCGTTATGACTTCCATCATTGGCATTTGTTATGCCATCATCATTGCCAACAACTAGCTGGCAACTGGCACGTTAGGGTTTTCATTACCCAGACCCTTAGATCTATATCATAAAGCAGAAGCTGAGGCTGAAGCAGCAGCAGAAGCCTGCGCTCTGTCGCATTTCATTGAGTCATTTGAGTCTTTGAACTGAAAATAGACAACGTGTTTGGGTCTGAATTGGGATTTGGTGTATACTACTATTACAACTAGTTGAAGGATTGGCTGGGCTTTGGCTGTGGCTTGGGTGTCGTCTGCTTTTCACTTTTCACATTTCCATCATCAACCTTTGCCGACTTTGCTTTCGTTTTTTGCTGTATTTGCATATCAAATTAAAAGCGCCCGAGTAATTTTAGCGCTTTCACAGAGCTCTTCAAAAGTGGCATGGTTTAATCGGGGGTATGGGGAAGAGAAACAGAGAGTAGATCTGTATTTGTGGATGGCAGAGTAGCGGAAACGGAAGTTTGCATAACCACCCCACACCCCCTTCGAATCCCAACGAACCCCTCCGACCCCAAAAACATCGCGCGTTTTTCCGGCACATTGTCTGATGAGCCACCCGCAGCTGTGAAATAAATAAAATACACGTTAGGATGGTAGCATTTAAAAGCTATAATTAAAAAGCGACCAAACAGGCAGACAAACGGACAGTTGTACAGACAGACGTACAGACACACAATCAGACAGTTCTATAGACCATATAGGAATAAAGCTAGACGAGTTTCTGCTTTGTCCGGGCTTTCGCGCTGTAAAATATTCAAATGGCGCGTCGACATACAAAATGGCGCATAGACGTGTAAAAACAGTTAGTCCCTTAAAATCTATGTAAGTGTGTGTGTGTTGTCGAGTGTGTTGAATTTTATTTGTTTGAGTCTATGTCGCAGCTTGTGTGTGTGTGTGTCTGGGTCTGTGTGAGTTTGTGTCTCTGCATTTTAAAGCAGTGTTAGTTAAAATCACGTCGTAAACGTACAGCCGACAAATAGTTGCAATTATGTAATCGACAGTTTGACTAGAAAACTGGATATTTCTTGCGCTGCAGTTAAAGTTGTGGTTGTAGTACCTTTTTATATATTATTATTATTATTATATTTATATTTATTATATTTATGTTTATTATATTATTTTTTTACAACTTACTTCTTTATTTATAGTTTTTATATTTATTATTTCATTATAAGTTAAAAATACACATTTTCCGTTTTATATATGTAAGAAATACTAAATATCAACTTGTTTCTTGCTACCTTCTTTTATATATTTCGTAAGTTTTATAATTATTTTATACGTTATGCGTTATTTTATATTTATTTTTGTAAGCTGCATATTTCGGGCCAATTAAAAAAATTATTTAAGCAATAAAATCGTCATTGCTTTAGCTATTCTGATACCATAACTTTTTAGAAATAGTCGGATTTTTTGTCAGTTTAATATATCTAACAATATATGTGAAAGCCCCTGCATAAATATTTTCATTTTTTAAACGTTTATCTCTAATAGATACTTAAGATTCTTTAAAACCGTTTGTAAGACCTTAGCGCGACTTGTTGCCCATAAAGCTGATTGCGTTTTCTATTCGTATTGTAGATAAACCTGTGCTTGCTTGTCGCCTGGCTGCCTAACTGACTGACTGACTGACTGGCTGGCTGGGTGTCTGTGAGAAGCGGCTTTCGGTTGGTGGCATAGAATGGGAGCTTTATTATTCAAGATTATCCTGCGGGTATTGAAGTGCCACGCAGTACGATGTGTGTTTGTGTGCTTCGTGTGCGTATTCTCCATTACTCGACCTTGCACCACCACCCCCGACATCGATGACATGTTTGCGTCGCCAGCATGTCTGGAACGAACTATAACAGACCTCAACCTGCCTCCGCTGGCCGCTCGCGGCACCCGCACTTTTCGCGAAGATGATGCGAAGCTGCTTTTATGTTGCTGCTGCTTCGTCTGCTTTTGAGGTTTTAGTTACATAATTTGATTAGTTGCGCTGATTTTGAGCCCCATCATCATAAATATTTGAAACTCGTCTGCCAGAGCCAATGAGACAGCTAGCGAGATTTATTTACTGATTATAGAGACAAATGATTTATGAACTGTCTCACTGACTGACTCTGCTTCATGCTAGTTCATGTAAGTAGTATATTGGCTGTATGATTTGCCTCGATATTTTGTGTCAATTTTCCAAATCATTTTCTGCGCTTTACTGTCTGTCTTTCTTTGTCCAATCAGATATCAAACTAATGTCCGTTAAGTCCTTTAAAAAAACTTGCCAGAGAACAGTGTTCTTTCATTAGGCAAACAATGGCGACGAGTCGACTCTGATGGAATTAGTTTTATTTTTTGAAGGGATCCAATTTTTGGACAGTGCTCGTGCAAACCATTTAAAACGCAGATTGTCATCCATTAAGAGATTAGAAATTTTCAAGGGTGTTTTTTTTGTTTGCGTTTGTTTTTCTTCTTTTTTTTTTTGGCCATTCTGTCGCTGTTGTTGTTGGCCTTTGTCTCTGCTGCGCTTTGAATGGTTTGAGTTTTGCAAACATTCGCAGGACACAAATAGAACACACACACACGTCCGCAGGACAAACGTTGGGTCGTAAAAAATTGCTGTTGCCGGGGCTTCGGAGGAAGCTTCAGCAAGTTTCACATAAAAATCACTTCAAATGTCATATTACGATGCTATGGGGATGGCGATGGCGATGGCGATGACTATGGCCAGGACAATTGCCATCGAATTCGTATCGGAAAATTGAAATCTGTGCGATTTCGTCTCCTTCGAGTAAGTCGACAAACGTATAAGTTTTTCCCGTAAGGGTAGGCGGGAATCGCCCATTCCCATATAATACATATGCTTGACGTAATCCTTTTTGCCCGGCAGTGTGTGCAGCACTTTGTCCTTTGCTTGTTCACAGGATTTTCGACAAATTTTGTCTGTTTTGACTTTGTTGCCATTGCTGCTGATGCTTATGTTGCTGATGGTGCTGCTCTGCTTTTCACTTCTTGTTGTTGTTTCAAATCATTTTCAATTGCTTGACCATAGGAAATGGGTGCTCATATTTTAAGTAGTGGCAAGCAGATAGGAAACTTCTTGCTTACTGTTACGCTTCAATAAAGCTGCTGCACGAAAGAGTTAACTTCACAGCCGAGAAGAGACATGCGAAGGCGAGGAAAGTCAATGCAAGCGAAAGGACAGACACATGTCCATACGAATGTGCAACAAAGAGCTTATTGTTGTGTGCTGACGGGATGAGTTAAAGTGGAATGCCATGCTACTTGAAGTGTAATTGCATTAGTTAAGTGGCTGCTAAACTTTAATTGTATTCAAGTCAATGTCAGCAGTCAACACTGCTTTAAATTGCAATCTTAAGTTTTTGATTATTAGTGTATTAAAGTAGTATATTGTGATATTAAGAGTTTTTAATTATACTGTTGATTTTTTTTATTTACAAAAGCTTTGAGTACATATTTGAGAATAAATATTGATCACATTTATGTTAATCATTTAGTTTGAAATTCTATTCATCAATTTATTTAAGTAGCATACAAGATTATATGAATACATGCCTTTATTGAACATATACTTAATCAAACGATACAATTAAATTAATGTTCTTCTTACATTGGTATATCTAAATTTTTTTTTTGTCGATTTCTCCTGTTTTGGCAATCGATAGTTGACTGTTACACTGATTCCTTTCGTTATCGATAAACAAAAAGCTAAATACCCAAAGACAAAATAAAATAATTGAGCGTTATCAAAACATTTTTACAAAATATTACGTTATAAAATGTAGATATACAGTTCGTACACACTAAAGGCTAATGAGTTGCCAATTAAAAGGGTTATACGTTAAAAATGGCGCTAATAGCTTCTGCTGCCGCCAACATCGTTACAAAACGTTGGCTTAAATGTTGCACATTTTGAAATATGCTAAAACACAAAAGCTAAACACATACACACACAAACATATATGCGTATATAGAGTAAGCTTATATGGCCGCTAGCATGTGTTGAGTGTTTTTATTTATTGTTTACAAATTTTAGCAAAATGGTATATACTTTCTATGTAAAAAGAGCACAAAATGGCTACCGTCGCCGCTGGCAATATTTGCAGTACGCTATGCGCTTCAATAACTATTGTTGTGGTGCGTACTTTTGCTCTTGTTGAACTTTATGTTGTTGCTAATTGTGCGTGTTGAATCTGGTAAAGCTTTAAAGTTTTCTCGCTCGACCCTATCTATTTTCTTTTTGTAGATGTTTTCGTTCATTTCTTGCACTGTTTTGATTTAATAGCGCGTTCAGTTATCTCTTTAATAGCTTGTCGATATCCATACGCAAAATGTTGGTCGCTCAACTTTCTCCAGCGACCATACAGAACGCGTTTACCGTTAGCATCGTTTCCTGCGGAGCATCATCTCTTACATATACTTTTAGTTTTCATCATGAATTTTCAAAAAAGAAACTTTTTTCTCTCTCTTGCTTTTTGCTCAAATTGCAGCTGAAGCAGAAGTAGAAACTGAAGCTGGAGCTGGAACTGCGGCAAAGTTGTTATCGCCGTTGCCGTCGCCGTCGCCGTCTCCGTCTTACTTATCTTGGCATAAAATTTGTTTCCACCAGGCAGTCAGTTAAGTTCCTTCAGTTGGGTGTGGTTTGGTTGTTTTTGTGTGCTGACGTTGTTGCTGTTGTTGCCGCCTCCTCTCCTTTCAGTGTTTTCTTGTCAACTTACTCTTGTTAACGGCTCTTTGGCTGACGTTTCTCGTTTGCTTTCTTAGGTGGCGTCAGGCAGTACAATTTTAATATGTCCCTAGCCGCGCGAAATTGCTCAGGACATGTTTGTTTTTAAACAGATTACATTATTTTATGAACGCATTTTGCTGCTGTTTTTGGCTTCTATCGTTGATAATATGCAAAAACTTGGCAAACAATAACACGCACCCAGAAAGTACAGCACAGTAAATGCTACTCAAAAATTCACACACACACAATGACACACCCAAAATAACAAACACATGAGAGCACATACGTCACATATGCTCAGAAAAGCTCTCAGCTTGAGCAAACATTGCCTGGGAATATTGCCATAAGTTTCATCGACAAATTAATGATGAGTAACCATAAACATGCATTACATAACAAAACAAAACGCGAATATTTTAACGGTGGTTCAGAAGTGGTGTGAGTGCGCTATGCTTTGTTTTTCCGCCGGTTTCTTTTGTCGTTTACTCTTTTGTGCTTAATGTTAAGTTCATTTCACATACGTAGCGCGTTAGCTTTGAGCTGGCTGCACTTGTAAACTGACGAGAGCAGCGTTTTCTCTCAGGTCACAAACTTGTCGATGTCTGTTTTCGTAAGTGAAAACATTTACTCATTTATTTAACCATTTTGCTTTCCGTTTTCAAGTTTTTTAACAATATTCAAAAGAATGACAGTTCGTAATGCATACCAATTTTACACTATTCGCAAACACACAAACATCAATGTCAATTGTGTTGGCTTGTCGCCTGGGCTAGTTCACACTCGCATTCCACTTACCTGTTACCTTCACGCTACCCCTTTTGCCGTTGGCCTCTCGTTATCTAATCCCATACCGACGCACTACAGACGCTTTATACGTGCTCCATGTCATTCAAGTGGCTGCAACCGGCTATGGCAATGGCGACGGCAACAGCTCCTTGGCATAATCGCTCAACAACAAAGGGAAGAAGTGGCGAGGTTGGAAAGTAAGGTTGGCTCAGGTTGTAGTTGGAGTGTAGGAATAGCTAAGATATTTTATCTGTGCCTGTGCGTTGCCAGCGCGTTCCGTTGCGGATGCGGAAGCTTGTTGATGCTTTTACCATTTGTTAAGTGCTGCTTGTTGCTTCAGCTGTCGATGCTGAGGTCAACGCTGCAGGTGCTCTGCTTTTTTTTCCACCTACCTTTTGCCATCTCTATGCTTGTTGCTGTTGCTATTGGTTGTGTATTCAGACATGCACGTAGCTTCGAATATTTATAGATATAGAGGGAGAGGCGCATACATCATGGTACATAGTACTGAGAATGAGACTTTGTGTCTTGGAATTTGCGCTTGAATTTTTCGACTTACTAGGTGCTTTGCTCCGTACGCTAATCCTTAGTAACTGTTGTTTGTAGAATCGTCAATATCAATGCATATCAATATGTCAGCTACAATTCAGTCAAAGAAAAGCAGTGTTGCATACGCTCAGGCGTCGAAGGATATTGCTCATTCTATACCCTAACGAAAGAAGTTTAGTCTACAGGGTATTTCCTATTGAACATACTTACTTGCTTGTTGATGCCATTGGGAATTGATACACAAAAATAAAAGAAGCTGTCCTGACGAATAGCTGCAGTTAAGAACAAGAGCAACATCAGCAGCTTAAAAGTGAATTTCTGAGTTGCGCCAGCTGGCAATTTGTGTATGCTCCTCTCGAATTACAAGTTTATATCTGTATTTTGTATTGCTTGTCTTCCGATGTATTTCTATATTTGCAACCGGTGTATTAATGCCAAAAGCTTTCTGGATGTTGCCAGAGACTATTTGAGAAATGCGCATTGCATGTTAGCGATTTACCCTTTATCGCACTGATGTTCGTCTTTGTTTCGGTTTTGTTTACAAGTTGCTCAAAGTTGAGTTGTGGAATTCCCAAACATACAAATTGCCAAGGTGCCAGGCGCCAAATGCAGTGCGGATTATTTCGATTGAGGTAAAACGAACATCAATATCTATTTGGCAGAGCACATTTGCAAAAAGTTGCTCAAGTAATGTGCAATGACATTTTTGTGTGTGGTAAATGTGAATAAATCGCTATGGTGATGCCAAACGTTTGTCTTACTCACTTTGAAGAACGATAAATGTTGAGAGATTAAATTCGTTTTACACGTTTAGGTCTTAAGAAGAGGGTTTAAGTAAGTATAAAGCTAGCAAGAAATCAAAAAAATAAATTAATTAACTAAATGTATATCTACTAATTACAATTGCCACTAATTTCAATTTAGTAAAAGTTAGATATTACTTCAAAGTCAATATTATCCTGAATTTAAAATCATGAAAATATTTGAATAACTTGATGTTAAATATGAACCTTAGCTTGATAAGCTTTTGTTTACTTTGACTTTGCCCTCGACTGACATAATCGGAGTTTATTGAACCTTTTAATTAATGAAAACTTCTTGCCATTACCCAAATACTCCCTGCTGTTTACATAATTCAGATTTCTTTGCTCAAACCGCAAAACGAAAACGCGCAAATGTCTGTAAGCTAATTACATTTTGTATGCCCAGGATTTCAATTAATTTATATGTATTTATTTTAATTGAGTTTCTTTGCTTTCATTGCTTTCAATGCATATTCTCTCCCTTCTTTACCTAGACTTATTGCTTAGTGAGTCGATTGATTGATACATATGTGAGAAAAACGAACCAACAGTGGACGTGAAGCTTGAAATTCACACAAGGGGCATATGGATGCCATGACACATGTTTTGCTTTTCAAAAGCACAAGGTCACACAGGTCGGGAGTTTCTCCAGACGACGTCGTCACGCAAAAGGCAAGCAAAAAGAAAAAAGCTAAGAGGTCAAAAGGTGGCATTGAGTGGTGCAGCTTCGGCTCCTTTGGGTCTGGCTGCCAGCCCGACTGCCGACTGCCGCAGTGTTGGGTTAATTAATTTCTTTGGCCTTGCTCGAAGGGTTGGAAAAAAAGGAGCAAATCGCTACAGTTGCGTTGGGTTTTTGAGAAAGTTGCTAATGTTGCCAAAAATGGAAAAAATGAAGCAGAAACGTACAAACGCCCCATCAAATGGGCGTTGCCAGCTAGAAAATTCTACTAATAAATTACAACACAAAAGTCAATAAAATTACTGAATTCATTATAGGTTCACATACATACATTGATCTTTGTTGTTGTTTGCTTGCTTGTGTGTTTGATTGTGATAATTTAAAGCTTTGCACCACTTTTTTGGGGCTTTTGGGGCGTTGCCATATCCTTGACTTTTGCTTTATCAAGGACAAGCTCAGACTTTTACGTCTTAGCAGAATTTCAAATAAATTGAATGAATTGAATGAATTTACGTAATTTTTTTAGCTGCATGTTGAACATTTTCAACACTATTGTTGAAATGCTCCTCAATTTACATGACTCAGCCTCAGTCTCTATTTTTTCTTCCTTTCCCATTGTCCGGCCCTTTTGGCTTTTGTCTCTGCTTTCGTCCGGTGCAAATTGTCACTAACGATGCGCGTAATTTTATGGCAAGGGAGTTTCTACTTCATTTAAAGCCGCCTCGGTTCGGGCGTAAAATGCTTGTTGGCCCTTAGCTAAGACCCAAAATGCTGATATGGTTTGCACACAGTCTTTGGTTAGATAATAACTTCACTAGCTATTTTCTAATAAATTAACTTTGAACGAAAAATAAATCTGTTCAAAGCTTTAGGAGACATGCATAGCATTAGGAAAATGAGAAGATTGAAATTTAGGTTAGGGTCTAGGCAAAAAACTAATGCTCTATAAAATATACAATTTTTGGAAACGAGATATACATAAAACTTAATGCAAAATTAAAAGTGAAAATTATTTGGTATGAAAAACAATTTGTAGAATCATTGATGTTTGTATTATAATGAATTATTAGTTTTCTTTATGCATGCAACCGTTAAAAATTTCATACAACTCTCAGAAGGCTATGACATTGTGGATGTATATATATATATATAAGTCACGACTAGTTCCGTTCATCTAATCGCTGCAAGGCATTAAAAACTGTAAAGTTTCCATCCCCATTGTGCAACTCCATTAACACTCTGCGTAGCTATTCACATACATCTAAGGAGCGTTGGCAAATAACGATAGAACTAAACAGACCTAAAAGCTGAACAATTTTTGAGTTTCTCGTACCGGAAATTACTCTGGATTGTTCTTAATTTCCCAGACAACAGCGTTGAGCTAATGGCTTTGCTTTCATTGTAGTTTTCGGTTTTTGTTGTTGCTTGTGTTTTTGACCACATGCTTGAGATGGCATCAGTTCCAGTTCTCCACCCCCAAAACGCACCCACACTCACACACTCGCACACGAATACATACATATTTAGCTGTGGACTTTTGAGTGATGCACACATGTAGAAATAATTTGTTAGTTGGCTGACTCAAGCTTGTCGAGCTGCATTATGTTATCCCTTAAGGACCCTAAAGGCTTCTGTTGCCAATGTGCGTAATGCCGTTGCCCAACTTTTCACTGCGCATTGATAATAAACACACACACAGGCGAACTTCTCTATGGGCACTGCCCAGCGGCTTTTGTCGCATGTTTCCAGCTTGATGAGCCAAAAAAGTTAGCACATCACTGCTTTTATAGTTTGGAACATTCTGTGGCTAGACTAACAGAGAGTGTGATAGTTCAACAGTTCTGGTTGGGGAGACAAATGGATAGTGTCACTGTAGGTTTTAAAATGCAAATTAAGAAACCATTGAGACACCTTCACACTTAAGCACTTAGTTGGCTTCTGTCAAATGAGTGCCTAATAACTAGTTCTTCTGTCAAATTTTGTTGTTGTTGGCAATGTGTTATTATAAAAATTCTTTATACCTTTACAATTATTGCAACTTGTTGGCTTTTAGAATGATTTTCATGCGGAACTAAAGTCTAGTTAAAGCGCAATACTTAAGATTTTTAGAGCAAAATATAATTCTATTTATACATTGTTATCCAGACTGTAGGGATCAAAGTAGTATTAAAGCCAACTGATTCTTCTGTTTCAAGATTCCTTTCTTTCATGCATTTCAACTGTTAGGGTATTAAGTATGTTCACGCTTTATAGTTTCAGACATCACATTTCGATTTAGCAGTCAATGCTCATTAAGTCGCCTGCTTGAGCACCTTGCCAGCACACACACACACACACACACACACACACACACATACACAGGGAGAGAAATAAATTAAAGGTTTTGTCACATTTACACCTACTATTTGCAGTCTCTGGCGTACAACAAACATGTAATGGCAAATCCGCTTTGATCCCTTTTGCAGCATTGTCGTCAACGTTGCGTTACGCCGCCTCCCCCCCCTTCCACTGCCCTTCATCCTCTTTCTCGATGTGACTCCACTTCCGTCTCCGCCTTATTGATGTTCTAATTCGCACTTAATCCAATCTAAGATTCGAATGAGCAATTTCAAATTATGATTATACCTTGGCACACGCCCACTCAACCGCAACAGGCGTTAGGTGGCAGTAACAAAGCCACCGACTCAAGGGACACTCTATAATAGAGGCAGATTGGAGGCTTTCTGTAGCGGGTGGGATGGGGTGGTTAGTGGGTGTTCGGGTCACGCTATAGGTTGCGCAAAATAAGAAGAAAATTATTTGAAAATATGACGCTAATGAAATTTTATGGGCCATGCGAAGGTTTATTTTTATATATTCTGTTTTCGTTTATTTTCTTATAGTACTACTTCATACTCGCTCCCCTACTTTGCATTGTTGTTGCAAAGCTGATGCCCAAATAACGGTAAATTAAGCGAGATAAATCTGTGTAGGGAGAGAGGGGTGAAAGCAGGAGGGAGCCCTGCGCTCTGTTCTGTTCATCTCAGGGGCAACCCGACTGTAGTCGAGTGTTAGCATTTTCCTGGGATTAAAATTTCAGTTTTTCTTCTTGTTTTGTTCATCTACTTATTTTGCTCTTTCCGCCTTGCTTTGTTTTAGCTTTCGTTTAGCTGTTTTCGCTTTGGGACTGGCTTCTCCTCTAATATTTGCACAAAAACCGGGCTATTTATATGTAAACAAGTTGGCATTTTAAAAAAATTTACATCATTTTTTATGTTTGTGAGCCCGTTGTTGGGGGATTTTATTTATTTTTAAAGGCGAGTAGGGGGTGGTAGGGGACAGTTTGGTCCTGCTGCCATCTCATAAAAATTGGTTATAAAAATTGTTTGGCCGTAAATGAAGTATGCGCATTTTTTGATGTATTTGTTTTGCAGGCAAAGCGGCGCCATAAGCAAAAAATTTTGTGGGAAAACATGTATTATTTATATATATATGTATATAAGCAGTGGAGTGTGATTTTTATGGATTGGTAATAACACGCAATGAGTGTAAGACACCAATTTGATGACAATTCTTTTGCGGGACAATTTTTAGCGTCAGGCACAACAACATTTATCCAGCCATCTGTCATCGAGTAAAAATACTTAACTAAACTGAATTCAGTGAAAATTCACAACAAATCTCTAGTCCTTAGAAAGTATTAAGCAGAAGAAAACGGATTCTTATTATGATTATATGAAAAAAAATGTATATTAGAGTTAAGAACCAAGCTTCATGCTATAATTATTAATTTCTTATTCAAATTTAATATTAAATATAAATCAATGTTTTGTTAGAAGCGCACTTGTTAATAGGTTTCGGTGTTTTTATTTAAACCCAAAATACTTTCGTTAACTTTTGTGTTAAGCATTTATTTTTTATTTACGTCATCCTTAAATAATACATACAAATAAATAAAATGAATTGTTAACTTAATATTTGCAGTCCGTAAAAAATTTAATTGGCCGGCCATTTTTTCTTAAATCGTCGAAAGTGCTTACTTCGACTTATTCAAATCTTTTGCACGGCTTCACATTCTTTTATCACAAATTTTTAACGAATCTAAGGTACAAAAAAAATCCCATTCCAACTTGTGAAAAATACTTTGTAATTGATAAACTTTGTGTTTTAATTTATTAGACCCTATTGTGTCTGTATAAGAGACCTACTCAGCTCGTTAGCGAATTCACTTTGATTTTTCCCGTTTAGCATCGGGATGTAATTCATTTTCACGCTAACACAATGCTCTTCTCTGACTATTAGCCTAATTGATTGTTATTTTTTTTGTATAGTTGAACAATCAACATGAAAATCTAGGGAAACTTTAGACATGATTGATTTGCAGTGGTGAAGTGCGTTGCGAAAGAGATTTATATGCCATTAAATCTCTATAAAACGATTAATCTACATCTTTAATCAAATTACATTGACCAAAAAGCGCGACCATCTGCTGCCATCTCTCTTTTATTTCTCTTTCTCTCTTTCTCTCTCTATATATTTAAAAGTTTTTCCCTCTGTATTTTTTGTGCGCGTTTTGTTTTTGCTTTTGCTCTTATTTTTTGTTATTTTAAATTAAAATGTAATAGAAAATTCATTGGGTTACATTAAAAATGCACTTATCGGCTTAACCCTGGCAAATTGCACAGCTATTCCCACCCACTCACCCACCTAGCCATTCCACTCCACTCCACTCCCCTCTACTTTGCAGACCTCGACTCGTACAAATTGCATGAAATTAATTAAAAATGCATATGTGTGAGTGTGTGCAGCAAAGTGCCGTGTTTGAGTGTTGTGCCATGCTTTTGTCAAATGGGTGGCCTAAAGTGACCCGCAGGCTGTTGCAGCATGCCGCGAGTCAACGAATCGTGTGAGAGGATAGAGGATTCTCTCATGGCTGGCGGCAGGAATTTCATACATCGATTTATTAATGTCAGGAATGCACTTCTTGCCACGCCTCCCCACCTCCTCCACCCATTGCTATGAGTGTGTATGAGAGAGTGTGTATTTTTATTTTATTTTTATATTATGCTCCTACTGCACATGTCGCTGCGTACATCACGTTGAGGAGGGTGGTGGGGGCGTGGCAGCTACAGCGGCAGCATTTTTTGACGGCTTCCATCAGTTATTTCCAATTTTGCATGTGCATTATTAATGCATGCACACACGGTGAGAGAGAGAAAGAGACAGAAAAAGGGAGTTATTCGGCAGAGAGAAATGTGCTAGGTCGATGTGCATTGAGGAGGGGATAGTGCTGTATGCTAGTGTGTGTGTACTTTTTTTATGGCATGTTCAACGAGTCCCTCGTGATTGTTGTCTGATTGTTGTTTCAGCTGACATCCGTTGGCTTCAAGTCACATTCTAATACTCTAACTGAACATAACTAATAAAATGTGCTACAACATTGAGTTTTTATTTTTATTTTTTAATTTATTAGTTTAAATTATTTTAATCAAATTTTTTATAAGTTGAATATTTTTGATAGTAAGAGTATATTGCTATCAGTGTAATTTACGTATTTGTTCTCTTCTTACTAGTCTTCGATGCGGAAATGAATAGGTACAGAAAAAATTGACGGAAAGGCAGGCGCGAAAGTGACTGATGGAACCGCCGAAACTATGACAGTCTCACAAAGACTGTTACGAGGGTAGTGTATAGAGTTGTCAAATAAATGTTGTCAAATACTTCAAAAGTAATCAAAATACATTAATTATTTAGTTGGTTGACCAATGAGTTAATTAAATGCTTCCTTTGCTAGAACATTCAGATTGACTTTTTTTTTTATGATTGCAACGAATCATTGAATTTAAATGCAAAAAAAAAAAATGTAACTTAAGAGCTGTGTGAGCTTGCATTTTATTTGATTAAAAGATTTGTTTTCAAAAACTATTCTGTAACAAAATTCTTTGACGATATTTAAAAACCACACCAAACATTTTCATTTGCTTAAACAGTGAAACGATTGTCGCGTTCAAAGTTAATTAAATTTCTACAATTTAATTGGCGCTGTCCACAAATTCTCTGTTGCTTATAAAAAAAGTAATTAGGGCTAATGTGAAATTTCAAGTAACTTCTTTAATCTCCCTCGTTGACAGCGATGGTTTGCTATAAAGTTGTTTTCCGTTGCTATTGTTATGATTATTGTTGTTGTTGCTGTGGTGGCTGCTGCTTTTTTTAAACGTGTTACTGCCTGCCACTGTTGCTGCCGCTTGCTGCGTTGCAACATCATGCAACAGCTTTCAAGTCCCCCAACGAACGTTGAACGGCAAACTGTGAACGGCGAACGCATTTTTGCATAACACATTAAGTATTCCAGTTTGTTTTTCCCTTCTGGGTTTCAATTTAAACTGCACCCAGGCTGCTCTGTCAGACAATTCTGGCCGTGGGCAGCGACAGCATCAGCATCAGCATCAGCATCAGCTTCAGCTTCAACTCCAACTTGCAACATGCAACTTGCAAGCCTTCAGTTTGGCGTCGCTCTTACTTTCAGTTTGTATGCTCTACATTTCAGCATTTGTCTTCTTGTTTGCAGTGGGGTTCGGTTAGTTACTATTCTACCCTGCACCCTATAGATGTGTATGAAATTATATTATTAAGTTATGAAAGTGAATGTACAGGCAAAAGCATCCAAAGTGAGGTGTCGGTCAACTGTCAACACACTTTGCTTTGTTGATTGATTTAAACTAGAGTTCTTTTAATATGAACACTTTACTGGGCATCAATCGAATTCTTAGTTTATACGTGCGATCGTAAAGGATATTTTCAAGTCAAGCACTGTTTCGACTTAAGTTTCCTTCTCATTCTTGCTTGCTGTTTAAAAAGTCAAGCGAAATATTTTGATAAAACCGCCTCGCGGTTCGAATCACGCTTCAACTGACTCGACAAAAGTAATGCATGAATGCATGAATGAATGGTTGACTGACTGACAGTCGGCGAATGCCTGGTTGTCATTCTGTCAGTTTGGTCTCTGGACTTGTGTGTTTGCCTGGTTTGTCACATTTGCATGATAAATAAATTTGTTTTGTTATCTTCTTGGGCATATCTAAAGGTTGGTTCTTCGTTTTTTGACTCCCGCTTTTTTTTTTTTTTTTTCTTCGCTCATTTTTATCTTTTATCTGAGTGAAGAAGTTGTTGTTTAACAGCAAAAATAAAATACAAAATTGTTGCTGAAATGCTTTCAACGCGACGTTAGAAGTAACGCTAATAGTCGGGGACGCAATTTATGAAAATTACTGCACAATGATGCGGACAAGGACGAAAAACGGACGTGGACCCAGCCCGAACAAGACCGGACCGGACCGGGTCACTCATAAAAAATAAGCACCGCCAAACAGTTTGCGGTACTTCTTTTTTTCTTGTGCTATATTTTGTTGTTGTTGTTGTTTTGTTGTTGTCACTGTGGTTGCCCCACGCTTCGGTCATGTGTTGCTGTATTTTGTCTGATGTTGTTGTTGTTGTTATTGTTATTTGAGTGTTGCTGTTGTAGATGTTGTGACACCATGTGCGCCAAGTGTTGAAACGTTTTTTAACGCTCAACTTTGCCGACTGCTTTTAAACACACATTTATCGCGTTTCCCTATCATGTTCAACGAGTACCATGCACATTCTAAAGCAATCTGGGAAACGCAAGTATATGTATGTCCAAAAATTGGCATTCAAATATAAGAAACATACATGTATACATAATATTAAACAATTTTTTATTAGTTGCTTTGAATCAAAAAGTTCTTTTTTCCATTTCTTATGGGCTTTCTTTAAATTTATGTTGAAATAATCTTAGACAATATTGAAATTATTATAGGTTAAATGTGCTTTGAAAACATTTTAAGTTAGTAACCGAATAGATGACAACTTAAACAAGCTTTTATATAAATAAAATTTCTTTGTTATATTTTAGAGCATTCGATTAATGTTATGCTTATCCTTGAACATTTTATCTTCATATGAATTTTTTATTTTCTTTTTTTTATCTTTGTTGTATTTTTTGGATAATTTTTTTGCTCGGTTCATTTAGTAACGTCGCCATGCAAAACTGCGTCCGAAAAAGAGCAAAAACAAAAAAAGAAAACACAAGTGTCCATGGGTAAAAAAAAAGCTTTATATTTGTTCTACAACATTGCGTGCAGTGCGTTGTTTTTGTTGCTGCTGTGTCCTGGTTTGTTGGTGTCCTCGCGCGGGTTGATAATAATTTTATGCTTACCCAACGAACATTTTGTCCTTGTTTTTTGCTTTTTTCTGTCATTTGGTGAGAGCGCAAAGTTTTGCTTAAACGCTCATAACAGTAAAAATAAAATAACAAAAACATTATGCAGAGTGTAAAAATTTTTGTTTATAAAAACTGATACAGTAATCGCTCGCAAAGTGGAAAACTGTTTTACTGGCGCTTCCTTCACAAAACTAAAAATATTAAAATGTTCATATTAGTTTTTAATTTAACGTTCAATTTAACAAGAGTTCAATGCATTTAAATAGTGTATCAGTATAGTAAACAGTTGCTGGGTTATCACTGTGCCCTGTGATGCATGTAAGTTTTATGCATATAGTTAAAAAAAGCGCAAGAAAGTATGGTATGAAAACCGCAATAGCAAAAATTTCTTAAGTGAAAACTTGCTAAACACACTCAGCCATATTTGTGCGTGTATATAACTGTGGCACAGTTAAGCGTAAACATGTGAGCCCCATTCAAAATGGCCACACAGACAAACGCATGTGAGTTTTTGTATTCAGCCGGCTTTCAAAGCTCCGATTTTGTGGGCTTCTTCGAAAATTTAGGGCGATGCTCCAAAGAAAAGGGTATGTTAAGTCGAATGATAAGGTTGTTCTATTTATCTCTCCCTCAAAACTACACTTTCAAAGCGTGCTTAATATATTTACAGTCCGTTTTCTAGGTTATATCACGTTTTCCAACAAAGTGTTTGCTTTTGCCCTTTCTACATACGATTTCTTGCTGTTTTAATATTGCGTATACGCCGTTGTGCACGTTGCATATCAAGTTAATGCCACTTTACAGAACTTTTATGTTATGCAACGAAGCTGGCAAAATACATACCCCAAGCTATGAAACCTGACCCCCCAACAAAATGCGAAACGGTCCCCTAACAACCCCTTCGATGCTTAAACGCTTTTCTAATGGCGCATTCTTGTGCTTTTGAAGTTTAGCCGCGTGCATTTCGCGTTCATTTGTGAAAGTCAAAGCCAAAGCCAAAACTCACAGCCCAAGCCAAAAAGCCCCCCAAAGCCGAGAGAGCGAGCGGGACGTAACGTTTTTTATGTAAAGCTTAGAGAGTTACACTATAGCCGCGCATTGTACAAATGGCTTAAAATAAATTATGTGTAAATTTTTGTGTGCAAGGATTTGCAGTTTGTGCATTGTGCATAGACCTGGCGCTTATTAAAGCTTTTAATGCCCGTGCAATTCGATTTGGTAAATTAACGCCGGCTGCTGTTGCTGGGGTCGGCTTTTAAAATTTGCATACATTTCGCCAAATCGGGCCACAAACACTGCGTATTTCCCAATTAAATTAAACTAATTTTAGGCCTTGCAGCGCTTATTGATCATTAGACTAGCTTTTTTCCCCGCTATATATATATTTATTATATTTTTTTATTTCGGCTGCAAGTTCGTTTGTGCAACACCTGCTGCAAATGTATTGGCAATGTGTTGCCAATGCCAAACTAATGACACTGTCATTCCATGGCTATATCATGAGCACAACTGGACTGCCAGCCGCCTGTCCCTGTCCCTAGCCACCCCTCGGCCCTTGCCTATTGTTGGCAAGCGAAAAGTTTTGCCATAGAAAACTGTGCCAAACACGGCATAAAATGACAGGCAAATGTCTTTTAAATGACGCGAGTGAGACACAAAAGGGAACGCCCGCGGGATTTCGCTTGCGTTTACCCCTCATCAAACCCACCACTCTCTCCTCTCCTCTCCTACAATGCTGTCCACATTAAGCCAGCAATGCCAACGATGCTGCCGCCGCCGTCGCCTTCGTTGTCGTGGCTGACGATGCGCAACTAAGCCCGTAAAAATCTATTTTTCAAACCAGTTGACAAGGCTCTCTCCCAGACAGAGCGGTGGTGGGGAGTAGTTCGTAAAGCAACCGGGCGTATGGGGATATTTTATGTGTGAAACAGAAATGAAAAATGGTTCGTATTTTGGGGTCCATATATGTTAGAGGTATATTATAAGTTTATACGTATCTAATAAGATAACGCTGGCAACATTCATAAATTGAGCAAATTGCTAGATTACGCAGAATATGTATAGAAATTGTTTTTAGTGAAAATAAAAATTGATTAGTGATGGAGTTTTAGTATTTGATATTGAGAGGCATAAATATAACTTTCTAACAATGTACACATGTATTTAAATTTAGGATCATTTATTAAAAGTCTTTGATATTAATAAGTCTGATATTTAAAGTGTAACACATTTTAAGCCTTAAAAATTATAAAAATTTTAGCATGGATTGTTTTTGCGTTATTTGCTGCCACCTTAAAAGTAAAGTTAAGCTAAATCCGTGGTAAATTTTGTGGCATCTATGACTTTGTTCGTTTGCACATACTTTTTTCTTAGTTAAAATATTTCTTAAATCCATTTCACATTTATTTTTTTATACGAAGCAATGTCTTGCATCCCAAAACAGTTTCTCCTCACCAACTACTATTACTATTCAAAAATAAAATAAAATAAATAAAGACAGGCAAATATGTCTTGGACACAGGCGACAATACCAAATGACAATGATGACTACACACACGAGACAGAGACAGAGATGGAGACGGGGACGTAGACGGTTTCCTAACGCGCCCTTGGGGAGCCATTTCAATTATCAGGCCACAGACGCACTCAGAGGCCAGGGGAATCCTAACATATGCTCAAATATGGAACATTTTTGGCCCAAATCTCTCAACACAAACATATGGAATGGGCGACAACTGTTCAACGGCGAGACACACACACACATTTTTGAGCTGGGCATAGTTCAATGGGTGAGTCCTGGGTCAGACATGTCCACAACCTGCTGCAAGGCCTGCTTCATGCCCAGGCAAACAAACACGGCAATCATGACACTTTTTATGCATTTGCATAAAAACCCAATGCCCGAAAAAGCGTTGCCCCACAACCCAAACGAAAGTTTTTCTTTGCCATTCAAAATTTATGTGCCAAAGCAAAATCAATAAACTAACGATCCGGCCATGCATCCAGTTTTCATATAATTCTAGCCACAGCTTGAGGGTATTATAAGTATGTCATTGGTATGGTTTCGAAAACCGCATATCTTACGTTTTACCATTTTTAAACTTATAAAATGTTGTTGGATTCAAATTTAGTTTTATTTATGATTTGTTTGTGAGGTTCAAAAATGCAAAATTTCATTTAATATTCATAATTCATTCAAATATACATAATACACATCAAACTTAATTTAAGTTTAAAATGTGCCAAAATTGACTTAAAAGTCAATTGTTATTATAAGATGCAATTTTTCCTTAATATTGAAAATAAATGGATATTTTTCATTTGAGCTAAGCTTAACGCAAATTCCAATAGCCTTGAACCTTTAATCTAGCAGAACAAAAATATTTAAAATGCAAATGTTGGTATAGAAACAAAATAATGAACATAAATATTTGCATTTTGTTGATGTAATATATAAAAGTGTATTTAAAATTCTATGTCATTTACTTTTCTCTCGTGTAATTTTTTTATGTTTTTTTTTTATACATTTTTGCCTTTGGGCTACTTTGCAATGGCCCGCTTATCAGTTGACAATAAATTTTTGTTGCCCAGGGACATAAATTGAACGTCGATGTCCCTCTGCAAACCTTTGTGATGTATTTGTGTTTATATAGAAAGGTGGTGGTTGCGAGTTTGTGTGTGGTTGAATAGGGGGTAGACGTGCGAGGGGAGTCATAAAGAGCGTTGCACACTTTGCGGTATTAAACGTGAGTTTTATGCACAAAAATTATATGGCATTGCAGTTAAGGAGCGAAACGGCAGATGTTTGAATCTTGAAAGCGGGCGCTGCTGTTTTTTTTTTTTAAGTTTAATTAAGTTGAAGATATTTGTTGGTTTAAATAATAACAACAGCAACAGAAGCTGCTGGGCAATGCCATAAAATCTATAAAAACAAACACAAAAATACACGAAAGCAAAGCAAAAGTGTGTGTAGAAGGAAATAAAATGCTCAGTTACTGTAAATACAACGGGGTGTATGCGTAATGTGAGAATTTTATGCAAAAGACCCTTTGTACGACAGCAACAAGGATAACAGCAGCAATAACAACAACAACAACTTCAGCAACAACGAAACCAAAAGCTGAAGTTGGAGCAGCTTAGAGTTGGGACGTAGTCGCTTGGCGCTTGGCTTGACGTCTGACTATAAAACGGCGCCCAGAGACGTTCTAGCAACCATTTGCTGAACGTGGTCGTTTTCAATGTTATTGTGGCTGTTGTTGTTTTTGTTACTGTTGCTGTTTTCGTTGCCCATTGCGATGGCCTGGCATTAAAATTTGAAGCACCAAATTAACTGCAGCTTTTGCACAAGCGAAACTCGAGAAGCGCTCACAAGCTTTATAATACACTATAACCAATGAAATGGCAACGGTGGGTATATTTGTTATGTAATAAAGAAGCCTTACATCTATTTTTAAAGTAGCTTGTCGACTTCTTTATTATTTATTATTTTATTTGCTTTGTTACTGCTCAAAAGATTGTATCCTCATCTCGGTCTATGCTTTTAGTTAAGCAACAAAAAATACATTTCTTATTGACTAAACACATAAAGTCATTTTATTATTCTGTGTTGATATTATTCCTGAAAACATTTGAATTCTTTCCCAAATAGTTTAGAGGTTAAAACCATTTATAGTATTTTTATATATATTTTTAACATTTGCTTCCCCTCTCTAGCTTCTGACAAGATCAACTTAGTTTAGAAATTCTTGATATATATTCACAGAGTATTTCCCATTCGTTATATCTTATTGATGACCGTTTTTGCTTGATATTTTTTATAGTTTTGGATTTAAAATGTGAAAATTTTGCGTTGTGCTCATTGCTGGCCCTTGTTGTTGTTGCTGTTGGTACTGTCTGTGCTAGTTTCGCGCAATGATGATGAAAATTAAAGGAAAATGAAATACATTTGCGAACAGTAAACACATACATATATTCACGCACATACACAAACAAACACACAAACACATAGGAGAAGCCCAGTCAGTTTTGTGCCATTTCCTGTTTGTGTGTTACTGTTACTGTTTGTTTGTTTGTGTTGTTGTTGTTGATGCTGATATTGTTGGTGGTGGTGGCGCAGCTGCCGCCATTTTTGGGCGCCATTTGCTTAGCTCGCGCTGTAGCTATTTCGCTATGCTAATCGGAAACGGAAATGGCGCATATTAATGCGCAAGCTGCTCTCAAGGAAGTCGGTCTGCCGGTAGCTTCTGGGCTCTAAGGCTACCTACCAACTACCGAGTACCGAATTCTCGCTAAGTATGGCAGGCAGTCGCATGAAATTTTTAAAACCTAATTAAAATGTTGAAATGGAATTTGTTAATTTAAAATTGGGCAATTTGCAGCAAGAAGCTGCAAAATTGCTACTGCCAGAGCAGCTGCTGAACCAACAACAGTTAACAACTTTGTTGCTCTAAATTAACTACTCATAATGCCCCCGAAGAGTAACTCACAGCTCTCTCTCTCTCTCCCTCTCTCTCCCTTTATAAACATAGTGAATAAAGTGTTCTATTGCTCGTGCTTACGTCCAACACCATTCCTCTCTATCTCGCTGCAACGTCGACAAAATTGGCAGCAGCTATAAACATTGTGCTGCAATTAAGCGTTATTTATAACCGTCTAGCTGGTAGCTGAAATCGCCGAATCGTGTGCCATACTTAAATCCAACGAGCCAGTATTCCAGTTTGAGTCAGGGCTTGACAGTTGAGGAGTGAGTTGGGTTATTTGCCAGCACTTGGGGCCAATGACTTAACTGTTATTGCATTTTGCACCTTATTCTCTTTCTTTCGTTTCGCTTCGTTTCTTTGCTTTTTTTCAATTTCATTCGCTTTGCCTTTGGGTACTGGCGTCAACTTTTGGCGTCAATTGACAACTTTTGTTGTCCTCCCTATATACCCAACGACGACCCAACGGTCGTTCTTGCACTGTTTGCGCTATCTGATTGAGACGCTAAAAGTGTCGTCCAAAAAAAGGAAGAAAAAAAGAAAACAGAATAAAAGAAATCAAACGATGTTGGGCTATATAATGCACAGTAGGACCACCCAACAAGAAATTGAGATTGCCATAGACCTCTCTATAGAGATACAGATATAGATATAGATATAGATATAGTAACGGCTATAGAAGACTTTTCGCTTTCTTTCTTTATTTTTTTTAGGTTCCTTTGTGTTTAGTTCGTTTCGCGGCTATCAAAATAAGAAAGAGTAGCCGGAAAAAAAGATTTGAATGCGATTTTGTTGAATATTTTTGGGAGTTTGGTGCCATGAAAAGGTTTGCACGCTATGGCTTAAACTTTGTCCAATTTGCTGCGGTGACGAAGTTGCAACGCTTGCATGATTGCTGAAACTTGCGGCAAGTTAGGCACAACTGTGTCGATATGCTTGGCATCTGCATGCAGCTGGTTGGCAAGACAATTAAAGAGTTCCGAGTGCAGTTTTTGTTTACTTAAGGGCTATGTTAACCTAACAGATATATAAAAAATAGTTAGAGCCCCAACAAGATGATCGAGATGGTCGAATCGTTGATCTGAATGTAGTTAGGCGCGGAATATTTTAAATTTTATTTATATACTACTGTCACATTTTATCGTACAACAATTCTTCTGTGAGCTGTGTCTTAATTTTCGTTATTTTAAAAACCTTTTCAGTTAAAAAACATTACTGTTTAACATAAAGAAATATTGTTTGCATTACAACAAATCCAAACAAGTAAGAAGGCTCTAGTCGAGAAATCCCGACTAGGCCATACCCTGAACCCTATTCTTGTGTATATATATGTGTGTGTGTGTTCAAGATTTTGTTGTTATCGATCCCATTTGTACATCGAAAACGGGAAGAGTTATCGGAAATCGAAAACAAACCTTTACTGACTAGGGATTAGGCGAGCTTAAGTTCCTAATCTGGAGTCTCTAGCTCTTATAGTCTCTAAGATCGACGCGTTCATACATACGGACAGAGGAACGGACAGACGGACAGACAGGAATGGCTATTTCGACTCGGCGGTTGATGCTGATCAAGAATATATATACTTTATATACTTTATGGGGTCGGAGAAGTTTCCTTCTGCCTGTTACATACTTTTGTAAAAAACCATTATACCCTTTTTACACATTTTTAATGGGTTCAGGGTATACCAATATTTGACATTAAAAATGCATTAAAATTGTTTCTAAGGAAATTTTATTTCAGTACCACAGCGTTTACTTACCGTTTCAAAGAATGAAATTCGATTTTAGCTTTAATTTAAAACATTGTCAACTGGCTGTCTAGGTTCTTAATGGTTCGTTCTGGTTGAGTTGGCAGCCTGTTTAACCTTTGACTCCACAGGCGACCCCACTAAGTTGCATTAAACAAATCGTAGCGCTTTGTTCTTGTTTTGTTTTTTGTTTTCTACTTTTTACTCGACGTTTGGTATTGTGTAAGCGAGCTATTTTTTTTTAGAAATATTTTTATCTGGATGTATTTAGTTTATCGCTCATATTTTGCATTTCCAACAAAACGGAACTCATTAAAATAATTCACATGCAAGCGCTTTATCGATCGCTTTTTGACGTTGATGAACGTCGTCTGGGATACTTTTTTATTATGATTTTATTTCCCGTTTATGTTTATTTTCTTACTTTGCTTTTGGTGCAACCGCTTTTTTAGTTGCATTCTGTAAATTTTCCGTTTTCCTTTCCTGCTATTCTCTCACGTGTTGCCACTCGCGAAAGCTGAACGTTGTGTTCGTTGTTCGTCCTTCATCCCTTTTCTTCTTGAACGTCTGTGCAGGAAACTCATTTGGCTCGCCTCGTGCCGTAAATGTTATATGCATATATGACCATTAAGAATTATTAATATTTTAAAATGATGGCGCTAATGATGCGACGAAAGCCCAATACATACACACATTGAGAAACAAACACAACGATAGTAGTGCCAGGTTTTATACTTTTGCAAAAAAGAGATGAAAACCATGAAATAAAAAGTCAATCAACATTCCAAAAGTGGAAGTTATACATTGAACAAAGGACAACGCAGCCACTTTGATATAATCGGCAAAAACAATAACAACAAAATAAATGCACTCCTGTAAAATGATCGATGCTTGAATACACTTTAGGTAACAAAACGTTGAACCATAAACCGTAAAACCGTAGATTAAACTTATAAGTAAACTTAAACTTAAATTCCTTTTAATAAGTACGCCTACATCTTTTTTATGTTTTTTTTTAATACAAACGTCTTGTCAAATTAATGCAACTCCTTGCTAAGGTAAGTTCCACGTAAAATGGGAACAATATCCAACAATTCTGATGCGTGTCTGTAAAATATATTCACGAAAGCCTACCCAACGAAATGGTTAAAAAGATATAACTTTTGTTTGTTGGCTCTGAGCTTGGCCAGGCAGAGATGCAGCCAGGCCTAGCAAGAGAATGAGAACGAAGCGGCTTTCATCTCTTGCATACTGATGAATGTACGTGTATAAGTGTGTGTGTGTGTGTGTTTGTGTATGTGAATTGGATAGATTGGCTGTCTCGCATGCCTGGATGGAATTGCATTACCAAACAGTCGAATACGTCGATATCAACGACTGGGATTCCCGTGCCCAAGTCCAAAAGAAACCATCTTATTTGTTCATCATCAATTATTGGCGGGCATCAGCATCCACGGTACCATCAGCGTTGATGGAAACAATGGAAACGCCATGTATCGCATGAGAAATGAATATAGATATACATTAGGGTGGTCGTTGAACGTTGATGTAAAAACACTTACTGCAACCTTTTTATTTTAAATTAGGTAAGCTAATTAATTAGTATATGAAAAATTAAGATATGAGCTGTTTGACGAAGTTTTTTTTCTCTTAGGGGCGGCCTATAGATCTGAATTTTTAATGACCACCCTAATATACGTATATCTACAATTATATACATATCGAGATATGTATATGATCAAGGCGTGGAAAGTGCATCCTGGTTAAGTGAAGTGATTGCATGAATAACGCACGCATCAGTTAAAAGGGTACAGGAACGTAGCCTAGAAAACTTGTAAGCAAAAAAGCGTTTTAGATGGAAAAGTCCATTATCATTGAGAGTATTAGGCTAAAGCTTTTTTTCGAAGCAATTGTTTCCAAACGTAAAGAACATATTTTGCAAAACATAACAAAACTGCAAGCCCTGAAAAACGATCCAGGGTTCGGTTCGGTTTCTGAAAGCTTGGGCGAAAACCCGCAGAGATCCCTAAACTGGAGTGTGAATATTTTGAAGCCCTTGGTTCGGTTCAAAGCCCAGGTTAGTCAAGTTTTAAAATGATAGATGTTTGATTTCCTTAAACAAGAATATTTTCATTTAACTATGGGTTACTTATTTGTATTCTACCAAAGCACATTGCATATTTAAATTAACTTAAAGTTAATTTCGATTTATTCTAATAAATCCTCTAAAATATTTTCATACAAAGAATTTGATAGCCGAGAAAGGTCTCTCGGCTGAAGTTTTTGTTGCCGAAAAAACAAGTAAGAAGGCTCTAGTCGAGAAATCCCGACTAGACGATACCCTGATCCCTATACTTTACGCGTACAGTCAGTGCTTGCAAGTATGTGTGCGTGTGTGTACGACCATACTGCATACTGCATACTGAACTTCAAGGTTCCATATCTCCGGTGTTTCTCAACCGATTTTAATAATTTAATTTTAATTTAATTTCACTGATTGTTATTATTTATATAATAATTCAAATGCTATCTATTGTTATCGATCCCATGTGTATATCGAAAACGGGGCGAGTTATTGAAAATCAAAAACAAACTTGATAAGGCGAGCTTAAGTTCCAAATCTGGAGTCTCTAGCTCTTATAGTCTCTGAGATCGACGCGCTCATACATACAGACAGACAGACAGCCAGACAGACGGACAGACGGACATGTCTATATCGACTCGACTGTTGATGCTGATAAAGAATATATATACTTTATAAGGTCGGAGATGCTTCCTTCTGCCTGTTACATACTTTTGCACAAAACCATTATACCCTTTTTTCCCATTTTTAATGGGATCAGGGTATAAAAATAATGCGTTTGTTTGCAGGTTAAACTAAGTGAATGGAATTGAGAAACATTTTAAAAGTAAAAAATGCGCCGAATGAATACTTCGAGGACAATGAAGAAGAAAAGAGCGCAGCTGCATGCACGTATCTTTAAAATGGAAACGGCTTATAAGCGATAAATGCTGCAATTGCTAGATGAGAATGAGGAACATACGGTAAAACTTAAGAAGTTGCAAGCAAAGACGGCGGTCTGCACAAAACGAGCTAAGTAAGCTTTACAGTCAACTGAGCGAACTGAGGCAGCAAATTGAAAACTCAGGCATAAACGCTTAAATACAGGATGTTCCTAAGGATGGAACAGATAAATGAAAACAGAATGTCAAAGAATATTATTACTGGCTTGACTATTATGATTTTGTCTATTTATAAACAAGTCAGGGACATTTATAAAATATGAAATGTTATTACTATTTAAAGTTATTAAATATAGTTTAGAATTTACACACATAAAATTGGTTTTGATTACTCTTGTGAGACAAAGTTGGACATACAAAGAAAACTCCACCTAAAGTCAACTTTTAATATCAAAAATACAGTTTTCGAATCTGCTCTTTCCTTACACATTACGCGGACACCACAACAAATATAAACAACATATAGACACAAAGATCAAGATAGAAACAACACTGAGCGATTGCGCTGTAACCTACCAAAGCCCACGAAATTTAAAATTTTGAATTGACTTTAACGTTTGGTCTTTTGCAAACATTTTGCCATTATTTATGACTAATTCAAGTACCTCACGGTGTTATCATACTACTATGCTTACAAAGCTATCAATAAACATTTTAAAGCATTAACAAACAAAGTAGAAATTCTTAGAAAATAAAAGGTTTTCCAAGTATATTGATTTTAATTTTTTTTTATTTTCAACATAAAAATAATTTTAATTTTTTCTTAAAAATTTAAATTTAAATCTATAAATTTATTTCTATAAAAAAAGTGTTATTTACATATTTTAGAGAAACTTGCATATGTCCGTTGCCTGATATTATTTAAATTTATAGGTATAATATAAATTTTTCTTATGATATCGTTACTTATTTTCCTCTCGATTTAGTTGTGCAACACCCGGAAACACCCCCAAAACAAATAAAGCTTCTCCTGTATCACTTTCCTAATAGAACTTAGATATTGTTTGCTGGCGACTAGGATTTGTGTTAAAGAACGCAATACGGCGGAAAGTTTTAGTAGCTTAATTCTTGACAACAAAAAAAGTTGGAGTGTAATTTTTGCTTCGTTGGGGCCTCAATTTGTTGCCTGCAAATTGGCTTGACCAGTCGAACTGACATTATGAAGTGGAGTGGATTGGTTTTGGCTGCTATCCTATACGCATTGCAACCCCCGAAAAATTGAAGAAAATGGATAATGGACTCAACTCTGAACCATTCGCTCTCCTTCTGATTTCCAATCTCGTTAAGCTGATTTCATAACAGCATCGACAGCACCAACCTTGACAGAGGAAAACAGAGATTGGGGTGAAAAGAAGAAAAAAATCTCTTTTTCCCCATCTTCTTGCTATAATGACTTGAACTGGGGTCCTCAACTGGCCACCGTTTGTTGTTGTTGGTTTAAATCAAACGCTGCCGCATTTCACACTTCAACTCGACGTTTCGCAGTGTCCTTAAGAGTTTGGTCTCCGGTCAGTATTCCTCACAGCCCCTTTAACAGTTTGTTGTTGTCTGGCGTTGTCGCGATATGATTGCCAACCGGAAACTGTCGAGGAAAATTACATTTCCAGTGGTGGTGTTTGGTAGTGCTGGGTAAGGTGCAAAGGGTACGCACCAGCATAATGGCAGGCAACTTCAAAAATTATTTACTGCCCGAGACGTTGACTTCATTTTGTTTGCTGTTATTTATTGCGAACATTTTTTGTTGTTGCTTTTAGTTTTTGTAGCTGGCAGCTTCTAATTTGTTGTTGTTGTTGTTTGTTGTTTATCAGCAAAGTGCAGCAGCAGCCAACCAGTGTTGCTAAGTGCTAAGAAATTGTCATACATAAATATTGTTATATTATTTTATATTCCTTAGTAAATTTTCGTTTGAAATGCGTTTATCTAAATATTTTTCTGTGATTTGATTTGTATTCTTTCATTGGCGATTTTTTTTACCATGTTTTTAATTTCTGATGATATTTTATTCAATTTAATTCCAGTTATACAGCTAATTCGGTTCTTACCAAAGGAGATGATTGCTTGAGAATTTCAGAAAAGTTCATAATTAATGTACAGTGCTTTAAAATTAAATTCGTTTAGCTAAGAGCCGAGCTTTTACAGTATACAGTTCATTTGACCGTCAGTTTGTTGCGAGCTCATTGGGTTATTAACCCGGTCTGCAGTTAGCAGTGCTTAACCCATTGCTGACCCTTTCAAACTTCCATATTTTTTTTCCTTCACTTATTTTTTTTATTTTTTTCAGCTTAATATGCACTTTGTGGCCTACAAATGCTCATAAAAACACAAGAAAAAAAAAAAAAAAAACTGTTGTAGTAAACTGAAACTGACCAACAACATAAATAAAACTACGCCAAGCAATCAATGTGAGTGCAAAGCGTTTTTACCTCCCGCAGGGCTGTTTCGTAAATTCTACGTTATATTTTTGTTGTTGTTGGTGTTGGTGTTGTCGCTGTTGTACAGGCTCAATAAAAAGTGGACAGATGGACATTCGAGTATGTGTAGGCACGAGGAGTTAGAGGTTGTAGCAGGGAGCAGGGTGAAGCATTGACTGAAACGCTGAGCTGCATGCAAAATTAGCTGAGGCTCGCGCGTGTGCGGCGTGAAAATTTTCGTAGACTTTCCAATCGAGTTGGTCGCTCGAACGAGAAAAAGAAGGGGATCGAGAGCGGGAGCGGGAGCGGGAGAGAAGATTTTGGTTTGGTGAGCAGCGTTTACACATCAATACAATTTAAGCCCATTAATACTGAAGGCAAAATTGCACAAACACTGTAAACGGAAGCAAAACTCTCGAATGCGAGCTACAACGAGACGAGTGAGAGGATGCCTCCAATGACTACTTATACAAACATTCCAAACCGAAAACTGCACAGGGAGAAGGAACATCTAGAGCATAAAGAGCACGATGAAATGGGTAAAAGGGGGAAGAGTTACACAGCTAAAGGAATCATTGCCGTCTGGCACGTGGTTTGGTTTGGCATTGCTTTTGGTTCTCGTTTTGGTTCTGGTTTTCGTTCTGGCTCTCAATTGCTGTCTCTCTCGCTCTATCCTTTACTCGCTCTCTTTCTCTAATGTGTTTGTGCAGCGTATATTAAAAAGGGAAATGAAATGATTGCGGTTGATGCTGCTACCCCAACTTCAACTATGACTATGAGTACACACAACTCGAACAACTCGCAATTGGCACAATACCCGCAAATAGCAGACGGAGTCAAGTTAAATTGCCGCCAGTTGGGCAAACATTGAGAGGCTATCGATGCTATTCAGTAGAAGTCCAGCAGCATTATTCACCCCCATATAAAAGTAATTGTTGGCTCGCCAGCACAAGCAATGAAAGCTGTTTGGTTAGGCTTTTGTTTTTTTCCCATATCCCGCACTCTATAATGTGGGTAAAGAAATTGTTGAGTATAAAAAGAAGGAAACTTTAAATCCATAAAGAATATAATATAAAGTCTAATGAATATAGTTGTAAACAAATCCTGATATATTTCTCAATAACATTTTTAAAGAGGATCACTTCACCTCTCTTATAAAATAAAATAAAATACTTTATCTACCCATTGATAAAAAAAAAAACACATTAAATCAACTCATTTTAAGACGAAAATTCAACAAAAAAGAGTGATATTGGCCTGCAGCTTATTGGTATATTTTCTATTAATAATTTGAATGACTTCTCAAGCAGAGTGCAGCTTCAGTGAAGAGAGAATAGTTGTTAATATTTGTAAGAACCTGTTTGAAAGCACTTAAAGTTATAAAAGTATAATTCTCACAAAAATTGAGGTCAATCAATTTTACGTTCAACTGCATCGCATACAAAATGCATCATAATGCCCGAGGATATTTCAAGTGACTTGTTAAGTAGAAAGCTTTTCCGCGTAGTTGTGTATGTGTGTAAGTTAGTTTCATTTTTAACTACCTTCAACTCCACACACAGTTCTTTGTCTGTTGCAAGTTTTTTTCTGACGACTTGCTGTTGCTGCTGCTCGAATATATATCGCATTTCCGGGGCGGGCACCAACATCACATATGTATGCAACACAAATTGGCAATTCCAATTTTGCCACTTAAGATGACATTTTGATGATGGGCTGCCAAACGATGCGAGCGACTTCTCAACTTTTAACTTTGCATACGCCAAAATGGCTCAGAGAGTTGCGTTGATACTCTAACAGAAATTCTTTTGAACCAATCTCGTTGTCAGTGAAGATGAAAGCACATGTGCATGCGTGTGGTTGTATTTCTTTTTACTTTTTACCTTTGCTGCTGCTCAGCGGATTAGAAGTTGCCTTTTTATGGGACGCACTTAAAGTTACATACACACATACACATACACATGAGCTGGAGTGTGTGTATGGGTATTTAATCTGTTCAAAAAACCACATACACACACATACGCAGTGTCTGCGGGGAGGGGGAAGGGGGAGTTGAGAGAGTATAACCAGAAGCGACGACAGCCTCGTCGAAGTCATTGCTGATAAATCTTTGAACTCAGCCGCAAACACGTAGAAGCATTCGGTGGTTACGGAGGAAATTTTTTTTCTTATTTTTTGCAGCCAAACGTTGTCATAAAATGAAAATGTCCTTCACGTTCTCACATTTTGTGGGCATGGCACACGCGATGGCTTTGACTTTTTCGGGTGGTTACTGGGTTGGGTGGTTTTTTGGATGGGTGTGTGCGTGTAGCCGATAACACTTAAAGCGCACTGCAGATTTTTTTTTACTTATAACGAGGCGAAACTGAAATGCGCCCCACTCTCCCATTATTTGTAGCTGTAGCTATTGTTGTTGTTGTTTTAATGGGAATCGCTGACGGTTGCCGGAGACGCTGCCATGTGCAGCATTTATGAGTAATGAACTTCTTGCTCAAAATGGCAGACCGCAAGGTGCGCGACTACAACAACGATGACGACGATGATGATGATGGCATCTCATCCGACCACCTAGCAACACTGGCAGCCAGCTTCTGAAGGGTGAAGCATGTATGTGTCTGTGTGTGTGTGTGGCAACCTTTTTGGACCCGCCGACATCGTCAACGTCGGCTGCAGGCGACGTCGTCGTCGGAAGCGTTTGCTTGCAAAAGTAACAAACTGTGTCAGCTCGCCCGGCATTTGAGACGTGACTGTGTGACTCCGAAGCAGTCTAAAGGCTTCCAAAGAGGGTAACTCTCCCAGTTATCCACAGCTCTACGCGTGTGGTATGTGTGTGTGCGTGTGTGTGACATCAAAACGACATTCGCGTGTGAAGCAAAAATTTAATTTATATTTTGACATAAAAATTATAGCAATAAGTGAGCGAGCGAGCAAGCGAAATAAGGAACGAAGAAAAAAGGCAAGGGAGTGTAAGGAACAGCGTGACGGAAAACGCATCTCAAAGATGGCGTCTGTGATACGGGGCAGCAATTCCTCGTGTTCGTGTTGTTGCGTGTTTACTTTAAGATGCCATCGGCGACGTTGCGCTGATTAACGCGAAATTGATTAAGTGACATGGAAGGCAGACGAAACGTTGGTCGGCGAGAGGGTTTGGCTCGAGGCTGAGTTGCTATAAAAGCGCAAAGCGTCATGCTCCAAAGTGATGAATGTGTTTTTGGCCTTCAAAATGTTTAGAAGTGTTTATGAAGTGGGGTTGTTGCATGCGACAAGAGCGACAAAGGTTACGAGAGCGTTAATCAAGCAGTCTGCTTCAGAAATTTAATGCCTGGTAAAATGTTTCAATGGATAATTATAAACGTGTCGTATATCCTTATAATTGACAGCAATGTTATTGACATCAAGTTCCATGACGTCCTGAACACAAATAAATCGTTTAGAAGAGCTATGAAAAAATCACCTAAACGATATTCAATTCACTCTTAAGCTTAATTATTGGATTCTTTATTCTAGCGGGTGGAAATTAATATTTTGATGAACATCGTATCTGATATGGTTGAAATTTTCAGTTTCAGACACACTTTAATAACAAAGCGAAAGTTCCGCTTCGTTTGCTTGTCGCTTGATAGCTCATTGTTGTTGTTGTTGCTGATGTTGGTTGGTATTGCGCTTTTTGGCGTCTTGATGCTGACACTAAATACGCTCGGGAAATTATACAATACATTCTCAATCAAATGTCTGCTCAATGCTGAAAAATACTTCAAAGTGCTCGCTGCTGTTGCTGCTGCTGCTGCAGTCACACCGAACACCACGCCCCGCCATCCACCACCCCCTGTACAAAAACCACCTCATCAGTTGGAAGGCCAAACCACCCGCATTTAAGCTGCCGTCGTGTTGTTGACTGCTGCTTCATCTGCTGGTTGCTGCTGCTGCCGCTGCTGCTGCCGCTGCTGTTGGCCGTCTGGGGAAATTTGCCATTTTCTGCACAATAAGATTTACTTGTCTAGCTCGTGCCCGTTGCCATTTGGTGGCGTCGCCATCGCTGCCATCGCTGCCATCGACGTCGTTGGCAGCCGCATCGCAGCCAGCAACGTTGCTGCATTAAAAACTTTGACAGCTCATTTACTCGTTGTTCGAACTTGGCGAAGTTGCTGCTGCTGCTGCTGCTGATGCTACTGCTGCTACTCTTCTAGTTTCTTAGTGGTTTCTTGAAAGGCGTTATGTTAAGGTTTAAAGTCTATAACTGCTGTCGTTGTCATTACCCCAAAGGATTTGCCATGCTTTGCTGGCCCCGTTGTTCAAATTGCTTAGTGCTTATTCGGTCGTAAGTGCCGAAATAATGAAATCCCCTTGTATTATCCGCCACATAAGCTTCTATCGTTTCATACTACACACACCGTACTTACGGACTTCAATGTTATTGCCATGCTTTGTTTGTTGTTGCTGTTGTTGCTGCTGTTGCTGGCCCGGGCTTTTGGAAACTGTTTTGCTGCACATTTCTTTGGGCGATAAGTCGCAGACATGGCAAATGATGCTGTTGCTGATATGCGCCCAGTATGCGCCGCTGCACTACAATTGATATATGCAGTCCATTCGCTGCGCAATGCCCTTGAGGCAAAATCAGCAGATAAAAGTGAATGATTTTGACATGTAATCAACAGAATTGAGCTTAAAGGTTTTAATGATAGTTACATAACAATTCATTTATATATCAGTGTGAGTAACTCAGCTTAACAAAATAAAAGTATATTATTTTGTGACGATTAATTGTGTTACAAATTACCTAACTAATTCTTAAGGTGACCCAAGTTTATATAAATTTCACTTCAACAAAAATAATTAGTTTATATTTTGTTTTGTTTAAATATTTTAACTTTTACTTTATTGTAAAAAACAATGAAAACACAAGAGTGCTCCCACAAGTTTCAGCTATTTGTCTAGCACACTAACAATCACCTAATGCTCCAGCTATTATATTATACTTGCCTTCGGGCCACATGTTCTATGCGTAATATTGAAAAATTACCATTTTCAATACGTCGTGACGCATACGCAATGTGGCCTTAACTTGTGCGCATCCATCTCCATTAGCGCATAGAAACTTCTTTACAGACTAATATCGTTGCTTTACAGGGATAGTCAACTCCCCCAACTACCCCCTCTATCATGCCAGCAGATATAGTATTGTTATGGCTTCTGTGGCCCACTCCCTCATTTCTTATGTTCGCTACTTAAAACTGTTTGCTGTTAAATTCAATTTCAATGCTCGTTTGTTTCCATGCGTTTGGCCATTTTACGAGGACTAGCATATATAGTTGGCTATCCAGGATGAGATGGCCTTGCTTTATGCCTTGCGGTGGTCGCCGTCGATAGAACAAACTTTTGTAAGTAGTTGCAACTGCTGTTGTTTTTCGTGTTGGTGTTGTTGTTGTTGCAGTCGTTGTTGTTCTTTTTTTTTGGTTTTTATATTTTTTGATTTCGCCGCCAAGTTGCGCATGAGAATGCAGCAAACGGCTTTTTTATTGTGGCCATTTGCCATAGTGCCGCCAATGTGCTGCCAATTTGGTGCTCGGCCCTGGCAACTGTTGCCGGTTCATGTGCGAGGTTTTATAGCGCTGTTTCAGCTTTAGCTTCAGCCAATCCACCCTGCTACCATCCACCCACCTATTTCGGACTCTGCAACGTTGCGCTATTGCACTTCAAATTGCCCGCTTAAATGTGCGGCGATTACCACCAGCCAAGCCAGCAAAAGCAATAGAAGCGGCAGCAGCAGCAGCGACAGCGGCTTCGAAGCCAAAAATATGTAGCAAAAATAAGGAGGAAATTGTGGGCAAAAAAAAAAAAGTTAATTCTATTTGCGGTTGCAGCCGCAGTCACAGCAGCAGGAGCAGCAGTCGTCTCGCATTAAAGTTGAATTTTTGTAAATTTATACGAGAAAGCATTATGCGATCCTCCGCTTTGAAACTTGCCGCTTGCTGCTGCCCCTGCGCAGCTTTGTGGTTGTCACATTTGGCAATTTCCATTATTTCATGTTCTCGTCCTCGTCCTCATCGTCATCTTCATCGTCTTTGTCGTCGTCGTCGTCGTCATCGCCATCTCCGTCATCATCGTCGAAGCCAAAGTAAATTTTATACGCCACTTTTCGCGGCTAAACAAAAATTAAATAAAATTTAGCGGTCTGCCTGCCCCATCTTTCGAAAAAAAAAAAGGAAACCAAACACTCCGCTTCAACCTTCCTTTCTCCCCCAGCAGCTGTTTTTGCACGCAGCTCTTCCCTCTCTGTTTATGGTCTGTCTAACGATTCCCGTCCAAGTTGCCTTGCGTTGATTAGCCTCTGTGCGCAGCTTGAATTAGGGCCAAGACAAAACGTGCCCAAAAGCGTAACTTGATGCGACAGCTGCACACTGGCATCAAATTAGGTAAACATCGATCGAATAAATTTCATAATATAAAAACAATTGCTAGTTAAATTAATTTATAAAAAAATTATTTCTAGTATTCGGCGAGACATCAAAATGGAAAATATTAAAAACAAACCTTTTTGGTTTAAGAACAATGCAAATAAAAAATTCAAAGTTAAAATTAATGTTAATAGTTACCTTTTTGAAAACGGAAAACTTAACAACTCATTTTGAAAACACACAGAATTGAAATTTTACAACGTTGCGGAGCTCTTTAATTTCTGACCGATCTCGTAACTCTTGTTACTGAAATAATTCAAAGATGAAGAATGCTTTTCTCTCAACTGATATGTATGAATGTATGAATAAAGCTTTAATTATTTAGTTCAGTTCAATAAAAAGTTCTATAAAACCAAAGATAAAAAACCTGAATGCACGTAACCTAAACCTCATTCCAGTTAGAATTTTCAAAATTCAATTTTAATTATTGTATACACCAAAGAGAAACAATAAAACAAGAATTGTATTTTAATAAATTTTACTGTAATAAGATTTTGAACACCGTTTAATAAACAATCGGGCACTGTGCCAGATTGCTTGTCAGTCTCGACGCTGTCACAGACGTAACCACATGGTGACTGTGACTTTGATGCTGACGTCAGGAGACGCAGCTCGCAGTCGGGTTTGTGACTTTTTTTTTGGGGGGTGGACATGCAAATGAGCCTGTCCCGTAGTTGGTTTTCTGCTTGGACGCTTCGTCGCCTTTGCAATCGCTAACACCAACACCAACACCAAGAGCAATAGCAATAGCGATAGCATTGCCAATGCCAAAACCAACGTTGATGCCGTTGTCGTTTTTATGGACGCAGTTGTTAATAGAAAATGAGCTACACGCGGCCGCCCATCTTGGCCAAATCATAACGGGCCTGCTGTTCAAAAAACCGAAGACGGAATGTTTTTATTGATGTAATTTGCATAAATTTACACTTGCCACAACAGAAAACAAAGCCAAACGAAACGACGACGCCGACGACGACGACGACGACGAGCACAATCTGTCGAAATAATTCGCATTTAAAAAATTAAAGCAAAGTAAAATAGAACAAGGCTGTGTGAGGGTTAAGATATTTTTTTTTTGTGGGCATCATTAAATGGACTTAATTAAAAGTACAATGGAGAACAGAATGTTGCTGTGCAGCTAGCGTTTATAGCTGCGTACGCCAAATGCGCTTAATTACGTCATTAGCAAAGTCAATAGAATTAGCAGTTGTTTGGTAACTGGCATTATTGCGATGCTGTTGCAGCCACAAGGTTACAATTCGAGTTCGCATTTCACATTTCACAGTTCGCACTTGAATCAAAATTAAATTGCATAATCGCCGATGCAGCTGCAGCTGTAACTACACCAGCAACATAAGCAACAAAAACAAAACCACACAACACACTCACTAACCGGATATAAAGTCGTTGCCATCAGAGTCGTCGCTGCAGGCGCCAACGTTACAGTTGCTGCCTCTGCCTCGGCAATAACAATAGAAACTGAAGTGGCAAAACAATAACTGGCGCATCGCGTTGGGCTTTCCGGGCATCAACCAAATGCAGCCCACACAGCGCAAAAATATGCCAAAATTGTATATGTGTGGGAGTAAGCAAATGGGTTACTCGAACAGTTGATATAGCAAACATGGTTTTAATATCAAGGCGAACGCAAGCAGAGCTAACTATTTTTAATGTTAACTTCTCAAACCTATACCGGGCCTAAGCACATTGACCAAGGACTTGCAGACAGACAAGCTGATATGGCAATGTTGACTAGGTCTAAAAGATTGTTCCTTTATATTTGTTATAGAATGGTTTTCAAAAGGTGTCTTTCAACGAAAATGAATATTTTTGTATTTAACAAATAAATTTGAATTAAACTAGGATGTCAAGGTGAAAGTTCGGTTTGTTTAGCTATTTATGATTAAAAATAAATAGCGTTGCACCCTTTAAGTGTTTTAAAATTTGAAATACAACCAATCATAAATGCATAATACTCTTTTTTACTCCAAAGTTTTGTATACACATTTTTTCTAGCTACCCGCTTTTGCTCTGTCTGTAGGCGCACATTAACATTTTTATGCACAGTCTTTTAAATTTTTTTTGTTTGTGTTTTTTTTCTGTTTGTTTTGCAGACCTCTCTTGACAAACTGCAGCCATGGTCCATGTGCAATGTCCTGTGCACCGTGGGCATTAGGCAGTTAACGCAGCTCTTTAGCCATTCTTGGTGTTAATGTTAATGGCCACCTTGTGTGCACCGTCTGGTTGCTCTCATCTGGGCGCTGCTGCTTTGTCGCTATGGCAACACGATTGCATTTAAATTGGTCGCTAATCAAAGCCTTGCAGCATTACGACCTCTGTCATTTGCATTTGCATTTGCATTTGTGGCCCACGGTGCGATGATGAGGCGGCTCCTGCTGTTCCTGCTGGACATTGGCCGTATTGTTGCTGCGTGGTATTGTCTGGGTTCCCATTCCTCTTTGGTGCCTTGGCTCTTGTCGTTCTCGTTCTCGTTGTCGTCGTCGTCTGGCCACAAATCGATGCGCAAATTTTTACAACGCCCTGCGGTTGGCAGTCGTTGGTTTGGTTCAGTTTTTGTTTTTATACTCTTTCTAAAGGTCTTAGAGGTAACTGACTTCTTATAACCATTTAAGTGGCCATATCGTTCGTTTCTGTAACATACCAAACATAACAAATTCAATTTTTAAGTCAATCTTTTATAAGTTAACTAATAGAAAAGTGATGAAATTATACAAATTAACTATCAACTTAAAATAAATAGAATAAATTAAAATTCTATAGTGAAACAGTTATTTGAATTAATTAATGAGTCATTTTTAACATTGAAATCTCAAACTTATTTTTTTATTAGTTGCTTAAGACACAGAAATTAATAATCAGTTTGTTAGGGAATTTTCTGTAGCGCTTTGACTAAAATATTTACTTTTTTCTTCTTGGGCTTTTAATGAAAAAAAATATATTTGTACTTGGGCGTATCCCAATGGGCGTCTGTCTGGACATCGCTGCTACTTTTGCTATTCATTTTTAATTTTTATTAAAATATTTATGCAAATATTGAACATATGCTGGCGGTTTGTAACCCCAACGAGTTCGCTTCTGGGACTTGCTTCTTGGTCTCTTTAATATTGAATGCTCTTACCTGTGTGCGTGCGTGCGTGTGTGGGTGTTTGTGTGTTCTGGTAAAAATCAAAAGCTATTTAATTAGTTGAAAGTGTGATACCCCGTTGCCAGTTGCCAGTTGGCCGGAAGTCTTCCCACTGGTTAGCGACAGCCTCTGACACTTGACTGTTAATTAATGCATGAGCTGCCCAGTCGACAGACGACAAGCGATAACCAACCTGGTTGCGTGTGTGCGTAAGTGTGTGTGTGTGTGTCTGTTGCACAGTTCGCATCTCTCTCTCTCTCTCTCTCGCTGTCTCTGTTTCTGTCTGATTGCTGCAGTATGCGCAATTAATTTCATACAAGTTTATTGTCACCTCTTAACTTCATGCCCGCTCTCTTTCTCTCGCGCTGTCTCTTACTTCAATGCAATTGCGTCCGGTCCTGGCCAAGGGTGCGGTGGGGGGGTCATACAAATGAACTTAATTACGTGCACGGAAATCAAGTATTTTCTACAAATTTACGCGCAGCCAACAATCACCCTATTCCCCCCGAGCACAGCCCGCACTCGTCTGCGGTTACTGTCTCTCGATGCGTTTGTGCTGTTTGTATTGCAAATTAATCATACGCCCCGCCATCCGCGGTCGAATTGAAATCGATTGACTGCGTTCTCAATAACCAAATCGACTTTATTATCAACGCTTTAGTTTATTTAATTCAACTGTGATCTACCTAATAAATTTAAAATTATTAAAAGCTTCTCGTTTTAGTTAATTTTTAAATGTTAGACAAACATTTGTATAAGTTATTATTTACTAACTATAAATAGACAAGGAAGTTCAGTTTGTTCGTCTTTGATAAGGTAACGACTGTAGTATAAAATGTTTTTGAGAATACATTCTGGATGATTTATATTGTAGTAGCGAGCTGCTATCCTTATTGGCTCTCCGGTTTTCATTGACTGGTGTCGTGCTGTTGCCCTCCACGTGTGTAGAGTTGTAAATGATCCAGACAACTGCCAATTTGCGCATCAATTGTTGAATAAAACATGATAATCATAATAAAAATAAAATAGTCGGCATGGCCAGGTCCCATGCATAAATGAAATTCGAACCAAAGCGAAACCAATCGACAGTCCTCCGCATGGTAGTAGGAGATGTTACTAGCGTCATCTGCCTCATCAGCAATCATCAGACAGCGAGAGAAAAAAAAAGAGAGAAAGAGAGAGAGAGGTTGCCGAGCAAGCTGCGTGCAAATAAATAAATGTAATTGAAGGCAATTATTGACGTTCGACTCCAAATTGCAATTGGAGTTTTGGTTGGCTGACCACATGAGACCAAATGCTGCACTCAGAGCCACCCTAAATATATACCAAAGCGAATAGCAAATATTAAACGCTTTAAGTTCCAAATCCGAATGGTTAGCCACCAACAAAATTGGATATTTGCACTTTACTATTAGTGCAGCAGTAAATGATTTAGTTGGCTTTGAGCAAAAAGGAACTAAAATAGAAGAGCCAAAAATTCAAAATCCATAACATTCGAGCAATTTTAAAATTCCTTTTTAAAGATTCATCCAAAGATTATTTATTATTTCTTGTCTCTAGCATTTTCCAATAGCAATAACTATCTTTTATAGCTCTATTAGAAACGGATGTTGTCTTAAATTCCATAAGAAAATTATTGTTAAATTTATAGAGTTGAGGATCTTACTCTATTGCTCTCGCTCTGTCAGAAACTTTCAATAACAAAGCACCAGGAGAAATTCCATCATGGCTCCAACTCGAAAGCATTGATAAATAGCTCAAGTGAGATTGTCTTGTGCACTTTTCCCCAAACACACACTGGCACGCACTCACGCAGCAGTAGTCGCAAGTGGACAATATGGGCAACCCAAACGCCCCCTGGCCCCTCACCTACATACATTGCCTTGTGCCTGTAGCGCCCTTATTGGCTTGTGCTTTCAGCAAGCGCCTTCCTCTGCATCTATAATTTTAAAAGCAAACTCATAAATATTCAAAAAAGGCGGCCAACATCAGCGACCAACATCGCATTATGGGGCGAGCGGGTGTGTGTGTGTGTGTGTGTGTTTTATATGATTCGGCACATACCGTTCACGATACTCTACAGCAAAAGGAGCACACCCACATGGCACTCTGAACTAAACCGAACCGAATATTCTATTTTCTTTTTAATAAAGGCCAAGTATAAGCATAACGTAGGGGCCAATGGATGGATGTGTTACAGGGAAGGGGGGATGCTGGTGCTTTTTTGAATACTCGACCATAAAATTGAATAAACCGCATTGAAGCACATTATTTTTTATTAACTGTGCACACCGAGAGAAGTCCAGATCCAAGAGATGCCGTCACACACTGAGTGAGAAAGAGTGAGAGCCGGAGATAGTGAGGCAAAAGAGAGGGAGAGGTAGAGAGTGGAAGAGTGAGTGCTAAACAAAAATCCAGAGCAGGTCGTCGACTGTGTGTCCTGTGCTTTTGACCGACGTTTGTCAAATAGTCTTTGCAATTTACACACACTCAAAAATGGGTCTGTGGTCGGGGAACGGTGGTTTCCGGATTTCGGATTTTGGCTATCACATTTGCTGCAACGTTTGTTGGTTATGGCCCAATGCTCCATTGTGTAACCCGTCCCCTTCCCTTCCATCCTTTTCCATCTGTAGCGTTGCGTTCTCATGTGTGCGTGTGTGTAAGTCTTTCTGTGCACTTGCCTTTCAAGCACCTTATTTATAAGCACTTTTAATGGAGTTGGCTTACGGGACGTATGACGTCCGCGTCTCTCTCTCTCTCTCTCTCGCTCTTTGTGTGTTCGAGTGTGCGTCTTTGTGCATGTGTGTGTGTGTGTGTGTGTGCTTCAAAATCTGATTACGATTTTTATATGACACTTTGATATGATTTATTTGGTCATTCAGCTTTTCAAAGGCAGGCCTTGAGCTGCCGCGCTGCTGCCGCTGTAGCTGCTGTTGCCTACCACTTTGCGCCGAAAGGGTGTCAATGGCTTTTGAAATATCTGCAGAGCATTTCATTTTTGTATTTGCCCGCCAGCCAGACAGCCAAACAGCCAGCCAAGTCCAGAGAGCACATCTCCCCTGAGCTGTTTTCCACTTGTGCTTATGGCCGGATAATGTGAACTTCAGCCAAGTTATTTGCAACTGCTTCTTGTTTTTGTTGTTATTGCCTTTTGCCATGCATACGACGTGCCTTGTGGGCCCTGTAATTGATGACCTTCGCGATACGTTGGACGGGACCTTTTTTGTTTGTTTTTGTTGTTGTTGTTGTTGTTATTGTTTGCCCTCTTCCTGGCCAGTTTTTTATGGCTTGGCACTAAAATTTTCTTTTTTAAATTGAATTCAATGAAAAGGCGTGTACATTTAGCCCGAAGGCACATGGCGACATATTCAAATGTCACTTAAAAACGATCTATGCGTAAATGTTCCAGCAAACGAATTTGGTGCTATTTTATGCATTCATAGGCTTAAAGTTGTATTTTTTATTTACCTCTAAATATTTACTTAAGCAAAATATATTTTATGCTTAAATAATTACAGATTAAACTTAAATTTGTTTATAATCCTTTGTTACAGTGCAATTACCTGTTATTTAACCTAATATATCTGTTTTGAATTTTACGAGCCGAAATTCTGAAGGCTTAAAATATTTATTATTCAATTAACATATGTACTTTAACATTAAATAAGGGCTTAACCTTTTTACACAAAAGCGAAATTCGAGGCGAAATTGTAGGGATTTCGTTAGCATGGAAAAACCGTTGACCATAAATTGTTTTCTATATGCGAAAATAAATCGCTCGATGCAAAGTCCAAGTGCTTATCCGACCCATTTTATTACCAGTGGCAGTGCTTTTGCTTCCGTTTTTTATAGCGTTAAAAGATTTCTCTCTGCATCGTTATAATAATTATTGCAGGTATTAAGTCAAGTAGCCGCAAAAAGCGGCCCAAAGCCTTCGTCCTGGCTGCTGTTCCTTTTTTGTGGTTGGCTGCCGTTCTTTTTTTTTCTTTTCTCATTGCCCTGTCGCCTGCCCACCGCTGCCGCCGCTTTGCATAACAATAATTTGTGTCACGTTGTTGCTGTTGTTACCAGTGTGTTTGTTTATTTATATATATATAAAATATATATACATATATATATATATAAAGAAAAACCGCAGCGATTTTCGCGCAACGCGGTTTTTTGCAACGGTGGCGCACAGCAAACTAAATTGTGTTTAATTAATTTTTTGTTGCATAATTCTGGGGGGATTAGCTTTGGATGCAACGCGTCCTATGCGGCGCGGATGCTGTTGCAATGCCAACACTAACACCAATAAACGTCACGCGGTTTTTGTAACTTTTTTCTACTTGTTGTTGATGTTGGTTTTTTTTTCACTTTGTCGCTGAAAAAGCAACAATTGCCAAGCACACGTGCAACATAACCTGGTAATATTTCGAATGTCGAACAGCTTGTAGGGGCAAAACCTGTAAATTTTGCGCGTGCATATAACTCTAAAGTTATTAAATAGCACTTGAGCCCAATTCATTGTGTTAATTACTAAAAAAACAAATTCGAAACTGACGTATTAATTTATTTTTGAAAAAACCATTAGAAGATATTTGCATTTATTTTTAATAATTTTTTTGAGGATACTTGGAAATAGAGAAAATCTGATTTTTTTAATATCATATACATATAAATCCAAAGTGGATTGTGATCGCTTGTGTATTATAGTATGTATCTTAAAATTAAATCAGAAAAACTTCAGTTGTTTTCTGTTTTCCTGTTTTCGCGTTATCTGATTAAACTGAACGCAAACAAATTTTATTCTCAAAAATGTAATTAAAACAATTCAATCCAAAGTTATTTTCCAATCAAACTGAATACAATAAAAAAATAAATTCATTTACAAATTTTACAGCCCACACAGTGTGTGGATATTAAGTAAACTTATTAATTAATGAACGAAGAATTTTATTTGTTGCTTAAGAACATTAGAAGTTGCAACTTTCAGTTTTCCTAAGCCCACAACAATTTTCCAGCCGCAACTTTTTTGCAATAAAATGCTCGCTTCACTTGCTACTTGCAGTCGGCTGCATTCGTTTTGCGGCAATGTGACACACACAAACACATACTCACATTCATACATATACACACACGTTCACACACACACATACATGGATAAATAACTTGCAGCAACGTCAACATAGGCAGCGGCTGCATACTGACATTTGTTTACTTGTGTAAACTTTAATTAAATTCCAAAAAGACGACAACGATGACAACTGATGGCAGGAGCAGCCGCAGATGCTGTTCGAGTTTTCTCTGGCTTTTTCGACTTTTCCTACCAGCTGCGACAGCACATGTGTGCTGCATACTTTTAGGCGCAGCTTGACTTCCAATTGCTATAATTATGGGTGAGAATAAATACACCCCTCAGTTATACACACACACATACACACGCACATACGCAAACTGATGGCGTCTGGCATCTGGCAAAATATTAGAACAATTGTCGATGGTCATGAATGCAAATTGAAGTTGCAGCTGCGCAGCCAACGCGAGTGTCAAATTCTGGAAGCCTCACATCCGGGTTAGAGTATTGTTGACCAGACTTCATCTACAGCTGACGCACTGCGGCAATGCGCCAACCACCAAAGTCGTCATCGTCGTTCCTGTTGCAGTTGCTGTTGCAGTTGCCGTTGCCGTTGCCGTTGCGACAAGCCAAAACAAACGTGTGTGTGTGTGTTTGCCCCTCAGATCCTCGCCGCATTTCTCTGGCATGTGTTAAACTGTTCTGTGCTGGTGTATTGTCAAAACATTCGGTCCCAGCTGCAGTTTTACGTAATAGCTGATTATGGGACAGGCAGTGCGTGTTTGTTTGTTGTTGGTTATTGTTGAACTGTTGAGTGTTGTGCTCTCTCTGTTGTCAGTCGAGGCATTTTAGGTTGGGCGCAAAATTGTCGACTCAAGTCGTTCCAAGAGTTTTCCCAGATTATCTGACTGAATGAGCTTGAGTGTGAAACTGGATTTAAAGTACTTAAGCAATTTTATGTTTAAGGCAATTCTTTTTTTCAAATAAGTTAAAATTCATAAATAATATAAAGTTTAAGCAATTTCCCAAAACTTGTAAATCTTATGTTTATATATGAATACCAGACTAATTTATTAAAAGTTATTTAAGCCGAGTATTTTTTTTTAATTCCAACCAACTTACTCTTTATAAAAAGAAGAAAAGAAGCAGAGAAAAAAATGTACTGGTCTTTTAGCGTAAGTAAAACAAATGAAAAAGACAAAACTTTGCTTCCTGGCTAGACATAATTTGGATCTCTCTACACTTTTCTAAGGTTTTCACCATAAAGTGGACAAAAAGAGGAAACTAACATATGAACATCCACAAGCGTTGGGGCAACCCCAAAAAACTGCCCAGTAAATGTAATTTGCTCGAGCACAGAGCACAACTTGTTAACTGTGTTTTGTTGTTTTTGGGGCTGCTTTTGTCCACCAGCAGCAGTCGCCTGGAGGTCATTTTTGTGCATAGTTCATTACGATTGAACTGCCACAAAGGTCCTCGAGCCCACACACACTCACACGCACATAGTCACAAAATGTGACTGGATATGGAAGTGGAACTGGCGCTGCAGACTTAACTTTCTATTTTAAGCACAATTTTATAAAACTTTTCTAAATGCTCTAACTTAAAAATGTTGCTTAAACTAAAAATGCGAGATCCATAAAGTCGCTGTTTGCTGATCTAACTTTTATACTGTATTTATTTTGAACTCTTAATCATCGTCAAAGAAAGATCTTCTCAATTGAATATAAGGATGTGATTAACCTTAACTTATAAAAATATACTTTTTGTGAATATATAAACAGTTATTATATCTAACAAAGTGTATCTTAGTCTCAACTTATATAGAAGGGGAAATGACTTGGATTTCTTTTATTTCTTTTGGTTATGGCCGCACTTTGTTGCAAGTTTTGTGCCCAGCAAACGTCATAAAGTTGCAGCAGCATCTATTCTCTTGCGCTCTAGCTGGCTGTCAACCTGATCAGTTTTATGCCACACAATCTCCAAAGAAGCAGCTCCTGTTGCTGCTGGTGGTGGTGATGCAGCCTCTGTTGCATCTATTGGCTCCATTGTCTGTGGACTTTTCTCTGGCCATAAACTTTAAACTTGGAGCTTTCGCAACTTCCTGCCAGCCACACAATGTTCTCTTCTGCTTATCCTGCCACTGCGGCTGATTCTGATGTTGTTGCTGCTACTCCACAGAGTGTCTGTGTCTCTGTTTGTGTCCATCTGACTGTCTGTTTGTCTGTACGACCATTTTGACCGTTAAATGTTGACGTTTGTGCATTTCATTGTGTATGACCTTTCGGCGCGCCACAACAACAGCATGCGGCAACTTCTGCTGCTGCTCCTGCTGATGTAAATGGAACTCAAATGGGGGCAGGCAGCAGGCAACAGGAACTTAAACTAGAATCAGAGACGACTGCGGGGGCAACATGATGCTCTCCACTATTGTCGTCGCTTGTCTACTCATAAACTAAATGTAAATTCCCGCCTTCTGCATTGCCTGCATCTGCACCGCACTTTTATTGCAGTGTTTCGCCGTCTGCATTCACTCTTTAACCTCCCCTTTGCTGACCTCTTTCAACCCCACAGCTGGTCCTTATGACCCCACCAACACACATACATGCATATACATCCTCACAGCAGTTCTAGACGTGTGGTTGTCCTTATTGTTGCGCGTGTTCTAGTTGTTCTTGTTGTTGTTGTTGTCAACAGGCTGCTGCTTTTGCTGATTCGGCTGTGTTGTGCTGAAGCGACTTCATTGTCTGCTTGGCTGCTGCTGCTCCTTGGTTTGTGTCATTCGAATTTCGAAATCTATGGAATATGACCCCAAAGTTGGGCGTCATTGTGCGGGATTGAATAAAACGAGGTTAAGGTTTTAAATGCGTCCAAAGAATTTAAATGGCACACAGAGTTTATTAAAAAAAGAAAATTTCTTTTTCATAATTATAGCTTTAGGGCAAAAAATTTGCATAAAACATTGCGCTAAAAGTGGAAAAGTATTCTAATAAATAAGTCATAAGTAATAATAAAATAACATAGGGAAAAAAATTAACTGTTTATACATTACGAGTATTTGAGCTAAACTCATTTAACTTCGTTCTCCTTCATAGGTTAATAGTTCGCATCGCTTGGAAACCCTAATAAACTGAAACACACGCAACCCATTCGATTTGCTCATATCAATAGATAATGCGGCATGCATGGGTTTCTGCGTGCGTATTTTTGGGTGTTTGGTTGTGCCTCATACAGTACTTATCTGACTGTTGCTAATAGCTTATAGCTGCTTGGCTACACTTACCGTATACTATTCTATTAGTATTGGCTGCCAAGCAACCCTAAGGTTCTATTTACTTTCTAATAGTATGCTGATGCCTTAAGCAGTTCCACATCACAAAAAGAGACACACACACACATGGAAGACGACCCCAACTAAAGCACACACCTCTCAGCACTTTACTTGTGTGCCAGCCACTTGCTACTACTACTCTACTGTCTTCTCCTTCCCCACCTTAAGTACAATTGTCATGGTGACTGGGTAATACTATTGTATACAATGCAGTGTGCAACCCATTTTAACCTCATCCTTAGCCCAACAAATGCATATAAAAATCTGCTGTGACGACAACACAGCGTCGACAACTTGTTACATATTTCTTAGCAAGCTCTTGGCCCTGCACCCCTCCTCCTCTTGCGACTGTCGCTAGCTAACCTCTCCTGGCCATATCATTTGCATTGTTGTCCATTCGAGGCTTAACATACGCTGCGTATAAATTGCATAATTTATGTGAATTATGCGGCAAAACATTGCCATTCATTCTCCTTTACCCCTCAACCCTTTCCTTTCGTCGCATCCAAAGGACCCTGTCATTGTTGAGGTCCCGGCAAATGTGTTTGTGTGTGTGTGTGTGTGTATGTGTGTGTATCTATGCTTTGTAGCCTTCGGGGTGCAATGAACTGACAAAGTAGCCTTGTCCAGGACATTGGCACGTCGCCTTGCGACTCGCACTTAATTTGCACAATTGTCAAAACATTTCCTGTGCGCTTCTGGCCAAAATCCAATTAGTTGCAACCGGCTTTTGTCATGACTCAATCACTCACTCACCCAATAATTTAGCAGCATTGTGGAAAGTATAGCAAAAATGAAAAAAAAAAAATAAAAACAATTTCAAAGAGTCAGCTAAAGTGAAAACTAGCACACTTTATTTTTTTTCGGTACCAAGTTTTATGACATTTTGTCGTTAAACGTTTCGTGTTGTTTCAATCAATGATGCCAATCAAAATGGGAAAGATTTTTCGCCACACTTTGACAGTTAAGTGTGCACCAAGTAGAAGGTAAATGTCGGGTGTGCTAGAGCATGAAAATTGCAGATTAAAGAGTGAGAGAGAGAGACTTATAAAACATTAAACTGACATTGGACTTGGCTTGCCTTGATTGAGTTGGTTGCTTAAATTGAAAACTGCACTTCAACCTTCTCGCTTTAGCAATATAGAAACAAAGTAGGAAGGGCATAGAATTTTACTGTAAATATTTAGCAAATGGGTCCAGTCAGACCTTTGTGAGCCTTTTTTTTACTGAAAATATAACATACTTGTGATTAAGCTACGTAATTAAAATATTACCACCTTTCTTAAGTTTGTGTCATCTTTCATCAATATTATATGGAACCGTACCATAGAAGTATAATTATAGGGAAAAAGTGAAACAAAATATGTGATTAGCGGAGCGTTACAGCAATATGTGCCATATACTTTTTTTTCAGTACGTATTTTTTAAAAACAAGTAAGAAGGCTCTAGTCGAGAAATCCCGACTAGACGATACCCTGAACCCTGTACTTTACGCGTACAGTCAGTGCTTCCAAGAATGTGTGTGTGTCTACGCGCATACTGCATACTCAACTTCAATGTTTCAGATCTCTGGTGTTTCTTAACCGATTTTAATAAAAATTTCACAGATTATCATTATTTTGTTTAATGTTTCAAACTCGGTTTCAAAGTTTTTCAAATTCAATATTTTGTTGTTATTGATCCCATGTGTATATCGGACACGGGATGAGTTATCGAAAATCGAAAACAAACTTGTACTGCCTAGGGATTAGGCGAGCTTAAGTTCCAAATCTGGAGTCTCTAGCTCTTATAGTCTCTGAGATCGACGCGTTCATACATACAGGCGGACAGACGGACAGATCGACATGGCTAAATCGACTCGACTGTTGATGCTGATCAAAAATATATATACATAATGGGATCGGAGATGATTCCTTCTGCCTGTTACATACTTTTGCACAAAACCATTATACCCTTTTTTCCCATTTTTAATGGGATCAGGGTATAAAAAGCAGAATAATATTCGTTGATTGCTTAAGATTTCGATTAAAATCATACAAACCACAAACAACTTTAAAAATAGGTCAAATTCAAGTCATCGATTATGTGTCTTGACCTAATTTCTTGTCAAAAAGTTCTTCTGCGCAAAGACTTGTGGTTTCTCCAGCGACCAAAGCGACAGCGAGAAATGTTGCTAAAATCTCTAAGTTAACGAGATCCTTCATTATATGAACTTGGAGAACCTATAAATATTCTTAGCTACTGTTTGCAAAAGATAATTTAATAAGAGAACTATTAGGATAAGTGGCTAAGCCATTGGAAGCGAAAGACTTTTCTATGAGTTTTAGTTTTAAGTACTTAAGGAATAATTTTGTTTGTAGATTTAGCGCTCGAAACAAAAAAATCAAGAACTTTTTCCTGTGCGTGCAAGACATACATAAGGAAAGACTTGACTTGAATTCGAGAACTGAGTTCTTCATTAGAGCTTATACAATACTCACTTTGTTAGATTGAAATTTCCAGCTTGAGTGTTTATGACTTTTAGGGCCAATCCGGGTTCCTTAGTTAGCCATTAAGACTACGCTTGCGTATGGCGCAATAAATAATTGAAATTCGGACCGTGGGCCCTCTGCGTAAGGTTAACTAAAAGCGAAAGAGCGAGAGAGCAACTAAAGAGTTGGGTGGCTGGTGAGGAGTTGTTAGCTTTTGGGAAAGCGAGCGCACGAAAGCGAAATGAAAATAATTTTCATTGCGCTAAGACTGTGCAGCAGTGTCGAGGGTGGTGCAGGGTTGCGGGGAGGGGTTGTGGGTTGGGTATGGCAAAGTAATGAACACACTTTTCGCATTTAAGCGTGCTGCAGCACGCTAATGGGACAACAGCAACAAACAACAGCAAGCATAAGTACAAGGCAGCAACTGTTGCTGCCAGTGGCGCCTGCCTCTCGACTCATTTTTAATTCCTTGGTACATTTGTGTAACGTGACATGAAATCCATTTGATGTCGCCGTTGCTCCCTCCTCCTTTCCAGCCCTCACCCACTGAAACAGCTCTCAAAGAATAAAAAAAGAAAAATTCTACTTCTCTCGTTTTGCAGTTGTTAACAAACAAACACGCTTTTCTACTTTTTATTGCTAATTTTTATTTTATTCTTTTTTTTTGTTACTTATTTTTTCTTCTGGAATTTTTATTTTTTCTTCATTTTCGTATCTGAGTGCTGCAGCAGAGAAGAGCAGAGTAAAGCTCAACATTTTAACGCGATAACTCCCCTGGCAGTTGAGCTCATAAATTTATAAATGAGCCTGCGACTGTAAAATGCCAACGAGCCGTATAACTTGGGGAGCTGGGAGATCGCAGGGCCGTTTGGGCGGGAAGTAGGCAAAATATTGAAGGGTAAAACTCGCCTTAAAAGCACTCATCTTTTGACAGACCTTGATGAAAAAAAAAAACTTACAACTATGTGAAAACGTTTGTCAAAATAGAGCTCGATATGTAAATAAAATAGTCTTAACATTTTATTGAAATTCACTTTACTGCGCAAAAAAATAAAATTATCTTCTCGTATGCTAAATGTAACACTCTTAAATGCAACTAGCAAGAGTATTTGAAAGTTGCGCAGAAAAAAATTGTTTAAATGTTTGTTTTTCACGTTTATTTGTGTAACTTTTGTCACTCATAATTATTTGGCTGTTGGGCTTACAGCGTCTGCGGAAACGGAAACAACTGAAATTTTTGAAGAAAATGTAGCTGACAGAATTGAGTACTGACTGACTGAATACGGAATATCTCTGAAATAGCTGAACGAATGTAAAGCGGAGAGTTTGCGAGTGCTTCAATCTACGTTTTAATATTTCATTTAAAACTCATGAATTTGGATTACTTGAGCCGCTTTCCCTGCCCATTAAAAATGGGAATATGCATTTACGCTTTTTGTAAGTAATTCCACCCACTATCTGAAGGAAATCATTTCTGAAATCACTTAAGAAATTGTCTATGGAAGGTTCGTTTCAATTATTATTTATTTGCTTATGCTCTTTGCTCTGTTGTGATTAAATTACCATTTGTTTACTATGCCCAATGTGTTTCGCTTGGTTGAGTTTCTGTTATTAATTGTTGTTGTGTTTTTAGCTGTACAAAAAAATGCAATTAGAAAAGTTAAAAGTCAAACATTATGATAGGCCAACATTGAAATTACTGTTTAGTCAAGTGTACAGATTGTTTTTTTTTTTTCAATACGAGATATCTTAATTTTTAGCTCAGTTTAAATTTGTACCAATTTGCCATACTTTTGTTTATTTTTAAAATGACAAAGAACCCCTAACACCTAAAAATGTCAAGTGAAACTAATTCTAAGGTGTGGTACTTCCCTAACTAAGTTTATTAAGTGTTAACAAGTTTATTAAAAATATATGTTAAAAAATTGTGATGCATTGAAATGAATTTAACAAATTGTGTCCACAAATATGCAACACTTTTTACAAATAAATAAAAAGTTTTTCTATATGCAAACATGCAACTAAATATGCAGTTTTATTATTTTTGAGTAAATAACACAAATAACAAATGGCAATTACTGAATGTTGCGTAAAAAACTAGTTTTGCAAAACAAAATGTCAAATTGGCAAATGTCTAGACCAATTTACTTAAATGGCGCTTTGAAATTGAAGCCAAAAAGCTGAATAGCACAGTTTAACTTTAGATAAGAGTTTCACGAGTATCTGCCACAAATTGCTTAACATATTTGGGTGACTTTGAACCACTGGAATTTTATTTGTTGACTTCAAACATGACTGGAATAATTGTCATTTTGACATTTGATAAACACACACACACACACACACACACATATGCACACACAAATTTTAAATAAACTTCAATCAATGGCACTGACAGACAAAAACCCTAAGGCGATGCAGACGATAAAATACACTGAATACAAAAACCGAATTCAGAGAGCAAAAGCATGCCTTAAAAGTCAATTTGCCTTCAGCGTTGCTAGCAAAACATAATGCGCCCCAAACAATGCATACAAAAACCAGATTCCTGAATTTCCATACAGCAAATACCCACCCACCACACCAACAAAAGAATGGAAAAGCTCAAAAACAACAATAACAATAACATTTACGGTGAAAAGGGGCGAAACATTTCACGCAGCTTAAAAACCGCACTCACGCACAAAATATTTTTATTTACCTTCGTTCTGTGCGGCCGGCTACCGCCGCTCTGTACGCTTTCCGTACTTCTCCCCCTTATCTCGTCTCACACTCGTTGTGCTCGGTAAACAATAAACCTTACTAAAGGCCCCATCCGTGTGAGGTGTTGCACAGCCCATAGCACATCGCCGGCACGGTTGCGCCGCTAAAAGCGCCTTATTTACGACGTTTACATGCGATATTTACATGAAATCTCTTACAATAACAGTTATGCCTTTTGATGCGACCCCAGATCCTCCTCACCATGACTCCTTTTTTTTCCTTTTTTTTTTTTGCCACATACCCCAACTCAATTTATATACCCTTTGTCACCTTTCTCTTCAATTCTTTTTTGTTTTTTGATTAATTTGTCGAAATATAATATTTGTTAAATAAATCAGGGCTGCCAAGCAATTTAAATGGTCTGATTTAAAATGCCAACCAATAAAATAATTGTTTGGCAAACACTAAAAATTCCGAAAAATCTTTGAAATGTGAAATCCTACACTCTATTCATTCATTTTCAAATTTCTATTTAAGAATTTTGATAGACATATTTGCCGACAAATATTTGTTTACAGTTGAAATTCTATTCGGTTTTGTGGTTATTTTATTTTTATTTGCCTTTGTCTTAAATTGTTTTGGTTACGGGATTTTGCTGTAAGAAAAGGCATATTAAAATTCAGTGAAAGCCATTTTTAAAAGATAAATTTGAATAATTTAATTTTCAATTTTAATTCAATATCAATTTCATCACAAAAAATGTTCGTACAACTTTTGTCCACTTAATTTGCTGCATGTGACAGAACGGAACGGAATGTTGAAGCATACATTACATCCCTTTTATTTTTGGAAAAACATGCACGCTGATCCTTTTCTGTCGCAGTCGGCAAGTGCACGTTTAATATTTTAGCATTAAAAATGATTTTCACACGTACCCCATAGGCGACTCCGGCGCCTCAAAGCTGGCTACAAATATTGCCGCCGTCGAGCCGCATTCATATGCAAATACATGAAACGCAAGCAGCGACAAACAAAAAAAAAAAGCCAAAAAAAGAAGAAGAAGAAAATATTGTATCCGCAAAAAGCGCGATGCGCAAATAGCGCGCTTCCTGAAATAATAATTCAAATGCTGTGATAAAAATCGACTATAAAGCCGCATGCTGTGCAAGGCAACGCCCCCTTTCAAACACCGTACACACAGTACCGCACAGCACTCATACAAGCATACATGCAGTTCTTCGTCATACCAATTCGCTTGGCCGCCCCGTGCACTCCGCCCCCTACTTGGCAACAGCCCCTGTGCGTACGTGCGCATATTTCATTCCCTAACGACCCCTTTTAACTGAGAAAATGTGTTTTCGTTACTCTTAGCATCTTTATCAAATAATAATATTACGCCGCACGAACCCAAACGTCGTCGAGGTATCCCCCCTCCAACAGCAAAAAAATTTGTTTTTTTCCACTTTGCACTCAAAGAAGTGCAAAATGTTAGAGACAAAAAAAAAATGTTGAGGAAATTGAATAAACACTGAAAGGCATCGACATTTTATTGCTCTATCTTAACACCTTTTATTTTTGTCGGTAACAGTAATTGGTAATAAATTTAAGTTAAAGTTTAGAAATGGATTTTAATAATTTTAAAGTTTTGTATTATTTTTAATTGCGATACAAAAAGGTTTTTTTTTCACTATTCAACCAAATTAACCTTATAAACATATGTCGCGTTCCAGTATTGTCTGAGCCTGTTAAGCAAACGGACTTTACTCAAGAGTGTATACTAAGTAAGAAAAAATAAAAATTGAAAATTGGGCGGCGCAGGCATGCAAAAATATTGAACAAAGTTTCGACGGACTGAGCGCCAAAATCAGGTGGAGGGAGGTGAGGTGGGCAACGTGGCAACAGCTTCGACACTTTTCCAACCATTTCCCGGGTAACTGACTTGCTTTATAACAGTGTGTGTGTGTGTGTGAGTGTGTGTGAGTGACACTGTGGGCGTTTTGCTTTATTCTTTTTGTGTTCAATTGAAAAATTTGCATGCCAAGAATTATGCAAAGCACTTGGATGCGAAGGGGGGTACGCCAATGGGACGGTGAGGGTGAGGGAAAAAACATTGAAAGCAAGTTAGTTTTGTTTTGGGCAAAAGGTTTGCGCTTTTATTTCAATCGTCTCGGATGGCATTTTTCAGTTCGATATTGGACACAACATAAAACCAAAAGCCATTGAAAAACCATCGAAGATCATTTGGTTGCTGTGTTTGTTTCCCCTCCCCCACCCATTTTCTTTAACGTTTTTGTACGTTTTTCATTTTCGTTTCGTGTTTCGTGCTTCGGTTTTGGCTGCCCTCCATTATTCTTGGCGGTAATTGAACAACGTGGCTGCCGCGCACTCTTTTGGCCCCATAATAAATGTAGATAGCTGTTTGCCAAAACAACAAAAAGCTTAGAACAAATGTCCCCTAAAACGCCCAGCAATCGAGAGATGCTACAGCTTCATTTCCATCTATGACATTGCGCATACGCCCAGTGTATCCCTTTTTTTTATCTTGGTGTAAGTTTCTCTCTGTGTGTGTGTGTAGATTTGTTTACTTGTATTAAGATATTTGAATATTATTATTTGTATTATGGTTAAAGGTTATGGCAATCGCTCTGTAAACGATGCCAAGGCGTTTGGTATTTGATTAGTTTTCTCTCGTTTAAGGTTAAAATCTGCAAATTGGATAGACAACTCAAATGTTATTTTAATACATCCGCTGGGGCTTCACTTTGAACTTCTAATTTGATCTCTTTCGCTTCCCTTAGTTAAATATTTAAAAGGTGCATGAGTGTGTGAGCCCAAATGCTTGTAAAGTTTCAGCAGCAAAACATTTTAAATAGACATAGTTATGCATAATTAAAGTACACACGCCCGAAATGTTGACTGAAAAATAAAAACAAAAATAAAAAAAAAAACTTCAAGAGCAGTGCAAAAAAATTGTATAACTATAAATTTAAATAAACTGCCCTTCATTATAGAGAGACGATTTTGCCTTTGAAGCACGTTTCCAAAGGTTTTTACATTTTTTAATGCTCGAAAGCTTTTAATGAAATTGCCAAACAACTATGTTGTAGGTGTGTGTTTGTGTGTGTGTGTGTGTGTGTGAATGTGCTTTGTTACTTATTTATGGCAATTTACATTTTTATTGAGTTTTCACTGGATATTCCGTTACTCGCAACATTTATTTCTATAATTATTTTTGATTCAAATAAGATTGATAAAAGCATAGATAATTAAAAAGAGGATCTAAATGATTTATGTTGTTTGTATATAATATGTATTGAATTTTATTGATCTCGCCAATAATTTGTATCTAAGCTGTAACAATAAGCAAACACTTGACAATTTCCAATAAATTTTTATAGGGGCCATTACGTTAATTTAAAATTAGCATTGCCTGCTCTTCGACGCTGACACGTGTTCAAAGGAAATTTCAGTTCTATCTAGTAGCTATCTGTCTGGCATATTAAACACGTACTTACAGCATTTGTATCTGGATCGCTGTCAGACAACACTCTCTCCTCCCCAGGCTTTTTATTCACGCAAATTTGCCATAGATTTCTTGATGTGGTTAATTAGAGTTTGGAAAACAACAACTGTCGAGCAGACCGACAGAACAAATTGTACATTTTGTTTCGACTGCTGTTACTGCATATTTTATAGAACAAGCAACAGAACAACAAGTCCAAATAAAGCTTAAAACAGTGTGCCGAATTTTAAATGCACTATTTGGAACTTTTTTTTTGTAGAATTTCAGGTGGAAAAGTATTAACAAATGAGAACTTAATCCGGGTAGAATTTGTTATTTGCAGCTTACATGTTTAAAAAAAAGTTAATTAACGTTTTCTCCTCTTGATAGTTTACAAACTACAAAATTTAAAGGCAAGAGGAAACTGTACACATTTTAATGACGTCATATTCCCGAAAACGATCTTGTGAAGAAATCTCATTTGCTCAGTTCTATGAGCTATATCCGCTCTTATTGCTTAGAGTGCCGAACTTGCTGACAAATTTTAAATGCTCAATGAAGATGATATTAAAGCTTTGCAGTTGGCGAATAAAAGTTTTCATTGTTTTTCGTAACTGTCTTCAGAGGCGACAGCCAAACCAAAAAAACAGAAATAACCCTGGTGCCAGTTGCCGTTTGCTGGTGTTGTGCACCATTTAGCAAAGTGAGTCACGTTCAAGTCTGCATAACGTTGGCCCTAAGGCAACTTCACCTTCTACGCTTTCCTCCTACCCCATCCAGCATGCGATACAGTGGGCTACACATACTTTGGTTATTGCAGGCGCTATGTAATTTTTACAGCTTGTCACTTGTTGTGCAGGACGAAACACTCAGGACAACAGACAGCAGTAGCAACAAACACAACAACTACAACAAAAGCAACATTCGCTGCTTCAGTCAATTTTCGTTACTGGGCCCCCGAGACGTCTTTAATTGCGACTGCTTGTTATTGTTGTGCTTGCGCTTGTGAGCTTATGGCCAACAATAAAATGTAGAAAACCTTTGACAGGGCCAATAATAAAAAATTTTCAACATTAACCAAGTGCTGAAGCTTGGGGAATTCGGGCTTTAAAAGCTGATGCTGCGTTTGCTGCTGCTGCTGGTCCTGTTGCAGCCACGCATTTTAAATATAACCACAACACGAACGGAAATCAACAACAGGCAATGTGAAGAGAATCAATTTGTAATAGTTGGCATATATCTCCAGAAGATCGCAATGACAGCCGCAGCCGCAGCCCTCAAAGGCCATACAGAATCTCTGAACCCTTGTCAGTTGCTTTTCATTTTTATGTCATATTATAAATTTGACGTTGGCCTTGCCTTATAACCATACAATATTATCGCCCCTATCGCCCCCATCCCCCCATCAACCAACCAATGCGACCCACATACATCCTGCACATCCTGTTTTCTGTGTGAGGGATTGGATGCAAGGTAGGGGGGAAAAGCGAGAGAGGACCCAAGTTCATTTTTCATTCCTAACATGGTTTAGTTTCCGGAAATGTTGTCGATATGAGCTGATTTCCAAAATATACTTACTTACTTACACACATATACGAGAGGACAAGCTGCTCGCTCGTCTTTGCCAACAATTTGGATTCTTTGGGTTTCGATTAGATGTTGTTGATAGCCACCACAGAGCATCGAATTTGTGTGTGGTAGTGTAAGTGGTTAGCCTTGTTGCTTCTGCCGATTCATTTTGTATTTTGCAATTTCGCCATTTTGCTGCCCAGCCCAGCAATAATTTAAACGTACAACGAGTTTATTTTAGTTTATGACGATGGATTCGGATTTTGGTTACGATTCTTCCCCCCTGTCCTTCTGTTTGTTAAGTGCAGATTCATGTGCAGCTGCAACATATTTAATTGTTAAAACATAATTGATAGATGGCAATGGCTTATGTGTATGCATGTTGACCTCAATAATTGGTTATTACAAGCATTCCAATTAAAGGCAATGGCAATACTATTGCCAAGATACTTTTTATAAATAATACGATTTATGTTAAGTGTAAAATGTTGTGATGCAGTCAGTAATCATATGTGATAATATACCTCTGACAGTTGTTACTGACAACCTTAATTGTTGTACATTATTTCTCGAAAAGTTTCTAGTATTTTCCCGATTTAAAGTTGAGTAAGTATCACAGTAAAAGCTGTCAAAGAAAATGGTATTAAGTCGACTATAATTTATATTATTAATGACATAAATGACAGTTTGACTGTATTGTTGCAATGAAAATAAATCCAAATGTCTTTTGCTTTGTTTGAGAGGTTAAAAATGTTTGAAACTCAAATATTGACAATAAATAGATAGAGTGAGAACTCGAAACGTTTGCTTAAATTTGATAAAATGCCAAACGCATTCAAAAATGTAATTAGCAGGAATAAATAAATTGAAAAGTAATTGATGCCACATCTTATCTTATCTTTGCCATATTAATTGTGAACATGTGTATTACAAATTTTAGGTTTAAAACAAAAAATCCACATTTAATTTATTAAAGCAGCATTTACTGTGAGCAGCTTAATTGGCATCAGCATTTGAATTGCTCACATGTTTAGTAATCTTAAAATAAGCTATTTCCCCATCAAAACAGTCTTAAAGTAGTTGCATTAAACTCGAATGCATTCTATATCTATTCCATTCTACTAATATCTATTTCGTGTAAGAAACTTGTCAGGCGCGCAACCTACTCCCAATGTGATTGTGTACAAAATTATTTCTGTCTGGTATATTCGAGTATATTGCAGGCGAGTTGTGCACAGGCTGCGGTTGTCCCATACCTCAACTGTCTGGACGTGTGGCCGTCCGTCTGGCCAGGCTGGCTGTAACTAAGCACAGCTTTTGCCTATCCCTGAGCTATCTTTCTCGAAGCGAACTCCCTCTCAAAGTCTTGTTCTTTGTCTACCACACACACAGTTGGCATTTTAGTTGCGCTGGGCAAACCCCAAAGGCAAAGGAAACTAAATTCGTGGATTGTTGCGCTCTTTGGTGTTTGTCGCTCAGGTTTGAGTTGAGTTTGAGGTTTAGATTGGGGTTGAGGTTGTGGATAAAGCTAAAGTTGAGGCTGCTGCTCTGCGGCACAGCGACAAAAAGTGCAGAACGGATGGCAAGAATGTGAATTGTCGTCGCTTGTGTCACATACTCACAGACACACACACACACAACAAAACAGACTAAACCAGAGCCGAACCAACCAGAACAGATCAGACTAGACCTTAGCAGTGGGGCGTCTCCAGAGCTGCCATTACTTAAGCAGCGCGCTGAAAAATCAAAGCAGCAAAATATCAATATTTTATGACGTGCGCTTCCTGTCCCCAGATTTTGTTTTTTTTTTTTTTTGGCTCTGCCTTGGTGCCAGCTTTTTATGCAACATATTATTCAGAAGTATCTGTGTATGTGTTTGGGTCTCTTATGTTGAAGTCGTGCACCGCATGCACTTGTAGCAATAGAAATAGTTTTCGGAAACCAAATGCGGCACCCTCTCAGCGTTTTAGTTCAGTGATTTTAGGCAGCGACTTGGCCATCCTGCTCAATGTGCAATGAGAGAAGAAATAAAGTACATATACTCGTACTATTACATTTCCTTTAACTCGAAAAGTTTTTTGCCAACCGGCTTAAGAGTAACAACAACTACAACAACCACAATGACAACAGCAACAGCGGCAGTAACAGCACACCGTAATAACAGTAACAGCAACAACTTTACGGGAAAAGGATGTGTTCGGTTCAGCGTTGTAGCTCTGTTATTGTTGTTGCTGGTCGGTCTGTTGCCTGCTTGTGCGCATTTCCAAATCATTTATCATAATTTTGTGGCATTGAGTGCCGCCCAGTCCCGTCCTGTGTTGCACTTCCCAAACTCACACTCACACACACAAACACACCGTCACGTTGATAAAAACGTTGAATCGGAGCCTATATATGTTTGTATTGGTATAAGGGTGTAGTATCTGTGTTTGCCTGTGTGTTTGTATTATTAATTCCTAATTTGCATAACCTACAAAAGCTTTGAACTTTAAACTCCTAAGCTGAGTCTATTATGCAAAAGTTTTACATTTTCCACTCGCCTTTCATTATTTGAATTGGGGAGCTGTTAGCCACACAAAAGTTTATAGCTGTCAAAGTAATAAATCGAGTGGAATGCGAATGTTACGCAACCAAGTGAGTATAGGGGCCAAGGGATAAAGTACATTTCCACTCATTAAGCGGAATGTTTAAAACGAATGCATTAAATATGCATCTGTTACAATTACCAAATGAAAATGAATTGGCAGTTATTAACTGGTTAAAGGAATCTATTGTGTTTTACCAATACAAATAATGAATAGAAGTCCCAAGCTGATTACATCAGCAATTACATATAAAGATGATATTCCTTATTTGCATATAATCAAAGGGTGCTTGTTACAAATCACATCCGTTGCATATGCAAAAGTTAGACGCTATGAAATTAAATAACGTTACACTTAGTTCACATTGTATGATGATTTACCTAAGCTGGCAGCTAGCAGCCATAAAAGCTATAATTTATGTTACAGAATCAAAATGCTGCCCAACTTTTTCGATCATTCTCTTTTTCTTTACCCTTTGCAAGCTAACTAAATGCACAACTGCCATAAAAGAAAGTCACCCAAGCATCCCGCTCAGAAAAACTTTGATTCTTTGAGCTCAGACCAAAAGCATCTCACATGAAACGAAGTATATAAAAGTTATGGCCGAATACGAAATTCTGCTCTGGCTACTGCTGCTGTCGCTGCTTTTGTGGCTGTTGTTATTGCTGCATCATTTCAATTGCCAATTTGAAAGAGAGGGTGGAGTGCGTTTTGTTTGTTTGCCTCTGTTGGCAATTTGAGCAAATCGATTTTGTGACTAATTCACAAATTTTAATTGCGCATGCATTGAGCATGAATAAATAATGCGCATATAAAACGCTCTGTTGCAGTTAATTCGCATTTTGCTGGTTTGTATTTCACTTGGCAAAGAAGAACTAAAACATAAACTATCAAGTTTTATGATGCCGAAAAGATGTACAAAATATACAAGCAAGTTTCTTTTAATGCGCTGCCCGGCCAGCAAATAGTTTTAAGAGCTGCTTCATACCAGCGGCATAGACGGCATAAATGGCACAGACGGACGGACAGACAGGCGAGACGGGTCGAGGGCTTTAGTAAACTTTCTGGCAAAGAGCATAAATTTGTACGCCTGACAACACTGTAAAAACCCCAGGCGGACCCCAAACTCTACTAGCGGCAGCATTGCAACTTTTTCTGCCTCTCTGCACATAATCATGTTTCAATTTCCAGTTCTTTCTTGAAGATTTTTAGAAACTATGCCAGACCCAAGACCAATCCAACACACAAACTGGCCAACAGTTGTCAACGCCTAAGCAACTCTATGGAGGCTCAACAAAAAAGGTTTTCGCGTAATTACACTCGCATTAATAGCAAGACATATTCATATAAATAAATGAGTTATTTTAATTATAAATTTATGTTTTCTACACCTATACTCTTCTAATTTTAACATTGATCTAAAGCGCATTAAAAAGACATTATAAAAGTGTTTTTATACCCTGATCCCATTAAAAATGGGAAAAAAGGGTATAATGGTTATGTGCAAAAGTATGTAACAGGCAGAAAAAAGCATCTCCGACCTTATAAAGTATATATGTTCTTGATCAGCATCAACAGCCGAGTGGATATAGCCATGTCCGTCTGTCCGTCCGTCTGTCTGTCTGTCCGTCTGTCTGTCCGTCCGTATGTATGAGCCAACCGATCTCAGAGACTATATAAGCTAGAGACTCCAGATTTGGAATTTAAGCTTGCCTAATCCTTAGGCAGTACAAGTTTGTTTTCGATTTTCGATAACTCATCCCGTTTTCGATATACACATGGGATCGATAACAACAAAATCTTGAATTTTGAAAACTTTAAGATGGCATTTAACATAATGAATAAAATAATGACAATCTGTGGAATTTTTATTAAAATCGGTTTAGAAACACCGGAGATATGGGACATTGAAGTTATGTATGCAGTATGCAGTATGTGCGTACATACAAACACACATACTTGCAAACACTGACTGTACGTAAAGTATAGGGATCAGGGTATCGTCTAATCGGGATTTCTCGACTAGAGCCTTCTTACTTGTTAAACATATTTTTAGTTGTCACATGCTGAACAAATTTAAGTTATTAAAAAAGCTCTGCATACCCTGAAGAGGTTGTAAAAAACTTATTTTGCATACCCTTCATTTAATAAAATGATATCTTTAAAACATATATTTATAGATCAAATTGTGTTGCATAGTGTTTGTAAGGGTTCGTCGCATGCCTCAAAACTTCTCATACTTTTTGCATTTTTACATTTTAACAGCAATTTAGCAATGTCTTTTAGATTAAATTAAAGAAGAAATCATAAGAAAAATGTTCTGAGAAAACTGTACAAATCAGTTACAAAAAGGCACAAAACTTTTGACTCGGCTTTGCTTCTTGTTGCTGGTTTAGTTGTGGGAGAGTGGCTTTGGTTTTTGGCTGCCTGGGCTAGGAGTTTGGGTCGTTTTTCTTCTTTTTTCGGTTCGCCATACTTTTGGTAAAGTTTTAGTCGTTTAGCCCTTTCCTTCTTTGCACTGATATTTTAATGCTTCCTTTTTTTTTTGGAGCGCGGTAGCCAAAAAGACGCTGGCACAAGGATTTCATTTAATTTGCAACCCCATACCACACGCTCTAACCCCTTCACCCTCGTACTAAAGGGTCTAAGAGCTAGCGAGTCTAAAGTTCATTTCTACGCTCATTACACTTTTGCTTACGAAAATTGTTTTTCAAGCCGCACTGAAGAAGAAATAGATAAAGACGAAAATGAAGCTGGATGCAGGGTGCAGGGTGCTGTGAGGGGAAAGAGTGCAAAGGGGTGAAAATGGTGAGGCGAGCGGGTTAATCCACAATCCCACTCCATCGTTGGGCAACATCCAAGCTGGGCTATATGGTTGACTAATTCATTTAATTCAAGAGTTTTAATAAAGTTTGTGCCCGAGCACATTTCTTGGCCCTCGACCCCAGAACCCAGGCACTCTCTCATCCTTCTGCACTGCTGGCCACTTTATTAAGCGTATAGCTCGAATTTTTGCTTAAATTTTTTGCTCACAATTTATTTTTTTTTATGTATGTATATATATTTTTATTTTATGTCTCGTCTGGCAGTAATTTTTTCTTTTGTTTTTTTTTTTGTGCGACGGCCGTTTGCCTTGATATAATCAAAAGTGTTGCGACCTTTAGACGGAGTCTTTCTAGGCTCTTTACATTTTTATTTTCCTCGTCTCCCTTTCTCTTGCCTCAACGTGTGCAATAACTCATTTTCCTGACTAGGGTAGTGAGACCTCTCAAAAAATTTCCCTTGATTTGCTTTGTGGTGTGAAAAAGTAAAAAAAATATTAAGACAGCATTTTGTCTGCGCCTCCACCACCCTCTCTGTCTTCCTCTCTTCCTCTTCTACTCCCTCACAGTTCCCCCATTCTTTGTGTATGCAAATTTGTTTGCTCTACTCTGTAATTTATTTTAAAAAATTTGTTAGGCTTATCTGACGTTGGGTTGGAGTTAGGTTTTGCCTTTTCAGCTCTTGAAAGTAAAGTTTTTGCACATTTTATATAATTTTCTTGCTTTCCTATTTTTGAAATGCTTTTTTTACTTTTGGTTGCCGGCGGACACGAGTTGCTTGAAATTTGCATTTTTATTCTAGTTTTTCATAATTGGCAAAAGTTGAATTTCGTTAAATTATATGGCAAACTAATAAGTGGAGTGGTTTTGATTTACATTCACTCCAGGCATTCTATTAAAAGCAAGTTTTCGGCCAAAACTTCAAACTGTAATGATTGATGTTGAATTTCAAGTTATTAATTTAGTCAACATTGAACTGAGTTCAGGATTGAATTGAATAAATCAAAATGACTTTTTGTATGTATATATATTTAAATTGCTACAAAGCAGAGGTGGTAGAAAGTGAATATTAGTTATCTTAGAGCTTGATTCAAGGCGTAAAAGTAAAAGTATGGGAAATCCATCTATCATTGAACGAGTGAAAGTGTAAGTGCTAGTAGAGCAGCAAAAGCTTTCAAATTAAAATCATCAATCAATATTTTTGCCTATTTTTTTTTACCAGCTCAGCTGGTTACTATATTCGTTCCTTTTGCCAATATTCGTTATGCTGTAACAATAAGTTTTAAAACTGTAAGCTTTAAGTTTCTCGTTAATTTATATAAACTCTGCATATTCCCCAGTGCAGCTGTAATTTGCAACCATGTTTTAAACACATCCGTGAAACTTTGCGCAAAAAATTGTATCCATCTTTCCAAATGGATCTCATTTTGGGTAAAGTGCAACCGCAACAAACTGCGTGGCTGTGTGAAAAGATTGGCGCAAATGAATGAATCTTTAATGTGGTCTAAGTCCAAGTCTAAATTCAAGTACAGCAAGTCCTATGCCGTGCCACAAATCTCATAGCTGGCATATTTCAAATATGGCTGAAGCAAACATTATGCATTCTTTACTGCGAAAACCACATAAATCTGCCACGCAAAACACAAACACATACACACAAACACACATACGCATACGTTGACTATAGACAGTAGACTGGCAAATTGAGTATCTGGCGCTGCGGCATTTCTCAATATGCGTTCCACGTACGCATTAATAACTAATATATGCATATATAGTAACCAGTAGAGCTAGAGTCGAGTACGAAGAGTCTATGTTGAACGCTATTCCCATTTTCCACTCCCTTTCTCTTACAGCAACCCCAACTTATACCCCTCACTATGTTCACATTCATATCAAGAGTTCTTATTGTTTGCTAGCCTGGCATATAATACAGACTTATATTTGTATGTATATGTATATAAATCTTAAACTGCTCACAACGTGTTCCCCTATCTCTTTCTCTCTCTGCTTTTCTGTTTCTATGCAGGGTATTTGCAATTGCTTGGCAAAATATGATTACTAATGCCAAAGACCATCAGCATATCCAGTCAACATGCGTTATATTAACTTTTACGCTCATACTATATGTTTGCATGCATGTATGAAAGCAACTCCTTTTGTTTGCACACAACGAGATCCATTATTATTATATACTACCTTATTACGAATTGCATAAACTAAAGTCGTTTAACTGCCTTTATATGCACATTTTTATCTAAAAGTGTGTAATAACGAACAGCTAAATATGTGGTATGGGAAAAGTATTTTATAGGTACTTGCTCTATTTCTATTTCCAGGAATAAGTTAATTACAAAAGAAGCATGTGCTATCTTGTTACCAATTAGACAAGAAATAAAATATATTGGTTTAACAAAACGTTTATTTTCGAAAACACGTATCGTGATCTAACATTTCGTTCTTTTAATATAAGCTATTAGTTCTATTGACTTATCATTGACGTATTGATTTATTTTGTTTTATTTATTTTATTTTATTGTTTCAAAAATTATTTATGAACAAGTAAGAAGGCTGTAGTCGAAAAATCGCGACTAGACGATACCCTGATCCCTATACTTTACGCGTACAGTCAGTGCTTGCAAGTGTGTGCGTGTGTGTACGACCATACTGCATACTGCATACTCAACTTCAAGGTTCCATATCTCCGGTGTTTCTTAACCGATTTTAATAAAAATTTCACAGATTGTTATTATTTTGGTTAATAATTCAAATTCCATCTAAAGTTTTTTCAAATTCAAGATTTTATTGTTATCGATCCCATGTGTATATCGGAAACGGGATGAGTTATCGAAAACAAACTTGTACTGCCTAGGGATTAGGCGAGCTAAAGTTCCAAATCTGGAGTCTCTAGCTCTTATAGTCTCTGAGATCGACGCGTTCATACATACAGACGGACAGACGGACAGACGGACATGGCTATATCGACTCGACTGTTGATGCTGATAAAGAATATATATACTTTATAAGGTCGGAGATACTTCCTTCTGCCTGTTACATACTTTTGCACAAAACCATTATACCCTTTTTCCCCATTTTTAATGGGATCAGGGTATAAAAACATAAGATTTGTATTATATAAATAACTAAGTTCAAGGAATCAAAAGCATTATATAGTCAGTAGCACAAAATACTCTCTCGTAGTCTACTTATTTTGTTGGCAATCGTCTGCATGCCTTGTATTTTTATAATCTTTTCAACTCCCCACCCCTTACCCCTTTTACACTGACAGAAATCACCCGCGCACCATTCCATTGTGCGTGAGAGCTATGCCAGTGCCAAGTTTAATCTGTTAGAGTTTCCTTTTAGCTGGTATTTGAAAGCTGTCAAAACGGGACCCAGTGCATTTCCATGTCCGCTGGCAGACAGAGTTCCGCCTAACGCCCATGAGGGCGTGACACTGCTACAACAAATGTCTTCCATCTTCAGTGGCACTGGGTCAATAGAGCGGCAATGGCAACTCTGGTATTTGCCATTGTTGGCCTTTAAAGCGCATTTGCTGTTAATTTTGCCAGCCGCCTGTGAAGCGATTCGCGCACATTTCCGGATATCCTGTGTGTGTGTGTGTGCTCGTGTGTTTCTATCTGTATTTTATATGTGTAAGTAATTGTATATGTCTGTGTGGTTGTGCCGCCTGACTGCTCATTATGTATTTGTTGTGTTTGACTTCTGGTCTGCCTGCCTTGCTGCCTGCTACCCGTTTGCCTACCCAACTGAATGGCCGCCTAACAATGAAGCCTTATTGTTGGCTTTGTTGTTATTTGGCCCTCTGCTGAAACTTTAATTGAATAATTTTCAGCCATGAATATTTCTAATGGCCAAACAAATTTCTGCAAGCACTTGCAAAAATGCAGCATCAGCCCCCAATCGCCTGTTTGTTTGTTAGTGTGTTTGTTTGCATTTCCCTCGCCCTCGCCCTGACTGGCTGACTGTACTCTGCACTCTATTTACCTTTGGGTTTGCTAGGGGGCTGCCAGCATTTTTAATTATATGCACACAAAAGGCCACCACAAAAGCATTCGCCACCTTTATTGATGGCCGTTGTCGGCTGCTAGCTAAACATCCAAACGAACAACCAACCAAAGCGTACTAGCAAGCAGACCAGACATAGTTTGCTCTGTGCGCAAATTTCATCAACTTGTTCAAAAATTCAAATGTAAATAAATCAAGACGAGCACCGGATATACGTGGGGCCACTGTGCGTCTGGCTATGCAACTACTACTACTCCGAATTGCCGAACCAAGCAACCAAGTGTTTTGCTAGCAGCCACACAGCAATTTTCAATCGCTAGACAAAAGTTTGTTTGTTGGTCGTCAGCGTCGTCACAGCCTCAGTTAAAATTCGTAGCACTTAGCAAAATCGGCCCATAAAATTTGGTTTGCTCTTCATAGAGCAAAGTACAGTGGTGCTATTTCAGCGATCTTCAGCGTGACTAGAGATCAAGAACTTCAACGTATAGCTACAAGAAGCTGCCTGTTATGCAACGTATAGTAATGTATATTAACTGTTTAAAGAGTGTTGATGAACTTTTAATTAAATGATATTTATAAACTAAAAATATATGTAAATCTTTTTTATTTCTACACATTACTATTCGAAAATCAAATAATAATTTATAACAATATTTCATTTTTGATCCATTTGTATATGAACTAAGCCTCACTGTGTATGTGCCGGAGCCGCACAAGTGTAAGCTCTTGCCTCTCTTGCGGGCAACAATTGCAGCCTTGACTGCCATTTTGGGGGTAAGCCTGGGGCGTTATCTGCTCCTTTGGTCTAGCCAAGTGGCTTTTGAGTGTCCTGGTTTGCTTTTGTCGTTATCATTGATATTGTTGTTGCTGTTGTTGGTCTTGTTATTATCGTCGTGGCATTCAAGTGCTTGATAGGCGCGGTCTGGGCGGTTTGGGTGTTGACTATGGTTGGTTACCTGGATGAATGGCCGGCTGCCTGCCTGTCTGCATGACTGGCTCTATAATTATTTGCTATAATCTAAAATTAAATGGGATTTGACAGTTGATGAATTGCATAGCAATTCGATTGGGAATGAACCGTCCCAAGTACCGGACGAGAAAGCGGTAGCCGACTCGTCTAAAGTGCCTTATTGAATGGCACAAAGTGCTTTAGTTATGCATTAAATGCAGATTGAGGCTTCGTCTAAAGACCAAGTAATAATACCCTGTGGCAAGTTGTGTCTGCAAAGGCATTAACAAGGAAGCTAGCAAGGATATGCGGGAATTACATGCAAATATTGATTAGTTAATTGACATTGTCTTGGTCTTTATAATCAATTTCGTTGAAATATGTTTATTTTTAGTCAAATTGGCAATTTCTTATGTCAGTTCCAAGAAAAAGTTTCTACCTTAAGTTCAATTGACTTATTTGTGAAAACTGTTAGGTTGGGAAACTGACCTTTCAATGTCTAATAAATACTAAGCTTTCACTTAAGAAATTAGTTCCTTGTCTAAATTTAGCATAGCAGAATCAATAAATAGACCTTATGCATAATTAAATATTAGCTTAAGAATAATAATAATCACGTAAGAAGTCTTCAGTCGTTAAATCCCGTCTAGAAGATACCCTAAACCCTATACAAAACGCGTACAGTCAGTTCTTACGTACGCGCATACTTAACTTCAACCGATTTCAATAAAACGGCATTTCTAAGTTTTCCTATTTAAAGACTTTGTTGTTATCGATCACATGTGTATATCGGAAACGGAAAGAGTTATCGAAAATTTAAAACAAATGTGTACTGCTTAGGGATTAGGAGAGCTTATGATGCAAATCTGGAGTATTTAGCTCTCATAGTCTTTCTTAGAAAATACTGATATTAGGGAATCGGCGGAGAGCTTAGATTAAAACTAAAACAATTTCTATAAGGTTCAACAACGCTCTTGTTGCCACGAGTTCAAAATCAAACGATACATACAATATCTCAACAATGCTTTTCGAAATAATGACATATAATAAATATGAGCTGTTACTTTACTAAAATCGTTTTTAATGGAAAACGATAATTAAAATCAATACGCAAACTTGTTAATATCTAATATGCACCTATTATATTTTCATACTTTTTAAATAAAATGCAGTCAAACAACTTTTTAATGTCGCACTATAATCGTGTTCCTCTCATTTTATATATTTTGATAGGCATAGATCGGCAATCGTTATCAAATCTCAGCTATAGGATTAGACTTAACAATATTTGCACAAATATTCGCATTTGCTGTGCAAAATGTGCAAAATCTACATTTTTGAAGTTCCATTTGCCGTAGTGTTGTCCGTCCGTCCGCTTGCCTGTGTATTTATTGTATGCACCGTAATTAAACTTTGTTGCTTCAAAGCGTCGACGCTCAATTTGTGCAACAAAGGGCATACTCGAACCCCAACTGCCTCAACAGCTTCAAACAGAGTCGAGAGAGACTGGGCGAAAGCATTTTACATTTTTGAGCAATTGAAATGTGCTGTACGCATTGTGTTCTGTTCTGTCCCCAGTACAACAACTTCTGGCCGGGACAGGCCAGTTGGACAAACAGGACATGGTCGTAGACTGTGCCACTTTCTCTTCTCTCGCTCTTTTTGCTGCTCTCTGCTGCTTTCTGGTTTTTGCTTTTGCTGCCGCTGTAAACTGTTGTTATTTTAACGCAATTTTCAAGTGGAATGCAAATTGTTTAATGATTTCAATTGGAAAATTGCTGGAATACTTGACGAGCACGACGATAGAGAATCAAAAGCCATTCCAACCCAAACAGGAGACAACAATAGCCAAACCCCGACCCATCAACCAGTCGCCCAGTCACCCAGTCGCCAGCTGGTAGGCATATTCTAGAGCCTAATGGGGAACTCTGTATTTGGTAGGGCTGGAACAACGGGTTGGCTTCTCTCCACTTGCTGCATTTTCGAATACACAGAGTGTCTGATTAAATTAACTTGATGAGACGACAGCACTCCTCCCTCTCTCTTTCTCTTTTGCAGCAGTTTGAAGTAGGTTTTTGTTATATTGATGCATTGTGTTGGGTAGCAGCAGAGACGCAACTTCCAAGCTCCTACTCCTGCTCCTGTTCCAGGAAGTACGTTACTCAAACACTCGACAACTTCGTTCATTTGATTGGTTCCTGCTCAATGGCATTTCGGCTGCTCCTGTCGTTCCATTCTGTTTGCCTTCCATTCTGTGTAGGATATGCTGGCAACCGAGGCACGGCATTCTCCCGCATCTTCCCTTTCCTTAGCTTCTGCTACTGCTGTTAAATTTGTTTATCATTATTGGCATTAAAAGGATTCGAAATTGTTTATTGTCTAGCCAGACGTCCTGTTCGTCAGTCCTGTCTTCATGCCCGCTTTTCTATTTGCAGTCAGTCACTCAGCCAGCTTGGTACGTGCTTCTCGCCTCAGTCTATTAAAGTCTTTTGTTTCGATTGCCTTCGACATTGTCACCAATTAGCAGTGGATCCAGTAGAACAGTGCTTAAAATAGGTAAAGTTTAAATGACTTGAATTTTAAAATTCAATAGGAAAAACCAACAACTAAAAGTTTTATGATGTAATTTGAAAAAACCTTTGTGTGTAACGATCAGCTTTTGGGCGCTCTCTGCCAGGCTAGGTCTGTCTGTGAATCAGTCAGCCTCTGTTGAGAACCGTTGTCAGCTTTTTATTCACAATATTCAATATTAAAACAACGATCTCAAAGGGATAGATACACTTGCCATTCGAAGCCACCCCCAGTGCGTCCTTATATAATCCTGTTGCGACTACTTCAGCACCCCGCTCAACTCCCTTTTTACCCCTATTTTGTTTGCAAGTCAACATGCTATTTGTAATTAATTGTTTTTGCTTCATGGAGTCTCTGCGCTGCTCGTGGAGAAAAAGGGAAAGAAAGAGAGGGAGAGAGAGAGCTTAGTGCATTGCACGATTTATTGAGAAATCAATTGTTTAACAACAAGCAATGGAAACCACAAGAGTTCTTTGCAAACAAACTTCTCGCCTCGAGTCGTTCCACTAAACTCCGCACCCCTCCCATACTCTTTGCCTGTCCAACGTGCTCTCGCATTGCCAGCGAGTGAAAGAGATTTCAACTTCCGTTGTTGGCGCTTGAGGGCAAACACTTAGAGCGAATGGGCCGGACGAAACGGAAGAAGAGGTAGTGAGAGAGAGACAGAGAAACAGAGAGAAAGAGAGTTGGTTATAAGCTATGGGCATTTAATTAAATCGATAACAAAATTACGCCAATTAAAGCGAGTCCTGTTAAAATTGTCTAGCCGGTACAAAACGTATACGCAACGTCTGCTGTCAAATTGCATATAAGGTTGAGAAAATTTTTTTGACTGTATATTTAAGGTGTTTTTTTGTTGCTCGCCTTTTGACATTGAGACCCATCAATTCGTGTCAATTAATTCGCAAAGGAAGCCAATGCCATGCCCATGCTTTGCTTTTAGTTCCCCAGGACTTCTGCTCCCCTTTTGAATCTGTGACGCAAATTTTCTTTGCAGTTTCCTAATATAATTAAAAACTTTTGCAAGGTGTTGCAAATTTCTGTGCTCTTTGTATAAACGTGTTCGTGTGTCTGTATGTGTGTGTGTGTGTTTTGAGTTTTGCTTGACTTCCGTGGCAGACGGACACAGGATGCAAAACGCAGGACGCAACCCGGAAAGATGCCACCGGAACGGTTCAAGCCCTCGGTGTCTTGGTTCTGTATTGCATGCTGCCTTTAGCGCCAAGTAGTTCATAAAGTTTTCTCCTCGTTCTTTGCCCCCTTCGTATCTCAATATCGTTGCTGTGACTTTAAATTGGTAAATCTGTGAGACAAACTCGGGTGAGCAACAAGATGGGTGTCCTCAGTCCCCGACCCTTGAGGTAGGACACCACCACTCTGCTAAACGCTAATATCTCTTGTTTGGCTTTTGAGCATCGACTCATCTTCTTTGCCCCGTTTGTGTACAAAACAAATTTTCTGTGTGCATTGAGCTTTACGTGTGTTCGAGTGTGTGTGTGTGTGTTGAGAATAAGCTTAGACGGTTAAACGGATACAAAGGGGAAAGGGTAGCGTAGGAAACTATCTCTATCACTAACTGGACATTGTTTACACAACTGAGAGAGAGACAGAGAGAGAGGGAGAGAGTTGACTTCAATAATGTGGCTGCATAATGAAGATGATCAACCTGATGTGGCAGAATGTATAACAGAACGCACTATGTAACTTTGACATGTAATTTGTGCCTGTGTTTAAATTGAACTTATGGACAACAGTCAGTCTTCTATGGAAAGTGCTTAGAGAATGTAGCTAAGCTAACAGAATAGCAAGCACAAGCCATTGTGTTGCGGTTATTGACCACGCTGAAATTAGATACCCATTGTTCAACGTTGTGAATCAAGCTATTGTTAAATCAGAAATAGAAAAGACTTTACTAGAGCTTCCAGAAAGTCAAGAAATATTGCTTATGAATATTGAATTCATATTTCAATGACAAATGAAATCAAATATCCTGCAGTTTGATTAATGTTTTATTTCCTTAAATGTGTAAATTAATTAAGACCCTGTTGATGTTAACATGTTTTGGTGTGAGTGGTATTATTTTGGGTTTCCGGACTGTTTGAAATAAATGCACACCAACATATTTCTTTTCAGTTACTTAAACTCATTTTTAAATATAATCAATATTTAATAATTTTAAGAACTTATAGACTGTTCAAATGAACTGAACTACGCCAAAATATTAAGACACATATATTTCAACGATTCATTTTTGGCAAAAATTTATATCGAACTTATTCTATTAAAACAATATTTAAAATCTTTTGTTGCATGCAGTTGTTATCATAAATAAGTTTTGTTAAAGTATCTCTTTTTTTTTACTCTTTTCACTTTTCATCAAAGGCACCAAACTGGCTTAGCAGCGTACGTGTAACGCGTAATACATTTTGTTGTTTTAGGTGTTTTTAACAACAGCAGCAGGAGTTTTGTCGTGTGCCTAGTAAATGTGTAAAATCAGATTCGCAAAACACACGCACACAAAGTCGCTGGAAACGAAGTTGACAGAAACATCTTTGCCAAAAAAGCAAAACTTAAAAGGGAAAGAATCAGAATAAAGGAAAGCATGCTGAAGCTGAAGTCGAAGCTGAAGCTGAAGCTGGTGTTGAGGCTGAAGATGAGGCTATAGTCGAAGCCTGAAAGTCCAGAGCTCGGTTAGTTTACAAAGTGCAGTAAAAACTTGCGGGTAGCATAAAAAGCTGAAAAATTACTTGCAGCCGACTGCTGTCCTGGGCCTTGTCCTGTCTTTCGTCCTCCAACAAAGACAAACTTTTACATGCTGCTGCCGCTGCTGCTGCTGCTTCTTCTGATGTTTCTGCTATAAAGTTCTATACAGATCGCATGTGCTGGCTGCGGCTGCTGAATTTGAAATTTTCAAGTTTGTTTTATTTTGTTTTTGGCCTGCCCCAGAAACTGGCATAGATCACATATTGTGTGAGTGTGTTTGTGTATGTGAGTGTGTGTATGCTATGGTGCTCGCGGTAGATATAAACTTTGTCAATGCGGTGGCACTAAAGTGCGGCAAAAACAAGAAGCGGCGAACAGCAGCAGTAGCAAAAGAAGACAACAACAGATAGCAGGCAAATACAAAAGCAACATTCACAAACACACTAACGAAAAAAAGCACAAGAACAGAAAGCGAGAAAAACTTCATAAAATGTGTTGCATGCTTTTTGGCGCGCGCTTCTCGCAGAAACAATTGCCTGGAATGTTGCTGTTGCTACAATTGTTGTTGTTGCTGGTTTTGCCAACATGTTGAGCCTAAATCGTTAAAGTTTTTCACAAATGCACTTGCCACAGATCCCGCTACGCGAACACCATCTCCCCCCCACCCAACCGCTTTTCGCCCAGCGAAATTACACAAAAGTTTTGCCTTGTACTCAAAAGCGACGCGCAGCCGCCTCATGTTTTGATGTTGTCGTTGTTTCTGGTGCTTGTGGTGTTGCTAGTGTTGCTGTTGTTTTTTGTTGGTGTCGGGATGTGTACTTCAAAATTTTAATTTAAACTTGCGCCATTTTGAAGGCTTTAAGTGGTTGCCAGCTCGTTGACAGTTAGTCCTGACACAGGCCAACAACACCAACACTGTTTGACACCAGGCAAAAGGACGACTCGCTCGCTGTTGCTTTGTAGTTGCACTTGTTAGCTGATGTTACTGTTGTTGCCGTTCCGTGTTGGTTGGCCGTTGCAGTTGTTATTAGTGCTCGATGCTCATGTTGCCGCTCTTGGCATAGTCGCTGCTGCTTCTACTGTTGTTGCTGCAGTCGATGCTGCTTTTGTTGCTTTTTATATTGCAACAACGGACAGCAGGGCGAGAGACAATTTCGCGCTTGCATTGAGAGGGTTGCCTCAAAAAGTTATGCATTCTTCGAATGCATTATCCATATATATCGTGTATAGTTAAAATACATATTTATTACTCATCGATAACACTTTACATGGAAATACTTAAAATATTAAATTAATGAACGAAGTATATTATAGACTATAATTTAAACAGCTTTTATTCGTTGTGAAGTTAAATTTTTGTTTAAAAAACTTCGGCTTAAATAAATTATTTCATCAGGCTCAACTCAAATTTAAAATTTGTTTGGTACTTGGGAATGCGATCGTTTTTTTCTCTTTCTTTTTGATTTATAGTAACCAAAAAAGGTCCGTTTGCGTTATTCAGTTAAACAATTAATGCCTTTTGCTTATCTTTAACTGTAGAAAAGATATAAACCATTTTTATATTCCCATTCAAAAAGCTTAACGCAAAATCACGTTTACAGCTCCCTAGCAAACAACTTCGTACTAGTAAGTATGCTATATATAATGAATTTTCAATTTAACTACTTGATACTTGAATAAATACTTGAGGGCGACCCTCTGCACAAGTAGCTTTATGCAAGCCAGGGTTGCATGCACTTACCATTCCCAAAAAAACCAAAAACTATTACTCTGTACTGCCGCTGTTGCTGTTGCCGCCCCGTGCTGCTGCTGCTGCTGTCAGAGAGTTCTGTTGCACATTTTTACTCTGCCTGCAGCCATGGAAAAGCTTTGAATATTTATGCAACAGCAGCAGCGAGAAACGCGCACCATCAAAGCCCACCCATCAGCAGCATTATCCAGGGTTTGGCTCGCCCATTACCGCCCATGTTGCTTCTCCTGCTCCTGCTCCTGCTGTTGCAACAGTTGCTCTTCACTTGTAGCTCTGACACATTTTCAAAATGTGAGGTCATCATCAGGAGGCACGAGCTGACATTTGCTTAAAAACTGCCGCTGCTCGGACGGACCGTGAATGGTGGTATGTGGGGGTGGCTCGTGGGTTGAGGACGAGAAAACTTTGGCGCTGTTGCGCTACTTTTTACGCCAACACGCGTAAGTGCCCTAATTTTTTTTTTATTTTACTTTTTACATTGTGGGTGGCGGTTGCGGAGGCTCGGCTTTTGTCAGCTTTATGTGTTGCTTGTTTTTTTTTTTGTTTTTTGGCTGTTTTTGTTTTCTTTTGCGCTGTCGCTCTTTCTCTCGCTCTCGCTCCTTACCGCTCTTTGTGGGCTGCCATCAAGCGTTGATATTGTTCGATTGTTCACTCTTGTCAGAGGCAGAGCGGGCGGAGAAAGAGGCTTGCGGTGTGCAATGTGAATTGTGTATAGCTGCTGTGCTGATCTTTTTAATGAGTTGGGCAATTTTTTTTTTTGCGGCAGTGCGAAAAGTTTTCTGCCTTCTGCCATGAAATGAGGGCACGCCAAGCATTTATTGTACAATAGAGCGCGGGATATGGTTCACAACCACCATCTGGATTGGCCTTGGAGCTCGAGTAGTTGCTTTTAGGACATTTGTGTTTTATATAATAAACGACGCAATACGGTGCGTAGGATTAACACAGCACTCAACAAGGTGCAGCACCAATTGTAAACCTTTTGAATACGAAAGACTCTTGAAAATAAATATACTAAGGGGGTGTGTAAGTAATTAAGATAAATTTGAAACATAAAAGGGAATATATGTGAAATAATTGTGTAAGCTACCATTTATTCTTTATTCACTTAAAAATATTTAATTTAAAAGTTCAAACATTAAAATATAAATAATTAATTGCTTTAATGTTAATAAAAACTATTTCAATGTGTTTCACATAATTTGCTTGTTTTTACAAACTTAAATCAGGTTTAATAATTTTGTTGGGTTATATAATAATATCTGTATATATGTTTATGGCACTCAACTTTTATCTGAACAAAAGTAAATTAATTACGATTGTTTTTTTTACAAGTGATTTCATAGCAACCAAACAATAAAGTCACATTTGCATCCGATTTAATTTATACTCGACCTTAACTAACAGCAGTCAAATTGGAGTTCTGTTCAGTGCTAGTACATGAGCCCTTAGATATGTGGCATGCCATTAATTTTGAGCGCATTGAAACAAAGACTAAAGCGCTTATTGCATCTGAGCCTTCCCCATTCAATCTAGCTTGTGGCTGGAAACACATCATGTGCTCATAAGTAAACTCTCAGCTGTGTCACATTTTGTATGCACTTTGCAACATCGGTCGGAACTGAACTTTTCGTCATTTTATGGCACTCTGGCTATGTGACAACAAATCCTCGGACAGCGCCATGCCCCCAACCCCACCACCCTACCGTCCAAAAAAAAAACACCCCATCCTACTTTGACAAGAAAAATGTCGCAAATGTTCTGAATGGAGCTCATACCCCTTTACAAGCCCAACCCACCTCCCTCCCCTTCCCAACAGTTGCACTCTGCTAGGCTTTGGCCGTTGTCTACGTCACATAACTTCCCAGTTTAATTATGAGTTGGTTTTTGAGTTCATTATGCCGCTGAGCCAACGCGACTGCCTTCATCTCGTACAACTATCTTGCACTCGCTCTCACTTGATTCTGTAATATCCGAGCTGTCTCTTTCTAGCCCCCGGAGCTGCGAAGCTCATGAAAATTTTGCACGTGAATGCAAAAGTGCGCACCAAAAAGCGCACAATTTACATTTCTTACATTCGCAAATTCCCCTCTTTCCGGCCCCCTCTCATAAAGGAAATGCCACGAAACCGAGCCGAACCGAACCGAACAGAGAAACGGCAATCCCTTAGCTCCCTTAGCTGGCGCTGGCTGTCAGCGCGGTTTTTGCGCTACTGTCACAACACACACACACACACACACACACACTCATAACAACAGGGACCCCCATCTGATTCTTTATGCTTGTTCCTCTCTCTGTCTCTCACTCTCTTCCTTTAAGAGTTCGCTGTGTGACTTGACTTCAGTTGAACTGACGCACACTTGGGGATTGTGCGAAACAATATTTTTAAACCAAATTAAAATACGCAACGAGCACTTTACTCGTCATTGCATTTGTTTTGCTGTCAACTTTACTTTCTCAAAGTGTCCTGTCCTGTGACTTGAAGCACTTTCCCACTCTACCCAACAACACGCACACAATCCCAAGACCCCCACCCACACGCCCTTGTTGAGCTTTAAGTTTTATTAATTTAATTAAACTACTTACAAAGTTGTACGCTGCTATCCACGGCTAGCAAACTCGTGCTACCTGTCAGCTAAGCCAACTGACGAGCCCGGCATGGCATCCACCCGAAGGTTTCTTCTCTGCTTGTCCTCACATTTTGACGGCCAGGAATATAGTAGTATAGTCCAGTCAACGACTTGCGCTGTTTAGCACCTAACTTGCCTTGGCCAAAACTAGACGACACTCTTTGTTGTAGAGCAGTGGCTGAGAAAGGCGGAAGCTTGAAAAGTTCTTTATTGATTACAGATTTATTCTCTTATCAAGATAGTTATTTTATAGATTGTGGGAAAAATAAAACTATTGAGAAGTGGAATTATTATTGAAGGCACAAGAAATAAGGTCGAAGGAATCAATATAGAAAATACTTTGTCAATTCTGTTCTTGGCTTAAGTCATATAAAATAGGTTATTTTTAAAAAGTAAATTAAAAGTAGTTAAAAAAATACCATACATACCATACCATGCCAAAAACTATTAATAAAATAATACAGAATATAATCTAAATTAAATAATGCCATACCATGTATGCCAGAATATTTTTTAAAATCATATAAGTTATTAATTTAGCTAGGATACTCTCCTTAGATAAAGATTTCTATTTTGAAATTCAGAACTTTTCAAGCTGCTCCACACACACACATACACACTCGAACATACAACACGCACACCTTAACGACGCACGTCGTCTGAACTCTGTTTTTATTCTTGGTGTACATTTGATTATTTAGCATTTAGCTTGCATATATTTTCTTTTCAGTAGTACGCAAAACATAATTTCAGTTTTCAGCATTCAGTTCCAGCTTTCCCAGTACTTACGCTGGAATAAATTTTAATAGACATTTCGTAGTCGTTGTAGCCCACTCCCATCCGCTTTATTTCCTATCCCATTTCTCCATTTCTCCAACCCTCCCTCCTCCCCCCCACCCATTCATCCACACAACATTTTGCGCAACTCCAGGACGACGTTATTGTTTTGGTTTGCAGGTTGCTTGTGTTTGGAGCTGGAACGTGTGTATTTGCATATAAATTATACGTAGCCGTTGACTTTGTGGCCTCTTCTTCATTGCCTCAAGCAGCTGGCTGGCTCAGCGTCTGGGTGAACCTATACACAGCCGTATTCCTTGTCCTAGTCGTAGTTAGAGTCGGAATCGGACACATCTGTATGGCACGTCTGGGCCGTCTGCATAGCATATGCTGCCTGTCCATTTCATTTCCTTTGGCCATGCTATGCAAATTATTTCAATAGGCCATAATATGTGCCGAAAAATTATTTAGCCAAACAAACTCTCATTCGGTGTGGAAAAAAAAACATAACAACATAACATTTATTATTTAACAAACATAGGCAAATATAACAAAAACACTGTGGATTTAGAAATGGTAGAGGAGTCAGCAACAAAACGAGTTGAAACCATTTAAGATTATAATAAAAAAGTCCGAGTCAAACACACACAATCCACAGTCCCAGCAACGATGCCATGGCCAGACAGCGGTCCAAAAACCCATTAGAGCGTTACAAGAGGGCTAAAAATCACAGCCGACAGTCAACGGGCGGTCTGACTGGACATTTTTAAGATACTAGATGAAAAAAACTTGATCAAACCGAGAATATAGCCACACCTTAAATACACTTTATGCACATAGTTTAGATAACAAAACATTGAGCAAACATCAAACTTATCTGAATTCTAATATATGATATGATGTTGTCATCAATTTGAATTTTATAATTAAAATAAATTATTAATAAGATACAAATTCGGATGCTTAAAATGATCTTAATTACATGTCTTAATTTACTTGAACAGCTTTAGCCAAAACAATTAATATACATTTCGCAAGTGCCAAAAGAATTTCTATAATAAATATATATGTATATACATATATATTTCTTAAGAGATTGTAACATTTTTAAAAAATAAGTCGTTAAATTCTATTTGAGGATACAAGCTTTAATTAATACAACCCTCAAGAAACTAAACTAATACGAATCAACTTTAATGAATACTTTTAAGACCACAGCTTATTATTCTTTGAACTGGATCGTTGCCAAAAAGGGCATCTGCGATGCTATGCGAAGAAATCTGTTGACATTGAAATAATTAATGGGGGGAGGGGGGTCTTGGTGAGGGTCATTAATGGAAAGAGGCGTCCGGGTTTTACACTAATAAACTAGTAGGAAAACATGTTTAAAGTGTTTTATGATTGCCAAACCATGCGAGAGGTCGACGGGTCGACCCCTCCCATCCCCCGGGTGCTGTGTTGGGCTCTTGCGAGATGTGGGAGCTACCCGTATCCTGCTGGCTACTAACCGCAAAAAGCAATCTACACGTGTTTTCAAAATTAATTGTTATGATGGCTTTTGTTGACGCCATTTTTTGTTGTTGTTTGTTTTACTTTTTTTTGTCGCTCTTCATTTTTGTTGACGCTGCCTGCCAGTGGCAGGAGTGGGCAAGACAGATCCCTAATGGGACAGGGGTGCAACTGGGTACCGTTTGAAAATTTTATGAGCACTTTCCGGGTTCACTAACAAACACCGCCAATGTTGGCGCCTAAAATTATGCAGCATTAAACACAACCCCGAACACAAATTTACACAATATCGAAAAAAAAGATTCGATCGCAGCGGTTAGCATTTTTGTCGCAAAAATTTCAATCCAAGGCTGTCAAAACTATAAAATTTAAAATAAATTCCTTAAATGATTTTTCAATCCAAATACATACATAAAATTAAATGCAAAACAAGTGTCTTTTTATTAGCATGTTTGGATATTTTTATTGCTCAAGTTGATTTTTTTGTTTGCAAGCTAACTAAATTAAAATCACTTTGCATTACGAAAGATAATATTACCTCGAACGCTTATCAACAATTATTACGTTTATATTTTAATAAAGTAAATCAAGTTATATGCAAAAGGTATATGGTTAAGGCAATTGATTTGAACAGCAATTATATTTAAATTGTTTGGTACGTGGCTTAGAGTCAGCAAACTCAAATAGTTTCCACTTAATATTTCACTCATCTGTAATCGATTGCTAGCACTCAAAATCAGTTTTTGAAATAGTTTTCGCTTTTGGATTCGTAGCATACCCCTTAATTCTAAATTTTGCTATGTTGGTTGCTGCCTGCTTTTAGCCACTGACCGCTTGGCTGGATCTCAACTTTGAGCTTATGGTGGCTGCGGCAATTTTTAAATTGGTTTTTTGATTTCCCTTGCACCCTTTTTGCCTCTTTCCATCTATTCCATCCCCTTTCGTTCTCGCGTTTGTATTGGGAACGCACTCTCTTATGCGGTCAGTGGCGTTTAGGCTGTCGGTCAGCCGAGTTCCTGTTTTCGGATGCTATATTAGTGGGTGGAGCGAAGCGGGCCACACTGGTCCAGCGGGGGAGCGAAACTCGGGAGATTTCGACATGCGGTTTGTTGGTTTGCGGGAAGGCAGCTGTTGATTTTTGGGTCCAATGCGTTATAATTTCATGCTGCCGCTCTGTTGATGTTGTTGTTGTTTCTGTAATTTTTGTTGCTGGCGTGGCTTTAATTTAAAATGTGTCTACACATGTTAGAGGGGTTATTTGATAGAGGGGGCAGGGTCTGGGGAAGCGGGCGTAACGTGCACGCCAATAAATTAACAATTGCCTGGCCAATGTTCGACCTGCCGCTTGCCGCACTTCTTCCCACTCTTGTTCGACAGACTGCGTTTATTGGCTCGTAAATTAGCATGCAAGTCAAATAAATTAATTCTTTTTTTCAATATTTGCATAAACAATTTTGCATAATATGCAATAGCCGAGCAGCACAACAATAACCTGAAATCATTGCAAAACAGCCAACAGGGCTTACAAAGTGCAGAAGATCCTAAAAAGACCAAAGGGCAAAATTTGTTTGTTATTGCAATGAACAAGCAACGAGGGTAACTTCTTAGATTGTCGGTGAAAATGATGTTTGATGATGATGATGACGATGCTGTCGACTCTTCGTTTGCTATATTTATTTCGATACTAAAAAAATTGCTGATGATGTATGCATGTTCTAATATAAAAACAATAATGGATTACAAATTGTAATCAATAAATATTTTGGAATTTATATTCAAACAAACTAGAATTATAACAATAATTCAAAAGTGTATCCCTTTTTAGAGATAAGACAAACCTTATAAGTTTCAATACTTTGAATAATAATATTTTGAAGATCAACTTAATTATTTTAGTATCAACTTGTTTATTTTCACTACCGATTTCTATAGATTTCTATTTCTAAGTATACAAAAGCAATACTAAAATAAGTTTTTACCTTATGAAACAAAAGTATATCTTTGTTTAGTATCACAAACATTAGTCAAGTTTTTAAGACTTCGCAACTACTTTACATAACCGTCAACTTCTTGAGCCACCCAACATGTTTGCCTGCCAGCTATGTGCAATATGTTGTGCATATATGTATATGGATGTATATGTATATATATATGTATATATTTACAGACGTGATTGTGTATGTGTGCGCTTCAGGTAGAGCTGGTCGCATGACTAGACATTGCTTTCTCCAGGGAGGTGAGCGAAGCGAACGACAGCCTCATCCTTGACGCCCTGGGCTAGAGCCCCGTCCTGAGCCTATGCATAAGCAATGCGTGCAACAAGGCAACGACAACGGCAACATTCACCACATCGCTGGGCAATTGTCCAAAGGCTGCAATGGCGTCGACTTCTGTAGAGTCGAGTTGCTGACCATCGTTGTCTTTCTGTTTGGCCTTCTGTCCCGCAATTTGGCATATTTTAATATGTAAATGCAATTTCTCCAATGAGCTACAACACTAGACCTTGTGTCCGTTGTTGTGTCTCCTGTCTGTCTGGCAATGTTTGCGGCTAATCAAAGACAAAAAGACGCATCGCAAATGACAAAGAGATGAGAGAGACAGGACAGAAAAATATGACTATATATATATATATATAGAGATACTTGAAGTAAGGCTAATGCATGTGAAACAATTAATGTGTTTGCCTACTGGATGCTCATCTTTTAACGCCATTTGCTGCCACACACACACACACACACACACACACCTATTTCAAGCAAATTTCTCATACGCCGCGGGTGTCGCTCATTTAATAAAAAATGCAGATTCTAATGTCTGCACCGCAAATTGATGTGCGCATAAACGACGGTAGATGGCGCACTTTACGCGTGCAAATTGACAAAGAGACGGACGAGATAAACAACAACATAAAAACAAGTAAGAAGGCTCTAGTCGAGAAATCCCGACTAGACGATACCCTGATCCCTATACTTTACGCGTACAGTCAGTACTCGCAAGTATGTATGTACGCACATACTGCACACTGCATACACAACTTCAATATTCCATATCTCCGGTGTTTCTCATCCGATTTAAATAAAAATTTCACAGAATGTCATTATTTTGTTTTATAATTCAAATGTCATCTCAATTTTCCATATTCAAGATTTTGTTGTTATCGATCCCATGTGTATATCGAAAACAGGGAGAGTTATCGAAAATCGAAAACAAACTTGTACTGCTTAGGGATTAGGCGATCTGGAGTCTCTAGCCCTTATAGTCTCTGAGATCGGCGTGTTTATACATACGGACAGACAGACAGGCGGACGGACGGACAGACGGACATGGCTATATCGACTCGGCTGTTGATACTGATCAAGAATATATATACTTTATGAGGTCGGAGATGCTTCCTACTGCCTGTTACATACTTTTGCACAAAACCATTATACCCTTGTTACCCATTTTTAATGGGTTCAGGGTATAATAAACACATACACACACACACACAAAACACACACGTGGATTAAATTCACAGCAATTTCGCGTTTGATGAAAATAGACGCGTTTGTTTTTTAACGTAATACCGGCATTTTTTGAAGGTAGTGCAGCTATGTCATATGTTTGGTGATATGTTAAGATATCTAATAATCTGACAGTATTTGTTATATCTGCAAGTCTTCAAAAGTGGTTTTCGATTTAGTTATCTGATTTATCTGCAATTTTTCAAAAGTGGTTTTCAATTTAGTTAACACCTTATTTTCTTTTTTGTTAGAATAATAATCAAAAAATGACTTGAATACAAGAGTTTATGATTTTGAAATGTTCAATAAATCTGAAAAGCCTAACTCTATTTAATAACAGTTTACAGTTTATCTGATAGAATAGAGTATAGAAAGTGCGTTGCCTTTTATCAAAATATCCTACTGTCATTCATCTCCCCCTCTCACAATTCAACCAATTTTAAGGCCTTTGAATTTAACTGCATTGTGCGCTTTTTTGTTTAGTGATTTGTTTTCCACAACAACAACGACAACAACAACAATGTTACTACAAAGAAAAGCAAAAAATACAGCACACACACACACACAGATAAAAAGGAGAAAAACCAAAACATGATGCCAAAGGCTGCGCCCCCGCTGTAGCTCTGGGGCTTTATATAAAAGCTGTGCGGCAGACAGGCCATCAATACAAAATAGCATAGAGTTGAGTGGGCGTTAACAATATGCCTGACATTGCCAGGGAGGAGAGATTGTGAGTGCGGGGTGCTGGGTGAGTGGGTTTTTCATTGTTGTTGGCTGCCTTATAAATGCTGCGTATGTTTTGGTTTTTTGGCTCAACGACTCAACTCGTTTGCAATTTCTCTGCTGTCGCTCTATCAGTCCGCCTCGTCCTGTTTTTCTTGCTGTCACCTCCTAGTTCGTCCTGCTGCTATTCCTGCTTGGCCAGCCAGCTAAAGTGTCTGCGAATATGACGCGTCACTCTGGGATCACACCAATTTGTTAAAAAACGTAGCTTCAGGGAGTGGGAATGAAAATGGAACTGGTAGCAGCAGCAAGGGGGAAGGGGCAAACTGCTAGCGGATAGGCTGGCCACATTTGTGCGCCGTTCATTCACTCAAAATGTCATCAACGTTGAGACGACAGATTGCAGTCATTTCTGCTAGCGTGTTTTTTTTTTTTTTTTTGTATTTTGCCTTTTTCAATTTTTTGTTGTTTTGTTATCTGCTTGTTTGCTTTGTATATGAGTGGATATAGGGTTTGAAAAACTGTGTCTAGGGTATATTAGTTCAGCGAACAGAATTTATTGTACAGAATAACTGTATGAATGAATTAACTTAATAGGTTATGATAATAAATCATTTATTTTTATTTATTTTAAGTTTAAATTCGAATATCTATTATTTTTTCTAATATGACTGTTATTCAATTTTTTATTGTGTTTTTTTTTTGTCGATGACTTAAAAGAATTTTTTATTTTCTTGGCAACGTGAACATAAAATATTTCAAAGAGTTGTGTTATACAGCATTTTAAAAACTGATCAGATATCTAAATATATGAAGACAATAATTTTCTGTCTTTTTATATGTTAATTTAATTGTTCATAATAATGATAACAGCTTTTTAAATGTATTCACCTGCTGTATATCTTAGAATTTCCCATTTGAAAGCGCATAATTCAATCGGTATTGCCTATTTTATATCATTTCTTGGCTGCCACTCAGATATTGGCCTTAGTAGCACGCCTGTGACATTAAAGCTATTCTATCACTACCGCCCCATATTACAGCCCTGTCAGTTAGTCAGTTAGTCAGGCAGTCAGTCAGTACGTCACTCATACTCATATTCAGACTGCGTTGACAATGTCGACAGACACATCAGGGGAATTAGATTTAAATTCGAATTTAAAGAGAGAGCAACTTTATAAATGCTTTTGTGATAAGTAAATTTCCATCGTCGTCATCATCATCATAATCGCATTCAACGAAGCTATATCAAGCGAAGGAGTAACGTTGAGCGCATTTAACCAACTGCAATGCAATTCATTTTATGCTTTGAAAGCGAACCTCGAAGTGGAGAAGCCGCAACCTGTGAAATACCTGCACATAGCAGAACATACACTCAACTCCATTCATATTCATAAAATTGCATAATCTCGAAGAGTCATAATAATCAAAAACATATTTGCGGGCATGCAGACTCCGTGAGTATTGCGATGATGATGATGATTATGATTATGATTATTCGCCCACATGCACCTTCTCTCTCTCTCTCTCTCTCTCTCTCTCTCTTTCTCTCCCTCTCACACACAAACTTTTGAAGCATCCACTCTTAGCGGCCAACTTGCCACAGAAATATTCCACATAAAACTTCGACTGTGCTTGGTCCTGCCAAAAATGGGTGGAGAATCTCTCGCGTTTCAAATTCGTATTCGGGTTTTGGTTGCGTTTTTTCGGTGAATGTTTGGCTTTTTGGCGCAGATTTCTGATACTGCAACAGCAATCGGCAATGTAGCGACCAAGTAGGCGGAAATAAACGTGGAGAGAAATACAACCAGGGTAGTATGCGCGTTGTATGATTTTATTTATTCCACAAGGCAGGCAGCCGAGAGCCGGAAGCCAGAAGCCAGGAGCTGCTCCTAGTCACTGGGTCGTAAAGTTTAGTTGGACCCAGCGCCGTAAAAGGCGTTGGCACTGGCACACTCAGCAGTCATCATAAAACTATAAATTTCATATTTGCCACACAGCAACACACACAGCGAAGAAGAGACGTACGTCTGGTAGGTAGTGCCGGGGAATGTTATCATTAATGTGGGCGAGACTATGATGATGATGATGACGGGCTATGATGATGGGCATTGGGTAATGTTTATGGTGACGCCTGGGAGTTTTGGTTTGGGCCACCATTCTTTCAGGCTTTACTACTGCAACAACAGTCTTCACATCTTGTCTTTTGACTTTTGACTATAGTTTTAGCTTTAGCTACCTGCCGCTAAGTGTTTTCCTGTCTGCTGCTCTATATGTCTGTGTGTTGCTATGTAGAGCGTGCAATCATTTTACGAGTCTGAGCGATCCCTCCGCACAAATGTCAGGGGCAGTCACAAATACAAGACAACACTCCCTCGACCCCTTGGGTGCTTGCTTTGCTGCTTGCTTGCTGCAGGTGTTGCCGCAAATTTAATAAACTCGAGACGTGCGTTAGGGCTTTGGTTTAGCTTTAGGACTTATTGACATTAGGGGGGAATGGAATGTAACGATGGATGTACGACGGTGCGTTCACCTAAATACTTTACCCAACTAGATCAAAGTGGCTGCTTTTGCCAGATGTTTTTTTTCATTTTGATTTTATATTCAGCTTGTGGGTCAGAAATTGAACATCCCTTTGACGTCGCTTTGTAACTCAGTTTGTTTAATCCACTTTGTTTTGGGCTTGTGGTGTTGCTGTTACATTTTTTTAAAAGGTAAAACTTTTTAAAATGTTAAACCTAGTTTTAGTATACATATTTTATATTCGAATTCAATTTTTTCTTCAAAAACTGCAGCGCTTTTGCGAAGCTTACAAGTAATTATAAACGAAATACAACATACTTAAAGTGAAGCTAGAAATCATAGCTCGAATTTGACTAAATGTTCGAATATGACTAAATGATTGAAAATTTACTTAAACCGTGACTTGAATTGATGTTCAAGGGTGGTTCTTAGACGTCTAAATTTCAGCTTAGGTAACTGAAGCATTTTAACTACAATGGTTTTGATTTTTGAACTTTGACCGCCTACTGTGTCGCCTTTAAAAAAAAAAAGAGTGTGGTACAGTGTGAGGCATAATATTCTGACCTCATGACCCTAGCCTAACCTTTTGATTATCTAAATTAATAAATACCAGATGTTTGCGATTATAAACTTTATTAAAGGATGATTAAGTATGCTGTACCCATACCTACAACATTGAATTACCATTTAAAATGTATAATTGGATTCAATTTTTATTATATACCACAAAAAAAAAAACCTTTCGCAGTTTGCACTTGTTCTACAAATAACTGTGATGAACTTCTGTTGTGTTGTTTGCATTACACATTAAATATGCATAGTGCATGGAAAGTATTCTTTATATCGGGCACCTAGTCGAGTTGTGTGATATAGCTGCTTTGGTTTTCAAATGAGGTGTGGATTTTACTCTTCCTTTGACTCAAATATGCAGCATTCGAATAGCTTCATTTACCCAATTACATGACATAACTGTAAATATTTACGATGCAGCAGAAGCAGCAGCATCGACAACACAAAATGATGTGCCATGCCAACGTATTAGTACAAGTTCCATGTGAGTGTTTTTCAGCCCATCCCGCCTTACTCTTCACACACTTTTGGACATTTGTATTCCCAACCGATTCAACTGACAATCAACGCAGTTTCAAAGGGCATGATGGTAGAAAGTGGGTGGAATAAGTAGATGGGGCATTATTGCGGTTATTGCCGAACGAAAATTTGTAAACGAAACGGAAACTGGCCGTAACGATGTCAATGAACAGATGACAAGGACCAGGGACAAAACCGAGGATGATGATAGTGATAACGATGATGATGCTCTTGATGATGATGAGACTTTAGCCTTCAGACTGGCTCTTCACTCCTTTGATGACTGCGAAATCAAACAAATGTACGCAAAAACCGCACCGAAAAACTTTTTGCCAAAATGCACATAGTATCATCACCTTAGGGCATTATCCAATACTGCTGCTGCTGCATCCAAACTTGGCCTGTTCGTATTACAGTTTACTGTGTATTTGTTTCTTTCCCCTTGTTGCTGTTGTCCATTCTTCAAGTGTTGTTTTTGTTGTTTCGCCTCTGCTTTGTTGAGAAACTTGGAGGGAGACACATAGATAGAGCTGACTCGGCAATTGGCAGACACTGAACGATTGATGTGCAATAATTATCCAAAGTTGATTTGTTTGTTTGCACGCCTGGCAAAGCGTAAAAGTCGAGCTTGCCAATCGAGCAGCCGACCAGTTAGCTGAGTGCTGCTACCTCTTCTCTAAGCCCATCCCCATCCGACTGACTTTGCCGACCGTCCGACCTACCCAATGCGGTAATACTGCAAATGAGTGTTATTATGGAGGCGGCCATTGAAAGTCGTTTGGCAACTTTTCATCCAAGTTTTGTGTGGGTAGCTCTTTTTGGGATAGTTCCTGGCAGCAGCTTCGACGTTCCTTCCCTATGATGCTGCTCAATAGATAAGTGCGCTGTTTAGTTTTAAAGCCACAGCACAAAAGTTTTTCACTGATGTTTACAAACAAAGCTCAACAACAGCAAACTTTTTCAGCATTGCGGTTTTCTTAAGCAGTTTGTAAGATCCTCAAAATTCAGAATTGAAAGACTCGAAAATCGCACAAACTAATAATGTGCAATCAATTATGCAATTTTAGCTTACTCTCTTTTGATTAATGTTAAATTTCACGTATATGTATATAAATATATATATATATATATTGTTAAAACTATAATCAAAGTAAAAATATGTAATCATAATAAAAAATATCATCTTAACTCAACTTTAAATCAATAAGTTATCTTAAGAATTGCCATTAATTGTAATTTTCTTGAAATTTATATGTACAAGGAATGACTTTGTCTAATAAGTTTTGGAATTCATACTAAAATTAAAATAAACAACGTAAATTTTGCTTTGCTTTTATATAATAATTTGTTTATTGGCTTTACGAAGAGGTACAACAAATTTTGTCTACACAAACAAGTTGTAAAGTGTATTTATTGTTCGTCGTGGTCTTGCTTTGATTCAACTTATGCTTGCCTCTTAACACTTGTGCTTCTGATTCTCTTGACTTCAATTGAGAAATTAGAACATTAAGTTTTCGTTTGACGCCCCTCCTAAATAGATCGTCGTATTTATTTGAAATCCTCAAACGAGTTTACGACACAGAACACACAAACATGCAAGTCTAATAAAAAAAAGAAAACTTTTTTAGTTAAGTCGGTAAACCTCACTCCTCAATTCAATTCAGTGCTACCCCCTGCCCCTTATGCTTCATTTGGTTTAGTTGCTTTTACTGTTGATTTACTTTTAGCCTATTGCTTTGGCATTTAGTTCGAAGTCTAGTTTTTAGTATATTTCGTGTTGTGTTCCATTTGTGAGCAGGAAATAAGTACAGCACACACAGGTTTTTAAGAGGGGTTAATACTTGCCGCACCACCCCTTCTATTCGCTTCCTTTGCTTTATCCAGCACAAGCGCAATCAAAATACTTTGGCTATTCAATTTATTGGCGCAAAAACAAGTTCAATTTCAAATGAAATTCGGTTTGTTGGAAAGCAGATGGAGGACGAGAACGCTTTAGATAAATATATATAGATAGATACATATGTATCTGCAGGATGTAGGAGACAGTCAAGATTCAAATAAATATCAACAACACACACAAACGCACACAAATGCACCTTTGTCTATGTGGCTACTGTTTGAATTGCTGTTTCTGTGCTGCTTCTAATATAGAAAATAGTTGCGAAATATTTTGCCAAGTAGCCCAAGTATCGAGTACAAGCTAGAGAGCCATGTCTAGTGGCAGTTGGCAAGACAAACAATCAGTTAAGAGCCTTAGAGAGAGAGACACACACACACGTACACATAGACAAATGCATACATTCAAGTCTGCTCTTTTACTGAACTTACATAACATATTAGGTTATGGCCATGGGTTAGAACACTGGACCCCAGACAGACGCAGGGGACAATCAAAGGGAATCGAAATATGTTACTGTGATTTCCGTGCAACTTCCTTTAGTCTGACTAGCTGTGTGTGTGTGTGTGTGTGTGTAATAAATATACGAGAGTGCTTAAGATCAAATCAATTGATAAACAGCATAATAAACTTGTATCCACTATTTACATAAAATACTCTGTAATAATATTATGCAAAAAGTAATGCGAGCCAAAAAACATACATACATACTTCACTTACATATTTTGCAAGTTTCCACTAAATTGAAGTACTTTTTCCACATCTCTCTCTATATATATAAATATATATATATGTATATATATATCTCTCTCTCTCTCGCTCGTGTTATATGAATATGTACGTACATACACACATACTGTACCAACTGAAAATGCTATTTATTATATATGAAATGTTTTTGATGTTAGCATATCGAAGGCACAAGTCATGAAAATATATAGAGCACAAACGAAAAGATGGCAGATGGAGAGAGAGAGAGAGAGAGAGAGAGAGAGAGAGAGAGAGAGAGAGAGAGAGAAATAAAGTGTGTGTGAGTGAGAAAGATATTTTTTGGCTTGTTAGTGCAAGATATGCGAGTGTCATAAATTGTGTTTATTTGGCAAGAGGCAATGAGGCAAACGAGGAATTCGTATAAAAGTGGGGCTGTCGTATGTGTATAACAAAGTTACATTAATTACCTAACGATAACATATTCGCTTGGATGACGCAACCAACAATAATTTCCAAGCACAAACACACAACGGTTAACAGTCTTTTGCCAAATTTGATGAGCACATTTTAAGTCAAATGCAAACAAATTGCAAATTGTATTTAAGCTATATTATTTTGGCTAAAATAAGTATTAAGTAATCTGCCAAATAATTGATGAACAATCAAAATACAAGTAAACTAATTTATTTTATTGATTAGCATTAAATTCACCGCAGTCATTACGCTTTATATTATGGTTAATTGTGCATTAAACTCTTAACTATCTTGCAAGATAACTAAAGGTTATTAACACTACGCATACTAGCATAAACATATATAAAAGACAATTCAAATGTTACACCTTGAAGTCACAAAACTAAATTAGTATATAAATTAGATTTCACTGTTCTTAGCGTGATTATAATTATCAATTAACTTCCTTACACTTTCTTATTTCTTGAAAGTATCAAAAGACTTTCGAATCGAATTAATCTGTTAATCGTAAATTCCAGTGCACTACCCCAACATAAACATATTTTACTTCTCTTTTAATTAATTTTTTTTTTCCAAAGTAATACCCATTTAAGCGCAACATTATTACTTAGTATTCGGTGCGGCTCTTGTCTATTACATTATGAGCTGAGGGGCGTTCGTTGTGCTCCCAATTAGCCAAAAACATTTACATAAGCCCAATGTCATAATTACTATGACATTTTTGTATACCGTTTCCTAAAAACGCCTTTGACAAAGCTATCGTGAGAGTTGGGGAAGGAGGGGTGTGTTTGTAGCCAGCCGCACATTGCGTGTTCCAAGTTCATAGGCGTCTTGTTGCACACACACTTTAATTTAATAAAAACAAAATGCTCACACATGAGTCGAGCACACGGCTTCGAGAGGACCCCGCCTAAGAGTCCAGTTCCTGTCCACGACTCGATGCTACGCCTTTTTATTACATAATGAGACCCTGTCGCTCGATGGGCAATGCTTTCTACTTACACAAACACCCCTCCACCCATTCGAACGCCCGCGCCTCATTACAAATTCAACAGCGTTGCCAGTTTCCTGTGACGAAATTGGCCACAAAGTGCGTGATGCGTGCACCTGCAGCGCCGTATCGCTGGCTACCTTCGCTGCCCTTGGCCGACAGCCTTCCCTCTGCCAATTCTCCTTCCCCTTTTGATGCTGACGTGTCGGACATTACAAATTATGCCCCGAAGCGGTGGCAGCTAGTCGACCACCATCAATGTCCAACGCCACAGCGCCAGAGTGCGACAGAGAGGGAAAAAGAGACAGACAAAGAGAGAACGCTAATGCCAACGCCGATTTCGATGCCAACGCACTCAGCAGCAGTTAAGAGACAATGACGAGCCTCGATGGGGCAGAAGCAACAGCAGCAATGGCGTTGAGCTGGGTCTTGACGTCGCAGGTAGAATGTGGAAAGTGTGGCAATGTGGCAAATTTGCCGCAAATGAAATCGAAAACGCGACCGATGTAACCAGCTCTATCTCTTTCACCTTTTCTCTCTGGTTATCTGCATTTCGCTTAGACATCTCTGTGATACACTGAACACAAAATATGTGTAATACTATATTTTAACTTTAGCGATTTTTTAAAACATTTTGTCAATCAATTTATTATAGTCTTCACTAAATCGTATGACAAAAACTCGATTCGATTATGCATTTTGTTGCAGTGTATTTGATTTAATTTGTTACGCTAGAAAGATTTTTGGTCTGCCTGTTGAAAGATCCTCACGCTGCCGTGCATAATTTATTGTGTGCGTTGGAAACCTTTTTGTGGTTTTGCGCATTGTTTTCACATTCGATTAGATGAAAGGTGTTACATACAACCACTATAGAGAGAGTTGAAAGCCGCCCTCTGTCAGTTGTTGTTTTGTGTGAAATCTTAAATTGCAGTTCTCATACACAAACGTATTTAGGTAATTCAATTGATTGTTGCGTGAGCTATTTTATAATGCCACTGAAAGGTGTGGTATTAAGGACTCGACTATGAGAAATTTATGGCACTATGCGGGCGGTCTCAGCTACTATTAAAAGCAGTTCGTGCACCGCTTTTCAACTAATACAAAGCAACATTAAATTCTTGTTTCGATATGCAACGCTGGTTATGAGCCTCAGAAGCTGACATAAATGATCGTTGCATTTGAGGCAAGCAACCATGTGTGTGGTAAAATTCTAAGGTTGGAAGTTACCAGGAATAAGATCGTACTGATAGTACATACCTCCTGGAGGGTGAAATCTTACTGATATTAAGTTCTTCCAGCCATAAACATCAAATAGTTAAAGAGAAAGAGAATGTACGTACATAAATTATGGTTTAATACTTTCAAAAGAATTTAAGTATTGAGGATATACAATTTACAAACATTCAACAGAATGATAATTTTTTGTGTGCATCAAGCTTTTGTGCACAATTAATTCATTTGATTATTTATTATTACTTATTCCATATAAAATTTGTATTTGAACAAATGTCGTCATCTAAAGTTGGCGATAGCAATAATTAAAATGCCTGTACATAAAAGTAACAAATGTTGCACTCGAATGCCTTACGACAATGTAATTAGCCATGTAAAAGACCCCGCACCCGCACCCTCACCCACACCCAAATCACTTTGCCGTATCTGTATGGAAAGGAACCCCTCCCCTTGTATAGATGTTCATATGTATGTGCGCATGTGTGTGCGTACCTCAGCTGGTTGGTTGACTGACTGACACATTACTTAACTTCCGCTTCCTGGCCTACGCACTCATACATACACACCCACACACACACAAACACAAACACACATATATAAAAACATGCACTGTCTCGTAGATAGTGTAGATAATTTCACAGTTCTTTGGCCAGGCTGTGGCAGGCGGCGGCAGCAGCAATGTGGCAGGCAACAAAATGCGTGCACGCATTTCTCGAATCCATTTGGTAAACCTACAAAGCGCCAAATGTCAGAGAAATTAAATTTAAACGCTAGGCAACAATCCATCATCTGGTAATTACTGCGTCAACACGCCAGCACATGCAGAGCAGAACACAACGGAAAACAGAATAGAACGGAACAGAACAGAAACGAAAAGAAGAGAATGATGGAATGGCCACCCATGCAGCAAGGTTAACTGACATCGATGGTGTGTGGGAGTGGGGGTGGGGGAGGATTTGGCAGGATAATGACTTGACTTGTCATAGCTTCCGCTAAACTTAAGAGATTTGTGCGCCCAAGTATTAGGCAAAGGATCAGAACCCAGAGACCGACAGCCCAAATAGACAGCTGGATAGACAGTAAGTGCATTGCCTCATTAAATACAATTGAAATGAGATAAGAACTTGACGCTGACTCTATCGAAATCTTTCGTATCTGCATTGATTAATAATTTTTATTATTTCACTTTTATTCTCTTTGTTCGTCTCCATCTTATGTTCCTAGACAATTAAGACTTGGACGCCTCTGGCAACTGTTATTGACATAACGCTAAAAGCGGGGCGTGGTAGTGTTGAAGCGTTAATGAAATATCAATGGGGTGTTTTTGCTCAAATCGGCAAAACACTTAGTTTATTTTTTTTCCTATTTTGGTTTGGGTGTTTTCTTCTTTTTTGTGTTCCGGTACAGGGTTGCTTGATTGCGAAACGCCTTCTGTTTTCACTCACATTCCATGATTGCCCGGGGATCAACATATTGTCGAGTTTTTACCACTCAGCGTGTGGTATGCAACTTGCGTTGCTGCTGGCACCGCGATGAGGTCTCAGGGTGAGATGTGATGTCGATACGAGTAGCGGAAACACTCGCAAAATGCTTTCAGCGCACATCAACTTGCAATTATGTTGATGTAGTATAACCAAATGCCTACACGTCAGTAAGTGAGTGCTGCACCCTTGATGAAAGTCGACCTTCAATTGAGCTAATAGAAAGCTACAGCATTTGTTTGCTCTTAAAAAAAGCTTTCGTTCTTAAATATTGTTAGTTTTGTATAGTACTGCCAAACCTAGTTTGCTTTGATAAAACATACAACATATTATATAATAAAGCCAGCCAAATGGTTCCCGTTGTTTTGGCCGGGTAAACTGACTACAACGAAACATTTGAAAATGCATTTCAATTAATGTTAGATTTAATTCAGTCTTATGTTATATTCTTAACTGGTTTTTCAGTTAAGCTATTCAATTTTTTTCTTCCTATAAGAATAAATTTATTTAAGCAAGTTTATTTATTTTTTTTGACACATCTGTTTGTTTAAAAAATTGTGTTTTAATATTTTAAACTTATAATTACTTTTGCTTCTTACGTTAAAGTTTATTGTCGAGCTCTGTAAATTAATTGCACTTTAGCCACCTTTTCTTATCCTTTACCAAGTACGTACGCACAATTTGGCACATCACATAATTTGTATGGCATAAAGCCACACAGTAACGCACAGCAGGACATCTGCGGTGCGCACAGAGTTCACCGTTACAAAACTATGAAATGTTATGAAATTATAAATATACACACAACATGACATACACACACACACACACACACACACACACATAACAGTTTAATCACCGAAAAATGTCTGGCCGAGAAAAGTAATTTAATTGTCGCAAAAATGTCGAAAACAGCTTTGCCTGCTTACATTAACATTAAACAAAAAGCCCGAGAAATAATAAGTGGAAATTATAATTACATGTGCTCGCATGTGGTCCCAAAGTTTCAGCTTACAATAATGTGCTCCGATAAATGTATTATGTTGTGATGTGCGGTGGTGTTAAAGGTTTTCTAGGGTCAAAATGATTAAAGTTGCCAAAAATATTTCAAGTAGCGCCTAATAATTAATGTGGCCAAGGTTATTCAAAACTGTCAGCAATATGATACGCTGATATTTAAATATGAACCCAAATTATGCCCAACTCAAATAAGTTCCTGTTAACTTTGGTATTTGAATATCCTTAATAGTTGGGATGTTCTGAACAATAGAAACACAATTTCGCTTTTTCATCAGCTTTGCTTGAGTTTATTAAAATGGTTTATTCAATTCAATTCTTAAGATACAAACTTGTTTTATTCTCTTCTAAAATCGAAAACGAACCAAAGGAACAACACGGTTATACTTTAAAATATCTGCGTATACGAAAGCATATTGTAAGTATGAGATCATAGGAAATGAAATTAAAATAACTTACTCGTTCGCTTGCACACATTTTATTATGTGCTTTGTTTTCACACTCTAGTAAAAGTTGTCCAGTTAAATGTACATTGTACAATGTACGTTGGCGAAATTGTGTTGAATTTTGGAATGCGGTTCTCAAAGTTTGTAGTACTCTTTATTACCCACACATATTTTAATGGGCATGTGTAGGGAACGATTTATGATGCGCCACGCACGCGGTTAATTAGACACACAGAGCAGAATGGAGGTCACAGTTGAAAGATGTGTTTAGATGTGTGGGTGTGTGACTGTGTGAGTGTTGGGGAGCAGTCAAAGGAGAAGATGATGCTCATGTTCTCGTCCTTGCCACAGAACTGTTATCCTTTTCAATGTCACACACAACGCATCATGTTTTTATCTACAGCCAGCCAAATCGCCAACCCTTAGCTCAGATTTCACTTGGGATGTGCAGAGGGGTGAGCTGGGGGTTGTTGGGGATACGGGGATATGGGATGCTGTTAGGGGGCGGGGGATAACTTCAACTTTCCGCTTATATCATTTAATCTTTAATATCCTTTCTCAGTGTTGACTTTAGTGTTTTTTTCTTTGTATTTTTTTTTGTTCTTGTTGTTATTGTCACGTTCAACGTGACGGCTTGTCTCAAGCAATGCCTTTGTGTGTGTGTACGTATGTGTGTATGAAAGAAGTCTTTCCTAGATTTATCACTTGCCACAGTTGCTGTTGTTTTGGCATTATTTTTACACATATAGAGGTCTCATAGATACATCCCATACATGTGCTTACGTAGATACATACATATATACTTTAATGCTTTTTTGCTGTGTTGTTATCCTCCACATGGCTCCTGGGCTGCTGCTAGGCTGCTGCTGCTGCTCGTCTCCGCATTGTCAAATCTTTTTGTGTGGCCCTTTTGTGGCCGCCTTGTTGTTGTTGTACTCACTTTTGTTTTTGTTGTGCGGCGTTAACGGGCAACAGCGGCAGCAGCCAAAAATATCTTTATGCCTCATAAGTTTAATTTGGCGCAAATTGTTTTTATTTGCCGTCAGCGACGCCAAAAACAAAAACAACTAAAGCCAAATAAAACTTATAGCGATAATTTATTCAACTACAAAATACTCTATACAATAAAGTTTTTTTTTATTTTTGATTTTTCGAACTTTTCTGATGTGATTTTAAAATTTCTATTACGGGATATTTTTAAATAAGACTGTAATTTAACTTTTGAACGTATGTTCCATGTTTAAACTGATAAATAAAAAATTCTGTTTAAACTTAAACAAACCTTGTTAATTTATCTCTTAATTTACAATTGATTACAATATATTAATAATAACTGTTGGATCACACAATATATTTCAGATTAAGCTTAACATATATCTAAATAACAGATCGGCAGAATCTATCAGATGCAATTTTTTGTTGGCATTCGTTGATGACTGTTGTCATTGTTATTGGTAAATGGGTTATTATGGAGAAGCAAGCTCCTTGCACTTTACGTGCAAAGGGTATACTATTTTGAGCTAAAAGGAGTTACATATCCGTGGATACAGTCCAAAAGCACAGAAAGGGCTCACATGTGTGTGTGATGATGATACAAAATGGCGTACGTTATTCGTATGCAGACATTTCGTTTGGCACATCTACAAATTCTTTTTGAATGTCATTAGTATAATTGAAAAAGCCATTGGCACAATGCCAACAACAACAACAACTACAACAAAAACAACGCAGCAACAACATCAAGAGCAGCAGCTAACCAACCGACAATCGACAGCAACAACGAGACTTCAAAAACTAACTGTAAACGCCGCCATGCGACACGCTAAATCCAATAACAATTTTACCCTGCTGTTTCTTTTTGTTTTTGTGGAAAAAGTTTAGCGACTTTTGCTGGCTTGCACTGTTGATAAAACGACAGCCGCAACTGCAACAAAATACAATACAATACCAACAACAATGCCAGACACAACACACAAACATAGCCTCCAGTTGAAAAAGTCTATCGAAGTCGACTGCATGTGCATAAATTTTCTTGCCTGACATCAGGCGAATGTACATGAGATATTGCCTAGTCCAGTCCCTGCCCCATTTAAGGAACTCGATGTGCAGGAATATATAGACTTCAACTCGTATGCTTTATCTATGAATATTGCAATATTTATGCTAGATGCAAGCGAAAAGATATGCTAAATTATGCAAAGATAAAGTATTGACTAGCGGCAAAAGAAACTTCTGGCATTTTGATAAAAATAGTAAGGATTTGTTAAAAGGCGTATTATACTCCATTGTTGGAGAGTAAGATCATACAACCAAAAGTATTAACTGCATGTTCTTAATTATACCCTGATCCCATTAAAAATGGGAAAAAGGGTATAATAATTTTGTGCAAAAGTATGTAACAGGCAGAAGAAAGCATCTCCGACACCATAAAGTATATATATTCTTAATCAGCATCAACAGTCGAGTCGATATAGCCATGTCCGTCTGTCTGTATGTATAAACGCGTCGATCTTAGAGACTACAAGAGCTAGAGACTCCAGACTTGGAACTTAAGCTCGACTAATCCCTAGGCAGTACACGTTTGTTTTCGATTTTCGATAACTCATTCCGTTTCCGATATACACATGGGATCGATAACAATAAAATCTTGAATTTAAAAAAATTTTTTAGATGTCGTTTGAATTATTAATCAAAATAATAACAATCTGTGAAATTTATTAAAATCGGTTAAGAAACACCGGAGATATGGGACATTGAAGTTGTGTATGCAGTATGCAGTATGGTCGTACACACACGCACACATACTTGCTAGCACTGACTGTACGCGTAAAGTAAAGAGATCAGGGTATCGTCTAGTCGCGACTACAGCCTTCTTGTTTTAATTTTTAATTTTGCAAAGTATTTTTAGTGTTTAAGCATACAAGTTTAATTTTTATAAATGTAAAAGTGTGTTTTAATTTTGCCATGGAATGTTTAACGCAAAGAAGGGAGCATATTAAGTCCCATAAAGTGTATATATAAATATTCTTAAGCAGCATCGCAAGATCAAGTCAATCTCTCACCATTAAAAGAGCTATCAAGCTGAAACTTTTGTTAATGTCTTCGTTTTGTTGCTGTTGCAACATTTGTCAAAATCGACCAGATCGTACCACTATATCATAAAATTCAAGTCTAAATAGTTATCGGCGCGCAAAAAAATAATTTCCTTACTTATTTAACTTCAACTAACTATAAGATTATATTTTAAATGTAAGTTCCACATTATTTTTAACTTTTTTTTCGCTATTTGCTATAAAGTGTACTCTTTTATGTGTTTTTTTACGATCCATGTTTTTCGTTATGTTTGCTTACTACTCAAATCTACAAAAACCTTTTTTGACCAAGACTCAAAGAAATTGCTTTAACTTTCTATAGATCAATCAAACGATCCTTCATATTAATTCCAAATCATTAAAGACGCTCCCTTTTCAAGCCCATACTCAAGTCATTAGCAATCTGTGCGCACCCTCATGAAAGGGAAAAGAATTTCCAAGCCAACTATCTCTCATAATTCGTTTGATTCATTTGTTTCGTTTGGCCCTCATGCAACACGGAAGCTGCAGAGGCAGTGGCAGCCACTGCAATTTCATTTAATTAATTTTTAATTAATTTTTATTTGATTTTTCTGAGTTGATTGTAATATTTGGAAACTCGTATGCAAACATAACAAAGTGAACCACCCAAAGCAACCCCAAAGTTTAAAACTGTAAATAAAATCCAGGGCCAATCTGTTGGGCATGGATTTTTATCAAAAGCAGTCTAAAAGCAAATGAAAAACTGAACACAGAGAGTCATCCATCATCATTGCACGCCCTGTGACCCGTCCCACCCCTTTCCGTCGCGGTTGTATATAATTTAAAAGCAACCAAAAAAATATTTATTGTCAAATGTCACAAACACTGAGAGTGAGAGACACAAACGTATTAAAAGGGCGAGAAACGGGATCGCAATTCATTTTTTAAAAATTTATATCAATTTATAATTATTTGTTATTGCGCGCTTGATTAGGCGAGCGAAGGGACCACCCCTATTTGAATTAGATTTCCCTACGCCTGCAAAAAATAAAATGAAAAATATAAAGAAAGAAAAGAGTTGAGTGATGGAGAGTCGAGACTGAGTCTGAGGTTGAGTTGTTGTCTGGGCCTTGATTAATTGATGGTCTGGTATGCTGTACTGTGCTGTGGTCTAGTCAGAACCGGTCTGGAATGGCTGAGGGTAGTGCCCTACTATGTATAAGACTATCGATGTTTGCGTACCCTGGGCAAAAAGGTTTGCCACACTATGTTAAAGGAGGACGACAATGTTGTTGGCGTTAATTGCTGGGCTTGTGCGCCCCAGCGAGCGCACGAGTTATGAAAACTGGTATTAAAGGCATTAAAACTGAAAGTAGAGCAGTTAGGGAGAGACAGATAAATAGAGAGAGCGAGAACAAAAATCCTTACTGGCTTATCCTGATGCTGCGACCGCTTCAACTGCTGCGTTGCTGTGATTACGTTTTGTGCTCCGGCTGTGTGATTATGATTTTGTAAAAAGGATTAGGTGCATATTACGATGGTCCTGAAACACACTTACACACACACACACACACACACACACACAGACAGTTACAGAGTGCGCAACGCAAACGAACCGCGAAACCTCGAGCATAAAAAGGAGCTGGTGAAAGACGATGCTGGCGGCAAGGACAAGTACAAGCAACCAGGACGACTGCGACCCTGCCAGCTGTCCTGTACGACATTCTGTACTACACAACAACACACAGCAACAACAATATCTAGTAATTATTGCCCGTGTATAATCTTTATTATTGCTGTTTTGTCGCTGGTTGAGAGAGTTGTGGAGTTACATCCTATCCCCATGATGGAATGCTCCATTAAGCCGTTAACAATAACATTAGGCCACAGTAAGTTAGTAACTGCTCTGCTAGGGATTTTTCTTCCTTTTGTCCATTTGACGCAATGTGACATCCTTGCCGCTCTGTTGCGAACGCGTTCCTCCCTTTAAAGGATCAAAATATTACATACTTTTGTTTGGATATTCTTAAAAGTTCTTAGCCTGAGCTTAGTTAAAAGACCTGGAAGTTATCTAATAAGTAAGCATCAATAAAGTAAAACGAAAAGCTCACAAAACTTATTGCTGTTTGGAAAAAAGTTAAGGAAATAAGTGGGACATTGAGCTAAGAATTATATATATGTATTATTTTTTTATTAAGTGTAATAAAGGAATTCTTACGAATAAGAAAACAGAGAGCACAAACTAGATACTTAATATATCTACCAACTGCATTGACTTAAGTCCTGATCGTTTAAAAATTAAAATTTTCCCATATACAAAAATAAGTTATCAGAGAGTACAGTACAAGTAGACCAAACTTAAATTGAATTGTCGTGGAAACTAGAATCTGATGCAGGATTATTTCATATCGTCTATTTAAAGCCCTTCTCAAGTATGACTCTAATCAGATTAGCTTCAGTGACCTACCCTATTCATATTACACATAAACCTTTGTCATTCATTGTTACCCAATTTCAAATCCCTGGTAACTCTATTTCTCTCTCTGTGTTTCTTTGACAGCTTATGTTGCGAAGCTCTTCGATCAATCTAAAGCATGCGAAACCTTAATGGGTTCCCTCAGCTGTCACGTTGTTGCTTGGTGTAAATCCCAAGTCAATCCTATGGTCGACATGCACACATACACGCACACACTCTCTCTCATACGCATACACACTCGGCGAACTTTACATAAGATAAGCGAAGACATAAACCTCCAGCACTCCGTTGACCCCCTCCCCAAAACTGCTTCTATCAAGAAAACCCATCGAATTAGACAAAAACTCAAGATGCTGCAAATTTGTAATCCTTGCTCAAAAGACATAGAATTTTTCACTTATCGCTGCGGGGCAATACACACACATACACACACACACACATATATATATATATATGTACAGAATCGCACACACCCTTGTTGGGTGTGGAAAAACCTACCCTATAAGTTACATACTTATTTAAGTTTTACTTTCAGTGCGTTGTTTATTTTTTTATTTTATTTTCTTCATGCCTTCATTTTTTATATATGCAACTATGCTGGCGATAAGTTATTTGAGCAGGACACACTTACACACACACACACACACGCACACTTATGTATATGTATGCATGTATGTAGGAGTAGGAGCCAACGAATTTGTAAAATTCCAATTAAGAATCTTTGGTTTACTTTGTAAGTTGACTCTCAACTTATTTAGACACTACACAACGACACATGGAGGGGAAATCCTCAGACACACACACGCACACATACACGGAGAGACACGCACACTTAAGCGTAACAAAGAGGACACGAGACAACGGCCAGCAAATACAGAAAATAAATAAAAGCAAAACAAACTAACATACACACAGACACAGGCACAGACTGACTGTGGCACTCACACACAGACGCACTTAGCTCAGCAGCTGTAATCCTAGAAGGGCAGGACGAACGTTCGCCCTGCCGACATCGTCGTCGCTCTAATGGACGAATAAATTGCTTGTGAATGAAATGAGAGTACGCTGACTTTCGTTACTCACATATGTGTGTGTGTGTGTGCGAGTGTGTGTTTGTGTGTGTTTCTGTCCCCCGTGGTGGGCGTGGCAGGACGCACAACTTCTGGCAAAGACGACAGCGCACTCATACGCAAAGCAAAGTAAAGCAAAACAAAACAAACCAAAACCAAAGCGAAGCAACACAAAGCAAACAAACAAACTGAAACCATACGAAACGAAAAGAAACGAAACGGATGCCCGAGACACAACTAAAAACTAAAAGCGACATGCAACGCACAAACTTGCCTGCAAATCTTTTCTCGATAGTAGCTAAAATAACGTTGTTTGGTTACATGGGGTAAGCTCGATGGATGGGGTAAAGTGGGAATGCCTGCTCGCCCTAGACCATGTCCCAGTGAAAATGCGCCAAAATTGGCGATAAAATAAAATACGAGACGGCGGGGCCAAGACGACACACCAAATACATTGCCACTGTGGCTTCCTTATCGCATACCCTTGCCTTGCCATCAAGCTTATTAATCTTGGGAACATCTTGAGTGTATCAAACAAAACTCAATGTCCATACGCTTAATTTGTTCCCTTCGTATTCTGGGATCAATTGGAGTTTCAGACGTTCTTATATATATAATTTTGTGTTTTATTGCGATGTTTACAATATTTCAACCCTCAAATTTTAGTGAGATGTATTAAATTCATAAAATATTAAAATGCTTTAAAAGATATAATTTAATAAAAATAATATTTATTTTTAGCACATAGAATCAAACAATAATATTGCCTAAATCAATTTTTTGCTTAACTCTATTTTTATTTTTTAACAAAAGCTTCAAATATCAATGTTAACTAGGTTGTGCTTAAAATATATATATATATATATTTTAATATATACAAATTATTAATTCAATGTTTAACTACCAAAGCATCTCCGTTAGCAAATTAGTATGTTTCATTCTCGAAATAATTTACTTTGTCTAAGCTTACATTTAAATTTAATACAACATAAGCGTCCAGATAAGTTTGCTATGTCAAAGACTATTTTTAAATTTTGTGTAAAACTTTTTTAATTCTTAATGGTTATTAGTCATAAGCAAATATAGATTTTTAATAAATTAGCTCACCTTCAAGTGTATTCAAGTTTCGTTGTAATTGAACTAATCTTTTGGATGGCTGGCTGTTTTCATGACGTGAGCAGAGTTGAGACACTGGCGCTATCAAAACGGCGCCAAAGATGCGAGTCAGATTCAGAGTCAAGCAGCGAGCATATGTAGGTCAGCACAATGCTGTTGTTGTTGTTTTCAAAATTTTTGTTGGAGCATATGAATTGTCAGCTGACTGTCGACTGTCGGTGCTCTGCTTATTGTTGGTTGGCAGAATTTTGTTTACATTTTTCAAGGAGCAGCAGCAGCGTAGAAGGGACGACCAAAAATCAATAAATGTCAACAGGGACATGCTGATAAAGTTGCGACAAAAAGATTTCAAATAACGTTGGACGCTGGATGGCCAAAAACAGATAGAGAGAGAGAGAGAGAGAGATTGGTGGTTGCCAAGCAAGCAATAAAGCAATTAGCAGCCGACAAGGGAGATAATACAAGCAACTAATTAAAACTAAAAGTTATGCGTCAGCGAATGAGATTTTTATTGAGAACAAGCAACAAAAGAGAATTAAAGACCTTGAGCAAACCAAAGTAGTTGTTGTGGCACAGTGTTGTAGTGTGGCAAAGCGACCGCAATGGGCGTGGCTGATGTGTGGATAGGGAGTATTAAAATGTGCATGGGCATGGACTATATTATGGCCTTATAATTTACAATTAAGCAAACGTAAGCATAAAACATAAGCACTAGCCATAGTTGGCTGCTGTGACTTAATTGTGAGCCAAAACCTCAATGTGAACAGGACATAAACAAGGCTCATAAAGGATACTGTTCACCCCATCAGTTAGCGCGTCACAGCATTTCACTTTATTAAATGAGTTCACAACAAAACGAAAGAGAACAGCAATGAAAATCTATCAACAGATAAAAAAGTATCAAGCAAATTGATGAAACGAAAAAGACAAAAGAAAAAAAAAGAAAACAGAAAACAAAAATCAAAAAAGAAAGGAAAACAAACAGGATATGTTGTCAACAATAAGTTTTACCAGGAATCGATTTGTTGCGGCTGACTTAATTTATTGAATAGTTTGATTGAACAGTGTCAGTTACCTGAGTGATTCATTATTTTGGCACAGAGTAAAATATTTGATTTAGTAGTAGCTGTTTGTGGCAGCTTCAATTTGTCCATATGCCATGCGAATTGGTTTAACAAAAGATAGTTAATTTATTTTATTATAGAGTTTATAATGAAAAATTGAAAAAATTATAGTTTTTTAAAAATTAAAATTTAGTTTTAATTTATTATTATCATATAATTTTAAGTTCATTCTGCAATCCAATAACTTTGCTAGTAGCTTAAATTTAATCATATCCCAACATTAAGAACATTTTCAGAACTTTTAGAATTCGATTAATTTCACTGACTTAACTGCATTTACTCTTGAAAACATCTTTGATTTTATACTAATTGTAAGTCAAGTATATTTGCTGTTCTATTCGTGCTTTATTTTCTGTATTTCCGATTCCCTCTTTCCCCTTGCTGACTCCTTCAGATTGCACTTTGCAACTATTGTCAAGGTTGTTGAACATTGTGAAATACAACAATTGAACAATTCCTTTTCGGTAATTGCTCAACTTGACTGCAATTTTGAGCAGCAATTGTAATTACGGAACAAGAGCTGTTTGTTGTTTTTCACTATTTTTGCAGCGCTCTTAATTGTTGCCTATTTATTTTGTTTGGCCTGTTGTTCATTTAGCTGATGATGTTGCTATTGTTATTTGCTGCTGTTGCCTCAAGGGCTCTGTCAGACCTCGTTTTCTAAACTGCTGACTGCAATTAATTGTGACGTAAATAAAAATTAAAAAAAAAAAAATATGCTTTTAAAATTTAGCCATTTATTAATGAGTTCGCATTGCAAAATGCATTAATTACGCACTTTTCGGTTATTTGGTTATGCGAAATTATTTATTGCTAAAATGCATTAAATTGAGAGGCTTATTTATCAGCTGCTCGACGCCATTAACTGACAAATTTCGCTAATTGCATTCCGTTAATAAAGTACGCCAACAACAACAACAACAATAGCAATAGCAACATCAAAATGCGCAACAAATTTATTGCTATGTTACATAAATTATCAACCAGCATACCCCGCTTCTCCAACACCCCGCCCCCCACTCCCCAACCTACTGTGGCATCAGCTCCATCTATTATGTTTATGCTGCAAATGCAGTCTAATTGCAACACACATTCAGTTACAAAATTAAAGGAATGCAACCATTCGACAACTGTCTGCGTATGCCCCATAAATATGCATCAATGAATGCCACAACCGACCAACACTTTCCCCTCTACACTCTTGTCTCTCTCTCTCTCTCCCCCCCCCCCTTTTTACCACTCTCTTTGTTTACCCACCTAAAAATTTGAATCCTCTTTGATGCTGTTCCTTTCAATGATTTTACGCGCATTATAATTTAAATGGACTTTTGCGAAAAGCAATTAAATGAAATTAAATTTTGTATTCAGCTTAATCCGGCGCTCAGTTGCCTGCATAGTTCATGTTATCCTTCTCCACAATGAGCACCACCCAACCACCCAACCCACTCCCTCTTTTGTGCCGCATCATGCAGTAAAGTGCGTGCCAAGCCGCCGCATCCACTCGACAGGCCCTAGTCGACAGTCGACACCTCCACGGTCAGCAGGCATACAAGTGGAGCAAGTGGATAGCCTGGACATCACAGCACAGACGTTCGGTCAGCGGGTAGGGGGTGGGGGGGGGGGTGATGTTTGTGGCAGGGACTGTGAAGAGAGCATGAACAGTTGAACGTGCGTTTTGTATGGCACTTTTCATATGAATATGAATTGCTTGCGGTTGTGTTAAGTGGCAGAGTTCATTAGTGTGTGTGCGTGTGTCCTTGCCTCTTAACCGCTGTGTGTGTGTGTGTATGTGTGTTACATGCCGAAACGCCAACAGTTACACAATATATATATATATATATATATATATTAATTCGCTTACATAAAGAGAGTTTATTATATGAACGCACTTTCAGATTGGTCGAACACTAAAGAAAATATATATATTTTAAATAAAATTGCATTATGCTAATTTTTAAAGAAAATGCAAATCGACAATTTAATGAATAAATTCACAGAGAAAATTTGCACAACTTCTAAATGTTTTCTTGATTTTACTATATATTCGAAAAAATACTATGAAATGAATAATTTTTTATTTGTTTGTTTATTTTCCAATGAAATAAAGTGTTATGTTATTTGAAAACTCACAATTTAAACCGAGAAATTTTTTTAATTAATTAATTCGTCAATTTGGTAAATTGATTGTAGGTGAATGTTCAGCATACCTGAGGATGAAATCGAATTTCCATTTGCAAATTATTATTTATGGATTATAGGAACATTACAGCACAGACAAACAGATAAGTTCCAGAACGCTCATATCGAAAAATATTGTGGTAATATTATTGTGCAATATCCTGAATTCTGAAAAATAATAGCTAAAGGCTCTGCCTGCATCGTATTCATAAGCTAAAATATCAACACTTTTTATACATAGAGCCCATTGAGTTTTTTTACAAGGACATCAAACACATAAAGCGAATTTAATTTTTGAAATAAATTTGTTTATTATTGTTGCTTGATGTTTTTTTTCTTCCATTTGGTTTTTTTCCTCTCTCTCTCTTGTACTTATTTAATGCTTTGTGTCTGTGTCACATAATTTGAGACTGCTTTTGCGATTATTTAAAACAAGTTTTCACTTACAAACTAAATAATGGGCCATGTTTACATAAAATAACAAAAACTTTTTCTTAATACATATTTTCCATTTTATATTTTCCATTTTGCTTTTTCTTTCATTTTATTTGGATCCATATTTAAGTATTGCAAAAGTGAATTATTTTAGGAACACAAAATCTTATATAACTTATAAGCATTTGCTGTGTCTTATGTTTTGCCAGTTTCTGTCTTTGTTAAGTCTGCACAAAAACTATTTAATTAATGACTAGCTGCTTCAATTAATAATTGAAAGTGCAAATGTAAATGTAATTATGTATTTATGTTTGAAATTTGTATACCTTTGCAAAGTGTCTTATGATTTTGTGGATTCGTTTCGGTTATTCGGACGAAACTGGATTTGTGTTTTTTTTTTAAACTATATCACCATATCGATGTATTTCAGGCTCCATAGGAGCCATTTATTGCTTGTGGATTTCGTCTGCAAGGGTATTCAATCTTCGATAGACCGAAGTAAAATATATTTTTTTCGTGTATTTGTTAATGAAGTAAAAAATTGGATAGTTTTGCAAGGATGTAAAGTTTGTTATGTACGAGTAAAATTTTGTTTTTAATAATGTTTCGTTTTGATTGTGATCTGAAAGTTTGTTTAATTTGATTTAATTAAGTTTAAAATTGCGAAAAAACTTTTACTGCTACAACTGCTGTTGCTGCACATATCTTATTACGAAAACAAAAACAAGCAACAAATATGTTTTAATTGTGTTCAATTACACAATGGCTCATTTTCATTGTTCTCTCATTGTTTTTGTGTTGTATATAATTTATAATTAAAATACTAGTAAACATTCGTTCGTATTTAGTATCTCGAGTGGAGCTTTTTTTTATATTTTACTTGTTATAGCTTTGCTTGCATTTAAATTCTTCTCTGAATGTTTTGAAACGTACTTTTTCGCATTTAATTCATTGGCAATTGTAAATACAATGCTTATATGTATATATATATATATATATATATATATTATTTATATATTTATAAATATGTTTGTGTATTTATATATGTACATAACGCATACATGCGCATAATATTATTCATTCATGTGTTTGTGTGTATGTGTGTACGTATGCGTTTGTTTTTGCGCTGAACGCGTTCTGTTGTTTGTTTTTAATATTTTTATTTTTGTTTTTAAATATGTGTGAATCTGTTCTGTGTGTGTGTGTGTGTGTGTGTGTAAGTGTGTATGCGCCACGGCCACACTCCCACTCCGGCAACAGTCAATCAACAACAATGCCTGACAACTGCTATGTACTTTGTTGGTTTTGATGTTGTTGCTGTTGTTGTGTCTTTTGTTGTTTTAATGGCATGCCATTAAATAATTTCATTTAATGCTTTGTGTGAGACATGAACACGGCATAAAAAAAAGGTTTTCCATTGATATTTATTTATTTATTTATTTATTTTTGCTGTTGTTGTTGTGCAAGTTCCGACAGGTTCTTCGATTAATTTACAAGAAACACAAATTGTTAACAATAGCGTAAAAACAATCAACATAAAATAAAAATGTTATCAGACATTTATAAAATACATTTAAAAAGGTTGAGATAAGCAATTTTCGCGATTAAATAAATTATATCAAATTTATAGCTAAGTAAAAATTCAATAGAAAATATTTCTTTTAGGCGCATTAAAGAAATTACAACAGTATGTGTGGAACAATTTAGATTATTACTCAAACAAAATATATAGGCAAATTCCAATTGAAATTAATTCGTATTTTTATAATGAAGTGTGATAATAAAAATTATTATTTTGTCGATTTAAATTAAGTTTCATAAACATTTTACTAAATGGATTACTTTAAACAGTCATGGAAACTTTAATTGAAAAGCGCTAAACAAATTTGATTTAAATATATTGCATTGAAATATTTTACTATTCGCTCCTTAACTTATTAAGTCGCATATCTTAAACGAATTCAGTTCAAAACTGTTCAGCTCGGTTTGATGCTGTTTGCTGTTTGCGGTTTGTGGGCTTAATTGTTATCAACAGCAGCGTCATACCGGTGTCATTATAGTGTTTCTGTGGCACGCAAGTATATGTATATATATATGTGTGTTTGTGTGTGTGTGTGTGTTTGTGATTTACTACAAAATTATTTTGCATTCGTTGAGTGTCAGCTATTAATAATAATATTTTTATTATTATTATTATTATTTTTTCATCGCCGTTGCTATGATGGATTTCATTGTTTGGGTATTTATTCATTTTTTGCTTATCGCCTTTTTTTATGCATTTTGTTTTAATTGTTTGATTTTTATCATACAATTTCCTTACAGGCTAATTAATTTGCCTGGCTGGCTGACTAACTGGGTTCGTAGTTTTTGTGGTTTGTAAACGCATATTTTATTTAAAAGCGGATCCCAGCGCATATTTTTTTATATGTGTGCTTAGTTTTTGGCTGACTTGGATTTTAGTTGTTCTTTGCTTGATAATTCTACTTCAGCATTGAGTATTATTGATCGTTCCTTTTGCTGTAAAGAATTTGTTTGTATTTAAATTTTGTATACATACTCTTTGCATAGGAAATAAAAATGTTCTTTTGGTTTTAATGAACAAAGTGTATTTTATTTAGTTTTTATGTTTTGTTTTTTTTTAATTTGGTATTTTATGAATTATAATTAATTAATAATTTAATTTATAGTCTTGTATGTACAAATGCCTATGATAAATTAATGTTCATTTATATATTTATACAATGTTATTAATTAATTATCGAACCTGTTATAAGTATTGTTGTGATTTTTTGCCTTTTTTTTGCTTATGTTTGTACAAGTAAATCAATTAATTTAAATAACTAAAAGTATCAGTCTGTGCCACTGCCCCAAAATGTATGCTATGCTTTTTATTCTTCTCTCATTTTTTCTCCCTGCGGCAATTTTTTTTTTTTTTTATTTTGCATGTAAATAAAGTTTTTAGTTTGCCTTGCTATATAAATTCACTGGTTGATCTAAGTGGTCACGCCCCCTACTTGTCTTGGTTACGCCCACAAATCATGCAACGGCTTGCTGGCTCCACCATCATCCAGCTCATTAAGGCTCAGATTGGACTCGTAATGCGTCAATTCCGGCTGGCGGCTGTTGTTGCTGCTGCTGCTCATTGTGGCACTGCTTTGTGTGGCACTTGCACTCTCCAGTCCCCCGCAGCCACACAACAGCTCATCATCCGCATTGCAGTTGCAAGGCTTTTTGCAATTGTAGGCACCCGCTGTTGAGGGCGGCACAAAGTTGGAGCTAAATGAGCTGGCCAAAACTGGCACCTGACTTTTAACCGAACGCTTGGCGGTGCCTATGCACTCGCAATTGTTGCTGCCACCCACGACGCCGACACCTACTCCTCCTCTTAGTTGCTGTTTGGCATAGTCAACACTGTCATAGGCTGGCACCTGTCCCGCAGCCAAGTATGCTGGAACCGCATACTCGTGTTGACTGCGTCGATGTTGTTGCTGCTGTTGTTGTTGCTGCTGTTGTGGATTGTGATGTTGATGCTCCAATGTCTTGGCCATGCCTGCAACGCTTAATTCGCGCTGCTTCTTGGTCAGCTGATTCATCGTGTTGAATTTGCAAGCAGCTGCAGCAGCTGCTGCTGTTGTCGGTATGGGCTTATAGCCTCTTGCACCACACTCATTGATCGTTGCATAGTTGTTGCTGCTGCTACTGCAGTCCGCATAGAGTTTATCTGCAATTCTTGCAGCTGTCACGGGCACGGGAACGCCTGCAGCGCCTGCTTGAAACTCGTGTGCTGTTGCATACATATTCACTGTGGAGCTGCGTGAGGCAAGGCAGCCAGTGACGCGCTTGTTGTTATTGCCACGTCCATGGGGCAAAGGCAATGCAAGGCGCAACTTTTGCCAGAACTTCTTGTCATCCCACTCGATGCACGTGCTCGTCCTCAAATAATGCCGCATATCCAAATCGATGTCCCGTTGCGGCAAATCTCCGTAGAGAATGAAGACAACACGCTTCCTCCTCTTCACTAGCTCATGAAGAGCACTCTTGTACTCGAAGCGCGTCCATTCGTTGTAGAGAAAGTTCTTAGACAACACCAGCACAAACTGTTTGGCACTCTCTGCAGCTTCAATCAGTGCATCTGTAATATATGCATTGATATTCACATCGCGATAATGCAAACACAGCCTGTAGCCAATTTCACTCTCTAGAGTGTTGGCCAGAATTTGATTGACGAAATGCTCATCCTGTAAACTATAAGCAAAGTACGCATCATTCGGTCGTTCCTTGTCCAGCTGATCCACAAACCGTGGCGAGCGATAACAAAAGGTAGTCAACAGACAACTGCTGGAATGCGCCCACATCTTTAACTCGTGGCGATAGCAGAATAGTCCAAAGATAAGTCCAAAGAAGCCAACAAAGGCACATGTGGCAACAAGCAGCAATGGCAGCAAGCCCTCAATCTCATTGGTGTGCATATAGTGAGCGACACCATCGCGCAGGGTGCACTTGGTGCCATTCTTTTCGCGAAGCACACTCGTTGCATTGTTGTAGATGCAACTTACTCGCGCTGCATCAATAATCTTCTCTGAGCTTTGTGACAGATAGTTGCGAAAGCGTGACAAGTATCCACACTCACAGCTCCATTGGTTGTCCGCCAGACTAATCTCAACCAGATAGGGATTCGCGGACAGCTGCCAGACCTCAAAGTGCATCAGGCGATTGCCATCGAGACGTAGAACTTCGAGTTTGCGCAGCATTTGAAAGCTGCCATTGGCAATGCTTGCAATGCGATTCGAGTGCAAGTAGAGCTCTCGGAGATTCTCCAGGTTGTGAAACTCATTGCCCTCCAGTGATATAATGTGATTATCCTCCAGATGCAGCACAAGCAATCGCTTCAATCCACTGAATGTCGTATTGTAAATATGCGCTACATTGGAATTGTTGGCATACAGAACTGCCAAATTCTTTCTGCCCAAAAAAGAGTGACCGGCCAGCTCGACAAAGTTATTGCCATCGATGTAGAGCTCTGTGGTGTCCATAGGAACACGACGTGGCATCTCTGAGTAGCCAGCTCCCGAGCACTCGACAATGTTTGTGGACCAGGTCTGGTCATGGAAGCAAGTGCAGTTAGTGGGGCAAGTCATCTCACAGTCACAGGCGTCGAACTCACAGCAGTGGCAAACAGCAAAGCAGTGCGTCTTGTAGGTGCACAGGAAGTGCTTTGGCTCCGCCTCCAACAGTGGGATATAGGCACGCTCTCGATTGTTCAACAGCTTGCAGTAGATAGTCTCCAGATCCATGATGCGTGGATATTGTCGTGAGGTGATGTGATTGATCTTTTGCAGCCAGTCAATGTTGCAGTCGCAGGTAAAGGGATTTCCTCCAATATAAAACTCGGGCAGAGACCGATGTTCCGGTACGGGCAGAATGCGCAAAGACTTTATGTCTAAAGTAGTTATTTGGTTCGCATACAAATCCACCCGTGTTAGATTCGACTTGTGCATAAATGTGTCCGGATCCACAGTAGTTATAAGGTTATCGTTTAAAAAGAGCAACTCAATAGAGTTCGGTATGGAAGCAGCTGAGATGCGTTGTAGCTGATTGAAGCTAACATCCAGAGTTTGTAGCCGCAGTTCAGCATCTAGGCCAAACCGATTGGAAAGCAGTCCAAGGCGATTCTTGTGCAGATCTAGCCATTGCAGTGTGCTGGGCACATGACCATAATCGAAACTTTCCAGCCGATTGTCGGAGATATTGAGCCATAGGAGCGAGGGCATGTTGCTAAAGAGTCCGTTAATGTCGGACAACTCGTTACCGTCAAGGCGTATTGCTTGAATGCTGGATGTCATTTCGAAAGCGCCCGGTTCAACAACAGCAATCCGATTCCTGGCTAGATTCAGTATCTGGAGGCTGGGCAAATCGCGAAACGTGTTCATCGTTATATTCTCCAGATAGTTGCCAATCAAACGCAGTCCATATAAATTTCCCAGACCCTTGAAAGCGTTCTCCTCCAGCACTGCAATCATGTTCTCCCCTAGATCCACGGTGCGTAGGAGACGCATATTGCGTAAAGCTAATGGGACCGTCTTAAGCTGATTGCCATTTAGGTTAAGATCCTGTAGAGCGCTGCAGTTCCTAAACGCCTCGGGATGAACACCAATGAGTGCATTATTGTCCAGGGATAGCAGCGAGAGGACATAGAGTCCATTCAGAGCATATGCATCCAAGTACTTGAGTCTGTTGTGCGAGAGCAATAGTGTGTGTAGATTATTCATAGGTGCAAACGTGTCGGCAGCAATATTCTCCAGTTGATTGTGGCGTAGGTTAAGAATCTGCAGCGTATACAAATCACTGAAAATCTCCGGCTCCAGTTTGGTCAGCTTATTATGCGACAGGTTTAGCAGGACAAGCCGAATGAGACCAACAAAGGTATTGCGATCTGTCCAGGTTGAGGTGATTTGATTGAAAGAGAGATCCAGTGCCTGTAACTGGTCCAAATTGGAGAACAACTGTGGACTGAGCACACTTATTGAGTTGTTCTGCAAGTAGACCTCCTGAATGGTCTTCGACTGTTCCGCAAATAGCTCAGAAGGCAGGGCAACAATCTTGTTGGAGCTCAAATTGAGCACCTGCAGATTCTTTAATCCACTCAGCGCCTTGTCTGCTATCATTGATATTTCATTGTTGTTCACATGGAGCACCCGAAGACGGCGCAGTGTGCCAAATCCATTAGCTGGGAGAAGCACAAAATGATTGAAACTAACATCGAGCAACTCCAAATCCAGGCTGCAGGAGCTAACCGCACGTCTACCCGCCTCTGTAGTCGAACTAGAGCTAGAACTAGATTCCGTAGAGGTTGGCGTCTCCTTGCTGCGATCCCTGAATCCCAGCTCATTGACATCCTGCAAGCGATTCTCGCTCATATTCAGGGCAGACAACTCAGATAGCGCACAGAATATATTATCAGGCAGCGACCAAATGTTATTTGAGCTCAAATCCAACCTCTCCAGCTGCTTTGTCACACCGAAGGCATCCGCTTCAATCTCAAAGTTCAGGGCCGGCCACAGAATGTTGTGAGTGCGCAGAGTGAGATTACGCAGCTGCTCCAGACCATCCAGAACCTGACGTCCCAGTTTGCCCAGCTTGCAGTACTGAATCGACAGCTGCTGAAGTCGAGCCAAGTGGGCAAAGGACTGCGCCTCCAAGCGACTCTTTGCCATTATCTCATCATTGCACAAGATGTGCAGGGCGACCGTATGCTCTGCAGGAATCACACTAAAATTGGTCGTGTCGAATTCGCTGTTCACCGTGCGCAGATTGCAGGTCAGCGCGATTTCTGGGTGCTCCAGGCCCGCAGCGGGCATGAAATGGCAGTCATCGGGCGCATCGTACAGGCCCGCATCTCCGCCAGAAATGGGCCTCAAGGTGCGTGCCGGCGTCTGGGGCTGCAGCAGCTGTGTGTTGGAGACACCCGCCTCACCCATGATGGCATTCGAGTGCGATTGCTGCTGGTGCTTGCTGCTCGACAAGGAGTCCGAGTGTGTGGTGACTCCGGCATCCTGACTGCTGCTGCTGCTGCTAATGCTGGTACTGCTGCTGTATCTTACAACGAGCAGTAGGCACAGGCACACGCCGAGGCACATTGGATTCGACTGGATATTCATATTTTTATATTTTGGTGTGTATTTTCTGTGTGTAGGGTAGAATCCTTCTTTATCTTATTTTTTGTGTTGGGGAATAGTAACGAAACGAAAAATGTGAGGAAACGAAATAAAAATTAATTCAACTTGCTGTTGGCCAACAACAGAAAGTCTGCGCACATTTTTTCGGCTTCTACATTTCCTTCTCGCACAGTACAGTTAATTAAAATTGGCGTGGCCAAGCTGAATGGCTTACATTACATTATATTCACTATCGTATGACTTTTCGGTTTCGTATTTGATTTCGGTTTTTATGTTTTATTTTTCTCGTTCGTATTTAACTCGCGTCTTGTGTTTTTAATAGGAACCTTGTATGAATTCAAATTGCATCGGCCCACTCACGACCCAACGTTCTTTATCACTATTTGTTGTTGTTGGTTCTGTTTTTAGTGGCAGAAATTGTAACGGTTGACGTTTGTTGGTTGCATGCGTGCGTGCGGCTCCTTCTTGGTATGTCTGGCGCGCACGTTGGCTGAGTGTCGACTGACTGCCGCAACGTGCGCAACTCTCACTTAAATAGAGAGACGGACAGCGAAACGTAACGAATCGTGCAGCCGAAGACTGCACAACAGCACAGGCGTAAGGGAAATTTTGGACAAGCAAGAGCAGTGTTTTTCTCTCACAGCGGGAGCGCAAGTCTTAAGGGAAATTTGCACCGCATGAATGCGGAGAGAGAATGGCACAAAGATGCTGCCGCTTAGAGGGTTTCTAATCGCATCAAACAGCTGGCGTCCCTTTTTTTTTGGCCTGGTACTTTTGCTCATCACCTCCGTGTGCGTTCCGCATCCTTTTTAGCGAGTCGAGACGAGTCGAGTCGGTAACGAGAGCCCAAGTCGGATCTCAGACTACGACTTTGTCTCTGTTTTGATAATGAAAATATATGATGTGCAGGCCAGCGCCAATCTTCATACAAATGTAATTTATTTTTATATACACATGTGTGTGTGTGTGTGTGTGAGAGTGTGTGAGAGTGTGTGTTTGACTCCTCTCATTGACTGTCTGCTCTGTGTGCGTTTCTGTGTGTTCTTGTGTGTGACATAAAAAAGTAATAATTCCTTACATTCCATTAAGTTACAATAATAATTTTAATTAAACTGTTTTGTTTGCGCTTGAGGTAACACTCTCTTGGCTCTCGGCTTGATGACTTCCTTTTCATTTAGAAATTATCGCATGCTCTCATCTTTATCATCATCATCCTCATCATCGTGGTTTGTTGTCATTGCGTTTATGATAATTTCTAAATTGGGTTCAGCAAATGCTCTTTTTTTGCCATTCGCTTGTAAGTGTGTATGTGAGTGTGTTTGTGTCTTGGGATAGGCTCAAAAATCAATATGCTGCAGTTTTGGTTTGTACTTGAGATAGATGATAATGATGATGATGTTGAACGGGTGCAAACAGGAAGTTGGCAAACAATGATATGCTCTCTGGGTTTTTTGTGCGTAGGGGGTCAAGCTATATAGACTATTGCAGCTAAGAAAAAAGATTGAAAAAATTACCATTGATGAGGAGATTTTGTCATAATGATATACTCGTATAGGAAAAGTTGTTATTAAAAAAATAAGTGTTGCATTTTGTCGTAGTTTCTCATAAGAGAGGTTGCTATTAATGTTGTATGTGGATTATTGATTTGTTTATTGACTTTACACTAGTCATATTAATATTAATGCTTGACTCTAATCAGTACAACATTTTTATTTATTATTTTTGACAAAATTAATTACAATTGCTACTTCGAACATGAGACTGGAAATGTTATTAAATTAGTTTGAATATTTATTTCTTTACTAATAATCAGCATATAAGTTTAGTTTGAACTTAAACTAATATATGCACCAGCTCTTTTAATATACTTTTATCTTTTCACACTTTGATAATATTTGTACAATATTTCTCAAACTTAAAACCTATTTCCGTCACTTTTCCCACAGTACCACTATCTAGATCTCTAAGATTCTATACAAAATTATTGTAAACAGATGAAGCTAATCCATTTTCTCTTTTTGCAAATTCGCACCATTTTAAAGTTAAGCATCTCATCATCAGGTAAGTAGGTGAGCACCTGTCACCCCTGAGCTATGTTTGCTAAACACAAATCTTAGAACTCTAATCAAGATGCAGCTAGTACAAAAAGTATCTTTTCAGCGCGTTTGCTATCTTTTTGGAAATCGGTTTAAGAAATGCGCTTAAATGCAAAGCCGCTATGGGCGCCATATCTGAGTAGTGAAAAAGATGTAGATATGGATATGGTAGATATATAATGCAGTTGAGAGCGACTAGAATGTACATCCTAATGCATCCGCTTTCTCGGGCAAGCCGATTTGCTTGTCCCCTAATGCAAAAGCCAATAGTCATGCACAATTCACAATTGTGAGGGACGACAAATGGGATATGAAAAGGGAAGGCCAAGGTAAACACTTGCGGATGTAAAAGATTATGCTCGTAAAGAGGCAGAAGAAAAGAGCGAAGAGTGCGGTGGTGGTGGTGGTGGAAAGCGAGGTGGTCCAGCATACTAGTTGTCTTCATTTATATACCTATATATATTTTTGGTTTAAAAGGACATTTTATGCTCATGGCAATTTATCTTCGAAAAAACGTCGCTTTTTTTTCCGAGCTGCATTGAGGATATAAAAATTTGTTTGTCAGTTTGCCTGCCTGTCCGACTGTCCGACTTTCTTTACTGAAAATGTCCTTATGAGACTGCATTGTGCAGAGCACATAAAAGAGTGTTATTTTTTTTGGAAACGGAAGTAGGAAACAGTGCTCGCTTGTATGTAGGTAAAGATGTCAAATCACCCAGTCGGAGTCTAACCTTGTCTTCCAATACATTCTATTCTATATACATTTATCAATGTAATGTCTATTGATTTTTGGCTTTTGATTGTTTACTTTTCGTAAATTTATTTTGACAACTAAATCGCCAGACAGCCCGACAGCCAACTCATCGTAGACTGAGCCCACCCAGAGCCAACACCAAAACGAGGACCAGGCTCCAGGTCTGCACTTTATAAATTAAATGTCAGACGTACAGTTATTGACCATTTGACTTGACACATGGCTCGATTTCCGGTCGCATTTCCTCTTTTTTGCTCGTTTTTTCGTTTTTCTCATTTTGTGTAACCCACAAAACTGTGGCCAAGTCCTGCGGAATATCGCCGTGAAGGTCAACCAAGCAATTACTTCGTACGGCTAATAGCAGCTGCAACCCAAGGTTCCGCTACCATCCACAACCAATCTGCTGTGTATGTGTGTGCGCCCTTGACTTGGGCAATTTCATCCAGCTTCTTGTTATATTCATTGGCTATTAGATACTCGTAGAGGCAACTGCTTTTCAATTTGTAACATTAATAAAACGGTTGCAGATTGATGAGCAACGGTTTGTTCATCATCATATAATTAGGTGTAGGATAACACATAAGTTATCTGGGATAATAATAGTTATAAGCCTCGTTCGAGAATTCCTGAATGGTTCATTGCTAGTATGACTTTAAATTTTGATTGTAGGTGAGTTGAAGTTATTACTTCTTTGGTCTATCTATAAAATCGAAACTTTAAATACAAATGCAAGTCTATAATCCATTTACCACAGTTCTTTGTCTCCTACAAGTGAAGCCCATTAGCATTCGCAATTGGTAAGTTCTGTTTTTGTGAGTTTACTTCGAATTGAGCTCCAGCTAATAGTGTGTATCCCTCTAACTAGGCAAAGCCTTAGTTTGCTGCTAATGAGCAATTCATGTCAATTGCTAATTAGTACGCTTGAAGATTTCTATCTGTCTTGGCTGACTGACTGACTGACTTATCATGCCATTTTTATAACCCAATAGCAAACGCAAACGAGAAGTATAGAAGTAGAAGAAGAAGAAGGACAAGAAGCTTCAGCCCAAAACACAATGGCCAAGAAATTAGCAAACCCGGCAAAGATAAGTCAATTAGGTTTGGCTTTATAGCTGCCAATGGTGACCAAAACAAAAGCCCGACGACAGGCAGATAGAGAGAGAGAGCATTAAAGTAAAAGAAAAGCAAATCAAATAAAATGAGGCCAAATAAAGGCAACAATTAATAAACGCAAACACACACAAGAAAAACAGCAGCCAGGACGAAACTGAGCCGGATGCTGCATATCTTGCTCTCTCTTTCAGTATCTGCTGCTGTTTAAGGACATTTCCAATGGAGAAGAGGAGCTGAGTGGGGCGGGCTGCTCTGTGCGGAGTGTCCTGACGTGTATGGGCAATTTAAGCTGGCATTGGACAAGCAACTGACAGGCGGGTGGATGGAAGGTCGGATGGATGGGTGGTTGGTAGGTCCTGTACAGGACGTTTGTCGTTTAACACCCCCAAAGAGACGCAATTGTTACATTTAATTGTGATTTTTGTCTTGCTTGCTAAAGCAGCTTTCAGCCTTCAGTTCGTCTTCATCCTACAGCCTTTTAGAGCTTGTCGACCAAACGAACCCCAACCTTCCAAATTGGCGTAAGATATGCAACCTTTTTGCACAGTGCAGAAGCGCTCGCTTCTCGCTTGGAGTGAAAGTAATCCGAAATGCTATCATTAGGCGCTAGACTCAGATCTCGTCAGACCTGAACTCCGAATCGGACATTGGACATTGGATATTAGACTTTGGGTGATAGGGCGAGGGAGTACCTACGCACAATTAAGATTGACTTGAAAGCCGCTTGGTGCTTGGCTTATGCCATTGTTGGCAAGTCCTTGCAAGGAGTCCTTGCCCAGAGAGTTATGGCATTGTCGAAAAGTGGACAGCACGGATGGCGACGGCGACGTTTATCTACTTGGTCATTTCTCATAATTTTCGTTAGCCGAGAATTATTGCCAAAGTTAATATTAATGACGTTGATGAAAATCTTGTCATTCGCATAATAATAAAAAAAACGTGGCAAAAGTGGGAACAAAAAAGAAGTCGAGCTGGAAAAATGTGCGGCAGGAGCACATAAATAAGCCGGCGACTGTTGCCAGGACTCGCAGGAGCCGCTTTCGCAAAAGGCACAAGAAATTGATAACCACCAAAAAAGTTGCTCGCATGTGGACACAAAATGGCGACAAGGAAGAGAATGAAAGTCGACGCCATTTACATTTAAAAGCCAAAAGCCTGTGGCACAATGGCGACAGGAGCCATGGTATCCACCAAATGCTTCCAAGGATGCTATCCAGATGAATAAGAAGAAGCTGCGACTTATTAGGCCAGAATACAGCTTCTTTCGCGTTTGCCTCTGCTAGTGATATAATTTTAATAACTTACATATTATATTCTTTTGTGTTGTTCTCACCACATAATTGTTAGAAACATTAGGCAAATCATTAGCCCAAGCTGTGAGACTTGGGAGGTGGGGATGGGAAAACAACCATTGTTGACGTAATTTGCCCAAGTCTTTTGTAGCTTGTTTGCTTAGGCCAAACCAAATTTTGCCCACTTTTCAAGAAGTATTACTTACGACCATCCACATTGATATGATTATCGAAAGTGGGGCAGCTGTTAAGCAACTGTTTTGCTGGTATTCTGCCAGCCATTAGTCAGAGCTCTAGAGTTATAAAAATGTGTGTTTATACATGTTGTGTGTGAGTGTGTGGCCTTGAGAACACGTAAGAAAAACAGCTTTTTATTAAAGATATGGAGAAAAGCTTTTGTACTCTAAAATAACATTTGGTTGTGTTTGATTTGTGGCTTACATCTTATATAAAACATAGTAGCCTTGAGAGTAAAGTCAGTTAGCTGTTTTAGTCAGGTTCAGGCTCCAACAAACATTGCAATCTGCTCTAAAATATTAATGTTTCATAATGCAAATTCTATAGTTTTCACCCATATAGCACTTCATAACGAAACTCTATCGGTATGCATTATTCTAAGTCAATTCCCGATACGAGTCTGTGTGCGCAATCAAAATGATTTTGTTTTCTTACAAAAGAGCTCCTTGTAAATTGTTTTTGTGAGAGACATTTCAATTTACAATGCATGAGTGGTAACGATTCATCATATAATTTCGAATGCCATCCATCAAAACTGCACTCGGAATTCAGATTCTTTGTGTGCAAGTCGTAAGACTTCATTTAGAAACAACTGGATTTTAACATGTTCTGTTACCATTTATCATTTAAATTTTCAGTTCATGTGCCTCTAGCATGCAGTTTGAGCTTAGTTCAAAGGAAATGTTTCAAATTTTTGCAACTAGCAAAATGGGCTTTAACTAAGAAAGAATATGACCCATGGTCTGTGCCGGCTGTCAAAGCAATCGGAATTGAGTCAACCACCCAACATCCAACAACAACAACAACGGCTAGAGAACCCATGCAACAAAAAACAACAAATCACAATCAGACACAATTATATTTCAGCTCTAACGTAGTACTCGCATTTTTTTCTTTTGTTCTACGGAGCTCTGACTCTATTGAGTGAGTTCGTTACTAGCGCCTACTCCGATTTCACAAATCTACGTATTGGATAGAGGGCAGGAGACTGCTCTAACGAAGAGAAAGTGTCAATTTCCAAACGATTTCAATCCAACTTGTATTGGATATTCACATTTCTCAATTTTTTGTTTGTTGCTTTTTTATGCTGTGGTGGTACTCGATGTGATTCCAGGTAGGACTTTTTCACGATTGAAAACAAAGGCGTGAAAACAATGTATTACATTGCGCCCCAGCAATCAGTGTTGCTTTGTACTGCGTCCAACAGATTTCACACTGTTTAGCTTGACATTTGGCTGTCAATCAAGACATGACATTGTCCTGCTGCTTCTAGGTTCTGCTATTCTTGGCCAGGCCGTGAAGTGTGACTGCTCGGTATGACAGCTACTATAATGCCATTAACAGCATGGACAGCGCCGCAGGACATCACACCAAAAACTCATTAAATCAATGCATCCCACCCGTCCCTCCTGGCAAAAGCAAAAGAAGCTGAAACAATGAAACGAATATATACGAATAGCGTTAGTAAAGAAAAGTCAGTTGTTCTGGTCCCAAAAACATACATATGCGTTTACGTACGAATGTATGTTTGTATGTATGTTCCATATTCCTTAGCTGTGCACCGCATGAGACATTTTCAAATAAAAGACAAAAAAAAATTTAACGCAATGCAGGATGCTTAATTTTGACCAAGATAGAACAAACCGTGTGCAAGACGTTTACTCTTTTGTATGCGCTGTGTGTGTGTGTGTGTGTGTGTGTTTGTGTGAAGTTAGGCAAATGTAGCTGAGAGCACAACAGCTGTTTGCTGTGGTGAGTTGAGTGTGCAGCCTTTGCAGCCAGTACAATAATTCACCACAGCCGAAACCACTCTCTCTCTGTCGCTGTGTTTCTATTTTGCTTCGGGCTTCTGCTCAGTGGGTCAGTAAGGGAAATTTTTTTTCTTACGTTACTCTCACACAGTGGGCACTCTCACTCTCTCTCTCTCTCTCTCTCTATCTACGACTCTCAATAGGCGCGTGGGTGACACATTTTTGTAGTTATACGTTTCGTATTTATTTTGCTCTCAGCTTGTTTATGTTTTTGTGTGAAAGCACACAAACGAAAATAACTTTTAATTAATTGATGCATAATCAGTCTAATTATGCTGGTAGCTTTCATTTGCCTTTGAGAACTATTAAGCTGCATTCTCTTTGCAGTTGGTGAGCAAAGTGAACTCAACTCGGAAAAGAGCAGAGCAGAAAGTACCGCAAACAGAATAAAAAAGAATGAATAACTTTGAATGCCTTTTTACAGTTGCACAGCTGCACTTTTTTGCCTCAAGTGTCGTGACTTACTTTTCACACAAATTCGGTGTCAATGTCGCGCTCTCAACCTCTCACCTTCTCCCCTCTTTGAACGTGCTTCTTCTACACGTTTTTACATAATTTCATATTTATTGACAGCCATTGAACTGTTGCCGGTACCGTTGCATTTTCACTTTGGGACAGGTTAGTTTTTGGGGTGGTTTCCTTGACGATTTGACATTTGATGTTGCTTTTGTTTTCGTTCATTTGATGTTGCTTTTGTTTTCGCCACGAGCGGCAGCAAAAAGTGGCAAGTGACAAGATGGGTGCTCAAGAGAAAAGGCTTGAATAATATTTCTTACTGCTAATTAGAGGCTGGTTTCTTTCATACCAGCATTTTTTCATGTCATGAACAAACTCAGCCCAGGGACATTTTTTTTTTTTGGTTTTTCATCTTTCTGTAAAGTAAAGTAAGTCTAAAATGTGTTTGGTTTTTAAGGAATGTAGCTTTTTGCAAAATCGGAGAATCCGGATGTTATTACACAAAAAAAAGGATAAACACAATTAGAATGGGTATAAATAATACATGTTGCATATAGAAAGCGTTGTAAAAAGTTTTTTAAGATCAATACGTTCGCTGCTTTAATTAGATTTGATAAGAAGTTGTTCTGTTGTCTTTTTTAATTATCAAGTATGCCTATCCAATCTTCTAATCTTACATATCTCCTCTATAGTTTCAAATCTTTTCCATGTTTCCCAAACTTAAGATTTTATTGTTATCGATTATATGTGTACATCGGAAACGAGAAGAGTTATCGATAATTTAAAAGAAACTTGTACCGCCCAGGATTGACTCTTGATGCTGCTCAAGAATATATATACTTTATGCGGTCGGATACGCTTCCTGCTTGTTATATACTTTTGCAGGAAACAAAATTATTATAATTTCAACTCAATCATAACTTTAAAGTCTCCGCTCGCTCGGAAGTCCGCATAATTGTTGACCAAGTTTATGCTCATATGGGAAAATGTGTTAAAATCTTACCATGGTGCCTTTCATTACAAACTTTCGCTTAAAATCCCAATACTCTTTACCCAACCCTCCTGCCACACACCCCATTTAAGCATGCAAACAAAATACTTCCCCTCTTACACCGCTACACTACACGTGTTGTGTTGTGTTACGTTGTTGGGTTTGCATGCGGAGTCGTCGGCGCTTCAATTTTGACACAGTTCTGAGGCAAGTTTTAGTTTTATGCTCGGTTGAATCAAATAGTTGTGCTTGGTACTCAACGTGCCACGCACTGTGGCAGGCAGCGTTAACTCAAGCTGAAGTTGAAAGCACGCCAGCAGCTTTGCAACCGCAAATATGCACACAGTGGTGGCAGCTAAATAGGGAACCCTAAGTAGGTAGTAGCTGGAAGGAGACCGTGTCTCAATGCAGGTAAGGTGCTTGGTATGTAGATGGTTGGTATGTAGGTGGCCTAGAAGGCAACAACTCAAACTGAAACTGCCATTTAGAGCTTGCTGGCAGTTTGTGAAGCGCCTGGCTTTGATTTTGTCAGTGTTGCACGGAGAAACATCAATTTTGTTTAAAGGGTTCGTACCGAGGAATATGAAAATCCCAAAGAAGACGAGAAAACAACGCACCATGGAAACAATTAAAAATGGGGCAGCAAGGGTAAGATGCTAACCGAAATGTTTGAGGAAAAATCAAAGCGAATTATTGACATAAAAAGAGGCCACTGTAACATCAAAAAAGGTGGGGAGAAATTAATTAAAACAATTTTACAACGGGGGTCTAGTTTATATGGCAATTAAATACTATTTACGTTGCCATCATAGCATTCAGTAAGTATCTGAAAATATTAGTAGGGACACGGTGAAAGCCACAACAAATAAGAGTTTCGAATGCTTCAGATTCCGAGCTTAGTTGGAAACTTGTATAATATATAAAAAAAAAAAAATCGTTTTAGGGCATGTGTACTATGAATATATAATATCACGTAAATACAAAAATAACAATGACCCAAATGTAAAATCTTAATAATATAAAAAAAAAATATTTAAATTAAATGAATAAATAGAAAGACCCCGTAAATACTTGAAAAATCCGGAAAGCTATAAAACGGTTAAACTTTTTCCAAACAAAACTGTCATATGTTTTTAGAAAACACAATTTAAAATCGTGTCAATGTGAAAAAGCTTCGAAAAATCCTGCGAGTTAAGCTGATGCTCATCCAGAAAAAAACCCGTGGCTCTCACTTTTTAGGCAGCTCTCAGTTGGTTAAATTTCCAAAACAGCACAACATGCCAAGTTTATATGTATAATTTATATACGAGCACATACGCAAAATGTACATGTGTAAGTATTGCATCTATATAAATGTCACAAAAATTACTAGAAATTCATTTTTTTTTTTATAACTTTTAACTGAATGTTTGCACGAATAAATTTTAATGCCAGCTGACATACTTTTACATAAACATATATATATATATATATATGTGTGGATATATTTGGGCGACAAAAAATGGCAAACGCTTGAAGTTTCAAGTGCAGTCACACACACATACACACACATTTACAGGTGCTGGAGGGGTGTGTGCAAAAATGCCATAAATTAAATTTTATGAAAAACAATTACGTATATAGCTTAAGTCCCGCCCCACCCACTCAACCCCCTCCTTGACAGCTGTACATGTGCCGGAACTGCGGTTTACACTTGTAAGCATTTTACCTGGCAAGCATATTTTATGGCAAGCAGAAAAGAAGAAGAAGCAAGAAGAGAGTGAAGAGATAAAGATAGAACAAGCGCAACATTTGCAGGTGTGTAAATTTTATTATACTATATACGTATATTGTCGCAACGCAACGGAGTGGTTCGAAGTATTTTTTATTTTTGGGTGTCTGTCGTACAGGTGTACTAAGCTTCTACCTGCAGGTGCTTAAATTAGCAAAACGTAGACACTATTCGAAATGTGGGGCAACAGGTCGTACGCGGTGGTTGGTTGCTTTTACTTTCTGCTGCAATTTCGGGTTTACCTTGCCTTTGCCGTTGCCTATACATCATTTCCGCTGTATGCTTTTATATGATTTTAATAGATGTCTGCATTGGAAGCAATTTATGTTTTGCAAAATGTATGCGAACGAAATCTGTAAAAGTCTGGAGTCGGGAGTTTAGATTGTGTCTGAACTGTCTGTGTGGAACTGTGCGTTGTTGTTATTTGCATTTTATGTATTCAAATTGTGACATTTAACGACACACAACACACCTAACTCTCACACTCTTACACATGTTCCACTTTCCACAGTCATAGATATTCATTTGTGTGTCAGTTGCTCTGGCTCCTGCTGCTGCTGCTGTTGATGTTTCTGCCACACACACACACACACACACATACTTCACAAATCAAACACACACACACACTTCACCTGTTTCCTCCTGCTCTGCACGAATGAATCTAATTGCGCAAATGTGTGTTAAATTATATTTTTGCATACGCAGACAATCGCACACATAACCCAGCCGCAGGAACCAAAAGCAAAAGCAGCATCAAAAGCAACAGCAGCTGTGCTCAGTGGTTGCCCTAGTTGTTGTTACTCTGGCTTGTGCCCCCTTTCCCTTCGAAGTTATTCAGGTGTGAGTAGGTCTATGTAGGTGCTAAAAGCAGAGGGGTGAGCTAACGGTAAGTGGCTGAAATTGACGTTAGTTATTTGATTCATACAAAAATAAATATATGTTTATAGTAAATGTACAACAAAAACACAAGATATAAGGAAACATTTATTATTCTGTTTGCTTTAAAAAAATTAACTGCCAAAATCTTAATTCAATAAAGTATTGTTTAAATGAAGCTATCTTCGGAATGCCGAATACTATATGCATATGAAAAGCCTACTTGTTATTCTTAATAGTACAATTTTTTTTAAGATCTTGCATTTGTATGTCAGCTATATGATGTAGTGTTCTGATCTAGCCTTTAACAAAGTTACAGCTTGATGGTTAAAACACATAGTGACTTATTTGTATGGAAACAGACGGATATGACAAAATTAATATACAATTTTTAGGTGTAGGAAAAAAAATAAAACTGGAAAACAAATTTAGAATATTTTTAAAAGGAATTCTTGTTAATTGAACTTTACATCATTACAAAATAAAATCAAAATAAAATGTACAACATTTCTTGCTTAAATTCGGCTTGGATAATTATAATATTTGCTTCTTGAAAATTCTTGCTTAAACGCTACTAACACTTAGGAATAGAACATAAACATAATAATTTCATTTATATTCATTGAGACACAACGAGTCAGTTTCTAAAGAATTCACAAATAATTCCCGTAAACATGGAATCTTATATTCTTAGGGACTATCATCACATTATATAAAAAGAATTTAAGTCATTAAGTCGCTTTTATTTTTAATTGCTTTGTTATTGACCTGAGCGCCATTGAATAACTTTTAAGTTCACCCTCGTTATAAAGGAATGTGCTAAACGTACATCCCTTTACGCAGTGTTTCCTACTTCTTAGCACCCCATCAGCCTTCCGCTGTCCCCACACCCACACCCACTCTAGCTGTTGTTTTTGTATGTAGAGCTGGTGTGCCATAATTGTCAGTAGCTTTTGTTGAATAATTGCTGCCATGCCCAATGTCGAATGCCGGAGAGCCAAACCAGATGAGCATAACACACATGGCATAGAGATGCCAGGGGCACTCTGTTGCGGACTTTGTTCCTGTTCCTGCTCCAGTTGCCATTTCCCTGGCTCCTGACATACAAATAACAGAAGCCAGGGCCGTGGACTTCTCTCTAGGTGTGTGTGTGTGTGTATGTATCTCACTTTTGAGAACTTGCCATGGAAATTTAATACATTTGGATTTAAAAGTCAAGACATGTTGTTCCCGTTGCGCCGTTGCTTCGCTGCTTCGTTGCCAGGCGGCTCCAGCTGAGTGAAAAGCTGAGCTGAGGGGAAGCTACTACTTTTGACCCGGGCACAAACAAATTGCGACTTACACGTTGCTATTTTACATAAATTACAAAAGCAAGCAACAACTCAGCCCCGGGGTGCGAGATGTGGGCCAGTGGCATGCCACGTACGCTGGCAACGTGCAGAAAACGGGCGACATTTTTATCAATTAGTATAATCTGCCCTGCTAAGGGAGATGCGGGGTTTGGGCTATAATGGCGAACTGAGCCTTATCAACAGCAGCAGTTGACAGAAGTTTTTTCCCCTCCTCCCCCCTCACCCTGCCTCGAATTGCGGTTGTTTGTATTTTTTCGGTTTTCCCATTTTTCGTTATTCTTTTTTTGTCGTGTGACGACAAAATTGATTTTGATTTTCGATTTGTGCCAAAAACAAATCTCAGGGCGAGACATTAGACAGCCACCCAAATCGGGAAAATTATATTAATTTCCACATTGTGCCAAATCACAAAGAACGAAATCTTTTGGCAAATGCTTTGCTACAGCAGTCATGAAAATTAGAAAATCGATTCTTTTAAAGCACTCGTTCAAATGCAGAGGGAAAGAGGGAGCCTTCGGAGCTCTCAACTTGGGGCCTTAGCCAAACTTGAGAAACATGGGCAAAAAAACAAAGAACTTCCATCAGCTTTCAAATGAAATTAAAATATATTCTTTCGAAATAAGAAATAAGAAAGATTTTTAAATACATTGCTGTGATTCTTAAAAAACTAACTAACTAAAAACTAACGGAATGGCAATTTTGGAGATTTAATTAATTTAGTGTTCGTTCTGTGGTTGAAATTTAACCACTAATGCGATTTGTATCCTGTACGTGACAAACTGCTAAGTGCGAAAAGGAAATGCTCAGAGCTAGGCAACACTGCCTTGCTCGCTTGATTTTTCTCATTTTTCCTTGTTCGACGTTCTGACTACATGACAATGTGATTTGTTGGTGTTTTTTAGATTATAAAGAATTTATACAGAATTTATTTTTAATTTAATAAGCTTAAGACGCATCAATATAAAATAAAAATAAAAATGTCTCCAAATCAATGCTTAAACACATTTCTTATGTTACATACCATATCGTGATAGTTTTACATTGTGAACATGGTGGAATAAGGATAACAAAATTTATGCTTGCTTATTAAAATTGAAAACAAAGCTAAACAAAGTTAGCAGCGAAGTTTATACGTATTAAATTTAATACGTTGAAATTTAATTTAAAAGTCCACAACAGATGCGTTCTTAAATTCACCGAAAAAAAAAAAGTTAAAATGTTTAGGTAAATTTTTAAACATTTAAAGATAATATATAAATAACTTTAAGTATTTCATATTTAACGGACATCAAGCAAAGCTCTAAAGTTAAACTCAGTTTATTAAATGCAAAAGATATTAAATTTTATGAAAACCTTTCCGCTTGTTTGTGGTTTAAATAACTTTGCATATTCCATTTTCCTTTTCTTTTGTTAATATATATAAACACTTTCTCAATATGAATTCACGTTTTTATTTTTATTTTTTGTGGAGCTGCCATCTGTTATGCTTAACAAAATTAAAGACAAAGCTTTGATGGATCTTCCAAAAAGTATATCCTTAGACAGCAAAAAGGCTGACGGTCTGTCAGTCTCTCAGTCTTTTTGTCTGCTTGCCTACACATGGGCGTAAGGGCATGCCACACACTCACACTCACGCAAGCACACACATGCACCCACTCACACACACACACACACACACGCACACTCCAACGTTAACATATAGTTTGGAAAAAACACTAAAATGCTCTTATTCAAATGCAGATTATCCTTTGCGCCACCCACACACACACATGCATGTACATAAACATATAAAAACACACACACTCGTACAACTACACTCGTCTAGGCTTAGTCCAAGGATTTACTTTCATTTGTGTTCGAAAAGTGCGTGTGTGTGTGAGAGAGAGAGTTTGTAAATGTGTTTGTCAAGGGCTCTACACGACACGACACAACTAGAATTAGACAAATGAAGTAGAATTTTGTATGTGGCTCACACAGACGAATTTAAAGTGCTCAAGAAGGAGGCAAGAAGGAGCACTTAAGTGCTACCTCGTTGTGTTCACATAATTCGATTTATGTAGTTGTTGTTGGTGTTGGTGGAGTCGCCAGTCCGAATCCGTATTTATACTCATCCACCTCATCTGAATGCACTCCACACATTGTCGCAGTGCTGACTAACTCGTAATTTTCATAAGTGTTTCCTAAAACAGACAAACAGATAACAATAGAAACTTGAACTTTGCCATATATTTCGAGTGAGCTGGTGGCCATAATGACACTTATCGTTTTTGCAACCAACTATAGCTCATCATCATCATCATTATTGTAATAGCCAACTACGAAACATTTGACCGCAAGCAACAAGATGTGAGGAAAACAACTGACAAACGTTAGTTGAGCTGATTTTTAGTTTTGGTTGAGTTCAGATCAATTCGATTGTTGTTGGCAGTATTTTTGGCAATTATCGATTTGACACATTTTGGTTTTGCTCATATACATTTTGACACAATACCAAAAACAACAACAACCTCCAACACATTTAATGCATCCGATTATCAAAATATTTTGGCTTAGTGCACGCAATTCTATTAAACTTTTGGCATTCAAACAATTCAGCATTTCAGATGTTCGAAAGAATGTATTGACAGCTGTTATTCAAAGAAATAAAGGACGAAATACTAATTTTGCTGGTTGTGCTAAAATATTCAAACAGTGAGCTCACTCAATTAAGTTAGTCAACAAACTCTGTTTAACAACATGTACATTAATTTAATATTTGCTAAGAAATAATATTCATACAATGATACTTATTGCCATGCAATAGAAATCTTGAAAGCAAACACAATTCAAATGCAAAGTGTTGGTAAACTTTTTAGCGTGCAATATTATTCAGTTTGCTTATCGGGTTTTCCTCACTGTTGAGAATAAATCAAACTTCATCAATGCAGACGTTTTTCATGATCTGATCGAGTTATATTTAAGAAACTGTGCCTAAAGTGTGTTTAAAAATTGTTGTAAAGTGTATCAAAAAATACATAAAAATATCGCATTTTTAATGGGAAACAGTACCTTGATGGTTTTTTTTTTTAAATTAGTAGCAACCAACAAAAAGTAATTGCCATCTTATCTTATTGAAAAGAATATATGATAAACTTTGAAGTAAACAAACTATTAGAATGGAATCCTGTTGCTATATAAAAAGTTGATCCAAAAACTGAGTCAGCAATTGTAAAAGTAGCTTCGATATATTCCTAAGCTTGAAGGATAAGCCTTGAGTAGTTAATGAATGATTTCCTTCTGTTAAACTAAGATGAGCTCAAGAAACTGTAACTCCTGAAGCTAATAAAATTGCAGTATTTTATAGGGGAATTTGGAAGCAACAATTCCTATAGGGGATCATGATGCTCCTTATTCAATTGCAGGAAATAAACTTCTGTGACACAATGCTCAAAAATATCTTACAAAATATAAAATTTCATATACAATGTAATGAGAATGTAACCAGAGTTTGTGTTGTGTGGTGGCCAAAGTTGAGATTTTCAACTTTCGACTTTTCGTTATATCTGCTTGTTAATGCCTAACATGGGAGGATAGCATAGACTTTATAAGAACTTTGTGAAATTTTATGGCCAATCGTTAGATACGCAAATATGACATAGCTCATTAGTGACTTATTGAACAGGTTTAAAATGACTAAATACAAAATTAACACTAACTATAAAATAAACGAATTTTGTTTTCATATACTTAACATTAAATGTCCTTATATTAAAATAATACATATTCAAAATTGCATTGACATTAATTGATTATTGTAATAAAGGGTATTAAAACACATTGAGCAGCTTTTGCGTTCCAGCAACGACAACCGTCACGTGTTGTTGTTGTTTTAATACCCTGAATCCATTAAAAATGGGTAAAAAGGGTATAATGGTTTTGTGCAAAAGTATGTAATAGGCAGAAGGAAGCATCTCCGACCCCATAAAGTACATATATTCTAGATCAGTATCAACAGCCGAGTCGATATAGCCATGTCCACCTGTCCGTTCGTCTGTCCGTCCGTCCGTCCTTCCGCCTTTCCGTATGTATGAACGCGTCGATCTCAGAGACTATAAGAGCTAGAGACTCCAGATGATCGGTAAAAACAAAATCTTGAATATGGAAATTTTTGAGATGACGTTTGAAACATTAAATAATGACAATCTGTGAAAACTTTATTGAAGTCGGTTGAGAAACACCGGAGATATGGAACATTAAAGTTAAGTAAAATATGTAATATACGTGTACATACACACTGGCAACTCGGCGTAATTCTGGTTATGAGGCTCGAAGGCTGACTATAGGGTTCAGGGTATCTTCTAGCCGGGATTTCTCAACTTGAGCCTTCTACTTGTTTATTTTTAACTTACTTATCAAAAGCATTTGATTTCGAGGCTCAAGATGCCTGTAAATTATTTTAATAAATAAATATGAATTTGAATCTCTCTGTTGGCCTTAACTTTTTTGTTATTCAGCATAATATGGTGTAAAAATGGTCCCAATGTTATTGTATCAAGAAATCGAATAAAACTGGTAGCAAGTATTTTAGTAATACTTTAAAGTGCAAACTTTTCTCAGTACTTGTTAACTTCTTAACCTACATTGTAATGTGAATCTTTGAGTTTCAAATTTTTTGTTGTCACAACAGCCGGCATGCCCTTTAAGTGTTACTGCTTTGTCTTGCTGCTGCTATTGTTGTTGTCCGACGACCCTTCGGCGAAGGGTCTTAAATCCTATTAGATTCTACAGCGCTGCAACATGTGGCGGCTGCATTTTGAAATCTATGTTGCACTATGCGATTTTTGTATGAAGCCTCGGAGCCTCGTTTGTTCGCTTTAATCGCCTTTAGCTAAATTGCGACAATTGTTCCTGTCATCGAATTTCAGGTAAGAAGGACTACATTTGACAAGTTCGAGTTCTCAGTTTAATGTTATATTTGCTCTGTGTATGCATTTACCTTAGTGATTTTATATGTTTTACATTTAATTCCATTTTAACTTTAACGTTTTGATGTTGAAACAAAAGCTGTAGCTTGCTTGCATCCAAGAGGTTTATTAGGAAACCACAAACCAAAACAAATCAGCCTGATCTTCACACCTTCCACCTAACAAGCAACAATAAAAGTAATCTTACAACTATCCAAACCTTCGATTTCAATTATACCAAACAAGATGCTTTGCTTATCGCCCAAAAATTCAAATCTTGTCTATTTACAAGATCTTGATCGGAAATGAGCGAGCATTTTTATGATGATGCGGACCCATGTATATCGTTATAACAAGTTCGATGTTCGGCTCTGCCTTCTAATTCGAACTGAAGCCATAAAAAAGACAAGGCAGCTCCTATTCCCATATCTATTTATCACAAGCAGCACAAAATAAACGAGATCATGACAAATCCGTGCCGGCTGACTGGCTAGAGTCCAAAGCAAGAGAAAAAATGAATGACTTTTCAAGAAACTCTTTATGCCTGCTGTGGCTGATTGTCGGCTGTTGCGTTGTCGGCTCTTCGAGCATATGGCATTTAGGAGGTTGGGTCTGTCTGGCCATATGTTGCACTCTTGCTCGGCAATTATCCTTTTCCGTTCTACTCTTTGCTCTCTCTGCAAGCATTTTAGAAATTAGTTTCAGTTTCGGTATGTGTGGACCAAAGGAACGCCGATTGCAGTTGCAACTGTTTCGGTTTAGGTTTCTGTACATGTATCTGTTGGATGCGCCGCATAGAAAACCGCAGCTAATGTGCTTATGTACGCTCAATAAGATGCTGACAGCCAGTTCAAAGGGGGCAAGGGCGTGAAGGGCGTGGGTTTGTGTAAGTCTGTGTCAGTGTCTGCATTGGTTCTCCGTCTCCTGTCTAGTTGCAGCATTTTTTATGCATTCTTTGTTGTCCACAGCCAAAGGTTTTTGTTGTAGACGTCATAAACCTGCTTCCAACTTTGTGTGTGCAGAGCTGTTAGCTCATCAAATGCACATCTCAAACATACTTTATATCTGCATCTATGCATACGCACTGTTTGTATAGATAGTGAGGCACTAAATCTAACGCCCCTGCCAATGGGTACTTAGCAGCATCTGTCATATCCTAGCGCTCTGATTCTTAAGTGTTCCGTTGAAGGATATTTGCGTCTCAGCTTGCAGCTGAGAGTTTTTTTTCCTTAGCAAACTCTGCCTTGGCATAATCCACATAGTGTTTGTGTATTTTGATACTTTTGGTGTCATTTATCATGACCTTCTGCTGCAATTTCTCTTCTGGCTCTTTTGCGCTAAATATAGAAAAGTCGATTCACTTCGCAAAGTTAATAAATGGCGCAGTGACTATGAGCTAAACATTATGCCATCGATGATTAGTTAAGGGCGCTCTAAGAAACTTAACTATGTATTCGTTTAATACTCATGTTTCAATAATGAGTAAGATTATTTTTGATGTTGACAATATTTTTACTTACTCACTCGCTAACTCCAATCCAATCCAGTAAGGTATCTAAAATGCTTAATGAGTAAGTTAATTATTTTCAACGTGAGCGCTTCACAGTCACATTCTTCGTTTCACTTTGTTAAGCAATAAAGTTCAATAAAATGTTTAAAGTCTTTATATTAAATTTTCAATCTTAAAATCTTTGGTAAAATATTTTCTTGAATCTTTAACATCAGTATTTTTATACCCTGATCCCATTAAAAATGGGAAAAAAGGGTATCATGAAGTTGTGCAAAAGTATGTAACAGGCAGAAGGAAACATCTCCGACCCCATAAAGTATATATATTCTTTATCAGCATCAACAGTCGAGTCGATATAGCCATGTCCGTCTGTCCGTCTGTCCGTCCGTCCGTCTGTCCGTCTGTCCGTCTGTCCGTCTGTATGTATGAACGCGTCGATCTCAGAGACTATAAGAGCTAGAGACTCCAGATTTGGAACTTAAGCTCGCCTAATCCCTAGGCAGTACAAGTTTGTTTTCGATTTTCGATAACTCATCCCGTTTCCGATACACACATGTGATCGATAACAACAAAATCTTGAATTTGAAAAACTTTAGATGGCAATTTAATTATTAATCAAAATAATAACAATCTGTGAAATTTTTATTAAAATCGGTTGAGAAACACCGGAGATATGGAACCTTGAAGTTGAGTATGCAGTATGCAGTATGGTCGTACACACACGCACACATACTTGCAAGCACTGACTGTACGCGTAAAGTAAAGGGATCAGGGTATCGTCTAGTCGGGATTTCTCGACTAGAGCCTTCTTACTTGTTTTTTAACAATTTATGCTATAATTACTTTTACTAAATATAAATATGCATTTCTTAGCAATAAAATTATTTTTCTAGATAATAATTAATTAAAAGAATGAAACTTTAAACTTAAACTTTATGATGACAAGTTTTCATAAAAATCATTGCTTAAATTTTATTATTTTAGAAAACTTTAAACGCAAGTTCTTACAGCATGAATGGAAAAATATTTATCAAAAATTTCGCATATTCTAAGAAATTTTCAGTTTCGTATATCATTAGCATAGTTTTCTTTCCCGACTCGGCCAAAAACAGTGACTGTAGTGCATCGAATTAATTTGTTGCTTGCCAAAAACACAAAAATAGAAAAAAAAAAAAAATCCAAATGGAATAAGATAAAATGAAAAGCGAAAAATCTGTGCTGTTTTCCAATCGTGAGCTGACTTACTGACTTGCCTGCCTCTCTTTTTGCCACTTCTCCCCAGGTTGGTATCTCGACTTTTGCGTACAAGTGAATTTTAATTTAATTTCCCTACAACTAGACTAGGTTGAGAGATAGACGTGTGCGCCAGCTCAGAGCTCAACCCGAACCCTGAACCCTCAAACGGACGGGAGCCTGCCGGCGGGAAGGAGAAAGCGGGTGATCCTTCTGTAGACCGTTAGAGAGTCGTGGCGCTTTAATTGTGTGCGGCATGACAGCGCACAAAATGGCGTCGAGAGTTGCACGTCATCAGGCACAGAGCTTACACACAGCTCCCCCCGCCTACCATCACAGTCATTGTTCCTCCCCCTCTGTAGACAGAGAGTGCCACTGTGCGATTTTCGTATTTAGTTAAACAAAATTAAAACGTGATTTGTTTTCTTGTTTTCGTGCCTGGCACTTTTTACTTCTTCATCGTTCTCTGGCCTTTCGTTTGCACATTTTTGGCGTTCCTGGGTAGAAGAAAATTGCTTCACTCCTGAACTCTGTAACTCCCGACGCATGCTTCGACTTGTCTGACTGGCTGCTCTTCATTATGTTGCAAGTTTTAAAGCGTTTGAAATTCAATGCGCGCCTTTTGTGGCACCAATTGAAAATTTATTGCATTTACAAGTCGATTTATTATGCAAGCTAACAGCGATTGTAGGAGGATCTAGACTAGACTCCCAGACTAGTGGAATGAACAAAGATACGAGGGAGGTGTGGAGTCGTATTGCGGTGTTGACGGTGGCTGCTTCTCATCAAATGTGCCTGTGGGTTGTACTCTATGCCGCTGCTGCCATCTTCCAATCTGCACTTTCATTTCAATGCCCGTTGACAATTTCCATTTGGCATCAGCTTTTACTCCAAGCTCCAGGCTAACAGATTCTGTCTCTTCGTCTCCCTCCTCCCAACCGTCTTCCGACCACGATGAGCAAGTGAACCGCAGCTGCGGTTGACTGACATTCAGATTTGATTTGAAATGTTCAAATTACCAACATTATAAAAGATGAACATCGCATCAGCTCTCAACTCTCAGCCCTACTCGACTAGAGTTGCTCAGTCGCGGGTAGTCTAAAAAGTTGTGACTGTTAATGAAGAAGAAGCTACTGCGAAGCTACAAAGTTGTTTTCTTTTTCTATTAGTAATTTAGTTGTAATTTTTATTATTACCTACTGTTTATCACTTATCAAGTTTTTTAGGAATTTAACAAGAATGTAGAAAATTCTATCGTCGTTTGTAATACATAAAACCAAAAAAATATTAAATGAATGAGTGTGAAACTCCAATCGCACATTTACAAAAACATTAAAATATATTAAGATTTTAGAAATAATAGTAATTATGTAAGAAGTTAATATACTTTAACGCTAGTTTCCATACTTTTACAATAATATTTTGTTTGGAATTACAATCTTAAGCAATACATCTGTAAATATTCATCAATTATATTTTTATTACATGCTCGAGTCAAATAACTGGATTCATTTCCTTGAAAAACAATAGCACCTAAACTTTTGAGACAACCCTTACAGACACATATAGTATAATTCCAACGCATTTGTGTTTCGCAATAGTAGCTCTGTGTATGTCTTAAACGCATCAAATGCTTGCGTGTGATTAGTTTGCATACAATTTGATAGAGCGAGTGTTTGGGGTGTTGGCTGGTGGTTACGTGGGTGTTTGCCATGAAGATGAGATTGGATGAGCTTGTAGAAGAGAGGGAGAAACTTTGTTGACAAGTGGATGGCAGGCAGCAAGCAGCATCCACATCATAGTCCTCATCGTCAGTGCTTAATTTCGCGGTTTCACGCTTAAGGCGCGTAATACCATTTCTAACTACTTCAACTACAACAACAACTACAACAATAGCATCAGCAACTACAAACCAAATGAGCATTTGAATACTAAAGGAATTGATAATGCCGAACACAACGAGAATTTTGGGCGGCTTTTGTTGTAATTGTTATTGTGCTTGTAAGTGGGCGTGCTTCATTCAACGGTGTGATGCGCCTTGATGTGTTGAATTGTAATCTGTTTGTGTGTGTGTGTGTGTGTTGATGTGTGTGTAGATGCCTTGTTAGCAGCACGTTAGTCGCTCAGTTAGTTAGTTAGCGCTTACACATTAGGCTGATAGACATAGCGAGAAAGTGGGCGGTGCTGGCAATTATAGACCGGGGCGTGGCAAGCAATCAACAACAGCAGCAACTAGCCCCACAAAAACTCACGTGCCAACTGTGACACAACTGACAGCAAACAGACAATTGCCAACATTGCCAATGGCAACTAACGCAATTTTTGTGTCTCACGAAAAATTGTAGCTAATGAGCATTTGAAATACGCACATTTGACTATCAACAACGACAGGTTCCCCTACAACGGCACACACCCATCCATACAAGCAAGTGTGTGAACCTGGCTAGAAGCGTGTGTATTAACGTTGGCCCGCTGGCCAACGACGCTTGTTAACAACCTGGCACTCGCAATTGGCCGCTGGGCAGTCTGGGAATTGCTATTTAGCTCGATGCTTCGACTCTTGTTTTGCTGCTGCTTTTGTGTGCTGACAATTAAGCCCAGCTAATATGATTGCCACTTGATGTCCTTGGTGATGGCTCACGCTTCAACTACGACTTTCACAATGAGCCAGCGCAATGCGACTCTAAAATTAGAAAATTCTATAATTGTGCGCTTCAAATAACTGAGTTGCTTTGAGCTGGCTAGCCGGCTTAATTTGTCTATGCCTTTAGGGAAATTTAAACAAAACGTTTAAAGAACCATTAAAATTGTTGTTGTTGTTTGAAAATACATAAAGAAAAACATTTCTAAAAACAAAAAAGTTCAAATAAATATATTAAAAACAGGCAAAGCAAATTTACAACTAAACTTGCAGTTTAACATTATATTCCACATTTTAAAAATTTAGAATATCCAGTAAAGTAAAATTTAATATCAAAAACGTATGATATCAAGTAATATTATAAGCAGCTGTATATGGAAGATAGTCAGAGTAGAGTTAAATGTGCAATAAAAATAAAATAAATTTTTTGTATTTCCATATCTAAAATTTAAAATGACAAGCTGTTTCTTTGAGTTATTATAGCAGTATAAATAAAATTAATACTTTAAAAAATAGTTGACTTTAACTAAATAATAAAATAATTTGATGCCTGCAGTGTGTGAAATCTTTAAATTACACCTTTTCAGTATCAAAATGTATATATATGACATTGCATCCATGTTGAATCGTTTAGAGATATTTGATCTGTTTCTTATTTAAAATGTCTGTATGTTTCAAGGAGAGTCCGGAAACTTTTTATCTGAGTGCTTTAGCTTAAATTGAAATGAATCACAGTTTTTTGTTTAATACCTTCCTTTTTTAAGGGCATTCAAGTTTCATTATGCCTTTGGATTAAACTCCGTTTATAGGCCATGTATCATCGCAGACCCATTTCTGCCATGCGGCTCTACATAGCGCAAAATCTAATGTCAGCTTAGCGCGCAATTTGTTGCTGTTGACAGCTGTGAGAGATTTTTGTTGTTGTTGTTTGGCTGCATTCAGGGCAAAGTACGCAACACAAATAGGAGCGAGGGAACGTCAAGAACGACAAAAGCATCTCTCACTGCAGGCATTTGCTATTTGCCATTGTCCTCTTTCTCAGCTCAGTTTAGTACAGTTCGCAATGTCTTCAGAGCCAGGATATTTGGTTGAGTTTCTGTTGCTGCAGTTGCCTTTGCTGTGAGTGTCAGTCACAAATGCTAACGACATTTTGTTATTTACTTATTGCATTCATTTAGTCAAGAACTCTCTCTCTCTCTCTCTCTCTCTCTCTCTCTGTCTCTACCTCAATCTCTCTCTAACTCTCTTATGCATACACATTTTTCTCAGTCTCAATCGCACTTGCTTTGTCTCGACTTCTTTTATGTATCACTGACGCACTCTCGACCACATTTACTCATTTGGCTAGAAGGGTGATAGGGGGTGGTTCTCATCTTGTGCTCATCTCTTTACTAATTTTAATCTGGCCGCCCTTTTGTATTGCACTTAACTCTGGGTTGCAGTAGCAGTAGCTGTAGTCTCTTCGCTGCCTCTGAGTCGAGTGCATTGTAACGTCTGCTTATAGACCAGAATTTCACTTGAACAATGGGCCTCAAATAATGGGGCAAATTGAATTTGAATTGGTTGGCTGCTCCGCTTGCTTACTTACTTGCTTCCTTGGCTTTCTATGCACAGCCATAGAGAAGAGTCTTCTTCTACTCCCTGCACATCTTGAGCTCAATAATGTGCTCATTGTCAAAGAATTTTCAGTGTGAAAACAATGCGCAAGTCGTAGGAGTAGGAGTCCTGCTGCTGATGCTGCTGCTGCATGGGTGCCTCGGCTCTATTGTGCGTGCTTTGTAAATATTATTCTTCTGAAAAAATTTTGAGGCAGAAGCAACAGCGTCAGCAGCATCAGCTAGGATACGAGATACAAAAAAATATTAAAAAAGGTTATGACAAGCAAACCATTTGTCGAATATACTATAACGCCAGGGCAACCCAAGGAAATGAAAGATAAATGGGAAAAAATAAATGTTGAGAGTGCTGAAGGTTCACAAAGAGAAGAATGAGATGAGGAAACAGGCGAAAACGACAACGAACTGGCCATAAAGATCAATTGAAGTCGAGTTGAAAATCAGAAGCGTATTATTTCTTCTTCTTTTGATTTGATTGCTGTTGTTCTCCTGCGTGTTCTTTCTGCTTGTTGTGGCAAATGACAAAGGAGCGATTATGTTGAGGTCCAGGCACACACAGAACAACACACACACAGAGAAAAGTAGAAAAGTGCCGAGAAATCAAGTGAATTATAATGAAATTCAAACTAATTGTGATTAACAATCTGTTGAAGGTATGAAGCCGTTTAAAAATGGAAGCCATATACATTTAATAAAAGAAAATACCCAATCACAAGTAAATTGAAGGGACAGTTGAAGTTGATTTTGAAAAATGTGATTAACTCAGAATGAAATGCAATTAAACAGTTTTTTTTTAAACTTTTAATATAAATAAAGTAAGTTGGCAAACAATGTTTAAGATTAAGGGCACATTCATTCCAACAGGTGAAAACCTAAACTGAAGTTTAAGCCAAGTTAATCCCTAATGGTAATCTGTAAAGAGTTATACCCTTTAACCAACCACATAATCACATTGAAATTCTCTTAAATCCAACTCTTACACAAACTAGAACCATCCTACAAATACACCTTTCCTCAAAAAACAGCAGCAGCAAGAAACAATCGGTGCTCACCTAATGCAACTTCCTCTGGCAGACCCTAGTTAAGACCTTGACATGGGTTGGATTCATAGTTGCATTTGTCGTTGGCCATTGGACGTTAGAACACACTGCTAAGCCAAATGCTAATCCTTTTTTCGGTAGTCCCAAACTCATTTCCAATTGCAGTACCTGCACTACTGTGCAGCTGTTGTCATTGTTGACACTGACTGGTTTTTTGTTTTTCGATGCTGAACAGAGACGACAAATCTAGTGATCCACTTTGCGTACAGTAGCTACCCGCCTTTATGTTTTGACAAAATGTTTTTGTTGAGTGCCCATTGACTTTGGCCAACCAAAGCAAACCAGTCCGACCAGCAGACGAGGCACATGTGTCTCCTGCGCTTATTTTGTGCATGCAGGTTGCATACCGAAAAACCCGCATTCGTATTTATAATTTACCTGAGCCGCTCACTCTGACGTTGACAATATCCGTTTTTGGTTAGCTACACACATATTTTAATTTTCTGAAAACAAAACGAAATAAAAGACAAAGAGCGAACAAAACAAAACAGGAAAATTGTGTCCAAGTAGAGTCCAATACGCAGTTGTAGCGACCGTAAGCCGATTATGTTTTTCGAGTCTATGCGGAGGAGGAAATGGAAACTCGCAATTTTTATGAATATGAAAAGCCGCTTTGGCTAGCAAAACTAACTAACTTCAAACAAAAACATCACACAGATAGAAAATAGAATACACAAAATTGAAGTCTGCGAATGTTATTAGGGCTCAGCCCAAAAGCTTACATATGAAAAAATACCCTAACAGCTTTAGCGTTGATATTTTATATCAAATATGTCAATATTTTGTAAACTTTTATTTAGTGAGATTTCTGTGTTAAAAATTGGTACGCGCAATAAATTACATTACAGTTCAACTATAATCTGACTTTCGAGTTATATTTGTTCTTCATTCTAGTATGATATGCCAAAGACACAACTGCATTTGTACAATAAATAAGAAGGTTATTAATTTAGGCATTTCACTATATTCCTGTGGGATAAATAGTGTACTCGTATGCTACATATCTGTTCAGTACGCAGTTTGATGTTTCTATTGAATGTAATGCGTTTGCTGCTGCTGCTTCTGTGTTAATTAGTTTTGGGGTTCCGCAATTTGTCACAGAAGTATGTATGTGGATGAACGGGTGTCTTAAAGTCTTAGCCCATGGAGACACAAAATGACTTTAACTTTTGGCGCCCATAAATATGCCATAAAACTATTTGGCCGCCGCTTGACGAAATAAAGGGAAGGCGAACAGCAGCAAGTGTGGTGAAAGGGGGAAAAAACAAACAGAAAATAGAAAATCCACCACCGCCGCCAAGCGAGTGGAGGAAAGCACAAGGGGACAAGACTTCTGAGGCGACTGCTGTGCACCAAAACAAAGTTAATAATACTAAAGAAAGGGAGCGGGTGGTTGGGGAGCCACCCAGGCACGCCCCCCAGACAAACAGATACAGTAAAGATTCAGTAGTGAGTGGTGCCGGCAAATACGATTACAATTTGTTACACTTACACAGCACAAAAATGCAGACCAACCCCCCGAAAAAAAAAAACATAGTCAAAGAAAACAACGCCAAAGAGTCGCCAGTTGTGGTTATACAAATCTGGAATCTTTGAATCTGTGGCATCATCAACCTGACCAAAGAAATGCCCAGAAAACGACACGCATAAATCAAGGCAGCGCTGCCTCGAATCGATTGAGTGAAAGGGAGAGTGAAAGTAATAGTGAAAGGTCTCCAGAACTGGCGACCCAAGGGATGTTTTCAGTCTAATCAAAATCAATGCAAGGCAAGGGGCAAGCGGACAAGGGAATTGGAAACACGAGTCTCTTGGCACACGCTTCTTTCTCTCTCGCTCTCTAGCACTTCTCTTCTGATCGTCTCAGCCGACTACAATTAATTAATCAAAGTCAGTCAGAAGACAAGACCTTCGGGAATTGAACGACAATGACGATCCATTCATGAGTTATTAATAAACCAACGATCGTCTTGGGTTCTCTCAACTCTCTTCACACCACTCCACTGTACTCCGGAAGCGGCTGCAGTTGCTCTCGACATTTCTCTTGGATCAGGAATAGGTACAACATTTGACTTTTATTAATTACAACTAGATTTTTATTTATAACAACAAATTGTTCACATTTATCAAATTGGCTTAGGACATACAGTAAATACATCTATGTATTAATTATCAAGATTTGATTGTGTTTTATTCTATGTTCTTTTGTTTTCGCCTTTGATGTTTTCGATGCTGTTGTTTCTGTTTCTTAAAATTGTTCGCTATATTTGAGCTTCTGCCAACCGGCGCGTTGTCGTCGCATATCTCTATAGCTATTCGGCAGTCCATAGAAAAAGTATATTGATAGACCTACAGAATTGAACAGAAAACATAACTCAATGGATTAGTTTTATGCATTATAATAGGAACAGCAGGCACATGCTTTTAAAAATATTTTAAATACCATTTAATTTTTACATAATCTATACTATACCTAAATATATAACTAATAAAGAATTTTTATTTGCATATTTGGAATAATTATTGAATAGATTAAAAGGCAAAGCATTTGGATTTTATATGATTTATACAAAATTCTATAAACTGGATACACATTTACCATTTTTTTTTTTTGGTTAATATCACAAGGTGTTATCCTCACGCTTTGAATCATTGGTAGAAAGGAAAGAATATACTTTTAAGCTGTAAGCTAAACTCAAGGTTAGAAAAGCTTTATCCACACTCAAAAATATCTAGTAATATCCAAGTTATAACAATTAAGTTAGTTAAACTTTTTGTGACAAATTGAATTATCTTCTGACAGGCCATTTATAACAATCGTGATTTAAAACATTGCTTTGAGTAAAAAATCATGATATGGTCACACCCGCATATCTATCGGTATAATGGGGTAACTATCAAATACTGTATAAGTTTGCATTCCTTTATTATCAAATATGATAGAGCGATCTACACGTATATGTCACTTGCAAGAGTTATCCAATAGACTTTGAGTGGCATCCGCTTCTGTTTATTGGTCTTATGGCGATGCGAGCGTAATTTTCGCAATTCAGAATTTTTGCAATTGAATTTGCACGCAATTCCCCCTGCTACAGTGCATCCTATTTACAACTAAGCACTTATCAGCTAATATTGCCTTCATTCAGCTACAACTACAACTACATAGACAACATTTGATTACTACAGATAACAACAACTACGCTACTTGTACAGTGTGTTTGCAAAATTGAGAGTTGCAATCCCCCTGCCGCGTTTTTGGCTCATTCAATTGCCGTTTCCTCGATGTACGTCGATTGCGGCCGACGTCGCTGCACTAACATATCCGCTCCCGGACGCTGTTGCAGTCGATGTGAGGGACCTCGTTGCAATATGGCCTCCAATTTCGCTTTGAATGGCACCGGCTCCGACTCTGGCTGTGTTAGTTGCTCAACGGACGTTACATCCACGTTCTTGGCGTCTACAACGAGCTCTCGGCTTAAACTAGGTCGCTGTTTATGCAAACTAATGCTGTTTATGGTCTTGTACAAAACCGGATCGAATTTCGGGGGCCGCGGTATATGACCAGCTTCCTTAGATACAGTTGCAGTCTCATCATAACCATTAGTATTTACATCACCCTTACTGTTATTGTTATCACCAGCTTCAGTTCTAGTTGCAGGATTTGCATCTTCATTGTCTGTTTTTAGTTCTCGAATTGCCTGCATCAGCAACAATCGGACATCACTTTCACTTTTTGATTGCTTAAGTTGAGGTCGCTTCTTAGCTGTCTCCGGCCGCTCTTGCAGCTTTGAAGGTTCCTCGTTTCTCTTGGCCCTAAATGTATCGTGGTTGGGATTCATGAATATATTGCTCAATCGATTCTTAAACTTTTCCGAATGCAACGGGTCGTCAACAACAGAGGCAAGTGATCCCTGTGACGATATAGAGACAATTGAAGCAATTCTTTTGAGTTGAGATGCAACACTTGATGTGTCTGTGTTTTTAATATTTCTAGCCATTTCTAGCTCCTCATAAAAAGTAATGCTGTCGAACATCTCGTTTAACATTTCATTTGCAGCCTGCTTGCAGTCCTCTATTCTACGTAGTTCCAAGGACTGCTGACTGCTCGCATCATCATCATCACTGCTGCTGCTATGCACAGTGGCAACAATTGTTGTCTCAATTACACTGGGATACATTTCCGAATCAATGCTAAAGTTTCGCGCAAAGATATGCTGCTGATCCAGCTGCTGCTGCTGAACATCCTCCGCTTCTAGCACATCATCTAGCATAGCCAGCACTGAGTGTTCATCCACTGTTGATCTGGAATGCTCGCTCTTTGTGTCCTCCACATAAAAGATTTTGCCATTGGAATGTTTATGTTCCTTTAAGTCTTCGAAAACTTCACTCAAATTCTGTATCTGATCCAAGCTGCAGGAGTCTCTGACAATCTGTGTTGAACTTGTGATTGTACTCTGCTTGGATATATAACCATTGCCATTATTTTTGTCTAAGTTTACTTTTTCTGGCATTTTTAATGCTTTATAGAACTCAATGCGCTCTGGATTGCGTTTCTTTGGATCTTTGATGTCGTACAGGCACCAGCATGCAATAATTATGGGTATACCTATAGCATTACAGTTAGTATTATAAGTTAACATGCATTAGTCAGTAGCTACAACATGCAAACAAAGAAAGAGCTAATCGAACTCACCCACAATCATCCAGACACCAAAACGTATCCATGTCCAGCTATCCAGCTGCAGCATTAGATAAATATTGATAAATATACTAATCGCAGGCACCACTGGCACAAAAGGCACACGGAACAGACGACTTCTCGCCTCACGGGGCTGCAAACAGGTGAGCAACAGCACAACTCCAATCAGCACTACCAGAACTATGAGCACTGTTAATGCCCAAGGCTTTCGGGAGCTGATGGCCGGATATGCCTGCATCAATAACACTCCAAGACCCAGTGAGAGCAGACCTAAAGAGCAAACAAAATAGTCATTTAAGTCAAGTTTGTCAAGTGAAATATTACTCTACGTCCTGCTTTTAATTCAGAAAAACTTTATGTTGTTTTAACTAAATGAAAAAAGAGATTATTTATTATTTATTCGATAAGTAATACTTACAGAACAAGGACGTCAGAACGCCTACAATTCGCGAGGAGTATGCGTTGGGCTCCGGAATGCGATGTACATTGAAAAGCTGTGTGCAAACTGAGCTCCAGGTGAATCGTGCATGTCTCGATGTCAGCGAGGTTGTTTCAGAGATGGTTTGAGATGAGTGCTCTTCCATATCACAGTACTCCATGTAGCGTAGAATAGTTATGGAAATGGCCACAACACTGTAGGCCAACAGAGTGCCAATGGAGAGCAGGCTCACCAGCTGTGCCAGATCAAAGAGACCTGATATGATAGCCGTGAAGAGAGCTGAAACAATAGAGCCTGTTACGGGCACCTGAAAGCGTGGACTGATCTTGCCCAGGAAGCGAAACAGCAGCCCATCCTGTGCCATCGAATACATGACTCTCGGCAGTGGAAAGAGTGCCCCAAACAAACTGGCCAGCAGACCAACAAGTCCACCAATTGTAACAATCCACATGGCCACTGGCCAGCCCACATATTCAAAGGCATAAGGCAATGGAGCATTGACATCCTGCACATAGTACGGCAACATCAGTGTGAGTACTGTGGATACTCCAAAGTAGCACAGGAAAATGATCAATAGCGATAGCAGAATGGAACGTGGTATATTCTTGCGGGGATTCTGAACCTCCTCGCCCGTTGTTGCAATGCAATCGAAGCCAACAAAGCCAAAGAAGCAAGTGGCGGCCCCTTGCAGTGTACCCTCAAATCCAAAGGGAAAGAAACCTCCATCGCCAATATTGGTGCCATTTGTCACATTTGTCATCGCATTCACTGTCCAATTACTGAAATCAGCTGTTAAATTAATCATAAATATTAATTGCTGGAGTGCTTTAGTTGCGCAGAGTCAATGTTAAGTTATACATTTAATTTCATAAATTGCATTTTTAGTCTTATGCATTTTTATCCAGCTAACTGCAAATTGCTTACACTTTAATACCTGCCTTTATAACATTACATCAGGAATGATATTTAGATAAAATATTTGTGGCAATAGATCTAACAGTATATTTCAATTCACTTAAAACTTAAATATATCATATGCATTAACGTACAACTGACATTTTACCGTCTTTTAATACTTACCCTTAAATGCACCGGCAACTATAACGAAGCCCAAAATGAAAATGTTGACGCACGTCACAAAGTTGTTGACCATTGCAGATGTCTCCACACCAAAAGCCAATGCCACTAGAAGGGAGAAAATGACAAATCAGCTAGTTCCGATTATTAAAATCAACGTTTAGTCACTTACCACCAAAAACAACGACCAAGCCAAAGGCCAGAAAATCAAAATAACTCCCAAGGAAGCTAACATGCATTGGCGCAATATTTGCAAAGGTTTCCTTGAGCGCATCATTGAGCAGCGTGTCCAGATAGAGACTGATGCCACGACAAACGCTGGCCGTGCCAATTACATACTCCAGTATTAGATTCCAGCCAATGACAAAGGCCGCAAACTCTCCAATGCACACATAACTGTAAACATAAGCTGAACCAGCCTTGGGCACCCGAGCACCGAATTCCGCATAACAAATGCCTGTCGGAAGGTGCATTTAATACAGTTAGTACTGAATGTGCATACACGAGAATATGTTTCAATTTACCTGCAAGGAGGGAGGCAATTGCGGCTATGGCAAAGGATATCATGACCGATGGACCCGCCTGCTCCTTGGCTATTTGGCCAGCCAGCACATATACACCGGCGCCTAGAGTGGAGCCTACTCCCAGTGCTGTGAGATCCCATAGGCCAAGGACCCGATTCAGTTTCGTCTCACCCTCAGTACCATCGGCAATCAGATGCTTGCGACGTGTTAGCACCTTCCACGCCGAATATTGCTGAACCATTTCGGTATCTCTGCAAATACACACAGAGGTTCAATAAACCGAGAATTAGTATCTGCTGCTATAGACACAATATAAAAAATTCCATCTATATTAGACTTAGCTTAGGGTTTTGATTTGATCTTTATAGCTGCCATGTATTGTATGCATTGTCACACATATTGTATGCATATGTCACATTGGCTTATCAATCCAGCTTCGAGGCTTTCGATTATACAATGCGGTACAAATTATTCAGTTCGCACTGCTATCATAGTCAATTCCTGGCAAATTAAATCGAGGCTAGGCCATTGTGCCGAGTTTGAACTCAATTGTATCGCACATGCGACTTTAGTAGAAACATATTCTCTTATAATCAATATGACGCAGCGGGTGAATTCTATTTTTAATTGAACTACATTTGCAAAGCTATTATAGTATGTTTGATGTACATGATACAAGGATGTATAGAGAAGTTAATTGCATATTTATAAAAACAAAATGGTTATTTTCTGGATCTGTTGTCGTTCACTTTTTTTTATCGACGTAAGAGCTGAGTGGCTCCTTTTTAATCACAGCAAATTTGTACTTATATAAAATTAAACTTTCTTGATTACCTATATATTATCACTAGCTGCAATTTAAGAATACGTTTTCATTTTTGGGCTTGGTCCTCTTATCCAATGACTAAGCAAGCTAACTGATAAGAATAGATGTTGAACTACTATTTGGTGCTTACGGTTTATTTACATGTGTGCTTCCTCTTGATGTCTTTGCTTTTGTTTTTTTGTTTTTGCAGTGCTTATAAAGATAATTAAGTGGGTCTAGGTAAGCAACCAGTGTCGAATGAAGAGTTATGTATGTTCGTGTGCAAAGTTTATGTAATAATATATTCTATGATTGTTTAAAACATTATTTACCACATTTTTAATAAGTTGACTTACCAACTTTCAAACGATTGCCGACTGCTGCACTTGCTGCTGCAAACACTGTACACAAATTTGCTTTGGATGTAACGAGTCAGTTTGTGCTGCTTTAAATATATATGAATATATATATATATATATATATTTGGTAAGTAGTAAGTGTATTTAGATTGATTCAACTTCGCTGCCGACGACAACACAACTGGCAGAGTTTGCACTCTAAATGCGTCTGCCAGGCGGACGTTAAGTTACAGCCGCGAATTGTTCTTTAAGATAAGAAGACAACGGCCGCAGAGAGACAGCTAGAGAAAAAGAGAGAGTAGCGAGCATCAGATACTGATAAGAGATACAAAAGTGCCGCGAGAGTGCGTTCAACAAAACAAACACCAAAAAATAAAACAACGCTACAGGTAAACTGGGCAGATACACGGCAGAATCCGTCGAGGGGTTTGTAATTAGAGTGACTATGAAAATTAGCAGGTAGTAGCTACGAGAAAAATACTGTCGATGACGTTTCGCTCAGTATTACGATCAGTTTTCAACCTGTAGATCTCAGCTGTTATTGCAGGTGGCACACCCCGCACGTCCTTCAGTTTGTGTGCTTGTCATTTAGTATTGTTATTTATGTTGTTCAGATAAGATTGTTATTTGTCGTATTGATTGTTTTTATAGTTCCGATCTGTTCGACTTGACTTTTAATACCGACGCGCTTTGCTGCCTTTTGCTGCTGTTGCTTTTGCTCTCGCCGATTAACGTTAACTGAAACTGTGCAAAAATAAGCGCATACCTATATGGGAAATATATTGCAATATCAGTTAGCAGCGAGAGAAAGAGAGAGAGAGAGAGAGTGAGTTAACAACTGTAACTTGTTGATAAATATTTGTTTTGTTTCATTTCATTTTATGGGTCAAGCAGCGCAGCGAGGTAAATTAAATTTATAGGCTCTTAATCCGCGGAGCTCTTATTCCCTAATGGAGTGCCCAAAATAACCCTATAGGCTGATCATTTATTTTCATTTATGTATTTCTAAATATACATTTTATCATAATTTATAAATATAAATATATATATTTCTTTTTTTCAGAGTCCAAATTGATTCACGTCGAGTCTAGATAAGATTTAAAGTGCAAAATGCAATCTGAACACACACAAGTGTCAAACACATGCACAACAGTTAATTATAATAACCATACATATATATTTTTCTTACTAATAAAATATATAATTTATGATTACTGATAACAATGAGATAGCTACCAAGACAGAGCTCATTAAATGTATTGATTATTAAGATTCTATCATTATGTTTAAGAACTTTCGTTGTTTGTAGCTGCTGCTGCTGCACCAATTAGCAAACCCCCTGGGACTCTCTAATACACACCTAAGCACACACACATATACAAACTATTGTTCTTGAAACACTATTATTTCTCATATGTGTGATAAACACCTCGCCATTAGCAACTATTAAATTATCTATAAACTGATTACGGCCGCTATTTAACCTAAACGATCTGTCGCTTATTGCTATGCGTCACATTTGGATTATGCACTGAGAGAAATTAACAATATTATTATTACCTTAAAGTTGCTTAAGTTTTATAGTGTCAGATTTTGACAATTATGCTTAAGATATGTCTTTGTAAATGTGTGACCATAGTGCGACTCGGCTGTAAGTCAGATAACCTTTTTAAATTATTATTTTAAAAATTTTGTAACAAATTTTGAAATAAATTTCATTTTATTGATAAAACAGTTCTTTTCGGTCAGTGTTATCGGTATTTTTTGGATTACGCAGCAATGTCACAGATTAAATGATCAAACAACTCGAGTACAAACAAGTACGAATTTAAGTTGTACTACTCATTCCCAAAATCAAAAATACACACTCACACACACAAACTAATAATCGTAATCGAACAATATGTGAGTTCGCTGCGCTGATTAGATATTTGAAACTCTTCGCACATAATACGTTTGCGGGGACCACCAAAAGAAGAGTGGGAGCAGAGTCTAAATCACGCAGCACGCGTTTTATGGGCATTAAAATTTTACTGCCACTGACGAAGCTTCCTACTGAGTGAATTCCTACAGACACATGCTCAACAAATACTGCTGCTTTGGAGCACTAGGAGGCATTGGGGACAACTAGGAGTTTACAAACAAAATGAGCGGAAATGCTTAGCACATGTGGCTGAGATTGCAAATTGGCATTGTGATTGCCTTTGTTGTCGCCAGCAAATATAAATGATCTAATTTAAATAATTGCACCTAGCATCTAGTATGCTTTATATGACCTTACTGCCTTCATTTAATGCTAAATTGACGAAGAACTTAACTGGATGTTTTGATTAAACACAATCAAATGGATAATAAGAAACCACAAAACTAATTGAAGAAGAGTTTGTTTAAACAAGATAAAACCAAAGAAAGAAAGAAAGTAATAAAAAATGTATAGAAAACAAGTAAGAAGGCTCTAATCGAGAAATCCCGACTAGACGATACCTTGATCCCTATTCTTTACGCGTACAGTCAGTGTTTGCAAATATGTGTTTTTGTATTTACGCACATACTGCATTCTGCATACACAACTTCAATGTCCCATATCTCCGGTGTTTCTTAACCGATTTTAATAAAACTTCACAGATTGTCATTATTTTGTTCATTATTTCAAATGCCATCTCAAAGTTTTCAAAGTTCAAGTTTTTGTTATTAGCGATCACATGTGTATATCGAAAACGGGATGAGTTATCGAAAACAAACTTGTACTGCATAGGGATTAGGCGAGCTTAAGTTCCAAATCTGGAGTCTCTAGCTCTTATAGTCTCTGAGATCGGTTGGCTCATACATACGGACAGACGGACAGACGGACGGACAGACGGACGGACAGACGGACATGGCTATATCGACTCGGCTGTTGATGCTGATCAAGAATATATATACTTTATGGGGCCGGAGATGCTTCCTTCTGCCCGTTACATACATTTGCACAAAACCATTATACCCTTTTTTCCCATTTTTAATTGGATCAGGGTATAAAAAATAAACAGCAAAATAAAAATTTTAACATATTATTGTCACACTTTTCCGCAAACCTAGTGAATGGATTTTAAGAAAACCTTAGCTTTTGCATCAAAATATACACAGACCAACATAGACATTAACTTTTAAAAATATTTTGCGATTGGGGCAGCAGACGGAGTAATAAAAGCAGAGACTGAAGTGCGAAGGTACAAAAATAAAATCATTCGGTGGGAATCAACTAAAAATAGAATTTAAAAATATTTATATGTTTTTGAATTGTTAAAATTATGATATTAATAATTCATTTAATTAATATTACTTGGATAATTTAGTTATTTTTGTAATTTTCTTTAATAAAAAAATAATATTTATTTGTAAAAGAAACTTTAGTAGGCGTACTTTAAACGTATTCAAAGAGAACAATTTAGATTTCATAAAGAGCTGAAAGTTTCTTTGAATTTATTTGTAAGGCCTGTGCAAAGATGACTGTTTCCTATACAGCGGAAGTTGCTACCGTTCGCTATTTTGGCTGCTTTTGGAGACTGTTAGCCAGGTAATATGAATAAATTTCCATCTGCCGAAAGTAATACATATATTACAAACAATCGCTAGATGGCGTGCAAGCATTTACAAAATAATTTGGCCCGATTTATTGGCATATTTAATTGCCTTTTATGCTATGGCCTTACTGTATCGCTATTGCCTTGAAGGCCAATCCAAACGGTAAGTTGAATCTTATCGCTTTTCTATTAAAATCTGCCTAATTCTGATCCCCAGTGTCTTTGAAGACATTGTTGAGTATTGTCGCAGTTATGGCGCATTGATTCCATTGTCATTTGTACTTGGTTTTTATGTAACCATTATTGTGGGGCGCTGGTGGAATCAATACATAACCGTACCCTGGCCAGATCCATTAGCCGTCTATGTTAGCGCCTTAGTGCGTGGCCAGGATGATCATGGGCGTCTGATGCGTCGCACCATAATGCGTTATGTTTGCCTATCGCTGACTATGGTGTTGACAATGATATCACCGGTAATAAAGCGACGTTTTCCCACCTACGACTACTTGGTGGATGCTGGTCTGCTTAATAAGAATGAGGCACTTATTATTACAAAAATGGACGAGAAGTTTCCCAAGCATTCCAAGTACTGGATGCCCCTCATGTGGGCCTCAAGCATTATGACTCGTGCACGGAAGGAGGGACGAATTTGGGATGATTTCTCGCTCAAGTCGATGATAGATGAGCTGAACAAGTTTCGTGCTGGCTGCAATATGCTTACACATTACGATATGATAAGTGTACCGTTGGTTTACACGCAGGTGGTCACACTAGCAGTCTATACATACTTTATTGCTGCCATCTTTGGGCATCAATATGTCGATAAGGTCGGATGCAGTGTTGTCAATTTTTATTTTCCCGTCTTTAGCACACTGGAATTCTTTTTCTTTATGGGCTGGCTAAAGGTTGCCGAGACATTGATTTGTCCTTTTGGCGATGATGATGATGACTTTGAGCTCAACTGGGTTATCGATCGCAATCTACAAGTAAGCTATTTGATTGTAGATGAGATGCACAACGATCATCCCACTCTGGTCAGGGATCAATACTGGGACGAAGTCTTTCCCAATGAGCTGCCCTATGCGAATGAATCGCAACGACACGCACCGCCCGAAGCCTCCACAGCCAAATTAGACCTTTCCAAAATCACATCCTCTCAGATGCCAAAACCGAGACTGAATTCGAGCAGTGAACTCGACTTTACCGACTTTAACGGCGAGGATGACGAAAACGAAAATGAAGCTCGCAAAAAAGAAGCTAGAGAGCTGCGCATCAAGTTTGCTTCGCACCGTTTTGATATACATCTTAGTTCGTCGTCCATTTCTTTTGTTGATTTTACCACCTTAGAGCCGGACAAAGTTTCGGAAATTGGCGAAGAAGAGCAGCTACTTGATTTGACAACATTGCCACTCAGTCCCAAGACCAGCAAGGATGACTTTGATCGTCTGAAAGAGGAGCGTGAACGAGAACGTCATGCCCGGCAATTGCAGCATGCAGCTATGACCTTTGACCTGCTCAAGGGTGAGCTAACTAATCTTTCAGAATCGACACATCCATCCGCAGCCAGCTCGGCAAAAAGTACAGTATCGTCCCAAAAGTCAAATGTTCCCGGTCAGGAAGATAACGCACAGACTGATCGTAGTTATATACGCGACATATACAAGAAAAGTAACTAAAGTTACTGCTTTGAATCTTTAGAGACCATTCAAGAATTTTTAAAACAAGATTGTGTTCAAGATGTTAACTATTATTGTATAACTTCATAATTTATTATTAAAGAAATAACTTGAATGCCAAAACAGTAAACTCCATACAATTAGATTATTATATTTATCCATAGATTATAAATATTTTTCCTTTTTACCATTCTTATGCAGAACGCTTTATGTACATGACATAATCTGTAAAAATCTATCACATAATAATCTACCAATAAATTGGCTTTGGTACTCTACACATTTCCGGTTTTATTTATGTTATATTATATAATGTGTTTCTAGTAAGTTAAAGTAGGCGTTTGTATATTTCTCAGTCCGCCTTACTACATTACCTATTTTAGATTTTCTTAATTTAGTTTATTTAGTCGATTGTTTAAGCACAATCATGACTGTAACCTATACAGCTGAAGTGTGCACATCAAGGCGTGTTAGCAATTTTTTGCGTTTATTATTCAGGTAACTTTTTTTTAATTTTAAAATTTCGAAATAGACTAATTCTTACTTTATTTCCTTTTACAGATGGCGTGGTAGTATTTACAAACTGGTCTGGATTGATTTGCTTTTATTTATCTTTTTTTATCTGATACTGGCGGCAAGTTATCGTACGCTCATGAATGATGATGGAAAGAAGTAAAGAAGTACTTGTAAACTATTACTACATATTAATGATTAAATCAACTTTATCAAATTTAGAGTATTTGAAGCAATAGTTTTCTATTGTGCTAAAAATGCAAGTTTCATACCACTATCTTTTGTGCTTGGCTACTATGTGTCCATGGTAATGACACGTTGGTGGGACCAATATACAACTATTCCTTGGCCAGATTCAGTGGCCACACTCGTCAGCTCCAGTGTGCATGGCTTCGATGATCGTGCAAGGGCCATGCGACGCACAATACTTAGATATGTGTGCCTATGCCAGGTGATTGTATTCACAATGATATCGCCGAGTGTTAAAAAGCGTTTCCCTACCTACGACCAAATCATTGATGCGGGTCTGATGCAGGAGAACGAGAAGACTATCATTGAGGCTTTGGATCTGGCGTTCCCGAACTATCCCAAGCACTGGATGCCTATTGTCTGGGCAGCAAGTATTGTGATGCGCGCCCGAAGGGAGAACAAGATACGTGATGATTATGCTGTGAAATCGATTATTGATGAGTTGAACAGCTTTCGTGGCAGTTGCGGATTCCTTTTGTACTATGACTGGGTTAGTATACCCCTGGTTTACACACAGGTGGTCACACTGGCCACCTATACGTTCCTCGTGTGCTGTGTCATTGGACAGCAGTGGATTGAAGATTCAAATAGCCGTACAGCTTTAAATAGAGTGGATCAATATTTTCCAATATTGACGCTCTTGCAATTCTTCTTTTATATGGGCTGGCTTAAGGTGGCCGAGTCTTTAATCAATCCTTTTGGCGAAGATGATGACGACTTCGAGGTAAGTCATTGAAAAATTAACTCCAGCTTACAAATTAACACCAACTTGGCAGCTCAACTGGATGATCGATCGAAATCTTACTATATCCTATTTAATTGTCGATGAGATGCATCAGGAGCATCCGGAGCTGCTCAAGGATCAATACTGGGATGAAGTGTTTCCTACTGAGCTACCCTATGCAGACGAATCGAAGCGTCAGGGTCCACCGGAGGCATCCACAGCCAAATTAGTTCAGTCTAAACATCTTTCTGAGGTACGTACACACAATATTTAACATAAAACATAAACACACGCTAGTAAAATTAATTTATTTTTTTTTTGGTGTTAAGCTTTCTGCTGAAAAATCTGTGGAAAATACTTTTCAAGGAGGTGTTAATTTTTTCCCCGGCTCAACTCCAAGTTTCAGTTCTTACTCCAGCTCTGAACTTTTTCGCATGCGCAACGGCAACGTCTCTCGAGTCACATTTCGTAAAGGTGGCTCTAATTTAAATTTGAGAATGAGAGCTGATAGATCCAGTGCAGCTAGCTGTACGCATTTAAGTAAGTAATAAGTGTAAACTTATCTAACGTGTGGATAATTGCAGTAAACTTGGAGGAGTTGATCGAACAGCGCAATCGTGAAAAAAGAGAGCGATTACGTCATCGCTTCCTTAATATGCGCTCAAATCAAAAACCTTCGTCTGGACGTTACATTGTTACGGTATTACATCCTCCATCGCCACGCGGTAGCCAAGCTTCACATGATATGTCAGGCGAGGAAGAGGAACATGTGCGCGAAGGAGAGGAGCTTGATGTTCCCAATAAGAAACAAGATTGATAAGACAATATTATTTATTGTTTTTGTTTTGCAAAAAAATAAAATGATATTTTAAAGTAAAATAAAATAAGTTTTTGTTAAAGATGCTAGAGGGACACTCAAATTAAAGTGTCCAACAAAATGTACATATCCAAACCCGAATACATTAATGTGTTATCCGTTTTGTATTCACTTTTTAGTGATGGGTTAAGACACTCAGTTTATTATTTTTTTTTTTCAACATTTATAAGCCACAGTAAGATTGTGAAGCTGTGAATCTCTGACATCTGACGTGGGAAAAATAAAAAACAACAAGTAAAATGGCTCATTGTTTGCATTATCATATCTGAACATCTGAAAATCTGACACGACGCGTGCTGTTATTTTCTCATTTTTATTTCATTTTGTTTTTGCTACTGACAGCCATATTCTCTACATGTGCGGACAGGCGTGAGGTTGGTTTAAAATACAAAAAAATTTATATATAAATTGTAGTGTCAGCCGCTATTTATGAAAGTTTCAAAATTGTATTACTTTTAATGCACGCTTGTAATGTTGTTAAATGAGTTTCGATTCAGTTCGCCATTTAACTCATTTGGGTGTTGACTTGTTGAATTTTTATTTTTATGTACATGTATATATTTGTCGGTTTGATTTTTTTTACGCCAATATATGTATTCGAAACATATATATAGCCGGTGCCAATCAGTCAATTTTTAATAATTGCACTGCGATATGTACATTGTCAGTAGACCACAAGCAAAAAACGAACAGAAAAGTTGCGATTCCCATAGCTGACTTGAAATTGCTCTATTCACAGATAAATATATATTTTTATTGAATATGAAATTAATTTAAACTACATATTGTTATTGTTTCTTGTTAAACTCTGCGTTATATTTTTCGAAATTAAAATCTTTTTTTTTTTTAAATCATTGATTCATTTGCTATTTTTGTTACTAAAGCTTAAATTGAATGTCATTTTGCTATATATGAAATAAAAAATTTAATAAAAATAAAAATATTTAAAATAAACTTGGGCTTATTGATTTGTAAAATATTTCTTAATTTATTGCACACTCTCATTAGATGTTTAATTTTCAAAGTAAGCAAATAATTGTCTAAAAAGTACTTTGATTTAATTATTGCTAATCCGTATTGTAATAATAACGATTTATACCCAGTTTTCGCTCTAGTTTTTCTTTTCCAACCTCTGCATTCTTTTTCTTCAAGAAGTGATCGTTTAGAGAAATTGCGTTATTCCGTTACATGTTTCATTAGTTTCTGCCTATTGCTCTTTTTTTGGTCAGTTTATGGTTGTGAGGTCTTATTTCATGCATTTGCGCATCGCGTAGTTATGTTTTGCTCATGTCGCGTGGCTGTGCTGATTGACGACATGGTAGCCACTTGGCAACAACCGACTGAGGATTGCACTTGCTGAAGGATGAAGGTGGCGGAGAAGCATGTGATGATGGAAGTGCAGGGACGTTGGCTGGTGTCAAACAAAAAAGGGGTTAATTTAATTTCGCGCACGAACGCATTTGTCCATAATTGGCAATTAGCACTGGCCAATGGCATAGCCAGCAACATGGCCTGTGTGTTATACACACACACATACAACTTACAACGTGGTCTACGTTTGCATTTTGCATTTGGCCAACAGCAACAAATATTTGCTCGTATCCGTTTTATGGATCCTGCATCCTTTCAATGAATGTTTGCCGTTCTTTTTATGTTGTGAGCGAATTTAAAAAAAAAAAATTCGAATTATTGAGGCGTTGAAACAACAATCATCGCCTCACAACATGCAATATCGAATATTTATTGCCTGATTGCAGCTGCTGTTCGGCCACATTATTTGCAGCAGCCAAGCAAAATGCGATGTATTTAATGCTGCAACTGTGTGCAATTGGAATGGAATCTCTGGGAAACTTGCAACTCACCCAACGATTTGAACTCATTTTTCACACCATTTTTCAAAGTCTCTTTCGTAATTTGATGACACCACTGGGAGGGCACATTTACCTCGAGCCTCAAGTATATGGTAACTTTTAGCCTTCTTTTTAGTAGGGGTAGTTTCGCTTATAGAAGATAAAAATAATCTAGAAAAATTTGCAATGATGTCTACAAGTTTATAAAATACTATTACAAGATATTATGTTCGAAATTTAAATAGCCTTTCTCCTTGACGAACTACAGCACCTTACATTTATATGTTATAACCCTTATCTTAGATAAATCTATTTGCAGAGCATTGGATTGCCTTTCAAATGAAAGTTAACCCCAAAAAGGACCCAGTATCCATTTCCCAGTTTGTGAAAAGCGCATTAGTCGCTAGCTACAACACGGCTGGACATTATCGTAAACATCTTTGACGCTTATCCTAGCTAATGCTAATGTCCTTTCGCTCCATCTCACTCCCTCTAACACTGCTTTGGCTACCTTTTCGGGACTGGCGATTGTGTTGTTAGAAGGCTAATTATGTGACAGCCTATTAGCAACTCGATAAATATGTGCCCAGCGGAGAGTGGAGAGCAAATAGACCCATTCCAATAAAGCTACTTTTTTGTGCCCCATGCGAAAAGTTTGCTTTATGGCGCCTACCCGTTCTCCGCCTGCCCCACTTGCTTTGGGGCCTCATTCATTAGATATGCGAACCCTGCTCCCGGGCTGATTATGACAAAGCACTTTTACCCAATTGGGTAAATTAGGTGGAAACTGAAAACTAAATGAAACGGAACTCGGCATACGCCCACTTTTTCCCGGTCGCCCGTCGCTCTAATTTCGAGAGACAGAAAAAAACAGAAAAGCATCTAACAAAAAAAAAAAAAAAAAAACGGAGAAGAAAAAACCGTTGCTCTCTGACGATTTTTTGCCGTGCAACATCAGAGTTCGTTGCTGGGAGAGCTCAGACCACCGTTCCCCCAAACCGTAGCAATTATTTTGCATTAACAAAAGGGTTTAACATTTGGCGTTTTAGCCAGTTTCGACTGAAGCGACGTCCGGCAACGTTTAACAACAACAAGCCGCACATTATGGGGCATGGAATGGGTGACTGCGAAAAGGAAAGAGAGTTGGGGGTGTTGGCATTTTGGATATTTGTCCTGTGGGCTTGTATGCCTTGTAATTCATTCGTTACATTCGTTACGTTGCGTTTGTGACGTTTGGTTTGGGCTTTTTTTTTCTGTGTTTTTAGTTGTGCGGTCGCAGCGACGACGATAAATTGTTGTAATTAATTTTTATTTAACTGTGAAAATGGAAATGGAAATTTTTCGTTCTTGTTACGTTTGTTGTTGTTACGTTTTCAGGATTGGCTTAAAATGTAAATTATTATTGCGGCCAGGGAATTCTGTGCGTTATGTTGTGGAGGCCACAAAAAAAAATAAAAAACAAGTAAGAAGGCTCTAGTCGACTAGACGATACCCTGATCCCTATACTTTACGCGTACAGTCAGTGCTTGCAAGTATGTGTGTATGTTTGTACGCGTATACTGCATACTGCATATCATTCAATATCCCATATCTCCGGTGTTTCTTATCCGACTTTAATAAAAATTTCACAGATTGTTATTACTTTGTTAAATGTATCAAACGCCGTCTCAAAGTTGTGCAAATTCAATATTTTGTTGTTATCGATCCCATGTGTATATCAAAAACGGGATGAGTTATCGAAAACAAACTTGTACTGCCTAGGTATTAGGCGAGCTTAAGTTCCAAATCTGGAGTCTCTAGCTCTTATAGTCTCTGAGATCGACGCGTTCATACATACAGACGGACAGACGGACGGACGGACAGACGGACATGGCTATATCGACTCGACTGTTGATGCTGATAAAGAATATATATACTTTATGGGGTCGGAGATGCTTCCTTCTGCCTGTTACATACTTTTGCACAAAACCATTATACTCTTTTTAAACATTTTTAATGGGATCAGGGTATAAGAAAAAGGGAGCGAGTGGCGGATGTTGTGCAGATTTTGGGTTCATGGAACGTTCATACTATCTATTAATTAAGCTGCGTCAGTATGTGCGTGTTGATGTGTGGATGTTCCTACTCACCCCTCTTCCGGCTTAGTGTTGCCTGTAAGTGATAATTACAAGTTGGCAACTTTTACACTCAATTGTCACAATTACAGGGCTGCAGCAGAGTTGAGAAGAGGCGAAGCGAGGCTAAAAGTAATTACAATTACAATTCCAAAAGACAAACACACATAAAAAAAAAACAAATTTGCAGTCGCCAAGTTCCTAGTTAAAGTTAAAGTTTTTGAAGAGCAGCGTCTTGTTTGCGTTTGCTTAATTTATCAAATACACAAACGATCATCTAATACTTCATTTGAGTGTGGCCAAAACAAAACTTTAACGCTTGAATCCTTTAATTTAAAACAGCTTCGTTCTCGCGCTCCCTACAAATGTGGGCAAACTTTTGTCTAAGTATTACCAATAAAATAGATGGAGAAATAGTCAAAAACTATTTGGTCGAAGATAAAAAACTTTTTGTTGCCCAAGAAATTGTTCGTGGAAGGGCAAAAAAAAGTACGAGGGATAAGGGGAGACAGCAACAAATTCCAACAGGAAATAGCTTGGCTTACTTATATTAAAATTCCCCAAAAAGCTAAAAAGACAACAAGAGCAAGCTAAAAATGAGTGCAAGCGAACTAAAAGTGAAGCTAACTGAAAACTGAACTGCAAACGATATTTGAGCAGCCAAAGAAGGGGTTTCAAATTTTAAGTAAGTGTTTGGTTTGAGCTCTGAGCAATGCCACTAAAGGGATCTAAAACTCCTTGCATACAATTTTGTGCCAAACTGCAGAGTTTGAAAGTACAAAACCCGAATGCATTGGAATGCTGCATAGCAGTAAAACGAGCATCATCCGCTTAGGGCACAAAATGAATGAATAAATAAATGAGTGAATGGATAACTGAATGAACGAACGAGAGTTAGGAAACACAAAACTAGAATAGAATTCATAATTGCTGCAGTTCATCTCACTTCGCAAGGAAAGCACTTAAATCATTTACAACTTTATTTTTATTAAGTAAAATTGCTTAATGTAGTTGTTTGAAATGTATTTTAATTTTACATTCTGAAATATATTACCATAAAGCTTAAAGAAATACATAATTTTTTTTATAATTACTGATTTTAAAATATATTTTCTTATCTTATTTATCCTTAAATCGTATAAATAGAATATTTTTTTTCTGCTTTTATTAACAAGATTTGAAAACTTAACACACATTTGAAGTCAATTTTTGACGCGTTTGAAAAGACGTCGACAAAGTTAGCCAAAAAAAAAAAATGCATATAAAAACCAATCAAAGTTTCAAAACAGTTTGGAACAGGTGTTTTGCCAAAGCATACACCCCTCATACAAACAGTGCTAAATCAGACGACACCCTCTTTCATTTTTCCCTTTCCCGCACCTTATTTACGTTGGTTGTCCACCATTCAAGCGAAAAACACGCACAACTTTTAGCTACTTGTAATTAGCTTTTCTTGTTCGATTCGCTGGCAGCCACAACTTGAACTGAACCACACAGCTAGCTTTCGGTAAAAGCGACAGTTCCTAAAACGCTTAACACGCAGGCCTTATCCAAACGGAACCCCCCTGCCTGCCCCTCTGTTCATCCATTCGTAGCAACACATTTTTGCGTGCCTCGGCAGCTAGCGAAATTTGTTCTTGCGCTCTGAAAGATTTAACTTTTTGATTGAGAAAACATCATTAACGCACGTAAAAGGCCAACTATTTACGGGTGCGCGTTTGTATGTGTGTTTGCGAGTGTGTGTGTGTGTGTGAATGTGTGTGAGTGTTGCTGGTGTCTAGGTTAAAAGTTTTTGGTTTTTCTGGTGCTAAAAATCAAATAGGGGAAAGCATTGCTAAGAAGAAAGACGAGATGAAGGAGAAGTAGGAGGACATTTCATGAAGAAAGTTTCTAATCACATTTACCGCAATTACTAACAAGGTTTTTTGTTGTTGAATGCGGTAGGTATTTTGACTGCTGTTGTTGTTGTTGTCAGCTTGGGTTGCTTGGTTTTTATTTAGGTTCAATGTGGGAATAAGATAGAGGGTTTTTTGAGCTTTGTTTTTTGAGGTATGTAAGTAGAACACAGCAAATTCGATAACATAATTAATTATACAATTTTTGCTTTTAATTTAAGTCGCACCACATCAGCCTTTCATTAGTTGCATTAAATTAATTAGGGAACGCAATAAAAGTTAAGGGAGGAGCTATTAAATTTAGATTTCAAGTAAAGTATGTTGTCTTGAAATTATGTAATAGTTTATGCAAGAACGTTCCATGAGAAGACGAAAATAATAACAAAAAAAATTCAATTTTCATTTATTTTGCTTTTCTTACGATTTTTAATCCACATTTAAGTCAAGTAAAAGCGTGCACCATTGCAATGCGATCCACCACTGGTGAGCCCCTAATTATACGCTGATCCCATTAAAAATGGATAAAAAGGGTATAATGGTTTTGTGCAAAAGTATGTAACAGGCAGAAGGAAGCTTCTCCGACCCCATAAATTATATATATTCTTGATCAGCATCAACAGTCGAGTCGATATAGCCATAATCCGTCTGTCCGTCCGTCCGTCTGTATGTATGAACGCGTCGGTCTAAGAGACTATAAGAGCTAGAGACTCCAGATTTGGAACTTAAGCTCGCCTAATCCCTAGGCAGTACAAATTTGTTTCCGATTTTCAATAACTCTTTCCGTTTCCGATATATACATGGGATCGATAACAACAAAATCTTGAATATAGAAAATTTTAAGAAGGTATAATGAAAATCTGTGAAATTTTTATTAAAATCGGTTAAGAAACACCGGATATATGGAACATTGAAGTTGAGTATGCAGTATGCAGTATGCACACAAACACATACTTGCAAGCACTGATTGTACGCGTAAAGTATAGGGATCAGGGTATCGTCGAGTCGGGATTTCTCGACTAAAGCCTTCTTAGTTTTGGGCCACAAACGAAAGTTAAATTCTCATTTTATTCAACTGCAGCCAAAAAATGTAAGTCAAGCGAACTAATTCAACCCTAACAAATTGATAATTCATTATCTGTGAAAGCAGGATCTATTGAAGGGATCGGTGCAAAGGATCATTCACATACACCAACAAAGTCAGCCCTTCCTCAGCTCAGCTACCTGAATGCCAAATTATTTATATCGCACTTAAATTGCCAATAAATAGAAAATTAACATTCTTTTGTCCCACGGCAACTTCAAAAAGGGTAAAATGGTGTCGTCGACAGCTGCGCCTAAATGCAATTTAGAATTTCTTATAGAGTTGCTGAACCGTGAAGTCGTTGATCGGGCCGCTTCTTTACTCATAAGAAGGCACTCATCCCCTGTCTCCTAAGTAAATAACAATTGAGTTTGCGAAAAAATATCAGAAAGAAAAACAATAATAGAGAGAAATTTCCAAAAGGCAACAATCTAAACCTTTAAGCAATTAATGCCCGAACGCTAATGATAGGGGCGAGTTTTTTAGGTGGCCAGGCGGCGCAAAAAAAAAAGGAATAACAATGATAATCCCAAAAAATATGAAACGAAGTACTTGGTACTTACTTAATTGCAATAAATGGACGCTTGGCTGCTAAACAAGTAACCGAGATTATGGGCCCAAATCGAAAAGTTTCTCAATATTTTAAATGCCCCGGCGGACTACCAGCTGTGTCGTCTCTATTATCCACTCTCTCTCTCTCTCTCTCTGTTTGTTCGCGGCTCTACTTCGGGAGGTAAGGGAGACGCTACGCTCAACAATATTTCATGCGCAAAAGTTTTCTTATGGTTTGTGCACTACACAATGTGCCGAATACGAAGAAAACCTAAAGAAAATGAGTCCAACGCAAAAGAAAACTCTACGGGCCAAAATGTGAATGACAAAATTCTGACATACTCACAACACTACTCTTTTTTTGTGTGACTTGAAAGGGTAACGCAAACATCGACAGATTTCAATAAGAGGGAATAGGGAAATTAATGAGAATGGTTATATTTCCATCCGTTCTACTTATTAGAGAAAAGATTTTTGACTTATTCAATAAAATATATATATGTCCATACAAATTTTGAAAAGTATTTTAAAAATTATTTCATTTTGTGGCTTTCGTAGAGTATTTTTACATGCGGCTTACTTTGTAAGGTCTTGAAATAAAATTCATACACCCGCAAACATACACACACACACAAACACAAGTACTGATTCACACACATTTTGCCATTCACATATTCGTCAGAGCAGAACCAACACAATAAAGGAAAGAGAAAAAAATGTGCTCGCTTCGTTTTCTGCTTGAATTACAAATTGCAACATCAAAAGTTTGACGTTCTTCGTTCGGTTTGCCGCACTCCCTTCAACCCCTTGTCTTGGCCTCCCCTGCAAGGTTCTAACTTGGATAGCTGCTGTTGTTAACAATGCTTTTCGGTTTTGCTCCTTGTTGCTCCTATTCCTAGTTTCCCAGTTGGCATTGCTGTTAGCTGTTGGCTGTTGCTGGTGCAAAAAGGAAAGCAATTTACCAGCAATATGTTCAATGTATTAGAATTTTGTTTACACTCCAAATGGAAAACATGTTGTGCAATGCAACTTGTAGATGAGTGTGTGTGTTTGCGTCTCTGTGTGTTTGTGTGTGTGTGTGTGTTCAAGTGTGTGTCGCTCATTTGTTTACTTTGAAATCGAGTTGTCAAACTGCCTTTCCACATAAGTTTGGCATTTTCGAATGCATTTCATTCAAGCATTCAAGCCATAAATGCAGCCAAAAAGTTGTGGCCATCATCACAGTCAATTCTTATACACACCTCTCCGCCTCCTCTACCCTGCGGCAACAATCTGCGTGCACTCCGCCCTACAATATGCCCCTTCGGTCATATGCAAATTACTTTCAACAGCAGCTGTTGTAATAATTCAGCCATAAACTGCCCAATGTATACACTAAAAATTATGCATAATTATTTCAAAGCATTTTCATTAATTAGCCGGCGATGTTTTTGTTGCTTCTCTGTTGCTTTAGCTATTACTGTTGTTTCTGTTTCTCTTCCAGGCGCTTCCTGCCGCTTCTTCTTCCCTATGTGTGCTTGTGTGTGTGTGTGTGTGTGCGGTTCTTAATGTAGGTCGCTAGGTGGCACCACCACACAGATTTCGACAATTTAACACCTTCATTATTAATTGAAGATGGACTCTAGCCTTGTATAACAGGCACACTTCAACTCACACCCTGCCACATTCATCGGCATGGCCAGGCACTTCAGGCTTTTATTATAGCGCACAGTTTACGCCAAGTTAAACAGGGTAAAAAATTTTACGCTTTGGCAAAACTTTGCGCTGAAAGCTTCGCCCACAACTTTTGGAATATTAATGATGATTTGCTGCCAAGGGAGAAAGGCGCTTGGATTTCTATAGCACTAAAATAGTATACCTAGCCCGGGGTATATCAGCTATGGGATGTGATGAAGAGTGAGTTTAAGAAACTTGAAAATTTGCAACTGGCTAAGTTTTATTAATGTTAAGGTTTTAATGCTTCATTTATATATTTTTGTTGTGACTGTTTTTTAATAATTTGTTTTATGTAAAATATATCATATTTTACTAAAGACATCTGGCTTTAGGAATCACTTATTGACATTTATCTATAATGACCACAAAACTTAATTTCAATTTAGAACTATTCATTTTTTTCTTAAAAAGTTAAGTGTATTTTCCGAACTGGTTTTTTACATAGCACTTCTTAATAAAAGAAAGAGTATAATGAAAAGTGCTCCAAATTTGACGGCTTTCCGATTATTTTTGGTTGCTTTTGGTGTCGTTGTTATTACTGCTCCTACTGCTGCACATGGAAAATCGAGTGAGGAAAATTGTAATGGAGTTTTTGCTTCGTTTTTTGGCCCATGGCTTATTAATGCACTTCGTTGCTGAAAGCTCACAGGCTTGTTGAATCGGGCTCGAGGCTCGTGGCCGATTGCCGTTTGGCTTTTATTTCTACTCATATTGGGGTTCAACAGGGTATAAGATTGCTAGAGATTAATGCTGATATACTCGCCTCCCACTTATATTGTATAGCAAATTTGAGAGTTCCTAATTGCCGTTAAGGGTCAGACGATGGTGCCAGTTATTTCAATGGTCCTTATTGTGCTTAGGAGAAAGAGAGAGAAAGAGAAAATGGGGAAACAAAGACTTTGTTTAATTGATTGGGTGACTCTTAACATGATGGATGCTTCATTTGTTGCTCAGTTGTTCGTAAGCAGCTTGTCATTTGTTACCTCAAATGATGCAATTGCTGATGGAGCTGAAATTATTGGCTTACTGATTGTTCCTCTTAAGTAGAGGTAGTTGAATAGGGCAAAATGAAATTAAGTCAATATACTTATATTGGTTTAAGTCTTCATTAAAGCTCAAACTAAACTTAATGACTTGAGGCAACGTTTGAACTCAGTTGAAACCAACTCATAGTGTAAACACAATTGCTTCTCAATTAGAAAATTGAATAATTTTATGAAGATATTCTCAGTAACAAGTAACTTGTGGTTTAATAATAAACACGTGCTTCTAAAAATAATAAATCCGTTTATTATAACTAAATGCAACTACTACAAGCAAAATACTTGTAAATTGAGTAAATTAGATTTAATATTTGATGATGAAAATATAAGCAAGATTCATCAAATTGAATATATTGAATTGTATTATTTTTTTTTTTTTTATTGTGAGAGATGGCGTTGTAATCTGACAATTAGGAGGGACACTTAAGTAGTCAGTAGTTGGGCGAAGAGGAAGACAACACATTTACAATTTGCCATTTGCCTGCATCCTGTCGCAGTTCCATGTGCTTTAATCTATACACATACACACATGTGACAATGCTTGACGTATAGATTGTTGTGTGCTGTGTGTTCGAACGTCTGAGATGAGTGTCTGTGATTGCTATTGAGTTTTGAGTTGACGGGGCATGTATTGGGGGCAACATCAGCAGCAGTGGCAGCAACTGCAACAGCGAAATCAAATTTCCAACGCGCACTTTGCGAAATCAAACACAGCATTGGGCACAGAGGCACTGGGATAGCTGGGGGGAAATGGGAGGGTTCAGGCACGGCCCAAAGTATAAAGTATTTGCCAAAATACAGAGAAAAAGCAAAAGAAACCAAATCATCCAAAATGGGCACAATGCAGAGCAGAAGAAGTCGGCAACAAGAAATGCTCGTGAATGGAATTTCCTTGGATTGTACAAAAGAAAGTAAAGAGTAACAAAAAAAAAAAACAGAAAAAGAAAGCGAGAGAAATTTCGATTTCGGGGCGAGCCAAGTGCCAGATGATTGAAGTAAGCTGCTGCCTGTCTGTCGTTCTGCCTTATCCCCACTATTCGCCTTTTCCCTTGTCTTGTTTTGGCCCTAGCCCACGTCCCCTTGCAGCCTTTCTGGGGTCTGGCACTGTACTCGTTGCTGGCCAAAGGCAACTTACATGTTTGCTAACAAACAAATGCACACATCAGAAGCAGGAGTCGCGCCAGGAGACACATACGCATACACACACACACACACACACACACAAACACACATACGTACTTATATACATTCAATATGAGCGCAAACAACGCTGGAAAGCAAAGCAAATAGAAAAATTTGCTGCAACTCGAGAGGACGCAGGACAAACGTCGACGATGTTTGACATATTTGCTTTGACAGTTCCAAGTGCACATTTTAGCCACGTTGCTTGGCTGCGACTACTGTTTGCTGCTTTCCCCCCCTCTTCCGCTCGTGCATCTTCGTCTACTTCTTCTCTTTCTTCACTAACATCCTTTTGGCATTTTGTGCGCCTTTTCTGCATTGCAAATGCTTCTCCGTCCTCGCTAGCTTATATGAAAATGGCCACTTAAATGGCCAGAGGATATACCGTCTCCACCTTCTCACCCATCTTTTGGCTTCTTCTATCCCTTGTCTGACATCGAATGCCGTCTGATGTCGCCTGTTGTCAGTTGACTGCCTTCAGCATTTGCGTCTAATAAATATTAATGCAAATTAATCCAATTAAACTGGCGTCAAAATTGTAAAAGACCTTATGATATATATGACTGTACCCCCCACCTCCATTCTCCTTCTTCTACCCAGCAAATAGTACATATATGAATATCTACAATTGCATGCAGTTGGTGGTTGCTCTGTGCTAATTTGGCAGATGTTGCAGGGTGGCTTTTATCTCGCCCTCTCCCCAAACAGTACCAACAACAACAACAAATTAGACAGGCAGACACACAATCAACACACACATACACACAACAAATACCCATGGGATTGTCTTAATCAAATTTATGAAACGCTAATGAGCAAAGTCGCTTTGGAATGAGATCTACAAATGCAGTCTGTCCGGTTAATCAATGCAAAGAGAAAGTACAACAAAGACAGGAGAAGACGTAGAGTGAGAGAGAGCAAGCAAGAGATTATAGCCATATAATACCCCAAACAGGAGCTTAGCATTATTGTAAATATGTAGCGGCAAGTCGGGGTCTCGTAATATGACAAAGTATCAAAAATAAAACAGAAACGCCTCGGGGAGTTGTTTGACAAACAGTGCAATGAGTTTGATTAGTTGTGCGGATGTCTTAAATAGAGAACGAACTGGGAATATTCAAGTCAAAACATAAGTAAAGAAAAAAAAATTAAACGAAATTTAAATAAAAATACAAAAAAAGGATATCCACATTTTGCATTCCGATATGTGTTTTACAGTACAATATAGTGTTTGTTTTAAATTGAATGCATAGAAGATCATTATTATAAAAATTTATTTTATATTACCGAAAAAAATATAATTTTTTTTTTAGCTGCAGCTCAAACACTTAATTTGCTCTATAGATTTTTTATATAATGTATATAAATTATATTACACATTAAAAGGCAAGCTTATAAGAACAAACACAAAAGGTTGTTATTGTTATGCTTGAAATTAAATGGCTAAGGATCAAACCATAGTTTCAAGTACTATAACCTCATTCAAATTGATAGTTTTTAACTATAAGGAATAATTAAGTTTTATGTACTTTGAAGTTTTGTAATTGAAATGAAAGAAATTATTATTTAAAGTCTTTATAAAAGCCAGTAGAATGGAAACAAGTTTTCAACTAAAACGATTCACCCAAAGGCAAGCCCCCTCAAAAAAGACCGTTAACAATAATACTTATCACGCTCCACACTCCAAAGCACGTTTAGCACCAAATATAACTAGCACCTCCCCAACCACCAACCCCCTTACTGCACCACGACGCTGCTCTCTTCCTTTAGAAAATGACAAACTTTGTGCGTTTTGCACTGTATTCGAATTTAACTCGTTAACAAACCATAAAGTAAAATTTATGTTTGCTACGTGTGAGAGTCACAGGGAACCCCGAAACTCGAACCTAAACCTGAACCAGTAACTGTCCCTAGCATCAGCTTTGACGACCTGCAATCTGAGAGCTCAAACTGTTGGCTTTGCCTTTTTATTTAGAAGTTATCATTAAACTTGGTGATGTGCAGTTTTGACTTTGAAGTTGTATCGTCTGCAGGGGAATGGAAATTCCGGTGAACTGTATCCAATGCCATGAAAAACGAAAGGATAAGCCAGATACCATCCGTCGAACTGACTGACTGACTCAACGACTGAGCGACTGAGCGACAGACATGTTCGTCGTCATCTTTGGCTGCATTTGACGCTTTGACTGCGTCATTGCACGTCTGCAATAAGTGGGTGGTGATGCTTAGGGTGGTGGCATTGGAGTCATATGCATGACTATAACTGATATTTTACGTGCTTCAACTATACGCACACATGAATCCCCCTCACCCATTCCCCTGTATGTATGTATGTGTGTGTGTAATGATTCGGTGTATGTTTTATGTCCTTGGGTAACATAAATTGAATTTCACAAAATTGTTGAAGCATAAAACCTGCTTGAAGTGAATTTTAGCCAGCTCATTCTCGTATTCTTCTCGTCCATACTACCTACCATACGTACATACTATTTAAAATGATGCCCTTTTTGTTTGTCATTTTTATACCCTGATCCCATTAAAAATGGGAAAAAAAGGGTATCATGGTTTTGTGCAAAAGTATGTAACAGGCAGAAAGAAGCTTCTCTGACCCCATAAAGTATGTATATTATTGATCAGCATCAACAGCCGAGTCGATATAACCATGTCCGTCTGTCCGTCCGTCCGTCCGTCCGTCCGTAGGTATGAACGCGTCGATCTCAGAGACTATAAGAGCTGGAGACTCCAGATTTGGAACTTAAGCTCGCCTAATCTCTAGGCAGTACAAGTTTGTTTTTGATTTTCGATAACTCTTCCCGTTTCCGATATACACATGGGATCGATAACAACAAAATCTTGAATTTGGAAAACTGTGAGATGGCATTTGAATTATTAATCAAAATAATGACAATCTGTGAAATTTATTAAAGTCGGATAAGAAACACCGGAGATATGGGACATTGAATGATATGCAGTATGCAGTATGTGCGTACATACATACAATCACACATACTTGCAAACACTGACTGTACGCGTAAAGTATAGGGATCAGGGTATCGTCTAGTCGGGATTTCTCGACTAGAGCCTTCTTACTTGTTTGCGTTGTGTTGTTGCGACTTTCCACGCGTCCAACTCAAACTTGTGCGTCTTCTGGAAGAGCTATTGAACAATTTACTCGACCACAGGCAACAGAAAACAACAGCACAAAAATAGCAACAAAATGTTGCCAACTCACAGACAACGAACAAGAAGCTAATTTACAAGGCGTTTTGTGTTTAGGCCATTGAGCCAACAAAAATTGGCGTCTAAGTCATGTGACCGCCTCAACAAACTTGGCCTCCTGTTGTCTGATGTGTGTCCTATGTGCCCGTTTGGCGCATCCGCTATTTGCCAATCGCCCAACCACCCAGCCACCCACTGACTGCCGCCATTTGCCATGGCAATCGCCGCTTCCACATCAATGCGTCAATTTGATACGCTCCGCTACGAGGCGACGGTTGCATACAAAGTGATATGGCAAAACAACAGGATACACAGAACACACACACTTAAGCACTGAGTAAGAGAGATAGAGATGAAACGGCCTCTTTGGCAGCGTTTGGATTTTTATTCTTTTGCTGTTTATTTTATTAAATATTTTTGTTAAGTCATTTTTAAAGACATGCTCTTTTCGTGGCAATTAACTAGCAAAAACAGCAACAGGAAATAAAAATAAAAAATGTATGAGAGGGTGACATAGGAGAAAAGAGCGTTTAGGAAAGTGAAATAATAAGAGATTGGAGGGAAGGAGAAACTAAATATATATTTTAGAAGTTATTTCAATGAATACCAACACCAACTATTAATAAAAACTATTAAAGTCCAGGTACTACAAGCTCCTCAATTAGAACCAGACTAAAAAGCGATAGGTTAAACCATTAACAAATTAATGTTTGACAAGATTGTGATTAACATTAAGTGAAACTATTTAAGAAACTTTATATAAATGGTTTCTAATTTAAATAGGTCAAGGCTTTCTCCTAGCTTTTCTTTTAAATTTGTTATGTTACCAAATATTTTACAATCCTTTTTATGTTATGCGTGTTCCTTTTGTAATTTTTTTAAATTTATGTGTTGAAAAACGTCAACGTTAAGTAAATAAATAAATTGTTCGCAGTCTTTTCAATAAATCAAAACCGTGGGATTAAACGATAGTTGATTTTACGCCAATGTTAAGCTATAATGTATTAATCCAACATACATATTCATGTCTATATGTATATATATATATATATGTATATATATGTTCATATGTGTGACCCACTTAATAGAGTCGCCAACTGTCCAATCATTCCATGCTCATTAGTCATACGCCTCATTGTATATGAAAATAAGAAACGCTTTTCCATTCTATCGAATCAGCTAAATGTCGAAAATCATGGCGCTGATTTAATTTGCTTAACAGCACTGCTTCGCAAATACATATAAGTAACCAACAACAGCGGCTATTACTTTAACCAAGCAAAGACGTATAGAGAGAGACGTTGACGTCAACGTTAACCAGCTCAATGTGTGTATGTGTGTGAGTGCCACGCCCACATCGCACGTCGCAACGTTTGCAAATTGTTGGCTGAACAAGGAAATGGAGGGCGATGCGGTTTTAACGACAGGAAGTTGCTTCATCATGACGTCAACTACACTTCAAAGACTGAGAACGAAAGGAGCATTGAAGTTAACAGAGGTTTGAACTTAAAGCAACTCCAAGGTCAAAGAAGCAGGCAAAGTGTAGGTAGGAAGGAGAGTATGAGAGAGTCTGGGCTGCTTGTGGCATTGGCAGTGGCAGTGGCATTGGCATATGTATGTATATGAAGAGAAGTGCATCTAATTGACACTTGAGTGCTGCTGCCGAGAGAGGGTTGCGACTCCTTTGGAATAATGCTGCCTCAAATTGTAATTGCCATTGGCCATTAAACGTTTCCGGAGCTCAAGGAGTCTGTAAGAGGCAAAGAAGCGGGTGGAGCAATACTTGCGCACACACATTTTAACATTAATGGGTCACAATTTACGTGCATTGCCACTTGGCAACAAAACAACAAAATGGCCGTAAACAGATGCCCAAAGAAGAAGACCCCAAACCCGGTTCCATAATTCATCAAATGACCAACGTTGTCAAACTCTTGTTGGGGGATCAAGGTATTGGGGGACGTTTTGGGGTTATGTGCCGTCTTTTCAAGCAGAAAAGGGGCAACAAATGAGGTGAATAATTTTATAAGCAAATGAGCAGATTACAAACCGAAAATGGCACAAGGCATTGACCAGAATTTGACCCATCATATTCCTGACAGCCTGCCTCCTTCTTTTCTTCCGGTGCCCTTGGCCAACTATAATTTCGCCTTGAGTACAAAGAAAGAACGTTGTTTTTTGTAGTGTTGTTGTTGTAAGTCGTTGTTTGCGTTTTACAAACCAATAAATGTTAAATTTTCTTTAAGTACATATCAAAAAGGATCATAAAATAGACCAATAAATATTGTATGGCAAGGAGAGACTGACGAGAGAGTGAACGAAGGGAAAAGACCTTTAAACTGCTGCGAAGACACACACTCCTCCATACACACACACTATGAACCTGTATTTGTATTTGTGTGTGTTTTTGTCATTGGTATAAAAAGTAGTCATCAACCGCATTGAGTTTTATTGTGCAGTTTTCTACTTGATGCCTACTTGTCTGTGACTGCCCCAGCCACTTTCTCTTCACTTTACTTGTTCTCTAGCATAATAGAAGAGACATAAAATAAATAAATATATGCAAATGTGTTCGTGTGTGCGAGAGTTTCACTCTGTTTGTGTGTGTGTGTGCGTGTGTAAGCTATTATTGTATTGTTTGCATTGAATGCTTCAAGGTGCACGCGCTTCACTTATTCACATCTGAACCTATACTGCCTCTCTTTCTCTCTCTCTCTCTCTCTCTCTCTCTCTTTGTGTGTGCACATGAGTCTGTGTGTGTGAGTTAGGACAACAATTGAAATTGCATATTAAGTAGGTATTGACAATGGCAGTGCGACTAGAGAACCTATGAATTGTAAATTCCACACTGCCTACTTACTTGAACCCTAACCCACAAAACGCGAGCATTCAAGCAAATGATATAACTCTTAAAAAAAAAATCATTTTATTATCATCGTTTTTATCGTTTAGGGTCGCTTCACAGATAATTATTTGGAGTGGGTAAATATTGACAAACGATTTATTGTTGGTTCATTATTAAAGGCTCTTCTGCTGTTTGCATTCACTAGTAAGTTTAACAATATACACAAAGGGTACTTTTTAACGGAATCAACCCTTTTAAATTAGCAAAACATATCAACTAATGATAACCTTTCAAATCCTGTACGAACAATTTTACAATATATTTTTCCTGATCGGACAACGCGCCTTAAAAATGCCACCAAGCATCCTGCTCGTTGATACGACTGCCCGTCCGTTAATTTGTACGTCAATTAGGTTAATGTTATTATATTTAAATTCTGGGCTTAGATAACTCTCTTATGTTGTATTATTATAAATTTACCATTTTTCTCCTAAATGATTTCTACTGATAATAAAATATACTTAAAAGTACATCAGAACATCGGATAGTTAAACATTAAAAACTTGTAAGATATTTGGTCAATTGTTAACAGCTCAAAGTTACACCAATTGGCAACATTTTGTATAACACATTGTGCTTTAAATTCCTTCACTATAATACTATTATATATTTACTGATCATTAAAATTTAATAGTTCAACATTTTTTCTCCCAACTCCAGTTTCCCTTATAATAACCGTCACTTGTTAATTTCAATGGGCTTCAATTTGTAGCACAGTGTTGCTTAGTTGTGTTGTGTAAAGTAATACTATATATGTCCTTTGCGTGTGTTGCCTGTCAAATAGCAGTTAAACTGAGTTCCCCCTCTCAAAACACACCCGACCTTATAATATGTGTACAAGTATTTAAGCAGCGTTGTAGGCGCATCTGCTTAACATTCATTTGGTCAAACCACCACCACCACCAAAAAAAAATCCAGCCACTCCTGCCACATGGCAATCTTCAGCAGCTTTGGAGCAATCCGCTGCTCGGTGCCTTATCGCTTGGCCATGCGACGCTTTTTAAGTAGCCGCCAATGCGTTAAATTGTGTTTTGTTATTATCACGGAGACTGGCCTTCGTCTGTTTTTGTTGTTTTTGTTCCATATGACACTTTTGGTTGTTTGCCGTATTTCGGAGTGGAGGGCGGTGTGTGGCACATAAAAGGCGTTGAAAGCGTCGACACCTGCGCTCGATTGGGTAAGAGCTCTGTAAGTAAGAGGTCCTCAGGTTGCTTGCCGTCTTTGTTAGGTGTGTGTGTGTGTGTGTGCCACACAATTTTGGTTACTTGCGTGCTTAAAAGGTGTATGTTAGTGTGGGTAATGTGTGTTTGTGTGTGTGTGTGCGTGAATTGTGTGCAATTTATTTTAATGCCGCACGCTTCGGGCGGCGCTTTTAATGCCAAACGCGTCGAGCTAATTTTGTGGCATTTTTATGCCCCACCTCCACACCACAACCTTCTTGTTTTCACACTCAACGCTTTAGCCACGCCCCCATACGGTCCCAGCTGTGCGATCATTTATATTTTTGGACGATATTACGCGGTAATTAGATTATAAAATATGCTATAAAATATGTATGCGGCGCCACTGTGCTCTCTCGTTTGTGCGTTGTTGTTGTTGTTGTTGTCATGCATTGTTGTTTTTTATGACACTAAAACATATGTATATGTATGTAGTCGCTCACACTCAAACATACACACACATATAAATATTGCATGCCAGTTACATTTAATGTCCTTTTGGACGATATGCACATTTAATGCGGCACATCCTTTGGTCAATTTCGTGCCAACGAAAGCATTTAAAAGCCATCAAACAGCATATCGCCTCGCGTTTGCATTAAACCCAACAATTTACAAATTAAGCAAATCAAAGGCAACCTTAAGTGGGACTGAGGGGGAAGAGGTGGAGTTAGATGGGGCCAGCGTTTTGACAACATTCGGAGTTAGCGCTAAAAGCGTTGCAAATGAATAAACAATGAGATGTTAGCGTTGTCCTTTTTTCAGTTTTGCATATACCCTGTAAAAGGGTATTGTTAACACAGGAGTAAAAAGGCTTACAACAGCTATGACTTTGTACATTTCACTTATTTTTAATTGAAATTATTGATTACATTATGATTTCAGTTAGTTTAAAAAAAATCTTAAAAGCTTTTCGCATCCTATAAAATGTAATAAATTATGTTTGCCAATTCAAGTTATACAAAATTCTTTGACAAATGACATTTCTCTTCACAAAACTTTCTTACTTCTTCTACTAAGTTCTTGATATGAAAATTACCTAAGGCTCCACACAAGGTTTGAAGTCATAAGCAAGGAAGATTGAAAAGGTATTTAGCTTTTAATATTTTTTATGAAAATTTTATAAGAAAAATGAAAGACTAATATTTAATAATAAAAAAAAAACCTGTTGAAGTTGTTCCAACAAAATAAAAGTTTACAAAATACAGAAGTTAGAAAGAAATAATTATTTACAGAGTATACAAAGGTCGAATTACATTTATGACAAAAACTACTTGGACATCTTTAACTGGATGCTGTCTGTCAAATGCTTTGATGTATGTATGTATCTCTACTGCAATTCCCCTAGCTTCTAACCTCTTTCTCTATTCCTTACTTTCGTCTCTCATCTTTCAATCTGGTTTTCACGTTCTCTCTCTTCTTTTGTGCTTCTGTGACTGTTTGTCGCCCATCGCGCCTTATAATATGGTTATATTCATAAAATATGAACTGTCTTTCGCCCTTCTCCTTTGTGTGTCCCTTCTGAATCGTGGTGACAACTGCCAGACAGGAGACAGTTTCCTTTTGGCTGCCAACACTAACTAACTAACTAGCAGTGGCTTTGTAGCCCAGCGTTTTTACGGGGCCAAGTGTGGGCACGTACACACACATACCTAGTAGTTGTGGAGATGCTGGTTTGACTGGCTGCCATTGGAGGTACTCCCGACCAACTGTTTCGGCGCTGCCACCAACGTCGCTTTTTGTGGCCACATAAGTGTTTGTGTGTGCGGCAAATTATATTTGTACATTAAGTTTTCGCAGCGGCAACAGTGGGTACAGCCAAAGGCGAGACTCGGCAACGTGCAACGGCAGTTGACTTTGTTGCCACCTCCTCCCTTTCAATATGGCATCGTTCGCGACTTTGCCTCGCCACGTGTACGCCACACAAATTTCCTAAGAGCTCATTAATTATTGAGATACTATAAACAAGTTGAAGCTGATTCTCTGTAGCTATAGCTGTAGCTGTAGCTGAAGCTCTTTCTCACATTGAGCAGGCAGACGAAGTCAGGCTCGTTTGTGGTTGCCTACAGCCCAGACACATTTGCTTCTGCCACATGCCTCCGCAACGGTCGCCTGCCCCCATCCAAGTGTCCTTCGGCCCTATAAGCTCTTTCACCCCCTCACTGTCTCTTTCTCTTTTTCTTTTGAATACTTAAATAGTGTATTTGAACGAAAGTGGACAATTTTTTGCATCCTCATCATGTTTGAGTTCAGAATTGAAAAATATCAAGTTAAAAATGTACAGAAAAATTTTATCATTTATATATAGTAAATTTTCAATATAGTAAAAGAAATCACTAAACTATTGATCCAACTTTGAAAATATTATGTACCATTAAAAATAAGACCTGGAATCAAAACCCAAAAAACGGATTTAATTGGAGTTTCCCCTTTTTAGAAAGAGCATAAAAGCTTCGTTTATATTGAAATTATTATTTATTTTTTTCACTTGTTTTTCTTGCCTCATGCCATTTTTGCCCTTTGTAGCACTTGCTTTCATTTCATTCTGGTCGCTGCTTTTACTTCATTTTGCTTAACTCAAATACACATACACACACACACACACACCCAGCACACACACAAAACATGCACCACACGCGCGTCTTGCCTTATTCATAATTTATGCCAGAAGCACATTGGGGCGCCCATCCAAAGCACCGGAAATGCCACCATATTTATGTGTGCATGTTTGTGTGTGTGTATATATATGGAAGCATTCCTTTGGGCATCGAATCGAGTTGGAGAACCAACAACAACAACAAGGACGACGACGACGACGACGACGCGTGACAATAAGAGGCCACGACTGACACTTGAACTGTGCTCTTCTTGTCATTTATTGTTGTTTCGTTTGTGGGTATACGTATGTATGTGGCATAAAACCCAAACCAATCCCAATTTGCACGCTCTTTTCCATAAATGCAACCCGCTGCGCTCTGAGCTGGAGTCGGAGCTGCTCCTTTAATGGGCTTGCCAGTGGGAATGGGATTGGGACTGGGTATGGCAAGTGGACGAAGCAAGCGTATTCATTCTTGAATGCCTTGCCAACGGTGCTAAATTGCACACATACACACAATACACACGCACACGACACACACACAGCACATGCACCACCACACAACTACAGGTTCAGAGGGCGCGGCTACAAAGGTGGATGGGTGTAGTCAAAGAGGGGGAGGAGGAGGAGGAGTAGATAGATCCGGCATTAACTATAATATTTGACCCGTGAGCTGCAATTAACGTCACAGAGAATAGACAGCGTACAAATTAGAGTCGCTCCATAAAGCGACCAGGGTATAATTGTTGTTGGGATTATGAATTGGTAGATGAGAATGGGTGAGGTGGCAGGGAGTAGAAAGAGATAGAAAATAGGGAGAACGTCAACCCCAAAAACTTATGTAGCAAATTTCACTTTCAGCGTTCTTAGTTCACCAAGTTATGCGAACATCTCAAGACGGTTGGCTAACTCAAATATATATTCATAACTTTCTTTATTGTTTGGAATAGTTGTTGGAATTTCTTCAATTGTATTTACTTGCAACAGTTTGGCACACAAATTAGTAAAATATGCCAAGACTATGTCAGATATAGTTGTTCAGCTGGTTCTTACGAACATTTAAGACAGAACATTTAAGTTACAAAAGTAAGTATGACCAACAAGTAAAAACAAGCTAGTTTACTAAACAGGTAATTATCAATTTTGTTCGACATTTCAAAAATAAATATAAGTAAGTAATACTTTGAAAAGAGTCAGGGGTTTAATAAACAAAATAATAGATTTACACAATAGTAAAATAGAATTTTTTATACCCTGATCCCATTAAAAATGGGAAAAAGGGTATAATGAAGTTGTGCAAAAATATGTAACAGGCAGAAGGAAGCATCTCCGACCTTATAAAGTATATATATTCTTTATCAGCATCAACAGTCGAGTCGATATAAACATGTCCGTCTGTCAGTCTGTATGTATGAACGCGTCGATCTCAGAGACTATAACAGCTAGAGACTCCAGGTTTGGAACTTAATTTTGATTTTCGATAACTCATCCCGTTTCCGATATACACATGGGATCGATAACAATAAAATCTTGAATTTGAAAAAATTTTAGATGGCATTTGAATAATTAATCAAAATAATAATAATCTGTGAAATTTTTATTAAAATCGGTAGAGAAAAACCCGAGATATGGAACCTTGAAGTTGAGTATGCAGTATGCAGTATGGTCGTACACACACGCACACATACTTGCAAGCACTGACTGTACGCGTAAAGTATAGGGATCAGGGTATCGTCTAGTCGGGATTTCTCGAATATAGCCTTCTTACTATTTTTTCTTGATTTTGCATAAAGATAATTTTCATTCCTGACTTTTTCCTTGAATTGTGTTTTCGCTTTTCACACTGACACTTATTTAGTATCTTGACTTTCTTGGCTTTTTAAATTTAAAAAGTTTATGAATCTTAAAAATTAAATTCAGACCTTTAAGAACAAAATTCGAGAATTGTTAGGCCTTATAAATAATCGTGACAAGAACAACAGTTTCAAGTTCATATGCCAAGGTACTGTATAGATTTCTCAACAAGCTCAAGCGCACTCGTATTAAAGAGTTTGTTTACAAGAATCGCTAAAGACGAATGCTTGACGTTTTATTAACCCAATACACACGCTTTTCTTCAATCAGCTAAACAACCCAGCGATACAAATCAAGTTCTACACTACACATAGAGAAAACTCTTCATTTGCTCGATTTCAAAACTTTTCATGGGTTTCGTTTTTTGATTATTTATACCCTAAACCTATAAAATGGGTGAAAGTGTACTCTGCTTTTGTACAAAAGCATGTAGCAAACAGAAGGAATCATCTGCGGCCCCATAAAGTATATATTTGTTGATCAGCATCAACAGCCGAGTTCATAAAGCAATGTCCTTCTGCCCGTCGTCTGACTGTATGAACGTGTCGATCTCAGAGACTATAAGAGCTACAGACTTCTCCTAAGCCATAGGCAGATCAAGTTTGCTTCAATTTATACATCACTCTTCCCGCTTTCGGTACATACATGTTCTCGATAGCTATAACATTTCTAAATTAGAAAACTTAAAATTTACAAACTGTGAAACTTTCATTGAAATCGGTTGAGAAACACCGGACATATGAAAGATTAAGAAAAGTCATGCATGAGCCCAATGGTGCAGACATGACCTTACGTGTAAAGTCAAGGGTTCAGGGTATTCCTTAGTCTAGCTTAATTGACTAGAGCCTTCTTACTTGGATTTTTAAAGTGTATGGCTTTCGGGTTGGCTGCTTTGTGCCATAGAAATCGCCAATCGATTTCATTTCTTTCTTTGCAACTGCTGCTGCTTTTCATTGGAACCCTCCATTTCTATTCACTTCGCCTTCTGTTCCCTTTTTTCTCCTTTTGATTTCGCATTTGGCGTGCCTCTGGATACTTTCTGTCCACCCCTTTCTCTCTCTCTCTTTCACTCTCTGTGTGTAATTTCGCTTCAAACACTTTTGGGCATGTGATTTGCTCGGCAATAACAACAACAACAACAGCAGCAGCAGCAGCAGTATTTTTGTGATTTGTTTGCTTGTCCGTCCATCCGTTCGTCTGCCACCTACAGAATCAGAAACAGGATCAGGACCACCCTCGCTCCCTTCTTCACGCCCACTGCACGGCACTGCAATTTTGTAGGTCAAACGCTGAGTTTTTCTTTTCGGTTTTCCCCATCTGTACACACACACACACACAAACACAGAGGCAGCCGCGTCACTGGGGCGTCCGTTATTTGGAGATGTGATTGTGACAGTGGGCGTGCCAGCTGCCACGCCTACCCACAGTTGTCTTGCCAACTGCAGTCCATGCATGACTCTTTCTACTCCTACTCCCGCCCTCATCATCCCCACCCCAAACTACCCCCTCACCATTGCATATATGCATTGCATGCAAACGTCTCAAACAATAAATTCGCATGCGTTCCACACAAAACTAAAAATTTGTGTTCGGCCAGAACTGAACAGAACAGACCGGGCCAGGCTGTGCTGCTGGTGGGTTTTTTGGCCCTAGGTTCATTGTTGCCCCGGAATCGCTGTAGGCGTCACTGCCACACCACACCGCGCCACACCACATTGTGCATATTTGATTTTATCTGTTAACTCTTTTAGCCACAAATACACACAACAACTACCACAACGGGACGCAACGTTCTCGTTGTTGTTGTTTTTGTTGTTTGCCGCTCGAACCTCAACTGCAGTTGACAGGCAGCAGGCTCCACATCCCACCCTCCCATCTCTTGACCCATTGCTGTCCGTTATTGTGACGTCTGTGGTATGATGCCAACGCAACTGCCGATGTCTAAAAGTCGGGCATAGTCTAGGCATAGTTCTGTCACTGGAACTGCTACTGGCTCTGACCCCGTCCCAATGTCCATAGTTTTTGGCATAAATGCATTCATATTCAGTTGCAAGGGGAAGAAGGGAATTCCGTTCATATATCGCGCCATTTCCATCTACATTCCCATCACTTAACTTACTGTGCTTGTTTTTTTTTTTTTTTTGTGACCACCTACCCAATTTGTTTTATGGCACACTCACACACACACAGACATACAAACACAAACACATATGCTTGGAGAAGGAGCATTCCGATTTTACTATATGTTTGAATTTCGCTAAGTAATTACAGATAAACTAATTGGATATATGCATTAATATGTCTGCACTTCTTATGATTTATTAATTTGATTATTTATGTACCTTTTTTAACTATTGTATAAATAAAAAAAAGGTTCCGAAATCACTGACCAGATTAGTATATACATTCTTGATCAAAATCAACAGACGACATGTTATTGATAACATTTGTAAGAAATTAGGAAAACTTGAAAATTATATAGACACACTGGAGATGTTGAATATTGAAATTTAGGCACGATGCTTTAGCCCAATAGTACAGGCATAACCGTAGATGTAAAGTCAAGGGTTCAGGGTATCTCCAAGTCGAGCTGTCTCGACTAGAGTTGCTTTTATTGTTTGTTGGCGATCCCACATCAAAATTTATTGTTTATTGTTGTTCACTGTGCACTGTGCAATTTATGTTTTGTCATAGCTTTTTGCTCCGTTGCTGCATTTGAAATTTGATTTGTTTGGCGGCCCGCATAAAATGTAGTTCATCACGTTTATAGCTGAGGAAACTCGCGGTGGACATTGTTTTTGATATTGTCAATATGGAAACGGAGCAGTTATAAAATTGAAATTAAATAACCGTGACTTTGACCACACTGGGAGACTCTTGGAAATGTAACTTGAAGATACTTACGTGAACATGAACGTGTTCCTTTTGTTTAGTTTATATGTTATACGTATTGTCATGGTATTTGGTTGATGGTCACTGGTTTTGCCGTCTCTTTGCCATTTCGGTTCAAATATTTTAGACAAACAGGCAGGCAGCAAGTAAAAATACAGTAAAGAAAATGCTTAGAGGCTGCCTTCCTTTGAATGTAAAAGTCCGAGCAGCAAGTCAATTCAAAGCAAAGAAAAATATAAACAAAACAACTCGCATGCTGCAACAACAACAGCAAATAAACTTACGCTCTCACGCACACACACACACACACTCAAACATATTTCAATGAGCTGGTTTGGCATTTATCTCTATCATGTTACAAATTGCTCAAGTGCGCCAAGATATTGGAACAACAACAACAACAGCAGCAGCTACCCGTCTATGACTTTGACCACGTTTGGCTTGTCTTTGACCACATTGCAGAGCAGAGGACCGGAGAAGCGTACGACAGGCGGACAACAAACTTACCACCCGATACAAATACACCCACTTCCACCTCCCACTTACTAACGTCTAACAAATCATTCAAGTGTACGTCCTGTGAGTGTCCTGTATTATTTGTTATTGTGTGTGAGTAAGGGTGTATATCTGTGAATGTGTGTGTGTGTGTGTGTGTGGGCTAAAGTTTTCCAAAGACAAATAAAACTGTTAAGTGAACGCTTCAGTTTGCTGCCCAACGGGTCTGACTGTCAGAGGTAAAAGGGGTTGCAAGAATCGAAATTTGTAAATATGCATGAAATACGGGCATGTTTAGCATTGCAAACATTTCTTATGTTTACACAAACCCGCTCTCTACACTCTTACTTCACTCATCCGTTTCTTAACCCAAAGAGCGCTACAGGCAATGATGATGCTGCTGCTACACTGCTAAGATTATTTTGCCTTAGTCAAGTTGACAACAGATTTGTAAATGTAAAAGAGTAGCTTAAAATTATCAGTGGCTGCTTTGCGTACGTATTATGGAAAATATTGAATCTGTATGTTTGAAAATGTCAAAAAGCTAATACTTAAAGGATCAAATTATTATTTACAAAAAAAGGTTTTGGTTGTCACCAATTTGTTTTTAACATGACTTCGTATAAATTATGCACATGCAAATACAATTTACAATCTATGAATATTTATCATTTAAGCTAATCAGATGGCATCAAAACGAATTGATTTTTCTTATTGATATCTTAATACACAAAAACAAATGCAGAGTATAAGCTCTTCGTTTCGAATACAAAACGCAATTTGTGTTTTATCAGTCTTGATTTCCCCTTCTTTAAGGGCTGCTGTATGTGTTGCCTTGGCTTCTGTGAGCTACTACTTCAGGTGCGGAAATAGCATCTCCCTTGACCTGTCTTCCGTTTTGTGCTCGCTTCTCTTCCGTTTGCTATGACAATGTCCGTATTGTAGTTGAGTCAATATATTATACGTTGTCGTCCCTCTGTCTCTCTTTCTGGGCTGGGGCAAGAGCTCAGGCACTGGTAACTGGTGGCTCCTAAACAAGCGTTTAGAGCTTTGTTAGCAGTTTTTCAAGTGAACAGTGCGAACTAAGGGGGGAAACATAAGCAAATAGGAAGAGCTGGCTGGAAAGGGGAATGGGAAAAAAAGTGCACAAGTAGCACAAAATGTCAATGTAAATAAATAAATTTTTGAAATGTACATTTCCCGCTATCTTTTGCCTCTATCTGTAACAAACTCTACCCCCGTTCTCTTTTTGTCTCTTTCCCTCTATCTGATGGTTGTTTAAACGTATCCCGATATCTACATACGAGTTTGCTTTTGCTTCTATTTCTGTCTGCTTGTGTTTTGCAAGTGTTGTTACAACTTCCCCTCCTGTTCGTCTCTACACCACCAATAACAACAATAGCAATCCCTTCGCAATCTGCTCGCCTACACGCAGTTACAGATAGCTACACATGTTCAGGTTGGCAAACACATTGCGCATACGTAACATTGTACCGTGGGAAATTGTTCTTGTTATTGTTGCTATTATTGCTGTTATTTGTTATTTTTTCTGTATTGTTTTTGTTATGGTTGTTGTTTTTGTTTTTGTTTTTGTTGCTGCTGTTGGCTTTTTACTCTTATTGCTGAAGCAATGGGGGAAAATCGTTCATTTTGGGCTTTGTCATAAATTTATTCTCTCTCCGTTTTTGCTTGTGTCCTTTTTAATGTCATAATTCAAATTGCCAAAAATCTCTGTTAAGGGTTATTTGGACATCTTTCGCATCTGACAATGGTCCAACACATAAAAACAGTCTAAGCAATCAATTCAAGAAAGGACATTTTTAAGTGGTCAGCAAAAGAATCAATTATTAAATATTAAATAAAATATTCCTTTAAATGTATGTTGCTTAAATAATGAAGTCCTTTTATTGAGCATCAATTTTCATTAGCTTACAAAAGGCTTTGCAGGTTCGCAATAAATTCAAATAAATTGAAACAAATATAGAGAAATAAACTGATAGATTTAAGGAGCCGTTTATTATTTAAACACGTAACAAATTCCTTAACCCGCTGTTATCTATTTAAAATTCCATATTTAATGCACATTATTATTATCCATTTAATTTAATCTGTTTTTAATAGGCTCAGGACAAAAATATAGATACAAAAAATCTTTGTTAGATAGATAGATCCAATAACTTTCCAGTTGTTATATCACATACGTTATGAATGTTAATGCGTTTTGTTCATGCGTTGTCGGTTTCAATTAGCCATGTCAAAGCAACTTCTACTTGACTTGGACTTTAACTTCAACCTGAATACGCATTTAGGTCTAATGTATCTACCCTTTCAATGGAAGATACAGTTGCTGCAACTGAGGGGCAGAACTTTAAATCTTTGTACCTATGATAATGAAATTGGTGAATATTTGAAACTCTGGTTAGAGTTTTGAAACAATGGCCATCGTTGTGATCTTTCGCAACGAACAGTTGTCAAAGCTTTTGCGACGTTTTGCAGCAGCTGAATCGGAGGCACAAACGCTTGTCTTTTTGGACTCCCATCTTGAGATTACAGAACGTTGGCTAGAATTTTGTGAGAATAAAGGAACGCCTGCACTTGTTCTACATTTGGATCACCTGGGATGTCAGTGTGGTGTTGCCCGCACGTCGGTATATATATTCAATATTCTATCCCATTTGGTCGTGGAGCTTAATGCACCAGCTGCCACAGAGCTGATATTAAGCTTTAAGGTGTGGCGCACTCAAGGACAAGGGCTTCAAGTGCGCTGCTCCTGAGTGGGTCATTTGAAACCCAGCGATCGAAATCACATACTGGGCTATGACAATCGCAATCAAATGGTCGCAGAACATTTTAAGGTAAGTTTATTTTCTCTCGCATTTCAAGGTTTACAGTGATCGCTTTTCACTTTACTATACTTCATTACCAGTAATCACCTGTTTCCCATTCTTATAGCCTTAAACGTCTGACTGAATATCAGCCGAAGATCCAGCAAGCAACTATTGGCAATGCGTCTGAACTGCAGCAGCTCATTATAACATCCAACTTCGAGTCGTTCGATTGGTATATGCAGCATGTGGCAACTGATTTGCTGCTGCATTTTCAATTGACTTCTCGCAACGATTACGCCCAAGGCTCTTTACATCCAGCCAAACTGCCCAATCACTGCCTGACGGTTGATCTGAGGACTCGTCGCATCAGCTTGCAGTGCAACAGGTTGTTATACTTACTAATTTTAAATGCAGTTTTAAAAATCTGATAATTCAAAAACAACCAGCAAACTCAAATTTATGCACTGACTTTAATATACCGCCTGTGCCGTATGCAACGGTTTTAGTTAAGACCAATTCTTGGAAACACTGTTACTTAGGCGCTTTTGGGTTTTTTAAGCTTTTTTGTTGTTGGTATTTTTAAGGTTCTACATCAATGGGGCCCTTTCCTTATAGTTTTTATTCCCATTTTTTCCCAGCAGTTTCGATGATTTTGGCATGCCATTTCAGCCAAGGGCTAGCATAACTTTAGGCTACATCTAAAATGCCAAGAAAAATGAGAAAAGGGCCAAAAAATTAGACTAATTTTGATGGCATTCTTTTAGGCAGATAGCTTATTCGTGGTTTGAAATTGATGAGGACATAACGATAAAAATGATAAGAGCTTAAAAAGAGCTAAAAGTGGCTAAAAATGAGTAACGGTAGTCTTTCCAAGAATTTTTATACCCTGATCCCATTAAAAATGGGAAAAAAGGGTATAATGGTTTTGTGCAAAAGTATGTAACAGGCAGAAGGAAGCATTTCCGACCCCATAAAGTATATATATTCTTGATCAGCATCAACAGTCAAGTCGATATAGCCATGTCCATCTTTTTTGATTGTGTTGATATGTGTTCATGCTGCGAAATATTAATTAGGCTTTCAGCATAAACAGACAGTGCCAAAAGTACATGAGACAAAGCATGTGCAGTCGATATACAAAGCAAAATCAAATTCAAACATAGCGGTAGTCCGGAAAGATAACCGAAAAGAAACAAGCGATGAGGAGAAATAGGTACTGAAAAACATCAAAAATGTTCAAAGTTAACAGAAGATGACGACGCTGGGATCCTCTCTGTATATTCAGTCCTCTCTGGGATGAGTGAGTGCCAAAAAAAACAACAGCCGGCAATTTAGTCAAGTCACAAACCGTTTTGATCGCTACACTTGAAGGGTGTCTTAGCTAAGTCGCTTCGTTCAGTTTGGTCGAGAGCCCAAATATGCTTTTTAAAAGCTAAAAAATGTGCTGAGCCAAAAAAAAAGCTAAAAGGCTGAAAAAAAGGCTGAGTAACTGCAGTTTTGCACTGCTTAGCAACAGTTAAAGCAGTATTTTATTTATTTTTACAGTTATACTAATTATGGTCACTAGTTGTATAGATTGGTCGCTCAAACCAGTAGAATTAGAATAGGACCTGGCTTTCAGCAGCCTCTGCTTCTTTATGCTATAGAAGTGCATTTCTTTTTTTCGACGCAGTCAATGAACGTTTTTACACTAATAGTTAAGATTAAGTTTTGTAATTGATTTTGTTGTACTTGCTGTTTGTTGTACGTAATAATGCAGCAGCAGCTGGAATAGGACATGACACAACCTTTTGTGGGTTGTTGGCACCTGAGTCAGGCTGGAGCAGGGTGGAAGGAGCGGGTAGATCGGTTCCGCTACCGTTTTGTGCAGAAGAATTTTAGTTATCGACTCTTGTTGGCAGCTGCCTGCACCCTGGCTTGTTAACGAGCGACACACGCAGAAAAAATCATCAACTTTTCTGAAATTGATGCTATCAGAGTGAATTGATAATTATCAAAAGACAAATGGTACGCTGCTGCCTGCCAGCCTCACAACCTGCCTCACTGACTGTGAGTTTGTGTGTGTGTGTGTATGTGTGTGTTTTTTTTCCTTCATCCGTTGCATCAGCTTCAAATCCGTTTAGAAATGCAACACTCAGCGGCAGTCCGTGAGTCCACAGCTAAAGGCAGATAGCATCCACAGATAGAGGCGGTGGCAGGTATGACTACAACTACAAATACAACTACAACTGCGAATATGTGTGTGAATGTTTGTGTACAAATACGAATAGGTGTACCCGCAGCACGCTTGCTCGAAGGAATCCATCAACATGTGTACATATTTCAAATCCAATTTATGTACTTGCATAGCCGAAATGCAATTACTTCGCAGTTAACGCCCAGCTACAGCCCTGCCACAAAGCCCAGACCCAGAGTCCAAAAACCCATAGCCGCAACCAGAGTCAATGCCAAGAGATGCGTTGCAAATCTCCACAGCAAAGATGCTGCAGTTGCTGCTGTTGCAACTGCAATGCCGAGTGGCAGCAACTGCCGCCGGTTTGTGTTACCAACTCTCGTTGGCTTGTAACCGATCCTGCGCCTATAAATTGCAACCAATACACGCGGCCCAAACCCGCGGCTGCTTGTTATACCCTCTCGACAATGCAGACAATTCAACAGGCATATTAACTTTGTGATGCAATATGAAAGTATTTTCCACTATTGACACAGTGTTCATGCCAATGTAAACATTTATTGGGTTTAAAGTATCTTGAAACATAAACTAAAGGTATTTCTAACTTGTTAACTTCCACTTTAAATACAACATTATTTTCTTGTACTTCTAAGAATCTTTATGGTAATTATGTGCAGAGTCTATCTACATTAGAAGATATAACATTAAGTAAAGAAAAAAAGTGAAGATATAGCAACGTATTCAGTAAACATAGATTACCTGCATAACAAGTGAATGCAGTGGAAAAAATTCGTCTTACAATTATATATTTATCTAAACTGTATTCGAATTATCCCTAAACATTATATGATTATCATTAATATTTATCGTGGAATGAATACTTCGAAATATATTATCACAATTATTATTATTTAACTTGACTCTCCCCAAATTATTATTAACCAAGTGAAGCAAGTGCATCGCCAAGTCGTTGTTTTTGCATTTATGACTGACTCTCATGACTGTTGCATGTTGTTTGGTTGAGTTCGCGTTCTCTCTCGCTTGAATTTGGCTTGCATGATGACCATCATGGCAAGAAGTTAACAAGTTTGCGCCATCGCCGCCGCAATGGGAGAAAGGCCGAAGATGACGAGGCCTTCGAGGCTGTGAGTCTTTCGAGGCTCTGCGCGTCTTTGCGTTGACGATGACCGCTTAAAAAGAGCTGTGTAAATTTTAATGGTTAAAGTTGCATCCGCAGCAGCCACAGCAGAAGCAGCATCCACACACACACATATGCCCCATTCCAAGTCGTTCGTCAGTCATTCAGGCAGGCAGGCAACAGCTTTCAACAGGTAAGCCTGGCCAAGACGAAGACCAAGCCCAAGCATCAGACTGAAAGCCAGGTCGTTATATTTTCCAGGCCAGTTAGTTTGGAGTTGTGCGTAGGGCGCCTTCAGCTGGCATCGCAGTCGCTAACTCTGCTGCTGTTGGCGTTACTTCGCTGCGTAATTGTAGGCCACTGTTTTAGCTTGTTGTCGATAATTAGCGCTTGTTACCCCGCCTTACACCGCTTGCCGCGTGTTGCCTGCTGCAGTCGAACAGCCAGCCGGCCTGGTTATTATTATTTATTATGAGCTTGTTGTTTTTCATCATAGCTCATTGCCCATGCCCATGCCCATGCCCATGCCCATGCCCATGCCCATGCCCATGCCCATGCAAAAGGAAGCCCAGTTGCAGCACACGTCGCACCCCTTCTGTTTTATACCGCGACCAACGAATTTTCCATAATTATTTCGAGAGTTGTTGGGTTGAGCGAGCGCGCGCCTGCGCACTTCGTATATGACATCGAAGGGAGAGTGTAAGCGAAGAAGAAGACGGCATAAACGTAACTCTTTAGCCAATACACACACCCCCCAGAAGAACAGCGCTTCATTCACTTGTTGCTATTGTTGTTGTTGTTGTTGTTGTTGCTTATGCCTTGGCACGAAGCGTAATATAATATAAATATAAACAGGGAGCAGTTTTCAATTTTTTTTTTTTCATTTTTGTTTCCACTTGCTAAGAAATTGTTGCATGAGGCAAACTTTTCGCTGTTTACTGTGTTCAGGTTGTGCCCCGCAGTTGTTTGAGCATTTCAGGCCGTTAAGGATGCAATGAAGCCTTGAGCGAACAGTAAGAGAGAGAGAGAATGTAAGAATGCTGCCTGGAAGCTCGATCCGAAGAAGCTCATGATAGCACAAGGGATATTTTATAGTAATTACAAAATTAAGTCGAAGATCTCTTTGTGGTGTAAACCCTATCAGCAACATCGCTTGACTATGTGGCAAAAGCTGATTGCGCCGATAAGATGCAAGATGCGAGTATCAAGATTTTACTTCAACGCAGATTGTAAGGCTGTGTGATTCTGCTCACATCTTCACAGACGAACACGCAGCAAGCTTAACGAAGGAGTTTGGACTTAACTACGAACTGAAATTTTATTTTTTAGTTTCAATATTATGTTATACGTTACTTAAATATTGGTCTAATCATTTAATCTTTGAAATTCGTTTAATAACGATCAAATCTGAAAACCATTTATGCCTAAGTACCAAAATTCATAATAAAATAATGTAATAAATTTTATTTAATATCAATTTATACCTTCTTTTATTTTATTCATTTCGTAATAATTTTTTTTATTTTCGACTTCATTTTAAGATCGCACATACTTTTAAGTATCTGAAAAATACATTACAGCTGAGAGATAATTAAAATTAAATATTAAATGTCTTTTTTGTATAGGTCAAACATGATTAAAAAATCTTCTGCTTCAATGCATTTTAAATTTAATGTCTTATTTAACAGGTCAAAAAAACCGAAAAAATAAATTAGTGCCTGAGAATCAGAACAGCATGTGCAAAATTTGGTTCACAATAACATGTTGAAGGCAACCGCAATCTGGTGGCTGCTTATCCTTCAAGGCTGTTAAAACAATTTACACCAACAGAGTCAAAGTCAGTTAGAAGGCAGAGGTAAGGAGGAGAAGGAAAGCGATGGGAAGGAAGAAAGGCAACAATCGAATCTCGCATAACTTTGCGTTGTGGCAACGTTGATCGTTAAGAGTATTTTGTGGTGCCCTTTTCGAGGCTTCTTGTCTGTCCGTCTTTCTGTTTGTCTGTCTGAGTGTCTGTCTGTGTGTCGTATGCAAGCAACAGCAGCAACTTAATCGACATCGTTTTCACATTGTCAATTGTCTGCAGCACTCTGCATGTCCATGTCCACCACAACCTTCACCCATCAACAGCAGCAGCCAGCCAGAAACTAAACAAAAGCCAAGTCACATCAACCCAAAAAAAAAGAAGAAAAACAGAAGGAGAGAAAAAAGCTTCAACTTGAACATCAGCAACAGGCAGCCAAGCTTCATCTTCAGCATCACCATCAGCTTCAACTTCAGCTTTAGTTTTGGTCTTAGTACTCTGTCTGGTCGCTGGGCTCTCAACTTCCTGTCAAAGTTCAACAAACCGCCCAGTCCAAAAGCACTGAGCATTTGGCCAGTTCCTCCTCCCTCTCTCTCTCTCTCTCTCTCTCTCTCTCTCTCTCTCTCTATCTATCTCGTCAAGCCCTGGCTAACCATGCGCTATAATTGCAGATTGCAGTGGAAAAAGGCGAGCAACAAAACACAACAGACGCAACAAAAACAGCAACAGCAGCAGCAACGGTTGCTGCCTACGTTTCGTTAATATTTTTGCAAATTTTTTTAACCTCCACTTTGAAGCTCGTCGTTGTTGCTGTTGTTCTTGTTGTTGTTGTTGTTGTTTCTCCTGGCACACCAAAAACGTTGCCAGCGATCAACAAAAATCTCAGCTCAAGTCACTCGCTCTCCCTCTCTCTGGTTTTGTCTCTTTGTCTGTTTCACGTGTGTACGCAGAGCCAGCATAAATAAACCAGTTTAAGCCCCCCTGGCCCAACTCACACTACCTCAACCTTTAGCTCCTCATATGGCTGGGTGAACGGTGTCTTCTGGATTGTTGTTACTGCTGCCTGGTGATCGATTGCTGTTTGAGCATGCAAATGTGTAAAGACGCCTCCACCGCCGAGGTTGCAAGTCGCATGTTGCAAGTCCGAAACCGGCTAACTGGATAACTGGCACGGCCAGAAACGTGTCCGATTGCCGCAGCTCATTTTTGGCCTCTTTCGATTTTGTTGTCGTTGCTGCCGCTGCTGCTGGTTCTTGTTGGCTTTTTGTTTCGGGGAGTAGCGAAGGCAAGGACAAAATGCAAAATATATTTGTTAGTTTGTGTTTTGAAATATGTTGCTGACGATCGCCTGGCATTGATTTTTCTCTTAAGCCAGGCAACAACGCCTGACACACGCCCGCTTAGCCACCTTTCCATCTCCCAGCCACCCTCTCATCAATGCCTTCGGCTTGGTGTCGCTTTGTCGTGAGATGCTTTCTGCTGATTATTGATGAATTTATTAAGATTTTTTGCATGCCTTTTTTCCTCGTGCTTTGTGCTTAGAGCAAGAAAAAGGTGCAAAGCAACAACAACTTAATACAGAGATTTTCAAAAAATGTTTTAAGAAAAACTCTAATGAGTTTTGGGAAGTCAAAGTCTCTGTTACAGGCAGTACATAGTACTCGTACATACATGCATACCTAAGCTAGTGCCTATCAACGCCTTTACGCTTGAGCTATGATTAGTGTCATGGTTTGGGTCAACCGCAGTTGGGATTGATATATTGCCTTGTGTGCTGACTGCATTCACTTCGTTGGCTGGAATTGACCGCGAGCACAGACCACACAATTTGGGTTGTCTACCTGCCTGCCTGCCTGCCCGGCCGGCCAGCATGGCTACGCGTGCATCCAAATTTCCAAGCAATTGGCCGTGTCTAACAAAAGGCACCCAGTTAGGCGTTCCGTGACTAGGAAAGGGTCCTGCAGTGTCTCACAGCCAGCTGTTGTCCTTTTTTGTTGCCTTTGGGCCCGTCTTTAAGGTTTGTTTAGCCAGCAGAGAGCAATTGTGCTTTTCTCCCTAGGTTAATGCAGCAAGGTTCAGTTTGGTACGGTACGGTTCGGTTCGATTCGTACATATTTACCTTTTTTTTTTTATTTTTTACTTTTTATTTTTCTTTAAATATGTCTCAAACCATTGACAGCTGCTTCTTTGTGCGCTGTGTATATCTGTGTCCTTTTTGGGCATATTGGTTGCGCCTGGCAGGCAGTTATCTTTTGCCTTTCCGCTTCGTGTTCTCTTTTGTTACGCAAAACGTTTGTTTACTCAAAACACAGACGGAAAATTGGAAAATTGTGCGCACAATTGGTGGCTTAGAGTTTTCATCTTTTCCCTTAGCCCAAATGTTTTTATACATTTGTGATTTATTTTGATCGATAGATCGTTTGTGTCTTAGAAGTCTTTCTTTATTTTTGGCTTAAGAACTCTCTGTTTTGATTTCCTTTTCCTTTAAATGTTTATTTATAGTCTTAATTTCGGTCGCTTTCCATTCATTGAAAATACCCCACAAATAGTTTCCTGAAAATTGCACATGTCCACACACTATTTCTGTAAACATTTTTGACAAGGAGTTTCATCTTCCAAAACTGAGATTGTCTAGTGCTTCTCGGTTCTCAGGACTTACCAGGTGGGCTGACAGTATTCTACTACTGTGGCCACTACATGGTTGTATCTTAAGAGCTCCCACTTGGTGAAGTTCAAGCATATGTCTTCTTTTTGTGACAATAGAATTGTTTTGCCGTGCGATCTTATATGTAGAAAGTGGAATAGTGGTACTCTAAGCGTCACTTGTAGGGATGGTAGTTATCTATTTAGTTTTTCATAAGAACATCCAATAACTGAACAAAAAAAATGCTTCATCTCTTAATTTGGCAGAGATATATTCAGCGATATCTTTAAAAGCCAACAGTCATAAGTAGTGTGGCACAAGGCTCCTTTCGAAATAACTTATGCTTAATGATTTTGAGGGATTTCAAGGACTTGCCCGAACTCATCATCAATGCAATTCCTCAACTCACATGAAATAACGACTTAAGCTCTCAATCAATCAGCAGCTGGATAAACCAATTGTATCTAGAGAAGAGGAATCTCAACTTCAAGTTCCAAATAGCATTTAAATTATTGAATGCCGATTGCATTAGGCATTTTACTGCCCCAAGCCCCGTTCCTAACTGTCCTCAATCTCCATAAATGCCGGGCAACAAATCCATAACTGACAAATCATTTTCAAGCGAGTTAAGTAAGTCCAAACACAAATCTCTGGCCGATTGGATTTCTCTTGCTTATTTATACATACATACATTCGTACGTATATCAATTGCTGAAGCTGTTAAATAGCATTTGGGTGTGTATGGGAATCCAATAAAGCTGTCACATATGCCCGCCACTAAGAAGAAGCCTTTTGTATACCTTTGCTTTGGTTGTTTGGGTGTGAAAATCAAAAAAAAAATACTCACTTCCCATATGTACTTAAGTAGGTCCCCTCTTTCCTTCTGCCTTCTGCCTGTTAGTCCCCCTGAAACACAGCCTCACAGCTGGCAATGCCGTTTGGGGGCAACTTTCGTGCAAATTGCCAAGTGCTTTTCGGGTTTTCGAGTTTTGTGTATGCAGAACTTAACAAATTTCCATAACATTCACACCACACAATGAAAGGCACACAAGCTAAGCGCAACCGCGAAAGCAAACTTGAAGCTTGCGTCTTCGATCTGTTTGCCTCTGTCTCTGTCTCAGAGTCAGTCTCAGTCGCAGTCGCAGTCGCAGCCTCAGTCCCAGGTATCTTGTCCAGTTGCAGACGTCGCTCTGTTTCATTTGCCACGTCATTTTTTTTTGCCGTTGTTAGCGAATACCCTTTATTAATAGGTGGGTACATCAAAGGTGCTGTGAACTTCCTTAATAATTTAACAACGCATTTGTAGCTGAAAGCATTTAGGGATTATGTTGTTTTTTATTATTAAAGTCCAAGGTCACCGGCTTGTCATAAGTCTTTTTTAAGGTTTTGAAAAGTCCATCAAAGATCTGCATGATATTATGTAAGACTTAAGTAGACCCGACCTTATATGGTCAAATTTTGTTTTCTAGATTGATTTTTTCACTAAGCTTTAAATTTTACGGAAAAATTATGCTTAATCTTAATATTATAATGTTCTCAAATCGATCTTACGTTTAAGGTAAGCCGATTTTAATGATGGTCTTACATTGTTCTTAATTTACTTTCTCACGTTTTGTAAAAGTTATGGATTTTATTAAATGTTTTTCTTAAAACACTTAAATTAAACCACATAATTTGTGGTGATTGAAAAGACTTGATTTTGTCTGTAAATTGTTTAACTTTACGAAATGAATGATATTAAAATCAATTAATACCATAAAAAATTGTCCAACTTCTAACATTTACACACATTAAAAATACTTAAACTACTTTTTAGTAAAGTCAAAGGTAACTTCTAGAAATATTATTGGCAGAGTATATGAAAGCCAACATTTGGGCCTTATATATATCGTTTGGTATTTGAAGTTTTTGGCCTGCGGTTAAGCAGTCAGCTCAGCTCTCAGCTCTCAGATCCCAGCTCCCAGCACTCTCGACTGCAATGTCGTTTTGGTTTTCGGATTGTATAACTTTTTGATTTTTTAAGTAGACACCTAAATGTGAATAGCGCAACGAATCGTAGCAATGCGAACCACGTCTACGTCCGCATCCACGTCCGAGTTGGACGCGAGTCGCATCTGTCAGATATATTTTTGTGGCTGCTTAGTGAAGAGTGTAGTTAGGATCGATGCTTGAGATGGCTCCGCTACAGCTCCGCTCGTCCGATCCTCCGATCCTCTCTGGCACCAACTCTGACTGTGGCTTGTTTTCACCTTAACCTACACGATGTGATGGAAATGGCGATGCGGCTGCCGCTGCCAATAATGCAATGGAGAGGCGTGATAATGCAGTTTAGTGAGTGCTGGCTGGCTAGCTAGCTCTAGCTTCGTTCGGTCCCGCTTCGATTCGCTCTTGGAGTGCCAAATTTACCTACAAGCCTTAGAAAAAGAAATAGAAAAAGAAGAAGACAAAGACGAAAGCAAAACAATCAGCAGCGATATAACGATGCAACACGAGACGTGGCCAGCACCGACTAACGGATTGGTTCGGATTCGATTGGAATTGAGTGACTGACGTTGGGGGTTTGGGGTTTGTTGGGCACAATGTGCAATATGCAGCACTTGGCACGATATTTTTTGTTGGTTTTAAATCATTTAACTTGGACTAGGAGACGATGACGATGACGATGACGATGACGACGATGATGATGATGGCGATGATGATGGCTGGGGCGATGGCGATGGCAGCGCGAAACGGCGCAAGACACTTAAAACGTGATCGAAAATTGATGTTGCTCTTGCAAGCCACCAGCAAACAAGCAAACCACCAAAAAAAAACCACAGCTTGCTTCCCCTTGCTTTCAGTGTGTTTGGGTTCTATGCAGAGTGCGGGGGAAATAAGGTCACGTGCAAAATATGTTCGTGGTGCCTTTTGGTCGAGGAGGTTTTGGTTCTGGCCCAGGAGAGATGTTAATGATTTGCAGCTCGGCTACGACTCCCAACTCAAACTCCAGACTCCCAACTCCAAACTTCGAACGGGGCAAACAATTTTTGCATATTTTCTCTTGCTGCAGATAGTAGGTAATATGCTCGTTAATGTGCCCAGTTTTACCACCACTTCAACTGCCTTGATCTCTGTGGGTCCCTCACTCGCTATTTATGTGTGTGTGTGTGTGTGTGTGTGTGTGTGTTTGTGTGAAGTTCAAAAACCAGGAAGTGACTCAACAACAACTGCACACATCGGCTAAAAACGGAGGTGAAAAATATGACTTGGTTATTTATTGTTAAAGTGTTGCAGTGCAAAAAGCAAAAGCAGAAACAACAACAACAACAACATCTGAAAAGAAACAAACGCAAACGCAAGCGTTGGGCCTAAACTTCGTTTGGGGTATTTAGCCAAGTGATTTATTTTGCCTGGCACGCCAGGCGGTAAGCCGCTTGACAAGGCGATACTAAAGCAGGAGGAGGAACTCAAAAGGGGGATTCAGGTAAGAGCAGGCGGTCCAGTGTGGAGCAGCTGCACCAGCAAACTAACTACAAGAGTTCTTATTTCAACCACATACATGCGACTACAATTAGCCATAATTATCCAAACGCAGATCCGACTAGTTCTGCTCTCGATACTTACTCCATAGATCGCTTATGTACTAACTGTTTTCAAAACTCAGCATTCAACTCACACAAATTGTATACAAATTACAGAATTTCAAATACGCCTCCTAATAACTGTATTTTAAATTATGCTGTAACGTAAGCTCTGAAATATTGTAGCTGCTATACTTACGAGCCGTGAGATAAAAGTATAAATTAAATATTTGATACGTCAAAATATGTTGTGGTTGTTACCGAAAGAATTATGTTTATTATTAACTGTGCTAGACTTTATTCAAGGAATCTTAAATAACCCAAAACACAATTATAGCCCAAAGATTAGTTTAAAAAAAAATGTTAAGTACTTATTGTTCGGGATTTTAATATCCTAAAAATCTTTCCAAAATCAGTTCATAAAACTAAATTCCTGATACTCACTCAATAAACGATAACAAAAATTTATTTAAAATTATAAAGAAATGATTTTTTTAATGAAATACTAAACACAGTTAATATACTCGAATACCCAAGTTTACGATCAACATCAATATTCCTAATCAGAATCTAGAAATTGTCACTATTCAAACGTTGTCTACTTATAGTTTTACTTTGAGATATGATGGTAAATGCCCTTCAGCCCGCTTGTGTTGCATTCACTGTCACGTATCGCATGGACCCTGCTCAATCAATTGCTTGAATTGCTGATGCTGGAAGCTGGGACCTGGGATCTGGAAGCTGGGTGCAGAGATGCATCTAAGGTGCTTGAAAACGTCGCATCGATATCGTCAGCGTCATTCTCATTCTCATTCTCCAACCCAAACCGATGGTCATTCGGATACTCGTTGCTACTTTTAAACTACCCCCCGCACCGAAAACGCAACTGTTGCTCCAAATGCGGCCTGAGCGCTGTCCAAATCGATAAAATGCACCGCGATCAGCGCGGCACACATCAAATTAGTTATTAATTGAAGTGGAAAGTTCTCAGAATGTGTAGCACGGCGGGCGGTCAACGCACATGCGTCCAGCATCGGCCAGGTTCGAATCGGAAATTGAGAATCGAACTTGGAGTTGGAATCGAAGTTGAAGTTGAAGTCAGAGTTTGGTATCTGTGACTCTGGGACTGTTCCACTGTGCCTGTGGCTGACTGTCTTGTTGGCCTTTTCTTTTAAAAGTTAACCTGTTTTGGCTCTAAGTATTTGAATTTTTCATTTATTATAAGCCAAGTTGCATTTCTAATTTGAGTCATGTGACCAAAAACAGTTTTGTCCTAGTTGTCGCCTCATGCTGCAGCCGCAGTCGCAGCCGCCGCTGAGTTTAAAGCCGCAACTTTGTCTCCAACAAACAATTGGTGAATGGCTTTGGCCATAAATCTTTTATTTCTCTTTTATGTGTTGTTGCTGTTGTTGTTGCATGTACACACATTTGTGCCATTACTATGACAACAAATTCATGAGAAAGTACGACAACGACAATGACGACGACGACGGCTGCAGCAGCAGCAGCAACAGCAGCAGTAGCTGCCACAAGACAGACAACAGAATGAAGAAAGCTTAGAAATGGGGGGGGAAATGGAGGGTTGGTTTGGGGGTACCTGCATCATCTGTTTGTTTGCCTGTCATTAGAAAAAAAGCGTTGAACGTCGTTGAAGAGATTTTGAGTTGTGTGTCGAGAGTTGAGAGTCGAGACACTAGACCGAAAGTCTACGCTCACTTGTGCTTCTTTAGATTGGACTCGAAACTCAACTGAAGTGCACTTGTACGCCAAAACAAGCCACGTCACTTGGCCACTACACACACTTCACACACTCCATATAGTACTCCCCATACCATGGCAATACTATTTCCCAACCATTCCACTTCACTACACTCCACAAATACACACACACACATACATATCGCCATCATCATCATCATTATCACCATCATCGTCAACATCAGCGAATGGCCAGCACATCAAATTGTGGGCCGCTGCCAGCGCCAATCGCCAAGAAGCCACAACAACAGCACTAACAACAACAAGCAACAATCAGCTTTTGGCCAAGTCTATGACTATGGCTTTCACTCGACATCTCGTTAAGTGTCTTGTAAATGGCATTGTTTTCGTTTTTCATTCAAAAATATGCGTTGCACTCGCAGAGAGCTAAACGAAAGAGAGGCAATAACAATGGCCAGCTAAACAGAGGCAAAGAACCCCTCCGAACACCATGCGTCTTGCCCCATATAAAGTGCAAGGCAAGTTGTGCCCTAGACCGTCATCATATTTGTCATAAACTTCATAAATTTTGCTGTACAGCCGGAGCACCTTTATAAATCTTTCGATTGGACTGGATGCTGACCAATCTTGAAAGTTGTCGAATTGCATTTGGAATTGTGGAATTGACCAAAGTAAGAGAACGGATGGGGGGGGGGATCAGTTCATCAGGTGTCTGAAAAGAAACTAAACTCATGATTGCCACATCAATAAGTTTCTGATTACATTATTGCATTAGCCGTTTTGGATTTACATAATTAAGTTTATATATGTCTATCGATATATCTACCTACTCATACGATTATACTGATGATATGAATAAGTGTAAGCAGCTCGAATCAAAATCTTATCGAATTATCAAATTATGCATATTAAATTCAAAATGACCGAGTTTCAACATTGAATCTCATCAAAACGTAAGAAACGTATCAAGCAGACCAAAAAAGGCTAAGCTCTACTTAAGCATTGCTAAAAAAAAAAACTCAATAACACTTTCGTTACATTGATAATTAAAAAATGAAACCTCTTTCAAAGTCTAGTATTTCACGGCAGAACTTACTATCTAGAGAAAGTAGTTGTTTCTTAACACCTCTATTGAGAAAAGCTTTGGACGTCTATTCTTGTCTCAGCGAACTTTAAATGGAAATGTATAAATCCTAAAAAGCTAATGCAAATTTTTAACGATATTTCTATGACAAAAATTTATTGCTGAGTTAATTATAATAATGAAATCCTACATAATTCAACCTGTTAAGGTTATGTGTTGTTGTTAGTTGCTACATTTAGGCATAACTTGCATATGTTCCTAAATATTATGTTAACAAGTAAAGAAAATTAATAAATAAATATTATTTTAATTTTTCTATTAAATCACACAAATTAAAATTAGCTAATTTCAGAATAAGTAGATTAGAAATAATCAATAAAATAACATTCCAAAAATGCTTTAAAATTTCTTACACATATATACTTAGACAAAAATTCACACCAAGATTTTCGAGTCGCATAATGAGCTAAAATCTTTACAATCCGCACTCCTATCACTCCGCACAATAAATGAGTTTTGATAAGATATAAATGTGAGTCAATCAGTCAAAGTGCTTATCGTGATTTAATAATGATCCCTTAGAAACCTGTAGTGTAGTCAAGTGCAAGCTGTAGTTATATTATTTTCTTTCTTCATTTTTTTTTTTCTTGGCTGCCGTTTGATTGATCTTGACTGATCTCGTAGTGAAGCCACAGACAAAAATTAAATCCACTTATCGCATTAGCAATTGTCAGCATCTGAATGTGGCAGTCACGGCTGCCGCTGCCGCTTGATGCTACCTCGAATTGTGGATCATGACCGAGGATCATCAGTAATTTGCTTTCTAAAGTGATCGGTACTGGCCTGGAGCTTGGGTTTGGGTTTGTGGTCTGTGGGTTTTTGGGCTTGTGGGCTTGTGTTCTTGTGCTTCAAGCTTCTCATATGCCTTTTTGACATCGTTTCTGTCGTGGCATTCATCACAATTTCCTGCTGATCGACACTTAACATACAAAAAACGACAACAACGAAAATACATAATCAAAAAAAAATAAAAATAAAAAAAACGGTGGAAACTGCTCATTCGTTTCAATCGTTTCATTCGTTTGTTTGTCTTGTCATTCATTCAAGCATTTAATTGTCAGGCGACAAAATGCAAACAGATAGGTTCAAGAAGCAGTTCAAATGGCCACAAGAGCATTCAACATCAACATTCAACATTTTTCCCGCTATTGATCTTGAAACATGCAGCATGAAGCATGCAGCATGCAGCAAGCAGTACACAGCGTGCATACAGCATACAGCATGCAACATGCAACATGAAAACATGACCGTGATTGGCGCTAGTGCCTGGCCCGAGGTTCGAGGTTCGCTACTTGCTCTTAAAATGAGCTCGCATTCAAATTGCTGCATTGACTTGTCCATTGACAATTTTTTTCTTTTTTTTCGATTTTGTTTCCTTTTTTTATAATACATTCAATTCAATTAAACAAATTTTTGCTGATCGTCTGATCGCTCGCCGATCGTCGACGAGTGCAGCCAGCAGCCAAGCAGCGCCAACTTTTCTATTTTGCCCAAAAAAAAAAAAAAAGCAAAGCAAAAAAATGCACAGAACTGTAGAAAAAGTAAACAACAAAGTGTTAAGACAAACGTGCAACGGTTTGGGGTCAGTACCATTCACTTTTGGCTCGTTTTAAACTGGAGTTAAGTGCTATTTGAGGTAAGAATTTCATTACGTTTACGTACGTGCGCCGTTTTGGGCGGCACTTACGGGCAGATACATTGAATAGGGGCGGAGGAGAGGGTGTAGTGGTTGTAGTTTTTGGGGAGCTGGGAGCTGAACCAACTGCGCATGCATATTGCTTCCAAGACGACGACGACGACGACACGTTTGCATTTTGAAAAGTCACGACCCACTTAGCCAACCATGAGTAACGGACAGCGGCCAAAACAAACACACACACACACACACACACACACACACACTCGCACACACACTAAAACATTGGATGATACACTAGAGAGCCAAGTGTTTGTTTTTCTATAAACAAATCGACAACTCGCATCAGATCGTACCGAATTGAATTGAAATCTTGGAATCGCAGTTTAAAATCAGAAAGAGTTCCAGTTTTAAGTGGGTGAATCATGCCAATTGAAGATGCGGTGATTAATTGCCATACTGACATCTCTCGCACCGCAAAAACCTAAAAAGCCACTCAAAAATAACAGCAGTACAGAAAAAGGGCCAGCAAAGTGAAATTCAAAACTGTGTTTTATGTTTGTTCGTTTTCAACAAACATTTTTCTTCTTGTTTCCAGGCCCAACACATCTTGGCCTGTGCCTGTGCCTGTGTGTGTGAAAGTGATGTTTATGGCCAGTCAAATGACAGAAAAAAAAAGTTCACAAGCTTTTTGAGATGAAGAAAAACACTGCGCAACAATAGCTGATAAAACAAATACATTTGTCGCCTCTCAAAGAAATGTACATAAAGAAAGATTCGGTCGAAATGTAAAGATATTTGTTAAGATGCCTACGCCAAACTACAAAAGCCAAAGTCTTTTAGCTAGCTAGCATTGAGACTAAAGTGGAGGGGAGGGATGAGTAGGGGGGGGGGGGGGGCGGGGTGTGTAGAAGCCGTGATTTATTTGCTTGTCAGTGCAACAGCAACAACAGCTAACGAATATGGCTGGTTAAACGATGCGGGAAATTCTTACAAAAATTTTGACGCTTAACCACAAACAACAACGCGAAAGGCAAATGCTCGTGACCGTTAGACAAATAATATTAAACACCAGCTTTTTGGCCAGAAGAGAAGTGGGGTGGGGAGAAGTGTCTATAGTCTTGAGGCTGTTGTTGCTTTCGGGCAATACGAAATTAGAGAAATAGAGACATTGTCGCCGTTCCATCTACTATCCATACAACACAAAGCACAAGAGAAGACACAACATCATCAACAGCTATTGAAAGCTTTGAGTTTCGACTTCATTTACATAAACAAAAGCCGCAAAGATGATGACCAACAAACCAACAAACCAGCCAACCAAAAACCAACTAGCCCATGTTCCAAGTCCCAGGGCCTCAAGATCGACTCTGTTAACTGGCCTAAAACGCATTTTTTCTGTCGCTGCACGCACGCGCTCATAAATCAAAAGCCAACTTGTTTATAACTGAAAGCGATCAATTAAAAGGTTAACGCAAAAACAGCAACAAAATCAAGCAACAACAATAACAACAATCACAAGAACAACACTGAGCGATGAGCGTTGATCGAAGCGATCGCAGAAGATCTTCAATGCTTGATCGTGCCGAAAACCAAAAAACTGATTTTCAAACTGGCCTAAGCGAAAGAGAGATGACCAACTCAGACTGGCCAACTCATCGGACTGTGGTCGGTGCATTCCGCTGGCCTAATTCCCTGTAAAAATAACATTTAAGCAACGCTTTGTTTCTTTTCAAAGAGGTTTGAGGGGACTAAACACTTGAAACGCGTAAATTCCAAACATGTTGGAAGAAAAAAAAACTGGTGACTGCATTTTGTTGTCGATACGTTGCGTTGGTAATGACTTGTTGCTCATGATCACAGCCCAAGGAACGTCAGCTAATCAATTGTTAAGCCCAATGACTAAGCCAGGCCATAAACCTTTAATGCAGAAAATTAAGTGTCGTAGCATTTATAGTCTACTCCTAACGATCAGTGGGAGCCACAGCGTATACGCACCCCACTGCGATCATTTTAACGATCGATAGATCTTGTCCAGTTGGCAGCTTTGCTAAACGCCTACGGCAGCCTGTACTCACCTACATACCTACATATGTGATACTTACTGAAACTATGGATTTTGAACCAGTTTGATATGATCGATTAGATCACGAAAGTTAATGCACGGCGATTTAAAAGGGGCAGCTTGTAAAGGGGCAGCTTATTTATATCAATGATTTTCTGTTGGAGTAGTACACAATATTTATTGTCATAGGCAGCAGCAGCTAAAAACTAATTTACGCATTTAAATTAAAACTTAAAGTAACTCATAACGCATAACTTGCGCTTCTCTAATTGTTGTCTATGCCTTGCACATGCGAGTTTATCTAATTGCATAGTTAACACTTCTTCTGACTGCTAGTCTGCATAGGCTGCATAGTCTTTTATGTATTCGTCGGTTACGGTTACGCGACAAATTGTCACGCGCATTTTTTAGTCGTAAATGAATGTGCAATACAAACGCAGCATTCACAAAAACTATTGTGAAACATATTAAAACCGAACAAATAAAAAAAAACTTATATAAAGCTATCGTGTTTTTTATTAAGTAAAATAATCCACAACTTTCTGTTAAAATTCGAACATAGGTGAACACAAAATAGTGCCTCGCCTAAACATCTTTTTTATTGTATAGTTTCATTAAAATCCATTTAGTAGATTTTGCTTGAAAGAGTAACAAACATACATACAGCCTTTACATTTATAATATTTCAGTACTCATTACTTTATTACTTATTCATTACTTTATTACTTTTCATGACTTAAAGTTTAAAGAGATGCAGAAAATAAGTATCGTTATTGGGATAAGGCCAACAAAGAGACTTGATTGCTATACAGTTTTCTTAAGACATTATTTTATTTATCTGGAATTCTTACGGTATTGATTTTAATATTTGAAATTAAACAAGTAAGAAGGCTCTAGTCGAGAAATCCCAACTAGACGATACCCTGATCCCTATACTTTACGCATACAGTCAGTGCTTGCAAGTATGTGTGCGTGGGTGTACGCACATACTGCATACTGCATACTCAACTTCAAGGTTCTATATCTCCGGTGTTTCTCAACCGATTTTAATAAAAATTTCACAGATTGTTATTATTTTGATTAAAAATTCAAATGCCATCTAAAATTTTTCCAAAGTCAAGATTTTATTGTTATCGATCCCATGTGTATATCGGAAACGGGATGAGTTATCGAAAATCGAAAACAAACTTGTACTGCCTAGAGATTAGGCGAGCTTAAGTTCCAAATCTAGTTTCTAGCTCTAATAGTCTCTGAGATCGACGCGTTCATACATACAGACGGACAGACGGACATGGCTATATCGACTCGACTGTTGATGCTGATAAAGAATATATATACTTTATAAGGTCGGAGATGCTTCCTTCTGCCTGTTACATATTTTTGCACAACTTCATTATACCCTTTTTCCCATTTTTAATGGGATCAGGGTATAAAAACCGTAGACTGATAATATTTTTCTAACACTTTAAACTTTATTTCTTTGAAGTTTTAAATAAATAAAAAAGTCTTTTAAAATAAAAAAGTATTTAGCTTACTTGCAAAAACTCCTTATCATCAGCATCTAACATTTCGCATCTGAATTGATCTGTTGCATGATCAAATTCCAGTTGCTCCCATCAATGCAGACACTTCTTAAGCTCCTCCTGGCCAGCTTTCTCTTTACTACTTACTTCCTTACAACCTTACGACAATGTTACCTTGGCTCGATTCCGAAATTGATCGCTATCGTCGCAACTGCAACACCCCAGAAACAATGTGGCCTTATCAGCAGAACCAGGTAAGGTCTGAGCAAAACAGGCCACGCCAGGCCAAGCCAAGCAAGAGGCATTTTGCTCAGCTTGACAACACCCCTGCAAATGCGGCCAATGAAGAATCTCAGGCAATGTTCAATGTTCAAAACGCGTATCGGGATTATCAATAATGTGCAATGCTACAGCTCATAAAACCGCTGTGCGCAGAGCCCACAAAGAATTACAAAATTGTACGCAGACAGCAGAGAGCAGCCAACAGGCAACTAGTGTACATACTATACACTACACACTGAACAGTACCTAATACCACTACCCGCACCCCCTACCTGTTCACAATCGCAACGCTTTTTGCCTTGATCAGGTGCCGCCGACCGATACACGAACACTTAGCGAAGCAAAGCAAAGTAAAGCCAAAAACAGCCAAAAAGACATTGCCAAAACCAAGACTGAGGAGAAGGCGAAGAGTAAGGCGATGGCGATGCGTGCGGTGCGATAAGAAGCCGATGCAAACCATTAATTAGGAACTGCAGCAGCAGCAGCAAGAGATACCTGCCGATTTTGTCCAGGCTGGCAACGTTGAAAATTAAGGCTTTAATCGTGCATGAAAATACGTGAAACTTACGCGTCTTCTGACTCCGTCCGGACGCATCGTCATCAACATCCAACAACAACGGCAACAACAGCCACAGATGCAACGTGATCGCGATAAGATAAATCTTATACAAATTTGCCTTTATGCAAGTCGAAAGCGCCAAATGCATCCGAAATTATGATGATTATTTATATGCAGGGTATCAAATTTGCCTCTGCCAGCCTCTGAATGCGTGTGTCAACAACCCAAACTCTGTCATTTATTTCAATGAAAGCAATCAACAGATCTCCTACCTACCCTTTCTTTCTTTCTTTCTTTCTTTCGCTCAATGTGTCTCTCTTCATTACTCCACCTCCCCTCATTAATCGACAGACAATATGTCAATGTCATTGTCTTTTGCTCGCTCTCTGTCTATAACCTAACCTATTTTACACTGAACACAATGTGCAAATTACCATACCTAACTGTAAATACACAAGCTCTTCGATGTAAGCGATAATCAAATACCCTGTAAGAGAGGTAAGAGCTCTGTGAAGGAAACCCTTTCATTTTTGAAAATAACAGTTTCCCTACTATAAAGAAGATCTTAATTTAAACTAATAAAACTCAACCACAAACATTTAATGTTAGTTAGAAGAAAGTTAAAGAAAATATTAAAGACTATATAACATTAAATATATATACATAAAATGTTTATTGAACTCTATAAAAAACCAGTTTTCTTTTACACAGTGAATACAAAAAATATATTTCGCCGACAACGTTTGAATATTTCCTTAGGGTATTCAAATAGTTTGAGTACCTGGCTAATAAAAAAAAAGTGCAAAAGCTACTCTCTACATCTCTGGTTTTTTGAACCTCCTCTACCCTAATGCTCACCTCCAACCCTCCCCTCCCTTTGTCATTACTTCGTATCTGCATTGAAGCGCGAAAATTGCAAACCAATGTTGTTTTGACAATGTGCAATAATTTGTAGCCAATTTTATGTGTCTACCGGCGGTTCGGCTTGGCTTGTTTTTCGTAGAGGCCCCCGTCACCCGCCACTCCCCTTCCCATTACTGGCGTAACGAGAGACCGCGGGCCACATGGACCGGCAATTTATGGCTGGTAAATTAGCAAGAAATGGAAATTAAGAAAAATGTTGCTTTTATTGCAAACAGTTGTAGTCGTCTTCCAATAAAAGCATATTTATTTATATACAGCCCCGCTATGGATATGCCTGCCCAATAGCCCCCAATGAATTGTTATTGTAGCTGTATCCCAGACGTTTATGACTTTCGATTCGTTGGAGTCTAATGAGGCAAGTGGTTGCTTGCGAGCTTGTTGCACCGATTGGGTGGCTGAGCGAGTGTGTGTAATTGACGATCCAGCTAGTCAGTCAGCCATCCAGCCATTCAGTCAGTCAGCCAGCCAGTCAGTCAGTCAGCCAGTTCGCTAACTATCAAACTAACCAGTTAGCTAGCCACACAGCCAAAGTAAGCAGTTGAGGTCTGAGTCTCTGAAGGTTTAGCTAGCTAGACTCCCTCTTCAAGCAATTGGCTGAGTAAGTTTCGCTCTGATATATGGTTAAAGTTCAGGTGGTTGGATTAGATACCATAGATGCGAGGGCGGGCACTTTGATTTGACTTTGAGCCCAAAACTTCAAGTTGAGCCAATATTTTGATGTAGGTACAATGGCCAAAAGAAAACATTTAAACGTGTGTGCTAAAAATTAAAACAGGACCGGCTCAGCATGCATCGGTTGAAGGCGACTTAAAAATATTATAACGTTAGTTGTTTTGAAGATATAAAAAGCAGTTTTTAATTAAACCATATAATTAGAACGTATGTTTTGATAAGTGTTATTAAAAGAGCACTTTAATACTTTACTTTTATACACCCCTGTATTCTGACAAAGTTTTGCGGATATATGAACAAAAAACACGTACGAAAGCTAGGACGACTAGGCAACACCCTGAAACCTAGACATCACGCAGTCAGTCATTGTATACAGAAAGCGCATGCAATACTGCGCTACTGAATGCTTGACTTAACTTAAATCTTCGATATCTCCGGTGAAACCGCAAGAAACATCGATAATTCCAAAAGAAAACTTTACCTGCGCATGGGTTATACGAACTTTAATTCTCAATCTCAGCTTCGGTTTCAGTTCATACAGACGAACTGATTGTCGGACAAACGGACATGGCTATATCGACTCGGGTGTTGATGCTGATCAAGAGTATATATACCTTATGGGGTTGAGGATGTTACATACTTTTGCACAAAACCATTATACCCTTTTTACTCTTTTCTTGGGTTCGAGTATAATAAACCTTTCTTTTGACACTAAACTGACTTGCTAACCGAAATATTTACGTCGTATGCTGTGTGGACTAAAATGACAGGCTACCCGCAGCCGCAGGGCAATCCCAATTTCAAAACCCAACCCCTTAGAAAGACTTATACTTTCGCAGGGCATTAGAAAAAAATTCAATTGAAAGTTTTGCTTAGTGGGCGACTTTGTGGCAAGGTTTCATCCATTACGGCGTAACAAATCCCACAAACGAAATTGATAAAAAAAAAAACTAAAAAAAAAGAAACGAAGAGAAGGAAACGCATGCTTGTACATATAAAACCTAAGCCCGTAGAAAGTAAAAGCAAAAGAAAAGTTTTTAATATTTGGCTTTTTTTGTACTTTTTGTTTTTGCAAACTTTTCGCATTGAAATAGGTCGATCCGTTGAGGTGATTGAAGCAGGGAGAACTGGGAGAATGGAAGCAGCAAAACAAAAAATTGAAAAGGGTTTAACTTACGCTTGAACTTTTTTGCGCCTCGCTGTTGGTTAACCCATATACTGACTGGTACGAGTACGTGGCTCATCATATGAGTAACGCAAAGATACGCACAAAACATAGATACAAAAACAGATACACAGCTACAGATTGAGATTCCTGAGGCTCGTTGATTGGAGATCAAAGCCCCGTCGACGTTGGCGGCATTTCGCCTCCTAATGATTGATTGTAAAATTTGCTAATTTATGTTAGCGAACGCGAGTGAATCGCAGCTCGTAGCTGGACATGTTAGCCCTGTTTTTTGCTGTGGCGCTGAGGATGGGGGAAACGGGACAGACCTATCAATTTTATTGCGCATTTAATTGATCATAAAAATTATTCATTCATTTCAATAATGATTGCAAAATCAGCAATATGCCTTTGCCGGCAGTTTCATTGACTGAGAAGAAGTCGAGTCACAAAAATACACAGAACATATATAGGAGGTACACGATGATAGTGCTGCGATATCTATAATATATGCACGAACGGTTCGCAAAGCTTGGGAAAAAGTAGACGTCTTAAACAAAATTCCAATAAAGCTGTCATGGATTGTTTATATTATGCCCGTTTCGTATTAAAAGCGAGGGTTGTGAATAATAACAAATGTCTTTTAATGGGATATAACATTTGACTAAAAAGATCACGTATAATGAATATGAAATAACTGACCAGATGATTTCGCTGATAAATCTAAGAAACTAGTTAATCGACTAATCGAAAGAAACAATTAATCGACTAAAAAGCGAAGGACTTTAAATTTCCACTGGGTCGGTTTTGAGATAAACTGATTTTATAAGTATAATGGAGATAAAAAAGCGAGTTTCTTTATATATTTAGTTAAACGAAATTTTGTGATAAAGAGAACTTAATTAAATAGTATCAAAAGTAAATAATTTAGGGATTACTGGACAGCCAAATACTCTTTCTTTTTAATTTCAGCTGTTAGATGTATAATTTTAAAGAATAATTCAATTCAAACTTTAATGCCCGCTCTCGTCTGCTTCAATTTTTTGTGTTTATCTTGCAAATTGTTTAACATTATACTTAGATACAGATTGATTGCGCAAGGAAGCAAAGCGAGGAAACCGATTGTCGATTGTCGAGCCCACTCACTCAGAAAAAATACAGATAAGATGTGTTTGACGATTCCCACAAACTGTGCGATTTTCAGTGCGGTTAGTAAATGGTCGGCGTGTTTAGGTATCTCGATGGAATTGGGTATCAAATGTCAATTCGGATGGCTTATGACTTATCAGCCATATATTTATATTGTCATACTTTACTAGTATATGGTTCGTGAAAACTGCTACCGTGCAAAAACTTTAGCTATATAAATGCAAATGAAATGAGTTGTGAAAAAAATAATAATAAGACGTTTGTTTCGGTTATCATTTTTGTTTCTGTATATATTTTTCTTTTTGCTTTTTGGCTATAAACTAGAAAACATAAAATTACAAATACAAATACAAAATACAAATAAAAAAATACAATATTTACAACGACAAGCACATTGCTTTAATCATAATCAAAATTTATAGCTAACAGATATACGTGTACATATCTAGATGTAATCAGTCAATTTATGTTTTTTTTCCTTTTTTTTCATTTTAATATAGTTCTTTTTAACACACATGTCATTTTATAGAGTTAATATGGCTGTGTATACTGTGTGTGGTTTGTGTTTGTGTTTTTGATATGTGTTTGCGGATTCGGGCTAATTACTTTTCGACTAACATAACTTATGAGGAGAAGAGCTTACAATTAATATTAATTTAGTAATGTATGTATATTTATAAGTTTTATTGATAGGATAAATTGTAGCGAAGAAAATATAACATAATATTAATAGTAGTTTCAGTAGTTTTTATATTTTTTTTTTTTTTGTGTTTGTTTTCCTTTCATACATAATTTAAGCTTAATTGAACAAAAAAATATCACAATTATTAAACAAATAAACGTACACATACAATTTAACATTTTAAGCTGGGTCTTCTTTAACTTTAAAGATTTATTTACAATTTTACTCATACTAACTAATTGGTAACGAAACGTAACGAAACGAAACGAAACGAACCTAAATGTAAACGGCTAACAGTTAACTAGTTTTTTGCTTTTGGAATGCATTTAGTTGGATGTATCTATCTTACTATTTATCAGACAGACAGAGAGAGAATAACAGATAGAGAGAAAGAGAGAGAGAGAGCAATAGTGAGTGAGCAAGAGGCAAGGAGTAAAAAGACGAACAGGCGTAACAAACAACAACAAGGTAGATTTTAATCGCAGCCAACTAATCTGTAGCACTGTTCAGTTCCATGTTCAGCTCAGTTCTTTTCTTTGCTGTTTGGTTTTTTGTTTTTTTGCAATTCTATTCTCTTACAAGCTCTTCTATGTGTGTTTCTCTCTGTGTGTTTGTGCGTTGGTGTGTGTTGCTGTGAAAGCGCATTTGCCAGCTTTATTTGTGCCTTGGCCCAAGTGCAAAGACACGAAACAAAAATCAAGAAACGAGAGTTTCAGTATCACACGTGCGAATTTTTTCACCAGTTGCCAAACCTAACCTAAGCCTGGGAAACCAAGGTCAATGAAAGAATGCACAGACACCCAAAAAATACAACTTGTTAATGGATTTTTGCTAATTTGTTACGTAAACTGATCGCAAACAAAGCTTTTACCCTTTACATATTCACTAGCCTGTCAAGCTTAAAAACTGATGCTGATGCTGCATATATTTTTTTTTTTTTGTTATGCAAGGTTTACCATCGAGCTGACCTTTCGCAAGAGTTTAGCCCGATAGCTGACCTCTCTAGTTTTGGGCCAATTTCCGCGCGTAGTAGTTTTGCATATGCTGTTTGATCTCTTAACCCTTACGTTCGGTAACCTTAGCAGCAGACTAAACGAATGAAAACTCTTGCACTTTTTGGCACGTGTAGCTGGGTCCCAAAAAAAAAAACTAACAACACTGATGTTGCAGCTGCCAAAATGGCTCTGCCACACACATACTCGTATATACCTACGTATCTATACCCGTAACTGTCTGTTGCCGGTCTAGCTCTCTGACTGTCTCTTGGTCTCAGTCTCTTGTCTTTCCCTCTCACTCTCACTCACACTCTCTACCTCTGACAATGCAATGTTGGCCCTGACGATGTCGCTCGCCGCACTTTTTGTTACAATTTCTTTTCAGTTATATTCATCTCGGTTTTTTTCTTGTTTCTGTTTTTACCTAACCTAGACATGAGCTCTCTGATGTTTAGCGTTGCCTATTTTATATGCCCCACACACAGATACGAATACACACACGTTGAGCTTGTTACAGTAAAATGCAGCAGTTAAGATGAACTAACGAGTGAACGTTGCAACAACATACGAAATACGGCAACAACACCAATACCAACAACAGCAACAACAACAAAGAAAACAAAAACAAAATAAAATGAAAAGAAAAGAAAAGAAGAAAAATAGTTTTTGGCCTTAGCTGCGTTTGCTGCTTGCCTGCCTGCCTGCCTGCCACCGTCTCCGTCTCTGCCCCCTTTTGTTGCTGACTGGTTGCAGTCGTTGTTGCTGTTGCTGTTGCTTTTGCTGTTTGTGTGTTGCATGCAACATCAATTTTGTGAATCTTGCTACGAGCCAGGAAACTGAAAATAGCTGGCCGTAAGAAAACAGAACAGGGCCAACAACAATTGGCTTGGCTCCCCCGATGCCGGCTATTTAGATACCGCTCGAGAGTCGACCCCCCCCCCCCCCTCTTTCCCCCTAAAACCGCTTCAGACACCCAACCGACTTGGCCGACTATTTGGTATTTAACTGTTGTTGTTTTCTTTATTCTTTCTGTTGCTCGTTTGCCTGCCCCTTAGCTGCAATTGTTGTTGTTGCAACTATTTTAACATGTAACTAGGCTTTTATCGCTAAACGCTTTTCATTTGCATATTGGCTGTGACTGTGACTCTCATTTCATTTCATTTCATTTGATTTCGTTTCGTTTCGTTTCGAGGGATATCTGTCCTACAGCTTTCCTTAGTTCCCTGTGCCAATTGTGCGGTTTGCTCTAAGGTCTGAGGCCAAGAACAGGTTTAAAAAACCAAAAAATCAGAGGAACCGCATGCAAATAAGAAACTGGATTTTACTTTTAGTTTGATTTTTGAAACTCAACCTAACTAACTTTACACATCACATAACATAACGCATTTTTAATTGTTAGAACGAGTTTCAAAAGTGAATTGTAGATAGAGAAAATTCTTATTCGTTCTCTCTATTATTGACTCTCTAACCACTTTCGTTATAAAGACTGAAACTTGAGCTTGAACAGCGTTTGAAAAATTTGACTTGTTTTCAATGTTTTACGACCATTAAAGTTCATTTAGTGCATTGGCTTAAGTCGCTCTCTACTCTCTCTTTCTCTCTGTATCTTTCTTTGTCTAACTTACTCTCACATGTGCAAATTACGTGACGCTGGCGTTGGCTGAGACGCAGCCTGCGGCGGCAGCGGCAAACTCTGCTGTTGAATGCCACCCGCCAGGGGAATCATTTGAGGCTGGGCGCCGGGAGCTATCAGATTGCCACCACCACCACCACCCGAGCCACCTCCACCAGCGACTCCTCCTCCACCCATCAGAAGTGCAGCCTGCTGCTGCGAATTGCTGTTGTTGTTATTATTGTTGTTGTTGGCGTTGGGGCGATGCTGTTGCTGTGTTGAGGGCTGCCGCCGGAAGCTGCCCGGCTGCAGTGCTGGCGGGGGCAGCATGAACTGCTGCTGATGTTGCAGATGATGATGCGGATGTGAATGCCCAGCATGTAATGGCATAGGCAACGGCAACGGCTGCTGCTGCACGTGATGATGATGATGGTAGGCGGGATGATTAATTGCCGCATGGCAAGCTTGACCCGAACGCTGGGCATGCGACGATGCCGACGAGGATGAGACGTCGGGCAGGGCGAAGCGCAGCTTCTGCCAGAAGAGCTTATCACCCCACTGCAGATAGGTGTTGGTCTTCAGATAAAGCCGCAGATCGGGATCCAGCTCCTTCTGCGGCACCTCGCCCAACACGATGACAATAAGGCGACGTCGACGATCCCGCAGCACTGACTGATGAGCTGACTTGAACTCAAAGCGACACCATTCCGACTTGATAAAGTTCTCAGAGACGACCATTATAGTTCGTCGACTGCTATCGATGGCCTGAACGATAGTCTCGGGCAGGTAGCCGCCAACGGGAAAGTCTCGCTGATGCAAACAGAGCTTGTATCGTTGCTCGCCTAGTTCCAACGTAGGGGCCAGCTCCTCATTGACGAAAAGCTCATCCTTGGACGAGTAGGAGATAAATGCGTCAAAGAGTTTCTCGCGCTCATTCTTGTCGACATCCTTCTGACCGTTGTAGAAAAGACGAACGCCAAAGCGGGAGTGGCACCACACACGCATCTCCTGGCGAAAGATGAATACCAGCAGGGTGCAGATCATGATGAATATGAAGGCAGTTAGTATAGCCACCAGTATGGGTATGTAGTCCTGCTTGGGCGGCTGTGTGAGTATCATCTTCGTTGAAGTCATGTTGCCAGTGAGCGATTCATTTAGATCGCCTCCACGTTCCGCATAATTGAAGCTATTGTCCAGTCCCAGTTGCAACGTTTGGCTGCACTGCACCACGGGCAGGGAATCACCTGGGGTCGCATAAATCGCCATTTGCACGGCCGGTTGCTGTGTATTATTCGAAGGCATCTCGCAGTGCAGCTTCTGGCGATCCTGGACATACTCATGCCGACTCATATAATCACGCAACTTGTCAATGAACTCGCAGCGACAACTCCAGGGATTCCCAGCTAGACGCAGTTCGTTAAGGTAGCTGGGCAGGAAGTTCCACACAGCAAATGAGCCAATGGCATTGTGATCAAGTCGCAGTATCTTCAAATGATACAGATGTGTAAAGGTGAGCGTGTCTATTGTGGCAATCGCATTGTGCTGCAGATACAGCTCCTGCAGATTGTCCAGACCCTGAAACTCATTGCCATTGAGCGCACGCAGCTGATTGTTCTGTAGCTGCAACACCTCCAGCTCGAGCAAGCCATAGAATGTGCGATTGTGCAACGTCTCGATGCGCGAGTGATTTAAATGCAGCACCTTCAAGCGCTTGCGTCCAATGAACGCATGACTCTGTAGCTCTGTAAAGGTATTGCCATCCAAATACAGTTGCGTGGCGTCCATGGGTATGTGGGAGGGTAGCGAGCGATCGTAGGTGGCGCGACTGCAGTCGACAACATTGGAGGTCCAGGACTGATCGTGATAGCAGGAACAGCGATCGGGACATTCCATTTTGCAGTCGCAGGCCTGAAAATCGCAGCAGTGGCAAAGCGCAAAGCAATGCGATTCGTATTTGCATAGAAAGTCATTGGACTTGGCCTCGATGAGGGAGACATGCGTCGAGCCGCGTGCATAAGACAATTTGCAATAGATCTGATCGAGATCCATGAGCTGGGGCTGTGTGCGTGACTCCCGATTGATCTTCTGCAGCCAGTCGAGATTGCAATCGCACTGGTAGGCATTGTGACCAATGTAGAACTCGGGTATCTCGCGATCCTCGGCAATGGGCGACAACCTCAGAGCATTTGGCTCCAGCGTGGTCAGCTTGTTCCTTATGAGATCAACGCGTGTGAGATTGGGCTTCTTGAAGAAGGTATATGGTTGTATCTTGTTAATCAGATTGTCGTTCAGATACAGCACCTCCACGCTGTTCGGTATCGAGCTCGCTGTAATTTCCGACAGCAAATTGTAGCTGGCATCGAAGGTGCTCAAACTCAGTTCGTTCTCGATCTCGAAGTAGTTGCCCAACTGCGTTATCCGATTGGCACGCACATCCAGCCACTGCAGACCAATCGGTATGTGCGAGTAGTCGAACTTCTCCAGCCGATTACCCGATATATTCAGCCACACCAAATTGGGCAACTCGGTGAATAGTCCAGCAATGCTTTTTAACTGATTACCATCCAGCCGTATGGCCTGCAGCTGGGTATTTCTTTGCAGTGCACCGGCTTCAATAGACTTGAGCTTGTTACCCGACAGATTTAGGATTTGCAGAGAGCTCATTCGATCAAAGACTCCCCGGCGAATGTGTGTCAATGAATTCTCAGTCATGCGAAGTCCATACAAGTTCTCCAGTTGTGTAATGCTCGTGTTCTCAATCTGACTTATCATATTTTCACCCACATCCAATGTTTTGAGCAGAGGTACATGAGCCAGCGCCTCTGGTACCACCAGCAGTTTATTATCATTCAGATGTAGATCCTGCAGCTGACTGCAATTGACCAGCGAGCGTGGATCTAGTTTACCCAAACGATTGTAGTCCAGCGAGAGCACCTGCAGACTATGAAGACCTTGCAGGGTGCGTTGTTCAATCACCGAAATGCGATTGTTGGAGAGGATCAGTGTGTGCAGATTTATTAGATCAGCAAAGATGCCAGCGGGCAGCTGATCAATATAATTTTCCTCCAGCTTCAATACTTGCAGACTGGCCAGCGGTCGAAAGATATGAGCCTCCAGGCGACTTATCTTATTGGCAGACAGATCCAGCATCATCAGCTGCTTGAGGCCAACAAACGTGGCCGCATTTATCCACTGCGAGTTCAGCTCATTGTTGGCCAAATCGAGCACAAGAAGTTCGGCTAGCTCACCAAAGATGCCCGGCGCAAGTACATTAATGGAATTGTTCTTCAGATAGATCTCCTGCAGCTGCTTCGTCTCGGCAAAGAGTTCCGGGGGCAGGGAGGTCAAGCGGTTTGCCGACAGATCCACCACACGCAGCGATATCAGACCCTCAAATGCCCGATCCGCCAGAAAGCTCATACTATTGCGTGCCATATTCAAGTGGGTCAGACGCACCAATGCCGATAACATAGCCGACGGCAGACTGACCATTTTGTTGGCACTTAAGTCAAGAGACTGCAAAGTCGAACCGCACACCCGCGACTTCCTCGAACTGAGCGAAGCGCTAAAGTAAAAGTTGCTTATGTCTTGAATCTTGTTGTACGACGCATTCATATGTTGCAGTGACTTTAGCGGACAAACCATGCCATCCGGTATTAGCCATATGTTATTCAGGCTCAAATCCAATCGTTCCAGCTGCCTAAACTCCACAAAACTGTTCGAGGCCATCTCCAGTGACATTGTTGACCAGTCCCCATTATGTGTGCGTATCGTAAGATTTCTCAGCTCCTGCAATCCACGAAAGGAACCCTCTGTCAGGTTGCCCAGCTTGCAGTACTCGATGGTTAGGTCTCTCAACTCGACCAACGATCTAAAGCTATCCGGACTAAGACTGCTTTGGAAGAAGAGTGCATCATTGCACTCCAGACGCAATCGTACTGTATTATGTGGCTGAATAACACTAAAGTTCGTGTTTTCCAGCTCCGAGTTGATGGTTCGCAGGTGGCAAACCAATGTGATGTCGTTCTCCCCGCCGCCAGACCAGCGGCACTCATCTGGTGCTTGATATAATACCGTTTTGCTAAGCGCCGCCCCAAAAATGGGCATGGCACAGCTGGCAATTAGGACGTAAAGTATGTGGCTAGCCAGCATTTTTGGCTTGTTTCTAGCTAACTGAAACGTAAACAAGCTAGCTACTTTCTTTCTTTTCTTTTTTTAATGTTGAGGGGTATTTGGGTGTTTTGTTTGTGGGGGGAGGGCTGCAGTTGCTTGTTATTTGCAGCCCATTTTGTGGGTGATGTTTTATAGTTGCTTGCACAATCGACAGCGTCGTGTTGTTATATCAATAAAACACAGCACACACATCAAAATATATAGCTCTCTGGGGCTATTTTTTATGATTTTGCTTTTAAATATTTTTGTTAAACGATTTTCTTTGCTTCTTTCTTAGCTATTTCGCGCGCGTTGACCGTAATCCAAGTGGGGGGTGCGATAGCGATGATTTTTTTTCAGCTATGATAAATATATGTGTTGTATTGTATGTTTCGAATAACTTTTAAGCACTCGACTCTTCATTACGCGACTGCGAATGCGACAGCGTCTCGTTTTGTTTGACCGTCAACGCGTGCACTCGGCTCAAAGTCTGCTCAAAAACTGATCGTAGACTGCAAACGCCAGAGAGCAGCAAGTGCCGATGAGATGCACAGCTAGCGAGCGTGTTCAGCAATTGAGTGAGTTTCGTGTTGCTCAAATTATGCCTCTGGGCGAGCACTCAATGAACACGCACACAAATACTGTAGCAGAGAACAACACACATGCGTTGAGCGTGCACGTTGGCTGCACGAGAGCGCAAGCTTGAGAGGGTGTGCAAGACAAACAAAACTATGCAATGCAAACGCAAACCTAAACGCAAAACGCAACGCATTGCACAGTGGGCTTAATGTTTACAATGAGATCAGGGGCTATGTGTGTGTGTGTGAGAGTGGGCATTGAATAGGCAAACAGATAGTCTGTGTGAGAGTAGGAAGTGCTGTGCTGAAAGATGAGATAAGGTGGAGGAAGTGAGATCGACAGATAAGCAGGTGGTTTGGGAAGCTTCATAAGGATTAGTAAAAAATAAACAAAGGAACTTAACTGATAAGAATAGACAGAAATCTGATACACAAATTTTGTTTTCGGAATAAGTAATACAGTGTTCGATCTAGATTAAGATTCTACATTGACATCATTGATCGCTAAATAATCTAGAAATTTAGACAGATTTTAGATTAATTTAAAGATTGCCTAACAAATGTTATAAGTTTCCTCGATCTTATATATACAAGTAATAATTTTTTTTAATAATTGATGTCAAATAAAAATGTATAAGATTTTTACCAGCAAAGGTAAATCACTAATAAACCCATATATATTTACGTGTTCAAAAACATTTATTTTGTTTTTAAATTTTTGCTTATAAGATTTTTGTGTTTCTCTTATAACAGGAAAATTAGTTCAGTTGAGCTAGACAATGAACACAATTTAATTGTGTTTGGCACATTTGCTCCACTGTGCATGATGTCTCCCTTGTCTGTTTCGTTGAGCGTCAGCGCCAAGCGAGCAATTTTCAATGAGACATTGACACTCGTCACACCGGTTAGACGAGTTTCTTTTTGGCCCAACTGAGCCAAAATCAAATTGAGTGAAGTTCATATTCAGCACATGAGTGAGAGAGTTAAACGTAAGAAAGAAAAGAGCTTAACGCAAGAACGGCGCTGAATAGCTCTGAGCCAAATTGAGTGTGAGAGCTTAAGACTGATCTCTGGCAGCGGCTTAAGCGACAAGAGAAAAAATAATAATAAAAAATTATTGAAATCAATTGTTAATTCAGCCAATGTCAGTTTGATATACGTACGTACGTACACATATTAAAAAAAATTGACTGATTTTTCTTGATTTATGAGAGCAGTTGTTGTTGCCTGTGTTTGGGCCTGAGACTGGGTCTTTGCCTTTGCCTTAACTGATCGCTGATCGCGGGACCTGACCGGCTGCTCCAATCAGCGGTCAATGCTGGTGAGCTGACGATCTGTTTTGTTTTGTTTTTTGTTTTTGTTTTTGCTTTTGTTTGCTGAACGCGCTTACTCATTATGTTTGGAGATTGTGGAAAGTATGTGTGTGGTAGTAGTAGTGGGCTGATCTGTTAGCATGATCTCGCCATATGACTTAACTACTTATGGTACACTTTCAAACTTTCCCAAAAAACAATAAACAAAACAAAAACAAATTTGTTGTACTCTGATTCCCGCTAACTTTTGCTGTGTACTTTGTCTGTGTACCTGTTGACGCCGTTACCCCGACAGGTGCTGATTAACGAAACACATACCCAGATCCAGCAGCTTCAGTGCCTCTCAGCGATGCGTATCTGTCAGCCAGGCTGTTAGCAGAGCAGGCAGCGATGCTCGATTCTCAACTCTTGAGCCTGTTCTCAGGAAAATCCACACAAACAACAACAAGCAGCTACCTGCTGTCTACAAATTTGTTGAAAGTTGACCGTGCAAACATCTTCGCTTACACTCTCCAATCATTTCTCTCTCTCTCTCTGTCTCTCTGTCGTCTTCTTTGTTTTTCTTTGTCAGGTATTTAGTAGTTTCAGTGCGTATCGTTCTTCGGCTAGGATTTTGTTACAGAGCTCAATTGTTTGTTCCTGCTTTTGGTGCCTTCTTCTCTTCTCTTCTCTTCTCTTCTCTTCTCTTGTGCCTTTTTTATTATCGATCGATCTAGCCAAGTTGGGTGTGTAAGCCAGGAAGTGCTACAACAAAATTAGGATTAGTCCTCTCTTGCACAATATGTCAGATCAATATACGAACGTTTGTTTGTGTGCGTGTGTGTGTGTGTGTGTGTAAGGTTCTCCTGTAACATTACCCGTATAGGGGCATTGATTCGACTCGATTTGATTTGATTTGATTAGATTAGTCGAGTTCAGCAACATTTTGCTTCGATGACGGATCACCAACATTCTCTACCATTCTCACTTCTTTCTTACCCTCTTTGGCTTACGGAGTTCAATTCTCCCTCACAATTTGCGCAAATTATTTTTCTTTGTAATCGTTTCGTTTGTCTTGGACTTTATTGTTGCCCAACTGTTTCTTGTTGTAGGTGCACACACTCGTATATATCGGTGTATGTAAGTGTATTTATATTGCTCATTGGGTCAGAGTCTCTGAGACACTTTCGGACCCATTTGTAGCTACGAGTTATGAGTCATGGCATCTGTAGATATGTAGTACATATGTTTTTTGTTTTGTTTTGTATTTTTGTTAGCAGCTGCTGCTTGCGAAAATTATTTGGCGCATTGTGATTGCTTTTGCTTTTTATCAATGACAATGAACATTGTTGAACAATTGCAAGACAACCCTAAAACTGGCATGGCAGTCTTAAATGTATGTTGCGGATTGGAGACTTAAGTATCTAAGGCAGCAATCTCAGTTTCTCGGCTGAGAGCATTCAGCTAATCTGCAGGAAATATTCCAATCACAATATTCAATCCATTTCGAAGACTTTAAGTACGGGTCCTTTTAATGTTTTTCTAGCGTCTTTAGATTTATTTTTCAAACTAAACAAGCAATTAGATATAGAAAAGAGTTTTTGAAATATACATACATATTTTACATCTACCTTCGTATCAGGATATAGTTAACACATTTTTGCACGACTTATCTGCTGCAGCTAGATTATTAATAATATTAGAATATTAGTTCATTTTATATAACTGTAGATCTATATATTCAAGTGTACATCGTTTGTATATATCTTGTTTTCCTATTTAACATATATATTCAAATGCTTATCTTATACATTTCATGATTTAATACTTTGTTCACATTAAATAAATAATTGCAAATGTTAAACACCTGAAAGAATAGTTATTTTCTTTTCTTTTCTAACAAAAACCTATCAAGTAGCAAAGTGAAACACATTTGCTAACTGTTTGAACACTTTCACGAATTATTTATCAAGGGATCTCTCGTGTTGAGTAAAAAAAAACAACCTTGCAATAACAATTAATATGTGTCACAGCGATGGAATTTATGAGTGCATTGCATGAGTCGCAATTGAATGAATTTCCTACAACTCTATTTGCTACACAAATCCGTCTCTCCCTCTCTCTCTCTCGCTCTCTCTCACAGCTTTCGTTTCAAGTCATTTGCTCCTCGGTTATGCTCTCTATTTGAATAACTTGGCATTGTTCTTAATTATAAAGCGTTGTCATGTGAGCTTCCCATTCATTCGGATTGGACAGCACTCGGCTCAGCTGTTCTTTATGTTCTTTATGTCTTGACGCCTAATAAAATTTAATTTCATTTGTCTGTGTATTGCGATATGTACATATATATCTCATTTATAAGTCGTCGTAGCAGTAGTAGTATTTGTGTTCGTGTATGACTTAATATGTGTGGTGGGTGTGCAGTTAACGCTTATGTAAACAGATCCACTTGCAGTTCTCGCATATCGCTTGATATCTGCTGTGCAAAACATATTAATTAGCATTTCCAATTTTGTATGCATATCTTTTTAACTATCTCGTGATGCAACGCTGCACACTCTTACTACACACACACAAACACAAGAAAACAGAACAGGGAGAAAGACAAGAACACAAAAGACAGTAGAGAAGAAACGAAGAAGAACACTCAAAGCTTTTGCTTTCGCATTCGCGTGGGTCAGCAAATTTCACAATATTTTATCGCTTTTTTTTTTATTTTGTTTTTCTTTTGTTTAGCTCGATACCCATTTAAAAGTCGACACACAATAAAAGGGTTTAAGAATGCAAATTTGTCAGAGTGCAAAAGTGGTTAACACAAAAGTTTTTCGCTAATAAAAAATAAAAAAAAATGTTTTGTTTTTAAAGGAAATTAAAAGTTAAGGTAAATGTTAAGGCAATTTGTTTTCGAGTTATTAATTGTTAATAACTCGGAACTTCAATAAAGGAATCTAAAATCTCAAAAAAATCTACTATATAGTAATTAACTATGTTAAGCTCAATAATATATTTTGTTCTTAGAGTCCGTTGAAATCTTAAAGCAAAAACTCTCATTTGAAGTATCCCATATAAATGAATTGTCCATCGGACTTTAAGTACAGGGTATAGCCGAGTTAAACATTCCTAACTGGAGCACTCAATCTTGATTTTATTGTTGTGTTTTTGTTTTTTTTTTTCATAGTTATTTCCATACATTTATTGCATGTATTTTGCAAGAGTTGTTGTTGTTGTTGTTGGTTGTTGTTGGTATAGAGAACTTTGGCCATGGCGTCTGGTGCGATTTAACGAGAGCGTAAAAGCGAAAACATCAAAATAAATAGCTCAAAAAATTAACAAGACAGCAGCGACGTCAGCGTCGCCTTTTGTCTGGTCCGGCGGGCTCGACCTGGTCTTCGGCTTGGTCTAACCCGAGCAATGGGGCCCTGACTGAATGACTGAATGACTGAATGAATGACTGACTGACATACAGACAGACAGACAGACAGAGGGACAGCGGGACAGAGAGACAGGCAACCGGCCGCGGCAACTAATCGAAACGCGTTGCAGCTGCCTCAATTCGAGTCGACTCGAATCGAGTTGCCTGCAAAGTGGTTGCCCAAGTTGTTGCACGACAAGAGCTTATAGCGCTATGTAGATACTTATTTTTAGGCGCGAGTGTTTACCTACGAACGCGCTCTCCCAAAACTTGGCATCTCGACTCTAAACTCCTTGCTCTGCTCTCTCTCTCTGTTTTTGTTTCTGTCTCTGTCTGTTTGGCTTTTGCGTTCCGAATGGACGCACATCAATAGCGGAGACGATGTCAGGCGACGCGTTTAGACTACACGGCCAAACAGGCAGCTCGAACACTGAAGACTGAATTGCAACTCTTTCGCCAGTCAGTCAAGTAGAGAAGCTCCTTTGATAGTGTGTTCGTGCGTGCGTGTGTGTGCGTGCGTGTGTGTGTGTGTGTTTGAGCCAATTGTTAGCTGGAGGAAGGAAGACAGGCAGTCAGGCAGGCAGGCCAGAAATGAATACACTCAGGATACGTCGGGTAGCTCGAATGGTAGCTCTATATAATTTGATGAACAAACAACGACAGCAACAACAACAATAACAGAAACAACAGAAATAACAACAACAATGGCAAACAACCTTGATCTGACTGTCAAGTCCGAACTGACCATTAACATATATATATTTATACATTGATACACATACTCGTATGTTTGTATGCAAAAATGCTACGCTTGCAATAATAAAAAAAAATGAAGAAACGCCCTCTTACCCTTTGGTGCTCCCACTCCAGTCCCACCCTATAAATAGTACATATAAAGATCGCAAAGACAGCCTACAACATTGTCTGGGCGTAGCGCACTTAAAAATTTGCATAAGAGCTCCAAAGTTGATAGAATTAGTCAAATTATAGAACTGATTCACTTGTGGCAGCGACTCTTAAATACACACTGAGTGCTAAATGAATGTGGACTGAATGGCATTCGTGATTTGTGATTCCAATTCATTCACAATTAACAATGGGTTAGTCATACAGCTCCTCAGGCACAGGAAGTGAGTATGAATAAAGACCATAAGTATATAGTACTATATATATATGTGTAAATATATATATGTAAATATATAGAGTGCCTTATGTAAAAATCCATCTGCAATTTGCTGCTTTGAATGAGTTCTATAAATTCGGGTATATGAATCAATTAACTCCGTCGCATTTATGAATTCCATACAGATAGATGATCAAACTGATGAGATCAGTTGCAAATAAATTATTATACAATCGAATGTTTCATATATACTTACGCAATCAATTAATTTAAGTACTTTATTGATTGATCAAAATTAAATATATAATGTGACTTCTCATAAAGTTTCCTAACACATTTCCTATAAAAATAAAACTATTGATAATTGAATTTATATAAATCAAAACAATCCTAGAAAATTGGGCATTAATATATATTATTTTTAATGTACAAAGAATACAATAAAATATATTTGAAAACTAAAAATTTAACAATTAAATTGTACACATTCAAAATTTAAAGAAAATATATTAAAGACATAAAACAATATATATTTTTTTGCTTCTTCAATACATAGTAATAAAAAAACAATTTACTTTAGTGACAAAAAACGGTAGAAAACAAAACTTAGACATATTTTCCGTGAAAGTGAAAAAGTTACAACATTTTTATAACATTTAATTAAATATATAAGAAATGCATTATTTCATTAAGCAGGCTTACAAAAATGTAAATAATTACACGCAATTTCACACTTCATTGGCCACGTTTAAATGCTTCATTTAAGTGGAATTAAAAACAAGATTTAACCGACATTTGACACAAATTCCAGCACAAATCTTATCCGACTATTCCAATACAAATCCAATTTCCCATCTCATCTTAAAAAATGAGCGACCCAAAAACTCTAAAGTGCACTCTATCTCACTAATATGTCATCAATTTGCAACTAAATGCAATCAAAAGTAAACAAAACAGCGTCAAAGCTGTTAACGATAGATAAAGCAATGATATAAACGAAAAGACAAAAAACCACGAAAAAGGGGAATAGAAAAAATTGAATAAAATACCGAAACGATCAAGCAACGAAATACTTGATGAGTGGCCAAAGTGAATCAAGATCGAAATCAATATAACGAATCACAGATAAAATTACCATGTTTTGTTCTTTTTCTCTCTCTCTCTCTCTCTCTCTCTCTCTCTCTTGCGCTCTCTCTCTCTCTGTCTGTCTGTGTATATCGCTCGCTTTTTTGGGATTGTAAACTGTTCTTGTGTTGGTTTCGACTGCTAATTAAAGCGAGTAAAAGACAAATCAAATAAATTGCTAGCCCAAAAAAATAAAGGGTAATAATTTAACAGACATTTCACATAAATAACATCAATAGAACGCGACTCCAAAATTGAACTTCTTGGAAACGTGGCTCAAACGTTTTACGAAACATTCTTTTTCGTTTCGTTACGTTTCGTTTGGTTCTCTCTTTCACTCACTCTGCTCTTTTTTGGGGTTTTCTCACTAGTTTTTTTTATCTGAAAATAAAAAGAGAAAAGAAAGAAACATCATTAACATGTCGTAGATACGCGTCGAGATTCAGAGTTTGATTCTTTAGCTGTATTTTGTTTTATATCTAACTGATTAACAATCGTTGTTGCTGTTGTTTTTGTTTTTGTTGCTGTTGCTATTGATGTTGATGTGTTATGTGTTGTTGTTGGTTGCCTCATATCAGTCAGTCAACGCGCCACAGCTCAGTTTGAGTGAGGTTGCAGCTATGTGTGTATGTATATTGCCACCATAGACTCTTACGAATCGAAACCTCAAGATCTCGATCGTTGTTCAATTGAGTACGCTGTAACCCGCACCCGCACCCCTACCCGCCCCCCTGCCTGCCAGCCTGCCCCTTAAATCAGTGTGTGAAGCTGCATGGGCATCTCTCACAAATATTTTAACTGTTGCGTGGAGATTCAGGGGCTGGGGCAAGAAGGTAAGAGGCTGTGGCAGAGCAGCAGGTTAACACGCCAGCGCAGGTTAAGCTGACCCAAGAACGAACCGCATCTCTTTTGTGTTGTTTTGTTGTTGTTGTTGTTGTTGTTCTTGTTGTTGCCTTGGCCCGAACATTTTTGATTGCTTTTTTAATGTTTCCAATTTATACGAATCATTGTTGTTTTTTCTTCGTCGTTTTGTTGCTTAGCCTGGCTACGAGAGTCCATAATTTAGCCAACACACAACATATACAACACAGAGCACACACACACACACACACACTGACACAGAACACCAGCAAAAGATTTAACTTCTTCTTGCTGAGAAAAATTACAAAATAAATAGCCGCTGTCCGCTGTTCGCTGTCTCTTTCGTTTATTTGCCCATGTTGCTGTGCTTGTTGTAGTTGTTGCTGTCTCATTCGCTCATTTCAAATGTCATAAAGTCAAATGCTTTGTCGGCATTTTGGCTCTCATCGATTTCAGTTACGCATTGCGGGCAATGTTTTTAATTAGACAGTTTTGATGTTGCGTCAATTGTCAATTGGCGACAAAAAGGGGCAACCAGATAAAACAGGCGAACTGGCAAACAGGCAAACAGGCAACAAGCAACAAGCAGGCAGTTGCAGTTGCAACTTAGACGCCTGGGCCTAAAAAGGCGACAACGTTGTCGCCAACTTTGGCCAACAAATCTGTGTCAAGCCATTGGGCAACAACAACAACAACAACAACTACTACACTACATGCAGTAACAACAACAAACATTCAACAGCGCAAACATTCAATATCAAACATTCAACATTCAGCTGGCAGCAGGCGGCAAGCGGCAGGCATGGCCATAGAGGCAGAGGCGGAGGCAACTGGCGGATGATCTGAAGCGCGACAAGTGATTGCCATCAGTTGTCAAGCCGTTATCGTTGATCACAATGTCAACAGCAGCAAGCAGCAAGCAGCAGCAGCAGCATCAGCAGCAGCGAACAACAACAACAGCAACAACAAACAACAACAACAACAGAAATGGGCACTCAGTCAGACTGGCGGCAGCATATTCCCGTGGGGAGCTGCATTTAAAAGGCATTTAAGCCACAAAATCTCAAGACCAGCAGCAGAAGCAATATCAACCAACAGTTGCCGCAACAATTACAACAAGTGAGCCAAAGCCCAAAACAATTCAACGAATACTTAGTACACTCTCTTCTTCAACAACATTAATGTAGATATGTGACAAATCATGAAAAATAAATCAAGCTTTGAAGTTGTAATCACTAATCATTGATACTTCAACAAAAGTCAACTAAACTCTGGTAAATAAATAATACTAACACTCAAACAAATTTTAATATAATTTCCAATTGTTTATTTTTACCAAAAAATGATGACTTCTATTTTGTTGTGATTTTATTAAGATAATAAAAATATATGTTCAAGTACTTTGAGTCATAATGATTTATTTTAAATACTATTTAACAAAGGGAAATTTATTTATTTATTTCTATTTATTTTTATATTGCTATAAATTTATAATTAAAACATCTAAAAATGTTCCGTGCATAAAAAACTTTGGTGCTTCAAATATTTTGCTGAAGTCCCAGTTGAAACTTTATTTTTTCGTTCTCTTATCTCAAATTGTTGAATAATTTGATTTAATTGTCACACTGTTGATGTTCGGCCATTGTATTTATATGAAAGAATGTGTGAATGTTTGCTGCTTTGACATTGAGAGCTTGAAGCGCATATCTGTTAATAAAATGCATAATTGCTGTGCTGTGGCACACACACACACACACACAGTTAATGACAAAGTAACGATACCCCGTTTTGATGAAGGGTTTTGCCGCAAATACCACAAAAGCAGAGACGCCGCCGCCTGTTGCCTGTTGCCGTTGGTAACCACAGCAACAGCAGTCGCTGCAGCTTCAGCCTTAGCTTTATCTGTTTTAGCAGCTGGGAGCCAACTTTCGTGACATGACAATTTCAATGACGACGATGATGAGCCGCGCTCGCTGCCTGCTTCGCTGCTAGCTTCGATGCCTGCATCGCTGCCTGCTGCCTGCTGCCTACGTATGCTGCATCTTAGCTGATCAAGATCAAGGCAAAACTGCAGCGACGACTGCATGATGATGTTGTCGTTGACAGTGACGACGTCGAAGACGACAAAGATGAGGATGACGATGTAGATGACGATGACGATGACGACGACGCAGACGCAGACGCACATTGACAATATGATAGACGCACTCATCACATCAGATCACATCACATCATCAGGCGGGACGTGCGCGTTGATTGTCACAGCGCCGTTTCATGGCCTGCCAATGAAACTTGGGATCGTTGGCTATAACCATAGCTACATATATAGCTACTGTTGCTGCTACTGGCATGCGGGTTCGTTCCTCAACTCAACCTTCAACGAAAATTGCAATTTGCCGTCATTTTGTAATGAGGGAGCGCCAACTTCGTCGTCGTCGTCGTCGTTGACGTCGTTACCGTCATCCTTACCGTTGTGACGTTGACGCTGCTCGAAATTATGGCAAATTGTTTATGGGGTGTTTAAATGGCCAGCCAAAGTCGCTGATGTTGTTGTTGTTGCTGCTGTTGTTGTTGTTGCTGCTGCTACTGCTGCTGCTGCTGCTGTAATTGTTGTCTTGCCAGTTGGCTATGCAAGGGCGAAGCTATATAATTTTATTTGTAAATAAATTCACGAAAAACAAACACACGGTTTAGGAGCAGGGTGATACATACACAATGAGAAATTTCATATTATAATAAAAAAAGATTTAATTTGAATACATCATGTGTTAAAAATCACAACAAAAACAAGAAACAAAGCACAACTTTATATAAATAGTGGAAAATATATATTTAACATAGTAGCTGAACTTATGAATACCAAAAATTAAATAAACATATCTGAAAATCGTACCATGAGCTAAATTTATAGTTTTTTAAATAAAAAACAAATAATCGGAGCTTCAAAAACTATTAAAGATATAAGTCAATATATCACTTCGATATTTACTTTATCCGCTTATCCGCTGGCACTTAATTCAATAACTCGAATAGAAGTCGCTTATCACACTGAATTGAATCTAGTCTTTTATTTTCAACTGTGTACTCCTTAATATGCTTATAAAAGAGAAGAGAGGGAGAGATAGCGAGAAAGAGAGAGAGAGAGAGAGAGATTGAAGTGGACCCGCCTAACGCGCGCTCAGCTCATTAATCATTTGCTCCCTGGCAGTGGACAGCGGCAACGCCTGCAACAAAGTCAAGAAAGGTTCCAGTCCTCGACCCCGACTCTCAATGCCAGTTTCCAGTCGCAGTCGCAGTCGGAGTCGGAGTCGCAGTTCCAGTGCGTGTGTATTTAACTAACTCATTATAAATAAGCTGGAATCCCTAACATGCAATTAAATAACGTGGGTCTAATCCTAATGAGACGACAGGCACTATGTCATGTTGTTGTTGCTGTTTGTTGCTTGTTGTTAGTTGTTTCTCGATGTTCGTTGTTGGTGTTGGTGTTGTTTGCTATTCGCTGTTTGCTGTCTAGTCCCCAGCTCCCAACTTGGCCATGCAACATTTGCGTTTGCACATGCGCATTTCCCCTAGTCGCGCGTCCACGCATGAGTGAAAGCTGCGATTTAGAGAATGCTCAAGAACATAGAAAACACACAGGAAACACAGACAGAGACATGCAAATAGAGAGAGAGAGAGAGGGAGAGTTTGGGGTAAGTATTAAGGCAAACACGTGTTCCAAGTACCAATTGCAAAAGGCATGACTTATAGTCAGGCACAATACGTATGTGTCTGCAACAAAAACCCAAAAATTAATCATATTTGAGCTGGAAATATTATTGCGGCTTCACATCTTTATCTGTATTTGTATCTGTATGTGTATGTGTATATGGTTGGTTCTTGTGTTAGCGTCTCTGGTGGGCATTCTAGGAAGCCAACGATGACTTCAGCAGCAAAAGCAACCGCAGCAGCAATGTGTGCTGGGTTCGACGACAGCAAGTTTTTTCTTTTTTTTTGTGATGAAATATATCTGTTGCATTATCAACGAGCAGAGGAAGTGATCGAATTTCTCACAGCTCTGCAAGTTGCTGTGGAAAGTGAATGAAAGCATGAATGAATGAATGATGAGCGTTTCTAATTCAAACGTATTCTTAATTGACACATATGCATTTTCTAATTGGATTGTGGCAACCATAACAAAATATGAGCATACCTTAGGCTTAGCATTATAACATTAGTTCATTAATCAATTTATTAGTGAGTTGTAATCGAGACAAAGAAAAAAATGATTAGACGAAATGGAATTGGACGAATTGCATTTTTAAAATAAAAGTATTTATTGACTTAGCCAAAGATAGCGTCAACTTAACGAAAAACCAATCACACATAAACCTAGAACGAAAACCTATAGAGTTAACCTTCAAAAACATATAAACAGTTCATTTAAATATTAAACAATTGTCTGATTGGGTATAGAGCCAGCAAACAAATGTATATGTATATAACATTGTAATGAAACTTTTCTTAGTATTTAAAAATCATACAACCTATTTATTCAACTACAGTTTTCGGATTTGATCACTTTTCAGGCAATTGCCTCACATTTTCTTATTTTGCCATTTTATTATTCTATTGTTTTATTATTATATAGTTCTGCACAAACTATTTGTTTGCTTAAGAATGGCATTTAGACCAGAACACTTCTGAGTAAAATGCCTTAGTTAATCTTTTACTGTTGTTTCTAAGCTGTAATTAGGACTGGTCAACCATCTAGACAACTGCACTGATAATGCTGCTCAGTAGCCTCAAGTTTTAAACTCTTAGCCAACAGCTTATCCCTGAGCACAGTTTTAAGCCCGAAACCCAAAGGCTTAAGACCCACGCATCCCACTAATGAGCCATGGCTCACTTAGGATCGCGGCTGTGTAACCCTCAAGTTCAGAGGCCTCTCGAAATTCCTAGGAAAATCGTTTATGATCTCACCCAAACACAGAGAGTGAGAGAGATGAAGGGAGACGAATGTGCTACCCCTCCTCCATTAAGAAGCAAGCAGTATACACTCTAATTGCTACAGCAACCATTTCAATGGAGTTGAGACGAGAAGGGTTATGAAAGTTATAACCGCAGGATTTTCACTGTCAGCGCGGCCATTAATCCAGTCGGACAAGAAGGGGAAACAGCAACAGGCGAAGCGGGTTTTTCCTGTGCGTCTAACATCTTGGTAAAGCCCTTGTAAAGAGCTGAAACGCTTGTAACTGTGGTATGTTTTATTATTTAGTTCTTGTGGACGGTCCATTGACAGCGCTGGACAACAGTTGGCTATAATAATTTCGTTCATTATGAATTAATTTAATTTGAGACACGGTCGCGGGCTGTGTTTGAATTGTTAAAGTTGTCTGAGTGCGCAGAGTGAAAAGGTTGCCCTCGAGAGCACAACGGGTGGGCGCCACGGATTGTGTCAAAGATATGTGCGACGCATGTGGCGCAAAGTTCCGCCAAATGCACAGTTGGTAGTCGTCCCGTTCCCATTGGAATTTTTATACTCCTATAACCCATTTTCTACAGGTTTTTATAGTTAGAACAAAAATATATCTGTATAATACACATAAATGCTTCTTGATTTTTAAAAGGTTAAACGCAAAATTGGCTCACAACATTTTTGGGGGCCCGCAGAAGACGACGGACGCAACGGGGTGCGGGGCAAAACTAAAAGTTTATCTCAGAAAGAAAGAGACTTTGTCTTTCAGTCGCAGGCAGGCAACGTTGCGTGTCTGGCCGGCTTTGACCCAAAATAAAGTTGGCATTTTGAGTGTTTTATTGCATGGACACAAGTTTCAAGCAATCAACAAAGCGACTGATCAAATGCAAGATCATCCCATTGGACAGACATGCTATACACACTTAGCTCAAGCTCGCAAAATGAGCAAGTAAGAAAGAGAGAGAGAGAGAGAGAGAGAGACACACAATGACAGAGAGCCCAGAGAAATATGTTTATAAACATGCACATTTGGCACGCGATCATCAATTTTACGAAGCCTACAACTGCCTACAACTCACTGTAAGATACTTTTTCCATTTTCGGCCCTCAACAGCTCTCATCGTTATCACTATGCAACAACAAAGTCAATTCCAACGCTTCTTTTCTTACCTTTTTCTTTAGGACTGAATGAATAATGAGTGGAGGTGGATATGTTCATATATTATTTTAAGAAAATGAATATGCACTTTCATGCACAAGACTCGCATTTTTTTCATTCAAGTTAATTTTTCTTTTTTAGTGATTGTTGACTTGAAATAAAAGTTTTCTGGTACTATGCAACAAAACCATAAATGTGTGCATTGAAATATTTCTATAACCACTAACGGATTCAAATTAAAAAACTATGTTAGTTAAATTTTGGATCCATTCACAATTAAAAGAATCTTCAATTCTTATAAAATATTTCTAACGGGTTCCATTTTTGGATGGCTCTTAAGTTCTTAATGCAAGGCAATTGTATATACAATCAAAAATTTTAAAAGAAGCAATACAATCTTTATAAGACCTTCAAAGAATATTCAAATAATACAATTATTTAATTTTTATGTTTGTATATCGTTCGATGAAACCTGTTCAAGCATATTAATGTTAGATTTTGCAAATTCATCATTTTGACTTATTCATTCCAGGTGTTCCTTTTGCTCTCTGGGGAGGCAGATTACCTTCAGTAGTACCTGGTAAGTGTAGAGTTTGTGTGTTTGTGTGTGTGCAAACATATTTTTAGCTTCTTATATCCAAAGCATACATATTCGTTGTTGTTGTTGTTGTTATTGTTGTTGTTGTCTAGTGTTGATTTTTTACCTTAATTGTTACACAATGATCGCGCTGAATCTGAGCCTCGTTGGTTCCCAATTATAAAAGCCGATTAGATAACCAGCGAGCCCAAAACGAGCCAAGCCAGGCCAGAGTCAGAGCCAAAGCCAGCAAGTGGCCCATCATCATGTTTTATTTGGCCAGGCAGCGGCCTCTTGTCCGTTGTCCGTTGTCCGTTGTCTGCCTCCTGTGCTGTGTGTCGGTGCTGTTTTTGGATTATAATATCGAAGAACAACAAACAAGAAGAGGGAAAAGTTTCAACTCATTCGCTGCCATTTAGAGCAACAATAGGAGGCCGGCAAATGTAAACATCGAACACCGAATGCTGCCCTGCGCTGCGTTGCGCAGCGATCGATACGAAAATGAGCAATAACCAAAAACTGTACCCCCAATCTGCTGGATCCAACAAAGCTGGTAAGGCGACCAATCGAGCGACCTTCTCTTCAACAGCAGCGGCATCGGCAGAGGCACCACAACCACCACCACCACCACCAGCAAAAGCAGCAGCAGCAGCAGCAGCAGCAGTATACCCAAATATGCGATCATTACTCATGCGCGATTTCACAATAAATCAACGAGACGTGTTCACAATAATTTTATTCAACTTATTTTCTTGTCGGTTGGTCTCGGCCAGGTCTGGTCTTTGCGTCTCTGATCGCCAGTCTTTGGTCTGGTTTGCACTCTTTTGTTCTCTCCTTCTCTTTCGCTCTCGCTGTGTGTGTGTGTCAATTGTTATACCCTGTTACCATTACATTATTAATCACAACCTATACCATAAGGTTGAGGAAATTTAGTAGCTTAGTGTCTTTGAAAATAGAAAATATATAAATTCTTGATCTTCATTGATAGTTCATAAATAGATAGTTTATAAGTTTTGGTAAGGATTCTTAACTAAAATATAATTCAGATCTTTTTTTAAGTTTAACAAACATATAACCTGGTTTTAAATAGTTGTGAATTAAAACATTTAGGTTCGACATTTTTGATCCTCGAATATTTATTTTATTGTTTTTATTAGTACATATAACAATAATCATATTTGACCAATATTTCCAGATAACTCACCTTAATTTATTTCTATGTTTGACCACTTGAAATATTATAATATGGTATTTACACACAAACCATTCAAAATATCTAGTGCGGAGCTTGGAATATGTTAATAATATGTTAATATGTTTCTTTGAAATTATAACAAGAACTTATTTTTTAGTGACTGAGTTTTAGAAAAAAAGAATTTAAATTAAAACAATGTAAATTTAATAAAACTTAAGTTAAGATACAATTTGTTACGCTTTAAAAATATATTTATATGCAATACTATCATCAACTGGTTGTGGGGTATCTGCTAGTCGTCACCTCCCGACAATATCATTCTAACTTGCTATTAAGTTTAAGTTTAAGCGTATTTGTGTGTGTGTGTGCTTGTGTTTCTTGTTGCTTGTTGGCCCGGCTAGCTGGCTGGCCAAAGGAGCGCAAGCTTTTATGTTGTTGTCGGCGGCGTCGGCAACAATGAAACCGTTTTTCGTTACGACCATCGGGAATGTGTTGCTAAATATGCAAAGCGACTTTAGTGCAAGTCCGCATGGACAACGGTCGATTCACTGCATCGGCAGCTACAATACACAATCACAAACATACACACACACACACACACACAAACATATAGAGCTTATAGTATTAACTGGTGGCGGTGGCGGTGGCGGTGGATGTGGCGTTGGCGTCGACTTCGTGTTGTGACGCTTCCCACTCTGGGGTCGTTTACTCCGGCGCTCTGGTTGCCAGCATTGGCAGCGAGTGCGGAGTGCAACTATTTTAATGTCGCGGATCGTGATGAAGTTAGGTGCACGGCCACGCAATGGGGCATCTTAAATGTTGAATGCTTCTTTCCTTGCCTTGCTTGGCCTGGCCTTCCGATCATTTGCAAATAGACTCTAGCCAAAGACAACACACAACGGACACGGACAACGGACGAAAAAGAAGAAGCCACACGATTTAATTGTTACGCACATTGACAGTGTGGGGCAGCAACAGAAACATGTGCAAAGGGGTAGGGTGGGGGGGCGGGGGGGGGTGAGGGCGAACATTGATATAGGTAGCTATAAACAAACAGCGGAACTACCATTGTATTGTTGCTGAAGTAGCTAAAAGGATTATGAGCCCAGAACATATGCAGAATATGTGTAGCTTATACCTGGCTATAGTTTCTATGCCCTTCCCGCGTCGAAGTTGTTATGTTGGCAACGTTTAACTGGCAGTAGGGAAACCGCCTTGGGAGCTATAATTCATAACGTACAATTGTTTTTTAATGAAGGGCTTTGCCATGCCAGTTGCTCGTTGCCAGTTGCAAACTATCATCGATGGTTGTCGTGAGCTCCGAGTTCGACTTGTTAAAGATCTAGTTGAGAGCTGTAAATCGATCGACTTTTACAATGTGTTTGTGTGTGAAATTTAAAATGATTACCCTAACTGTTAGTTTACAGATTGTTCGATACGATATGTAAAATAATTATATATAATGTTACGTCAGTGGTATTTGAGAATAATATTTGTTCTGACCTACGACTTCATACCTTAGTAAGTCAGGGGTCCGGACAAAACGATTTAAGAAACGAAGTTTTTAAATGAAGAATTTTTTTGTAAACAAACATTTGACTTTTAAATTTAATTCTTTATGCACGTATATAGTCAACTATTTAGTTTAAAAATGATATAAATTCTTGAATATACATGCATTAAGAAATAAATCAAACTGTTTCTTTTCTATAAATACATGTTTTTGTTTGATTCGAAAGTAACTTTCTCTAATGGATAGAATAAATCAGCATTTAATAATTTACAGCTGGCTATGGAATTTACAAGTCGGCAATAAATAATTTGAAATAAAAGCATAATAATTATGTAGGCAAAGTTTTATTCTGCATCATATGAAGTTTTCAAGTTTTCAACTCAAAAATTTGTAGCTGCCACAGAATTGAATGGGGTTAATTAAGAAATGCAACAGATTTTCACATGTTGAAATGAGCGTTGCAAGCAAAATGGGGAAAACGAAGAAAATGGGAAACAAAATGAAATAATCTGTCAACAATCTGTGCTATGCGGCACTTGTGTAAAGGGCATTGGAGGCTTCGTCGTGTCGCATACTTTGCATATCGAACATGTTTTTATAAATAACGCTAAGCAGCTAAAGCTCGACAAGTCGATGAAGTGCAGCAGGCAGGCACTCTTAAATAAAAGAAGATGAAAACATACTAATAAAAAAATATATATATAAACAGAAACTCAGTGCGATCCGCTCTCCTCCTCCCTCTTTGTCTCTTTTCGTTAACTAAAGCGCAAAACATGGATTTCGTTTTAAAAATCGTGTCTTGTTCTTGCCACGGTCAGGCTTACAACAACAAAAGGGTAGCAAGTTGAATGAGAAGTCGATGGAGAAAGCCAGAGAGGGAAGGGATTACTCTCTGTGTTCTGTTTAGAACGCGCAAAAGATCGACGGCAACTTTTAGTGGCCTGTCTCATAGCCTGATGGCTATAGCTATGGCTATGGCTAATATGCATGCAATCAGCCACAAACAGTGAAGAAGAGAGGGCAAAGAGGTCTACTCTATAGGCCGTGTATCGCGTACCACGAAAATATGTTGCGGTTTTTTCTTCTGTGCCTGTCTGTAAAACGGCTGCCACGCAAAAACCAATAGATCAGGCAACAAGTTACCTGCAAATCCCCCCCCCCCCCAACCACTCCCCCTCTTCTTCTATCCAAATTCTAAGCCATGGCATATATTTTGTTTAACGAATGTCACACAAGCATCGATAACTGTCGGATTGTCCAAGCGGCGAACTGACGTTCTGACTGAATATGCCTGGAATGGAATGGAAAGGGAGATGCTTCAATGCATTTACATTCACTCACAGTCTACGATGTGTTGGCTCACGTACTACGTTGAGGATGTGTTCTTGTGGCTGCTGTTGTTGTTGCTGTTGTTGTCGTCAAGCAAAACTGCTACTGTCAAAGTCACGTTTTAATGTAACGCTGGGTCGCTCGATTCGGTTGCCTGAAATATTGAGATTGAGTTACGAGCAGCCAACAACTTTTGTCAACACGCGAAGCTGCATAAATGCCGCTTAAATGGCATAAAATATGCATATGCATTTTTGCCCAAAGGAACCCAAGCCAGTCAACTACTCAACAGCCCAGTTACCAGTTGCAGCTTACCACTTACTAGTTGCAAGTAACCACTTGCAAGTTGCAAGTTGCATAGTTACCGGCTGGTTACTAAATGGGCCCGGACAGTGTTACCTGGCCAGTTATCGCAGCGCGCTCAACATATTTCAAAGTTACACGACTGACGACTCGACTTACCTGACACGCCCTTAGTTAGTTAGTCGACTCCGTCTGTCCGTCCGATTGTCCGTCCAACTGTCCGCCCATCAGGCCCTGCTGTCCGTCTGTCTATCTGTCAGGGCGTCAGTTGAGACGGTTTCAACTATGTGGCCAGTTTCCTGCTGTTGTTGTTGCTGCTGTTGTTCTTGGTTAGCTGCAGGGTCAAAAAAAAATTCCGTATGTTGTTAGCCTTAGCAACTCGGGAATTCTTTGTAATTTGCGTTTTTCACACCCATTTGATGTAGCACCCAGTTTTAATCTTAATCCCTGCCACCGAAATTGCTAACTGCTCATAAATGCCCTGTAGAAGGGGTTAAGAACAAAAGCAAAACAAAAGCAAAAAAAACCGCACACACCATAAATCGATGGTGTTGCCAAGAAACGTTTGCCTCGTGTGTTTTTCTGCATTTCTTTAGTGACGTACACTGGGAATAACTGTCAGGTTTTTCATGTTCGTCACGGTAAGTGCTGATAACGAAACTTTAAATGAAGCTATAATAGAATTTCCACTTAATTGTTGGCTTTCGAAAGGAAGCGTGTATAATATTTAAATTGAGAGAGATAGCACGAATCTAAGATTGAGAGAGACCACACTGCTTAGATCAGATATTTCTAAGCCAACTGGTCTTTTTTAATTCTTTTATTTTAAAGTGAAAGGCTTTGATCGGTTAAGTTGTTTAATTTTTTTAAACATTTTTGTTAGGATTAAGAAAAAATTTTTTAATTTTTTTTATCATCTCGTCAATTTAAATAAATTCTGCATATTTATTGTCTGTAGAAGGACTTTAGAATTTAAATACAAATAATGTCTACCATGAAAACTGGCTTACAATTTTGTATAAACAACAATGCAGACTTAGATAAATATGTCTTAAAATGTTAAAAACCTTATTAGACTATAAGAAGCATTTTGCATTTACGATAGATTTTTAACCTTTTTTTTTCTTACCTTTAGATTGGTCTTGGTTTTTAATAAAATGAGTGGGAAAGCCCTAATAACAGAAATCAAATTCTTGATATGTGTTATACATTGACTTAAAACGAAATTTTTAAGGTAATTTCGCTATTGCGTCAGTCTAAGAGATAACAATAAAAAAATAAATAACAAGTATCAGCTATCAAAATTCCTGTTTCTCGATTTGGTGTCAAAAGCGTTTGCCGTACCATTATAATTGCAATATGATTCACTATTAAATATTAATGCATGTAGCACATGATTTTATGTGAAACTGTGTGCTAAAAAAAACCTTTGCCAATTTAAGAGTCCCATCAATTGCTTTGTCAAATGTGAACCGCAAGCAAAAAACCACTTTTCAGTCTTCAATCCGCGCCCGGTTATCAAAAGCAATTTTCATGAGAGGTAAGGGGCATGGTCGGGTGTAAGTTGAATGCAGAGTCTACCGATTCTGTTGACCATATAGCCCGCAGCTGAGAAAACTCAATACTTTTGTGTGTTTATGGCCAATCAGAAATCATGCCCAGGCCCACCTCAATATGCATAGTATGCACGTAGAGTACTCTTTCGTATACGTATATGTATATGCATAAGCAGCAGCTTCTGTCGCACAGTCCCCCCCCCCTCCAGACAATAAATGCGGCAGTGAAAACGAGTGTCATTTTTAGCCAATTTCGCTGCGTTGCGTTTGCGTGGCATGAAAGCTCAATGGAGTGGACACGAGCCCATGGTCCAGGTCCACGTTGCCAAGTGTGTGAGTGTGGAAGAAGAAAAAAAAAGTGCGAACGCGTTAACTACATGGCGTCGCCAATCTTAGCTGGAAAACGTACGACAAGACAAGACAAGCCAATTGCAGGCGGTTGCTCAAGATGGAGTTTAGGAGTCGGAGTCGTAGCTGTTGCAGTTGCTTTGGTTGTTGTTGTTGTTGTTGTTCCTCACACTAGCTACATTCGGGAAACGGGGAAGGGGGATGAGGAGTGCACAGTAGCGCCTGCGGGCCAATAAGTGTGTGAAATAAACAATGTGCACACGTAGCTCTCGCCATCCATTGGGCTTCTTCGTGTTGCTTGTACATTTTTGTGCTCAACCAGACACAACAGCAACAACACCAACAACAGCAACAACACCAACAGCAGCAACAACAACAGTGCAAAGTAAAGCGTGTTTATAAAAAAAAAAGCTGAAGAAAAATAAATAAATAAATTGCAACATTGGCAGCATATTTTTACACTTTGGCTTGCACCAAAAACCCACGGCCCTGGCACTGTCCCTGGTTTCAGTTTGAAGACAACGCAAAACGCACTTTTTTTTAATATATAAATAAACGTACAAGCTCTGCAATTGGGTATAAAACGTTCACAATGCAGTTTGTCACGTCGTCGTTAAGTTAAGTTTAATACACAATTAATTAAATCCGAGAATAAATTGATGCTTGTAGGATATAGGATGACTACCAAATGTGAATAGTTTTATTACAGTCGTAGATACTTGATATAGAAAGGGTATGCACATAAGTTTGGTATAAGAAATCACTTTTAAGTTAAACCGTTCGAATCGTTTTAAACCATATTTTGTTAAGTTAGTTCAACAAGAGTTTTAACGAAAGCTAAATGGATATACCGAAAGCACTGGTTCTACAGCCAGCCGTAAAACTAGTTTTTGAAAAACATTTGTATGGCATAAGTCTTTGCCAACTTCTCAAATTTGCTATTCTTAGTCTCTTGCAAATATTATTTAGTAATCTGAACATTCTTAATAAAATATATCATAAATTTGTCATTTAATTTCTGGAAATGTTTTTGCATTTTATAATTTTGTTTATAATACTACATATAATAAATGATTTATAATCTGAATTGACAAATCGCATTCAATTAGTTCATGCTTTTTGGAAAATTCATATATATATATATATATATATATATATATACTTATATATACTTATACTTATACTTATAAGAGTATAAAGCTAACGGTTTCCTTAACTTTGAATTTGTTTTATTTTAACCACAACGTTTAAATGGTCCGACATGCCGGCATAGACGTCGCAACGTGTCCAACTTCAACTTAAAGCTGCACTTTCATACCCTCTTCTTATCCCTTCACGCCTATTCTTGTCCCTATTCCGATCCCCGGCTGTCAGCGCTATGGCGTCAACTAAACGAAGCTCGAATAGAGTCTGGGAGATGTGAAGGTCTTTGGTCTGTCTTTTGGTTTGGTGTGTGTGTGTGTGTATGTTTTTATCCTTTTTGCCGGGTGTCCTCATCAGGCGCTGCCCTTCTGCTGATTAAAACTACGAAATCCAATTTATTTCAAAATTTATTGTGTCTCACACGCGCAGAGACGTACAGGAATTGAAAAATATCAATAAAGGCATATGAATTGTTACCCAATAATAAATCAAGTGCCTGGCTTGGACTTGCCGGGCTGGATCCCTTGCCACAACGTCGCAAACAAATATGCCTTTTATTGTTTATATAACAAAAAAGAAAAAATAATGCCCGACGTTGGCATTTCTCACACCGGACAACGCGAAATATTTCAATGCGAAAATCACCGAAAATTGTTTCGAATGTGGGTTTTTATATACTTTTTGCATCATCTCTCTCTCGGATCACATTGGTTGGGTCTGTCTCAGTCTCAGTTCGCAAACGAACGATCGCCGGAACGTCGTCATTTCATTTCAATGAGGACGGCAATTTTCTAAGAACGAAGCGCATACCAAGGAATCAGAGAATGAGGCAAACGAAGCAAACAACGCCGGCAATGGGCGAATGGCAGCTTTGGTGTTTCAGAAATATGTGCAAACAATCACGAAACGTTGCCAAACGACCTAAACGAAGTCGAAGGCGAAAGGGTTGCATCGAGCATCGAATGTAGATCTCGTTCTCGTTCTCGTTCTCGCTCTCATTCTCGTTACCTTGTCTGTCTCACTGATATTTCGTCAATTAGAATGTACGAACAAGCTGTGAATGTGCGAAGATATATTTTTGGGAGCTGACTCGAAGACCTGCTAACTATCAGCGGCAGCTCAAATTAATATCTGTGCGATAACTCAAAGTCCGACGCTCAGCTGAAACGGAGAAGGGAGAAGCAGCAGCAACAGTTTTGAAGAGGGCTCTTCCCAGCGCCGTTTTGTATTTTTCTTTTCTTCATTTTTTACTTTTGCAAATTTCGAACTCCACGTTCCAACATCCTGTTTCGTGCCGTTCATCTTGTCTTTTCAATTGTGGGGCTGTCTGTGTTGCTGCTGCGGTTGTTGTTGCTAGCTAGTTAAGCAGTTAAGCAGTTTCGCGTAAACGTTTTTCCAATATGATTTCTGGCGTTGTTGTTGTTTTTGCGCCTGTGTGTTTAGGCTGTCTTCAGGGTTGTTATTTTAAAATTAGCACTTTGATTTAAGTTGTCTACACTCTTGGCGGCCTGTCTTTCTCTAGTTATCTGCCCGATTCTTCCAGCTGCAGCTCCAGCAGCAGCAGCACCAACCAAGGTGTTGAACAGCTGAGTGAAGCGCAAAGCGGGTGGCGGTCAGCGGGGGCGGATGCATTGCTGCCAGGCCGCAGCAATATCTTGTTGTTGGTGATGAGTCTGATTGGTGAGCGCGCTCCAACAAAAGGTTGAAGGTTAGGGCAGATAAACGTTCGTTGTTGATGTTGCTGATGCAACACACACACACACACACACATAGAAATAAAACCTATTATCTACATATCATATGAACGATGAAAGGAGGCATCATCTGAAGTCTAAGCATGAGAAATGTCCAAAATTAAGTTTATTTTGAATTTCCTGGTTTGGTTAGACAACTTGTCAAAAGTGTTGAAATATTTACTTACGTGTGGTAATTTTTATAATGCAGGCAATTTTATAAATTTGACTGCTGGAATAGAGAAATGTGTGAGCAAATATATTATTATGTAATCAGCCAATTACATATTGAATATACTTGGATTTATGTGTCTAAAAATAAATAAATAAAAATGCCATAAATATATTCAGTATTTTTTTTTTTCTTAAACAATTCACGTTCCGAATCACACAAAATTTTCTATAAAATTGTCATATATAAATAAAAAAAAATAGATATATTTTTATAAAAATGCGTTTTAATGGTAGATAAAAAAATTTTGCATTTAGCTACAATTGCATAAGTTTTTAAACATCCGCAGGTTCGCAAATGCAAACATCAAATGAAAAATATAATTTACGTTGTTATTTTTCTTTAGGTATATCGAATTCAACATATTTACTTCCAAATGTTATGTTATTCTTTCTGACCTGTTTCTCATAAGGAATTCATTAGGCCATTATGCCTATCAGACATTATCATTTGTTGTGTCTAAGCGGATAAGTTAACGATAAATTGTTAACGTTAACTTTCAGGTGCTGATTGACTCGTTGGCCTGTTTAGCAATCAACTTGCTTATCTCTGTCTGATCGGCAGCAGTGTTTGCCACTGCCACTGGCAAGCGGCATGTGACATGCTGCAAGGCCTCCACAGCCTCTTTGTCGCCTCCATCCAAGCATCTATCTGAATGTAAACACGTAGCTACTTCCGGTTAACTTTGCTCTTGGCTCTTAAATCAAGCGCTTATCACACTGACTTCTTGAGCCGCTTGTGTTAATTAAAATCAGCTTATGAATAAATTGTGGAGAATGCCATAAAATGCATTCGTCGCCACTCTCTCTCTCTTTCTCTCTCTCACAACCACACACACAAATACACAGATATTTCAATACTAATCAGACCGCGGGCGGCCAAAGTTTATACACTTTTAATGTGCACTGGAGCCGGAAGGAAGCACAACACGTAAACGTGTTAATATGGATGGCGCAATCTATTAATTTGTCAACAATAAAATGAGATTGTGAGACGGCGAGACGAACGACAGACATCATCAACATCAACATCAACATCGACATCTCGACATCAGACGAGAGGCGTCAATGAGACCAGAGCAATGAAAGCTGCAGCTGCAGTTGCAGTTGTAGTTAAAGTTGAAGATGCAGACGATGGTGGTGTTGTTGGAGGGAACACAGAGGCGATAACTAAGCTAAACAGCAAACGTATTGAGCGGCTGGTTAACCAGGCTGGCAGGCTGGCTGGCTGGCTGGTTTACTGGTTCGCTGCTTGTCAGCACAGCAGGTACGAAATTAATATGCGAGCAACAATTAAGATAAGCGCGCAAACTTGTGAAGTTGCTGCTGAGAAGATGGAAGGGGCACAGTCGGTGGCCAAGCGGTTAGCAGCCATCAGCCAGCAGCTCAATAACTGAACCTCTGCTCAGATGGCACTTCGCACCTTCGTGGACCATACACGGGAACATTGCGACATCGTCTGCGTTTGTGGTAGCCCTAAAAAAAAAACAAACAAAAACATTATCCATTAGCCGTTGTCTTTGCGGTTGTATCGTTCTCTTGCTGTTGTTTTTGTTGTTGTTTTTGCCGTTGCACGGTGGCCTTGATGACAAACGGCGGCATGTTTCTTAAGCGATAATTATATGAATTTCATATATGTATAAATGTTTTATCAGACCGCTTGCAAAACAATATTAATTGAACACAAATGCAAATTTATTATTGATTATTTTTGATGACAGCCAACAATTTTGTTATAAAACGTAGTATTTATTAAATATCTTAAGTCGATCAGCTTGAATATTCTTTATTTAATACAAGATTTCTTAAGATGGTTGAAATTGTTTTTTTTTTTATATTATTATACCCTGAACCCATTCAAAATGGGAAAAAAGGGTATAATGAAGTTGTGCAAAAGTATGTAACAGGCAGAAGGAAGCATCTCCGACCCCATAAAGTATATATATTATTGAGCAGTATCAACAGTCGAGTCGATATAGCCATAATCCGTCTGTCCGTCTGTCCGTCCGTCCGTCCGCCTGTTCGTCCGTCCGTCTGTCCGTCTGTATGTATAAGAACTAGAGACTTCAGATTTGGAACTTAGCTCGCTAAACAGTACAAGTTTGTTTTCGATTTTGGTTCGGGGTTAAGGGTGCTTTTATACCCTGATCCCTTAAAAAATGGGGAAAAAGGGTATAATGGTTTTGTGCAAAAGTATGTAACGGGCACAAGGAAGCTTCTCCGATCCCATAAAGTATATATATTCTTGATCAACATCAATAGCCGAGTCGATATAGCCATGTCCGTCTGTCCGTCCGTCTGTCCGTCCGTCTGTCCGTCTGTCCGTATGTATGAGCCAACCGATCTCAGAGACCATAAGAGCTAGAGACTCCAAATTTGGAACTTAAGCTTGCCTAATCCCTAGGCAGTACAAGTTTGTTTTCGATTTTCGATAACTCATCCCGTTTCCGATATACACATGGGATCGATAACAACAAAATCTTGAATTTGATAAAATTTTAGATGGCATTTGAGTTATTAATCACAATAATAACAGTCTGTGAAATTTTTATTAAAATCGGTTGAGAAACACCGGAGATATGAAACCTTGAAGTTGAGTATGCAGTATGCAGTATGGTCGTACACACACGCACACATACTTGCAAGCACTGACTGTACGCGTAAAATATGGGGATCAGGGTATCGTCTAGTCGGGATTTCTCGACTAGAGCCTTCTTACTTGTTGTATATGAAATGTCGACTATTATTATAAATAATCACAGAAAATCTGAAACATAATTGAAGTAACTATACCGATTAATTAAATTAACACCATTCAGTACCTAGGATTAGTTTCTGCACACAAACTATGTATACTCATTTAAAAAAAACCTTTTACAGGGTATACAATTAAAAATTAATCACTCACGATTTGTTTTGCATGCAGTTAATTGCAAGCGATCAAAATGATTTTGTCATAATTCTGGCAATCCTCCTCAAAACGGGTTTCGCATAACATGACAACATGAGAAATTTCGTTAAATTTTTATTTCGTTATTTCTTTTAACGTGATTTTCAGGTATTTTGTCATAAAACACCTGACAGCTGATTGTAATTTGAGCGCTTTATGAGGTTGCTTTGCGGTTGACAATCTGTTGATTAATTGATTAACGATTTTTGAAATTGATGCATTTTTCCCTCGCTCACGCAGACAGAGTCTTAAGAGACATCTGTCTCACTCGCTTTTGAGTAAAGGCTGCCTTTCGAATATGTTATTGCGGGGCATTGGGGCGTTACTTGTTCGTATTTTGACAACTTATTTTGCGGCGCTTCAATTACTGCTACCCACAAATGCTGACAGTTGCAATTAAAATCTAAAAAGTTGTACAAAACTAAACAGCAATTGCAATTGGCAACAGCAACAACAACAACAACAAGAACAACAACTCGCTGCCTTGTTAATAGACATGTAAACTGCAATTAAAACACGCCGAGCCAAAGAGCCACCAAAATATTTTGAGCGCTTGCCTCTCTTGTTGGTTATTTCTTATGTGTTTGTGTTTTTTTCTTAATTAAAATATTTTAACACGCAAATAGTAGGCCTGGCCAGTTGGCTAGTTTACAACCAGTTGGCCAGTTAGCTAGTCAGCCCATAGGCAACGTGCTCGGTTTTGGTAACCCGAGTCGAGTCGGCCAACTCGAATGGGCGTGCCGCTGCCGCTGCTGCGGCTTTAATCAAAGTTTAAGTTTTTGTTGCTATTGCTATTGCTGTTGCTGTGTTGCCAGCGGGGAATCAATCATTTGAAATTTAAACGTCATCGTGCGTCAGAAAACTCATAAGACAAAAACCTCAACAACATCAACAGAGGCAGCAACAACAACAAGTCAAAATCCAACTTGAAGACCCGTTGTGAATGCGAATGTGGCGTGTCCGAGTTTTTAGCGCAGCCAGCCCCAAACGAAGGCGATCCCCGACCGATCTACGACAATCCCTCTCTCCGTTCCAACAGCCAACGCAATTCCACAAAACATTTTTCTTTTGAATTTTTTGTTGCTTTTTTTCGTTGTTCATTTTAAATGAAATCCACGCAAAATTAATGCGTGTGGCCAACGCCATCAGCAGCGCCCCCCAGCTTATCACTGTCAAACAATCTCTGATCTGGAAAGCAAAAAACCCGCCGAGTTCAAGCTCATCCAAAAACTAAGCCAAAAACTATAAACTGGATCTTTGAAATTAAAACAGTATGCGAAAACTGGAAATGGAGCTGAAAATCACGCTTAAACTGACAGAGACGATGTTTTAGTTCAATTTATTTGCCAAATATCATAATAAATTTAATGATTATTGTGACTTGTGGAGACATTAAATTTATGCGCCTGTCGCACGCTGTTGGCCTTTTTTCTGCTTTTTGTTTTTGGTGTTCGATGTTTCGATGTTTCGATTTGAATAGATTTTTAATAAGTGATAAACATTTAGAAACGACAATTTTAAAGTCTTTTAATTCATTAAATGGCAATTGAAATTGCCAGCAACAACACAAACAACAACAATGACAACAATCAGCAATTAAATACCTAAATTGATTGATATTCGGGTTTTGTGCAAAATTAATGAGACCATTTTGTAAATTGGTTGCTTTATTCAAACATTTTAACGGCCGCATAACAAGCATTGAACACAAACAAGCAACAAACGCAATCACCATTAAGTGATGGTGTAAATGAAATCCAATTGATTGTAAGGACATAAAATAGTAGAGGTACAACTTTAAGGCATTGATATAAGGAAACTTTAGTTTTTCAAAGTAATGAAAGTTTTTAAAGCATTCGTAAAGTTAAACGTAGACGAGTTTTAAGCTGAGTCGAAAGTTATAAAGTCGTAAAAGACAGCAAATGCAAAACTATAAAGTATTTCGCATCATCACGTGTTACGTAAGGTGTGTTTGGTAAGACGTTACGCAACACTTACTTAACACTAAAACAAGTAAGAAGGCTCTAGTCGAGAAATCCCGACTAGACGATACCCTGATCCCTATACTTTACGCGTACAGTCAGTGCTTGCAAGTATGTGTGCGTGTGTGTACGACCATACTGCATATGGCCATATCGACTCGACTGTTGATGCTGATAAAGAATATATATACTTTATGGGGTCGGAGATGCTTCCTTCTGCCTGTTACATACTTTTGCACAACTTCATTATACCCTTTTTCCCATTTTTAATGGGGTCAGGGTATAATGAGTCAAGCACTTTAGCAACTTTACGCGTTAATGAAATTTTCTTTATTAGCACCTAAGATTTAAAAAAATTAAATAGAATTTATACCATGTAGTTTGAATTGAAAGCAAGTTCGTTAAATTTTAGGCTTCCTTGCTTAAATTAAGTTATTATTGAATCTTATATTACAGACATCGTACCTCGTCATGCCTATATCGTAAGTCACATCTGTATCCATTTGCTTACATTTCGCTAAAATATAAGATCGCTATGTCTAACCATTTTAGCTCTGCGTTGACAGCAGTCAGTTAGTAAGTTAATAAGGAGACGTTAAAAACAACGTGATTAAAAATATATCTAAAATCTTTCCTATTTCTCTTATAGTCGCTATTGTGTTTGAACCTCCAAGAAGTGTAGCTCATGCTTCAACACATTACGTAATGCGTATGAGTAATACGTAGAGTATGCACGTCACGAGCATTGCATGATTAAGGCACATTCTAAATTTCTATCTCACGCCCGTTACGCTTGCCATAAAACGATTTTGGTTCAATACTTGAACTCTTTTTAATTGATCTTGATTAATCGCACACCAGGCTCCATAACAACTCCATGCCAGACCAAATACCACGACCACACACTCTCGCAGGCAACCATTAATTACTCTTTAATTGCCAAAAAAACAATACATATATAATATATATATATACAAAAAATAGTTAACAGCGGGCAAACGAAACAGAGGGAGGGAGGTAGGTTGAGAAAACCTTAATAGTTTTGTCTTATCAACATAAACCGTTTCTCCTAATTTCATTAGTTTAATGGCAAACGAAATCTGTGGGCGAAACCCTTGATGAAAAAATAAATAAATAAAAAAAAATAACAATAACTAACAAAACCAAAAACAAACAAGCTACCAAACTACGCAAAACGTGCAAACGGACAAACATCAAATAAGAGAATTGTTAACAATTGTGAGAATAAATTGCTAAATAATTAAGTGGATCAACGGCCTGGGCACAGACCCGGTCCCAGACTCCGTCTCCGACTCCAAGTCCAACTTCAAAAGACAGACTCAAATTGCATATGATTAATTAAAGGAAATAAAAAAAAAGCTGACGACGACGAGAATGAGTAGCAGAAAAAAAAACAACAACAACCAAGAAGCGGGCAAACAAGCGAGCGAACGAATGAAATCTTTTTATTTTTAATTAATATTGAAGTGAAGTGAATTTTTCAGTAGCGCTAGAGAGCCAAAAGACACAGAAGAACCCCAAAAAACAAAGACAGGAGGCGTTTTTCAACTCATTAACGTTCAAACGAATTCATTTACATATCGCAGCCAGCTAGCTGGCTAGGCAAGCACCCCTACCCTCTCTCAGCATTACCTGTCCCAAATTAATATTCCATGGCCAAACATACATATTTTTGTATTTTTTTTGTTTCTTACTGTAATTCAGAAAATTTGAAACGCTTAAGAAACGAGCTGAGAAATGGTCTCACACACAATTTGAATGCACACTGCTTAACGTTTCTTTTCCTATTTATAGGTGTATTGTTTTTTATTTATTTTTTTTTTTATTTTTTTTGTCTAAATGATTTTTATTAACATTTTGCGCCAGGTACTAAGCGCAAGAGAGGGAGGAGAGTAGGGGGGGGAGACTAGGGGGAACGCGAACACAACTCACACGCATGCCCACATTTCCATGTGCTGTGTCATTGAGTGAAAGACAGAGACGCCGGCGCATAGTTTCGTTCCGTTCCGTTCCATTCCGAACCAAAGTGAACCTCACCGAACCGGGCGTCAACTGCATGCCATGCGTAAATGCCAAGCGACCCTCGTTCGCTCGGTCCCGCCTCTTATCTTCTGGTATTCATCTTGAAAATTGTTTCTAGTTGAAGTTTGCCTTTTAATTGTTAGGCGCAAACAGCCGACCGACTAAATTAAATTTATACTGCCTGTCCCGAGCCGACTTCGGTTCCAAGTGGTTGCGTGTCGTTCAAACCAAACACAAGAAACTAACCCCCGTCCTGTTCTCAGTCCTCAGTTCTCAGTTCTCGGTCCTCGGTCCTCAGACTTCATCATTGTCGACCATTAAGCATGTGCAGCCTTTCAGGTTACAAGCACTGACAGTTGAGCTAGCCCGACCAGCAGGTCAATAAATTCCTCAAAGTGAATTATTATAACATTTTTATTAAAAAGCCTAGTTGTTGTGTCTCTCACATAATTAGCATATTTATAGGGGTATCTAGGTAGGGGTTGCGTGGGTTGTAATGGGGGGAGGGGGTTGCACAAACAACAACCAACAACAACTGCCTAATTTTTCACTCAACTGTCCACATTAGCGCTTATCATGCACATGAGAAATTTATTAATTTGTTCAATTTCACTGACAAATGATAAAAAGCTCGAAAATTAATGAATATATCTGCAATACGTGTCATTTTAATTAGAACAACGCGGGGTGTATGAGCCACAAATTGTGGTCAAGGGGTGGTTGGGTGTGACATTAACAGCTATGCATATATTAGAATTAAAATTTAACAGTTTGATATATGGCTCTGTCAATGTTAGCTAAAAAAAAAAATCCGCTTTTTGAAACACGAAATACGTGGCTCACAAATATCTAAGATTTTTGCTATCCACTTAAAAGTAAATACATATTTAAATAATGTAGAAATCTATTTTGTATGAAGAAAATGCGTTAAAGATATATATATATAGGGATATTGTAATTTTTCTTAAGAAATTTTTTAAATAAACATCAGTCAAGGCAATTTTTGAAGTATAGGACAGGTGCTCCTCCAATACAACACCTAGTTTTATAACTTATAAAGATTCTATCTTTTGAAGACTTTGTTTTTCTACTTTTTTGTTTTATGAATTTATGAAGTTAGATGACTTTTATACAAACCAATAAGCACAATGGAGTAGAACTTTAGCTTTGTATTTGGGTTGATCTGATAGAGGAAAGCTGGATTCGGATATAGCGATCCCTAAAACAGATACTAAACATGGTCAGATCCCTACATCAGAACTTTTTTTGTTTGGCTGTGTAATTAAACTTGACCTTAAAAATCGCTCTATCGAATTCGATACGTTCCCCTTCAAATCGAAACGCCCTCATGCTTGTCTCATTCAATCGGACCAACAATGTAATACATCATAGGTTAAATTGTAAATAATTGAAAGCTTATAGTTTAGGCAACCAAAAACAAAATTTTAAAAGATTTCTATGAAAAGTTATTAACGATTCTCTAACTTTCATTTTAATTACTACTTTTTTGTTTATTTATTTTACGGTTCAAGCTTTAAAATTCTATATTACTAAAACCATGACAAAGTTTCCAGATTATAAGCCTTTTAAGTCTTTTGCACTTTAATGAACTTATGTTTAATTAACGATCTCATACACGTTGTGAAGTATCCATTATGTTCGACTCTTTCCAAGACTATACATTACCAAATAAAATGAAGTTTATATGTTAAAGTCATTCAATGCTTTGTAACATGTTTTCTCATAGTGCGCTTTGTAAGCCATGGCAACGATATTTTGGCTATTGTTCAAGGCCCCCCCGAATAAAAAGAGCGCCATTTAAGCCTCTTGTTGTAGTTGATGTTGTTTGTGTTGTTGTTGGTCTTTTCACAGCTCAACACAAAAGCGGCCAAAACGATGCAATGTCTCCAGCCGTGAGGACACGATCAACTCACAAGCAACAACAACGAATATATGAGAAAAATAAAAATAGAAAAAACGTTCAAAATATGTTGCTCAACATAATCGAAGAAGAGAAAAAGTTTGCTTTTAAAAAAGTTTCATTAGTGTTTCGACTGTGTGTACACCTGATTTTTGGTAAGTCCATTACATGACCATACATTCAAAACAATGGAAGCGAACCCACAGGAGGTGTACACAACTATTTTGAATAACACCAGAGTCAAATGCGATTCAAAGTCAGTTAATGCAGCAACAAGGCCCAACAATGGACCAGGTCAAGTAAAAAATGTATAGTTCGGTTTCTGTAAGACGGATGTGCATGCATTTTAGGGTTCATTGCATTCAACACCGCACAAGTTGTTCACATTCACATGACTCGGCAGATGAAGCGCAGTCAAAAACACAAAACAATAAAACAACCAACAACAAAAAATGCAGAACAATTAAACAAATTAACAAAACACAACCAAAAGAAAAAAACATGCCTGAATAGCTGGGCTGGCCCACAGCAATTTTACACATGAGAAAATCGAAGAGCATTTAAAGCCATTACCCATTAGCCATTAGCCCGAACTGAGTTGGTAACTGCGAGGGTGTAGACCAACTGTCAGCTGTTTGTTATCAAGAAACTTCCCGGTGCTTGGTTTCGAGTTGTTTCGAATTTTACTTTCCAATGGGCCACCATTATGCTGACCTCCAGCACAGTAAAGACGAACCCTTTTTGGGTCGCATGTGCACTAGAAGCTAACCGACGCAACGACTCCCAGACAAGTTGCAAAGAGTCGCATCTAATTTCATGGCTGTTAGCGAAAGGGCCACGGCCAAAAGGTCGCGCAAGATGCACACATACGACACACACACACACACAACAACAACAACAACTCACACACACAACAAAACACCACGCATTTAATATGCACGTCAGTTGCAAAGGGAAACACGGACTTTTATTATTGACAACAACAACATATAAAATGATAGAACTAAACAGAACAAACAAGTGAAGAATGCGACGAAAGGAATATTTCTAATACTAATACTCTTTCACAAGGAGAAAAAGTTGTTGTCAGCAATATGAAAAAATATGATTTAATTAATTTATTAAAAGCCGTGTCAAGAGATTTTAGTTTCAAAATATATATAATAACAAAATAAGGTTCGATAAGAAAGTCGCCTCAGCAAATCTCAAATCATTGTAAAAGAAGTAGTATGAATTAAACACAATTATAGTACAGAAGTTAAGATTAATTAATCACCTCAATCGTTTTCAAAAAGTCTTTACATCCATCTACTCTTTAATGTCAAGCAAAGCTCTCTTTAATTCGCTTTTACCCACCAAATACACTAACGAAAATAAAAGCATCCACATTTACTTTAAAGAAAGAACGCAGCCAAAGTTCAGGCACCAAAAAGCGACAAAGAAGAGTCATAAAAACGTTTAATGATGTCACAAACGCAATAAAAATGCAATAAAATGTCAAAATTATTGAATATACGATACGAAACAAGTTCAAAATACACAACAACAACAGCTGGCAACAACAACAACAATGTAAGAATGCCACTTTGGATTCAAAGGCGCAGAGACAATTTCGGAAACACCTCTGCATCGGACTCAACTCTTTCACCGGCTAAATGGGTTATAACATTATGTTCCATTGTTATTTTAGTTGTTATTATTATTTCTTGTTGCCGTTGTTGTTCAGTTTGTTGTTGTTGTTGTTGTTGTTTGTGTGCGCTGTTGCGTTGCATGCAATGTGCGTGCTTTGGGGCAAGGTGTCGCACTGCGAACTACTCTACCATAACCTTTGCTCATTTAAATAAATTTTAGTTTAGTATGTTTTTTTTTTTCTCTTTCTATTTACCTTATTTTCATTTGATATTAATGTATTATTTTTTTCTGTTTTTCTTTTTTGGGTTAACATGCGCGCATCTTTTGTGTGTATGAGAAGAGAGAGCACCGAACCGATTGATTGTTATCTAAAGTGAAATCAAATTGAGTTTCCATTGCTCAACCCGTTGACAAACCCCGCCGCGTCTCATTTGCCCCGCTCGTGTTCTTCCTGCAGTGCGGGCCACATGAAAGATGAATTTTTCGGGCAACGGTTCCATAACGTCTGCTGCGGGTTCTATGTGTGTGCTTGTGTTTGAGTGTTTGAGTGTTTGTGTCGTGGTGAGGCTAAGGATCAAAAAAGTGTTTGAGTAATGGACTACATGCGTCGCCACATCGATAACGCTGGCCCTGGGTCCCTAGCAATTAACATATTTATGCCATAGACTCGGTGTCTGCAGGAAGAGACCCAGCAACAGCAACACCAGCCAGCAACACCAGCAACAGCAACAGTTGCAGACAGCATGACTGGCGGTGCCTTGATTTTGATTTCACATTAGGGAGCACCACCAACATTGGAACACTGTTCGAATCCTTTTGGCATGCAGGTCGCCTCATCGTCGCTAGCTGCTTTATATGCAGGCATGAGCGGGCATACTAATTAACTTGAGGGTATCTCAAAAAGTATGAATTGCAATGGTTGGATTTACTTACCGAATCAATAAAAGTGTTTGGTCTCTCTTTCTCATGTTCTTAACGCTCCCTCAGCTCCGAAAGGGAAGCATTAAACTCGCTTTGTTTATGTGGCCAAGCGAGCCAATTGACGTGCTCAAAAAGGTTAAGTTTTGGTTAAGTCGCATCTGCCATGACAAAATTGTGCCCCAAAAAACTGAAATTTGAGTGCGCTGTCAGGGATTTAATGAGAACACACTGCAAAGTGCGTATCGTGGAAGGGACAACATATGGTATTTTAATTGTGTGAGTATTGAATAATGAGAAAAAACATCAGTAGTGCTCAGATTTTAACATTTTTAAGGTATAAAAGCAAGCAGTGAAAATATTTTAAAATCGTTTTATTTTTGTTTATTTTAAGGTTTTGTTAAATAAAGAAATAATTGAATTAATTTTAATAGGTAGTGCAAATAAGTTCTGTTCAAACTTTAAAGAAAACTTAAAAAATAAATGTTTTCTATACTTTAACTCTTTGTGTCTCTTGTCCGACCTATTCTTGAATATGGATCTTGTATATGGTATCCCAAATACAGGACTCATCAGGATAGAATAGAATCGGTACAAAAACAATTTTTGCTCTTTGCCCTTCGGGGTCTTAACTGGGACAATAGTACTAATTTACCTGCTTACTACAGTAGACTTTTACTAATAAATCTTCCCTCTCTTAATCATCGTAGAACTATGCTAGCAATAACCTTTTTTCACAAATAAATAAATGGTGAAATAGATTCCCCCATACTAATAAACCCAATTAACTTTGCTGTACCTATTAGAAGTAGTAGACATTTTTTACCAATAGCCCTGCATGCTTGCTTTTCTAACTATGCTATCTATAACCCTTTTCGGATCGGGCGGGCGGGAGGTGGGTCGCTTTATGCTTGGGTCCGCGCGTTAACAAGCCGGTGCTTGGTACCGTTGGACCACTTGAATGTACTGTCCGTTAGTACATCTACGTCCAAATATATACATTACAGCTCTCCTTACGACTTCCACGTTATGTGACGACCTTATTTATTTTATATAAATATAGTTTTCAAGTTAAGGATGTAATTCCTGATAAATAATAAATATATTTTTTGCTGGTTTTTAGCTTGTGTGTATTTACTTATAATTTATTCATATTAATAAATATTTAATTAAAAACAGCAGTTAGATAAGTACAACTTGAAAGAATCTTTTGTAGCTTAAATATAAATAATTAGTTTAGAATAACGATAAGTTAATAATCTACGATTTAAATTATCTAACAGTATTTGGTGAATGAATAATTATAGATTTTAATCCGGAAAATCATTTTATGACTTATTAAATAATTAAAAATGCTAATGTGAAGTTTTAACAGTTCCTTTTGCGAGTTTCGTTGTTATACGAAGAGTATTAATTTCCTATTGCATTCTCTGATAAATTTAATGAAATTTTAATAAAATATAATCAGCTTTTGTTTTGTGAGCCGCAATGGAATTGTTGTTTAATACTCTATCCATAATTAAATCAAAATGCATAACCCAATTGGCCACCTCATGCAGTGCATGCTGCATGCTGCCCCAATTGAAAATGTCAACCTATCAACAACAAATTAACTCAAAATCAACAAAAAAAAAAAACAATTTCCAACTTAAAACAAAGAAAGCGAACGGGTTGACAGAGAGGCTGGTCAGTCTATAAGTAAGTTGCCGCCTGCTGATTGCTGTTGCTGATGTTTGTGCCTAAGATTGAAACAGACTCTGAGGCAGGGGAGGCAGAGAGGCTGTTGTTGTTGCTGTGTTGCTGATGTTGTGTGTTGATGTATGCCAGCCAGAAAAGAGAGCTCTGGCTAATATTTATGTACCACAAATGTCAACTGTCAATGTCAATTTATATTATGCTGCTGCCACATTGCGGATATGTCAGCAACGAACATATGTATCTCAAAAACCCCAAACAGACAATGTTGTTTTTTTTTTATTTGTTTCGTTTCTGTTAGTTGTTCGTTGTATCTGTTTGTTGTTGTGGTTTTTAAGCCCTAACCGGGACAGCTTGAGCCCGGCCTACGCAGCGTCCCAATCTTTTGTTGTTGTTGGACAAGAACAACATATTTTCGCACTCGTTTGCGCTTGTGTGCGTGCATGCGTGAGTGTGTGTGTGTGTGTGTGTGTGTGGGTGATTTTTTCAGATCCAATCCCAAAAAGAACACAATGATCCACACACCTTATAGCAAATATCTAAATGGCCATTGCCATTTCCATTTTATTTGCTTGTCGTCAATGTTGTTGCTGTTGCTGTGATATTTAATTTGCCGCACGTTAAACAAACAAAAGTTTAAAGAGCAAACATGTCTCGCAAAGTTGTATTTGGGGTTTCTTCATTCGTTTCGTTTTATGGGGTTGCAGGCCACACTATCACAGTTTCCAGTTGTTCGTATACATATAATAAAAAACCAACACAACAGCAACAGCAACCAGGCGCACATTAATAATCTTGTTGAACCCGGCAATTTCGACCCTATAATCAACGAGTGAAACGCATATGCACATATAGAGAGACGGAGTTCCAAAGAGCCGGACAGATCGGTCAACTGGCAGCGAATCGTGGCTCGTTTGCTTGGCTGGCTCGCTGCTTGGTTGGTTGCTTGTTTGGTTGGTTGACTTGGATGGTTTGGTTGGTTTGGTCTGAGTTAAGTTAGCCTGGTAAACGCCTCTGGGGCACCGCCTGCTCATTCCATTGTTTGTTGCTTGATATTTTTTTCTTTTCTTACTTTAGTTGAAGACGTGGCTAATTTGAATCAACCGCCTCTCGCTCATTTACGCTGTCCCAAAATGAAATCGAAATTCAGGCAAGTCTCGAGAGTTGAAGTCGCAAGCAAATTAAACGCATGCGCAGCGCCTTTGGGCTAAACGCATTCGCTAGCCCCTCCGTAACCCGCCTTCTTCTGCTCCACCATGGCCTCCTCCTCCAAAAACAAAAACCTGGTGGCCATCGGTGCTTGGACCGCTACCGCTTCCGTGGCCGAGCGCCCCAAAACAAGCATGTTGATAATTGTTTCCTGGACGCGGTAACCTGAACCGCAAATGCCGTGTACCTAAACCTGAACCTCAACCTGAACCTGAGCTGAGCTGAGCTGGCGGCTCTCGGCAGCTATTTCGGCTGCGTCTGCGCCGGCGTCTCAAGACATAAATCCAACAGTAAACATATAAATTTAGCTATAGTTATGTGCAGAGAGAAAAAAATTGATGAACCCAATTGGCGAGCGCTGGGCATATAATTATTTAATTGCATGTTAAACATATTTATTTTTTATATAGTCTGTAAATAAAATATAAATTATACTCCCAAAAAATGCTTAAAAATAAGTGCATGATTTTTTGAATCTGTGATATAGGAAATTCATAATTTATTCATTCAACTTAACTAAAAATATATATTTCTTTATTTAACAAGACTAAAAAACATCCTCAAAAATAGCAAATTAACGAATTAAAAGTTAAGAAATAATATTTTTGATTTATATAGTTAAAATAAAAACAAAAATAAAAAAATTTAATTACCATTCAAAACACATTTTGACAAAAACTTAGTTTGATAATAAACATTTAATTATTTATTTAATTGTTTTGTTAAAAATTACATTAAAACATCTTTATTCTTTTGTCTTAAGTCCTTGTAACTTTTCCTATAACTAAATATTATGGTTATCTATTTACAGAATATTTGTGATATTCGTTTTTGCTCAGTGTAGTTGTATCTTTATGGCACTGTCATATGAGCTTGTGAGCTCTGGTGGCAACATATTTTTGGCTTGTTTAGATCGAAAATTATGCAATTATCATAATTGGTCAGTGAGGCATTTGGCCAATTATGAAATATATTTATGAGCATTTCTTAGCAGCCATGCCCATGCGTGGCCCTGTCACGCAACCTCTAATCACATACGCCCACAAAAAAAAAAGAAGAAAAAGAAGACAATAACATAAAATATATTAAAAAATTCAAAAGCATTTAAGAAAATGTAAATAAAGTAGTCAAATATGTTGTTGTCTGGCGATTTGTGGGATGCACTTGTCCCCCGCTGAAGTATTATCATTATTATATGCATGCGTTGTTCCAATTATGCGGCTCTGCACGCACTTTGGCCCTATCCGCGGCTCCATCATATAATGCCATATAATAGTTGGACAGCCTTCTTATTTTGTTGTTGTATTGTATTTGTATACTCGATGTTGCCCTTTAAAATGCCGATAACCTTTTGTGCGCCCTAGCCGAGGTGGCTATAAAAATAAAAGACGCTGACTTCAAACTCGAAATGCATTTAATTGAATTCTTGTTTTTTTTTTCGTAGGAAATTGAAAATTGTTGACTGGCCAACGCGTTTTTTAACGCCATTAAAAAACTAATTTTATGTTTGCTTACACATACACTAACACAAGATACTTACACGCACACACAATTCAATTACATGGCCCGAAAAGTGTTTTCGAATAGACGTAAATTCATTTAAATGGCGGAGCTGCCAGCCATCGTCACACAGCTTAACAATGCATGACCAGTCCCCAAAGTAATGCCCCTCGTAATAGTATCTTCTTGCAAATGTGCCTTGCACTTTTTTGCATGCTAATTGGCATGGGGAATTACAAACACATGTACATACATATGTATACGTATAGCAGGTACAGCTGCATTTGTGTATGTTGTACTTAGGGCCGAGTTTTGCAAAAACCGTTAGCTCACTTGGCCAGGCTATTCTCACGAATAGTTAAACAGCAACTGGCAATTTAATATATGGCAGCCATAACTATCACATAACTAATCGTAAAGACGCGAAACACGAACGTTTTATCGATTACGCAAACGCATCTAAATAATAAAAATGTTTGCAAGACGTGTAATAAATAATTGAATTACTTTTGTTATTCTGGTCGCACCCCTTGCGAATATTAAACATTTCCTTATTGGATTAACTACTTTTATTACTAAGATAATAGTCAATCAACCCTTTTTTATTACTTCAAAACACGATCAGTAATTAAACAAGTAAGAAGGCTCTAGTCGAGAAATCCCGACTAGACGATACCCTGATCCCTTTACTTTACGCGTACAGTCAGTGCTTGCAAGTATGAGTGTATGTGTGTACGCACATACTGCACACTGCATATAAAACTTCAATGTCCTATATCTCCGGTGTTTCTTAACCGATTTTAATAAAAATTCCACAGATTGTCATTATTTTGTTCATTATTTCAGATGCTATCTCAAAGTTTTCAAAATTCAAGATTTCGTTGTTATCGATCCCATGTGTATATCGAAAACGAGATGAGTTATCGAAAATCGAAATCAAATTTGTACTGCCTAGGGATTAGGCGAGCTTAAGTTTGAAATCTGGAGTCTCTAGCTCTTATAGTCTCTGAGATCGACGGACACGACTCGGCTGTTGATGCTGATCAAGAATATATATACTTTATGGGGTCGGAGATGCTTCCTTCTGCCTGTTACATACTTTTGCACAAAACCATTATACCCTTTTTCCCATTTTTAATGGGATCAGGGTATAAAAATAATGCAATTTGGTATATTAATGTTATATAGATATTTTTTTACAGCATGTAATTCGATAAGCTTATAATCCTTTAAATATAAACGGGCTTTTTAATTAAGTATTTCTAGATTAAATTTCTTGATAGCTACCAATAGTAATAAAGTATTTTGAAATGAACTTGGATTAAATTACAATCATTTGTTTTTTTCAACAGTATTTTTTTTTGTTGTAATTAATTTTATATGATCCAACATAATCACGATCATATAATGCGTGCTGATTTAATTTGCTTCGTTTAACGATGCTATAAAAAGTGAATTCCGCTATCTTAAGGATGCTATCAATAGTTCGTTATGTAAGCAGCTTAAAAGTTAGTTGTATTTGTAATTGTTTTAACGGAAATAAAACTTTTGTTATTTACATTAATTGACTTAAGTGTTAAGCCGTCAAATAAATCTCTTAGTTTTGCAAAAACTTTAACTTTAACTTCAAGAAGCTGATCTCTTGATTTAAACAAGCTGTTCCCAATTGGATCACACACACACATACACACACACAATAACATTCAGTCCTCTTGCACATCTGCCATACATTGTCTGCTCCTTAGCCGCAAGGCCAAACAAATATGTGAATTCCCAATGCTTTAGTTTAAAAAAAATAAATAAAAAATAAATAAAAGCAAACTCGTGAGTTATGAAATATGCAAAGCAATAAACAATTTAAAATCAAATAAAAATACAACTTCATATTCGGCAATGCCATGGCATCGAGCATCGATTCTTGTCTGAGCTGAGCTGAGCTCAGCTCCAAAAAAAAGTAAATAAAATAAAGAACAACAAGGGAACGTAGCAGATTTTGCAGTGCTGAAGATTGCATACTCTTCAAACTAAAATAAAAAAAAAATTATAATTGTTAACATTTTTGTGAATAAATGATAATAAAATTATATTGAAATTTATATTATCTTAATAGGAGAAGTTTTTTTTTCTTAAATATAAGTATAAGATACCATTTTATACTGATAATAATAAAGTAAGTCTTAAATCTAATCAAAAGCTAGACAGTTGGACAAGCTACCACCAACAATAAGTTCCACATTGAATAATAGAATTTTGTTATACCCTTTTAAAGGGTGTACAAAATATATGTATATCAATATCTTATGCTTTAAGCATTTGTTTGCTTAGAGCGACCCCCAAAAACCAGCAGACGACGACGACGATGTCGGATCAGCCGCATACGATTGGTGACTGTGGTAACTGGTAACTTCAGGCTGGGAGCACCCGGTCACATTGTGGAGCACATGGAGCAACACACACATGGCATGGCAATCCGACGCTGAGTATCCGTTTTCTCGGCAGGCTGTCTGCCTACTGTTGGCGGGTCTAAAAATGTTGTGGCTGCCGGTTGCTCGTTTCGCTGATTTCATATTGCTATTGTTGTTGTGCTTGCAGTTGATGTTGTTGTTGTTGTTGTTGTCTAAATTTATGATTATTGCCCTGCCAAGCATCTTACGAGCAGCGGACTCAATTCGCCTTAGCCCAAATGGCGCTGCTGCTGCTGCTGCTGTAGCGCTGAGTGGGGGTGGGGAAAAGACGCCAAGTGATTCTGCTGTTATAAAAATTGGATTTTGCGCGCAACTTAATCACATTTTCGCCTTCAACTGGCGACTCGAAGAGTCGAGTGGAGTCAAGTCGACTTGACTTAACTCTTGCGACTCTCCGCAACTCGCCGCTCAGCTATTTTATTGCCGTCGACTCTTTGTGACTTTTTTCTTTTCGGTTCGGTTCGGTGTGTGGTTCTCTACGCCTGGCGAAAATTTACGAGTATATCGAAATAAGATGGTTTATACGCAAGCGAGGCCAAAAAAAAAAAAAAGAAGAAAACATAATAACAAAAAACTGAAACTACTTTGTATGCTTGGTGCCACTGAGACAGCAATGTCAGAGTCCGTGAAGATTTACGGAAAAAAATTAATTTACGCTTCTGGATAAAAACTAAATTACTTAGCCGTACTACATACAGTTGGAATCGAAATTGGTGCCACATCGCGAACGCTTCTTTAATTCATTGCCACTAACAAAGTTTTATTTAAATTACGAATCAGTAATTAATTTTTAAATAGACCTTTGGCTAATCCGTGTTACTCTCCAATTGGATACAGAAAGTGATAACTACGATATGCTACAGTGGCAGGAGGAACGAACTGGAGTCATAAATGAGCGTGTGTGTGTGTGTGTGTGTGTCTGCAGCTGATTAAGGCAATCAATGATAAAAACCCGTTTGAAATGTGCTGTTTGTTTTTAATGTTATGGCGTTGCCGGCGATGATTAACCAATAATGATAATGGATGAACGGGAAACCGGGAAAGGGGAAAGGGGACAGGAACGTTAAGAGACTAACTTGCCACTGCAAGTCTTTCAACTGAGAGCTTAGGGGATTTTTTTTTTATGCAATTGCATTGAGACTTATTTTTTTCTTTTATTTATTTTATGGGCCTTAAGAAGTTGGGAAAGTAGAAAATGCGGTCACACGACTGCAATTCTAATTAAAGTTAAGCAACAAAACAAACTTAAATGTAAATGAAAAACTCTTCAAATAGTTTTAAGTCGATTCACGTTAAGTTTCAGCGACGGTGTGGGAATTACATAATTAACTTGGTTAGCTCATTGAATTGTTTAACTACTTAATGCAATCAGAATAAGCAGATTACGGCTGAATATGCGGGTGGGTAACATAAAATAAAGAAAAGAGCGTAGATAATATTGTGTCATAATGTTATTTAAAGAATGAATCATTAAAAGATCACAATCTAGTATCCAATGTCAGTTATTCACCCAACTCGGTGACTATAAAATACTTGAAATAAATTAAATAAATAATTATAAAGTATCTATATATATATATATATTTTTATATATTTGATTCAATCTAAAATTTTGTACGTACGTTGTAAGAATTTTTAAACATTATGTAAAGTTCCTTAAATAATATGAAACGCTTATTATTACTTATTAATTTTGTGATACAATTAATTAAAATAAATTAATTTTAAAAAAACACCTATCTTACAAAAAATAAACAGAGAACTGAAATTAAAGCGCATATTTATCGATCATACAACTAAAAAAAACCTTGACTGTAAATAGTCCAATTCATGATGTACCATAGTACATCGTTAGCTCTAGTCCCAAGTCTATGAATTTGAAATATTTACCTTGGAGGTCTTTCTGTCAGCTCATCTGTGATACAATTTATGCTGCTCTCCTTTTTTGTTTGTTTTTGTTTTTGTTCTTGTTGTTTTTGTTGTTGTGGCTTAGCCTGACGCATTAGGCGTGTGCTCCAAATTGGTTAAAAGTGAGGCGCTGCCTCAGCTTATCAAAGGCGTTTGCCCATGTGTGTGTGTGTTAGCATGGCCGAGACCCACCTCAGACAGAGAACCATTTGCCAAAACCACTTGGAATTTGTTCAGCGTTGCAAAGTCATCGGCATCTGCAGCAACAGCAAGCGGCAACAGCAACAGCAGCAGCCGAGATTGTATCGATGGCAAGGCAAACGACTGTCAGCCAGAGGTTCAAATACTAACACTTAATGAACTTAACTTGGCAACAACATCAAATTTCCATAAGAAAGGAAAAAAAAAGGAAAAGCCAGCTGCTGTGGTTGTTGCTGTTGCAGTTGATGCAGTTGCAGTTGTTGTTGCTGCGTGTTGTAAATACGAGTATCCATTAGATACGCAGCGTTGCAACAAACTGCAATATGCAAGGCTCGTGCGAGTTAGTTTACCTACCACACACACACACACACACACACACACACACACACACAAACACAAACACAAACACACGCACCAGCACACTTGTTGTTGTTTGTATGGATGCTGCCTGCACAGAGGCATCAAGATACAGGCCACAAACAACATTGGTAGCAAGTAGCTGCCGGGTTTTTGAGGCTAAGGCTGAGGCATCAGGTTCGGTTTCTACCTCTGCCTCTGCCCTGGTCTCAGTCTCTGCTCTCTGTTCTCAGTGTCCTGTGTTTTGTGTTTTGTGTTCTCTGGTACTGCGAGCGACTTTGGCAATCAGCAATTAGCAGATATGTTAACTTCATGTTAACGAACCAATTTGAAATTTAAATGCGGCACAAACTCGGGTGCTCATACGTCGTTGTTGTCATCACTTCTTCAACCAAAGGGGGCTTCCTTGCCACTGACTCTGACTCTGAGTCTCTCTCTATACGAGTGTGTGTGTGTGTGTGTGTGTGTGACGACAAGCTGAAAACCCGCCACCAAGCTGGGGCCAGTTCTTTTCCTGCCTCTTCGTCTACACACAAACTCACACTCACACACACACACACACACATTTTTTTTTAGTTAAGCAAAATTTTAATACAAAAACCAAATCGAAGCCGCTGCAGCTTGAAGCGATCCCAGACGATACATATGCATAAAGCAGAAACAACAGTGCTGCAAAAATAAAAGAAAAGAAAAATATATATAAAAAAAATGAATACGAAGAAGTAGAAAAACCAACCTTGTCATCATAGCCGAGAGTACGAGTACAAATGAAAAGAGTTCGTTAAAAGCTTCTTCATGTTTCTTGGCGGTGTGACTGTGTAGGTTTCTTCTGTATGCAAGAGTGTGTGTATGTGTTTATGTATGTATGTATATGTGTTGCAAATTCTTTTGGGCCCAACCGTACGTACGTACGTACGTCGAAGAATCATTCTACCGTCTGTGCTTTTATAAATCACAGGAACGACGACCGGCTCTGGAATTCAACGACTGACGACTGCGGCAAACAGACAGGAAGGAATATAACGACGACTAAGACGACGACAACTTAAGCGCGAAAAAAACAGTCAATAGCTGAGACATACTGTGGAAGCACGAGAGACAGAGAGAGTGGTAGAGTGTAAGTAAAGGGGATATTGGGGGGGGGGGGGGGGGGGGGCGTTGGCAATTCTAACCATGCAAAAGATAACAATGCAAGTGCCTGACTTGGTCTCGTGGCCAAAGCCATGGACATGTAATTGTTGCAACTTGAAGCCGGGCGCAAAATTTAAAGCGCAATTTCAAACCGTATGACAAACAATAAATCAGCTGAAACCATCGACTATATCCACGGTAGTTGTAGCAGCAGCTCCCAGCTACAGCTGCCATGTGTGAAGGAAGTGGTAAATAGTTAAATAAGCCAAGCGGCAGCAAGCAATATTTAACAATTTGCACACAAACAATACCCTAGAATAATAAAGTTTGTGAAATTATCTAAAAATTGATAAGGAACACTTAAAATATATTTTCACATAATAGCATTTTACCATAAAATAATACTGAACAAAATTAAGTAATGAGCTTACAAGCATTTTGTTATTGCATTGAAGAAGTTAACTTAATTTACTAAGTGAACCTAGCTCAAAGTTTCTTACTTAGAATGCAGCTTTTTAGTATATCCTTACTTCTTACATTAATTCAATTGCTCTTTTAAAGTACATTTTTTTCTATCCACAATTTTAAATACTTTTCTAGTTTTTTTTTAGTTAGCAAAATGGTCTAATATTAATGGTCTTTAAAATTCGAAATATAAATGTATGTTTTTTAATTCAAAGTTCAAATTAACAAAAAATATAAATATATATTTTTAAAGTACAAAAATTATTAAGGTACTTAAAAATAACAAAATATATCTGTTTACTCTCTCCATGTATCAAACAATTGCCCAGCTCTATCATAAACCTTTGCTAGCATTATATAGGGTATTAAAAACGAATTCAATGAAATTATCATACATATCGTTGCCATATACTTACAAATAAATACTTACATACATACATACATACACACATATAGTAGCAAAAGAGTCATTGGCGTTGCACGTTCTTGGCTCTCATGTGTATCTGTCGGATTAACTAATGCGATTTGCGGTGCTCATAAAAAGTGTAACGACTCCAAAGACTCTGGAGAGCAACATTCGTATCGCAAATGAAGTTTTGCCTTAAGCCTGCTTGCTGGTACATTTTTTTACACCCAAGAGCTGTGGCTCTAAACTCGACAATGGGGGGATCAAATGTGCATAAATGTGTTTACAGGTAGCCAAACAGTTGATCGTTGATACTTTGCCGGGCGTAATAATAGCCAACTTGATGGCAATGATTTCGGCTGACTTAAACTTAAAATGCAATTTAATTGTTGTTTTCATAGACAGAACAGTTAATTGACATACCACGCACCATAGGACAATCGTTTATAAGGTCATAAAAGTATAAGCGTCTGTTTACTATTCTTAAGAAAATAGTAAATGTATCTGCTTAAATGCAAGAATTCCAGCCAAGCCCATTTCCAGCTAAAGCGTTCTTTTGTTAGTGAGTACTTAAAGCAAATACTCATCAACACTGACATATGAAATGTTGTATTCTAAGCGAAACACATATTTTTGAAATGAGTTAGCTGATAATAAAATCAATACAAATGCAAACTGTTGAAAATCTTTTTACTGCACTTTCAAATAGTTTCTCCTCTCAAGAGGTTTCTATGAACGTAAACATTTGTAGGAATATTTGATAAATTTGTCATAAATGCCACACACATACAATATTGGTATTAACTTGCAATTTCAGTCAGATATTCACTGACTGTCAGATATTCACTCAATAAGTGTCAGGTCAACCAGCTCAATTTATATTATGATATTCGCACAACATTTTTAATTTCTTAAAAACATCAAATCGAACGCATAAAAACTGTTCTTGTTTGTGTTTCGGTGGCTGGCAAGGAAATATACAAGAGTTGAGCACTTCAAATGGTTTATATCGTGACACAATTCAAAACGATTTTAAGTAAACCAAGCTTCATGTGAATATATATCGATTAACACCTGTGAACAAATATATGTATGGTATTTTAAAAAACATTTTTGATTATATCACATTTTTATTATCATTATAGTTCTTAGGGCTTTTTAGATGGTTATAAACTCTTTCGATCGTTTATTTTTTTAAAATATCAACAAAAAAATATATTTAGAATAATATGAAGTTAAAAGCGATAGCAATCACACAATTTAAACGCACTGTTTATAATAATTCCATTTTAAATATTAAACTAATTAACTTATAAAAAATGTATACCAAACCATAAAAATTAACTTGTATGCAATGCTAGTTGCTCCTCTCTGTTGCAGACGCTGCGCTGCGTCTCTATTTGAAAAAGAAATCAAAATATAATTTAGTCTGCCACTGGCCGAAAATTGGTCATCGTTGGCTTTGGCGTTTGGCTCTGATTCCATTTTAAACTCTTGCAGGCGGGGGGTTTTTTCTTAGATGTGTGGGGTGGTAGATAGGTAGATATAACACATAAAAAGAGAAAGAACGAAAGAAAAATAGTTAGTTTCTTTGCAATGTTTAGGCCATGTGTGTGTATGTGTGTTGGCCCACGCAAGTTGAAAGCGTTTTTAGTATTTACGAGTCTGCACAATTTTTGCATTCAATACGAAAAATTCTTTGGGTCGCGTTGTATTGTTACGTTTGATGAAAGCACGTACCCAACAAAAGCACACACATCTTGTACACGTATGTAGTTATGCATGTATGCATGTTTGTATATATCTTGTGTATAGTATAGGTAGTTTGGTTTGTGCACACTTTGGGTAGGTGCAACATGCTCGTAAAACAAGCCAACTGAATGTCTGTTCGGGCTGTTGTAGTGCCAACTGCTGCCAAGCTCCAAGCTAACGTGTCAATTGCCACAGTGAGTGGTGGCAATGGTGGTTCTGGTGCTGGTGCGGTGGTTGGGGGCCATTTGCTCGGACGTCGGCTGTGCAACTATCAAATCAAATTGGTGGCACAGGATAATGTTTTGAGCTGCGGTTGAAGTTTTTCCCTCTTGTTGTTTGCATCTTGTTGCTGATGTTCGAACAATTTTTCTGTTTAAGTTTTTTTTTTGTGTCTGTGTATTTGTTTTCTGGTTTGTGTTGGAGTTTTAGTGATGTTTTGTGTGTGTTTTGTTTTTGGTTTGATTTGGTTTAGTTTGGTTTGGTTTGGTTTTGTGTTGTGTTATGTTATGTGTTGTTGCAAGTTGTCATTTTTCGAATTTGGTAATTGGTTGCTGCTTTGTCACACCAGCAGCAACACCAGCAACAGCACACAAAATGGCAACAACTATAGTAACAGCAACATGCAAAATGGCATTCCCCAGCACTCATGCATATATATGTTTGTTTGTATAAATGTGTATAGAAAAGGCTTCCTTCCCCCCGTATCCCTGGGCACCCGTTGCTGTTTTGTCTGCTCCCTTTGTACCCATTGTGTTGCTCAACTACGTGCCTTTTCATTTGTTTTTATTATTATTAAACAACTCTCAGAGTGCTCGGCGTTATTTGTTGCTGGACATGTAACGATTGCCGGTCCAGCAAAATGCACGTGTCATAAAAAAAGTTTACACACACACAAACAAACGCGAGGCGAGTTGTGGCACGAGTTGTTACCGTTACTACACAGGTCGCTGGGTCAGTGGTATGTGCACACACACGAACACATATTCTGTGTGGGTGGGGTATAACAATACACGTGTGATAAGTCGTTGCCCAATATGTCGCGCTTTTTACGAGCGCACGAATCACTGAGTTCTGATCTAAATTAAGTTGGATTCAATCAAGATTTGCGTGTGGTTTTGGTTTTGGCCAATGAATGGATTTGTTTAATGTCCCCGGTCCGAGCAGCAGCAGCAGTAACAACTCAATATGAAACGTGTCTCCGATTTTGTGGGCTTATGTTCAATTGTGTAATGCTTGTAAGCAGTTAATTCTCTCTTCTCTGTTTTGTTTCTGTTCTCCTCAATCAATGCTAGACGAAGCTTACTCGCGCTAAATCCGCTTTTATTGCCGGAAAAGGTCACACAAGCTCGCTCTGATTGTGTATAGCTCTACAGGTTGAATAAGTCCACTAACTAGACAATTAAGTGTAGCACATAAAAGTTAAAGTTGGATAAATAAATCATAAATCATTTATTGGATTACGAAGAACCGAAAAGGTAAGCTTGCGAAAAAAATAATAATTCGATTACTATTATATCTACAATTATTTTAACACACTGTAGTAGCACTGACTACTTACTTAAGGATATTCTTAAATTTCAATAAAGCACATAAGCTAAATTATACATATAACGAGCAGGATTTATCATGATTTCAAAAGCTTACCTATGTGCCTCAATTTCAGCTTTTAATAACCTGAACCCAAAAGGGTTTAATGCTTTTGTGTAAAAATTATATAACAGATAGAAGAAAGCATCTCCGACTTCATAAAGTATATATATTCTTGATCAGCATCAACAGCCGATGTATGTATGAACGCCTCGATCTCAAAGACTATGAGAGCTAGAGACTCCAGATTTGGAACATAAGCTCGCTTTAGCTCTAGACAGAACAAGTTTGTGTTAAACAATTGACAAGTATTTCCGTTTTCGATTCACACATGGCATCCGGAACCATAAAATCTTGAATTTTTATTATAATCGATTCGGAAACACTGGAGATATGGAAGATTGAAGTTAAGTCATCGACTAGAGGGGTCTTGTTTATTTTATAAATTGTTTTCAGCATAAAGCATTTGTAATTACTAAGCTTTCTATAAGAATCAACTCTACCCAGTTGAATGTAAGACATTCCATAGGTATCACAAATGTTTTCGTATACATTTTTGACATTCCTTAAGTATTTATGACTTAACTCGCGCTGCAATAATGTTTCCTACAAAATTGTTTCTTGTACGTTTTTTAAGCCTTTACCAATTAAAAAAAAAAAACTCCGTTCGCATCTAAGCTGGCTTCTTCCAGGCCATGAAGGCCAAAGCATTTTCAATCCCACAACCAAGCAAAACAAAAACAATTCAAAGTCCGCACAGAATTATGCTGTCCAATGTATGGCCATAAATTTTAATGTTGTGCACAACACGGATATACGAAACGAGCCAATCTTGCGAGTTGTTAAAAACATAGATGCGAACCGTTAGAATTAGGATTTAGCTGAATGAAAGGGGAGGGCAGTACATAAAACAGACGCAATTTCTAGATTTTATTTTTGTAAAATCTGACAGTAATTTCATTTAAATGACAACGCCACACGCCTACCCCACCAATGGCAATACCCATACTATACCCAACTCCTCACATCACATACAGCCAACTAACTAACAAGCCAAGGCAAGCCAAGCTCAACGCCAAAGACGTGAGAGGGTAAACGGGTACAACAACAACAACAACAACAACGACAAGAACAACACGGACAACAAAACACAAACGTTTATCCCTGTCAGGTATTAAATCTGGCTGGACTTGACTTGACTCTGGGCTCTCTCTCCTCTCTGGCTTGTACTTTGTTATTAACTCATTTCCGTTATGCCATAAATATGCGAGCACGACGGACCCGGACAATTAAAACAATTGCAAGTTAAAATTTACTGCGGCATCAGCCGCTGAGTCATAAAACCAACAAACAGGCACATTAAAGAATTGCCAATGGTAAGGGACAGCTAACAAGAGAGAGCGGGGGAGCGAAAAGAGTAGGGACATGGTAATTAAAGCAACAAACGGGCATTAAACATTTTAAGCTTTTACATTTAACAATCATTCAAGGAGCCTCAATCCGAACAGCAAAAAAAAGATGGCTTAACAAAGGTCTCACTGTACAATCCTCACATGAGCTAAATACCATGTGGAATTATCCGAATGCGCAAAGTCTCATAATTATGATATTGTTAAAGAGCCGAGCAGTGCGCTTCAAGCTTTATTGGCAATAATTATTTTATTGCTACATCTTTTTGAGACTACAGCCCATACTGACTTAAATGTATATTATACAACTGTTCTCCGTTGTACTTTGCCATACTAAATAAAGCAATAAAAAATGAAGCGTTTAGTTATATTTACAAGCTATAGTCAGAGATAATTTGCTTTATTTCTGTCAGGCTGTAAAAAATTGTTTTATTCTTTTAATACTTTTCGAAATACATGTTAAACCTTTATCCTGTTTTTATTTTAAGTTTTTTTGTTTATATTCATATCCAAGAAATTTCAAAAGAACCATCAATAAGCTACACAATATTTATCACAATGCCCGTAAAACTCAATTGACAATCGTGTATTGACACAGATGAAACAAAACAAAAGGTATCTGAAATGGCGATTAATTTAATTTAATTAAATGTATACTGCTTAATGTAACGGTGCCGTTAATGATCCTGACATAAGCGTTTATTGAATGCATTCATATATATATTTGTTTATATGTATTTTCTCTTTCCGCTGCAAATGTCAAGGCAGTGCGCATCCTAAGTGCTTTGCAGCACATGGAGAAGTTGTGAGTGCGAGTATATATTGTATGTGAGTTCAACAGAAACGAATCAGAATAACATCACAGTCCATTAAAGTGAAAAGATTGAATTGGATTTTGTGTCACAGGGGACACTAAAGAAGAAGACTCTCGACTCTCGACTTGACTAAAGGCGACAGCGTCAGTTTGAATTCTTTGCCTTAATTATCAACGCATGATGTTTTGATGGTGATTTCATCTGCATATTTCTGCGATGCCACAAACCAACAAACAACAAAAAACGACACTCAAAGCCAGCAATAACAACACCGACGACATTGTGTAAACATTGTGCGCGACCAAAATTTATGTACAATACCAAACCGTACCGAACCTAACCGAACCGAACCAAACTGATGCCAAAGTTGGTGCCAGGCCCATATACACAGTTTCAGTCTCAGTCCCAGTCCCAAACCGAGTTCGAGCTTAAGTCCAGGTCCAGTGTCGCTTGCAGGTGAGAAGTGTCCATCTTAATCGAAGCAATAAATACACTTAATGAATTTCCTGCAGTCACTGGCAGAAACGAGATGAAACAAGATGAGAACGGGGAGTGGAGTTAAATAAGAGAGAGAGAGAGAGAAGGTAAAGCCGCATTCTATTGGTCATACAATGCTTGGAAACCCTGTTGTCCACATTGCGTGGCATTTTCGCACCCATGGATGCCTACTGCCTGCCTACTTCTGCCTACTGCCTGCACTTCTTGGTCTTGGTCATGGTCTTTGGGTCTTGGTTTGGCCTTGGTCTTTCTGTCTGGCTGCTGCTGCTGCTGCTGCTCTGTTATGCGTACTTTTAACCAAACAATTCGAATTCGTTGCGATCGTTGCCGCCATCGTCCAAAGTGTCATTAAAGTCCTTTAATTTATAGCAGAAAATCAAGTAAGAAACATGCAACGACTTTGGCACTGAGTCCAACTCCGACATCAGCTCCAAAGCTTCCCAATCGCGTCTCAGTCCCATTCCCCATTCCCATGGTCCATGGTTCTGGTTCGGGAACAGCTCACAACGGTTGTTTGTTAGTCAGTGAAAATGGCACGAATCGAATTTTGCTTTTAGCGCGGCCTGTTTTTTAACTTTTAGTGTTTGTCGTTTTCACTGAACATATGGCTTGATTTCTACCTCTGCCCCCTGCCGCACCCTCGTCCACCTCATAGTTGTCACCTTTGGTGCGGAAGTCGCCCATTGACGGCATTGGGACATGTTAATGGTAGTTAACTTTATAAGTTATGTTTTTTATTTTTCCTCCGGTCGTTCGTTTGGAAAGCACCAGCAGCAGCGGTAAGAGAACGATCCAACTTTTAAAATGATAATGCAAGGGCGTTTCCCATTTCTTCGAGTACCTTGCGTGTAACTCATTTAGGGATTGATCTACAACCCGGAGAGCCAGCTGTTTCAATTGAGTCTTGTCCCTTTTCTCAAAACTCTTTGTTGTTGTTAGGCAACTGGCTGGCTTAAAGAAAACAGTTAAGTGAGTCAGTAATGAGTTGAAAGCGAGTTTATTGATGAGTTTTCATTAAGTGATTAAGAGTACATCAAATTGTTAACGAGTTAAACGGCAGGCAAACACTCAACATTTATTTGGATTCGAGTTCTCTCTCGATTTAATGCTTTTTGGTAGGCAGATCTTTATCTAATTGGCAGCTGTTATCCCCCAAAAGCGAACTACAAATGTTATTTTCTATTCTTTGTAAACATAAAAGTAGAACACACAATCCTTAAGTCAGTTTCGATTGATATCAATTTAATGATTTGCTCATTAGAAAATTGTTTCGATTGCTCTTATCTAATTTTAGATTTTTACATTCTGTTTAAATTCCAGGAGTCTTTTGTTATTTGTTGTCTTTTACAACAAAACAATAGCTTTGAAATAATAAAGCAAAGAAAGGTTTAATTCTATTATTATGTGGATAACTTCAGCTGCCATAAAAAAAAATAAGAGAGAAATATAAGTTCAAACAAATAAATAGTGATGCGTAAATAATTTTTAAAAGCGGACTTCAAAAGAAGGTTAGTCAGAGAGAAAAGAAAAGTTAAATCAAAGAAAAATGCATGAAATCTGTTCTACGTAAGTTAACTTATTTTGTGAACTTAAAATTCCATCACTTTTTTCAGCTGCTTTTTCTACACCCCAACACTTTACTACTAATCTTACTTATGAGCTGAAAACAAACTCTCAACTAATGCACTTGGGATTGCATAAGTTAGTAATACCCAAACATTAGTGTAATTGATATGCTGAGACCCCTTTGACTTAAATCTTCGAGACGCATCATTGATGCTGCAGGCTATTAGCATCTCTTTATTAAGAACACATTTTTCCAAGCATCTTCACTGGCATTGTTTGGCTTATAATATATTTATAAACACCATTGAGAGCTACTTGTTTCCCACCATAAATTGACGACAATAAGACTAAAGAAAACAAACTATTCGACACGATTCCCCAAAGACAACTCCTACTGCCAGACTCCTCTACGACCCTCCTGCCCCTGCCATAAAGGAAATTGAATGCTTGACAGTAAAAAAAAAATTTGTGACCTTTGGCAGCGAACGCAATTTGAGGAAATCGATAAAGCTAAGAGAACGTTTCGCTCCGTCCATCGGCACCATCAATGTCTTAATAATAATGGTCAGGAATATCGAACAGCAAGAACAGCAACAAAACAAGGCAAGAGGAAATTGATGCAGAAGTAAATATGTCGAACAACAATAACAACAAAAACAATGAATAATAACAAGTTGTTTTTGAAGCTTGTTAAATTCTAATTATTGTAATTAATTGCCACCGCACACGGATAGACAAACAAAGGACAATCAAATAATGTTATTAATTGATTGAATTACGAATGCGACTTGCAAAATCACCAACAACAACAACAACAACAATAATACCAACCACAACAGCAACAACAATTTGTGGCATATACATTCAATTTGGCTAGCTGGCTGGCTGACTGGCTGGCTAGCTGGTCGGAAACTTTGCAGCACACTCGCATGGGAATTTATGAATGCTTCGTATACGAATCGCAGACATTTATCCAAAAAAAGAGTCGAGCTAAACGTGCGACGCCCAAAAATAGACATCGAGACATGGCGCAGCGCACTCGAAAATCTCGCAACGCGTTGACGATTATTGAGGGATTGGGTGGGTTTGGGGGAGGCAAAACAAACCCCTTCCCCTTCCCATTCCTTCCTTCGCTCCTTCCTGCCGATGGCTGCGATTCATGTTTCAAGTCTTTCGTAAGCAGTTCGCTTATTTTTGGCATACGAAAAGGAAAAGTGTAGACAAGGCGATGTTTTTATGGTAAATGATTTATGCCCCAGCGGGCGCAGCGTCAAGGTAATTGAGTGGGAAATTTAAGCCGCAATGGGGAGTGCGCAACAGCTGGAAGGGGGATCGCAAACTGCAACTGCAACTGTGTCTGTGTCTGTGTCTGAGCTTAAGTCGAAGAGCCTGCCATGTTGTTAACTGCTTCAAAGACATCGGCGACACAAACGCGGCAAGTGTAATTAATGCTGTGAATTTTGCATATTAAAAGATTCTTCCCGCCCTCAACTCGACAGTAAGACTTCGTATTTTTCAGTTTTTCGCAATGGGTAGTAGAATTTGGTGCTTAGGTGTGTCAGGCTGTAAAATTAACGAACAACAATTTCACACATTATAACTATTTGTAAACTATCAGCAGCATCTGTTTTTGAAAATAATATAAAATTTTTCTCAGAAAAAGAAAACTTTTCAAGGAACAAAATTTTATTTAAAAGTAACACATATTGGTATTGGCTTAATCAGTACAAGTGAATATAAATATTATAATAAAAATACCAAAATCACAAAGAACTCGTTTTTTTATATAAAAAAATAATTAATTTGACTGTTTCATAGAATTCTAGGGGCAAATTATTTGCAAAAAACATATGTATATCGTTAAAAATATGAGATAAACGGGAAAATAAAAAAATAAAAATTTGTGGTGTTGTTATTATGTTATTTCTTGGACAGCAACAATCAGCAGGCACATAAATATCTAAGTATTCACACACAAAAATACTTTTAAAGCATAACTAATGATATTTTTGGCAAGAGATCAGCGTTAAACAAACATAATCTAGTAGACTTAATCGTGTTCTAAAGTAGAGTATTACAGTTGAGGCATTTGTGGAGATCAGTTTGGGGCTGATTGTGTATTTTATATGGCCATATATATGGTTGCAGCTGATCCTCATAAAAAGCCGCGACAGCAAATCCGTGTGGCGTGGCAAACGAGCCGTTGCAGCCACAACGTTGCAACGTTGCATGCAACCAGGCAGACAGACACAAACGTGTCAAGTTGGTCGCTTGCTTTGGTTTCTAACTTGGGGAGTGCAAGAGAGAGATTGAGCGAGAGAGAGAGAGAGACAAGCAGCCAAAAGACGAAAATTTATTACGGAAACTTCATTGACAATTGTCACTGCAAGCTGGCGGCTGCGACGATGCTTGACGCTTACGTTGACGCTGACTGCGACAGTGACTGCGACGCGCAGTCAACGTTAAGTGCGTTGCGGTGTTGGGGATTTGTTGTATGCGATGTTATAACCTAAAATAAGCAACATGTGTGTGCACACACTGTGCTGTGTGTGTGTGTGAGTGTGTGAATGTACAATTGCGAGGATGAGGGGGGAGCTACTTGTCTGTGGCAGCTGTGTTTGGTGGCAGCTTATGGAAATCAAACGGCAAAATGTCAACAACAAAAAAAACGCAAAAGAAACATATTTGGAATGAGCGGGTTTTTTTTTTAATTTTTGTTGTTGTTGTTGTTGTATGTGGCATGCACACAAACTATAATTTGTTGTCAAATACAAATATAGAGAGAAAAGTAGGCGTGCCATAAATTGCAAATTCCTCATAGATATGCTTATATATTGTGCCAGGCAATTAGCACTGCATATAAACTACCAACTATCATAAATGGCTAAATGGCATCATGTATTTGGCGTTGAAATATTTTTTTTTCTGTTTCGAATCATCGATGTGTTTTGAGATATGTTAAGATGTTATAATAACGATTTCACAAATATTGACATTAAACAAGAAGTTTTTAAGGCTGTATGGTATAAATGCTCTGGTCTAGAGTTGGCCTTACACATATGTCCTTTCTGGCATAATATTTATATTTTTAGCTTACATATTTATTTACATAATGTTGTAATCAAATCAATTTTAAACATATATCTTTATCTTTCAGCAGTTAAAGATTGTTAGAAAATTATGAAAATATAATTTAGTTCAGCATTGAAGCTGCCAAAGAGAATATAATAACCTATACATTTATGGTTTTTCCATATACTTTGAGAAACCATTTTGTTTTAATTATTGTAATCGATTGATAAAGTATTCTGATAAGATTAACATCCTTCAACGTTCGCGTTTAATTTCAAATGTGAATAATGAATTTCCAACTTTTTTTCTCAACAAGATAATCAATTTATTAAGCATATCTCACAGCACCTCTTTCTACAGTATGAACAAAATATAATTCAAGAATTCCATAAAAATCAGTTGATTAGCCTTCTTCGCTCATGTTCAATGCCATCATACGAGGCGTCATGTGATATTAAGTGAAACACTTTGTCAACCGACAACAACGGCGACGATGGGCTGAAGGGCTGAAGGGCAGAAGGGAGTAAGATGGTGTTATGGAGAGGGAATGAGGGGCGCATGCTGCAAACGAGGGGAAGCTGGGGGATGGTGGAGTAGAGAGAGAGAGAAAAATAGAACCCGACAGCCGCCTTATGTCCTCCCGGGGCACCGGATGTTGTTTGGTAATTATTTAGTGCTCGCTGCTGTTCCTCCCCTGCTTCCCCGCTTCCCCGCTTCCCTGTTCACTGTTCACAATTCCCAACGCTTTGGCGTTTGATGTGTTTTGGTTTTTGATATATATAACAACAAATTGTTGGAGCGCGTCCAATGAGAACAACAAGAACAACAACGACAAAGAAAAGCAAACAACAAATAACAATGCGACAACACACATAAACAAAGACATCATCAATAAAAAGCAAACGAACGAAAGACAAACAAACAACAACACCAACAACAAGAAGAGGAGCTGGGGTCTATGCAAGGCATTAACTTTCAATTGGTTTTTTTTCGGAGGCAGGCTGAGTGAGGGAGTGGGGGAGTCCAAGTCATGGGAATGTTGATGGGATTATAAGTGATTTTCATCAAAAATGCAGCGCACGACAAGACACAGATACAAAAACAGATATTAAACATAAAATAAATATAAATATATATATATATAGTAGCTGTATGTGTGTGTGTGTATAATTTCTTTCCTATATGGCTTGTTAAAGTTTTTGAGAAGTGAAGCGACGTGATAACTCAAAGCGAGACATCAATCGATTCGTCACCGTCCAGGGCCAATCAGCCAGCAGAACTAACTGGCCACAAACTCCGACTCAGACTCCGACTGCACCTCTTCCGACTCAACGTCGGCAGCCAGTTGGCAGTTGCAGCCCGGTGGCCGCCCTCGGGGCCCTCTTTTAATATATTATTCATATTTCCATAAATTGAAGGCAGACCCAGAGAAGAAGGAGTGTATGTGTGTGTGTGTTTGTGTTTGTGTGTGCATCCCTTTTGGTTTTAGCCACGCGACTTGCAACTTTTGGACAGCGGCTTTTACTGCTGCTGCTTTAAAGCCGCGTTTGTCTTATGTATGTGTGTATGTATGCAAACGTCTTGGACCGATGTGCATCGTTGCTTACAAGTTGCTGCTTCTACATTAAGCCTAATGAACGTGTTTAGTTGTATTGGTGTCGGTGTCACTTGCTGCAACCGGCGAGTCGAGTCGAGTCGTAGGATTGGTAGTCGGTAGCTGGCTGGCTGGCTGGCTGGCTGGCCCAAAAGGTGAAGTGAAGTGATTACCCTGATGGCGTTGGTCGGTCGGCATGGATGTCGGCATTAGCGCAGAAATATTTAATTAATGGTAATTTATGTGCACGTAAATTGTGCAAAAGTGCGACAAGCGTTTTGGGCCAAGCAGCAGCTAAAGCAGAAGGAGACCCCCTCCTGCCGTTTCCAGTTAACAGTGTGAATTGAAAAGGTTAATAGGGTTTTTCGCTCAGTGCAGTGCACTAACAGCAGGAAGTGCAAGTGAGTTATCAACGCAATAAACTATGCATGAAAGTACATAATATGCTAATCAATAGCACTCAAATGGCAACACAATACTTACACAGCTTAAAAAAACACTAATGCCAAAGACACAAGAAGAGCGAACTTATGAATAGACCTTAAGTGGGTTAACTGACACCAGTCAAAATTGTTAGGACTCTATTCCCACTCTACATAAACGCAGTAAAAGAAAATGTTAACTTAAGCAGTAGGTCACTGGGAAAAATATTAAGTTTTTTGCACAAACCCTGTTTTGCGAAAGCCATCAAAAAATCATAGGTGTTTGTTAATAAGCATAAATTTTTTTTATAGTCTTGGCTAATAAAGATGAAACCAAAAAAGATTATAGCTGTTAAAGAAATAACATTTTGGCAGTTAACTGCGAAAAGAATACGAATAGATTGAAGGTACGGGAATCTTTGTGAAGAAGGTGTATAAATTTAAGTATTAATTAAAAAATGTACTAACCGTTTTTATGGGAGCTTGTACTACGAAAAGCGACATTGCAAGTGCTGGCTAATTGTCAGTACACGATAAGATATTCTTGTTTATGTTCAAATAGATTTACTGTGCTCAGTTAGTCGGATTTTTTTCTCAGTTTCCTTGATTTCAGTTTATCGTTTGTTCATCAAACTGTTCATCACTTTTAGGTATTATAAGAAACTACATGTTTAAAGTACAATTTTGTGTTTTCTACGATAAAGTTTTAAACATATCTTGATAAGTGTTGCAAGTGTACCTGTTTCTGTTTGCAATTTTTGAAACTAGTAAGATGTATGAAAAAATGTCCTGGAAGCAGTAATTGTGGCACACAGGTATTTCTAAGTTTCATTTAGATCGATTTGAATATTAATTCCGATAGAAACTGACGGAGAGATGAATCTGGATTATATTAACCTTAGTTTCCGCACTTCACAACAAGGCTAATGACCCTTTGCAATGGCATTGACAAATGCATTAAACATACTCCAAGTAAAGCTCCGGGACCAAATTTTAATTAGCCATCGAGCAACTGTTGCCAGCAGCGAAGCTAACTGTTTAAATTTAGTTTACAGCAAATCAGTGGCAAAATTGAATGCCAAAATAATTTGAAATGTTTAATAACATTCTAAATGCTGTTATGCATGGCTGCTGCTTACCAATATTCAGTGGCTCTAACGTACAAACGGACAAACGATTTACAAGCTAGAAAAAAAAACAAAAAAAACTTTAGAATGCCGTTAAAAGGAAGGTAAATGCTATGCAAATCAACCGCAACTTCAGGTGAGATTTAACTTGTTACCTACAAACTGCAACTGTTCCTGCTCTTTCCCTCTCGCTCTTTCCTCTGCTTTGTATCTGTTCTTGTGCTGCCCAATGTAAACATTCTGGCACTACACTCTAATAAGATGTTGTATCTATGTGCATCGTTGTGCATCTTCTGCACTAGGCCAACAACAACAACTAGTCAACTTGGGGGCATTCGTATTTATCTACAGCCTCTGTATTGCTGCATCTGCCTCTGGCGCTGTTCGCTGATAGCTTCTCATTTTATTTCACCTTGTCACGTGCTGTGCAACTGCTGTGGTAGCAGCGGTGGCAATTTCTAGCATTTCAGCAAAAATATCTGACTACCTACGCCAGCGATAGATAGTATATGTATCTGTATCTGTATCTGTATATGTATTTAGTATTTTCTGACTGGTTGGGAAGCAGTTTCGAGATTGCAGCGGTTTTTCTTCCAGTAAACGGTAATTTCACACCGCCGCGCGTCGAACAACAACAGAAAGAGTGAGAGAAAGGGAGAGAGAGCTTGCTGTGTACGCGTTAAGAATTTATTTTTGGACATTTATCGCCAGCTCGAAAGAGATCCGAACTTCATCTGCTTCTCTAGTGCCCAATCTGCAATCGTTTGCCCAATTACAAGCAAGTTAAAATCAAGTACGAGGCATTGATTAGCTACATAACAGATAGAGAACGTGAGAGAGAGAGAAAGAGAGAAGGCGTCGGGCTGCCTGAGAGATTAAAATGTAATCTTTAGCGCCGCAGTCATATGGAACGTGTTCGATTAGGCATGTAACTAGCATTGGGACTGGAATTGCCATTGCCTTGGTGGGATAGTACAGATAGGTACTGACCAACTGCTGTGCGCCATGTAAGTGTGGAGTGGGCTAACTAAGAGACCCCCAGTGGTCCAGAACATAGTGCTGAAATGTGTCCTACCTACGCATTAGCACATACATACCTGCAAGGAATTTGTCTATTAACCGAATGGAGAAATACTATAAACTATTCCAATGGGTTAACTGAGCAATAAACTGAATAATCAAAGTTACTAATGGACTACTTTTGTTTAAATTGCCAGTATTGTTATAATAATTATATATTTCTTTGTGTATATATCTACAAACATAGTGATCTGATTGGGTTTTTACATCACACTCCATATCACTGTATATTGTTACCTAGGCAATTCTTAAATCTATGTGAAAATTTGATCAACTAGTAACATAATTTTGTCCAAAATAGTTGAATTAATAAACTTGGATAATGAAAATAAACTTACGGAAAGTTATTCATTGACCTATATATTCAATAATTCCTTACAAGCGAGGAAGGGTTCAATTCAAAGCATCTCATTGTTACTACTGCTTGCAAAGCCATATCTGTTAAGCTCTTCATTGTCTTTTGAAACTGCATTTGCCTTCCTTCAGATACTTGACAACATACTAAAAGAGCAATATTCTAATGCCACGGTTCATCTGCTGTAATCATAACACATAGCACAAAATTACACATACGTCTAGTTGGTAGTACTAGTACTACCTTAAGCAGCTTTACGCCTGTCTCACTTGTTTACATTGCAGCTTAACCCCAACACACAATCCACAACCCACAGCCAAACGACTTATGTAAAGTACATATATAAATGTATATGTTTTGTGAATATTTCTTCTTCTTGGGCAGCGTGTGCATGGCTTTATTCAATTTCACAATAAGCGTAAATTTAATTAAAATATCCTTTGTAAAGGCGACGAATAGTCCACCTGGGCAACCGTAGAGCAATTCTGCGGCATTAGTTGACCACACTCAGATCCAGTTATTGTTCCACTTGCTTGTTGCACTTGTTCTTCTACTACTTCTTGGTTGGTTTGTTGCTGCTGCTTTCAGACACAGAGTCGAGCATATTACACGCTCCTTTGCATATTGTGCACTGGAACAGCCCAAGCACAGTATCCCAAGTGTGGCCGCTTCCGATGTTGCTACAACCATCCAGGTAAATATTTGTTTATTTGCGGGTCTCTCTGTACGCACGACGTTGCCTGACCTTTGCGCCAGGCAAGTGCAACAATCAAGGCGCACACAAACTGCTTACTGTCAAAAACACGCAACAAAACAAACAAACAAACAACGCAACGCAACGCAACACAACACAACTCAACTTAACTCAACAACGCACAGGAGAAGTTGAAGCGTCGAATGTTGAGTGCGGTCACAGAGTTTTGGAAAGCAGCACAGTGGAAAAGATTGAAAAATCAAATGCAAAAAAGAGCTATTTAATATATGATAAGAAAAAATAATAAAAGAAATTGAGTAAATTGTTGTTTTTAAGCATTATATATTGTGTGCCATACAAGATGATTATATTATAATTCTTTGGATTATGAATAATTCATTTGATTAAAAATATGTAAATCTGAGTATATTTTGCCAGATTAATTATTTGACTATAATTTATATGTACTAATTAATAGGTTTTTAACTTGGCGCTAAAATAAATATGCATATTCAATTTTTTAAGTGATTAATCATTGTAAAGATGGTAAAAACGATTTTTAAACAACTTTATTTCGGCTTGTTGGCTTTTGTCATGCCATTAGTTATATTTGAAAGTAAGAAAGAAAATACTTAACAGCTTGGATTTTATTTTTAAATATATTTGTATTAATTATGGCAAAGACGGATTGAAACAATATAAAGCAGTTGAGTGCTTTTGCAATTTTTGGCCACTGTGTATAGCTGTCGAAAAATGTTGCAACACACATGATGGGTGACAGGGTTGGCAGTGGTGCAACTTCAACTTCTTGACAATGATAACACACAATGCGAAGAGTGGCTATGGCTATGGCTATGAGGGTTGACATGCAACGGCAGTCGGGACTAAGGACACGCCGCTTTAGTGTGTAATTTAATTGAACGCACATAACGGTCAACACAACGTGGCATCAACCATAGGCCATCCAACTTCTGTGTGCGAGTGTGTGCGAGAGTTTGTGTGACTAAAGAGGACTCTTTGCTTAATTGAAAGCAATTAAGTGGAAAATTGAAAACTTTGGCAGCCATAACGTTGACGTCTGACCGCTATTCCCACCCACACACACACACACACACACATACAGCATCTCTCTCATTCGCTCACACACACACATATAATTGGAAATTTGCATTTGATCGCCACGCCCACTTTGCACACTCGTAAAAACGCAGTAAAAAAGCATCAATGCAACACAAAATAAAAAGAGGAAATATGCAGTCACGTTTGTTGCAGCGACGTTGACTGCGGCTGTGGCGCCATTTTGTGTGCTTCTGTCACTTTACATGCCACAACACACAATTGACAGCGCGGATATTTATGTAAATAATTTTTCGTGTTGCTGCCGCTGCAACAGCAACAGCAACAGCAGGAAGGGACACAACAGCAAAGAATCAAAATGAATAAAAGGCATTTTGGTTGACGTGACCATGACTCGAACACCAACACTCCCATCCTCCTCCCAGGCCGCCCTCTTAGCCCCGTCAATAAAACGCGCAAACAAAAGAACAAAAAGTTTGATTCCTCTCACTCACAGCAGTTGCCTGGGTAGAAAATATGATGTTTTTTTTTGTTTCCATTAAAAATTTTAGTACAGATACCACTAAACATGCGTATATTGTTAATCATCAGTTTCAGTTTAATACAGATATATGTTGCAGATGTATAAAAAGATATTTAATTCTCAACTGTTATAATCGTATCACAGTCATAAAGCTCGGTTTATCTTATTACATAACTATTGCTTTGACATTTATTTCTACGCTGTTTTTTCTTTTTTCATTGCAAGTGCAACATGCATCATTCTATAGTTACCTCAAACAATTTTACAATCAACTTAACTATCCAAGCTGTATAACTAAACACTGATAAATAACGTTTACGTAATGCGAAAGTCGCTGTAGAAACTTAGCTTAAGGTGCCGCTTTCATTGAAGTGAACAAAAATAACAGTTGAAGGAAATACTTTTTGTGTTACTTTATTTATTTATTTAAGTAATTAATTGAATTAATTGAATTAAAAAAAAAAAAAATGTTCAGTTAAACTTTTAACTTAGTTTAACTGAACATTAACTGAACAAAACAAGCAAACAATTAAATGTTTAAAGAGATTATTTAAGAGTAAAAGTCATATTTAAATATGCTAAAAAAAATAACTTTGACAAAGATACTAACTTAAACCCGAACATTAATAAAAAAACAAATACACATATTTGTTGCATGATTATTTGTTGCACGAATTTTCTTTTCTGGATAGTTGTAAGCAGGAACCAGCAGGGAACAGGATATATGGAGAAATTTAATATCTAACGAAATAAGTTGAAACGTTGAACAAAAAACACAATTTAGTATCGAGTTAATATACATATCGCTTATTAATTGGAAGACTGTCATAAGTCAACAAACGCGATTTTACAGATTATTGTACAAGATTTGTTTGCTACTTCTCCAAAGCATTTCTAATTAGCTGCAAATCGAGGTTTTTAGCTATACTAAAAGTATGCAAAGAAAATAAAAATTGTTTCAAATATTCAAAATGTTCCAATTGAAAATCTCTGCCTTAAAATATTTTTTTTTTTACAACTCATTAAACCTCAGTCAGTGAATAATTAAAAACAATCTGGTTCATACGGTTAAAAGGCTTTTGAAATCATTTCTTTTTCTAATTAAAACTGCAAACTGTTCGTATTTATAATACACAAGGCTATTGCACAAATACACAAGTTTAATGCGTATAAAAACACAAACGCAACCACTTGCACACACACTTGAGGTGTTCGCTTATGGTGCGAGCATATAATTTGCAGTAATTATGACGCATTACAAATGCAATTAATGCGCGTTGACAATTAATAACTTAAGAAGAAATGCCAAGCAATTAATACAAACTTCACGCACTGCAACAGCGACTCGACAACGTGTCGCGACTTCTTGACAGGAGATCAGGTGGGAAAAAGCTTTACATTAAGTGAAGATCACTAACATAAGATATGACTTTCATTGTAAAACAGGCAGAGGGACGAACAGTCAAGGGTCAGTCAAACAATAATATAATTCTATATCCTAGCTTTTTGAAGGGGTTGCAAACTATTTTTTCTAAGCACGAAACGAAACGAAGACCCTTTAATAAAGGTTTCAAACATGAAATGGGCAAAGACTTAACGATAGTATCTTTTGATATATGTACATTTCATTTCCATGTCCAAAGTTTATTCAGCAAATAAAACCAAATAAAATTAAATTTTGTTTTTTACTGTTGTTGGAATTCCATTTGAATTCTTTAACAATTCCTAATTATGGGGAAACAAATATTGTGACTTTTATGGTTACGCAGGCTACGAGTTTTGACCAACAATTGTTTGAACGCTAACGTTTATTTATGGAAACGTCGCTGAAACATTTGTAGGTGGCCAGGTTTTTCAAATGCAGTTTTTCAAATAGCCATCGGCTGCATTTTTGCATCTAAAACAGGAAATATGCTCAAAACGTGGCCGTGTCGATTGTTAGTCGTTGCTGCCTGGCAATCAAAACACAAATGCACAGATACAGATACAAATGGAAATGGAAATTCAATACTATTACGTGTTGCCTGCCAGTTGACTGGGCTAATTTGTGAAATGATGTGTTCGGTTTTCAATTTGCGGAAGTGAAGTGAGTTTTAGACGGAAAGTAAAATAGAGAGAAATATGCAAAAATGCTCAGAAATTAGTTAGATAGGAGTTGTATAGATGGATGGTGTATAGGTACAGCGGTACAGCGGTTCAGGGGGGTGTCATCCATTTTGGTAAAATATTTCAAGTCTTTGCGCAACACTTTGCTTAATTGTGCGTTCAAGTGACGCCTGCTAATTTAATTAATTTCCACCTGAGCGAAATGGCTAAAAACTTTGGCAGGCTTAACCCATACCTCTATATTACTATTAGTTCCTGGTAACACCCCCCCCCCCCCTGTTACCCCGTTCCGTACCACCTGGTGTGTAATACACGTAATTGAAACATTCCTTGACCAACAACAGCCAACAAAATAAAGAAATCCAAAAGCCAAAAAAAAAAATAAAAGTTACTTTTACCGCAATTATTTGGCACGTCTCCACTAATTAATTACGCCTTTTGGTCTATATCACTGTGGGCGATTGAGAGAGAGCGAGAGAGCGAGAGAGAGAGAGAGAGACAGGAAGGGCAGATTGAGTAAGTTTAAAATGTCCACGTTTAATTAAATATGGCCAAGCGGCTCCATAATTAATTTCGACACTGCAATTTTTGTTTAAAGAACAAAATGCCGCATGAAAAACACAGAAAGAACAAAAAAAAAAAAAAACGCATGAAGAGGGAGAGGAACTGAAGCAAATCTCAGGACGACATCTGCACGGTTTGCTCCTAAAGGACTGCGGACGTCGAGGGTGTGGGATAGGAATGGAGAATGGGGCATGGGGCATGGGGCATGGGGCATTAAAGTGTCAATATCCATTAGGCGGTCCTGATTGCTTAAGCTGCTTTAAGGCAAGTTCTTTTTTGCTTTACAGTTGGCAAGTTTCTTACACTCTCCCTCTCCCATCCCCCTCTCTGTCTCTCTTTCATTCAGTCTTTTACTGTGATTCTGTCACTCTTTCCCTTTGTCTGGGTCTCTTGGCTTTTTATTCTCCGGACAGAGCACAATGACTCTCGTTATTCGTTGGGTTCATTGTTTCAAATAAGAAACGACGTGAATTGGTTACAGCAAAATTGTTAGAAATGCAAATTACTGCGGCTTGCGATAGTACGGCAGATAATCAGCCGGTTAAGAAAAAAGATGCCAGAGACGTGGAGATGTGGACACGACATAGTTTGAATACCCTTTTCGATAAGGTCAAGGACGATGTTAAGCTAAACATGACTTATTTCCTTTCAAAAATCGATCGAGTTTTCAATAAGTTAAGCGATAACTTAACAATCTACTATTTTACTGGCCATCGACTGCAAATAATAATTATTTGTTTCTTTTTTATACTAATATCGTGTACATAAGAACTTTAAACTTTAAAATATGTTATTTATTCGTTTGTCAACAAGTAATGATTATTGGTTAAGTAGCTAAGTCAAAATTAATTATTATTTTGTAAGTATTTTTTTGTATTAATCATTTAAAACTAATCTTAAATCGGTTTTCATAAGATATCTTTTTTAAAAACTAAAATAAGCACCAAAATAATAATTATTCACTCATTTTCATACCCTATCCCCAACTTTACGCTCGACACAAAAACTAAGAAAAATTGCACTCAGCTAATCTTTGTCATCTGGTGCCGTGCCTGATTTTGGATTACGCCGACTCGAAAGTAAATGCAAAAAGAAAAGCTTTCAAGTTTTCAGGCATCTCAATGGGGCACAAAGGAAGAGTCCAAGTACAACATTCCTTTTACGGACCTAAGCTTAATTGCTAATTACACAAATTCGCGGTATGCGTATCCGCATCTTTGAATCGAGCACTACGCCAATTCCTCTCCCCACGCTTACGCATGTGGGGATTACGGTTCGATGTCAGTCAGCCGTCAAGCCATTGGTGATTTATATTTAAGCACAAACTTTTAACTTTAACCAAAATCCCAAGGCTATCCGATTACTTTTACCCCATCTTTTCTTATTATTGTTGTTGCTTGTGATTGCTGTTGTTGTTGTTTAAGGGGCTGCAGGGCAATAACAACAACCCTTAAAAGCTAAGCGCTGCGTGGGCTGTCGAAGCTTGTGGTTCCTTTCAATTAACCTTTCATCTGTTTAACATGTATTATAAAATTAGACGCGGTCTCTTCGACCACACCGCCCAGCTGGGCGTGTCTGACTAATGTATGCGCAACCACAGCCTCAAGACATGACAACACTATTAAACAATATGTTCCAGACGCACGGCGCATAATACATATGTAAAGGAGAAGGTGGACGCGTTGCCGGTTTGTGTTCTTAATTAACCGAGGATACGACAAAGCAGACCCACTTAAGCCTCCACTTGCTATAAACGAAATGTAATTTAAAGTCTTTAATCCATTTTATATGTGTCTAAACTAAACTAGTTAAGCGTCTAGCCACAGACTAAAGTTAAATCACACTAAGGTTGCACATACATAGCTAAAATACGTAAAGTATATGTTAGTTTATTGGTTTCATTATTTGAAACTACAAACACACTTTAAAAATGCGCGCCTTGAAATTAAATCCCATAAATATATTGCGCCCTCCACCATAAACTCGACGTATTTTGAGCGATGTGGCAACACCATACGAAGATGTAAGCCTGGCCACTTACCGTTTGTTGATGCCAACCAGCTGATACCAACCACGTCACTTCGCCAATTTGCTCGCCGCACAGGAAAAATAACATGTAAAGTACCTCTTATCTTAATTATCCACCTAATTGTTTGGTTTTTGTGTGTAAACAATGAAGTTCACCGATATTTTACGACGTCTGGATGCATATCCCCGCACCCTCGATGATTTTAGCGTGCGCACAGTGGGCGGCGCCGCCGGTAAGTTCAATGTTTTTTGTACTCAACGTAAACAAATAAACAAAATCTCCTTCCTGTTCGCCAACGTAGTAACAATTATAAGTAGTAGCATAATAAGTCTGCTTGTTATGCTGGAGGTTCTTAACTACTTGAAGCCAACACTGACCGAAGAGCTATTCGTTGACACAACTCGCGGTCACAAGTTGCGCATCAATTTGGATGTTACTCTTCATAATTTGGCTTGCAATTATATTTCGCTGGATGCAATGGACTCCTCGGGCGATACACACTTGCGCGTCGATCACGATGTTTTCAAGCATCGCTTGGATCTGCAGGGGCAGCCCCTAAAAGAAACGCCCATCAAAGAAATTGTTGCCGTTTCGCCACCCAACAAAAATAGCACATGTGGCAGTTGCTACGGCGCCGAACACAATTCCACACAGTGAGTACGATTCGTGTTAAAGTTAATAACTTGCTAATCCTCTTTACTTAGTTGCTGCAACACCTGCGAAGAAGTTTTGGATGCATATCGTATACGCAAGTGGAACATGCAGGTGGACAAAATCGAGCAGTGCAAAGGTAAATACAAACGCACCGATGAGGATGCATTCAAGGAGGGCTGCCGCATACAAGGTCACCTGGAGGTGAATCGAGTAAGTAACGATCACTGGCAAAAGCACAAACTTAGGAACAATCTACATATGTATATTTGTATTTCGTTAAGATGGCTGGTAGCTTCCACTTTGCTCCGGGCAAAAGTTTCTCCATACGCCAGTTTCACATACATGACTTCCAGTTCACAAACGTAAAGCTCTCGCATACCATAAATCACCTCTCATTCGGCGAGAAGATTGAATTTGCAAAAACGCATCCATTGGACGGCCTTCGTGTGGACGTTGAGGGTAAGTACAAAGGTCGAATTGGGTTTATATCTTAACAAATCGTCTATTTCAATAACTTATATATAGCGTAAATTTTTAATATAACTTGAAAACTCTGGGTAGTGGTTTATGAGGGGGGGACGTGTGTGCTCTTAGTCTAACGCAAATGCAAGCCGGTAAGTGTGTCAACTCTCAACAGCGTATGCCCGTGCCGATTGCCATAAAGGTGCCAAATGTACCGCCGCCTTGTAACATCACTTTGCCCACATTGTTAATCAGCTCGCGTCCACGTAGTCCGTATCTAAAAATTTGGAGTTTCAATTGTTTAGCCGGCAATTACATAATCCGATTACGCATGACGCAAGCGTCAACTTTTATAATAGTTAGCTTCTAACTTACCGCAGCGCCGAGAAGCCGCCAAAGAGTGCGCCACTGGCCATGCCCACACAGAAGCCAATGGTGAAGCCTGTCTTCATTTTGTCAAAGCATGTTGGTCCACCTTGGGAGAAGGAACCGCTGGGCAATGGCATTTTGGCAATTTATTTTACGACTTGTGCGCTCTGTTTTCCTATTATAAGAAATAGTTGCAGTCGTTGTTTTATTTGAGCGTTTTTTTGAGGGCTTTCTTCAAATTGCCTCAAAAAAGCTGTAATTTTGTATTTGTCGGCGCCGACTAAGAAAACAATTGTGTGGCTAAATTTGTAGCTGTCAAAATTCTAACATGTGTGTCAAAGCAGCCCTGGCGCGGAACATCTATTTTATGCCGCCAGGGAGCGCCTGTGTGCTTAACATAGCAGAACGACTTTTAACATTTTAACACCAACGGAAAAAAAACTAAACAGAATGAACGAATTAGACTTGATAGTGGTTTTAATTTACTTCTTAATGTATATTTTTAGAGTCGAAAAGTGAAATGTTTAATTATTATTTAAAAATTGTGCCTACGCTATATGAGCGCCACAGCGATGGAAAGCCCATATACACAAATCAGTTCTCCGTCACCCGGCATCGCAAAGACTTAACGGATAGAGAACGTGGTATGCCAGGCATATTCTTCAGCTATGAGCTTTCACCGCTAATGGTTAAATATGCCGAGAGGCACACGTAAGTGAAGAGCGATAAATGTCACAATGACAAACGAGTCAAAGCATATAATCTTTTTGCAGCTCCTTTGGCCACTTTGCAACCAATTGCTGTTCAATTGTTGGCGGTGTTTTCACTGTGGCAGGCATTCTGGCTGTGCTCCTGAACAATTCCTTGGAGGCAATACAGCGCAAGTTGGAAGTGGGCAAACTCAGCTAGCGAATCAATATTTTGGAAGAATAATTCAAGAATCTCTCCAGCTTTATTAGGCCTATACTCCATTTCGTAGCGCGAGCCCTTTTACAAATGCAGACAACTATTTAAATAAATGTGCTTACTTTTTAAAGAAAAATTAAAACAATAATTCGAATGTTCCTTTTTTAAGTAGTCTTTTTACCCACGGACAAAAAACCCGAGGTATTTGAGAAATACTTGGCCTCCGTATGGGATCGCTCAGCCGCCTGTGGATTGACGATCTCCAGGCCCTGCAGTGGCGTAAATGCCACACTGGACGCTGTGCCGGAAATTTGACGCTTAACTGTCGTGTTTCCACCGTAAACCTGTTGCTTTTGCAAATTCTTCTGCAGCGTCTTGCTAATGCGCACCTTTGTCTTCTCATCCAGCTGCGGCAAACGAATGCGACCTGTGCCCGTTTTGCCAATTGTGCCACGCGAGTATCCCAAATCACCCTGATATGCGTCCTCTTCGATCTGCCAATGGAATTAAATGTTAGCATACAAGAACAACATATTAACAACCATTTAACACTTACGTCGCCAAAGTTCATACGATTTGCTTGCTTGCGGAATTCAGTCAGTGCGTAACGTTCCTTCATCTTGCGCACACGTTTACCGCCGCGTTTCTTCTTGCTGCCTTCGATGGGCTTGGGCAACGGCTTTATAAACTTCACCGGCGGCGGCTCCTGCAGTTTATCCAACTTCTTTTCAATGTCCTCCTTAAACTTTAGTCCAATCTCGCCATGCACGCTCTCGTGACAGGCATCGACACGTGCTGCCAGCACCGCCTTGGCGGCCACAAGACGAGCAGCCTTGCGTCGCAGATCCGGCGCGGTATCCTGCACAGTTTGTGAGTAGTAAACGTAACCCGTATGTGGCAACATTTGTGTCTGCGAGAAGCCCGACAGTGTCTTCTTCTGTGAGCCCAGCACCTGTACGTTGCAGGCGGGCATTTTGGAGAGCTTGGTCAGTCCGCCGGCAATGCCCAACAGCTTTGCAGCTGTGGAAGCGCCCACAATCATAGAGAGGTTGGGCGCTATAAACGTCATTCGACTTTCTACATATTCGTAGATTTTCGATTTAAAATTGTTGAGTTCAATGGCCATTTCGCAGGCCTCATCGATTTTTGCCTTCTCTGCCGCTGTCAGATTGGTGCTATAACATAACAAAAAATTTAAGATATTAACTAACAAAACCTTTATTATACCTACCCCTGTGTGGTGGATGCAGTGACCGAGACAATCATAATGGTTGCCTGCGTAAGTATGGCCTGCAGCTTCTCATTACTCTTAACTTGATCCAGATCGTTTCCTAGCTCCTTCACAGCCAACAAATACTCAATTTCGCCAATAATAAGTGAGTCTAGTTCCGGAAAGCGTTTCTGATACTTTTCCTTGGCGAATTTATGTACAATAGAGATCTCATTGTCAATATCAACGGCGATTGCATTTGCATCCACAATGAGACAGTATTCCGGATCTGACTCGACGCTGCCCAACATTTCGGCAGCGGTGCGCTGTCGACTCGCATAGTGCTCAATCTGCTTTAGAGTGTTTTGCAAGCGATCCGAGTCACGCAGTTTGCACAACTCTCGCACCGATTGAACCGTCACATCCACTTCCATTACATTTGGCGTCGGCTTCAGCAACTTTTCAGCTAACTCATCGGTGAGTGTTGCCTGCTCAGCATCGTCGGCATCGGCCATTTCAGCATCATCACCGTCATTATCATTGTCCTCCTCCAGATCGGCCAGTAGTTCATCCGCTAACGACATGTTTACTTTTTAGTTATCAGCCTGATAATATTTGTTGTTAACAAAACGTTTAATAATTGTGCTGCAAACTTCCTAAGACAGCTGTTATATTTTGGCGCTGCCATACTGTCTCAATTAAAAACCCAACAGCTGTAAACAGTTGTCACCTGTTATGTTAGAGTTCTGTAATCTTTTGCCGCTCGATTTTTGGCGTCGTTTGTTTCCCAGGCATTAGAGATTTGGTTGTAAGGCTGAACGGTTGAATAATGTCCAAGAAGCTGAACACCAGTGCTGGCGGCACGCCTAAAAATACGCTGTTCAATTACTTTACCAAATCGCCGGCTGTTGACAAAAACAAACTTACGCCCAGCAGGACAAATGAATCACAAAAGGAGAATCAACAGAATGGAAATGATAAGGATGTCAAAATAAAGTCGAAGCCCGCTGCCAAACGCAAGTTGTCAATTTCGCCAAAACATGTTAATAAGGAGAGTGAAGAGCAGGAGGAGCAGGAGATTGGCAAACGTAAACGAAAGCGCATTATACTGCCAGAATCAGAGAGTGAAGAAGAGGAATATGAATCAAAATCGGAAAAAGACTTTTCCGATGATGGCTCAGAGTTTGAGCCAGATGACAAGCAGGATGCTGTCAGCGAAGAAAGCGACAGCGGGGATGATGAAATTGAGCAAAGTGATCCCGAATCAGAGCAGGAACCCACGCCCAAAAAGCGGCGTGCAACAAAAACTGTAAAAAAGCACATAAGCAATAACAATAACAATGAACCTGCTAGCAAGAAGAGCAAAATTGATGTGCCTGTGTTGGCTGCAGGTGAAACATTCTTGGAAAAGTTGCAGCAGCTGCAAAGTAATGCCAAACAGAATGCCGCTTACGATGAGATTGTGACCACAACATCGAATCTGGATGAACCCGTTGTCTGGCCACATCAAAAACTCGAGTTTCTGCAGCCCGACAAGATTAAAGACAAGGCTGGTAGACGACCAGATCATCCCGAATACGATAAGAGTACACTACATGTGCCTGAGAAGTTTCTCAACTCGTTGTCGCCAGGCGTGCGTCAATGGTGGATACTCAAATCAGACAACTACGATTGTGTGCTCTTCTTTAAAGTGGGCAAGTTCTATGAGCTGTATCACGGCGATGCTGATGTGGGTGTCAAAGAGCTGGGCTTTACTTATATGCGTGGTGAATTTGCTCACTCTGGATTTCCAGAAATCTCCTTTGATAAGATGTCTACAATATTAATAGACAGAGGATACAAGGTGAGTTAAAACAGCAAATTCAATATTTATATGTATAAGCAACTCCAATACACAGGTTGCTCGCGTGGAGCAAACAGAAACTCCAGACATGATGACAGAGCGCTGCAAAAGGATTAAGCCCACAAAGTTTGATAAGGTTGTAGCTCGTGAAATCTGCCAAATTACGGATCGTGGCACTCAAGTTTTTGGCACTCAGTGCGCTATTGGACCCAATCATCAGCCCAACTTTATGCTGGCCATAGTTGAGCATGATGAGGGCACTTGGAGCACATATGGCATCTGTTTTATAGACACTTCCATTGCTGATTTCCATATGGGTGTATTTGCTGATGATAACAGTTGCTCTCGCTTATTAACTTTACTCTCCCATCACATGCCCGTACTGGTAAGTTTTATTAAGCGCCATTATGTGTTCATTTAATACCCTAACCATAATATTTTGTCTGCAGCTACTTCATGAGAAATCTGCACTAAGTTTGCGTACGCAAAGAATTTTGCGCACAGTGCTGGGCGGCATTCTCAAGGAGCAGTTGCCTGGTAGTGGCCCACAACTTTGTACTGCGGAGAAAACGCTCAAGTTGCTGGCGGAACGCTACTATGCTGGCAAATCTGGCGAGGATAATTGGCCACTGGTGTTGCGTACCATGCAATCGGACACTGATCATTTGGGCCTAACACCCGCTGACCCCTACAAGCTGGCACTCAAGGCACTGGGTCAGTGCATTCACTACATAACCAAATGTAAGCTGGAGCCCAAGGTGTTGCCCATGGCGCGCTATCAGATGTATGTACCACCCGATCAGCTGCCGACGAACAGTTTCCAGGTAGAACAAGCAACTACTCTGCGTCGCTCCCACATGGTGCTGGATGCCACGACTTTGTCCAATTTGCGCATTGTTGGTGAGGAGCATTCGTTGCTCTCCACGCTGGATCATTGCTGCACCAAGTTTGGCAAACGGCTTTTGCATTATTGGCTTTGTGCACCAAGCTGCGATTTGACTGTTATTCGCGAGCGACAGGAAACAATAGGTGAGCTTCTAAGCAAACCTGATGAGCTACAGCAGTTGCGAGCTTTGTTGGCACCTATGCCAGATTTTGAACGACATTTGGCTCAGATTCATTTGTTTGGAAACAAGCGTGTAGCCCAATCGGATCATCCGGACTCCAGGGCCATACTATTTGAAGAAAAACTGTACAACAAACAGAAACTGAGAAGTTTTATGAGCATACTTAAGGGATTTGGAACACTGATGCAATTGCCGCAGATGTTTCAAAGATGTGAAACTTCGCTACTGCAGCGTTTGACCCAGTTGCCATCCAACAAAGGCAGTTTTCCCGACCTTAGCAAGCAGCTTATATTCTTTGAGCATGCTTTTGACCATGAGGCCGCTGACAAGACAGGTGTGGTTGCCCCGCAGCCTGGCGTAGATTCCGACTACGACGAGGTGCAGCAACGTATAGCCGATATTGATCAACGCCTAAAGACTTACCTCACGGAGCAAGAGCGTCACTTTGGCTGCCGTATTGTTTACTTTGGCGCCGACAAGAAACGCTATCAGCTTGAAGTGCCCGAGACGCATGCTCACAAGGTCACCAAGTCGTATGCGTTGGAAGGGCAGATAAAGGGCAAGAAGCCTGCACGTCGATACACCACAGCGGAGACAAAGGCTCTGCTAAAGGACATGCAACAGGCCGAGGATGTACGTAACGCAGTGCTAAAGGATTTGGCTCGTCGCTTGTTTGAAAAGTTTTCCAATCACTATGAGAAATGGAAGCAATGCATCGATTGTGTGTCCACGCTGGATGTGCTCGCCTCCTTGGCAGAGTATGCCCGCCAACAATTGGTTATCTGTGTGCCCGAGCTAGTCTCGGGACAAACACAGCCCGTTATTGAGCTTGAAGAGGGGTATCATCCATGCGTGAATGCACCCACTTATATACCGAACGGACTGCAACTGGGCACTGAATTAGAGGCACCGCTATCGCTGCTGACTGGCCCAAACATGGGCGGAAAGAGCACTCTGATGCGACAACTCGGTTTGCTAACAATCATGGCACAAATTGTAAGTAGAAAATGGAAAGACTTTAATGTCTAACAACCTTACTTTGTTATGTTTTTAGGGTGCTCACATTCCTGCTGCCAGTTGCCGCATGTCGCTCGTAGATCGAATTTTTACACGCCTTGGCGCACAAGATGATATACTGTCAGGGCACAGTACCTTTTTGGTGGAATTAAACGAAACATCACTCATACTTAAGCACGCCACACCAAATTCACTGGTGTTACTTGATGAGTTGGGACGCGGCACGGCTACTTATGATGGCACAGCTATTGCTGCCTCTGTGGTCAACTTTTTGGCCAATCTCAAGTGCCGCACTTTGTTCTCCACACATTACCACAATCTGATAGACTTCTTTCACATGGATAAGAGGATTACATTGGGCCATATGGCATGCATGGTTGAGAATGAGGACAACACAGATCCCACACAGGAAACGGTAACTTTCCTCTACAAATACACAGCGGGTGCATGCCCCAAATCATATGGTTTCAATGCAGCGAAATTGGCTGGAATGCCGCACGGCATAATCAAACGTGCCTACGAAGTAAGTTGTGCATTCAATATTTAACTGATTAAATCTATGTTACTTTTATCTTCACTCTTTAAAAGCTATCCAAGAAAGTTGAGGCCATTGCCTTGCAGCGTAAGATTACAGCCAAAATTGTGGCAGTAACTTCAGTGGGACAGCCGAAAATAAAGCAAGAGAAGTTAAACAACTTAAAAGGTCTGTTGCAGCAGCTGAAAATGTGCCATGTTTGAACAACAATCAAGTATTAATCGTAAAGTATTATTCGACATACATAACATAACATAACATAATGTGGAGGCTAAAACAAACAGCATTCAAAGCGTTTGGTTTTTTTTTCTTTTGCTCAAATATTTGCACAGCTTGTTGTTTTAAGTTTAAACGTTTACGCGAATATAGTTGCCATAAAATTTTGAATTGTACGCAGTATTTTCATTATAATTTTTACTTATAAGTACGATTGAAAAAACCCATGAAAGTGTGGAAAAAAGTTGCCATTTGTTGTCATTGTTTATTTTTTCATTTTGTTTTATCACAGTAAAAATTAAAAATAATTGAACTCACAATCAAAACACACATTTATGACATTATTAAATGCTTATAAATTAATTATATCGAATAAATATTGCTAAAAATTGTAAACACACACTTCAATTTAATTAACAAATAAAATTCAGAATTATACAAGTTTCTGAAAATACATAGAAATAAAATCAAAACTAATCATATATTGCGATTTAAGTAAGTACGTGTGAGCAAAAATCAAACCATAAATAAACTAACTAACTACAAAGTCACATAATAAATAACGGTTCATTTACAATTATATACTATTTTGATGGCACGATTTTAAGACTGACTTAAATAAAAGCAGTACCCGTACCGAGTTGAAGACAAACACTCTCAGCAAGTGCATAAAAATAGGAAAGGTCTTGAATTGCAGCAACCACGAGCTTACGACCAGAATAGATCTCAGACTAATCTGAGTGTTGCGCGACTTTGTGCGTTTGCCTCTTCAGGATATAAGTATAACTATTCCAACTAAAATCGAAACTTAAAGTGCTTAACCGAAACTACTAAAATAAAGCTTAAAATATCTTTACTTTGTTGCTTACAAAAATGCTTACAAAATTATGTATAATTAAATATGAATTTTATAAATGAACATGCATTTAGTCCTTATTTAAGATATATATATTTCATATATATATACAATGCTACTGAACATTTATTTGTGTGTGTCCGTTCCATAATTTGCCTTTGCGCTAAATTGGACTTTGCATTTTTGATCCAACTTAAATATAATTACATACACACATACATATAGTTAGTTAATATATATTTTGTATAACTAAGCTAATTTGTCTTATTTATTTGGTATTGTATATGTTACAATGATCTTCTTGGGATCTTTAGTCTATAGGCTAGTTTCTATGCGCTTTGTCATTGTATTGAACATTCAGTAAGCGGTTCTTTCAATCTTGGAAGGAACATGTTTTTATTTCCCGATATATAGTATACCGAGGCGTTTTATTTTTTTTTTAATTTTCTGCCCATGCTCGTTTGATTTTCGATTTGCTCATGCAATTATGTACTAGAAACGATTAGTTGCACTTAGTTCTAGCTAAAAATCAATTAAGTACTTAAGTACTTTAACTTCGGGGCCCCGGTTCCAGACCCGGGATTACTTCGATAAAAGCGAAGAGTAATTTTTACACATACACAGTAACATAGCTACAAAAAAACAACAGCAAGATAGCCGCACACATATTTGGATTTTTTGATTATGTAATGACACCAACGTTGTCCACTATCTGGACAACGTCCCCAACTCAATCATCGCTAATCACATCCATGCGCGCCTTAAAGCTGCGCCACGATCCTGACGTGCAAATACCAGCACCACGCCACCAATCATTGACATCTGTATACCAGCTGGACTTACGCAGTTGATCCTCGTTATGGAGCGTGGAGCAGACGCGACACCAGAAGTACGTGTTGATGAACTCACCGGTGCCCTTCCACTTGAAGTATGAATTGTATAGCTCATCGTCTTTGTCGAGTATGTGCAGATACTCGGCCAGCTCTTTGGGTGAGGCAAACTCATCGATGTGTATGTAGGAGCGACGTGGAGCACTCACCTCGTAGTCCTCTGGGCGAGCGCCCATTACAATTGGCAATACCTTGCGATTGAGTGCATTCACAAAGAACTTTTCCGTTATATAATCCCTGCAATTGGAGTTCTCAAATGCCAAATAGAACTTGTAATCATTGTCCAGTATATCAAAGCATTTGTCAGCCGCACTCCGAGGACATTTGTAATTTCCACATCCACCATAAATATCAACCTGAATGAAAAAAACAAGTATTTGTGAAAAAAATAAGTAACTGGATGGTAACATGAAAGTCTAAGGATGTATTTGATTCAAGGAAATTGATTGGGAGATACCCTAATCCCTTGACCCTACATGGATTCACGGTTAAATAAGTTTTAAGGCAAGGAAAACCAATTCAAATTTTGTTCTAGGTAATGTATAGTAAAAGAAAACAGCTTTCTATGGGAAACTGAAGACTTAACACTTTTGCAGACACTTCTTAATCGATTTTAATAAAAATTTCACAGATTGTAATTATTTTGTTTAATATTTTAAATGCTATCTCAAAGTTTTCAAAATTCAAGGTTTTGTTGTTATCGATCCCATGTGTATGTAGGCATTAGGCGAGCTTAAGTTCCAAATCTGGAGTCTCTAGCTCTTATAGTCTTTGAGATCGGTACGGACACATACATACGGACAGACGGACATGGCTATATCGGCTGTTGATGCTGATCAATAATATATATACTTTATGGGGTCGGAGAAGCTTTCTTCTGCCTGTTACATACTTTTGCACAAAACCATTATACCCTTTTTTCCCATTTTTAATCGGATCAGGGTATAACTTTACAGATAAGGCTTATACAAGTAATCAAAAATGTGTTTTGACCTAGTTTCTTGTCAAAATGTTTATCTGCTAGAGCAGTTGAGGTCCTTGCAGAACTGCTACAAAACATCGAAATGGACTAACTATAGGAAATAGATTTCTTATTTCTCAGACAACATAATTCAAAAGCCGGAAACCTTGCAAACTTTACAAAAGGGTTGAAAACAAATGCAATAATTACCTCAATGTGTTTTTGTAGTTCATGTGCGTACTGCAGTCGGCCATTGCGTGCACCACAGTTGGATACGAACCATGCAACCTTTTTTGTCTTGTTGAGGGCAAAGTTTTGATCCTGTTCCAGTTGCTGAACCTTGCTATCATAGTATTGCCATTTCTCATAAGGAGCCATTACAGTACTGTCACGTCTGTAAAACATAACGGAAATTGAATGTTATAAAAATATGTTGAGCAAACAGCACTGACCTATAAGTTGCCGTCCAGTTGATGGCTTCCGGCACTTTGACATTTTGTGTGTGGTATGGACACTCCAAATAGTACATCATATTGACTTGCTTATGATTGTTGGGCCTGCGAATGCCTGTGGGTATGTAGGTGTCCTTGTACAGTATCATGTCAGCCACGCTGGCCAGATCCCGATTGGCAGTTAGTTCACAGGTGTCCACCGGACACTTGGAGCGTAGGAAGACCTCGCGACCCTTTTTCACATTCCAAGGCCCCAAGCCATTGTACAACAAGATGGTTTTCAGTTTGCCACTTGCCTTGATCTGCTCATAATTGTGTGGTACGTACATCAGCTGATTTACAACACGATCACTGTGCTGATCCTGCTGTGGAAACAGTTTGGGTGCATGCAATTTTCGTGCCTTGCGATTGCTAAAAGTCTTTGCCGGCTTCGGATAGTATTCGCCATTGCGAAAGAACCACGGCTTGGCCGTAGCTGATGTCTCTGCATGTTTATCCGCTGCTGCTTCCTCCTCGGGTTCAATCTCCTGCAGTTGCTGCTCCTTTTCGGATAATGGGACGGGTGAGGCCGGCGGAGCTGACTCGTGTGTTGATGCGTCTTCTTCGACAGCCAAACCCCTTATCTCATTGCTTGCCTCATGTTGTCGCTGTTGCTGTTGCTGCTGTTGTGAAATTGAAGAGATTGTTCTCGGTTCCCGATTCGACTTCCATATCTCGTACTCTCTGTAAATGATATTATCTACATATTTATATCCGTTATTGGGATTGATTGATGATTGTAACTCACTTGAGATTGAAACCGAATATTAGCAAAAGCGCACAAATCAACGTAAAATAGAAATATTTTTTTAGCGATATTTTTGGTCGTCGCATTCTGAAATTATCTCCAATATACTACGTGCTTTAACTCTGGATCGGCTATTAGCAGGTTTTAAGTCACAAGCTTTCGGCTTTTGGTACAGGCAACCAGCTCAGCCCGTTGACATGGTCATTATGCTGGAAAAATGTTTATAAACATAGAAAGCACATATTTTATAATGGTACATACAATATAGCGTACTAGCATTTCATAGTGATTATAGTAACAAAACACACAAGACTAATTACTAATGTTGATTATCTATATTGTAAACTAAGTACGCACACGCTTCGAGTTGAGAATTGAGTTCTGGTAGTACTGTTGCTGATCTATTTTATTCATTTGTTGCTGTTCGGTTGCGTTCACATTAATTACTGCGCAACGAAACCAAAATGTTTGGCCCTAAAACTGAACTGGCATGAACTGAAGTCGATGTCTGTTTGTAACTATTGTCGTGGCCTGGCGTCGCTTCATCAACTTTTTATTGCGTCATGTTATCTGCACAAATATGACACACATTAAATAGTTATGCGCTAGGGGGGGCGTTTTCAAAGCCAAATGTAAAAAAGGTGTTCTTTCACTCGAATACATTCGAATCGTTGAACAAAATAAGCTTCATTTAGAAATGCTTGTTTATTCCACAGTTTAAAATGATTTAAACTGTTTTTTGACTTATAAACGTATAAAAAACACTTGTTCGATTGTTGCTATTGTTTCTAAAGTTGCCGGCTTATGTGGCTGCCTCGAGGATATGTGCCAACACTAAAGCAGCGGGGCGTATACGTAATAAAAAGTAATACAGCTAGATAAACTGGAATAGTTTTATGAGTTGCACTTCTCCTGCTGGCATCTAATAACAGTAAAGCATGGCAAATGTGTGCCCGGATATGAACAGCTTATGACATGGAAGCATCATTAAATGCATTGAGAAAAGATGGCGCTGAACTAATCAGTAGAGGCAAACCCCAAAGCAGCAACCAAGTTGACTCGACCAACAACCAGCACAACCATCTATCAAACGTCATTTACGGCACTATTTTACATATTCTTTTGAGGTTTACTTTATGCTTTAGCCTGCGGTTGCAACGATGGGGTTGCAATTGGTTGGTTGCAGCGATGCGGAATTTTGTAAGTGGTTGTTTGCTTGTTTTGGCAGGGCTCTGAAGTAACCACGCGCTATTTTCAGTAGATTGGTGTGGGTGGAGGGGCAAGGTAGGCTCTGTCGTGCACTTAAGCTGCTTGCTTGCTTGTCTATCGCACTTTTTGACGGTTTTGACAAGCCAAACAGACGAAGAATGGTGCACAGGCACAGGACCAAAACCGGGACCAAGCCCAGAAGGCAAACGGTCTGCCATCCCAACTTCAGTCTTCAGTCTCATAAAAAATGTAGTTATAGCCATTCATTCATGTTGCAGAAGTAGGTCCTGTTCACACAAAAGCAATTCAAAGATAGACTAACACACAAACCCACAATTACATATATATTCTTTGTGTAGTTGCATGTGTGTTTGTCAGGGTTCCCGTTTTCCAGTTTTTGATGATTATACCTCAGTAAATTTTGATATTTGTGCATCATATTTTCTTCACTTTTTCGAAACTTTTATTTGCTAGATTTTTTTGAATATTTTTTTAAGTAGGTAGCTTAAAATATAAATTTAATACACAAAACTTCTCTTCAGTTGTTATTTATTTTATTAAGAAATTATTTCTTTGAAAGAAATAAAATGGATATTTGTGCAAAAGTTGAAATTATCATACATGTAGGACTGAACTTTAAAAGCCACGATAGAATAACTTCTCGGTTTCGTTTATTGAAATAAAATAAAATAAATAAAACGTTCGTTGACTGAATATATTTTATTTTATGTATTCTCAATTATGATTTGCCGGTTCAGTTACAACTGAACCTTTCATTTCATTTGTCAGCTTGTTCCATATTTTCATTTGTCAGCTTGTTAGATCGATAGATATTGATATATGCGGCTAGGACTGCCAATCCCACGAATTCGGCCGTCCTGCAAATTATTCGTCCTGCGATCGTGTTTGTATTTTTCGGTTCTTCCATGTCTCATTTTTCGTTTCACGATATAGACCCCAAGAAACTTTCCCTTCAATTAAAATCCTGCTCCGAATTGCATTCGCTTTATGGCAACCAAATCGTTTACGTTGTACTCTTTTTGTTCTTTTCTTAATGTCTTAAGTGAGTTTCGGATTTCTTCTTGTTTTGACAAAATATTTTCCTTTACTATTTGCCTTAATTCAACTTTCTCTTCTTGTAACTCAACTATAAATTCCTCAAGTGATTTTTTTCCGTTCGAGTCGTTTCCTGAGCTCAATTTGTTTGCACCTCCGTTCTTACACTTTTTTTTTCTGCACCTTTTTTGATGTTCTCTTCTTTGATCCCGATTTTTGTCCTTACTCTTGCCCTTGCACTTCTCTTTTTCAGCCATCTTCTTGCATTTTTCCTTCTGTACTGCTTCTGCACACTTTTTCTTTAGTGCTGCTTCCTTTTCCTTTCCTTGTCTTTCCCTGCCGCTTCTTTACAATTATCCTCTATAACCTTTTCGACTTTTGCCTTTAAATTAATTTTTAAATGTGCAGTTTCTTCGTCTGGAATTAACTTATTATTAATATCGACAGATAATAAATGTTGAAAAGCGCTTTGAAATTCAGGAATGTTCGACTGTTGTTCTTTATTTTTGATAGTGTGGCCTTCACTATTAAAAGCTAACTTATGATTGTATTTTTATACCCTGATCCCATTAAAAATGGGAAAAAAGGGTATAAAGGTTTTGTGCAAAAGTATGTAACAGGCAGAAGGAAGCATCTCCGACCTTATCAAGTATATATATTCTTGATCATCAACAGTCGAGTCGATATAGCCATGTCCGTCTGTCCGTGTGTCTGTCTGTATGTATGAACGCGTCGATCTCAGAGATTATAAGAGCTAGAGACTCCAGATTTGGAACTTAAGCTCGCCTAATCCCTAGGCAGTACAAGTTTGTTTCCGATTTTCGATAACTCATCCCGTTTCCGATATACACATGGGATCAATAACAATAAAATCTTGAATTTGAAAAATGTTTAGAGAGAATTATAAATCAAAATAATAACAATCTGCGAAATTTTTATTAAAATCGGTTAGAAAACACCTTGAAGTTGAGTATGCAGTATGCAGTATGTTCGTACACACACGCACACATACTTGCAAGCACTGACTGTACGCGTAAAGTACAGGGTATCGTCTAGTCGGGATTTCTCGAAAAACGACAAAACGAAGCAGGCATCGAAGAAGGCTGTCTTTAAATTTTTTTTCAAATCCAAGATTTTATTGTTATCGATCCCATGTGTATATCGGAAACGGGATGAGTTATCGAAAATCGAAAACAAACTTGTACTGCCTAGGGATTAGGCGAAATTAATTTCCAAATCTGGAGTCTCTAGCTCTTATAGTCTCTGCGATCGACGAGCTCATACATACAGACGGACAGACGGACATGGCTATATCGACTCGACTGTTGATGCTGATCAAGAAGCGTTGACTCGCAAAATGAACACACTCAGTTCTTGTCGGTTGTCTTCTCTCGTCGTCGTTCTTCTTTACGCCGTTATCGTCACGTCTGCTGCTTTCACCGTTATTCTTCAATGTACAAAGTATTCTGCCACCTTTAGATCTATGTAGTCAGACGATTGCGATTTACTACAGCCTTCTCCGTTAACGCAATTAAGTAGAGTTAACTGCGCTGAACTTTAACGCGTTTTTAAATAATTTAAGACGCAAAGTTTTTTTTTTTTAACGAATTTCACAATTCACGTTTTATTTCTGTTCTTAATGCTCTCATCCCGGTTGAGCCCCCAAAATTGTAGGACTGAACTTTAAATTTAAAAGCCACGATAGAATAACTTCTCTAAAAAAATATTAAAAACAAATTTTGCACAAATTTCAATTTTACTGAGGGAGATTATTGCTGTTCCCTTAAATATGTAAAATATTGAAAGTTTTCCTTTGGGTTTCAGATTCAAAGAAATTGTTTATACAGTTTTTATAAAGTTCTTTCAAATATTATGCGGGTCAAATACTTTTACAAAGTGTTTCTGATCTTTTCAAAAGTTTGCATTTATAAGAAATTTAAATATATAAAGCAAGCTAATGTTTGAAAGTACAATATAAAAGTACGATATAAAAGTTCTAAGCCCTTATCAAAGTATGTTCATGCGTTCAATATACTCGAAGAAATTCAATGTTTAAGTGCACATTATCAGCTTCGGAATTGTACAAACAATGGTCTGATTTATCTTGATTGAAACTTACATACTATCTTACTTTTAATTAAAGCAGGGATGTTTTAATCATCTTACCAACACTTTTGAAGAACAAATTGTTGAGCAACAAGCACAAAAAAGACAAACATGGAACATATTGGAAAAATTATTATCTATTTATGGTAAAATTTTAGTTCACTAAAAATTGTGTTACAAGAAATCTTTAAATCAATACATGAAAGTTCTACAAAGTTTATTAAGAGTTCCAAGACTTTATTTATATATTCCATTGTGTTTGCTTATAGCCCGCCTTAGATTTGTCATACCAATTAGGAAACGCGACTACCCATAAGCCAACACAAGCAACAACAAACATACAAAGACACCATCTATGTACATGTAAGTGTAGCACCTATACAGCACGCCTAATTTGTGTATTTGTATGTGTATTTATATTTAGTTGTTGTTGTTGTGGCCCCCATTGTCAAGTCACTTGATCCTTTGCATTTAGTATGTCAATATGCCTATATAGACGGTCAACTCTTGACTTGCATGCATTGTTTCCATAAATATTGAAAGGGGGAGAATGTGCTCTGAGAGGGGATGGGCGCTCCTCCACATTGTTGTCTATATTTTGCACGTTGTCACACTTGACTTGCTCACTTGTAGGAGCCCCGAGGAATAAAAATAACGTATATAGTTTTAGGGCTTGCTAGTCTTATTCGCTCGTTCTCTTACTCCCTCTCTCTCTCTCTAATATATATTCCCACAAGCGATAACAAAATTGCAATAGCAGCAATTTTTGTTTATGTGTAGCAGACTAAACACACTTGGGCACTTGCATTCCTAGTTTCGTAAAAAGTGTTGCGAGTTGCTATGACCCTTAAGAAACACCCAAAAACTCATCCCCTTTAACCTTAAGGGCTAACGGTAACCCACACGCAAATGTCTGTCTGTGTCATGTGTGCGTGAGTATATTACTTTTGTGTTGTCTTAATCAATAATACTGTTGTTAAAACATTATTGTTTTCACCGGGGGTAAAGAAACTTTTAACCCCAAAGCCCAGCCGTTGTAAAGGCCATCAACATTAAGTTTTTATTATATTTTTCTTACCTCACCTAATCTTATCTATTTTCTTACATCTCAACTTACACAAATGTTTGTTGACTGAACTTAGCTTGTTGTCGTTCGTGTGGCACAGATTTGGAGTTTGCTAAGTTAAAAGAAGCCTCGATATTTGTATAGATTAAACATGTTTCGCATGTTTTTGCACATTTTCTGATGTTGTTTTTCTTTCTGCACACACTCTCGAGTCACACACTCACACACACACGCAGTGTCGAAAGGTGCGTCGTTTGTCCTTTACGTTTTCACGTTACTTTTGCAACTGCCCTGCCAATGTATATAATAATTCGACTCTAGCCAGACAGCTGGGCAGCAGCAGCAGCCGCAATAATCGAGAGAGCGAAAAAATTAGAGAGCCGAAGACTGAGTGAGAGCGGGCAGAGATTTTACATGTGGCCAACTTGGTAAGCGGCATGGCGACAAAGTACTATTTGCCTATTTACTACTATTTATATTTTTTAATAGTAATTTAATAATAATTAATAGTCCCTAAATAATGATTGCTTATCGAAGCGCCTAAAAGATGCTTTAACATTTATTTGGAGTATTTGTGTGTGTGTGTTTGTATGCAGCTGTTTGCCATTTATTTAGTACTGAAGCGCTTGCGCTGCCCGTGCGCTTTTGAAAATTCGAGAGAAATAAAGTTTGAGAGCGGCAGAGAATGAGCATTCATATAAACAAGCAACGCCGCGACTAAAGACGTCGACAGCTGTCGGTGACCGCGCGCCTTATCAACAGCATGGCAAGGGCGGTTTTTTTTATTACTAACCACCCTATTAGAAGTGGTGTGTGTCCCTGCTAAATAAAATAACTTTCCGCTTTCTCTTTTATTCTTTTGTTTTTAGCTAAGACACACCGAACTGTCCTTACTCAGTTTTTTTGTTGTTGCAATTTTTGCAAAGGACACGCTATATCGACTTGATTGTTTTCAATTAATGTTTTTTTTTATTCAAGAAACTTGCTTTTAAATACTCTTTTATTCACACGCACTTATAATATAAAAGGCCTTTACGTTGCTCGTTCAATTGGCATCTCTTAAACTAAGTCCATTTTGCAATCTTCAGCGGATTTCCAATTAAATCTTTTTTTTTATGTATAGATATACAGTACAAACACATACACACAAACATTCAAAGCGTTTTTAAAAGATCGGATTTGTTCTGTTTTTTATCTTTCGTCTATATAATATATAATCTTATTTTGCAGATTTTTTCAAGCTTAATATATCTTACAATTAAAATCGCTTCTAGCCCGAGCTAAAGGTCTCGTAAACATTAGCGCCCAATAATTTCGTCTTCTCCGACACCACATAGAAGCTCAGCAGCTGCGTGGGCAGATTGTGTGGCCTTGAAGAGCTATCGTAGCCTCGCGAAGTGAGACCACTGATAATGGGAATCAGTTTGGCCAGTGCCAGTAGCACTGTATTTATGTTCAAGAGATTGTTGTTGTTGCTTGGTTTACTCTGGTCATCTGATTGACTGTTGAGTCCATTCAGGGGCTGCTGGTTTTGCAGTTCACCCGGAGCCAAATGCTGCAACGTTTCACCCATGGACTCGGCAATGGCATCACAGCTGAGCACAAAGCCACGACTAACATTATGCGCACAGACGCCAACGCATTCCTCGCTCTCCAGCAGATCCAGCGTCTCATTGTACATCTGCTGCAGCATCGGCGAGCAATTAAATTTCTCCTGCAGATTCGTCTGATCAGGAAGCAGATACTTACTCATCTTGGAGTTGGGATCGTGTCGTGTGTCCCCATTGATGGACATTTGCAATGACCAGAAGATCTGCTCCATATCGGCCAATGTCAATTGTCGCGTCAATGGCATTGTTTTGATTACCTCCACGACCTGGCTGCGTATGAATCGGGCCAGATCTCGTATACCGTCGTATGTAATGAAGTGCCTGATGAGGGACAAGTACTGCTGTTTAAGTTCGTCAGTAATTTGACGCTGCTCCGTCATTATATCGCGATAGATATACCCGCCGAGCAGATTGAGCTGGACGCGTAGCGCAACCACTAGCATGGAAGAGGCATACACAAAGGTGGCAAGTCGCGTAAACGATACAATTTTCATTTGTTCCCACAGTTCCAGTTTGTTGGTGGGATGCTGTCGCAGCTGCTCGAGCAACTCATCTGTGCTGCATTCGTGCAACACCGCCTGGCACATCTCTTCACCCATACCCAGTATCACCTGGTTGCAGGTGCGTTCTGTCGACTCAAAATGATGCAATCGCCTTGTCCGTTCGAAAAACTCGCGCGCCTGCTTCTCCTGATACTCCACCAGCTTGCGTTGCGCATAACGTGCCGCATAGATGGTGCCGCCCACCACCACTCCAGTTACTATAAATTTACGTCGATGCCGTGACAGAAATTCTTGCAGGCGCGACAACATTATGATTTCTTACTTCTCGCACAGAAAGCCTTTAGAACTCAATTGACTTGAGCTACTCGGGAAATTCAACAGCTGCAGTTGTGTTCAGTACTTTCCCTGCTTTGTACACCGCGTCTGCAATAACACACAATTCAATGAATACTTAATGTGTACAAAGTTCAAAAATGTATACATAAATGTGAGGTGTGAGATATTTACATGTGTGTGTATTTGTGGGAACCACGTCGGTAACTTTGATCAGAAAACAGATTAGATTAGCTTAATATCCACTAAATATTACTTACATATTCTATCTGTCGAAAGTCCAAGTGTGGAGACAAATATTTATTGATTTGGGTCTTGCCCGCTTTGCTTTGCGGTGTTGATTTTGTGTGCGTTTTGTGCAGTTTGCACTCGCGGAATGTATTGCTATATGTTTGTACTTAAAGTGTTACCTTTTATAGTTCAGCATACTTTAATTTGTTTTTAGTTTGTACAAAAATTTGTTCTTAACACCTACTGAACCACTTGTCAGGGCTTTCTTTGTGTATTTGCGCCTAAGCAGGGCTGGAAGTAGTTTTTGATGGCTGGGCTGTTTTTGTACGGCAAGTCATGATAACAAACAAAGCAACAGCGGTTTACAGCACTGGCTATTTAACTGATGCAGCCCTCACAAATTGTCGAATTGCTTCAACAGCAAATAATATTACATTAAGATGCGTAATATGTTTATAAAATGTAATCTCTATTTTAGTTTCAGTTTGTATTTGAGTTTTAAGGAATGGATATCTCTTCGTGGAACTGGCTTGATAAATCATCTAAGTCACCACCGTACCTTCTTCTTTTTATTTTGTTTTTCAGCACCACCAACTTTAAATTAACAGTGTTACCACACAACGCAATCAACTTTTATTTATAGCGGCAGTGTTTACAACGTCGTCAATGGAGCGTAAACTGATTCTTGTTACTGGATTTGGACCATTTGGAGGTCATGAAGAAATTAATGCCAGCTGGGAGGCTGTGCAATTACTACCCGAGCTGTTAAGCTACGGTGGCACCGACTACGTGCTGGAGAAGAAATTGGTGCCTGTTGAATATGTAGCGGTGGATGAGGCAGTCACAGATATTTGGCAGCGGCAGCCAGACGTAAGCAATAATTGCATCGATATTAATTCGGCAGCGCTGACATCATTCATGTTCATATTCGCTACAGCTGGTCGTGCATGTCGGGGTTTCGGGCGTTGCCAAATGCGTTTATGTGGAAAAACTTGCCTACAATCATCAGTTTCGACGTCCCGATAATGCAGGCAAATTTTTGAACAAAGGTAGTTGCTGCCTGCCTAATAATGGAGAGGCGAATGTTTTGCGTTGTGGCCTAAACGTTGATAAGATTGTGGAAGCTGTAAATGAAACATGCGGGAAGTGCGTGGAACACGCTCAAGCAGCTAGTTTATCCGCAACAAAGGCATCCAAAAATGTTGGCAGCTTTCTCTGTGGCTACATATATCTTAAGTCTTTGGATGTGGATTGCAAGCGAAGTTTATTTGTTCATGTTCCGTGCATTGACGAACCGTTTACTACAGCACAAACTGCAGATATCGTTTTAAAAATAATTGAACAATGTTTGCAACAATTGGCAGCGTGTCAACCAGACTGCTGTTAAGAAAGTCAAGTTGCGGTCAGCAATTTATCATGCATTTCATTTTTTAACAGTATTTGCATTTTTATGTACAGCAGTTAGAAAGTTTGTAAGACAGTTTTATAAGAGTTGTAAATTGTAGCTGGTTGATTTTTTTTTAAAATTTGTTCCTTAGTCTTAGACTGTGAACTATATAAAAACAAGTAAGAAGGCTCTAGTCGAGAAATCCCGACTAGACGATACCCTGATCCCTATACCTTACGCGTACAGTCAGTGCTTGCAAGTATGTGTGCGTGTGTGTACGACCATACTGCATATTGCATACTCAACTTCAAGGTTCCATATCTCCGGTGTTTCTCAACCGATTTTAATAAAAATTTCACAGATTGTTATTATTTTGATTAATAATTAAAATGCCATCGACTGTTGATGCTGATAAAGAATATATATACTTTATGGGGTCGGAGATGCTTCCTTCTGCCTGTTACATACTTTTACACAACTTCATTATACCCTTTTTTCCCATTTTTAATGGGATCAGGGTATAAAAATACTGCTATATGTTTATTTATTAATAAATGCACCAGACATTTTAACAGTTTGTTAAAAATATATTTCAAATGTGCATTGTATATATTTATTGAATTCACTTTCGAATGTACCGCTCAACGATAGTTTTTGCTAAGCAACAATTGAACAACAAAACAAAAACACAAATGTACAGTGCTGGAAAGTGTGTGCAGCAACAGCTGTGGTTCCGGTTCACTCACTAGTTCAAATGGCGCCAAAATAAAAAACATTTGTCGCAACAAGTTGTGTTTTTGTTGAATTGAATTTAATTTCGCTTACAATGGATGAGTTAACGCAAGTGCGCAAACGCATTACGAACTCATTTAAGCTAAGCGGTTTCCTGATACGCTCTGAGAACAGCACCTATCTTGCCGAGCAGCTGCTGCCTTTTGAGCCTGCTGAGCGTGAGAAATGGATGACGGTTATAACGGAGAACCTACAGGGACAGAAGCTGTCGACACCACATGTAGAGCGCGACGCACTAGAAAAGGCCATCAGTGAACTTAACCGCGTTGGTCTCGATGAGGGTGAGACAATCTTTGCACTGATAGATGCATTTACTGTGCCACGCTATCGGTACAACACGCGCGTCAAAAAATTCGAGCGGGACGCTCAGCCAAGATGCCTGTTGTCGCAGCCACGAATGAAGTCAGACTATTTGCAGCAGCGTTATGCAATGTTGCTGCAAAAGACACTGCGACATGATCTATTCGCTCCAGCTGTTATCCAAGACGGTGTTGCCCCCGAGGCACAGACCAAGAAGTTTAAATTGCAGTTTGCCGAGAACCTGCTGGCCACATCTCATCTGAAAGAGGCTGTTATCTTGGGTCTGCTGACTCAGCTCAAGGAGGGTAAATTCTATGTAGAGGATCCAACGGGCTGTGTGCAGCTTGATTTAAGCGGTGCACGCTATCATGCCGGATTTTTCTGCGAGGGGTGCTTTGTGCTCGCAGAGGGCAGCTATGCGAATGGCGTACTAAAAGGTAAGCTTTGTTCAAATGTTTAAGTATTATATGAACAGTTGTCAATGCTCTTTTGCAGTCGATGGCCTGGGCTTTCCACCCGCTGAGCCAGCAAGCAGCAGCCGAGCCTTCTTCGGAACCAGCAACACTTGGGGTGGCGAGTCCACCAAGTTACTCAAATACTCACCTCGGTTGCAGGAAGTTGAGCGTAGTAATACGGAAACGACGCTTGTATTCTTGTCTGATGTGCGTCTTGATTTGCCTGTAGTGATGGAAAAGTTGCGTCAGCTTTTTGTTGGCTATGATTCCTGTCCACCGCAGGCCATTGTCCTTATGGGTCCCTTTACGGCCACCACACGTAGTCATCATGAACTGCGACAGCATTTGGATGCGCTGGGCGCATTAGCTGCCGGCTGCGAGCAACTTAAAAAGCAAACCGATTTAATTTTAGTTCCCTCCTCTGAGGATCCAACAGCACCAAATATCTTACCACGTGCTTCGTTGCCTGAGTGTTTGGCCGCTGGTCTGCTCAAAGCCTGGCCGCGCACACAGCTGGCTACAAACCCCTGCCGCTTACAATACTGCACTCAACAAATAGTCGTCTGTCGTTTGGATTTGATGGCAAAGTTCTGTCGCAACACGTTGCACTTTCCGTCGGACACAACGCACATTGAGCAGCACTTTGCACGCACGATCGTCTGCCAGGGTCATCTGGTTCCCATACATCCCATTGCAATGCCCGTACACTGGGATTACGATCCAGCATTGTGGCTTTATCCACTGCCCGATCTCATTGTTATGGGTGATTCGTGTCAAAGCTTTGCCAGCACTCAGCATGACTGCACCGTTTTGAACACTGGCTCCTTTGTCAAGTCTAAGTTTGTGTTCAAGGTTTATATACCAGCGAATCGTACCATTGAGGACTCTGAGATACCTGATAACATGGAAACTACATGATCCACATATATACACATTGTAAGTTCGTTTTTAAGTTATTAAAATCATGTTATTGGTTCAATGTGTAACAGCACATATAATACAAAAAAAAAAATGGTGTTTTGTCTGTATTAACAACAGAAAATGGTGCCAAAAAAAAAAAAAAAACAAATATGTATATTTATTAGTAATTACACATATATATCATAAGGGAGGTCATTTGAAGCAAAAGTGCAGATTGTGCAGTTATGTGCTTAACGAATAAAGTTTGTAATGCATTGATCATTTTATTTGTATTAAAATCAAATAAATTACAAGTAAGAAGTCTCTGGTCTAGAAATCCCGACTAGAAGAGACACTACTTAGCGCGTACAGTCATTACTTTTATATATACACAAATCTAGGATTATACTAGGCAATAAGCTACGACTACGTAAGCCTAAGATTATGTTTTCCACTGCTCGGGCGGGGCTACCTTTAGGCAGAGCCTCGTAACCAGCATTACGTTAAATTAAGTTTTTGAAAGATAAGTTTTTTATGTTCTTGTTTGTTTAACCAGTGGCTTTTAATAATATGTTTCATTAGGTTTTGTATCCGAGTATTTAAAGCCTGCAAAATTATAATCAATAAGTGAGAGTGAAATATTTTATTGATTTTCTCATATTTTTTTTATGTTTCAAATTAGTTTAGGAAATGGTTAGCGCTTTTTATACTTAAGAATATTAATTGCTTTGCAGCGAGTACTTAGGTACAATGCCATTGAAAGTTATAACTTAAAATAAAATGCGTTACTTACTACTAGAACAACGATACTAAAATAAATATCTCTGTGAAATGTTTGTTACATTTACTTAAAGTTTCACATGTTGCGTTAACCATCCCATATCCCATGCGTGTTTCCCAATTGATAAGCGTTCAGTGTCGTTTTCTTTCTCATCCTCTCCTATTCCTCGTCCTCGTCCTCGTCAGTCATCATATGCGGCACAGCATGTGTTCCGCAATCTTTTTTGGCTGCTGACGCGCCTCGCAATCTGCTTTTTACTACTCGTCGGGGGTTGTCTATTATTTTTCATGACTTAAAGCCGATTTGGTAGAATATTGTTGCTCCGTCTTCACTTAGCGCCGTGCAAATTCAATTTCCCAGAAACACACATACAAACACACATATACGAAATATAAGAGGTTTTTTTTTTTTGCCAGCTGAAACGGCAATTTTCTTAATGCGTTTGACCTGAGGACATCAATTGCCCTCGTTTTGTGACATTGCCACTTCTTTTATTTGGTCGATTCTGAGCCACCCTGGGCCCAAAATCGTTTTTTAAGACACATCATTAGCCAATGCCCAGAACGATGACCTGAACTAGGAACTGGGACATGAGTGAGTCGCTTTCGATAGCTGGTTTGCCTGGCAGCGTTTCATATTGATTTATAATTTATTGCCAAAATGTGAGTATTCTGCTAGTTCTAAGGAGTGTCCAATGTATCAATTTCCCAAAATGTGTCCAGTGTGCAAATTCGATTGTCAGGGCAGAGAGTCCAAAGTGTGGGCGTGTCATTGTTTTTGTTATTTTCTGTTCAAGCGTCTGTTGAAAAAAACTCCGGCAACATAACATCAAAAATATAAAATGTGAATCATTTGTTAGACGGGGCGACAATCTTGCTTCTGCTTCATTTAACTGGTACATTTGAGACTTTAAAAATTTAAATATTGTTTGTCGCTGCTCGCTGCTGCTGCTGCTAAAATTGGCGAAGTGGAGCAATAACATAAAAAATATTTTATCTTTGGTGGTCATTATTTTTTATGGTGCCCACAGTTGACACCATTTACATAGTTTGAACGAGCCGCAACCCATTCCAGCACAGCAATCCCCATACCCTTCTGCAAAATTCGATTAAAGCAATCGCTGATGCGGAATCCCCAAAGCTGTTTATGGGTACTCAATCCGCTGGCCCATGGGCTCATCAATCAGTGTCACAGCTGCTTGCCTCAAGTGGCCAAGGAGGCATCTCCAATCAAGGATCAAAGCAACTGGACCGGGATACCTATCCAACTTCACATCATTATCCACCTTTGTAACTCTTCCACACATCCTCTTTCAATCACACACAAGATGCGTTCAAGTGCAAGTCCTGTGGTTATTTTCCTTGCGACTTGTTAGCAAATCCTACACTGATTTTTCAATGCTTCCAGGTGGCCATATGTCAGACGTCCCCACATCATATAATCAAGCATTCATACCCTCTTCGGTTTTGTGGTGTGACTTTTTTTTTGTGCGTTTTGTGTTAATTTCAAATATTCATTGTACACCCTAAGATATGAGGCGGATAAGCTGGTTATGATGAATGCTGTGGTTAAAGATACTTTATTGAACAAAATGTTGTACAAGATTAAAAAATCTATTTGGTTGAAGACACATTTCAAATCGAAAAAATATTTTTACTTTATATATATAAATAAAAAAAGTAAGAAGATAAAATTCTCTAGGTAAGTTTGTAGATTATGTTTGAATATTATTAAATATAATAATCGGTGTATTTTCAAAATGACTGGAAAACATTTGGAACGACTCAGTACCTTAATTATTCGAAATACCTCTATGAAATATTATATTGAGGACATCTTATCAACGGATTACGCATATATTTTTTCATTTTTATCGCATATGGTCAAAGGTTTTGTTGGGCACTTTGAAACCAGCTCATCAACTGGAAAATCTAAAATTCCTTTCATCCTTTGTTTATGTGAGCTTCTTTGTTTCATTCATTGATATTTGATTTTGTGAAGCTTATTAACTTTTTATGCACTCCGCAAATGGCGGACTTATTCCTTTTGTATCCTGCATAAAACTTTGATAGGGTTATCAGCAACTTTGTTGTGAACAGTAATCAAACCAAATGCTATATTAAAATCGAAAAGCTGCACTTAAAAACAAACGAGACTTGAAGAACAAACAAACGAACACTCTCCACATTGTGCTCGTAAATCCGTGGCAATTGTCACAAATCATAAACTCCACTTTGCAGTCAGTTAAGCGACAATGTTCCCAGTTGATCCAAGGGACAAGTGTGCGTGTGTGTGTGTGTATGTGCGGACGTGTGTCAACATTTACGCCTCAATTATCAGCCGCAGCGTAAACAGAGTCATGTAGTAGGGTCGATAATTTGCTGGCCATAAGCTGCTCCCAATTCACACACATGTAGACCACCCAGTGTGGACAGCTTGCCCAAACCCAAACCCAAACTGAAGCCAAGTCCAAGCTCAATAACAATCCGTATCCAAATCTCAATACCCATGCCAATCCGAATGCTGGTTGGTTGTTCGACTCTCTCTTTGTGGCACCGTCAAGGACACGTGCTGCCCATTAATTTACGCGATGGCTTTATCTGCGATTTTTGGTTGCGCATTGCCTGCCCGGCCCATCGTCCTGATTCGTTCAGGCACGTGCCGTCTTTGGCAAATCAAATGTTTTTATTATTTAAAGCGACAAACGTTGTGGCGTTTTATTGTTGCTCTCTTCTTCATCGTCTTTTTGTTATCGTTGCGTCGACGCCACGGACAAATTATAGTTAAGCCACATCCTGACCGCCATTGTCCTCGAATTGATAACGAATTGCACCTTGGGGACAGCAGTAGCGACGCCGCTGCTTCACTTCTGTTGTCTCTTAATGAAAATAAAGTGATAAATTTTAATTGATTTCATTTTTGCTTCAGGCTCATCTAAAGCAATGAGATTGCTAAGACAACTTACAGTTCTCTTCTTGCGGCCAAGTGCGGCTCATTAGCCAAGCACAATGCATCAAGATAATACTTGAATGTTTGATATAATTACATTTTTTTAATGGCTTTATCCATGATTTTGTAATACATTCTCTAATGTCTTCCGTGCCATTAAAAATGAAACTGATTGTCCTTTTTCAACTATGACCATTTATAATTATTGATATGTAAAATTATAGTTTTTAAAAATCACAATTGGGTACAAGCCTTAATCTAAGCGGATTCTTAAAAAGAAAAAAAACAATAATATTCTTTTATGGGATTTTAAGGTTAAGGAGCCTAAGAAAATTCTTTTATTGTAAACGTAACCTGTCGTTTCTAGTTAGCCTGAAACCATGAACGGGTTGAAAGGATGAAGAAAAAAAAACAGGAATATTTACCCATAATTTTAAATAAAATGAATTTGGCCATGGCTTAGAAGAGATAATATTCCAAATCTGGAAAAATCTTGCTAAGTCAAACAATCTTCAGTGGGTTTAGTTTAAAGCATAATTAAAGACTTTAAGCTGTAAACATATAAATTAAAAGAAATCTTTTTATGTCTTTTAATATTTTAAAGCTATTCTAAAATTTTAATTAATATCATATTCACTTTCGTTATCAGGCAAATAATAATCTTACGAGTACATTTCAAACCTTATCTGCAAAGTTTCCTTGCAGCCTTAACTCTTTTGGTTACATATTTGAAATTGATTGCTTTTAAATGAAAATTCGTCATAAATCACACAATGCCTGGCCGCACAGGTTGTGCAACCCACAACCAATTCCCTTTTCCCTGCCCATGTTATGGCCATGGTTAAAACAAAAGCTCCTCCAGCATTGTCAGCACAATGCAGGCGACATAAGCCGATTTCAGATATCTGGACCGTACCACCTCTTCAAAAATGTTCAAAATTATCATCAACGCACAAGGGGCTTGTACTTGTCACAGCATCTCCCCTACCCTTAAACACCCCTCGCCGCACACAGCTCAGGAAGAAGTGAAAATATTTTCATTGTGTTTCAGCAGATTTCCAACACAAAGTTTGCTTCTGGGCAGGGGTTGAAAATTGGTTTGTTTTTGCCGGGCAAAGGCCAAAAACAAATTTTTGAAAATGCGATTACCTGCGTTTGCCTATTTGTTGCTTCTTGCCAGCGAATGAGTTTTTGGTGGGGCTCAAATATGTATATAACTGCCTCCACCCTCCGGGCATGTGCATGCTAATCGACTTTCGATTGTGTGTGTGTATCGGGTGTGTGTGTGTGTTTGTGCGGTCGAAGCAAAACAAAAAGGTTCAAATGTTTGAACATAAATATGAGTTTATGTGTGCTATTTATGCAACGGGGTGGGATTGGGATGGACAACAATTGAGTGAATCGTTGATTGAATTTGCCTATCAGCAGCGAGGTTTTGTTTCAACCTCCCTCATCCACCTCCACAATGTTGCAGGTGACATATTTCTGTTGCGGCTGACAAGTGTTAATGTCTGTACCATTTTGTTGTTGTTGTTTTTGGTTTAGCTGGCCATCTCACTCTATAATTGCTAAAAAACTTAAGCTGCGTGAAATCCCAAGTTTCAATTTAACGCGCTTCTGATTCTGATTCACACACACAAACATAGGATTTGCGGTCAGCCCTCTCTATGGCAAACAAGCTCACTTGTGACTCCTGGCAAATCTTATCTAGTTTTGATTAAAAAATGTGCATCCGCCATCCGCTTGTCTTGCCTCACACATTTGACACTAAGCAGCTGCAGGCGATGAGAGCTTTTGATTACGAAAACAGCTCTTTCGAGTTCGAACTCGATTTTCGATGTGACTTTCGGGCATGCGCCTGTCGACGCAGTGGGCGTGTCTGTTTCCAGCGCCAATGGCAAAATCAAAATGGAGTCTCCACCACGTTGCTCAGTTGATTGTTACACTGCTGCTGCTACTGTTGCTGCTTCTGCTGCTGCTGCACATGATTGCACATATGTGCCGTTTGCCAGATAGCTGGCCAAGATTGGAAGCGCCGGGCATGCACTGACAGCGACAGCGACAGCGACAGCAACGTCGCAGTTGACGCTGACGTTGACGCTATCGCTTGCAGGCAACATACGTGTGTACTCGGAACAACATGTGTGATGTGTGCCCCGCCGTATGGAGACAGCAACAAAAACAACAACCGGACCAGTCTTCGCCTACCCCTCCGTTTTTGCCCCCTACTTTGCCTGGAGGCGCCCATATGTAAGCTTCTACATACGATGCGGCGTAAATAAACAGACTGTCTTGTAGTATATGATGGCACAGTCAGTGGGACCAGCGCCAGTTCCTTGGCTGCCTCTTTTTGTTTGTGTTTGTGTTTTTGTGTTTTTGGTGCGTCTTCTAAGCATTTGCCCTTTTTTTATTACGCATTTTACTTATTATTATGGCGTTTTTGCTGTTGCTGCGTCGGAAGTGGCGCTTAACTTAGACGACTGTTGCTCAATCAAAGTTGATGACTGATATTGTCCTGCCTATTGCCAATGGGCGACTAAGTGTCCCCATCGCCTTCTATTTACCACTTCGATTTTTTGCTTCTTCGATTAGTTTTTTGACTCTTAGCATGATTTATGTTCTGTGTTGTGGTGATTGATGAGACTGCTTCACTTGTTTGCTCATCAGTTTTGGCAAAGATTCATAACTGTTCATGCTTGGAGCTATGTTAGTTTTCTTACTTACAAATTGTGCTAAGCTTTTTATGGCAATAAGTCAATACAACAACTCCTATGATTTCTACTGTATTGATATATATATATATAATAATAATTAATACTATATACAGAGTATTTAGGTACTACCTAATAGACTCTGCTAACACCGACTTCAAACAGATGAACGGGTATTTATTCTTCGCTTCTAAGTTCCTATTTGGGTTTAAAACTAGAACACTAGATCCTGACTTGATCATGGGCTCACATCGGGAGTATACCCTTTTCAACTATAAATCGGTTCGCAGAGCCACAGGCAAATAACAAGTTTTAAAGAAAGTTTCAAGTAATGAACAAAAAATCGTTGCTTTAGTGCAGGTGCATACAAATATATAGTATTTAATTTAGTTGGGGTTTCCGTTCATAAAATTATTAATAATCTACATTAAGAATGAAAGAATGTTTAAAATTTGTATGATAAGAGTGGAGTTTTATTCATACTTATTGCAACATTACATTTATCGTCATCATGTAATAACTGAAATTTGGAATTTGGAATTTTTGCTATTAGGTTTCGAGAACACATATATTTGTACCACATAAAATATACAAGATATTGTTTGACTTAGTTGGTAATTTTACTTTTATATGTAATTTATTGTTTTGATAATATGACAATAATTGTGATCCAGGTATATAGGTTCACTTCTGAGTCTTTAAACTTTGTAAAACTAAACTGAATCATTTGAGAATCTCAATGTCGTACGTCTTTTGTACAATTTTGTCTTCTTTGGTTTCGTGCAGCACGTTTTGATAATTATTCAAACTGATTAGAAGGCAGCCATAAAACTGAATGCTTAACTTTTATCAGTTGAGCTTTTACGAGCGCCCTTTCTATTTTTTATCAGCAACTTTATAATTTAAACTCATTCTGCGTGACTTTTTTTTCTATGGCTGGAGAGCTACGCGGCTTAGTGTTGTATATCAATTAGAGAGCATTTAAGGCATACACCCCCACACACCCTTGTTGCCACCCTTGGCTCGCCGAAAAGTATTTCAGTCAGTCAGGCATAAAGTGATTTCAACAATATTTTGCTTAAAAGATTCAAATCGCGCGCAAAGTGTGAAGAGAGAGAGAGAGATAGAGAGTAGAAACAGGAAGAGCAACAATAGCAAAGCAGAACATGAGAAAATATATAAATACGCATACGACAAGTGCGACGTAAAGTGGGGAGTGGGAGTGGGGAGTAACGAATGTCGAGTGAATGGGGAACGCACGCGACAGAAGGAAACGGATACGCTCGAAGGGGTTGCAAACAGATTCAAAATTTCCAACCACATATGACAATGCTCCACAATGCCAACACCCTCTGCCGCGCCCCGACCCTCTGCTATCCTCCGCGCTACTTACCCAGCATCCCGCCTTAAAAAAAAATAGAATCGCCAACGAATATTCAAATTTACCCGCTGTAGGGAGCCGAGCGGAGCAGTTGGGTAAAATGGTGGCCAACTAACTGTGATTTTTTTTTTGCGTTTTCACAACGGAAGCTGCATGTGTTTTGTATGTGGTGGTAAGGATTAGGGGGGAAGGGGATCTAGTATTGTCGTCCTTATGCCAAGGGTCGTCAAGCGCGAACATTTGCATAATCAAATAATAAAAATTTGCATAATTTTATTTTTTACGATTCGCATTCTCTGCGCCACTCTTTCTCCATAAAACGAAAAAAAAAATTAAGAAAAAAGTTTCAGTTTCTGTTTGTTTTCAGTTCCATTTAACGAGCTGCTGTTTTGTCTGCCCTATATAAATAAATCTAATGGTTACCGTTATCTGTCTGCTAGTTTTGAATTTTCAAGTTTTCCAACTCTCTCCACACAAGCACAAAATGGTGTCAATATTTATTGGCGAACCTGTTTGTTATCGTTGCCAACGAAAAAATTTGCAAGTTTTAACTATTAAAAACTTTGCTCCATCTTTATCTGAAAATATTTGCATCATAAATTTTAAGCAAATGTTTTGAACAATTTTTTTTTGTGCCACGTTTAAGTGGCTTATTACTATATACTTATTACTGTATCTAAGGTTAATTTCTTAGATTTTAAAAAACAAAGATAAACTTTCTTAGCCAATGTTTCAACGAAACAAGAAAATTTGAAAAAATATATTAGAAGTTCTATTAAATGATACAATTTTAATATAAAACACAATAAACCAATAAAAAAAAATTAATATTAATGAAAAATTGATTGTTAAAAAACTGTTTATTAAGTGTTTTGCACACAAGTTTCTGGAATCTGTCTGATATTATCGAAAGGTTGAAAAAATCACTTTAAATTCTTAAAAATTTAAATTGCACACCTGCCTTGTGAATCCCATTAAAAAGGTAAATACTTTTATTATTTTATTTATTTTTATACCCTGAACTTATGAGATGGGTAAAATGCCCGTCTGTATGTCAGTATGAAAGCTGGATACTTAAGACTTAAAGCATAAATTCACCTATATCATAGAGTTTATTTAAATTATCGATAACATTAATATATATATTCAAAAAAACTTTAAAATAGTTTAACAAATTATAGACGACATAGTGAAATCTGTAAAATTTTCATCAAAACTGAGAAATACCGGAGATATTGAAGATTGAAGATCAGTCATCATGAATTAGCGCAACAGTGAAGGCATGACCGTGCGCTATAGTTTGAGGCCTCATAGGTAGCCTGTCTATTTTTTATTATTTGTTTTAAAATCTGCTTAATAAGAGTTACACAAATCAAATAATAAGGTTTCTTTCTTATTTTCATTTCTGAGCTCAACTATCTTTATTAAGGCTTCATTAAACCCTTCCTTGCAAGAATTGCATTAATTAGGTATGATCAAATTCATCCAAACAGAACTATATCGTTTTCCACTATCTCAAAATGATATACACAAGAGCTCCTACTCAAATCAACAAATATTCTTTATAACTATGGCCACACTTTAAGGGCAACTCGCATACATATTCAACACAAACCAAAAGCCATTTAATTAAGTTAACTTTTATGTGGCTCATAAATCAGAGCGCAACAACAAACGGTGGGCATCGAATGAAAAAATGGCAGCGACAAAAATCGCGAAATTCACATGTTCCATATTCATAGGCGTCGTTGCCCTCTGTCCCATTCTTATTCCCATTCCGATTCCCATCTTTATTCATATTCACTGCAAGGTGGCTGAACTAACAAAAACGCGCTGAATAAAATAAATGGCTCAGGGAATGCACGACGCTGACCATGTTGTTAACCAGTTCCTCTCTCCCTCTGCTGTTGTTGTTACTGCTGCTTAAATGCCTGATTTTAATTTACCGTAGTGTGGTAGGGGAGTGGGGGGTGGGTGGCTGGTGAAAATGGAGACAAGTGGGCATCAGAGACAGAGCTGCATATGCGTGGCACATTATGAAATTATGAGCATTATAAATATGAAGAATGACCACTTATCTAAATTACACCATGTGTGAGAAACATAAGAGGAGAGGAGTAAAGGAACAAGGGGTGGGTGCAATGCTATGTTGTCGTTGTCGTTGCTGTTGCTGTTGAACGATGTGACACAGTACCCCGGCTTAGTGGAGGATGATGATGATGATGCTGTGTTGTTTGGCTGGGTTAAAGACACAGTCATATATCATCATATTCGTCGTATATGTATGTATGAGTGTGCTGTGACCAGCAAATATGCTGAGTATATGGAAATACCCGAAATGCTACAGAGTGATAAATGAAGCATAAAACAGCAAAAATGGCGACAGCCAAAGCAAACAGATTTCAAATGGAAAGAGACAGCACCATGACAAACGCACACATATGCCCCACCAAGGCATAGCGGTAGGAACAAAACGGAGGAGGGAGAGAGAGAGATAGAAAGATGGTAACTGCTGCCAAGGCACAAAAAACCTTGCAAATATGTCATTTGACATGCTAAATATTTCGCGTGTGGCTTCACAATTTTAGCCAGGTAGCCAACAAAAAAATCGGAAATCGCACATACGCCAAGTGGGCTCACTTAAATTATGCAGGTGCACAAGTAAGAAATAGCAAAAAAGCTCTTTTTTTTGTTAATAATAAATATTATTAATAGTATTAGTTAAGTTTTATTTGATTTTTATAGCCTCTCCTGTCCATTAAGTGTTTCCCGCTACTCAAACTTCTACACTTACCATTTTATTTGTCTTTGGAGACAATTAAACAAATCTTGGAGCATTTAAACACGTGCCACTAAACTAATGCTTTATTTATTTTTTCATATCTTTCATATATTTAAGAGTACTCTGTTATACTTCATTTAAATATAAGTTCAAATCTTTGTAGATTTTTAAATAAACAACATATGCATGTAGATTTGTCAAAAAAAATTGGTTTATTAGTTTGATTGACGTTAAAAGACCTTTGGCAAGATTGAATTTATCGAAGACTATAATTTGAAGTGGAAGAATATGTACATCATTCCTATACTTGATAAGTTTAAAAAAGCATTGGCTTAAAAATATTTTGATTTGTGACAATCAAAAAATAAATGAATTAATAGGTTTTTAAATTCAGCAAATATTTAATCTTGGCAGAATATATAAATCATTGTTTTTTCTATTCGTTAACGTCCTTGCAACGTCTTTAAATATTCAACATTTCCTAAAATTCACTCCCAATGCAAACAGATTGTCAAAGCAACCCAAGGAAATTTGTTAAGTTGTGCCCCTGAATGGGGCAACTTCTTTGGACTCCTTTTGTGGTGTCTGTTACGTTTGTCACCCTTCGATGTTGGTGAACAAATTTATTGCTGAAATAAACAAGTTGTAATATATCAAATGCAATGCAAACCTATTGCTGATTTTTTCCACTTAACTTCAACTTGGCTGCGTTTCAAAAGCGAGAATCACGCTTCAATGGACAATGAATAGCAATGAGTGAAGTGAATGTCACGCTTTAAGCATCTTAAAGATGCGATTTCATCCCCCCTAAAAACTAGGTTGTTTGTGGGGGGGGGGGGAGGGGTAGGTGTGGTAGTAAATCAATTAGCACCCACTTTAGTCCTTCAGCCTGTGGCAGTATCCTGCGGCTTTCGAAAATTAACTACCTGCTAAGTTAATTGAGCAAACAACTCCGGACAAGCAGCCATAAAAGTTGCACGCCACAAACCAACTAACTAAAAATCCTCGCTCGCTGGTTTTACAACTATTAATTATGTGCGCAAAGTTATGACAGCAGAAAACAGGCAAAAGTTGCACAAAACTAAAAACTGGCAACTGGCAACTGGCAACTGGTAGCGTTGTGGGCACAAAAAAAAGGAAGCGCACATCATAAATTACAGGACAGAGCGGACATGGAGACGCGGATGTTGTGTGCTGACTGCTGCTGCTTCTGCTGTTCAGTCAGTAAGCCGCCTGTCTTGCGGCAAGCCAAACAGCTTCCATGCATCCAAAAATCATTTCAATGGAGCACCGTAACCAAAAACCAGACTCCATCTCTGTCACCATCTCTGTTTTTGACTCGGTCGCTGTCTCTGTCTCTGTCTCAGGATCCGGCAATGGCAACAGCAACGGTAAAGGTAGACAGCTAGACACACGCACATACACACACATGGCACACTCACTCACACAAAATGGCTGCCGCAGCGCACAAAAAGTGTCATGGCGCATGAAAAACTTCCTGGCCATGGCCACGACTTCATCATGTGCCTTGTCCGTAAAACAATGGCGGTCTCAGCTCCTCAGCGTAGCAGAGACGCTTGCAAGCCAGCACAGATACCGCACAGATCCACAATTTTTGGTCAAATGAAAGTCGCATTGTCAGGCTCAATGTTTCCGGCGGCTCATGGATACACAGTCAGCTCAGTCTCAGCTTCAGCGTGGCATGGCTTTGTAGAGCAGAGTAGAGCACGGCCTGCCTCTGGGTTGAAACAAAGCGCATCCGTTGGCAAAAATTGAAATGACAAAGTTCAAAGTTTAAGCGGCTTGGCTGTCAGTTGTTCGGTATTTTGTACTCTGCAAATGAAGTTTAAAGGGTATATTCTAGATATATTTTGAGCAAACCTATATTTTTAAATTCAAATTTTTAATATTTGTATATTTGACAAAGTCGTCATCATTATTATTAGCATTATTATTATATAACAATAAATTTGTTTTTATTTATACGCTACAGCACCGTCAACAGAGACACGGAACATTATGTCGACTTTTTACGGAATTTCATTTGTCCATCAGTATAGATGCCAGACCAATCCTTAATTTTTAGGTAGTTTGCCAATCGGGAAACATAAGTAGATATGCAACATAATTAAATCTTTCAATTAGCTCGCAGGCAACCCATTTCCAAGATCTGTCATAGTCTTAAGATAGTTAATGCACTATTTACTTGAATATGTCTGTTTTTCGACTGCTATTAGAGTGTTCAGCAGTCGATTACTTTTAACATACATTTTTTGTACTTTCCGCTTTTCGGCTTTGTATTTCGGCACTGTTTTTAAGTCGACTTGGAGCTGTGCAGCGCATAAATACCTGCCGGCTAATCTCGGCCTGTCCATATATACATACATATACATATATAGAGCTAATCAGCATGCATAAGCGACATGAAAATTAAGCGAGCGCAAATTAAATTGCCTGCAGTTAAAAGCACTTTAACCCGTGTTGGCTTAATAGCCAACAACAGCAATGGCAACACCAATAACAACAACAACAACTGCACTACAAAAGTCATAAAATGAAAGTTAGCTACTGCCACGCCCCTCTACTGCAAACAACCCCTTTCGCTGCCATAGCTCCCCACAAACAACATACAAAACATTTGCATACTTTTAAGCGCAACTGTGAAAAATCACTCATACGCACACTTCTCTATTACTTGGGTCTATTACTTGGGCGAGGGGTTGGCATAACAAGGCCCCTGGGCGCTAAAGCTGTCTGGTATTTGGCTTTGTTGTCGCTCTTGTTGTTGTGCTATTATAACGGTATTTGCATTGTGTTTAAACGTATTTGAACACGTCGCGTCGACGTTCGTCAGAAAAGAGCAGAGCTCCCGTTTCAATTTGAAAGGAAACTGGTGGGAAATTCACTTTTGGGTATATTTGAGGGGACGGAGGGTTTTGAGTTTGAGTTTTTTGGGGGTGAGGGGCAAGTGCTTACCAAATGAGCAAGCAATTTATTTACGGTCAAATTGCGAGGTAAGGCGAACAAGCAAACAATGCGCAGGTCGTTCCTTCTGCTTGCCGGTTGCTGCTGCTGCTTCTGCTTTTGTCTTGCGTGTGGGCGTAAAAATGTGATAAATATGAAATGTGATTATGTCTGCTATTATATATAAACCACGCCATGATGATGAGGCTTATTATGTGGAGTTTGTTTGTGGCACTGCGGTTGCTCAGGGCGTTGTTTTGAGTGAGTGGCTGCTGAGTGAGTTGCCGGGTGGCAAAACAGGGCGCTTCTCATCGACCTTAAATGAGGAAATGTGATTTTGACGATGTGTTGGTTTAACGAGAAGCAAATATGACTTGGATGTGTGTGTTAGTGTTTGCAAAGGAAGTTGTAATTGTTTTTTTAGGAAGTTGAAATTGCTCGTTGGGGAAATGTATAAAATAAATCAGTGGCATAGCTATAATCAGCCAACGAGCTACAGTCTATTGTAAAGTGATATAAAATAAGCAAAATAGTCATAAAAATGGAATACCGTAAGTTGTAAATAGATGGGATTCTTTTTTATGGCGGTCGCTTTGATTGATGGCTATATATTGAGCTAGAAGATAAACAAGCAATTGATAATGTTTTGTTTTTATTCTTTCGTAGTTTCGTAGTAAGCGTAGTTTAGTTAAACACAAAAAACACGAAACGAAAGTTAAATAACTTAAGCTTCATTATAAAAATCACAAAATATGTATTATTTTAATTCAACCAACCTACCAACATAATCTGTCGAAGAGACTTGCATTGCAGTTTTTATTTTCCAATTCCAAAAGCACCGCAGTATATTGATTTTGTACAACATTTGTCATACTGTCCGTCCGTTCTTATAAACCAAACGTAGTTTTATATTCTTAGTGTACAACTGCGTCAAAGAATCGATAACAAGTCGATCTAGGTGCATATCGATCAAAAACAAGTTTTTCTCCTATAAAATAAAGCTAGAGTCTTCAGTTTTCGAAGGGAGATAATTGGTGACATCTCGCAAAGATAAAATATTATAGATAGCGGTTCCTTAAGTTTAACTCTTTTGGCTACAATTAAATTGATTGCTAATGTATTTAAAAAATTACTTAAGCTTTTAATTAGGTTATATAAAATTTTACTTTAACATTGAAACAACTTGCAGTTGCTCATGTTGATCTATTTGTTTAAAACACAAGTCGGATATTTCGAACTCTACCCTCGTTATATATTTCGCTTGCCATTTAATTCTCTAACCATCTTTCGATTTGCTTACCTTCCCAACCACAAAAGCTGACTTTCTTGAATGTCTTTATCAAGTGGCACAGTGAATACAAGGCTATAAAACGCTAATCCCATCATGGGAACAATGCGAACAATAAGATGGGGAGGAGAGCGCCGTTTAGGCATGCCATCAGAAATTGATACATCAGTTGATAAAGCCAAAAAAGAGAGATCCTGTGAGAATCGCGTGGCACGCAGCTAACAGGATTTGGCCACGCTAAATCAACGCGATTCGCTATGGCTCATTTGAGTGCAGCAAACGAGGCTGCCTCTGAGGCACCCACCACCCAAGAAATTCGCTGCGCTTTGTCGGAATTTGGCATGCTACAAATTCGTGGCTCATGGGAATCATGCCAAAGCGGGTTGTTAGTTGAGTGTAGAAATATTGAAATTCGAAAATCATTTTTGCACCAAAGCACTTGAGAAGTGCTTGCCAAGTAATGCGGCAGCAGTATGCCACATTAGTTTCGCCATCTATCCTCTGATAATCGGACTGAGCAAGCCAATGGGGAGCGGGAGACTACCCTTCTCTATTTGTATGCGAATTCTAAATATTGTTTGCAGCTTTGTTCCCACACACAAACACGTATAGTATTGTAGTCTCTGTTCATATATATCTGCTCATTAGCGTTGGCTTCGCACTTTTTGTCGCCGCATCTAATTGCTGCATACGCTGCACGACTTGTGGACTGCATACAGCACTGCTACCTCACCCCGGTGCCTTCTTTGACATCACTGCGCTAATAAGGCCAACATATTCTCGTCCACTCACATGGCGTATGTTTCTTTAGAGCTTGTTTTTCTAAGCCTGGGAACCTATGTTTTTCACTGGGTGACAACTGCAATGAATCCTCCTTTAAATGCTGATTAAATTGTGTTTGGTACTCTTCAAATACAACCTTTGATATTTTATTTCTTATCCCTATGAAAGCTACGAAAAAAAATATTAATAAATTTTTAGCTTTTATTACTTGTTAGATTTAGGTAACAAAATATACATCATACACACCTGCAATTTAAGTTTTTTGGCATTACTATATTCAAAAAAAAAATATTTTCCAATATACAAAAAATAAAACAAGCTTTTAGACTATTGATCTAATTTGTTTGAAGTTTTTAAAAGTTATTAGCTACAAATCTTTATTAGAACCAAAGGAACTAACTTTCATGAAAAGGAAGTTTAACTAATTTTGATATTTACAGGCAAATATTAACGAATATTGTTTAACTAATTTTGATACGAACTACAAATACTTTTTATATAACCTAAACCCATTGAAAATTATTAAAAAGGGTATAATGGTTTGTTGGAAAATTTGTATGTAACAGACATAAGGAGGCATCTCTGACCTCATTTCTTCTTGATCAGCATCAACAGCCGAGTCGATATAGCCATGTCCGTCTGTAGGATTCGAAAGTCTGATTTGGAACATAATCTCTCCCAAACCATAGGCAGTACAAGTTTGTTTTTTTTTCGATAACTCTCGGAAACTTAAAAGCAGCTTTCGAAACTATAGAAATCGGTTGAGAAACATCGGAAATATGAAACATTGAAGTTAAGTTAAGTATGCAGCATACGCGAACACACACACACACATTCTTAAAAGCACTGACTGATCGCGTTAAGTATAGGTTTCAAGGTATATTCTAGTCGGAATCTCTTGACTTACTTGTTTTGTACCTTTCTTTGTTTAATAAAATATAAATATATTAAATATTTGAATGATAATTGACGATTTTATGCGTCTAAACGTGCTGAGTCGACCCTATAAATTTGTGAATTGGACAGCAGTTCTTAGGTTGTGATTAGAGAAAGTATAAAAAATAATTGCTTTAAATCATAGCACAGCGCTCCAAACGCTGAACCGCATATTTGGAAAACATATTTTTACTCATCGAGTAGAGAATTTAAGAAAACTTCTTAAAAAATATATATTTACTTTTTGTATAAAATCGTCTATAGCGAGGCTAAGCTAGAAATAAAAATAGTCGTATTTGATAATTTGAGTATCCCAAACACCTGAAAAAGAATTCCATTCACAATGTTTAATCTGCAAGGCATTTGGCAACCAATAAAAAAATATTTTTAATATTTGTATTTTTAATAACAATAAGATATTTATTAATTTAAACATTAAGTCACACATCAAATGTTTTATGTTTGAGACAGAAACTTAAGACTAATATTGTACAATGATAAAGAGGCAGCTGGAAAGAGCTCTGCCATTTTTCTATAGCTTATATGATGGGGAAAACAGATCGATCAGATTGCATGACTTTAAGATACAAATTGCACTATAGTATATATTATAATGGCTAAAAGAGCGAAACTAAAATATGGGAGATCGCTGTAACTAAACGTAATATCACAATGGAAACATTTCTTTGGAGAGGGGTGGAGAGCGTTTACGGACTAGACTAACAAAACACACAGACACACACACACAGCTTAAAAGTATCCGAAAAAATGCTTGGATCATTTGGAGCCACCACCCGATCTGCGTCCAGGCGGCGTTCCTCCAACTACATTGATAATCTCATTGTCACTTGAATCATCTGGCATTGGCTGATGATCACTAGCCTTATCCTGATGCGCCGTCATGTGTCGGGTGAGATGATGGCGCTCCCTAAATGTCTCCTGGCACACCGGACACCGAAGCTTCTCCTCCCTCTTGCGACGATTGGGATCGCAGGCAACCTCACTCTTGTGATGGGATCTCATGTGATAGACCAGATCACTGGTCATGCGAAAACTAATATTGCACTTGGCACACACATTCTGTGCCGTGAGCGTAAATGTTGATGCCAGCGTGGGTGGTATAAGAGTGGAGAGAATGGCAGCTGCAGCGGGATTCTGCAGTGGTTGAGACACACCAAACGGATGTGGTGGTGGTCCAAAGCCCTGATAAGCGGCATGTAGAAACTCCGGCGGTGGGATCGATGGCGGAGATGAGGGATTCGATGAACAGCCATTGGGACTGTGTCCGTTGGGTGCTGTGGGTGGCCTGTAGAGCAGCTGTTGCTTAAGGCGCTGCTGCGCTTGGAGTGCCTGCATGGGATTGACGGCTTGAAAGGCGCCATTGAATTGATATTCGGGCCGAAAGTTGTGATACACAATGGGATTGGGCAAACTCATGTTATTGCAATTGCCTCCGCTGCCAGTGCGTGGCGGTGGTGGGGGCGTGGCAGCTGGTGGACTCATAGAATGGCAGCTCAACTGATCTGGACTCAGCGGTGGAGCACTCACATCCACCGGAGGCGACTCCAAACGCGAGTTTGTCGATGGCGACGGCGATGAGCTGGACAGCGATGAGGAAGCGACCTTGGTGAAGGCGCTACGCAATGGAGGCAGAGGTGGCGAAACCGTTGCCTCCGGTGAGTCCAGGATTGGTATGACCAGTGTGGGATCATCGTACACTCTAGGTGAACGCATGGACAACGCATGTGGATAACGTTGTCGTGCCTCCAGCAGACTAATGTATTCCAAGGCAGCCGGCGAGGGTGGCTGGGAGGCAGCAGCTCGTGGAGACAAGTCCGTGGGATAATGATTCAGCTGAAGCGATTGTTGTTGCTGCTGTTGGTGATGGTGTTGCTGCAGTGCCTCTTGGAGACGTGCCTGCTTTTCGGCTTGCTTTTGCTTGATCCGTTCATCGGGCATCATTAGAAAGGCCACGTCAAAGGAACGCTTCAGCGTCGTCTTTGGCATCTCATTGTTATTATTGTTGTTGTTGTTATGTGGTTGCTGTGTCATTGTTGTTCTTGCATCTGTTGTGGGGCTAGTGGAGATGCGTAGTTCGGTCTGTTGTTGATGTTGCTGGCGACGCACAGCGTTATTCGCATGCGACGGCAGGTTATCCATGAGCAAGTTCATCGCTCTCAAAATTGTGCACTTGATATTTTCGTAGTGTGTCAGTTTTTCGAAATTAAGTTTATTATTTAATTTTGATTTTAGGCACTCTTTAACTTTTGGCGTGTTCCGTTCGACTCGAAGTTCTGGTTTCGACTGCTGCCCGCACGCAATCTGTTCCTCTTTAAGTACTCTCCCATTACCATGGCAGCGCAGTCCACTTGGAATTTTTCATATTGTCCCATTCAAAAGGAAAAAATTGTCCGCACAAAACTCGCGGCACTCGCACATCTGTCCTGATTCTGTTTGGACTCCCTGCCAGAGTCTGGTTTCGGCTGCTCGCAGAGAGTCCAATTCGAATTTGCACCCCTATGTCTGAGCAGTTGTTCTGTTGCTGTTGCTACTGCTATTGCTCTCCCGCTCTCAATTTTTGGTGACACATCTGCTTTGCCAGTTGCCAACATATTCTGTGGTTTTATTGTGTGAAGAGCGCCTGGGCTCGCCTCCTGGTTGGCTGGCTGCTTTTAGTATCGCAGCAGAAGCAGAAGCCTTTGCTTTTTTATGTTTTTGTTTGCACTCAACATTGTATTTTATATACTGCACAGTGGTGTACATAATCGTTATTAAACATTTTCAAAACGATAAGCCCACATTATAAATAAGGAACTTTTTTTTATATGGAAGAATTATTATTAGTTTTTAGATTACTGGATTATTTCAATTACGTTAACGGATATTATAATATCATCGATTATATATTATCATATAAGAAACACACGTTTGAGATTTAAGAGATAGTAGGAAACAAGTAAGAAGGCTCTAGTCGATAAATAATTACGTTAACGGGTATTATAATATCATCGATTATATATTATCATATAAGAAACACACGTTTGAGATTTAAGAGATAGTAGGAAACAAGTAAGAAGGCTCTAGTCGATAAATACCGACTAGACGATACCCTGAACCCAATACTTAAAGCGTACAGTCAGTGCTTTCAAGTATGTGCGTACATTACTGCATTCTGCATACACAACTTCAATGTTCAATATCTCCGGTGTTTGTTAACCGATTTTAATAAAAATTTCACGGATTTAAATTTTTTATTTTTAATATTTCAAACGCCGTCTCAAAATTGTCCAAATTTAAGGTTTTATTGTAATCGATCCCATGTGTATATCAAAAACGGGAAGAGTTATCGAAAATCTAACCATTATACCCTTTTTATACCCTGATTCCATTAAAAATTGGAAAAAGGGTATCATGAAGTTGTGCAAAAGTATGTAACAGGCAGAAGGAAGCATCACCGACCCCATAAAGTATATATATTCTTGATCAGCATCAACAGCCGAGTCGATATAGCCATGTCCGTCTGTCTGCCTGGCCGTCTGCCTGTCTGTCCATCTGTCCGTCCGTCTGTCCGTCCGTCTGTCCGTCCGTATGTATGAACGCGTCGATCTTAGAAACTATAAGAGCTATAACAACAAAACCTATATATCTATAACAACAAAACCGTGAATTTGAAAAACTTTGAGATGGTATTTGAAACAATGAACAAAATAATGACAATCTGTGAAATTTTGATTAAAATCGGCTGAGAAACACCGGAGATATGGGACATTGAAGTATACAATCACACATACTTGCAAACACTGACTGTACGCGTAAAGTAGAGGGATCAGGGTATCGTCTAATCGGGATTTCTCGACTAGAGCCTTCTCACTTGTTTACCCATGTTTAATAGGTTCGGGGTATAAAAAGTAAAAAAAAAAAGAATACCGAGGACTGAGAGTCAATCAATGTGCAGACCAAAACATAAATTCTACTCATAAACAATTTTAAAAGTAGTTTCATTTGAGGCTAAAAGGGGCTAATACCATAAAAGCCTTTTAGAAAATTCGATCCCCTAGTTCGGAAAATTCGTTTTGTGTAATTTTTAAGTCTTATTAAAAGAACTTTGGGAGCGCTTATAAGAATATAAAACTCATTTGTAAACAGATGCTAAATTAAGACGACTTTAATACAGGTACTTGTGTGCCATGAAAATTTTACTTCAGCCCACTGTTACATTCTGCATGTGGCAAACTTTCGAAAAGAGGCGGTGCTTAGATTGGCTGCCTGGCGTTTTCTCTCTCTCTCTCTCTTTATTTTTTTTTTTGTTCTCACTTGCAACCCTGTGGACGGGCAATCTGTTGGCTATCTCGATCGCTCTATTTCACTCACTCTAGTTATATCCCTCTCACTCGCTGCTGTGGCTGCGCTGCAAGATATATATGTATCCTTGATGTCCTTGTTGCAAGTGTTTCCGAACAGGTTGTTTTTGTCGATTTTTTGGCAGCACCAGCGAGATTGTCTGAATATGTATTCATGTTTTGTGTCGCCGTTGTTGTTGCTGTTGTTCGTATTTTGAATATATGTTGCGCGTAGCTTTTACATATTGTATGAGAGCACATAAACACACACACACACACACACACACATACACCCATTGTAGAGGGTCTCCAGTAGGAGACTGTGGGGCGCAAAAAGATTTTGCAAACTAAAATATTTATCCGTCTGCTTGTCCATATACATACATACATATATGTATATATATATATATATATATATATATATATATGCATACTCTATATAAAAATGGGAAAAAGGCAGCTCTCAACTGTCGACCATTGTCCAGTTACAATGCTCAACAAACCAACAACAATTACAACAAATTGTGTAATGTTTTCCGTTCGCTTTTCATCTCGCTCTGCCAGCCGAGCTTTTGCACTTTTTGCACTGTTATTCTGTTCTCTAGTCCTTTTTCAGCCGGATGTGGATACTGCTAGGGCAAAATATGTGTCTGTTATGGCCACGTTATGTTAGCCATGAACAATGCCCAGTACTCAGTACTCTCACAATTTATTGAAATTCCCAGCATTTCATATTGCAGTTCTTACAGTTGCTGTTGTTTTTGTTGTTTGTCTGCAGTTGGCAATTTAATGTGTGCATATTTTCAGGTGCTAATTGCTCCACTCGCCATATGAGTTGAATTTTTAATTAAAATTTATAGCTACCACTATCTGTATATTTTTGTGTGTATGCTTGTGTGTGTATTTATTTGAGACTATTATAATTCGAGTGGTCGCCATGTTTTCTGTCGACACAAAATTAATATTTAACACATGATTGCCTTCGGCATTGGCATTTTATTATATAAAAAAAATTTTAGCTTATAATTAATTAATTGCCGGCAGAACTATTAAAGCTGTACCCAAAATGGTTATTACTCGTTAAATAGTTAAGAATTTAAAAAAAGTGTCCACTTCCAATTTACCACGGTGTTCTTAAAGATTAATTGATATTACTCTTTTGGAAATACTCGAAATTTTTAAAATGATTTGACCTAAGAACTAACCTAATAATTTAATATTTATTGTTTTCATTAATCTTTTAGGTTTAAATTTGTGTTTGCCCTTGCGATTTTTGTTTTTCTGATCTTATTTTTATCTCATAAAAAAAAAAATTTCGAATTATTATTATACCCTTTTGAAATAATAACCAATTGAATATATAATAGGCCGAAGGAAGCGTCTCCGACCCCATCAACTATATATATTCTTGATCAGCATCAACAGCCGAGTTGATATAGTCCGTTTGTCAGAGATCTCACAGACTATGAGAGCTAGAGACACCAGATTTGGAACAAGTTTATTTAAAATTATCGTTAACTCTTTGTGTTCCCGATATACACATGTGATCGATAGCAAGATAATTTTGAATTTAGAAAACTTGGAAATGGTGACTTTAAGATTATAGACAATTTAATCTGTATTAAGTCTGTGACATTTTTTATTGAAATCGGTTGAGAAACACCGAATAAATATATGGATCATTGAAGTATGCAGTACACACTTACACGCACACACACTAATACTTGCAAGCACTGACTGTACGCGTTAAGTATATGGTTCAAGGCACAATTGAGTCGAGATTTCTTGACTACACACTTACACGCACACACACTAATACTTGCAAGCACTGACTGTACGCGTTAAGTATATGGTTCAAGGCACAATTGAGTCGAGATTTCTTGACTAGAACCTTCTTAATTGTTTTATGTAGCATCCTTTTTTACTGCCAAGTGTTAATACTTTATATTTATTTTAGATAGATTTTCCATGTTACTTAACCCACCAGAAAAAAGACCTTGCCACGCACATATGTGGCACGTGACTGCAATTTGAGTGTCAAGTGTAAATCGCAACACATTCGTTGGCATTCACCCGAAATCAAGTATATTCAGTGAAAATTAACGCAAATTTACGATTTACAAATCGAGCACAAAATTTTCTAAGGCCAAACCCAATTGCTTATCTACCCTTGAAGATCTTGTAGACAAAAACAAACTGATGAACTGTGTTTGCCCTGTCAGTTTGAGCATGACAGAGAGGGAGGTGGGAGGGTTGTTTTAGTTTCTGTTGTTGTCGCTGTCGATACATCAAACTGCCAAGTGACAAAGTGATTTCCCCGGCCTGAGCTTAGCCCATAAAGGCGTGAAATTGCCTTTGTGTTATTAAGTCAAGCCGCCAAAAGCCGACAGGGGTATGTAAGAGAAAGTGGAAGTGCCAAGGGCGAATACAAACTGGCTGTGTCTTGGAAAAGAGAATTGAAAACTTAGATGACAATCTACGGACTAAGTTTTCGAAAGGCAGCTACGTGCTCCTTATGCCGTGTTTCTCTTTGGCGGTTTTAATTACCGGCAAAAGATAAGTAAAATGTAAATGCTAATTGTTTCGAGCTGCAGCTGGGAAGTTGGTGGGAGCAGTTGGCACTAGTACATCCTGGAGACAGGCGACACCTTTTCTTACGGTTATTGTTAATGGTAATGTCTTGCCTGACTGTCTCGTAATCTCAGCGGTGTTTTGTGTGGCAAATGAAACAGCTTCTAGCTGCCTAGCTGTTCTGTCGGAAGTTGGCTGCTTAGAAAGTTTCCTGCCAGTGCAGATTGCATCGAGTCCTGAACCTTCGTCCTGTGCATAATATCCTTCGTCCTGCACTTGCCACGGCTCGCTTGCAACCCTTGTTTGCATCATAGTAAAGTGTCCCTGGAGTATGTGTTTGCTGGTTTTTTGGTTCAATTTATAGTCCTCGTCGGTCTCGGGTTCAATCAAGTGCTTTTCGCGCATTAAATAAAAATTCGAATTGGATTTCAGAGCAGAGCACCTAATTTGAGGGGGGTTGGGTTGTGTTGGGAATGGTGGTTGTTGTTCTTGGTTCCTCATACTGCCCTGTTGCTGTTTGTTTAAATACCGTGAATAACATGTGGTTTTTTTCGAAGCATATGGCAAGGACTTTGTCACTATTTAGACGGCGTCTGTTCGGTCTTGTTCTCGTTCAAATCCTCCAATTAGACTGTCATTCATTTAAACGGATTAAAAATCCAGCACAAGGGTCGCTAACAAGGCCTCTGGGCCGTTCTGCTGGTGGTGGCTCTTGCGGTTTAGTGAGGTGAAGTTATAGTTAATGCTCAGCACCAAGCACCAATCGACTGAGCTATGCGGATTAGAGCTCTTGTTTTGGTTACGAAATCGCCTCATGACAACAATTGTAGTTGTTGTTACTCTTTTCGATTCGTTTGCTGGCATCGTGTGCGTTCAATCAGCATGGTGGAAAGTAGTTACAATCAAGCTCAACAATTTTTATGCTGTCATATGCAAAATGCCAACGAGCATTCGAATAATTCAGTCTCTGACTCGGCACTTGCACTTGCCTGCCTGCCTGCTATAAGCCCAGCATTTGAATGTTTGCCATTGCTGCCACCTTCCATTCTCCCACTCAAATTGTGGCTTTATCTAAAATGCTTACGCTCGAGAAGCTTTCAATCGAGTGGTGCATAAATATTAATGTGTTCGTCGCCAACGGATGTGGCAATACGTGTGTATTCCAAAATACTTGCCTGCATGCGAATAATTTCTATATGTGGTAAAATAACAGCAACAATCCTTGCAACAATTGCTGGTTGCCAGGTGCTAAATTCAGCATTGAGGCTTACAGCCAGAATGTCAATGGTACTTCAGTTTGGCACTGAACAAAACCCGGAAAAGGAACAGGAATAGCTACTTATAGGTTCTTCAGTTTTGCTTTCTATATATATATAAATACAAGTGGGTATAACAATTTGAACGTACCGTAGCGTATCTAACAGATTGCATATCTTTAATTCATTTTTAGTTTACTGTTGTGTTGAGTTATTATACCCTGATCCCATTAAAAATGGGAAAAAAGGGTATCATGAAGTTGTGCAAAAGTATTTAACGGGCAGAAGGAAGCATCTCCGACCCCATAAAGTATATATATTCTTGATCAGGATCGATATAGCCATGTCCGTCTGTCCGTCCGTCCGTCTGTCTGTCTGTCCGTCTGTCCGTCTGTCCGTATGTATGAGTCAACCGATCTCAGAGACTATAAGAGCTAGAGACTCCAGATTTCAAACTTAAGCTCGCCTAATCCCTAGGCAGTACAAATTTGTTTTCGATTTTCGATAACTCATCCCGTTTTCAATATACACATGGGATCGATAACAACAAAATCTTGAATTTGAAAAATCTTTAGATGGCATTTAAATTAATAATCAAAATAATAATAATCTGTGAAATTTTAATAAAAATCGGTTAAGAAACACCGGAGATATGGGACATTGAAGTTGTGTATGCAGTATGCAGTATGTGCGTACATACAAACAGACATACTTGCAAACACTGACTGCACGCGTAAGGTATAGGGATCAGGGTATCGTCTAGTCGGGATTTCTCGACTAGAGCCTTCTTACTTGTTTTTAAAAGGTAATATGACCGTTTCGTGATTTTTTCTAAAAAAAATTAAAAATGCTATCCATTTTTTTAGTTGATAAAAAATTAAATTGTATTTTTGTTAAAGATATAGTTCTAAGAAAATAATGAAAATATAAGCAAAACAAAAATGTTGATGTACAAATATGATATTGATAAAAAGTTTAAATACAATTTTCGCAAATGTAAGAAGCTTGAATGCACATTTTATTGTTCAGTGTCTTATAAAACATAATACACTTTTCAGTACAATAACTTACTTTTCATGAATAAAACATAATACACTATTCAGTACAATAACTTACTATTCATTAATAAATAAATCTAGATCAGAATCTTTCCATTTAGGTTTTACCAAAAATATTATATTTTTAAGTTCCATACTTCTGTAAGTGTATTTTACATATTCCATTAATCTTAATTATATATTTCTGACTTAAGTTATGTAGGGTATTCATATTTCGTCGTTTCACAATGCTTATCCCTGATTTTTTTCAAGCATATTTTTTAGCAAGTGGGCCACCAACATTTGTTGAGTGCGAATCCTTGAGCTGTTTCGACTGCCTGATGCGGATGTGCAGCGTATGCTCAGCGAAGCTGCACAAATGAAGCGACCGCTAAGTCACCACCATCAGACCAGACCAACGACCAGACACCATTATTACCACCACCACCACCAGCAGCAGCAGCAGCAGCAGCAGCAGAAGTTGGTTGACTCAGGCTCAGACCCGAATCGAAGTGACCCGCATTTAAAGTTGCACAATACGTTTTCTGGTGCCATAAATTTTGGACCCTGTGCAAACGAACCTGTTTCTATTTGGTCCTTGTTGTGTTGTCTTCTGTCCCTGCAATCAGATTCCGATCTAATCAGAGCATTGCATAGCGGGATGCGTCCCGGTTCTAATTGCGTTCAGTTCAGTTCAACTGTGCAATGGAAATGATGAAAACTACCCTTTAATAAACTACATTCAGCACTTTGTAGTTGACAAACACAACACAAACATCTGTGCAATTTTGTCCAGGCGTAATAGCAACAGGATCAGGATCGGGGGATGCCCACACCCTCAACGTTTAAAAAGTGTTTAGTTTATGGTCCATTGATGGCTTTGTTAACTTGCCGAACAGCTCTCGCGTCATATATCCTCATGAATCTTAATACTTGCTCGATTCAAATACACGATTCACAATTCTCAATTGCAACCCTGTGCGCACCTTACGTTTTTCGACATTTTCGATCTGTCCGGGGCGGTACTGAAAAGAGGGCTGAGTGTTCTTGGTTTTGAATTGAACTGAACTGAACGAAACTCACACTGGGGTCTGCCAGTCTGGCTTTAATTATGCTGAAAACCACAAAATGCTGTTAGTGCAGCATTTTTTGTGTTCGTTTCCAATTCGAAAATGCTGACATATGCGTGGAAAAATGTGCGACGCCGCGGGATTCCCTTCTATTCCGTTTCAACTTTATATAGAGCCTGAGACTTGTTGTTCCCGTGGGTGCCTTTCGCTCTTTGACTATCTGATTGGAACTGGACTATTGCTAGGCATCGCAACCCATCGCAACAGCTTGACAAGTGAGTTGTACATCTAATGTGGCATCAACATATGCTGAGTTTTGGATCAGCCCTCAGTTTAGTCGAAAAATCTAAGCGACCGTGCATTTATCAGTTGTGGCTGTGTCTGATGAGAGATTGTCTTCTATTCTTTTCCATTTAGCACCATTCAAAATTGACTTCATTTAAGATTGGCATCTGCGTTTTGAAACAATGCTATTACTTACATTCTGGGTCTTTGTTTAATGAAAATTTCTTTTGGATTTGAACAAGATATATATATTTATTTTGTAGGGTAGATTTTAAATTAGAGTTAAATGGATTTTTTTTTTTCAAACTCAAATTTATTGGCACAATTTTACGGAACCTTAAGATGTAACACCACTGTAATCATTCGTTTCCAAATCCAATATTTTCAAGATGGTGAAAAAAAATCCTGAAAATAAATGCTTCTAGTGAACTAAGAACATTTCCCAACCGGATATTCTAAAAGTGAGTACTATCGACCTTAGCATAAGTTTACTAAAGGTTTGGAGAAGAATCTTAAGCAAAAAAAAATTTTAAGAAAATGAAGAAAAAACCAAAAAAAATCTAGTTTAAGAATAAAAATTTTTGTTTTCTGTTTTATTTTTATACCCTGATCCCATTAAAAATGGGAAAAAAGGGTATAATGGTTTTGTGCAAAAGTATGTAACGGGCAGAAGGAAGCATCTCCGACCCCATAAAGTATATATATTCTTGATCAGCATCAACAGCCGAGTCGATATAGCCATGTCCGTCTGTCTGTCCGTCTGTCTGTCCGTATGTATGAGCCAACCGATCTCAGAGACTATAAAAGCTAGAGACTCCAGATTTCGAACTTAAGCTCGCCTAATCCCTAGGCAGTACAAGTTTGTTTTCGATTTTCGATATCTCATCCCGTTTTTAATATACACATGGGATCGATAACAACAAAATCTTGAATTTTGAAAACTTTGAGATGGCATTTAAATTATCAAACAAAATAATGACAATTTGTGAAATTTTTATTAAAATCGGTTAAGAAACACCGGAGATATGGGGCATTGAAGTTGTGTATGCAGTATGCAGTATGTGCGTACATACAAACACATATACTTGCAAAAACTGACTGTACGTGTAAAGTATAGGGATCAGGGTATCGTCTAGTCGGGATTTCTCGACTAGAGCCTTCTTACTTGTTTGTCTATGACAAATGTTTAAAGATTTATTGAGTTAAAGCAAAATCATAAGTATTAAATAATAAAATCAATATATTAAGTCTTAAAGTAAGTAATAATCAATTCCAGTTTATGTGTCATACACATAACTGTCATTCAAAGTATTTATAGCCGATCTCTTGAATGAATTCTGCTTATTATCTAAAGCAGCAATCAATGATTTCTCTTAATTCTCTGTGGCATTGTTCATTTTATTTTCATATCATTAGTTCAGTTTTGTGTTTTGCTGCAATTGGTTTTACCTTCATTTTACAAAATGTTCATTCGTGTATTTTCTTTCGAGGGCATTATCATATGTAATGACGCTGCTGATTTGGTTTGCTATTTGGCGCGCAAGTTCAAACACCTTGAACAAATATTTTACTTTATGGGGACTTCCCCCGACTGCTGCTCTTCTCTTCGTTTGCTGTTGATTTACGAAAATCGAATCTTGAATTAATCATGCGGAATAAATTTACTTTACATTTGCTATAAAATGTGTGCAAACAGCAGACAAGAACTTCAACAAATTGATAGAAGGAGAAAGAAAGAAACACATTTCTTCAGTTCAGTTGCGATTTTCGCATTTATTTAGTTTTCTTAACGCCAACTTTTCTAATAATTGAATTAAAATTGCAACTTCATTTCCATTTGGTGCTGCCTCCAAGCGTATAAATAATATTCTATTTAATTCCAATTCGGATCGCAAATCGAACGCGAAAACAGCCAAGTTTATGACAGCTACCAAAGATTTACGTTCGTGGCTTTCGGCTCGGGAGTTAAATAATACATTTTTTCGGGGTGGATTAAAGCATAATTCCATTGTCATGGTAATTTATGAGCTTAGTTCGCCATTGTTGTCATTGTCTCGATTTTTGTCGGTTGTTGTTGTAGCCACATAGTAGTAGTAGTATTGTTTTGTTAGTGTTGCCAAAGCTGCGCATTTGTAGATTTTTGCAACATTAGCGCAGAATTAGCAATTCACTTATGGCATCCATTATGTGCAAGGATTTGCCCATATGTGTCAGTTGAAAAGGAATATGAAGGATATCATCCGAATGCTCTCTCTCGATATGTTTACTGCAAATGGACTTTCGCAATTACACCAAATGTTTCGCATATCTTTTGCTAAATGCCTTTTAAACTGGGTCACCATTTGAATGAAGTGTTAACTGCTGTTTGAAAATCGCCCCCGGGTGGGGGTTGTTTGGCGGTTTATCACATATGCGCATATATTTCATTATGTAAACTTTCTAATGGTTTGCGTTTTTCGGAAAGGAGGGTTTATATGGTGTTGATTGGCTTTTGTGGTTATCTGTCGTATAGGATTTGGCTATGCGATTGAAATTTTATTAAATTTGTATTTTATGATATTTGCAATGCATTAAGTAAATCCGCTATACTTGGGATATTGGTGCTTTACTCAATATAACATAATAGCTTATGCAGTTTTGATTTGTTTTGTGTATTAATACAAAATTATTAAGCATTTGGTCTGATGATCTTATCTGCAAAGCTCCACAGATTTATTTTCCGAAAGTAACTGTAGATAGGACACAAAAGAAATTCAAAAAAAAAAATCTTAAAATCTTAAAAATCGGCACAGTTCTTCTTTTTAAATGAATTATTTTTTTTATATATATTTGTTTCGTTCGTCTCGCCTTTTTCCACTTAATTCCACTAGAATTAAGCGATAAGCTTACCCAATATGTTACATTTATGAGGATGAAGAAATCTAAAACAAATATAGCTATTTTAACCTTTAGTATAATTCAGCAGGGCAAAGTTGATTTAAAATAGCTAGTTTAATATACCTAACATACAAAATTACAAGCAAGTAAGAGAGCTCTAGTCGAGAAATCCCGACTAGACGATACCCTGAACCCTCTACTTTACGCGTACAGTCACTGCTTGCAAGTATTAGTGTGTGTGCGTGTACGTGTGACTACATACTTGACTTAACTTCAATGTTCTATATCTCCGTTGCATCCCAACCGATTTCAGTAAAAAATATCACACATTGTCATTGTGTCGTTGTTATCGATCACAAGTGTATATCGGAAAAGGCAATCGGCATTTAGCGAAAATTTGAAATAAACTTGTACTGCCTTGAGCTTGGGAAAGCTAATGTTCTAAATTTGGTGTTTCGAACAAGTAAGAAGGCTCTAGTCAAGAAATCCCGACTAGACGATACCCTGAACCCTATACTTTAATCTTTTAATCTCTTAAACGCCATCTCAAAGTTTTTCAAATTCAAGATTTTGTTGTTATCGATCCCATGTGTATATCGAAAACGGGAAGAGTTATCGAAAATCGAAAACAAACTTGTACTGCCTAGGGATTAGGCGAGCTTATGTTCGAAATCTGGAGTCTCTAGCTCTTATAGTCTCTGAGATCGACTAGATAGCATAGAAACATGTTCTCAAACGATAGCGATACTAATACATGATGCAAGAATATACATCGGATATGCCTCCTTTTATGCGTTACACATTTCACGACAAATCCAATAGTTTTCAGAAGAGTTTCGAGCATACCTTTGCAATAGTTTTCAGAAGAGTTTCGAGCATACCTTTGCTAACACTTTTAACACTTGCCATAACTTAAGACTTTTGCGTGTTTTCTTTAAATAAAACTTTTTTTATTTTGTCGATCGTTTGCTTTGTGCGCTAAGTGCTAAGTCTGATGAGAAGACTGAACGAAGACTAGGCAAAATGTATTAAGGCACTCGCTCAGCAATTAAAATAATTAGAATAACATTTGCGAACAACATTTGTCTTAAAGCGAATATGAGCCAAACGGCATTTACATTTATTTAATTTAAGTATTTTATGCGTCCTGCTCCAAACACCAATCAAACATTAACAAATGCCCCTCAGACTTAAAATATAGCAGCAAAACTAAACTGCTCGTAAATGATTATTATATTTATAAAAAAAAAGGTTAAGGGTTGTTAAATATTATTCCTTAATTTTGATATTGAATCATTTATATAATCATTTCATACTAATAACCAAAACTAAAACGCATAAGAAATGATTATGCCCACTCCAGATTATGCCCATAATCAGTTTGTGTGATTTAAGCCATGTTGTATGACAATAACAAACACTCAATAACATATCTCAAATATTTGACCAAGTGGTTAAGATTGCGCAACCACCGAAACCCAACCCAGAAACAAGTGGATTACGGGGTTACATATTCAATGTACTACCAAGAGCGGAGAAATTCTTGCCACATTCGCATAATCCCAAGCAACGCCTGTCACGCTACTTTTGCCTTTTGCGTTTTGCATTTGTTTTTATGATTATTGTTTGGATGACGCTCTTACTCTATGCCCTTCCACTCCGCCTTCTCCTCATCTCCTGCCTAATAAGTGAAATGTGTTTTTCGGCCTGAGTATTGAATATTGGTCAGGGTTGTATAGCCCATTCCCATTCCCATTCCCACTCCCACTCCCAACCCCCATTCTGCCGTTCTGTACACTCGACTACATTTGTCAACACGCAGTCTCAACAGTTGTTGCCGATTATCATTTTGACATTCGCCTCTCACATTTCTCATTTCTCATCTCCCATTTTGCATTTATTGTTTCCCTTTTCTCAGCTCTTTTGTCTTATGTCTTTTGGCATTGCTTTGCTGCTACTTTTGCTCTTTCAAGGGGTATAATAATATAGTAAAAGGAGAAGTCTTTCCCGGCTTAGAGTCAAGGTCATCCGAAATTATTTGATATCCAAGCTTACGGCTTTTTTTTTAGTTAAAAAAAATGTACAAATATTAGATAACTGTTAGCTACTTTTCAAAACTCTTTGCTTCCTTATTTCCTTAAACTAAGCAATAAGTAGTATACAACTAGCAAAGTTTTTTTTGTCAAACATATGTCTATCATTCATTAATTGTAATGTTGTATTGGACAAGTGACTTAAAAAGTATAAAAAAAACACAATAAAGATATCAGCTATGTGTGTATTATATCTGTTCATATACATATTCTATAAAAGGGCATTCAATCTTCGGCACGCCAAAAATAATTAAGTATTGTTTCTTGTTGTTGTTTCGTCTTCCCCTTGGTTGCGTTTTGTGTATTTGATTTATGCATTTTTAAGCGTTTCGCTTATTGTTTTTGCTTACAACAGTATCTTAATATCTTCCAGATACAAATGCAAACCCTTCCGGATGCCTGATGCTGATGTTGTTGCTGTTGCGATTGCTACCACGCGGTAATTTGTTGATTTATTGTGCATTCTCCTTTGATTTCAATTTAAATTTCTCCGTTCTAACCTCCCCCTCCCCCTCCTTTCCGATCATCACACTTAAGAATCTATGAACGCCTTTCATATAAGCTCTGTGTTGCATAATTCGCTTACCGTTAGTGTTCATTATTATTAACATTATTATATTATTCTCGGGCATTGTTGATGTTATTGTTGTTGCTATCTATGCTCGTTTGTCATGCTGTGTGCGTTTGCTTAAGTTTTTGCACGCTTCGACGCCAAAGCTTCCTTGGCGCTTGGCCACACAGCCCCCGCATATCTTGCCACCTATTCGCTTGCCTTGGGTAAATTGAATTGAAAACGTGCTGAAGCGTTAAATGCTCTGTGTCAACTGTTGCCAATCCTGACTGACAGTCGACTGCTCTCGTCCTTTTGCCAGTCTGCTGGTCTGCCGGTCTCTCAGTCTGACCTGTCGACATATGAGAATATGTAACCTCAGCACAAGCTGGTCCAAACATGCTGTGGATGGATATGGAGATGGGGATGGGGATGGGGATGGGGATGGGGATGGGGATGGGGATGGGGATGGGGACGGGGAAGGGAGTTTGAACGAACATGTTTAAGCTTCTCGCAAAACTTAGAAGTGGCCGAGCGTAATTAATGCGAAATTGCATTTACTCAGCGTTTCAACTTATTTCGAAAACTGACCTGCTGCATGATGCTTATTCTACATTTACATCACGTTTCGTTGTTTATCTTACTGAGATTTGCACAAAATCTGTTTGCACCTCAAAACTTTGTCGGTTTCTGTTTAAATTTGTTTTTCTCCATGTGTTTTGCTTACGTTACGTGACGTTGTGCTTCTATTGGGCATCATCTTTGCTGTAGGTGGCGCTTTTAGTTATCGCCATCTAGCGTCGAACTTTATTGGTTCACAAATGAACGTTAGTAGTTTCAAAGCGTGTTTCAATAGATGGCGCTTTCGACATGTCGACATCCTGCGGCAAGATGTTAAAACAAAAGTAAAGACTTTTAAAATTAAAAAAATAAATTCTGAAATAAATTTAAAAATATACTGAGCTAATTAAAGTAACATGTTATTGTGTGCAAAATGTATAAAATTTATAAAAACATTTATAAAAAAAAAAATATATATATATATTTATAAATAAGGCAAGCATATTTAGATATTTAAAGTCACAACATTTATTATTCATTTTTGTAGAAGTTCCTTTTTGTATGCTTTGCCTTTTTTGATTCACAAATGCTGTCAACCTGCCTTAATGTGAGTTTCGTTTTCATTGCTGTTGGTGGATGATTTTTAGTCTCCCAAATGGATATGGTATGGTAAGGGTGGGGATTGGGACTGGGACAAGGCGACAGGAAACAAATAGACAAAATGCAAACTTTAGTTTTAGTAGTTTTTTGGCGCCACAATTCCTGAAACGCGTCGCCATTTATCCCAGCTGCAGAGAAATATTCTGTGATATTTCTCTTGGCTCTATATCCTGTTTATATATGTGTTTGTGTATGCATTTTTAACGTTTATTGGTATGAGCCAAGTGGCTTTTTGGACAAATGACAACGGTTTTGGCAAAATATTTGAAGAAGTTTCAATGGAGAAATTTGCGTATTTAGGCAACGAACACAGATTGCAACTATCTCCAGGCAATGTTGCTTGCAAATGTGACAGCAAGCAGCAGTTCACCCATTCTTAATCCTTACCATAGCTTTGCTTGTAATTCAATTTGTGGCGCAGTTTGCGGCGCAATTAAAGCGGTCACTTTACGACCTGTCCTCAATGTGCAGTAAATATGCTTGGCCAGCAGCCAACAAGGCGACTCTGTCTCGCATTCGTTCTGCAAATGTCCTGCTGCAATATTATGGCGAAACTGCTGTCCTGTCAACGGCTGGCCAAATTGATTGCATTCTCTGAAGCTGCTGCCACAAGAATGTCCTTTCAACGCATCTTGTGTGGGCGGCGGCAATTCCTCTGCTTTCCTTCCAACTCGTTCAGATTCTTGCCAACATTACTTTCAGTTTGCCATTGAGTTCACTGACATGCAAAACTCTGCTGCAAGTTGAGCTGAGCTCGTTGCGTCATCAGAGAGATTATATAATCGAATCTATTAGACTTCATTTGTATGATAATTTCATCGTATTTGACGACATCCCAATATGCATCTTAATTCCTATGTGTCAAAAGCTAACATATTCAGCACCTAAAAAAAATCATATAATTTGAGATGTCGAATTTTTGATGTAGCTGCAGTTGTACGAGTATATAGTATATCAAAACTAGTTACAACCTGAAATTATGTTTAAAATGTCCGAGGCGTATGAAAATCTTAAGCGCAGACACAATAAGGTTATTTAAATGTGCTTTTAATTGTATCGTTATCAAAGTGAAAAACAAACTGTAAAAATATTTTATATTTTATAAATGTATTTATTATATTACTTAAATGTTAAGAAAGCAAATGAAAAATTAAATTGAAAGGAATATTCTTACTTGATTCGAAACTGCTTTCAGTTCTTACAAATATTTTGAATTGGACCTTAAAAACGTTAAGTCTTATAGTACAGATTTGAGCTGCTTAATATGTGGTTAGACGTTATCGATAACTTCACTTCACTTGTCAGCTACGCAACAGTTCTACAAAAACGGTTGTTTAAGCTGCAGGTTTGCAAATTTACGTACTTTTCTACTACTTAACTACTAAACAGCAAACAGCTACCGATGAAAAAACTTATTGTAAGGATCAAGAAACGAATATGATTAATTGCCACTTTTTTGACTCTATAAGTTAAAGTATTCGCTAACTAAAAAAGACATTTTCGATAAGATAATTTATTAATGTGTGTATTTTAGTAAAAATCGGATTTAATCTAAAACTAATACACAACTAAGAAGCATCGAATACTGTAACTTCACGTTTATTAATCTATTTCTAATCCATTTGATTTCTTTTATATGTAAATTGAAAACCTTTCTAAGGCATAGAAATTAAATATCTTATTTAGATAAAACATAATGTAAAAAACAATAATAAATTGTTAAACGTTCGGGTCGAACTATAGAGACAGAATAGTACTACTGTTATTACCATTAAAGCTTTATATAACGGATTTAACTCATTCCTCCATTGTAACAACTAAACGCAAATAATTTCCAATTGTTTCTTGACCTATTTCTTGTGAAGTCTGTAAAATAGTAAAACTATTTTAAGGATCATCGAGTATCATAATTTAGGTCTAGATACCTTCAACTATACATTAAGACTGAGCTAGTGACGGAGGCTTTGTTGTTTGTAAGCGTTAGCATTCTCATGCTCACATTCAGTGGGCGGGTCGTGAGTGAAGGGGGCGCAGGGTGCGCCCATAAACAAGCACTCCGAGTTCCCGGTAACGATCCGAAGCTAATCGCCAGTCAGCCTCCGTTGGCCAGTTAGCCACTTGAAGTAGCCGCTGCTGCTGCTGCTGCTGCTGCTGTTGCAGCTGTTGATGCTGTTGATGTTGTTGATGCTTCTGCTTCTGCTTCTGCTGCCAAAACAAAGTCAGAGGTTAAGCACGTGCGTTCCATCCGTGGCAGCCCACAGGTTGCATCCATCGTCTAGCTGTGGCTTTGGTGGCTCTGGTGGCTTGTCTGGCTGGATCGCTGGATTACTGCGGTTGCCGCCTCTCGCCTTTTTGCCTTTTTTACGAGCTGCGCCACTCGTTTGTCTCAGCGCCCGCTTTGGGCCAATTATAACCTTGGCCTGCTGCCGCCATATCTCACATTTTCTGTCTTGTTTCTGTTTCGTTTTTTTTCTTCTCTGATTTTTTGTTTTCGGTACGTGGTCGGCAAATGATGAAGATGATCATTTTTGGAGGCACTCTGCACAGTTGCGAATGCTGTGATTCGTTTGGTTCGTGGTTCGTGGTTCGCGGGGGGTTCGGAGTTCGAGTTTGAGTTTCGGTTCGGCCTTTTGGCCTGGCGCCTGGTAAAATTTATAAACGCGCTGTGCGAACACCTCGCCACACGTTGGGGCGTCTCTGGTCTCTCTTTCTCTCTCTCTCTCTCTCTCTCTCTCTCTCTCTCTTTTGCTCTGTGTTCGTTTTTGGCCAACTCAACGACCTGGTAATTTATGATTAATATTACGCAGCCCGCAGACGACTGCAGAGTGCTTGGGCCGCAAAACGATGTTGTTTTGGGAAAAATCGGCGCGTACCATTTTTGGCAACCCTCCTGTTGTGTTTCATATTGCAGTTTTTTCGTTTTATTTTTTTGTTTCTCTTTTGCGTTTTGGCATGCCAGCGGAAAGTATGGAAGAAAGAGAGAAAGGCTTATGAAGAGTGGGTAAAAAGTGGGACGTTTAAGGGGAGATCATGTCAACGCTTCGCTGAGCTTGAGTTAGCCTTCTGGCAACTGTTTTCAGCCTGGTGATTTTCGATTTTTATTTTTTTGCTGTTTTTTTTTTTAATTCTCTTATTTTTTCTATACCCTGCTTTATTTAAATTGGCTTAACAAAGTGGTTTAAATTGAGACTCATAAAATGATTTTGTGTAATAAATTAAGGTTGTTTTCGTTGTAAGTCAAGGACAAAAAACAATTAAGCATTCGTAGATTTTAGTAACTACGAATTTTTAATGTTGCAAATATTTATTCTGAATATTTTATCGACATAAAAAATAAGTTTCGAAATGTTCTACTTTATAGAATTAAAATTATTTTTATCAAATCTTCTGTTTTTGCTCCTACAGCACGAACAATTTCACCATTTAGAATGTTCTTAGATAAAGTAAGAATTGATATTAAGGTCTATAAAGACAAAAAACAAAAAACTTTAAGTTGGTGAAAGTTAAAATTAAAATAATAACTTTAGGCATAGTCGACTATGTTATTGACTGTTTTTCAACTTACAATGAATCCTAGACAACATACGAGATAGGAAACCCAAATCTGGAATATGTCTTATCGCTTGCGTTACAAATCATTAATTCAAATGTTTATTTATTAGCTCTGCCTGCTCTCAACATTTTTTGCAGTTTTTTTTTATTTTTCTGACCTTAACAGGATTTTTTTGGAAAAAAGTCATTCTAAAATTAAGGTCAAATGATCTTGAATTTAGAAATTTTTATTCGTTAATCTTAATGTTGATTTGTATACGATATATAACTAAAATAATTATAAAATACTTAAATGATAATAAATTAAAAATTTTTAATTTAAATCAGAAAAATATATACTTAAATTTAGTAGAATCCAGCACGAATAAGTATGGACCTTTTGGACATACGAATTTTTATTCTTAGAGATAAATCATATATAAAATGCTAAACTGTTTTAGTTTGGGCCCTATAGCCCTGTCCTAGATAACTATATTACCTAAGAAGCTGCATAAATTATAATACAATGTGGGAACCGTTGGAAAATGTTTACAAATATTTCAAGCCGCAGCTCTCATCTTAAAAAAAGGCGATATTTGTGTATAGGGTATTGATTCGTCGCATAATTCACACATGTGCTTTAATTTTTTGCTCATGATATTTTTGTATTTTGTATTTTGGTCACTTTGATGCACTTCCTGGCGGCGCAGTGCTTAATTAAAGAGCGCGATTGCGGCGCTCATTTGACTGCGATGCGGGTCCGCTTCCTGGAAATCAAAGAAACAAACTTGCTAAATATTTCAGTTAACGCTTTGGTGGTCTTGGCCTATAATTTGCCAGACGATTGCAATCGTTTGCTTTGGGATAGACACAACTGGCTGGCTGGTGATCGTGCCAGCAAAACTCAAACCCAGTCCACAGTCCAGAGTCCTCAGTTCCAGCTGTATAAACAAGAGTCTCAAGTTGAAGCTCTCCTCTCAATCATAAATGAATCACGCGCAAATTGTATGGCCAGCCAAATGTGGTAGGTTGAGAGTGAGGAAGCAGTCAGGCAGTCAGGCAGCCAGGCAGCCAGGACACGCATCAGGCAACGGGAATTGCTGGCGCTGCTTAATAAACAATCATCAGCAGTAACTTGAAAGTGATGAAGGAGGTTGCAACAACATCAACAACAACAACAATAACAGCAACCAACCAACCAACCAACAAAAATAACATGAACAACAACACCAACGCCGCCTTCATCGTCATCGTGTTGCATGTCCATGTGATAATGATGATTTCACAACCAATTAAGCGTTGAAAGCCAAACACCGCCAGCCAGAAATTTGAGGTTAATCCTTTAGTATGCTGCAATTTTCGGGGGCCCCCACTTTGGAACGTGAGCAGAAGGCGGCAACAACAACCTTAACAACAACCTTAACAACAAAAACAACAAGGGCAATGAAGATCTGAGATCTCCGATCTCTGCTGATGGCGTTGATGCAGGCGGCTTCAATCAGCGCGCTCCGGTCACACACTTGGCGGCGTCTGTCGGCTAAGTGGAGTGTTGCTGTTGTTGTTACTGTTGCTGTTGCTTTTGCCTTTGCTGTTATTGTTGTTGTTGTTGTTGTTGTTGCTGTTGCTTAAGTTGAAGTTGTCGGGTCGGCAAACGCCACGGGAAATTATGGTGGCCAAACTTCCCAGACCGCAACTAATTTAACCAAAGTGCGAATTGGAGGAGTCGCAATTCGGAGTCAAACTTGAGTCTCAGACTTAGACTGAGACTCAGACTCAGAGTCAGAGTCAGAGTCAGAGTTACTACGATGCGAAAGCGAATCGAAATGAATAAGGTGAAGGCTCGGGCAGAGACAAACCAAAAACAGACCGCAACAAAGCTGCCGATGACGCTTGTTAGAAACGAGATGGGCACTCAGAAAAATAACTCGTTAATATTGCTATCTATTTAGTGGTAAAATTTGGAAATTTGTGTTTTCATCGTGATGAGAGTTTTCCGTTTTATTATGAAAAGTTAAAAGGAAAAACCTGCAATAAGGAGTTTTTTTTAAAACGGGTTTTGTTTATTAATGCTTTGTTGGTTGGAAAGCTGTATTGTATTGTAAAATGAACAAATTTTGGACTAAAAAAAAGTATACATTTAATTACTAAGTTGAATATCTTTTTGCGTCGAACATTTATTATTTAATATAAGATTTTGTATGATCGATAAAAGGAAAACGTTTCAATTATTAAAATCTGTTAAAGAATTTTAATATTAATTGTATAAAAAAAAAATATATTTCAATTTGAAAAAATTTTATTTTATTTTTTGGTTAAGTTTAAAAAGCAGGTGAAAACTTGCTGGCATTTAAAAATAGAGTTTTTGCGCGATTTTTATAGTTTAAAACTCATATTTTTTTGCTGCGTGTCGACTTACAGGAATAGGGATAGGAAACAGGGACCGCGACTGAGAATTATGAGAGCTGCGAATTTGTGAAGCGTGATGTGAGCAAGGGCGAGCAAAAAATGAAAGAAAAAGAATATAGCCAAGAGGGGTAGTGCTGCCAAGCGGGTCTTTACTGTAACTGCAACACGCGATCTTCACGTCGTGGAATTAACTCATAAATATAAATATAAATATAAATGTATTTTTATATGTATATATTATCATAGCTGAAAAACCTGTGCCTTCGTCTGTGTGTGTGTGTGTATGAATGTAACATTTCTGTTTGTTCTGTTTGTTTTTGTGTTTGCTCTGTCTGCCTTTTTGGCGCTTTTTCGTGTGGCACCTGTCGTCTGCTGTTGTCAGTCTCTACGTCGCTTGGTTTGTCTGCCTCGTTGGCTGATTGGCCTGCCGGCTGATGATCATCAAAACGAACTAACTGGCAGCCGTTGCCTTTAACAGATTTGTGCAATTAGCCAGGCCAGCGCCCAAAGGTTCTCCAGGGGGAGTACTTTACAACAACAACCACACAACCACAAAAAAATAAAAACAAATACTATTTGAGTCCATTGGGGACTTTTGATACTTAAGTACTACCATGTCTTCAACTATTATACAATACTACTACAGTAGTCCGTCGCACTTCAGTCATCATAAGTTGGTCTTGCTGACTCTCCACTTGTGTATCCGAAGCAGTCGAGCATAGTGCCATAAAGATACTCTCTACTGATTGCAAGCCAAGCAGCTATGAAAATGGAACACAATTTGACGCCCTATGTATGCATCAGATAAGAACAAATAACACGAACTATGATAACTTCGTCCACATCCACGAAAATTACTTTAAGGAATATTATTGCACAAACTAATTAATTGAAGACGTGCAAAATGAATGCATGAACTAACTAACTACTAGAGTTATGTCATTAAAATGTTTTATTCAAAAATATTCATTAAAAATATAACTAATAGATATTAAATATTTATCTAAGCTTGAAGGTGTTTAGTTTTAAATGAGTTAACATTATCTACAAACTAATATAGAAGTAATTTATTGATGATGAATAAGATTAAAGGAAATTTTTTTTGAATTTATTTATGATTAAATTAATTGTTTGTGTATTTCTTCAAAACAATAAAATACAGAATTACATAGTAAAAATATCCATTGAAATGAGTACTAAGAATAAAATCTCTATCAAGAAACTTAAAGCAAAATAAGCAAGTTGGTATTAGTAGCGATATTAGTTCCCTCGCCGAAGTTTAACTAAATCAAATCTCAAGTTTCTTGACTTTGCTTAAGCTTTGCTGTAAATTGACTCAAAGAAGAAGTTGCTCTGTGAAAAGAGGAATGCTTTGCAATGTAACAATCCAATTTTGATATCTACTCTACGTACGATTAAGCAAGTATTTTGTTGTGCTCATAATAATATTTGTATAACTTGATCATTTCTTTAGGGTACTTACTCATAAATACATATACTCGTATATATTTCCGTACTTTCGCAATCTTTTTTCACTTTCATGAGCAGCTTTGCTTTACTAGCAATTTCGAAACTTTAAGCTGTGGGAACTAAATTCGCTTCTGTATTTCACAGAGCCCTCAATCCTTTCCATATGTATGTGTATATGTATATGAATTAAGATACATTCATGTGTGTGTGTTTGTGTGCCGCACTTATGCACAATTATGGCTTTATTGTCTAAACTTGGGCACATCTATTTAAAGCCATCTCTGACGGCTCCACTTGGACCATCGCCATACACCAATAGCACCAACAACAGCAGCAACTGTTGCCGCCGCCGACGACGACGACAACAACATAGACTTAAAGCGTTGCATTTTCGGCTTGGCTTTCAATTGCGCCGCCGTAGCGGGCCTCCCTCTACAGCAGCGCCTCATCTCCTCCGCCTCCTCCCCTAGTCACAAGTCTCACAGTACTTTGTGCTGCGTCTGTTCGTCTCTGTTTTCATTGGTTTCATTGTTTCGTTGGCGGCCCTTCGTCATCGTCAAGAGACACAGTTTCACAGCAGCAGCAGCCAAAGCCAGACAACGTCGTCTACAGCGACTACCAATTTCAATTGCAGTGCCTCAAGTTCGAGTTCGAGCTGCAAGCTGCGAGCTGCGAGCTGCGAGTCCCAGTCTTAGTCTTAGTCCCAGGCACTGTCTGAACTGAGGACGAATTAACTTGTTTTGGTATAAACGGCGGCTATTTTGTAAGTTCATAAAGGATAAATTGCCAATTTTGGGATTTGAACTGGCGAATGTTTTGCGTGTCTGCCACAGCAGCGGAGCCCCCCTCTCTATCCCCACCTACCTCACCCAACTGCCATTTGCCATCTCCCATATCCCATCTTGCGGCTTCCAACTCCAACTCCATCGTTCATCAACCACTTACCATTTAGCGAACAAGGAGCCTTCATCTTTTCAGCTCTTCACTCTTTTAGCCTACAGATTTTTAGTCTGCGGTGCTATATTGAGTTTTCAATCTTTTGTTGACTTGATGTGGCCACCGAACGACTGCAGTTCACCTCCCTGCCTCTACTCTTTCTCTCTCTCTCTCTCTCTCTCATTCTCTGCCTCCCTCACTTTGGATGTCTGCGTCTTTAGGAAAACTGGCAGCCAACCTTGAGTTGCTTATTTAAGGCAGTTCGTCAATTTCTGATCGCTGCCCCGGCTCTGGTCAGAGACAATGCCCATTTGCCATGCCAAAACGCTAGCCACTGTGGCGGGGCAACTTGGTTCATATTGCTCTCCACTGCATTCACCTCCATGCTGCTCCTTTTGCTACTCCTTGCTCGGGCGGCATCGGCTCAAAATGAAACAAAACCAATTAAAAATGTTTCGTTGCACCCAACGAAGATGCGGCTACTGCGCTGGTGGGCATTCACTGACCACAAAGCGCCACTGGGTGTGTTGCTTATACCCTAAACTCAATCAAAATGGCTAGCAAAGGGTGTCATGACACTTAAATACACTTAATACTTAAAATTAAAACTTTTCTTTTTATTTGAAATGTCTAATTGAGAAGAGATCCAACTTGTAAATAGACAACATCTAAGTTTACATTCAACTATTTAAGATTATTTAGTATTTTAATTCAAAAATTAAGTATTCTTACTTTCTTTCCTGAATATGTAAACTTTTTTGGGTATAATTACTTTATAGAAGCATCGTACTAGGTATCAGCTAGTCGTGAACTCATGACTAGAGAACTGTTGCAGCTTGTTGTTGTTGTTCTTGCTGGTGCTTGGTTGACTGTTTGTTGCCTTTTGGCTGTGTTAGCCTGTTGATTGTCTTGGAGATATGCAAGCGCAGGCGCAACGCCGGCGCACAGTCTCCACGGTGGCAAGCTAACGAAAAGCGACAACAACAACAAAAAAGCAGCAGCAGCATTTTTTGGTCGCAGCTTCACAAACACACACACACACACACACACTAGGGAGAGAAAGAGAGAGGGAGAAACATACATTCTTCTGGGTCTCAGGTCTTCATTTTTAATGAAATTCTTAACAAGGCGCACAAAATGCAAGCAGCAGTCACTAACTAACCAAATCGCAGTCACAACTTGCAACAGCAACAGCAGCAACAACAAAAGTTAAGTGAAGTGCTCGGCTTGGTTCGGCTCGCCCGCCCGCCCATTTAGGGGCTGGGATGACTGCGACGGCGACCGCACACCGCGTTTTGGCCAACAGCCGAAGATGCCGCTCATTGGAATTCATTAAAAATGCAACAGAGTGTGTGTGTGTGTGTGTGTGTATGTGTGTGTGTGTGTGTGTGTGGTGATTGTATTGCCTGGGAGTCACGGGCAGACTGACCAACAAGCTGGCTGAAAATCCAGCAACAACAGCTTCACCGACACGAAATCTTATAAAACTACAACAACAACAAAATAAGAAAGAAAAATACGAAATAAAAACATTGTGCATGGAATGAGAGCAGCTCGAAAAATTTGCGAAATTAGTTCACAAGCCGACAACGGCAATGGGCGTAGGGCGAGAAGGAGAGTTTTTGGTAGAGGCAAAAGGATCGAGGAAGGAGGAGGGAAGAGGGAGCGGAGCGTTGCAGATGGTGGCCAAAGCATACCAGCGCCACTTTAATTTAGTCATCAGGTGATTTTTCGCGAGCTTCAAGTGAAATCTTTAACGTGACGCTGGAGATTGTTATGCTATGCGATCTCCAGACCACAGACCCGACCAGAAGAAGAGACCACAGGCGACAGCCGACAGAGATGGGCCAGGACTGCGGAGCATATTCTTCTTGTTGTTGTTGGCCCAACAACAGTGAACAGTAGCGTAGTGTGTGGGCAATTGGGTTGATTTTCTTGCCTTTTTATTTTTTTATTTTGTGTAACTTTTTGCTCTTTAATTTGTTTTATTTTTTTTTCGTTTTGGAGCAAGGTTTTGTGGCATTTTGAGAAAAACGTGTATTCCCATAGCGCTGGTCTTGTTTGATCATAATCAAAGTTAGAATAACATATTTGGATACAAATTCATAGAAATATTCTAAAGTTGTTAATTAATTTGTGTAATTTTTGTTGAAAAATTTAATAGATTTCTAAAATGCTAATTTTTTGACTACTTATGGACGTTTTTGAAAAGATAACATATATAATAAATATATCAGGTATTGGTTCGAATATTAAAATTTATTTAGTTCTATAACATTTTCAATCATTTTTATTATGACAGATAAAACGTAATAACATTTAAAAGGCTTTACAGTTGTTTTTTTTTAAACATTCTATTGAATAGTTAATTAATTAATTAATTAATTTTAAATTTGTCATTTCTTTAATATTTTTTCTTTTATGAATTCCCTTGTATTACAAGAATCGTTATTTCTCCAAATAATTTTAAGACAAGCTAAAAGCTAAAGTTCGATGCTAAAAATTCGATGCAAAGAATAAAACTTAACCGGCCCTGGACATAATTTGGTTATATATACTTTATTAAAAAAAAGGTAAATAAGATATGTTATTGGATTAAATTAGTATGTATTAATTCAATGAATAAATAACAATATCAAATGGAACTTTGCAAAAAGTATATGCACACACTTTTTCAATACAGTTGCATTTCATGTAATATGCGTGTAGAAATTAGTCTTATTACTTTGATTAAGCAAGTTCGTTGGTTATGGAAGTTAATAGCTTTGAAAAAGTGCACATTCCTCTGTTCGTAACAGTATCTGGATAAATTTCTTCAACGCTAGTTGATTAGCCCGAGTAATAAAAATATCTGGATTGTTATGCGGTCAATTGTTTACTTTTTGCAGCAATTGATTTAATTTGCTGGCACTTGAGGATCAGACAGTCAAACGTTTTGCAGCAGTAACATTTCTCAACTCGATCCGCACAAGGAGAAATGGGTTGAGATGGGGGGTGACTCTGAACTAAATGTTCAGTGGACGCCGCGCAGTCTAGAGCAATAATAACAACAATAACAACAACAGCAGCAGCAGCAACAAGAGCTCTTCATATTGCATTGAAGGCTGTCTGGTTTGGGGCAGCCTTCTAGTGGCAGGCTTATCAACAAATGCAACAGCAGCAGACAGAAGACAGCAACAGATATTTAGAAGCTAGCAGAAGAGGCGATGCACTTCCAGACTGTTGCATCCAAAAGAGCGAGTCTGCTGCCTACCTGTCAACTTGACTAAGCACTGAAGCTGGAGTCGCGGTTAAAGCTGTTGAAGCTGTTAAAGCTGTTGCTGGTCATGTCATGGCTGGCAACGTTGAAATATTTGACCATAACAAGTTATTTACTATGACGATGACGATGGTGATGGAGTTGGAGATGGAGATGAAGATGGAGATGAAGATGGAGATGAAGATGGCGATGCTTGCTGCTAGGGGGTAGCAGCTAATGTAACTGCAACTGCAACAGCCTCAAGGACGGCCAGCCTGCCCGCATTCCGCACGTGTGGAAATGGGAAAAGCTCGTTGCAAATTGTTAGCTATTTTGTTTAGGAAGTGCGCTGCAAAAACTGGTAGCCAGCGGCAATAACAACATCAGCAACTGCAACAACTTCAACAACTGCGGCAATATGTTGCTGCAACATGATGCAGACAAACTTCAATAAGCCAGGTGGCTAGCGGCGGTCATGCAACTTGTCGTTAACAGCAACAGCCACAGCAACAGCAACTTTGGCAACTGAGGCAGCTGAGGCAGCTGAGACAGCAGCAACATCATTACGAGCTACGTTTAATGACAAGATCAAGCTCAGATCAAACTTGCCCCAGCTCCGGGTCTGCCCACAGCCTCGAGAGTGTGTGTGTGTGTGTGGTTGTATGTGCTTGTGTGTGTAGCAAATGTTGTTGATGCTGCTGCTGCTGTCTGATGATGATGAACGTAGAGTTGGTTAACAAAAAAATCTAAAACCAGCTTCGGTGTGGCAGCAGCAGCAAACACATCCCACCTGTTGTTGTTGTTGTTGCTGCTACCGTGAATTGTTCACAAGTCTAGTCGACCGCCATCGTCGTCATCGTCATCGTCGTTGTCGTTGTCGTTGTCTGCGTCGTCGTAGTGTCTGGGAAGTCAGTGTGTATATTGTACGCCTTTGTGGCAGTCATGGGAATTATTGTTTATTGGCGTTGGCCACGGTTAGCCACAACAGCGGCAACACCAACACTAACAACAACAAACACACTCACACACACACACACACACACAACACTAGACATCGTCTTAGTTTCCCCTCAGTTGGTTTGGAGTAGACAAATATGAAATGAAATGATATCCATACACAAAGGTTTGCCCCTAAAGCAAATGCCTATTAATAGCTTTGTACATATATTATTTAGTTTACCCATAAATTTGAAACTACTTACTTCGTTTTTTCTTGGCTCTTAGCTCGCTCGCTTTTGAAAACGAGTATTTTGTTGAAGCGTTTAGATCGTAACTTATTTAAAGGCTTGTGCGGCTTTCGCTTATGTACAATGTACGTAGTTTTGTTCCATATTGTTTTGTTGCATCTGAATTGTTGTTTAAAATGTTTGATCTTATTTCCTGTGACACATATTTTTAGTTGGTTTGGTAAAATATAAAATAAGTTAATAGCTTTTAATTGGTTTTCAAAACTCAATACTAACCATTTCGATTTTTATATAGATATCTATTTATTTATAATGCACGCAAAAGCTACTGAACATATTTAAATGAAACTTTACAATAATATATCTTATACATCTGTACAACACATAGGCTACGATTTTGAAAGATATTGTGTAATTGGCATTGTTCTGTGTTGTTGTACTCTCCTTAGTGGGAGACGAGCGGCAACACAGACAAACAACTGGCATAGACCGAAGTCAAAAGATAAAAGATATCATTCGGCAGAAATATACATTATAATTTTAAAATGCATACAAAGACCTTTTAGAATTTTTTTCTTACCAGTTGCTCATAATCAACAAGGCTTGTTATATTGGGGTGGCACTATCTGATCTAGTAATAATCAAGTTAAGACTTTATAAGTCTGTTTCTAAAAGTTTTACTACAAATTTAAACTATTATTTTGTACACCAAAGTGTGTGAAATGTCATGCTTTTAGTTTTAACTGTTTTTTATACTTCTTGGTATCTTGCTTTGATATTTTCCAAATTGAAGCCCTGCCAAATGGCTTTTGTGGCCAGGTTCTATTTTTATTTTGGCATCTTCGGCATTCATTTATAATTATTATTATTATGGCATCAATACGAGTAGGTGTTTAGCTGCTACTAGATTAACTTAATAAAATGAAATGGAATGGAATTAGAATAAAGCTTGCTCCTGGTTAACTACTGACTCAGTTTGAGGATAACTTTGGCTGATCCCAAAGAAGACAACCCTTGCGTGTTATTCTCCCCAAATGGCTCAGACAGCTGCACAACGGCTAAAATGTGCAGTTAGCCGGCGTCAAGAAGGCGGACGCGAAATTCTTTCAAATTATAAAGCGGCTTTTTCAACTGACCATTCAAAACGCTATTCGCATTCGTATTCACATTTAAACAGAACAGCAAGTTGTTGCAAAAGCTATCGATCAGTGCGGCTAATGGTCAGGTGGCAGGTGCAGGAGTAATACAAGAAGAAAAAAAACACACACACACACACAACTGAATGCAGCTGCAAGCAAAAACTTGCAAACCACGTGCTAAAAAATGGTAACAAAAAAAATTTCAAGGGTTGTTGCTTCACACAGAATGTGAGTCATCGAAAGGCCAAAAAACAGAACACACAGAGAATTTTGAGCACGAATCCCGAATACAGCTCGTGTGGTCCGGCTTCAGACATTTTTGCTGATAAAGCGGCTACCTTCATTAATTAGCCGGACACCCAGCAGTTAAGGGAACCGGGCGGATGACAAACGTTTCAGCTTCTATCTTATTTAATTTCTTTCATTTTTTTTTTGGGTAATATTATTGGGGGATCGTTTGTTGTTTTTGGCACCTTGTTGCTCATTTGTTGACTTGGCTTGGTCGAAGTGACATTCTGATTGAGCGCACACAACACGCCCCAAAAACAGCCTCAAGCAGGTGCTATAGATTGGCCCTAAATAAACCAACGTACACTAGCAAACCTATATATATATATATATACAGGTCCTGGCTGCTGTTATTGGTTCTTGTTCTGCTGCTTCTTTATTCTTTGCAGCTGCCAGTTGTTGTTCTTCTGGTCCTTTTTATTTCATTGCCTTTGCCTTTGCCTTTGCCTCTGCATTAACTTGGCATTGGCAGGATCAACGACTTAGCACGTGGCGCATGTGGCGTTCACTTCCTCTCTCTCTTTCTCTCTCTCTGTTGCTCGCTCGGGATGCAGCTCCAGTTCAGGACTGCTGTGGCTCCTGCCAAAAAAAAAAAAAGGTCACTCGGGAGTGTGCCCGTTGCCTCAATGTGTGTCCTCCATTGTGCACAGGGCAAATTGTGACAGCTGCTTCTTATTCCCTATTTCTTTGCCATTACCTTTGCTTTTGCCTGTTTTGCTTTTGCTTTTGTTGCCTGTGCCTGTGCCTCTGCCTCGTCTTGAGTTCGGCTTTCTCTTCTCTCTTCTCTTTTTTTATTTTTGGTTTTTGGTTGTCATTATTTATTATTGTTTGCCCTTTGTTTGATTTCGCCCCATTTGTTGTTCCATTTTTAATTTAATTACGATTAAGAGATGACGATTTATGCATGAAAATTTTTGTTTTCCAAACTGCCTAAGCAGCAACCCCTCGCTTAGGGTTTACTATCTCTCTTTCGCTCTCTCTCTCTCTCTCTCTCTCTTTCTGTCTTTCATTAAATTCAATACTATTTAGACAGCGCGTATAAATATTGTAAGGGAATCGAATCGATTGAGGGGTTGGGAAAAGTGAAAACCTTCCTTCCTTCCTTCCTTTAATTTTCCACGCAATATTTCACACGCAATAGCATTTTCAACCTAAGCCCTAATACGATTTACGTACATAAGTTAACTGATTATTGCGAGATGAAATGAGATGAGACGTGTTAATTGAGACATCATTTCATCAAATTATCGCATCGCATCGCATCGTATATCGCATATCGCATTCGGGGTAGCCCTCTCTGAACGCTACTTAAGATAATTCGCGACGAGGGGCTTAGCGCCCCAATTGGATGGACATTGTCGGGGCAATGTTTTCAGATACTTTATCGCCGCGACGCGTTAAAATGTTTCGCGCTTTTTATTGCGCTTAACGTGATTTCTGTTTTCTGTTCTCTCCTCCTTTTTTGATTATTTTTATTTTTTTTTTTGTATTGTGTTTCTCTCTCGTACGTATAAATTGACAAACTTATGGCAGCGAGGATCTGCTGAAACCTCGGTTTCTACCTTTGCATCAAGTGATGTAGAGTGTTTGTGCGCGGCGTCTCTTATTGATTTTATAATTAAGCGTTGTCATTAAATTTTATGAGCTTGCCATGCATGGGGCTAAAACAGACAGAGACAGAAAGACAGAGAAATGGTGAAGATGAGTGAAAAGATCTTAAGTTTATCGAGCTGCCTAATTGAGTTGTTTGCAACGCCAAAACTAAACATTGTGGTCTCTTTTTCCATTAACTATGGAAAAATCTATCATCATTAGCATAGTTCCACTCGATCGTAAAGTTAACTTCATTTTATTTTAGATAATGGTCGCAAAACTTCTGAGTCATTTGTGGCTCGTTTGTGCCATTGATTTATACATAAATCATCTGCATAAATTTCAGCGCAAGTCTCGTCTGGAATTTCTTTTGTTTTCGCTACAAACAAACATTGATTTTGATTTCAATTGGATTACCTGCGGTTCAGTTCAGTTCGGTTCGATTTGATTTGATTGAATGTCTGTCTCAATGTCAATGTATGGATGTCGTCTTTTGGCTTACTGGGGACTGATCTGTCTGAGCATTTTTCAAATTTCACTTGATCATTGTCGAGCTTTGCCTATAAATCTCTTTTGGCGGCACATTGTTAGACCCTTTAGTACGTATCTACATCTCTTCTCTCTCTTTCTCTTTCTTTGTCTCTGTCCCTCTCTATCTGACTCCTTTTCTCTATCTGTTTAGCTATTTTCTTCAATTAATATGGCCTGGATGCATTTAATTGCCACATCATTCATCGGTAGCCGGTAGTGATGACTGCCAAACCTCCTTTCCACAAAACGCCCCTCTCTGTGCATCATCATTTCATCTGGCCAAAGATCAGCTGACAACTTTATCTTGCTACTGCTGCTGCTGCTGTGTGTGGTGTTCGCTTCCGTTGCTCAAAACACACAAACACACACACATATATATACATATATACATAGAACCATTGAATCATATTAAGGGTGAGGGCACAAAGCCGCTCGTCTTCATCTCAATCTCATTGTACTCGCTAATTGTCTGACTGTGTGTGAGCGTCATAAGCCGAAGTCGTCGTCGTCGTCGTCTTCGTTGCCGTCTTCGGTGCTGGCGCAATGAGTTTGAATTAAAAGAATTGGCCCTGGGTATGGTTTTTGACCGTTGACGACGCAGCAGGTCATTCTTCCTGTTTATCTCTTCGCGCACACTCGCTTCTTCCTGACTAAATCTCCCTTCACCTCTCTCTCATACACATTACTTCCCCTTGTCTACACTGACAAAATAGGATTTTATGAAAAAGTGTGCCTAAAGCGAATAAAAATATACTTTGAAGAACTATTGAAAGTCAACTGGGATAGATAATCTGATTCAAACATACTTATATATATATGATTTCCCCTTTTTAGTTACGTTGTTGTGATAGTTTTGAAACCCTTCATTTTGCCTATTTACTTACTAATTGATTGGGTTTTATCTGAGGTTTTTTTTTATACTTGCAACCTTGTTCGAACAATTTATACTAAATAAATTCAAATTTCTCGATTGCAATCGATTGTATATTAATTTAGCACATAATTTTTTTAATGTTATTCGTCAATAACATTTTGTTCTTAATTTTTATTCCAGTGTATGTCTGCCTTCTGTTTTTTTGATGTTTTCATGCCGCAACACGCACAATTTACCTCAATGTAAACGCAAATGGTGAAACACAAACACCAACAAAAACAGAAAAAGAAAGCAAAGTCAGCTGACTCATCTTGCGCTGTCTGGAGCCTAGAATTGTGAGGCAAACCTGAGAGAAACTGGAAACTCTGGCACCATTTGGCTCTAGTAGGGCGGTACGTTTAATGACCGGAACGGATTTCACTACGCTTCAGCCGTCAGCTATCAGCCGTTATCCTCGCGCACTCCTTACACACACAAGACACACACACACACACACACACAGCTTCCTGTGGTCTTTGGCACAGTGGGAGCAAAACACATACACAAAAACACAAACACACTCTCTCCCTGTGTGTGCACTTAAAATCCTATTAGGCTCAATTATCCGCTGATATTGCGTACACGCTCTAAGTTCTTTCAATTTTGGTTTTCTTTTTTCATCTCTTCTTGTTTTCTTTCATTCATTTTTCATTCATTCAGTCTTAGTTTTCGGCTGCTTCCTTTCTTCTGCTCGTCTGCTGTGTGTGTTCTTAGAATTAGTTTCTTGTTTGTTGTTGTTTATTGTTGTTGTTGTTGTTGGTGTTTGCATTCAATTTGTCTCTGCGTGAGGTTTCGGTAGCCTAGGCACACACTGTTTGTCCTGGCAGGACGCCCAGCAAGCTGCGTCTTTGTGCCGCACGCTTTGCCTCTGACATTGATTCATATTTACTGTGTGTTTGTGTGTGTGTGCGTGTGTATGTGTTTAAGGCATTTCTATTAGCCGGCTTGCAGACGCTAGACTGTTAACTGTTAGCTGCTTGTGATAGTGATGATGAAGATGATGATGATAGTTCTCTCTCCCACTTGTAGGTCAGGGCCACAAGGCAGCTGGGTTTTACTGTTGTTGGATTGGATGTGCGTGTCGTTTGTGTAAATGATCTGATTAACACCGTTTTGCCGGTCTTCAAGGGGTTAAAACTTACTTGGCAGCTGCTTGCCTGCCTGTCTGACTGCCTGACTGCCTGCCCCGTTTTATGAGCTGTTCAATATTAAACAGGAATGCGTATAAAAGTCGTCGCTTCATCATTTGATGCCACTTCAAAAGGCGCCTCTTCTTACCGTTAAATGAAATCACTTTTAATTTCAGCGTTCAGCCAGGTCTTCGGGTCTCCACTGAGCGCTAACCGAAAAAATAAAGTGTCGTGTTTCAAATGCTTCATAAAGACATCAACTAAATCAAAAGCGACAACAGCACCCAAAGGATGGCACAGCCATGGCCACAGTGTAGGAGCAGCGGCAATAACAGCAACAGCAACAGCAAACAGCAACATCAACAGCAACATCAACAGCAACAACACCAACAACAATAACAAGATAAAAAAATAAAAAAAAACGGTCATTGAAAAATTAATAAAATTAGTAATCAGCGCTTTAAATCAACAAAAATCAGAAGTGGCCAAACGCAAGCGCCAGCATCGCAGCACCCGAAACCGCAGATTAGGTAGCACCCAAGAGGAGACAAAGAGAAGAAAAGTAGAGGCAATCGCCGCCGCCGCTTTCAATGCTAATGAATTCTATTGCCACTGACTGAAGGCAGGAGTCGTGGTCAAAGCTAAAAGGAGATGCCACAACTTCTAACTCCGGCTCATACTGCCGATCTGTCTGCCCGGCTAGTCACTGGGGACGGCAGCTTTTAATGATGCAACAATAACAACCACAGCAAGCAACATTGGTAGGACTAATGGTGAGCACACCGAAGCTAAATTACTCTTTATAGGCATGGCAGATTTCAAATGTAGCTTGAATATATATCAAATCTATTTAATTTCTTAGGCCATTATATTATAAATTTGTTTGTATGCTTGTGTACTTACTTATTTAATGATCAGTAATAGTTTTTTTTAGCTTACGGGTAAAATGCTGTATAAATACTAATCCACGACTGGTTAATCAACGAATAATACGAACAACGAAGCTGAATTTTTTAAAGCAGTTTCCTTTTAAGCTGAAGGTGAGCACTAAGAAGGCTATTCATAAGGTCGAGAAATCCGGGAAAACTCATTATATGAAGTTTTCTTGTTTTTTTATTCATTGTGAATCGTATAATAATAAGGTTGTATGAGCGAAACTATATATTCCGAACAAAACAACAACTCAAATGTGTTCGTGCCGTAATAGTTAATGTACCTTTGCTGGTTGGGCGCATAATAGCAGACCAGAGATGATTTTAAAATGCTCAAGGTCTCCAGAGATGGGGAAAAACTGCAAAATGGGAACTGCGAGCTAAGAGCTGCGGCAACCAATTGGCTCAGCTCACACTTGGCGCTGGGGCATGGAGATCGCTAGCGTTAGATAAACTTGCCACCGGCATCGTTGTGGCATTGTCGTATCGAGCTGACCTCTGTGTGTGTGCTAAAGTGTTTGTGTGTGTGCTCGTCATCATTATGAAACGAATTGATGCGCGATAATCGCCTGAGGTTTTGTAGCGCCAGCTTCGGGGAGGATGGTCAGCCTGATAATGGTGGCTACCGCAACAGGCGCAAAAAGCAATAAGACTAAAGGAAATGAAAACACAGATATTGCTTCTCACTTCTGGGTGAATGCTGCCGCAACACCATCATGCCACACCACACTACACCACTGCACTGCACACTCTGTTCTCACCGTTGATCTGTGTGGGAATGCGGCCGGCTGTTTTGCAATTTTTGCTGGGTGCTTTTTTTTTTGTATTTTCGGTGCGACTGCCAAAAACAATTGAATTTCATTGAATGCACCGGCATAAGGAGGCGACGGCGACGGTCGCATTCCAGACGGCAACAACAATGCAACGCCGCAGCCAAAGTCACTGTCTAAAAGCCGCAGCAACAGCAACAACAATCACAACAAATGTCAAACGCGCGCTTGGGCGATGGCGGCGCCGCCGATCGCCGTCTCTTAAAAGACAATCAGCGACACCTTTTTGGTTCAAAATACACTCACTGCAGCAGTGGCAGTTTAGCTGCAACAGCAGCAGCACTAGCAGCAGCTTCTGGAAAAAAAACCAAAAAACCAAAAAAAAAACTGAAATGAAATTCAGGCAGCTAAAGCCAAGTTCGTTGCTTAAGTCTTTTGTTTTCGAATGCAGACACAAAACCAAATTGAAGTCTATCCCTTTGTGAAGTGCGAAAGCGACAGTGCAAAGAACAATGCTCCAGCTTCCAACACCACCTCCTCCTACTCGTACTCCTCCCTGTTCTGGACTCCCAGCAACCCATTCCTGCAGTTATGTCGCGCCATGTTTGGCGTATGATTTCAAAAATTGCCCTTTTTGGGGTTTCGACTTACAGCCAACAAAACTAAGAGATAGAGAGAGAGAGAGAGAGAGAGAGACTGCAGATCCTGGGAGCCAGAGTGCTCGCGGCCATGACATCATATTTGGGCGCTTAAAGCGAGCCGCCCTTTGCTTGTAAATAGAGACTGCAAAACGCTGCCTGGCGCTGACAGCCAAGATGGTAGAGGTCTTCCTTCTTCTTGATCTTAAGCTGAATTTTGTTCTGGTTTTCTCGTTCGTTCGTTCGTTCGATCGTTTGTTTGTTTGTTGGTTCTCATTCGAATTCGCAATACTGGTTGTCTGTATTCCTTTTCTGTAGTTGTTATTTGCTTCTTCATTCTTTTAGACGGTGTCGAAGTTCGCACATCAATTGCACAATCCGCAAACAGCAATAATCACTGTCAAAAGAGATTAAAGCGATAAGCCGAAGCAAGAGGACGAAGAACGAAAGATGTAGGAAAATGAGGAAGATGAGGAAGGCATGAACGCAGAGACGCGAGCATGCGGTTGCGAGGATGAGTCTGGGACCTGCACATGCCCAGCGGTGCAGATAACGAACGATCAGCGAGGCATGCCAAAAAGGCAATTGGGTGGCCAAAAATGAAATCATTAACACCTAAGATAATAAAAGGCAGCCTCCAATCAACCGAGAGCCAATAAAAAATACAAACTGGAATAAAAAAAATCAGAAGCTGGAATGCGTGAGCAAAGAAGAGAATAAAAAACGAATGCTTCAGTTGGATACATCGATTCTATCTGCAGCTTCAGCTGATTTCTATCTCTTCATTGGCAGATTTTGAACATTTCCAAAAAACAAAAAACGACACAAAAGCAAAAAGCAAAATAAAAGTTAAATTACGAAAAAATTACACGCGACTCAAAAATGGCAATCAAACCAAAGCCGACACAAAGCCAATTAATTTATTAAATTGAAGTATGAGATGGCCAATGCTACGTAAAGTGGTACGTTGCAATAAGTGGGGGGAGAGGTTGTTTTGGACTGATGGGGAGATGTTGTCATGAAAGGAATTTTGGCGACAGAAGCCTAAAAGCAAAATGGGCTTCGTGGTGACCGTTTTTGGTCAAGAGCAAAGCGTCGTGTTAATTTTGAAATCAACTTGGCTTTTTTTTTGGCGTCTCGTCGACGCTGCAACATGTTGCAAAGGTGCAAAACTAATGGATTTCATCGTCGTCGTTCGCATCGTCAACGCCGCATTTGCCTGGCCACCCCCTAACCCCTCTCCTCCTTTCGTCCCCCAGCTAACCCACTGTTAAAACTAAAGTTGAAGTTGAAGTCAATGTCCAGCTTCAGCTTCAGCTTCATCTTCAGCTCCAGTCGGAGACGGAGCTCCATGAATGTGCTTTGCTTCCCAGGCGCTCATGGCCCAATCTCATGTGTATGTGTGCGTTTATATTGATATATTATGGCCACGGTTTCTTTGGGACAAAGATCTGCTTATTATATAAAAAACGAAAACAGCAACAACACAAACACAACAAAAAAAGAGTCGCACCAGAGCAAACCGAACGCTGAGAGCCAGAGACAGAGCCACCACAGCCAGTGCCAGTGCCAGAGTCGTTGCCACAGTTGCAAACCAAATCCACATACAAACACACATACACACACACACACACACACACTCGGTATTAAAGGCGCATAGCAGAAGGCATCGCTGCGGCAGATCTTGAGATCTGATAAGAAAATGATAAAAAGGTAGACGCCAGTTTTTAATTTGATTGGAATGGAATTTTCAGATGATTGCAATGTTGCTAAAACGGCAGCGCCGCCGCTGCCTTCGCTGCCGCCACGCCACAGTGGCACAGAGGCAGAGAGGCAGAGAGGCAGAAAGGGTGAGAGGGTGGTGGCGAGAGGAAGGGAAAGACAGGCGACTGCTGTGAGAGTGCAACAGCATTGAAGAGGGGGCGGCGGTTGTCTGCGCAACAGGGGGGAATGGAAAGAAGTGCCCAACATTCGGTAGAACACAGTGTGCTGAAAGAGCTTTACGTTTGTTCGTTCCTTGGTCAGTGCAAATGCTTTTCATATGTTGGTGCAGCAATCGGATTGCACACACAATAAGTGTTAGCTACTTCCTGAAAAAAATAGAACAACGTGAATGGTTATAATAAGTTGATCTAATTGAATATTCAGTTCTTGAGTAATAAAACTCAAAATTTAGCATTTCTTATTATATACTTTTGAATACAAATACAAGTACCAATTTAACATTTCATATTTCTATACATTTTGCCTTCACCTCCAAAAAAAATATCCCAATAAGTGATTTATAAATTATTATTATTATTTTAATGACTTAATAAATTGAACTATTATAATTTAGAAAAATGTAATTGCTTTTATATAACATTATCTGTTATATTTTAATAAATCTGCATTAAAACTATTTCAAATCACCATAAAGTTGTGAAATTGAGAGAAAAAAACTAAATGTGTTTCCGAGGTAGAAGTTGAATCGCTAGAAAAGTCCTTTAGAAGTTAAAGTATTAAGAAAACAAATTAAAGGAGAATGCTTATCAAGATGCCTTTCCACTCAACTGTAGTGTGCTCTAGATTCTTTAAAAGTCTGATCAGCATTCCATAGGTAAATTTGCATCTTTGGCCGTGTCTGTCATTTCATTTCACCAAAACTACACACACACAACAAAAGGCAACAAACAGCAGCAACCGACGATGACGATGACGGTGACGACGGAGGGGCAATTGGTGAGGATGACGTCGCCACTGGCGACCCGAAACGCTTGGCTGGAGAGAACGTCGCCGTCGGCGCAAGGATGCGAGCAATAGGAAGCAATGTGAATAGTTTGGACTGGACTTTAGTTGTTGTTGCTGGTGCTGTTGCTGTTGCTGTTGCTGGTGCAGTCGACGCCGCCACCTTAATTTATTTCATCTCATGCAATAATTTTTGTGGTTAACAAGTTTTGGCGGCATCGTTAGCGTCTTCACACGCTTCGCGGGATATCAACACCATTTATTGCCGTTTTGGTATTTTACTTTTGCCCTCTTTCTCTCTCTCTCTCTCTCTCTCCCTCTGTCTCAGCCTTAATTTAAACCTCATTCTCAGTGTGAGCCTCTGTGGCTGCTCTTCATTTTGCACTGTCTGCCTCTGTCTCTGCCCCGCTTTTAAAGATTTTCTTGTTGTTGTTGCCACGCATTGGATTTTTTTTTGTTTTGTGTTGCTTGGGCAGCGATTTTATTGCTTGATTTTTGCGGTTTATCTGTGCGCTCTCATATAAAAATCGATTGGATTCCCGTGAAATTGATAAGTCAAGTCAACGCCGTTGCTTCATACATACACACGAATATTGTGTGTGTGTGTGTGTGTGTACCCGTATCCCCCCGCCCCCCTTTTTTCCCCTATACTGCCAACTCCTCCCACTGTGGCAGTGTGATCCTTGGCAGACGCTGTCGTAAATTATGCGCCTCGACTAGTTTTCTACATTAAAAGGTAGACGCCAGCGCCACAGATTGCCACTGGTCTGGAATATATAGGCATGTTTGTATGTATGTATAGTAGTAGAAAAGAGACTGAATGCTTGGAAGCTGGCCTGTGCCCGGTAGTGTTAAAATATTCGACCACCTAGGGTCCCATGGAATTTATTTAGCAGCCCCTTTGGTTGGGGCACAAACATTTCTGCCGCTTTTTATTAACGTTCGGCATGTCATCAACTTGGGCTATGGCTTTTAGCCTTTTTTTTACTTTTTTAAACTTTTTTAATTTTTTTTTTGTTCTTCTCGCGACCATTGCCTAATTGAAATATTAGTTGAGCATTTCCACAGCTGATGAGTCAGTCTATGCCGCATACTTTACGACTATAAGAACTTACACGTATATGTATGTGTTTTGGCTGCAGTTCCCCAGTTCTGTGTAGTCTTTAGTCTGCGGCCAGCTTTATTTATAGCCCATCCATCGCCTGTCGCGACTTAACGCGATTTTGGCTATTTTTGCTCCAGACAGTGCAACTGGAAATATACATTTTGTCTATAGCATAGCAAATAATATATGCTCTCTGTATGATAGTAATAAAAGTGCTTATAGTTTGCAGAGATATGTAAGAGCAATTCACAACACATAAATCCAGTCTCAAATGTCTTTATTATATACATACTCATTGATATAATAGACTAAGAATATTTTCTGTATTCAGAAAAAATATGTGGGTACTTTGTTAATAATAATAAAATAAAAACATAATTTAACGTTAATAACGTGAAACTAGTTACATCCACTTTTGTACAATAAGACTGAAATTATCTTATTAAAATATGCATTCTTGTAATAATTTTTACTAAGTATTCATTTCTTTGGCACAGATTTACGTGTTTGTAAATATTAATCCAAAGTTTTGTTGATTCCTTATACTAAAATAAGTAAGAATTGGAAGTATTTGGTCGCCGAAACGTCACGATAAAAAGCTTATTTTGATTTTAATTATTTCCTAGGCTACAAGATGAAGTACTAGCCACACTTGACAATCGAATAAAAATGTATTTAAAAATTAAAATTAAAAAATTAACAGTAATATTGCTAAAATAGTTAGCACTTAAAGTTAATGCATTACAATTATATTATTATTATTATTATTATTTATGTTCTTAGTCTTAGTATTATTATTAGTTGTTATGCCCATACCAAAAGGATAGGGTAGAGAGGCAGCAAGACCGATACTTGGCAAGGCTAATTACATGGCGTTTATTTTAAGGCCTAGACACGACGCTGATTATATGCAAGGAACGTGTCGTCTTCGTGTTTTCTTTCTTTTATTTTATATATATTATGTGTATGATCGAAAATTCAAATATTTTTACAATACAACACAATATTCATAATGTGAAATATTTCTCCAAGCCTGGTTGGCTCCAGGCGTTATCATCGGTGGTCTTGCACGCCTCTTTTGCTACTGTAGCAGATCCTTGAACGTCCTGCGCTTTAATCTTCTAACCACACTTCTCCCCGCGAGCTCATTAGTCAGCCGGATGCGGTGTCGCTGCAAGCTTGCGTTATATCTGATGGAGTAAGCCCAAACTTAATTGTCTATGGCTTCTATTCTGAGGTCGTTGTGTTAGGTCGAGTTTCGGACGAACCGGTCAGCTCCACTCATTCGACGCAAGGCCAAATTCTGGAGTGCCATCGACTTGTCCGAGGCGGAATGCCCCAGATCAGAACACCATCACCACCAGGCGGTGAAACCAAGGCGTTATGTATTGCCCGTCCTTAATAAAGCGGAAGTGAGCTTTTGTGGCGAAGCGTTCAGTCGACCTTGATGTTCCACCTGTGAGCCCAACTCTCAAGCAGGTGGATGTTGTCCTGGGCTCCGCCAGCAGTCTCGCAAGAGCCAGAGAATACTGGAAAACTGAGACGTCGTTTGCGTATGTGCCAATGAGAAGTTTGCCATGTGTCCTTAAGGTTATCGTAATGGGCCTTTACGCTACCTTTGACGAAGCCCGCCATCATTTTTCACATAGTACAAAACCCTGCCTTCACCTTGACTTCAAACATGCATTTCGTCAGGAATGCATTAGAATGAAGCAGGAAGGCTCGTTTTTATTTTTATACCCTGATCCCATTAAAAATGGGAAAAAAGGGTATAATGGTTTTGTGCAAAAGTATGTAACAGGCAAAAGGAAGCATCTCCGACCCCATAAAGTATATATATTCTTGATCAGCGTCAACAGCCGAGTCGGTATAGCCATGTCCGTCTGTCCGTCTGTATGTATGAGCCAACCGATCTCAGATACTATAAGAGCTAGAGACTCCAGATTTAAAACTTAAGCTCGGCTAATCCCTAGGCAGTACGGGTTTGTTTTAGATTTTCGATAACTCATCCCGTTTCCGATATACACATGGGATCGATAACAAGAAAACCTTGAATTTTGAAAACTTTAAGATAGCATTTAAAATATTATACAAAATAATGACAATCTGTGAAATTTTTTTAAAATCGGTTAAGAAACACCGGAGATATGAGACATTGAAGTTTTCTATGCAGTGTGCAGTATGCGCGTACACACATACACATATACTTGCAAGCACTGACTGTACGCGTAAAGTAAAGGGATCAGGGTATCGTCTAGTCGAAATTTCGCGACTACAGCCTTCTTACTTGTTATTTTTTGAATTAGTCCTCTAAGCCAGACGTGGTCCTGCTTGACGCCAACTAAAAATAACATAGCAGTTATCCTTATCGTTGTACCACCCCATAGATCTGTTCAATTGCACCATGGCCTCGGCTTAACCCACACGTTGGTGGTGAGGAAAAACAGCCATATTATCAATAAGCCGGCCGATATGACTCGGGTCATCCTCAAAAACAGTTTGCCAACAAAAAAATAGCTAAAAATTTTACTCCAACTAACTTTATTCTTATCGATTATTGTCGGTGAGTCACAAAAGGAGCAAGCGTCAAAAAGCAAATTAGCTCACTTCTGCGGGTCAGTGCCGTCAGCAAGCAGCGTGATCACTTAATGAAAAAAACTGTGATAAGATAAGCTGTGACAAGATAAGAAAGTACACCTTAATCATTTAATCACACAAAGATTACAGACGTCATATTTGATTGGCCACAACGGAAGTTTTTTATTTGAAACCATTTAAGACGGAAGTTCTGCAATCTGAATGTATTTTTATGTACATAATACAATATATTTAGGTATAGATTTGATACAACAAAAGCGATTAAAAGATTGATTCAACATTTTGTTTATAAAGTGATAACTGTAAGGTTTCCAATTTCTGGAGCTTAAAAGTTTATTATCTCAGAAAGATTAAGGTAATTTATTTTACTAATTGTTTTGTACATTTAATTAACTTTATCAAATTCAAAGATCTTAAGAAAGATTCCAATGTTGGCATAAAAGAACAATAACTTGATTGTCAAAACTTTACCAACTCTTCTATATCTGGTGATTTTGGGATGTGTTACAGGAAAACACCTTTTAATAAAATACATAACGCAAATTTTTTTTACAAAATGAATTTGGAATATGATAATATTAGGTGCAAAAATCAGTTATATAATTCAATTTGTTTTCAAGATAAATTGACAAGCGAATTATTCAAAGAAATTTCATTTAAATTGATTGTTTTTGTAAAGTAAAAAACTTGTCTTTATTCAAAATCAAAATAGAAAAAAAAATTTGTATATTTAACATGCTTTCACATTTTAATAATATTATTATTATTTTTTGTAACAAGACATAAAAAAATTTTAAGCATTTAGTTTTGAATCATATAGTCAGATGTTGTCGTTTAACGATAGTAAGTGCGCACAAGCGAATAGATAATAAATTTCCTTAATAAAATAATAATTTTATAATCATTCTTATTCTCTCACACTTTTCTTAATAGAAATAAGCTTGGTGTTTTTGTTTTTGGCAAAGCTTAGATGCAGCTTTAGTTGGAGATCTTCTTTAGCTGTAACCTTTGGCTATGGCAATGGTGTTGGGCTAATTAGACGCCAAGTCAACACTTTAAGGCGAGTGAAATTTAAGTAAATACATTCATTAATTTATTTTGCGCTCAACGGCTCTCAGCCCTTGCTACTGAGCTAGCCACAAATCATCAAAAGTCATTTAGCAAACATTTGAAGTTGAAAAATAGCCTTCAGTTTGCTTCAATGCACTCGAAAAGCAGCGGAGCAGCTGGAGAGAGGTGAAAGAGAGAAGTGGCATAAGGTATATGGGATAAGGGGTTGGGGTAAGAGGGCAAGCGTCGGTAAGTTTTTACGGAAGCGGCTCTGCCACAGATACAGATACAGATACAGGTACAGAAAGTCAAACCAAAGAGTCACGTCACGCGTGGGTGCCCTGCAGTTTTATTTTGTTGTTGTGTTTTTTTATATATATATATATATATATACTTTTAGTCCAAGCCTGAGTTTGAGTTTAAGTCCAAGCTCGGAGCTCAGAGAGTGTACTTAGCACTGTTGAATAATTTCCACGACCACGAAACCCAATTGAAATTAGAGCCCCGAGCTCAGTAACAGACCCAGTGGCAGACCCTGAGACATACACACACACACACAAAGCCACATGTCGCCGCTAACAACCTGAATATACGCCCCTGCTCCCTACCTCAAACTCTCCGCCTTTCGTCCCTCATCCCAAATGCTGATGTTGTTGCTTCTGTTCGTAAGCCAAGTGCATTTTCATTTCCATTTCCTCGCGTTGTGAGTTTTGCTGATGTTGCTGCCTCTACTGCTACTCATAATGCGGAAGATTGCACCGACTCTGAACGTTGTCTGAACCTCACAGCCAAACCAAACCAAACCAAACCGAACGTTCCGTTCTCGCGTCGCTTATCTCTATGCTCAGATCTTGAGGTTTCTGCGTTCTGTACTTTGGGCCGGCAAGTTTTTAACACAATTTAGTGGCTGTGGCGGGCTGATGATCGCCAGGGGTTCCAGCCAAAGAGAAGTGACAGAGAGGTAGGTAGGGGGAGGTCCGGAGTAGAAGGAGATGGGGGAACCGGGTACCATACACCTATATGTATTATATATAGTATAACGGCGCTGTCTTCTTGGGTTACTTGGTGGCTTCAACAAGTGCAAGACCAAACAAATTTGAATCTCATTTACTTTCATTGTAATTACACACACACACACACACAACAAGAGCTCGACAGAGATGGATCTGGCATATATATACATATATATATATATATGTAGAAAGAGAGAGAGAGAGAGGCAAGCAGTTAAGGAGCAGAACCAATATCCAATCACGCTGCCTTCGAATGCTTTCGAAATACGCTTTGCGTTCTTTATCAAATCCAATTGAATGTTTGTTTGTTGATTTGTTTGCTCGAGGCGCGTGTCGATTGATGATTATCCAAGTGTTAGTTAGATTGGTGACTAAACATCACACAAAATGATATCATTATTAACAGATTATTGTGGCAACCTTATCGTGTCGAAACTTGTTTAAGCCAATAATAAACTTTTGAATGACGTTTATCGCAATCGGCTTAAATAGATACGTTTCATTGGATACTTATTGCTCGTTTAATAATCAATAAAAAAAAATAATAGTTAAAGTTTGACAACTTTAGTAAAGTAATTATTATTGTTGGTGTTATTATTTTTATTATCTATTATTACTATGTAATAATATTGTTCTTGTTTTTACTATTAATAATATTATTGACTACAGGAAGATAAAATATCTATGTAAAAGATTAATGCATTTGTTGCATATAGTAACATTAAAAAATGATTTTAAATCCAAAACTAAAGTTCATATATAATAAATAATATAATTTAGATATTGTATTTAGTGTTTTGCATTGCAATGTAAATTCACAATAGCTAAGAAATAATTCTTATGACACGAATATTTTAATAGTAATAACGAAGTAACAAAAGGAGAACCAATTTTTGATATATATATATATTCACATTCACAATAAAAACTCATTAAAGTTATAATATTTATTTACAAGTTAAGGGTTTTTGTTTTTTATTTGCTTTCATATTTATATTTATAGTATATTTAATTTCAAAAAGTAAAAAAAGACTTGCAACAATAAAAATCTCATATTAATAAAATATTTTTGTTAATCTTGATAGCAATATAGCCGTTTGAAATTATACTCGTATATATTTAAGTAAGTAGATTTTAAGTAATATCAAATGAAGCTACATCTCGCAAAACTTGAAATACTATAGCCTGATCTAAAGCAAGTTAGGATCACTTATTGGCTGATTGTATCTGCCACCCAAAAACCAAAAATCCAGCCCTCACCCTCATCTGCTTTGTTCCGGTTATATCTTTTTGTGAGTGTGTGTCTGTGTGTGTGTGTGTGTATGTGGGTGTGTGTGTGAAAAGTCATTTAGGAAAATTACACAATCATTTGTGTAGTTAGTGTATTTATTTTTGTTGTGACTTTCAAGTACTTACAAAAACAAAAACAGAGCTGAACTGAACGAACAGACACGGAACCAAAAAGAACTCAAAACTTAACTTTCTGTTGGCTGCTTTTTTGCTTTTAGCCATTTAATTTCCCCATTTGTTTTTGTTGTTGTCTTGTTGTTGTTGTCTTGTTGCCTTTCCTGATGCTGACAGCGCAGCTAAGTTCGACGTCGACGTCGACGTCGTTTGCGCCTGCGCGCATTTTGAAAATTGCTTTTGGAAAATTTGTTGTTTTTATTTTTTTATTTGTGTATGTTTGTTATTGTTGTGGGTTTTTTGTATAATTTTTGTTATTTTTTGTCAGTGGTGCGTTTTTAACTACTTTTGTTATTGTTGTTCTAATTTCTTGATGTGTGTGTGTCTTTTTGAGTGTGTATGTGTATGTGTGTGTGTGTATGTGTATTTGTGTATGTGTATTTGTTGATGATGCAATGACGCTGCGCTTGGCAGCTGTTGTCTTTATCCGTTTGCCACGGTTCTCCCTTTCTCTCTCTCTCTCTCTCTCTCTCTAAATTCTACCCTAAACAATCCTCTCCTTCTCTATCCGCGTGTGCGTGTGTGTGTGTGTCGGGATTGAACAGCTTGTTTATAAGGTCCACGAGTTTGAGTATTTCCTGCACTTCCGCAACTCGGATGCAGAGCAGAGTAGTTGCTTTATTCCCATTTCCAGTGCCAAACAATGCTCTCCGATTGTTGGCAGTTTGTGTTTTTTTTTCTTTTCGTTTCGAATCGTTTCGTTTCGCTCCAAACTTTTTTTTACCTGTTTGAACTGTGACAGGTGCTGCTGAATATACATCACAGTCACCGTCACCATCACCGTCACCGTCACAGTAACAGTAAGAGTAAGAGTGAGCGTCACAGTTTCCATTTCCCCACCAAACACACATAACATCCGGTTACATCCCCACAACCGATAAGATAATATAACCAGATTTACTTATCGTTCAGTTAATCACAGCTCAACTTTATTATGTACTATTTGGTTTTTGACTGTGCTTATTTAACACCTCCAACCTTGGCCAGGCTGGAACGCCTCTTGGCCTATCCTCAACACTTTTATGCTCTCCATGCTTTCATTTGGCTTAGTTCATGTTATTCTTACAATTGCCGCACTTGTCAGCAGCAGCAGTTGCGACGACAACATCATTTTTGTTTCTCGCTCTTTTCGTTTCCCTGCTTGCCTACTAGTTACTACTACAACTACTACAACTACTCTTCTTCTCACCATCTCTTCCCCTTTCGCTTCCCCTGCTTCTTGCCCATCCACCTTTTGCTTTGTTATTGTTATGCGCGCTGCGTAGAACAAGTGGAAGCTTTGTTTGACAACAACAACAACAACATCGACAATTACAATAACAATAACAATAACAGCATTAGCAGCAACTGGTACAAAACAAAACAACAACAACAACAACACCAATAACAACAGAAAAACGTTAAGTTTACACGACTTCCAACCGCCGACAGCTTCACCTGACTCCGTTCTCCCGTTCACCCTTCTCACCCTTTGCTTCTTATTCAGCTTCTTTTTCTTTTCGCCCTGTTTTGTGGGCTTGACATTTGACAATAAAGCAAATAATCATGGGAAAAGGCTGAGGCTACCAACTCGACTGTATCTGTATCTACACGTATGTGTTTGTGTGTTTTTGTGTGTGTGTGTTAATATGTATGTGCCAGTTAAATGTTTTCATTTTCGTTTACTACCGGTTAACCAATTGAGCTTTATTGATCATTTCCTTAAGAGCAACAACTCCAATCTAATCAGTTTTGTTAGGTAATTGTGTTTTGTTTTTTGTTTTGTTCTATCGATGCACAGGTCAGGAATTGATTTCGCGAATAAATACAAAAGAAACAAAAGCAACGCTTATTTAATTCAAAAGCATTCATCGTTTTCATACACACTTACTGATAATAGAATTATAATTAAATATGCTATTGCAACATTTTTGATTCGATTAACGCGACTTTTATCACGTTGTTGTGCTAGTTGTGTATTAAGCTATAAAGTGAATGTACCCGACTTCAAATCATAAATAATAATCAAGCGAAAATATACAATACAGTCTTATCTTGTCCACAACAATGGTCAAAATCACATAAATAATGAATAAGTACCTCAAAAATTGTAACAGCAAAAGCAAATTCAAATGAACAAGGATCCTTAAGGATCGATCCTACACAGTGAAGCTCTACACAAAATCGATGTTAATACTTATATATAAATTTTCTTTGGTCAGCCTCGAACTACAAATTACTCAATGTGTCAACAAAACTACAACTCGAGTTCTCATTCGCAACATACGATTTGTTTAAACAAGCAATATTGAATTAAGAAATATCTTTCTAAATCGATATTCCAATTGGCAATCACTGTGAAAAGTATATTCATGTATGAATAAATATCTGTACGTATATTTAAATAAAACAATTGCTAAATTGTTAGTTTTATAATTTTTTATAAAAAATCTAGTTGAATAAACAACAAAATGATTTTCCTTCACGTGACAGCAAATTTCGCGCACATAAATTCAAATTGTTGGAAATGCACAACGAACATTGTATGTTCGATATTCGAGTGCTTACGTTTGAGGCGCAACAGCGCAACTTTTAGGCATGCAACATCGAGCGAAGGCATCGAACTCAAACCAATTTCATTTTCTGTTTGACAGCGCAACAGTGCCTTTTCGAGCTTAACATACCCATTTTGAGCATAACATTCGAACAGTAAAATAATCTGTTAGTAATCATTCGAATTATTTATTTATTTTGAGTTAATTTAGAAACTATTTGCTTAGCAGGTGTTAGCAATTACATTTACATTTTTTAGCACAATTTTAATACCAAAATCGCAATTTGTGCATCATAGGTGTATGGGTTTTATCCAAAGTATTGGACGCATGCAATGACTGCTAACGATCATAAATGTTCGGTTCGCTGTCTGCTTACAATGCGTTGGCGGTTCGACATGCAACGCAACGTAAGCGTTTACGTGTCGAGTTACGTGCTGGTGTCAGTCCGCGGCAAACACTCAACGGCATCGGGTCAGATAGCGCGTGTCGACAAACCGCAACAACAACAAAACACAAAAAAAATAATAGAAAAAATTCGGCGAAAGATACAAAAACATTTCAGAGACCGAAACCAAGCAGCATTGATAAAAATATTGAGTTAAGCCAAATGCACACCGAGACACTGAGGCATCGCGTCTATATAATGTGGATTTCAAATTGAATTTAATTTGATTTGATTTGATTTGGTTTCGTTTCGATTCGGTGCGTGAAATAAAAAATACGATACGATCGCAATACGAATTAAAAAGAAAATCGATTCACTTTATGAATTATACAATTTTATATGCAAAATTCGAGTTGCAAGTGCAAGTAAAAAATTAAAAAAAATATATTTATATGAGAATTTTGTCAGTTGGCGCAAACAAAATCAGAAAAGGACTTTCGATTTCCAGTTTGATAAGAGAGAAAAGTGAAGTGACAGATTACAAAAACAACAACAACATCAACAATTGCAACAAGAGCAACATCGTCCTAAGCTCCGTCCAGCAAACAACTGACATCGTCTGTCTACGCCTGATACATATATACATATATATATATATATATATACATATGGTATATAGTAAACGATCGAAATCGATTTAGTTTGTGCGTGTGCAATATACATACACATACAAACAAAAATGCTGCGACGATCCTCTATATAAACACACACATACATATACAGCTAGACAGACAGACAGACATATATTTATATATATATCAAACATATATATCACATATATATATATATCTAGTCAGAGTAAAAGATATATATGCGTATGAGGCTGAACGCGGCGCACTCTGCTTTGCTTTTTTTTCTTTTATAATTACTTTTGTCTAAAATTAGAAAACGTGTGTGTTGTGTGTTCGGTCGGGTGTATGTGCGTTGTGCGTGTACGTGTACGTGTGTGTGTGTGTGTTAGTGTCTGTGTCTGCTATATCAACATCATCATCATCAACAGCATCAGCAACATCATCAGAGACACACACAGCGCCTTAGTGTGTGCGTGCGTGTGTGTGTGTGTGTGTGTTGTATGTGTTTGTGTGCCAGAAAACACTCGAGACAGTGAATCAGGCAAGCGGCTACGTCTACGAGTATAACTACAACTACGTCTACGACAACGGACAACGGGGTATGTCTATATAGACAGATCGCGTATACGAGGCGAGACAAACATTAACATTATCGAAATATCATAAACGAAAAGGAAAGAATCAAACATAGATACGCGCGCAGCGAGGATTACAATTACAACACCAACAACAACCGCAACAACAAACGATCGATCCATCGAAAAAGCGTCGCTTCGCACGCACGAGCGAAACGAAGCAACCAATCGGCAATAGCCGACGGCAGCCGAAACTAGCCGAACCAAACAGCTCGAACGCACACGAAACGCACAAGAAACGCGCGCGCTTAATGAACATCGTAAAAAACGCGAAACAGCATCAACAAAAGCAACAAAACATTAAGCTGAACGCCACGCGACGACCTTAAGTCTACGTCTATTAAAGAATTGAGGGGGCGTGGCCAGCGGGTTCAGTGCGTCGACTCCCAAGGCGCTCAAGTGAGACGCGAATGCCAATGATTGCAAAACGACGAAATGTGTAAAATCAAATCAAAATAATTCTAACAACAACCATAATAACACAACAGATCGGGCAAACGAACGAATAGCTACAACAATACCAAAACAACAATACACAAGCAGCAAAATTTATTTATATTTTAAAGATAAACGCGAATATTTTTTTGCATTGCCCAAGCAGTGAATCGGGCCAAAATGAGTCATCAGCAACAACAGCAGCAACAAGAACACAAACAACAACATAAACAACAGCAGCAACAGTCAAAAAAGTTCTCAAAGTGCTCATAAAAATATTATGCTAGAAATTGTCAAAAATTGACTATCTCTCCTCCCACCCCCCTTCATCCGTCTCTCTCTCTCTCTTGCTCTTACTCTTACTCTTAATCTCTCTCTCTATCGCAATCGCGTGTGCTCTCCGTCTGTGTCTCACTCCGACTATCGCTCTTTCTCGTGTTGCGTCTCTCTCATTGCTGTTGCTCAAAATGCTACGAAACTATCGAAAGTATTTGCAGGATAAACGAAAATACGATAAAGCACAGCGACGACGCAGCGGCGGCAACATTTGCCACGATTAGACAAGACACACCAAAAAAATAGTAGAAGAGATAAATCACTAAAAATAAGCAGCAGCAACAACCAACAGCAATAACTAGCAGTAACATCAACAAGCAGCAACCGATAAGCGATAGACGGCAATCGATTGTTGATTTGTAAATAAAGCTAGGGCAACAGCAAACAAATAACTTTGGAGGACGCCATGTATGCGCAACATGTGCGCAAATGGAGTTTAAAAACGCAACCGCAACTAATGCCATTGATATTGCTAGCATTCTACGTCAGCACAATGTTGCTATTGATCACATGTGCGACGACAACAACGACAGCTGCTGCAGCGGCAGCAGCAGCAACAACAATCACACAGCGGCAGCAGCAGCAGCAGCAAAGATCATTGGAGTCAGAAGAAAGCAGCTATTATATTGCACTGCCACAGCAGCAACAACAGCAACAGCTTGCGGATAATGGCAGCGGGAGCAGTGAAAGCGTCGGCAGCAACATCGACAACAATATTTTAAGTAGGCTGCTTCAACGGCCAAGCAATAGTCTTAGTAGCAGTAGCAACATTAAGTTAAGGCCAGCAACAGTATTCGAAGCGCCTGTACAGCAACAACACCTGCAACAACAGCAGCAAGAGCAGCACCATATTGCTGCGGTGACAACGCAACAGTCACAGCAACAAGTTCCAAATACGCTAATAAATAGTCAAATATATAAATTATTATATAATGGCATCGTGCCCAACGTTTCAACGATCAGTAAAACGCGACGGCATACGCAACAGCAACCGCAGCAGCAGCAGCAGCTGAAACAACTCAGCAGCAACTCTGCACTGCAACAGGCAGCAACCGCTGCTTCTAACAGCACAGCAAAATCAACGCAACGCTATCTCATTGAGTCCTATGAAGTGCCAGAGAGCAGCCCAGATCCGACGGCGCGAAATCGTCGAGACTTTGGCAACGGCAACAGCAACACTAACAGCCAACAACGACAACATCGCAGCAATGGCAGCCATCGCAAGCAACAGCAGCAGGATCGACGTGAGGAACGCAGCCAGCGCCAAAAACAGCGGCAACAGTCGTTGCAACGTCGCAAACATCCTAACAAACATCGAAGGTACAAGCAACCCTATTGTTCCGCCCATGACCCTGCCCAGCTGGCATATGTGGCGCCCACAGTCTTTAGGGGTGTCTTCACCTCAATGACAGCGGATCGCAGAGCGAACTTCTCGGCAACGATGAAGGTGCTGGAGGTGTACAAGCATCAGCGTGATTTGCAGCTGCCACAGCTTGTACGGCTGCAGTTCGCGTTGAGCAACAATAGCGGCGAATGCGACATCTATCAGGAGAAACTATTGCCGCGGGGTCTGGTGCGTCGCAACAAACTGGAGCAATCCTCCGACATCAGTTACATGATGTTCGTGCAGCAAACGAATCCCGGCAACTTCTCCATCCTTGGACAGCCTAAACGCGTCACGGATCGCGTGATCAGATCAGTGAAAAAGGCTGTGAAAGAAAATTATGGTGAGTTACTTAACAAATATAACATTTAGAATAAGCAAAATCATATTTAAGGTTTCATAAGATCTCTTTTTTATTTTTGCTCTATGTATTATGATCATTATAATCATAATATGTGAAGAGAGAGAGAGAGACAGAATATTTTGTAAGCAAAATCTGGGAAAATGGTTATCAAAAATAATTATATAATTAACTTAATATTTTTTATGTTTTCTCCTCTTATGTGGACTTGAATTCTTCAAAATTAGAAACGGCTTAAAACGAAAAAGATATAATGAAATGCATTAAACATGTTACAAGATTATTCAACTACAATTAAGAAACGAAAATCTTTAGTCTAAATTGTAAAATTAAAGGGAAATTTATTGATAGTTTGTGTTAGTTATAATCTGATATTTGATCTGATTGAATTAAATCGATTGATATGTTTCTAAGCCATTTATAATATTTTTTAAGTTTCAACTAAAATAGACACTTAAATGAGAATAAGTTACGTATCATTTCGGTGCATTTAATCTGTTTCCATTAAACTCTCTTGCTGTCTCTGCGTGGTAACCGCCTTTTTCTACCAATCTTAATCTGTTTTTTTTTTGTTTTGTTTTATTTTTTTGTTGCTGTTTAATGAAAATTTACCTTATTTCTTATGCTGAATTTCTTATTTGCCAACTTCACGCTCTGCTAATATCCACTAGACCGAAATAATTTTATGCAACACATACACACACACACTCTTATACATGCTCTCGCACACTTACACACACATACACACACACACACACACACACACAGTTGAAGCCGTCGCACATGCGCCGACGATTGCAATTTTCCATTGCAGGCAATATTTGTTGCTGCTGTGCTTTTGCTGCTGCTGCCTGCTTCTGCTTCTGCTTCTTCTGGTTCTCCTTTATGTACAATTTGTCAGCTGGGCAGCAACAACAAAAGCTCAGCTCTAGAACTGATTGTTGCTGCTGTGCTTGTTGTTGTGGTTGTCTGTTTCTGAAGTTGCTGCTGTTCGTAGTTGCACATTTTAATTAAATTCGCATTAATTGTGTGCTGCTCCCCAAGTTGGAAAAGCTTTGAAAACTCATTTCTTCTGGCCTTCGTCGTCGTCGTCGCCGTTGTCTTCGTTGTCGGCATCTGCAGTCGACCTTTGCGGTTGGCTCACCCAGCCCTAAGTACGAGTTGTTGTTGTTGTTCTTGTTATTGTTGCGTTGCGGTTCATGACGTTTGCGTTTGCGTCTGCAACGCGACTAAGTGCGCCCAACAAGATCCCGACTTGAACAATATACATATTTATATATATATACATATATATATATATCTATCTATATTATGTAGATGTATATGTATACTGCTGTATGCATGTGAATATAAGTTTGTGAATCTGCCGCCGCCGCCTTCGCTTGTCGCTTTTTTTATTGTCTTTAGCTCGTCTTTGCTTTGTTTCAACGCGGTCGCAATTAGATTTTTAATTCATTTTTTTGCTGCTGTTGCTGCTGCGTCTTCTTTGGCTTCCGTCATGCCTGTCGCACACACACACACACACACACACACACACAGAGAAAGAGAGCGAGGGGATATGAAGCATGAGGCAGAAGCAGTGGCGACCCTTTTTTTTGTTTGAATTCAGAAATCAGCTGCAATCAGCTGTTCTCTCTGCTTCACTTTCAACCTCTCCCCCTCTCTCTCTCTCTCTCTCTCTCTCTCAACTTGTGTTTATTTACTTTTTTGCTGCTGCTGCTGCTGCTGCCCTCTGCGTTTGCAATTGTTCCTTAAGCTTGAGCATCAATGAATGGAATACACACACACATACACACACACACAGGATATTTACTTTTTCATTTGAGATTGATTTATTTTGCTTTGGGGGCTTTTGTTGGGCTCGCTTTGTGTTTTGCAAACGCAGCGAAATCAAATTTGCATCTGCTCATTTGCAAACGTTTTTGAGTTTTATGACAGTTGATCGAAAGCTGCGAAAACACCCGACCCAATCCGACTCAAACACTAAATGCATACTAATAATCTATGATCTATATAAAATAACCACCCACTCCCCTTTGCGTGATTCAGCAGCATTCACATTTAAGCTGCAGATTTGCATATGAATCAAATGAGCTCATCAAACAAATCAATCAATGTCACACCTCAAAAGCACAACAACAACAAACAAACACAAAAAACCAAAAAATGAAGAAAAACCATTAATAAACAATTTACAAGGGAACTCGAACCAGTCTTAGCAAAGTTAGTCATACGCAACGTGTGACGTGCAACAAACCAAAACAAAGTCTCTACGCTCTGCTTAAAACCAATTAGAATGCCTTAGATCTTGAGTGAATCGGTATTTTCATGAATTAACTGGTCAATTCACACCCACGCAATACTGAGAAAAACAACAGCAAAAGCAACAAAATGTGACTTCAAATATAGTTGTTGTCCAATTCCGAGTAATTCCCTTTTCATTTCTTCATTTTTTTTGTTATTTTTTGTTTGACATGGGCTGTTATAGTTGAAGTTTTTTCTTTATCTTTATTCATGCGGCTGCTTTTGGTGCTGTTGTTGTTGAGGTGTTAAGTAAATTAGCTGCTCATAAAACATCATTTGCCTTTGTGTGCTCGTCGTTACCAGCAGCAGCAGTAGCAGCATCAGCAGCAGTAGCAACAGCAGTAGCAACAGCCGAATCGATAGCTGCTGTTGCTGGTTGTTTGTTTTGGTTAAAAGCGGAGACAAACTGGCAGTGCCCGAAATGCCGCTTAGCGCAGATCGAGCAATCGAAATAGCAGCAACAACCACAACAACAGTTGTTGTTGTGACGACAGCAACACCTTCAATAAGAGCAACCTTTTTTTTTATCTATTTACAGTCTATGTTGATTTGTATATAATACGTATAATGCCCTATTGCAACATTGAAAATCAATTTGCGGCTTTATGCTTTTTGTCACAGCGCCAATGAAAACTATACGAAAAACAAAATAATATCAAATTTTAGTTGCTTTTCAAACCTTGACTGTGATTCTCAATTTACCGAGTGAGAAAAGTGCAGCTATATTTTCTGCCCCCTTCGCTCTCTTTGTGACTACTCTGGTTGCACTTGTCGCCTAGTAGCAGAATGTTTAGCAAGCGATTGCACAAGCGGAAAACGTTTTAACAACAACAACGACAACAGCAACAAAAACAATAGAGACAACAGCAGCAGCAATATTATTTAGGTCAACGCCTACGTTTGCAGAGACAAACTTACTCAACGGCATCCACAATTCATCATCTGTGGGCCTGAGTGTCTGCTACCTGGTCAAAAGAAGATTTCTGTTTTGGCGCTGCTGCTCATTTAGCGTCACGCCAGAGAAGATTCCAACCCACCAACAATACCAAAAACAATACGTACAACAACGACAACTGCGCCGCCGCCGACGACGACGATTTTTTTTTTTTTTTGTACTTTTTTCATTTTCGGTAATTAAGTATGAATGCCGGCGCTAGACAGACGCACCAAACCAAATGAACAACATGTCAAAGAAAACAACAGAGATAGAGAGAGAGAGAGAGAGAGAGAGAGAGAAAGAGAGACAGAGGGTGGAGAGATGAGGTGCTTCGGGGGCACCAGTTAAGGGGGCGGCAAATCGTGGGGTTGGGGGACCCCATTGGTAGCGTTACCTAGGGGCCGTTTGGCATGCGGGAAATAGAAAAAAATGAAGAAAAAAAAAAGATTTTTCTGTGAACGAAATGAAATGAAATGAAATTTTCAAATGGCATCGCATGTTGCTGCTTGCCGCCACTTGCCACTTGCCGCCAGCCGTTTATGAGCTTTACGCTATTTCTGGCCCCGCCGACAGCAACAGCAACAACAACAACAACCGCAATGGGCAGCTAAAAAGCATTTCTCGAGTATAGAAAGACATCGATGTCGTCGCCTTCGTCATCATCGCTGCCTTTGCCAAAAAAAATTTGATGCTTGTTATATGTATGTTTGTATGCATTAGACCCCACATTCCTTCTTTTTCCCTACCCATTTTCATATGTCTGTAATTCGCATTTAGAAATCAGAGACGAGCGAGCGCATCTCATCATACAGTGCATCCGCAAAAGACACCTACAAACACAAACACATCAGTTTGCCTCGAGTGGCGCTAATGGAGATGCACAACTCGTCATCATCAATGACAGCCACTGTTCGGCTTTGCGGGGTCTCAAGTACTCGATTTCACTCGATCTTAATGGCCAGGCACTCAAAGTCGAAAAGCGTTGAAGCATCCGTCTTAGACCTGCCAGCGGATGTGACTTAATCCGACAATCCAATCCATGCAGCCAGAAATGGATAAAACGCATGGCATTTATGAGGTCTAGTTTGAGATTCAGATCTGTGTCGGAGATATCAAAGCAAAAGCATGCGGATGCATGCCCCACAGGTGGCGCTTCCCCTTCAAAAGCTTTCTTGTAAACATCGAATTTTGAATGCCTTTTTTCATAAAAGTAATAAATATTCAAACTGACTTTAAGTTATTTTGAATTTGTTTCTGAAAAACACAAGTGAACTAAAAATGATCAGTACTGTTTCGATATTTATTTCACAAATGTATAGAAATAGCTACAGAATGAACCAGAATGTTTTCATTAAGGCTTTACTGCAAAGATATAGCTTATATAATAGATATAACAGTAAGGAAATGAATAGTTTTTCTTTTAAAAGAAAATATTGCTTAGTATTTTCAGATATTGTGTAGCTGCTGTGAAATGAAAAAGTACTCAAAATCTGAAGATCTTATTACCTATGTTAATTTTTTGTTTATCGTATGTCCATTACCCATACCTAAATAAATATTTAAGATGAATTATGCTGTTTTCATATGCTACAAAGTTACTAGAAATGTAATAATAATATCAACGAAAGGGATTAAGGTATAGTTAATTTGTTAGTTAAGGTAACTGGGTTGGGAAAACGAACGATTTTAAAAGGGTTTAGAAAAAAGGCAAATACACAAAAACTATATGTAATATCAACAATCGGTTTTTATTATCTGATAGAAAAGTAATTAAATTCGATTTTGTTAGTATTGTATTGGTTATTGTTGTAGGACGCTTTAAAGTTGATTAGAAGAATCAGGTAGAAGGAACAATTTCTCGGAAACGGATAAAAAAAATGTTCCCTAATCTTAACGATAATACTGTATAAAATTGTTACAAGTCACTTTAAAAATGCACCAGACTTTACCCAACTTAAGTTTGGCATTGCTGTGGGTTATGGCCAAAAAGCCGAGCCTCAATTAGAGAGTCTGAAAAATTTTTGCGTTAATTTTCGCGGCACTTGCGGCACATTCCAAATCACTAGCCAGAACAGCTAAGATAAATGATAAGATGCGTGTTGCTCTTGCTGTTGTTGATGTTGTTGTTTATGTTGTTGCTGCTGCTATTGGTGGTGGCACTAATTGTTTTGCCTGGCTGTTAATTTCTGCCCGCATAAACGCGTTGCCCTGGGCCAACTTCTGCTCCACTAAAGCAACTCCTCTGACCCCTGCGCTCCGCTTTGAAAAACGCTTCAACAGTTGCGCACGCGGCCAAGATTAATGAATACTTTAAAAACAGAAACAGAAACAGAAACAGAAAAACTCCTCGCCGTTTATTGAAATTGATTAATATTTGAGAGACGAGTAATATATATATATATATATATATAGTATTTGAGAAATCGTTTCGTCTAGTTTCATTATTAGTTTCCCATGGTTACCAATTTGCAGGCTTAATGATCGAACTAACCGTTTTGTTCTATTGCCTACAATTCCCCTCGTTTAAACTTAAAGACTGCAATTTGCGTTGGCGGCATTGCCACTTTGAACTTGCTGCCATGGTTAGTTGAGAAGCGTGTGGAGCTATTTTTTCGGCCATTTGACCATTTAGCGGAAATGCTAAACTGAACGCAGAGTTAGCAGCTGCAAATGTTGCAACAGCAGCAAAGCTTTTCACATGTGTTGTTGGCCATCTTAATTACGCATTAATTACATCAAACATAAATAATACGACATGGCCCATGGTTGTGTGGAACCTGCAGCTCATCTATCTACTTCAGTGGCATGCAACACCTTCCATAGCTATCGCCCGTTTGCAACTCGAAGCTCCTTGCTTTGTCCCGCCACTGCTTGAACGTTGTCTGCCGTGGCAAGTTTGAAAAATTTGCCTCTGATATTTTGCCAGAATGTTGTTGCTGGCATGAATTCCAGTTTGTGGCACATGTGTCTGCCGCTGTGTTGCATCTCCCGCTGCTGGCAGGCAATATTTTCTTTTTAGCTGACGATTTAGTCGATTTCACGATCATAATCGCATTGCTGCTGCGGCTGCTGCTGCTGCTGCTGTTGTTGCTGTTGATGCCGCTGATTATTATGTTGTTGGCACTTAAACAGCTTAATCTGTGCGATTGAATTGAGTTCTTAAGTTGTTAATGAAATTGATAGAAGCACTTCAGCACTTGGCCAACTACTACACAGTTAGTATGCCTCTAGTGCACAGTCAAGGGCGCAGAGATCTTCGCTCTTAGGTCTTAGCTGGTTTGTTTACCTGTGTGGGAAAATCTTGAGAGTTAGGGGCACACTAAGCTAAGCTGCATGCAACAGGTAAGAGGCGGCTCATAACATACACAGCAAATGCAGTTTGCCACATGTTTGGCCGGAAATTCCCCGCGCGCCTTTTTCGCCCGCCTCAATCTTCGCGTCTTTTATGATGAATTGTTGCTGAGTTTTGTCACTTGGCTGGTTTTTCCGGTGCCCGCACTGCCCCGGAAATTCCAGCGCATGTGCAACATTTTGCGCTCATGGAAATTATACAAAATGTATATTATTAAATTTGCCAAATTGCATCCAATCAACCAGCAGCAACGTTGATGCCGGCCGGCAACCTGACCGTGTGCTACAAAGTAACACAACAAAAACAAAGCCAAAAAAAAAAAATTTATCAAAATAAAAAAAAAAACATCAGCAACAGCTTCAAATTACCGCTGGACGCGGGCCACTCAGTGGGGCAAGCTGAGCGCGTGTTTGTCTTTTTCGGTTCCCATGCTTTATATGTAAACACACACACACACACACACACACATAAACACACACACAGTCGAACACACAGCTTCAAGTTGAAGTTGCATTTTTAGCAGCATTTTTGTGCGGCATTTTATTCGTCGCCGCTGGCAACAAATTTGCTGCTGCTGTTGTTACTGCCACTGGCCATTAGCAATTGGCCACCGGCAACAGAGCACCAACCTTGTGCACCAAAAACGATTTAAATGGTATTTAAATGTGTCTAAATGTTATTTTTGTGCTTTTAATTCGCATTTTTCGTGTTTTTATTTTTTATTTTTGATTATTTTTGGTTAGTTTGATTTGATTTGGCCAGCACTTAATAGCATTTAAAAGTGAAAAACAATAGCAAACAAATGTTTGACATAATTGAGCTGCTATCCGCATTCAAGGACGCGAGCAACATGTTGCTCATGCATTGAGTTGCTGTTTGCAACATGTTGCTTGCCGTTTGTATTTGCCTCGCGCCCATTTCAAAATATTTTCACACACAAAATTATTTCAACTTGCCACCAGCAGCTAGGTAACTGGCAACTTTTTGTTGCTGCCCCTGCTGCATGCCACACACACAGCTGCAGCAGCAGCAGCAGCAGCAGCAGCAACAGCAAACAAACGAACAGCAACGGCAACTGTTTTTTTTTTTTGCTGCAACTCCTGCAACAACAACAAAAACAACAACACACACTCGTAGAGGAGGGACTAGCAAATAGCAACAACTAGGCAGCAACAACAATATCAGCAACAACAACTATCCAGCTTGACCAGGTCGCATAAAGCATAAGCATATAAAAAGCGCTAACCAACAGCAACAACAACAGCAATATCAACAACAACAACAATGTCGAAAAAGTCATTATATGCGATGCCGACGTCGCTGCTGACGTCAATGGCGACTTTGGCTTTAGCTGCGACACATTTGCTTAAATAACAACAACAGCAGCAACTGTTGCTGCTGCCGTTTGTTGCTCGTTGGGCCGCAATTGCTGATGTTGTTGTTGTTGTTTTTTTTTTTGTTTTGTTTGCCGCAGTTGGAAAATGCAAGCAGCAGGAGTCTGCATCAAAAGCGGAGCGAGCGAGCGAGCGAGTGAGAAAGAAATAAAGTCACTTGGGTGTCTTGGATTTCCAGTTTTCGGTTCCCACAATGCAAAATTAGGTTCGAAACGTCGTCCCCATGACGTAATTAGCATAGAGCAGTTCGAGCAATCGTCGTCGTCGTCGGGAGCCCATAAAGCGAATTTACCGCACAGCGCGCCAGACGCACAACTGAAAGAAGAAAAAACTTAATAAAAATGGGGAGGTTGGCTTGTAGAGGAGGTGCAAGGTGGCAAAGCAGTCAGTCTGGCAGTCAAGCAGGCGACCAGTCTCTCTCTCTCTCTCTCTCTCTCTCTCTCTCTGTGTGTGTGTGTGTGTCTGTCGGGCAGTCAGATGAGCCATTGCCATTGCGCATGTGTGGCGTGCGAATGGCGAATGGCGCTGCTGGACGAGAACGTCGTCATAACTCATGACTCGGCGGCAGCAGCAGCAACAATTGCAACTGTGTCCAAGTAGTTGCGTCGTCGTCATCGGCCTAAAATAAATACATTTCGTTTAACGATCTTTATCGTTGCGATTATTGATTGTGTGCGGCGTTTGTTGCTGGATCATTGCTGTTGCCAATTGTACAACAATGACAACAGCAACACGTACATAAATATTGTTCGATCGAAGCGACCTTAGCAACATGTTGGCCAGACACAAGATACACAGCAATGTTCATAACTTTCTTTATTTTTAAATCAAAACTAACTCAAAAATATTTATTTGTTCTTTAATGTTTTTTGAAATGTTACTTGGCTTCAAAATGTTGAAAAAAAACTTTAAAATATTTTTTTTTTTATAAAAAAAAAAGTCTTTGTCGCAAGAACAATTTGTGTAACTAAAAATAAAATGCAATTAACAAAACTCAGGTTTAGGTATAAAAAAAAGTAACAAATATTCAGTGCATTTAATGGCCTATCAGTAATCTTAAAAAGGGGACTTACTTGTACAGTACAAAATATAAATTCTAGCCAGTTAATTATGACCGAAAGATTGTATAAGTCACGCCGAACATTGCATGCCCTTGCAACCTAAATTCTTAAAAGCTTAGAAGTTATAAGTTTTACATCATTGCTGTTCCCTGACTGAAAGACTGCCTCTCTTTCTTTCTTTCTTACTTTCTCTCTCTGTTGCTCTTATTCTCCCTCTCTCTCTCTCTTCGTCTGTCTGACAAAGTAAGAGACTTTTCACTACTTTTGCTTCTTTGGCCGGTTCTTAACGCGCGCGTTTTCATATAAAATTCTTGGCATAGTTTGGCTGACAGGCCAAGTTTGCCTGACTGTTGTGCCTGGGCACTCTGACTCCACTTGGCTCCTTGCTGGCAGGCTGGCAGGCAGGCAGGCAGGCAGCCTGCCTTGCTTGCTTGGCTGCCTTGTCTGCTTGACTGCCAACCACTTATTACGTAATTATTTAGCAACGGCAGCATCGCCCTGGGCACGTGTTGCCAACTGACTGGCAACTGGCAACAAAACTTTTAACTCTTAACCAACTGGCACTTGGGCACCTGTTCGTTCTCCTTTTCCTTCTTCATCTCCATTTTCATCTTCGACCTGAACATTGGCTTTAGCTTCAGCTATTTATGCTATAATTTCAGGCATGTTGCAGCAAAAGCAGCAGCGGCAGCAACAACAGCAGCAATATCAATTCAATTTGCATTGCATTTGCCTTGCAGCTCAAGTTTAAGCAGCCGGATCTGTTGCACTTATTGTTGCCGTTGTTGTTGTTGTTGTTGTTGTCGTTGAATTGCTTACTTCTTGTTCTGCATGTTGTTGTTTTAGTTATTTTTTTAATCACTTTTCGATAATGGGTCATATTCCTATGTTGGTGGTGCCCCATTCTTTTAATCTTTATGGGCAGCCATGGAAAAATGGATGCACTTCAGCAACTTGCACGTGCCGTCAGCGTGAAAAAAAAACAAAAAAAAACAAAAAACGTAATGAGAAATGTGTGTTGTTGTTGTAGTTGTTGTTATTGTCTAGCACAAAGTGAGTTAACGGCGCTTGCCAACTGTTTTACGGCTTGTGCTGTTTTTGCTGTTTGTAATTAAGCCCAAAGCGTAGAAATTTTGATCGTTTCATAGACCATAAAGCGCTCGCTACGCTCTCACTAGCCCACTAAAAATGACGATGAGGCTGCCAAAAGCAAACGGTGCGTATGAGCAATGTCTTTAAATACATGCACACAACGCACATATGTACACACAAACGCGCTCAACATAAAAGGTGACAGTATGTATGTAAACCGAAATTATCCACCACAATTTAATGAAAATTTTCTGTACTCACAAACTTGTTCCAGCTTTTCACTAAGCTTTTTTTTTTAAGCCAAAGTATTTTGAATATTATGAACATTTTCTTTTGCTAGTTTTGTCAAGAAAGAAACTTAAATATATAGAAATTTATGTTGGCATTTTGTCAACTGTCAACTGGCCGCAAATTGAAGCTCATGAGTTCTACTTATCAATGTTTTAGATTTTTTTCTTTTGACCTTTGTTTTTATTTGTTGGGTGACATTTATCGACAACGTTTTAACAGCCATTTTAATTGTTTATTTATGCGTCGCGGCATCTTATAATTCCAACATTAGTTAATGCGTTTATAATGCGAAAAGCAACAATAACAATAACAATAACAATGTTGTGTCTGTTTGGCGCCTTACAAAACAATTGACAAGCCAATTCCCACGCTGCGTATGAAATAAATTTGGAAAAAAAACTTTAAAAAAAATACAAAAAAAACATTGTGCGCTCCTCTGTACATTTTAATGATGCCACCACAAATGAAACGAAAGAAGCTTAAAAGAAGCAAAATACCAAAAATGATATAACTTTGAAGCTGCCGCATGGACGGCCAAGTAATTTTCGCTGCTGGTGTTGTTGCTTATTTTGGGTTGTTAGGCGCCCCATTACAAATCTGCGCCAGTCTATGACAGTTTCAGGGCCCAAATTGTGACGCCAAAGTTAGCGTTTGCCTTTCGGATTTTTATTTTCTTGGTTGGGGCCATTGCTCGGCGTCTGATGCCTGTCGCCGCTGACATGACTGCAAATGAGCGGCGTGACAAGCAAAAACGAAAGAGAGAGCACATGCGAAAGCAGTTCAAAGTGGGTGCTTCAAGATCTCGTGATAGGCTTATCGGCGTGTGCATTTCTTAGATAAGATCAATTTCTTTTTTTTTTGTATTCCCAGTTGTTGCGAACTTTAAGCCGATGACGTATTTAATAATTGAATGGTGCTCCCATGAGGCGTATGCGTAATGTGTTTGTATGTATAAAGCAGATAAACCGTTACATGCCATCAAAACAGTTAACGTATGATTATTGACTGACTTTAGCGATTTGCCGTTAACTTTCGATAACGCTGATTCTTAACCTGTCGCAATGCTTTCGATATCAATTTTGATTGCAATCAAATCGATCACATGCTACTTACTCAAACGAATCGTTTTGGTATCGAGTAACAAGTACCGTGTTGTAAATGTACTCACTTACTCCACTCACTGAAGACAGTTGTATCGTAGTAGCTACTACCGGGTTTGTTGGCCAAACAGGCTGCAACTGCGACGAAAAGTTGTTATTGTTGCTTGTGTTGTTGGCGTTTTCAGACGGCCGTCGCATCTTTATTTAGACACAACAATGTTGAATGTTGCGCGCTTTTCACCAAATGCGCACCTTGTCCACATTATTATGCAAAGAGGGTTGCACTATTTACCCAAAAATGGCCGTGGCTAATGATGATGATTGCCAGGCCAGACTGTAGCAGACATTCGAGCCAACTTTATTGCTGCTGCTGCTGCTGCTGCTGCCGCCGCTGCTGCTCGTTGCACTTGGCCAAAATGGATGTGCGAACAACTTGTTGCTACAAACGCAGCCAACGATTGTTTATATCTTATTGGCAATTAGTTTTTGTTATAAGTACAAGTAGTTGGTTGACTCTGTTGTTTGTATATTTGTGGGTGTTTTTCTTTTATTGTTTATGGCCAATGTCTACGAACTATCTAAATATTTTGTTGTGAAAATATTTCTGGCAATATTCAAGCAAGCAAGCAATTTCCACGGAATCAATGTATTTGTATATTTATAGAACAAATGATGATTGCCATGATTATAGCAGGAAAATTCCAACTTAGAAACTAATTAAATCCGAAAGGAGATGCTCTCACTCCGCACTATGCCACGACACAAAAATGACGAAATATTTATTTGAAATCTTTCATGTTTCATAGATTTATGTGCAATTTATTTTTAAACATAACACAAACAAAAACTACAGCAACAACAACGTCGCGACAACAACGCTGACAGACGCTAAGACATAGGAAGGGGACCCAACCTACACCCTACACCGTAGACCCTAGTCTATGGCCTGCCTGATGTATAAAGTGTGCCTAATTAGAGCTGCAGCAACATCATATGGCGCCATGTTTGTTGGCCAAAACAAAAGAAGAAAATCGGTAATAGTCAGTAGGCAAGCAAGAGATCAAAGAGAAGCTGCAGGGCCTCTGTCGGCGCCGTTGCCTATTGCGCAAAAACGAAAACCGACCCAAACGTTTCACCTATTTTATTTGCTAAGCCCTGCGGGAGCTATTGTTGTTGTTGCTGTTACTGTTGCCGTTGCTGTTGCTGTTGCCGTTGCTGCTGATTCTTTTTGCATATCAATCAGTAAACAATGCAGCAATTGTTGCTGCTGGTGCTGCTGCTACTGCTGCTTTTGCTGCTTCTGTTGATAATTATCAGATTGGAGATTGTGCGAAAGATGCTCCCAGACTATTATAGGTGTTGAAAATACAAATTGTGAGCAGTTGTTATCAGGTTTTGGGGCATTGTTATTGATATGAAATCAATTAGCAGCAGCGACCTGGCCACTCTCTCTCCTTCTCTCTTTCTTTCTCTTTCCCTGTTTTCACCAGAATTTGTCAAGCTGTGACTTTGATCTGCGGAAATGTTTCGGCAGCAACAACTTTGAATTTGATTTGAAAATACATTCAGACTACACGCAGACTCTTCCCCCTTCCTCTTCACACACACACACACACACACACACACACACAAATACACACACATGATTGCCAGCAGAGCAAGAAAAATAGTTCCTACAGGGTCTTTATTTATAGCCCACCGTTTTTATGCTCCATTTCAATGGGCCGACGTAGACGGCGCACGCCGCCGCCACCGCCGTTTGCCCCTTTGAAGATTTCGCTCCCCACCACCCCAAGCAAACCCCCTTTGACGCACCCTTTCCTATATACCCAGAGCACACAGCTAACCACTTGATTGCATTTTTCGCAGCATAAAATATAGATAAATGTCTGCAGCCAAGCAAACGAGAAAGAACTAAGGAGCCAAAAAAAAAAAAGTTGCCCAAAAAAAATTGGAAATACCCAAAAACGAAATACTCGTGTACATACATGATAAAAGCCGAAGGGAGTAGAACAAAAAAACACAAAAAAAAAAACAAAAAACGATATAAAATTGATTTCCCCACCCGCGCGCAATGGCCGACAAAGAAGCGCCATTGAAGCGCAACCAAATTAATCTTTCAACGACAATTACAATTAATTATAAACGCCCCCGTCGACTCGGCCGCAATGAGATCCAACAAACTGAACCACAAACGCCTCAACGTATCACAAATGTGCAAGTGTGTGTGTGTAGGGTGTGTGTGTGTGTGTGTAGGCTATGGGTGCATCGACAGCTGTTGGTTGATTTGTGCTTCTGGTGTTTTAGAACTCATACAAAATTATGAAATTGATTAAGAAATTTTGAAAGATATTTGACCTGCCTTTAACTTACTTAGTTGGGATTCCTCTCAATTTCCTTAATAGAAGGAATATATTTCTGCACATTCTAGTACATTGAGTAATTTTTAGTTTTAATACTTTATACAACTACTTTACGTTTGTATTTTATATTATATTTTAACCACGAAAGAAATTATATTATTAAGAACTCAAGATTTGTATTTCTCATCAATTGTTATTGGTTTCCATCTTAGAAATGATGATGAGATTCGATTTTGGTAACAATTTATTAATAGCTTTATATTAACTGCAATTGTGGCAGTGGCAAACTGCATGTTTGAATAGAAATACCCTTCCTTGCTTGTTATTTATATTGTTAGCCGAGTGTGCCCCTTATTGCATTACAATACAATGTAAGCATTTTGGGGCTGATGCTATAATTTTCATCTTTCTTACACATTGCCCCATATAATATAGAGGAGTACATATATATACCCATACCCATATATGTATTCAAGTATGTATTGCATGTATTCAAACTCCAATCTGTATACGTCCATCGTACCATCTATCCATCAGTCTCTTTGCTCACCTAATTACAAAAAGATGAAAGCGTTACTTTTCAGCTCCCACTGCGACCGACCCCTTCTTTCATTTTTTTTTGGGGCCCACCCAACACCCGAAAACACTTTGGCGGGGCTTTTTTTTGTAAGTGTTGTTTTTGTTGTTGTTTACGGTGGCTACTTAATTTCGTATTAATAAACATCACAAATGTTGTAATCTGTAGTTTGGCACCTTATTTATTTGTTTTGCTTATGCTTTCGGCTCTATAACAAACATTCTGATTTTGTTTTCTTGTTTTACTTGAATTCTGAATTGATGGCTGTCGATTTTTCGCAATGTGATTTCAGCGTCAGTTGATTGACGAACTGTGTTACAAGTTGTTTAAACGAATGTTGCTGCTGCTGCGGCTGCTGGCGTTGTTGTGCAATTTGGTGGCAGCCAGCTGGCAACACAGGCAACACTAGCAACATTGTGTTCTGTGGGTGTGGCAATTGGGGCCCGGCCAAACCTTCGGCTTAGGGCAGTTAATACGAAATCGTTTTCGGAATTCGGATTCGGAATCGGAACTCAGTCAGCCGGAACAATCTCACATATATCACACACAAACATAACTGTAAATGTGTACCAATTTGAGTTTTATTCATGATTACTTTTTGGAAATCACATTTTCAACACATTGTTAATGAATTACGCACACACACACATGGAAGGCAGTGAAAAACTTAATGATCCAATGACAAACCAAAAAAAATATATATGAAAAGATCTTAAGAAACCACATTAAGAAGTGAAAGCACTTTGCCAACCTAGGAAATTTCTTCCCCTGTCTGTCCAGTTCCCAGAAAAGTGTGTGTGTATGTGTGTGTGTGTGTGTGTGGGATGATGTTAAACAAGCACACATCAAGATAGCAGAACAAATGTTTTTAACATTTTATACAAACTATTCATTTTTAGCAAACTTACGGCCGAGATAAGAGTTTCGCAAAAAATGGGAAATTTTTTTTGTTATTTCCAGAAATAATTGATTCATATTTTTGTGAGCGATTGAACTTTGTTATGATTTTGTAGACTCGTTGTACATTTTAAGAGGTCTTAATTATTTTTCACTTATTAGAGCAAAGATTCTAGAATGAACTTGCAATTGCAAGATCAAGTCGAAAGATTACAGAAAATAAAAGAAAAGAAATACTTAAGAAAAAGAGATAAGATGAACTGATAGTTACTTTTACAGCAGATGCATGCGCAGTTCTTGCCCAAAAATTATGAAAACATTACAAGATAATTACTAAGAGCAACAATAACAACAACAAACAATAAAGGGAATACCAAGAAACAACAAATGGCTGAAAGGCGTTCACAATATATGAGCGATAAACATTTCAGCAGCCAAAACAGAACCAAACAGAAACCGTAAACAAAAAAAAAAAAAAAACAAAGTAGACAAAACGGATGCATTAAGGGAGCCAAATAAATAATGAAAAAAAAAACAGAGCAAATGAATTAAAATGCAAAAGCCAAAAATTGCGAATTTTCTCATCTTTTTTTGATATTTTATTTTTTTTGGCAAATCAGTATGTTCTTATGAGCGTGTGTGCGAGTGTGTGTGAGCCAAGTGGCGAGACCATGAAGCAAGTCCTCTGATTCAAGAGTTGCCAGTTGCCGGCTTTTCATCTGGAATCCGACGCAGTGGTGCGAGCATTTTATGTGGCGTGTCAAAGAAATTTATTTTTGCGCACATTGCCGCAATTTCCAAGAAGTCAACGCATTCGAAACGCAAGTCTGTATGTGCTTGTGTGTGTGTGTGTGTGCGTATGTGTGCATTGCTGGGAGGAAGGCATCATACGCCTAGACAACGTTCTGACAAGATGCGATGAGTGCTTTTGAGTTTTTTGTTGGAAATGTGCACGAATCAGAAGCAAACCAAAACAAACAAAAATAAAATTGAATTTATAATAACGGCCAACACACTTGGTTGCGTCATTCGTTTAATGGGGCGTATGATTAATTTTCCATAGTGTTTTTCCCGCGCGAGTCAGGCTCTCTGATCAATGTTTTCGTTTTAGTTGTAGTTGTAGTTGGCCGGAATAGTTTCCCATAGCAGAACTTGGCCAGCTGACTTTTCACTGCACATTTTCACAATTTCCACTCACCAGTTTCAGTTGTTGTTGCTGTTGCTGTTGCTGTTGTTGTTGCCCACTTTGGACATTTAAGCCGCTTTTGGCATGCGTACAACTGGCGGCTTTTTCCTGCTATCCAGCTACAACAACAGCACCAACAACAACAGTTCAGCTTCAGCTCCAGCTCTGTCTCTGTATCAAGCTTGCAGCAGCAGCAGCTGATTTATGCGCCGTCGTCGGTGTCGCTGTTGCTGTTGTGGTTGTTGTTGTTGCTGAGGCTGCTGCTGCTGTTGTGTAGGCGCGTTTCATGTAATCTGGCGGGTAATCCAAGTGGCCAAGCGTGAGAATTTTACTCATTGGCTTAACTGTGCGGCTCGAGTTCGCTGCGGATTTTTGGTGGCTTTGGCAAGCGACCGACTTCCGTATCATTTGTGTTCAATCAGCGAACATGCACCAAATTTATATATATATATATATATTTATATATATATTTTATATACATAGATATACATATATATATATAGTTTGCCAGGTGCTGCAGCTGCAGCTGGAACAGCGCCACCAAGCGCTGCTTTTTTAACTGCCATAGCAGTGGGTGTGAACCGAACCAGTTGAAGGTCATCACTCTCGCCCATTCTTCAAGTTCTTGTTGTTGTTGTTCTTATTGTTGTTGTGAGCGCGATTCATGATTTTCCCACGCTGATTAAGAACACAAAAGCGAGCATTTGTTGTTGTTGTTGCTGTTGCTATTGCTGTTTGTGCGGCTTTTGGCCAAAAGGATGCGCGCCTGCCTCAATAAGCCAAATGTCAGTGTCAGGCTGAAGTAGTTTAAGCTAAGGCTAAGTCGAAGTTGGAGCTTAAGTCCCACAACGTGTCCAAGATGATCGGAGCGCGTGAGAGCGAGACTTTCCACCAACTGTGGTGCATCAGCTCGTTTTCTTGTAATGTGCTCATTTTCCTTATGCGGCTCACAGCGGAGGAAGAAATTGGGTTAAGTTTGACTTTAGCAGCTTTGTTTGTTTGTTTGTTGCCATTGGCAATGGACTTGGTCTAGATTACAAACTTTTGATTATAATGATGATCATAACAATAAAAATAATAATACTAACATTAATGCTGTTGCTGCTGTTCATCATGACAATGTTAACAGCCTTGTGGCTATTTTTAGACCAAAACTAACAACAACATGAGATACAGAAACAAAAACAGAAAAAGAAAGAGAAAAAAAGGGCGCGTACTCGATCTACAACTGAGCGATAAGCTGCCAGGCTCAAAGACAGAACTGCAAACTGAGAGAGAGAAAGAGCGAGAGAGAGATAGAGATAGAAGTCTTAGTCATTCCACTTGTTGGCAGCTCACCCACGTAACTAACCCAAGCGCTGACTCAAGACTGAGACGATTGTCTCTGCGGGTCTGTTTGTGGATTGGGGACTGTGGATTGGGAATTGAGGTATTGGGGCTGGGTAGGCAAAAAAAAATAATGTCGTCAGTGGAAATTGATCGATTTAAATGGAATTAAGATCATCGGGCAAGCCAAGAAGGCAAACCTGACTCACTGACTTAGTGAACCACTAAGACGCCCAACGAAGAGACAGCCAACCAATTCAATCTCAACTGAAATAAGGGCCAGTAGCTGCTCCACTCCACTCCAGCTCAACGAGTACGAGTGCAACTTAATTATGGCTTGTTTGCTTTACGGCCCGTCCGTCTGGGAGGTGCGCTCTGTCATTGCCAAACAATTGCAAACGTCGTCGTCGTTGTTGTTGTTGTTGTTGTTGTTGTTGTTCCTGCTCCTTGTGTTGTTGCTGCCTTTGATGGCTATCAGCAATCAGGCGCTTTGTGTGCACCATCCAACAGCAACAAGAATAACAGCAAAGCTGATGAACAGCAGACGCCGCAGACATTTAAATTGTGGCAAAGCAGAAGCAGCAGCCGACTGGCAATCAAAACTACTTTTGCCCAGTTGCATTTTGGCCAACAACAACACGAGCAACTCTTGCGATAAGCTAAGCAACTTATGAAGCAGTTAGAGGAGATGCAAATTGTAATATCTGGACAGCTGCTTGGCCTTGGGCAAAAAACACACAAAAAAAATTAAATATGAGTACAAAAAATAAAAGAATTCTTTTAAATGCGTTTGTGTAGATTTTCACACGCTGTCGACAGGCTAAAAAAGTGTTAGTATGTGTATGTGTGTGTGTGTGTGTGTGTGTGTGATTGTGATTGTAGTGTGTATTCAAAGGCATATGTTTATGTGACGTACTTTGATGCTGTTTTATCTTTTTTAAATGTTTCTGCAAGGCCTTTAAAGATATGCAATATGATATAAACACCCTATACTATGAATTGAATAGGTTTTTGTGGCATGATCTTCAAATATGAGATATCAAAATATCAACTAGATAGTTCACCGTCATCGAAAGAATGTTTCTTAGGTCGTTTTATGTTTATACAGAACTAAATAAAATTCAATTGACACGTAAATTAAATTTTAAAATTTGTTTGCTGAAAAAACCTTTACAACTATTTTAGTTTACTTAAAGAAACAAAAAAAATAAACATCATAGAGCGCTCAATCGCCCACACAATACACAGGTTAAGATCAAAAAACTTTTTTAAATAAAAAAAAATTGTATGCATCCCTCGTCCAAAATCGAACAAACAACAACACTTTTTTGTTCATATGCGCTGCTTATCAGGATTATCACTGCCGCATTGTTTTCATTTACACGCCCCCAAGACACACACACACACACAAACACACTTGCGGAAACTGCAAACAACAACAATAAAAAAAGCGAGAATAAGCCAAACGCTAAATGGCCACAATGAATGTTCTAACTACCGGATTTGCATAGAATGACACTAAATATTTGCTTAACATTTTGACAGTTTTGTGAAAAACATGCCACAAGGTGGGCCCAAACAACAACAACAATAGCAACAACAACGCAAACCCAAACACAAACAGTAATCAGTTGTGGTAACAGCTACTGTGGAAGACACACAAACATACGTCATCATATCCGCGGTTCATTCAAATCACGTGATGGAAAATTTGTGACGGTCTCTTCGGATTTCTTGTTGGTGTTTTTCTTCATTCTTTAATTTTTTCTTTTTTTTTTTTATCAAAATGCGTTCACAGCAAACAACGTGAATAAATCAATTGTGTTGTGTTTGTCAGCTTGTTGTTTGTCTCTCTGCCTCTCAGTCTCTCTGTCTGTTTGTTTGCTGCAGCGCCAGCGTCACAGCTTCATTGCCCCTGATAACATGCAACAAACTTGTACTAATTAAGCTGGGCTAACACCTGCCGATCAAATGTGAAAATATGTGTTTTTGTGACTAAGAATTCACAAAAATACAATTTTTTAATATTCTAAGATCTTTTTATACCCTGATCCCATTAAAAATGGGAAAAAAGGGTATAAAGGTTTTGTGCAAAAGTATGTAACAGCCAGAAGGAAGCATTTCCGATATATATATATATATATAGTATATATATTCTTGATCAGCATCAATAGTCGAGACGATATAGCCATGTCCGTCTGTCCGTCCGTCCGTCCGTCTGTCCGTCCGTCCGTATGTATGAACGCGACGATCTCAGAGACTATAAGAGCTAGATACTCCAGATTTGGAACTTAAGCTCAACTAATCCCTAGGCATTGTTTACATTTACATTTAATTTATAGAAAAGTTTAAAAATCAAAACGTAGTGAAAATCTTGAATCCAAATGGAACAAGTAAGAAGGCTCTAGTCGAGCAATCCCGACTACACGATACCCTGATCTCTATACTTTCGCGTACAGTCAGTGCTTGCAATTATACTGCATACTGCAATTATACTTACATCCTGCATACTGCATACACAACTTCAATGTTTCTTAACCGATTTAAAAAAAAATCCACAGGTTGTCATTATTTTGTTAAGTGTATCAAACGCCGTCTCAAAGTTTTCCAAAACTTAACATTTTGTTGTTATCGATCCCATGTGTATTTCGAAAACGGGAAGAGTTATCGAAAATCAAAAACAAACTTGTACTGCCTAGGGATTAGGCGAGCTTAAGTTACAAATCTGGAGTACCTAGTTATTACAGTCTCTGAGATCGACGCGTTCATACATACGGACGGACGGACGGACGGACAGACGGACGCACGGACGGACGGACGGACGGTTGCACGGACGGACAGACGGACATGGCTATATCGACTCGGCTGTTGATGCTGATCAAGAATATATATACTTTATGGGGTCGGAGAAGCTTCCTTCTGCCTGTTACATACTTTTGCACAAAACCATTATACCCTTTTTCCCATTTTTAATGGGATCAGGGTATAAAAAGAGTTAAATATATGACGCTATAAGGTATCTGAGAGAATTGAAACTTTTCTTAGGTATAATACAAGTAATAATTCAATAATCTTATCTTATAATCAGTATAGTTTTGCTGGTGGTATATATTTTGCTGGCAACAATTTAAAGTAATAGGATTTATAATATTTTTTTGAGATATATATTTTGTTAGATTTTTTAATAGACTGATAATAATTAGCATTATATTTGCCGTTTAGCTGAATTGCTTTAAAGCAGTAAGAAATTAAATACAGCAGAAGAGGTATCAAGATATGTAAAAATACATTTGTTGACTTAAGATAGTCAGATTATGAATGATATTTTCAGCTGCTTTAAGATTCAAATATACAGTTGTAGCTTGACGATTCATGATTCATGGCCAAGCATCGGATATCTAAAACACAGGGCAGAGCTTGGCAAAATTATCAGCAGTGAGCGGCAAAGCCGTAAGCAGCTGTGATTTTGATAAGCCACCTGCAACAACGCTTGACTTGAACGTGAGAAACTATGCGCCAAGATAAAAGAGAGAGAGAGAGAAGAAAGAAGAAAACACCGCTAGAAGAAACCACGCAAAGGGCGTGCGGTTTATGATCTTGAGGAGAAGAAGCTTCTGCTACTGTTTCTTTATAGCAGTAACATACATTTGTAGATAGCAAGATAGATAGATAGATAGATGGCAATCTTGGGGATTGCTGATCAACAGCTGGGCGAACAGATTTGCAAGATCACTAGCAAAAATAGAGCAAAGAACGAAGAACGAAGAGCGAAGAGCGAAGAACGTAGACGACGCGTTGCGGCGGCAAAACAAAGAAAGCAAATCAAATCAAATAAACAAAACAAATACCGAATGCTGTTTCTGCTGCTGCAGATCGTGAATACAAAAAGAAGTCGAGAAAAGAGAGTGAGTGAGTGAGTGAGTGAGCGAGCGAGCGAGAGAGAGAGAGAGGGTGGATGAATGTGGTGGTGTGGTGTAAGGTGGGGTGGAAGGAGGTGGCAGCTGCGACCTGAATTTTCTTGGCATTTAGAGAGCAGAGGCAACTGCTTACTGATGCTGCTGCTGTTGCTGTTGCCTGTGTTGCATGGGGCAGCGATCCTCACTCACTTGACTTAATTAAACGGGGCAGCCAGTGGTATAAAGATATATATATATATATATGTGTGTGTGTGTGTAGGTACGTATAAACATAAGGCCGTCTATAGATGGCAAGGCGTAAAAAACGAGACGAAGTTCAAAGCGAAAAGCAGCGCAAAGTGCCAGCGAAAGAGAAAGACGCATGCAGAGATAGAACGAAAGAGAGAGAGAGTGAGAGAGAGAGAGAGAGAAAGAGAGAGAGAGAGGGAGGGGGCTTGCGAGTGTTTGCATTTGCCTTGCTACTTACTTACTTGCTTACTTATCACTTATCTTAGTGCTGAACGCAGAAATTCACTGATTAGAATGCTAAAAAATGCTTAGTTGTTGCCAATATTGAATAAACTAATTGTGTTTAAATTAATTCATTTTAATAATATTTTTTATACTATCTAAGATCCTATCATATAAAAAAGATGCCAACAACTATACATTTTTATTTTTGATTATAACTGCATGCACAACATTTCTAGCTTTTGCCTTTTTTTTTGTTCTATTTGGCTTGAATTGTCAGCTTAATCAGACAACGATGACAACCTTAACGTGAAACGTCGTTGCTTCAAAGGAAATCACATTGCGTATACGCAATCTGTGTGCAAATAAACAAGCAAAATGCGCCAAAAACAAACATGGAAAAAATATCGACAATCATTGTGAATACATTAAGTTTTCCTGTTTGTTGTTGCTGTTTTCCCTGTGTGTGTGTGTGTGTGTGTGTGTTTCTATTTTATTAGTTGTGCCAACCGTTCGCCTTCAAGACATTTTCATTGCGAACATTTTGGCCACACGTGCCAGCCATTCGTCTGCCAGCAAGCAAGCATTTTAGGCCCAGGGCCCAGGCATCACAGGCCACAGTCACAGAACTTGTTCAATTTGCCTGTTTGCCTGTCTCTCTGTCTCTGTCTGTCTATCTGTCTGACTGTCTATCAGTTTATCTGTCTTTCTTCAGCTTTCCGGTTCTTTTCTTTGCGCATTAGAACAACATAATTTGCTTGTTGATGTTGTTGTTGTCGTTTGTCGTCGTTTGTTGTTGTTGTTATCTGGATGGGTTATGCTTTGATTCCGCACAGGAGTCAAAGTTGTTGTTAGCCGTTGTATTCTGCAGGTGCTTTTTTCCCATAAAAACCAAATCGAGCTGGTTTAAAATTGAAATATATAAAGATAAACAAGTAAAAAGGCTCTAGTCGAGAAATTCCTGATCCCTATACTTTGTATGTACGCACATACTGCATACTGCATTCAACACAACTTCAATGTCCCATATCTCCGGTGTTTCTTAACCGATTTTAATAAAAATTTCACAGATTTTCATTATTTTGTTTGATAATTCAAATGCTGTCTCAAAGTTTTGAATATTCAAGATTTTGTTGCTATCAATCCCATGTGTATATCGAAAACGGGATGAGTTATCGAAAATCGAAATCAAACTTGTACTGCCTAGGGATTAGGCGAGCTTAAGTTACAAATCTGGAGTACCTAGCTTTTATAGTCTTTGAGATCGACGCGTTCATACATACGGACAGACTGACGGACAGACGTACGGACATGGCTATATCGTCTCGGCTGCTGATACTGATCAAGAATATATATACTTTATGGGGTCGGAGAAGCTTCCTTCTGCCTGTTACATACTTTTGCACAAAACCATTATACCCTTTTTTCCATTTTTAATGGGATCAGGGTATAAAAAGCACGTTGAACTTCTGTAGTGTATAAAAAGAATTTCAGCTAACATCTTTATAAGTAAGTTAGTCCTTAACTTTAATTAAACCATTTTTAAATGAATTAAACACCCAAAGAGTTCCTCGAACTATGTAAAACAGCAATAAAATTATAATAATAATTACTATTTACTTAGTTAGTTACTCAACAATAATAATAATCATGATAACGATTTGTCATTGCTGGCAAAGTTTAAGCGGCGTATGCGTAATGTTCAATGCTCCCAAATGGCCAGGCAGACAGCTAGCGTTCATAAGTAGTATCTTCTTCAGCCATATAAATCTTATCAGAGCAATTGCACAATCATAAAAAAGGCACACCACACATGCAAATATTGTTATGTACATACATGTGTATAAAGTATATATATAGCGCCATGTGATAGCGCCAACTCTCTGAAGTGGCCCACACAGTGTCCAGAGGGCGCGTGCTAGACCCGCTGCCAGCCAATGCTTTCAAATAAGACAATGTGAGTGCTATGATACATTTGGTTTCTTTATGGCCAATGCAATAAATCACTTGCCGACTTCTATATAGAAATGTCACAATGCCCCTCTGAGCGCGCCAATAAAAATGAATCAAAAATTATAAAATAAATAACAAGCGCTCGCGTTCGTAATCATAAATAACACACACACACACACAAATAACAAGAAAAAGATATATTAGGAAAATGCAGATGAGCATTTTCTACTTTTGCACAAACAGCGTCAAAAGTCTTGGAGAGCAACAAGAAAAACTTCCGTTTGCTGTCGCTATCGAATGTGGGTCAAACCAAGAACGAGAAGCAAGCGAGGGAACGACAGATAGAGATAGAGAGGGTGGGGTAGTGAGAGAAACTGCCAAAAAAAAAAATGTCTTTCAGCATGTTTCGCACGGCGACATCGAAAAATCATATTTTTGCTCAAAACAAAAAACAAAATAAAAATCAACACTCATTTCGTGTTGCACATCTCATTAATTTGGCTTAAGTGAAATCATTGGGAAAAACCCCCGTCAGTTAATGAGAAAGAAACAATGATAAAATATCATCGTAGATGCAAATTGCATGCAATTTGGACGACAGATGGCGCCAGCAGCGTGTCGCATGCAATTTGCTTATTAATTCAATAAAAATCTTAATAAACGTAACGTACCCCAACCCCAACCCCAGCCCCCTTCCCCTTCCCCTTCCCCTTAACCCCCTTCTACAAATCACTCCCGACTGAGCTGGCAACGCTTCATTGCGAAAACCACATGTTGTCGCCATTATTGCCCTCTCCCACTCTCTGGCTCTCTTCTGGTCTCCTGTCGAAATGTTCTCAGTTCTTCGTTTGATGAATTTGCATGAATCATTGAGGCGTCACGCTCGAAGGAAAAGCGCACAGAAATAAGCTGCAAAAACGATGAAAAATTGTTATATTTCTTAAATGCATACACAAAAGTTATTTTGATGCGGCTACGTCGCCAACCAAAAGTCTCGCCGACAGGCAGCAGCCAAAACGACGACACTTTGCCTGCCACTGCTGGCTGGTTGTCAGCAGTTTCCTCTCCGCAAATTTCTTTTATTTTTTTTTTACATTATGTTATTTGTTACTTTTCTTATTTTTTCATTTTTTGCCTAGTTGTCGCAGTTGTTATGCCAGACTTTTCCGGAAGCGCGGCGCGACAGCAGCTGCGGCTTTGACGTAGTGTTGACGCACACACAACCAAAAACAAAAAAGAATAAAAAAAAAACAACAACGGCAACAACAAACACCATCTTCATAAGGGGCGAATGAGCTCGATGGCAGAAAAATGTTTGACAACAAAAAAAAAAAAACAACTAAAAAATAGATAGAATATAACTTGAGTGAATATCAAATTTCGGTGCAATGCTTTACTCTGCAATTCTCTAAGATTAGAATTGTCAACAAACACGAGGCTCCCATAAATCAATAAATGCAGTAAAAGCTGCACTTTTATATATAAAATTGGAAAATTCTTACAAGACAAAATGAAATAAATTATAGCCAACAAAAATTAATTTTATGCATTGAAAAAATATAAGGTTATTTGATCTTGTCGCTAAAAACAACTGTTGGTGAGAAGGAATTGTTCAAATTAGTCTATATGTCTACGTTTTTCAATCGTGTTTTTATGAACGAGGAGCTCTCATTGACATTAAGAGTATACGACAGCTCTGGATTTTTCTTTTATCGATTTTTTGCGATTCTTTATTATCGACGTTAATCTAAACCCATTGCTACAGTTATCAAGTTAGATCCTTTCATATTTATAGAAGTATCTCGAAAAAGCTCGACTAGGAGATACCCTTATCCCTTAACCTAGTGACTAAAATGTAATTTCAATTAATTTTCGTTATCTTACAATCGATTTCAATGAAAATTTCACAAGTTTTCATTTTTTTTTGTGTTATTGATTTTCAATAAATCGATACCACAACAGACGAACATCAAGAATTTATATACTTACTATACTCGCTATCTCTCTCTCACTCTCACTCTCTCTCTCTCTCTCCGTCTGTTGCCCTATTTCGAGTGGACGCTAACGTTATCTTCTTTTAATGTGCTTAATCCACTGGCAATAAGTTTTGGCAAAATATTTATTTATAATCGCATTAGGCTGATCAACAAAAAATCAAAATATATACTCACTGATCTTTCCTTATATTTTCTCAAATATTTGTATGGTCGTGTCAATGTCCATTGAAAAAAACCAATGACCAAAGTGCTTTGGTAATCAGCTCTTTAAGCGCATAATTAAGTCATAACAACAATGAATTAAATTGAATTGAATTCAATTGAAATGAATATGCCAAAACCAACAAAAACAACAGCAAAAACAACCACAACCACATCGAGCAGTTAATAGAAAATAATAATAATAAATAAGGACGGGGGGAAGCTCACACACGCAAATAAAATGTTCATCTTATTATAATGCCTTAAATTTCATTGTGTGGAATCAAAGCAAAGCAAAGCAAAGCAACAAGAAAACAAAAACAACAACTTGAAAAGGCTTCGACCGGCCAAACTGCGTGCTGAATTTTTTGGAGCTACCATCGAGACGTACAGGGCAGGGGAGTTGGGTGGAGTGCTCCGTACACCGTTCGTTGTACGTTTCACATGTTTTATTTTTAAGCGGGGGGCGGGCAGGGGGGGTGTCTTTTGGGAATGACAATTGTCAACTTGTTTGCGTGCGCGCTGCCTTCAATTCTTAATCGCCTTCTGTCCATAGCCCCCACAATGTGAGTTGCCGTTTTATTCTTCTTCTTGTTCTTTTTGTTTGGAGCTCCTCCACAGTTGGGAGAAACAATTTGGGAGCGTGAGAAAGTGACGCGCACAATTAAAATGATGTTTTAAGGGGCGTCACGTTAACCAAAAAAAAAAATAGATATTAAAAAAAAACATAAATTATAAATTATAAACAATAAATGATCTATTAATAAGTAACATTTGATAGAATAAATACGAATGAATAAACATATATGTTGACATATATATATATATACACGTATATATATATATACTTATATTAAATACATTTTCTTTTGGTCGGGCCACGCGAGACTCGAATAAATTATCATTCGCTTAGCATTAAATCAAAATGAACACGTAAGAAGGCTCTAGCCGAGGAATCCCGACTAGACGATACCCTTTACGCGTACAGTCACTGCTTGCAAGTATCTGTGTGTGTGTGTGTGTGTGTGTAAAAAATGTTCCATATCTCCGGTGTTTCTCAACCGATTTTAATAAAAATTTCATCGATTTTCAATGTTTTAAGCGCCCTCTCAAAGTTGTTCAAATTCAAGATTTTATTGTAATCGATCACATGTGTATATCGGAAACGGGAAGAGTAATTGAAAATCGAAAACAAACTTGTACTGCCTAGGGATTAGTTGAGCTTAAGTTCCAAATCTGGAGTTTTTAGCTCTTATAGTCTCTGAGATCGACGCGTTCATACATACAAAGGGACGGACATGACTATATCGACTCGGCTGTTGATGCTGATCAAGAATATATATACCTTATAGTGTCGGAGATGCTTCCTTCTGCCTGTTACATACTTTTGCACAAAACCATTATACCCTTTTTACCCATTTTTAATGGGTTCAGGGTATAAAAACAGAAAAAAAAGAATTGCAGACTGCGTTGAATATATAAACAGCGTTCCACGACTTTAAGACATAAATATTGCTACTACTATGCAAACAGTCTGTATGTTATAAATATCATTTATATTATTCATTATAGCCGGTCTTTTTTATTTGTTTTACTGGAAAATTCGCGTGCGTAATATTGTTGCACAATCAGCCAGAAATATATCGCATGCAATTTAAAAATGCAATTTGCTCAAACTGCAAAGCTAAGTCGCCCACCCAAGAATTTGAAAATAGAAAATTGCAAATAGAAACAAGAAGATAGAAAATAGCTAAAAAAAAAAAAAAAAAAGATTTGAAGCAGTAGATGGATGATTCATTCATTATCACAAAGCACACGCAAAATCAGAATACTCAATTATCATGTGATGCGTTGCCAAATCCACCCTCCACACCTCCCACCCAACTAGACACGTGATATCTAATTAAAGCAAACAAATCGACAAATTGAGTCTCTTCGAGGGAAGGGGGCGTGGCAATTGAGAAATAGCTAGTCGAGACGATCATTTCGAGGCATTCATTTCATTGCCAAATTCTCGACACTTATGACTCACAGACAGCCGTTGCGAAGGAGACTTTTTGGCAACTGTTTTTTTTTTTTTTTGTCTTTTTGTGCTTTTGCAAGCAAGCCACAAATGATTAACCAATGTGTAATTGGCTTATTGAAAAATTGCGATAATAAGGCAACTTAAATTTAAATTGAATGCTAAACATATCAATTGAGTGCAAGCAAACAAACAGAAAATAAGTAAGAAGGCTCTGTTGAGAAATCGCGACTAGACGATACCCTGAACCCATTGCTCAACGCGTACAGTCACTGCTTGCAAGTATCTGTGTATTTGTGCGTGTGTGTGTGTGTACATGTTCCATATCGCCGGTGTTTCTCAAACGATTTTATTCAAAATTTCACAGGTTGTCGTTATTTTATCTAATAGTTCAAACTCTGCCTCAAAGTTTTTCAAATTCAAAAATTTGTTGTTATCGATCACATGTTTATATCGAAAACGGGAAGAGTTATCGAAAATTTGAAACAAACTTGTACTGCCTAGGGATTAGTTGAGCTTATGTTCCAAATTTGGAGTCTATCTCTTACGGACAAACGGGCATGGCTATATCGCCTCGTTAGTCATCAAGAATATACATATATTTATGGGGTCGGAGATGCTTCCTTCTGCCTGTTACATAGTTTTGCACAAAACCATTATACCCCCGTGAGAAATTTGCTAATTTCTGAACGGGAATCTGTGACTTAATAAAGTTTTGTCAAAAATTGCTAAATCAATATATAGCATATTTAGCAAGTTGTTTTAAGAATTAACTTAAAATTGTACATAGAAATGGAATTCGACATTAGCATACAGCTCGTTATGTGTTTAATGTTCTTTTCTAGGATTTTCTAGGGTAAATGTCAGCATTTGCGTCATAATAAAACTGACTTAAGTTCTAGCAACTTTAATAAACTTTACGTTATAAGTTATTGAAAGACTTAAGATGATCAATTTAACAAAGCTAACAAATCATCAGTTGTCCAAAGTTTCTTTGTGAAAAAATTTACAACGTACATCAATTTGAACACAAGAGATTATTACAAAATCGTGCAGATTGTCTTGAGAAAAATCAGGTCATGTCATATTTTAGTTTTATGATCGCTGAAGAAGCAGAGTCCATAAACAACTTACGATTATGTTCAAAAATTTTTAGCAGACGTCGCATCTGCCTATAAAATTAGAAAATAAAAACAAAAAAAAACAACTAAAGGAATTTCAATAATTTCTAGTGCCGATATTTTGTTTATGGCGCCGTGGTACAAACGATTTTCTCATCTCTTGTTTTTTCGCATAAACAATGAAAATGCCTAGCATTAATTAGAAATTAAGATAAAAGTATTTGTTCCATGGACAAACAGGTACAGATATAGGTAAAGATATATCTTTGGTACTATATATTGAGTGATGTAATGTTTGTGTAACTAATGCTTTTCCGTGTTGTTGTTGCTTTACAGCACAGAACGCATCGATCAAGTCGATAAGGTGGACATCAAGCGGCGGATCGACGAAGAACGGCCAGGAGACGACGCCAAGTAACGCGACAATGCAGAATGACGAAGAGCTGAGGATCATATGCGAGGTGAGGGGCGAGCCGCCCCCAAAAGTGACCTGGTTCAAGGACGACAAGTCAATAAATCGCAATCGCCATGTTTACAAATTTAATCATTTCAAGTGAGCAAAAAACCCAAACACACATACAAACATAACTTAAAATTTAGATTTAAAAATAAGTCAATTTTCATGATTCATGATCTAAACGATATACGAATACGACATCTCTCATATCTGACTTATTTACTCAATCATTTTCTCTTTCTCTTTTTTGGAACACTTTTGACCACTGCAGAAGACGTTCCGAGCTGATTGTGCGATCCTTTAACGGTTCAACGGATGCGGGCAAATACGAATGTCGTGCCAAGAACAAAGCCAGCAAAACTATCGACAAGCGCCGCATCATGATCAATGCTCATCCAAGTAAGACCTCCCTCAATAATATGTGTAGCATATATTTCACATATTTCACTCATATTTGATGTGTGTCTGTCAAGCAGTCGTGTTAAGAGATCGCTCCAATTCATTTATAATTTATGGGCACACTTGAAGGCGACAATCTATGCCTCATAGATCAACAACCTACATACATGTATCTATAAGTATAGTAGATATATTTTTATTTTTGGTTTAACATGTTATATTATGAATTTTGATTTAATAATATACTTATATTTATTTTTTATTTGCAGTTCTAAAGCGACCGGATCAGCACAGCATGGGCTATGGCGTTCCATGTGATCTTGCGAATATATGCTTTCATGGCGGCGAGTGCAGGATAATACCGGATCTAACTCAGTTCTATTGCAAGTAAGTATTGAGTAACAGTTAGCTCTACATATGATTACAATTGAATTTTTAGTCATGATACAGCTGCTGCTGTGCTCTATTCATCTACTTTTGAACGACGACCCCAGGCAAGTTGAAACCAACGCAAAATGTCAAGTGCCTCTGCCTGCTTGCCTGCCTGGCTGTGATAAAACGTGTGACAGCTGATAAAGTCAGTGACAATCCCCTCCAACCCCCCCCCCCCACACACCATCAAAAAAAAAACAACAAAAGAAAGAAAAGAGCAACAACAAAAGAACCTAAAATGAGTTCTTAAACTAAACTAAAACCATCTGAGAGCAGAATGCACTTGAGATGGAAAACTGGAGACGATAGGCTGCTGTTGTTGTACAATTTTGGCATCGCATTACAAGAATCGAGTGAAATTTCGTTCAGAACTCCACTAAACTCGCCAGTGCACTCAAACATAGATACACTCTGAAATGTATGTTTGTATGTGTGCAATGTGAATAATATCTTTCAGCGCCTCTCTTTATACATTATCCACCTCGTAGTAGTACGATCTGTCTGTCTGTCTGTCTGTCTGTGTATATGCTCGACGCATATATATCGACTCGTATGTAAACCAATCCAATTCAATTCACTGGCAGACCGAAAAATCAAAAAATAAAATAAAATAAAATAAAAAAAGAAAAGCGCATTTTGTTCTTCTTTCTTTCTTTTTTTTTGTGTCTGTGGAAAATCCATTTTCATTTTCATTTCCCATTCGTTTTGAGTTCTCGTCTACGTCGGTGTGCAAAAAATAAAAACAAATTTTTAATTAAATGTTGAGTTCTTTTTTATATATTCTTTTGCTGTTTATACTTAAGTATTTGGTTCGCGTGTGAGGAGAAAAATGCTGGAGCACAGTTCATGGCCACTTCAATATGGGGCTGTGGAAGTTTATTTAAGTGTTTGCATCGCATTAAATCCAATATTTACTTATGCACTTTATCTATTCTGTTTTTATTTTTAGTTGCCCGGAAGGATTCCATGGAGAACGCTGCGAGTACACCGGTCCAGACAGTACGTACAGCAATAATCCCGTTTGTGGCAACAAGTATTATGGAGGTTATTACTGCTAAAATAGGCACTTCTATAGCATCGATTGTTTTAGTACGAATTACGCGATACATACATATGATATGCAAAAAAACACACACAAACTCACCCACTACACGAGTCCCTAACGATTATCAATATTAACCCAAAATCATTGCAAACCTTTAAATAATTGATAAATAAGATGGATGATCTTAAAGAATTCTACATGAAATAAACCAAATAAATATAGGTAATAACAAAAACACACACACCCAAACACACACGCACACACATAGTACAAATACAGTACACCGGTAACTCAACAACTGAAGTATGAAAATCGAACATCCTAACGATTAAAATGACCTTAGATTCAAAAGTTCCCACATTTCTGCCTTTTTCATATCAAAACACACACACACACACACACACATACAAACAAACTTATTATGAACTTGAATTTTTTTTTATTAGAAAACACATTCCAAAATGCGACAATGCAAAGTCTTTAAACTAACTTACAACAACAAGAAAAAATTGTTCTTTTTTAATTATTATACATACTTAAATACTTTATAAAAATAAAAAATAAAAAAAACAAATACTATAAATCATAAAATTAACAAACAAAAATACATACGATTAAAGTTTAATGAAAATTTAAAAATAATGCGAATAAAAACAAATGGTGCTATAGAAGGTTTATTTTAAATAGTTATTAAATAGGACAAAACTATTTTTATTGAAATGCTCTTTGAAAGTAAATGTTAACAAAGAAACAAATTTGATTTTCCATTTACACACACAATCAAAATTAAAAATCACACAAAAAAACTGAAGTAAAACAAAACAAAATTCAAAATGCAACTCACTGACTTACCACACAAACAGACAGACAGACAGACAGTCAACAGAAATAACGAAAAAACAACAGAATACTACTACCTACCAAATACTGAATAACTTGTCGAATGTGCATTCAAGCCATTCAGTTGGCGCAGCCCACTTACTCACTCACTCATATGGATACGATAACAATATAACGATTACGATAACAATAACAGTAAACAGAGGCTCTCTTAAGTTAGATATTTTTCTTTTTGCAACACAATGGCAGCCCTAGCAGCAATATCAGCTGTCGTCAAAGTACAGTCACCACACACACACACACACACACACACACACACACACACAAACACACACAAAAGCACTGACAACATACAGAAATTTTGTTTTGTTTTCGATACGATACACATACAATATTTATTTCTTTGTAGCTTGCAATATATAAAAAAAAAAATTAAAAAATTATATGAAAATAAAATAAATACAAACTTCATGCGAAGTAACAAAAGCAACATAAAAAAAAAAAAACAAATAATACTTCATTAAATAACAAAAATTTATTTTTTTTTGCAAATTAATTTAGATATTTAGAACTCGTACATACATTTTTAATTATAGTTGTTTTTTTATTGTATTATTCTATGAAACATAATTAACACTTTGGCTGTAGATTTTGACAAACTCAAAACACCCAAAAAACGAACAAATCAATCAAACAAACAATTTCATATGCTCTATGCTATTTTTATAATTTATCTGGTGGTTGTTTATCAATAATTTTTTGACTAATCTTTTGCGTTTCCTCACTGTTTTTTTTTTTTTTTCATTATTATTATATCTCTCAGTTTGGTTAACTCTGTTCCACTATTTTATTCCTATTTTATTTGTTAACGCAAAAGAGTACAAAGCTTAGCCCATAAACAAGTTTCCGAAATGGATGCTAAAGCTTTTCTTTTTTTCAAAAACATATCCAAAAATCATGCATGACTGAATATTTTGGTTCCGATTTGGAGCTCTTTTTATTACCTATTGCATTTTTTAATTGCTTGTAATTCCCTTTTGGAAATGGTATTAGGGCAGTTAGTTATGAAAAAACAAAAACAAAAACAAAACAAAAACAAATACAAATACAAATTTAAAAACAAAAAAACAAAAATTAAAGAAACAACCAATTGATTTTAATTTTTATTTATGATTTAATCTCTTCACAGATATTTTGTTGCAATCTACGGCCAAATACATACCTTAAATAATGACTATTTTAATGCATAGAATTTTAAATAAACAAAACAAAACAAAACAATATGAAAACAAACAAACAAAAAAAAAAACGAACGAACGCAAACAAAAGTACTCCCTGCACTCCAACAACGACAAATGTAATTTTTTTTAGTATTATGTATAAAAAAATTCAACAATTTGTTGCACCACACACAATATACAAAATTAAACAAATTAAACACACTCAAAATTTTTCGACTCGCTCACGCCAAGACAAGTGCTTGGTATTATGTTAAATCTCAAAACCAATTTAACGAATAATAAACGACAATAACTGAAAACAAATAACATTAACCAGATGCAGATTGAAAATTTTCGTTCGCACGGTGACAAGAGTTTTGTGTATTGTTAAATTGAGTTAAACCTATTTATTCTACTTTGTATTGCGAGAGATTAATTAGAAAATTAAAATTAAAAAAGATACCGATTGACCCTGACACTGACACTGTTGCGCTTTTGTTGTTGTACTATATAGATATAATACATAAAAACATACACATACATACATACATACATACATTTAGAGTAAATAGAGAACGAAAGTTTGCGTAGCTAAGAACTTGTAATAAACAATGTATATAAATATATATATATACAAACCTTACGTATATATTCGTTACAATTCACGATAAGTTTTGTGTACATTTATAAAAACATCAAGAGCTTAACCATAATTTATTTTGTATCTTATGAATTATTAATTTAAACCTTATGCTAAGTACTTCGTACACATGAATCAACACTCCCACCACCCACACTCACACACACACACACAAACACACAAATATATATATATATTTATATATACATGGAAATTAAGTTCTTATGTATATGTTGACATCAGCTTGTACTTATATTTGTAGGCATAGTTGGCGAAGAGATTATTTTTAATTATTACAATAAGTCAAAATTTTTAATTTAATTATTGAAAGATTTATACCAAAAATACTATGTAAAGATTAATTTTAATTTAAAAACATATATAAAAAAAAGAAACAAAATGATGCGTATGAAAAAATTTCATTAAAAATTTGCAAACACTATCACTTTAACATGTTTATTTGATTTTTTTTATTCGTTTTTATTCTTTTTTCTTTAAATCAAATACAAAAGTTTTCATAGATTCAAATATATATATATATATATAAATATATATACAATATTGCTTTTTTCTTTTACACCTTATGCTTTGTTAGTTTTCAAAACGGATTACAAGCTTATTCCAGTTTTTAGTTTTGGACAATGGAAGTCCTTTTCCTAGCTAAAAATATGTTTATTTGATTTTTTGACAGGCTCCACATACAAAATGGAATATGGAAACAAAAATAACAATCGATGGATGAGAAGAAGTGCAAAATAGACGATAATCCCATTTTACGTGGCAGTTATTGGATCTCATGCTTTGTTAGAGCTTAAGAATTGCTAATAAAATTAATGTATTTAATGCTATTATTGTGCTATAAGTTTTTCCTATCAAAAGCTATGATATAAATGGTAAGTGCGTGAGCGCAAAATCTGTCATATCGATTTGGTATTTTAGTGTTTTTGAATGCCTACGAAATTTTAGTATTTTTAGTGTCAGTTCATTTTATCGATTATTTTTGACCGGTTCGCTTAGAAACTGAGAAGAAGAACTGATTCACTACTGAGTTCATCAACACTGAAACGAGTTGCGCTCAATGAACTAAACATACAGCTTCAAATACCAGCGGCTTTTATTTGTTAAAAATTTTTGCGATTTGTTAGTTAAATCGAAAATGTCTACAGCTCAGGCAACTAAAAACTGTATCACGCTAAAGGGCTCTTCACAGATCATCGTTGAGTACTTGAGTAAGTAATTAAGAGATACAGACAAGGCGCAAAAAAAAAAAAAAACGCGCGCTCTAATGGCGTCCTATTTTTTATTTATTATTAATTAAAGAGTACGGAATCAATTCGATACTGTTTCAACGGGGTATATATCCGGCGGAAAACTTTGATAGCACACAGCAATATGGCCTTACCATACTCATGTCCAAGGATCCGAAGATCACAACTTTCTTGCAGAATGTCTTAACACAATCTGAAGGTTAGTTAAAAATGCGCAAGCCTGCCAGTTTGTGAGTTATTTGTCATGGTCCCTTTCTTCCATGTAGAATGGCTATCCAAGAATATGATCAACAAAATCTCGATGGTAATCACCAACGCGCACACCAAAGAGGTACTCGAGTGCTGGGACTTTAAAATGCAAGCAGAGGCAGGTGACGGAGAGACCAATGATCCCAACAAGTTAACATCCTCAAAGCAGCTGAGTCGCATTCAGAACGAGATACGGGATGTTATGCGTCAGATATCGGCAACTGTTAGCTATTTGCCACTGCTCGACTGCATCTGTACATTCGACGTGATGATTCATACGCTGCAGAACACCGAAGTTCCTGCAGAGTGGGACGAAACTGGTGCCGTCTTCATACAGAATGCTCAAGCTGTGCAGTTGCGTTCCTTCTCGACTGGCTTGCACAAGGTAGACACAGTGGTTAATTATAAAATGACCACTTAAGTTCTACACACATTCGAACATATTTAACATAATATTTTATTCAGTTTGTATTTACATATATAAGTTAAATGAATCGCTTATTTTTATTTTGTGATTTGAATTAAAAGCGAAATATGAAGCAGGGGCTTATTCATAAACATTTTTCATTGCAATCGTAGTTGAAATCCTCCTTCAGTTTCACTGTCAGCTAAAGATGAGAAAGAACGAATGTTAGTAATAATTAGACAATCAATTAAAAATAAAACTGAGGTTAGTTAGATTCCAGCTAAAAGTTAGTTAACACACTACCTACTATCCTAAGCAGAGCTTCGTTGTCAAGACATTTTTTTGGAGTGTTGGTTGGTGGCTACCTATCTCTAGTCAGTACCAAAGTATTTCTGGCCAAAGTGATTGGGCGCCACCGGATGCAATTCGGAGGTGAGAATCTTGAGTTTGGGAAACGCATTGACAACGGTGCGAGCGGCGACTGGTGTGCAAAACAGATTCGACAGTATAATGCACTTCTCCGGCACACCGTGCTCCCTCAGTACATTTACAGCCTGCAGCACTGTATTTCCAGTAGACATGATGGGATACATAAGCAGCACCTGGCGGCTGCCAATGTCGTCGGGGAAACGTGCATAGACTACTCTTGCCTCATGAGTATTGGCATCTGATTCGACCAAAATCTTGCCAATTCGTATGGAGCGACAGCAATCCCTTAAGCCCTGCTCCATGGCCTCACCAGAGCGAATGATGGAAACGCCACAGTTGCCGGACCGATATTTGAGACCTTCGTATATGGCACCCGTTGGTGTTTCCACGTCGCAATCGCTGTATGGCAGCTGATTAAGAGATTCTTCGATTACAAGTCGTATAAGCCGGTCAGCATAAAATTTAAAATCACTCCGCGTGGTATTTCTGTGAGAAGAGTTGAAGATTATTTACAGTGACAGCTGCTTTGCATGACAGGTACTTACTTGTCGCGGATAATAGTCAACAATTCGGACACCTGAGAATTTAACGTAAGCACCTTTAGATTTTCGCCGTATTCGGCAAAAATCTCCTCTGGAGTGGATGATCCAATAGCTGTTCTCTGTGGAAGTTCCTGTTGCGATGTGACTGGCTGTTGTTGCTCGGCTTCGTTACTTTCTTCGGCTGGGGAACCGTTGCTGCTGGGAGAGCCGCCTGTGCGCATAATAGTTTATTTTCTTAAGACGTTATTTGTGCAGCAAAGTATTATTTCTTTTTATCAGCTTTGTTTTGCTAGCGTGCAAGTAAAAAATTAATCGATGTTTTGTCCAGCACCATTGATTGGCATCGAGTATGTGGTCTATGGCATCGATACGCTTCAGTTCGATGCCTGGCGAGTATCGATTAGTGCGAGTAGTGCTATCGCTATCTTAACATACCTCGTGTTCTGGTTGCAAACAAAGAAAAACTGCATTTTAATTATTATTAAATTACATTTTATTTAATTTTAACATTTATAACAAATCTCTTGAGTGAATTCTGCGACGTGTAGCAACTTGCATGCGTCCGTGTATGCGTCTCATGGTCGCGTAAACGTCTCTCTCCGCGTGAGTGTGAGTGCGCGCGTGTGTACGTGTGTGTGTGTGTGTATATATTGGCATTGTGTGGCTGTGGCATTGGCGCTGCTGCTGCTGCTGCGCCAACGTTCCCATTCAGAATTCTATTAACTAATAAACAAATAACCTTCGGGGGACACCAATTCAGCAACGCGCCTGGTCCGAGTAAGCCAAAGCTAAAAATCAAATCGCAGCACTGCCAAGAAAGTGCGTCGCCGTCTCGCTGTGCTGTTTCCGTATTGTTTTAGTAGCAGCAGAAGCAGCAACAAATTCAAAGCAGAGAAAAGCCAAAACCAAAAGTGTTTGCTTGTGTTTGCACTCGTGTGCGTAAGCGTGTGAGTGTGTATGTGTGTGTGAGTGACGACAAACACAACGACAAATGGCGGACGTGAGTGATACAAGTGAAGTCTTTGATCTCGAGCTGCATGAAGATGACAAAGCGCATGACTCGGACGACGACAGGATCGAACTCGATGATGTGAGTATATGTATATGTAACAAAGCAACAAAACATTTAACTGCGCAGGGCAGCTGCTCTCACTCCCTTAACTCCACTGCACACCACCCACTCATTCATGTTTCGTTGTCGTCGTAGTAGTAGTAGTACATTGAAGACTTTTCCTCTTTGTTTACCTTTGCTTTGTGTCTGGCATTTTCTCGAGTGTTTGACAGCTGAACTCTCTCGAAGCTTATCTGCTGCGCAAAAGTCCACCTCATATACCGGAGTGTGGCGTCATCAGGTTATTCAACAATTACGCTCATCACAGCTTCATTTGAAGCTCTCAGTTATAATTTCCCGCGTTATGCCCACTTATGAAATACATTTTTTTAGTATTATCGGTTAATATTCTTTCAATAATATGTTGTGATATTGGCCAATCAATCTATACAATTGTCCTTCAAATAATCAGTATCAATTACTCACACTTGCACTTACATACATACAAAATCAAACACATCATACCAGGTCCAATTTGAGAATTACAAACCCAGTCGGACCTTTTTCATCAGAAATTTTATTTGTTTTGGTTTTACCAATTTCCATGCCAGAGTAAAAAAAAATCAACTCGATCTTATAATTTTAATCAAAAAAATGTATATAGTATATATATTTAAATCACTTAAAATCCTAAACAAAACAAAAAACCGAAAGAATACCACCTTTTACTTATATAATATTGTACAGAAGGCGCGTTTGGCAAAAATACTTTCCAAAGATCAGATAAATAACCAAAACTACACAGTTAAGTTGTACATTAAGTATTTGTCATAATCAACTCATTGTGGTGATTCAATTAATTACCTGTTTGCTGAAAGAATGTCGAAAAGAAGAAAGAAGGAACATGTTTTCCAGTATGTTCTTCTTGCTTTCTTACCGCTGGGTCTCCAACACTCACACATGCTCATTAATTTTGCTGTAAGCTAAACTCCCACTTGAAAAGGAACGAAAAACTCTTATCGGCGAATAACGTGAAACTAGAAAACAAAAAACCAAACCAAACGAAAAAAAAAAAATAATTACAAAATAAAGAAAAACAACATTGTGCTATGCTGATAAGACGAATAAAAATTCCAAAGAAAACGTCCAAATGACTTGGGAATTCATCAAGTCAATCGACTGCGTGTGCAATGTTATTTGTGTTATTTTATTTGCCTAGCAAATGCAATTGAGGTTGTATTTTATAAATTTTTTGTCATAACTGGCATAAATAGTGCATGCCGGGCGCGAACGTCCTCGATTTGTGGACATTAAAAATTATGATGAATTTGTTAATTGGAATTTGGCGCTAGCATTGTCAGTGTTGAACCAGTTTGTATTCAGCCAAAACGGAATTACTTATAACGCCCGCATACAGTATTAAAAGAGAACGAGCCATTTTGTACATGTGTACAAATTTGATGCATGACGAGTTCCCCAGTTAGTCTGAATCGAGATACTGCTGCCGCCTTACAAGTCTTCAAGTAGTCCCCCTTACCCCCCAAATCGCAACAGAAGCAGCAGCAACAGCATCTGTAGCAGAATTGCCGGCAGAGTATTTGGCATTGTTCCGAGTTCTAATTTTAGTTTGTCATTAAAGAGAAGGTGTGCGTATGTGTGCGTCTTTTTGTTTTTATGTCTGATGTGTATGTCTTTATGTGTGTGCGTGTGCGTGTGCCTCTATAGATACAAATTTGTCTACAAATACATGGTTGATCAGCAGCAAACGCATCCGAAATATATTTTTTTTTAGTTTAAGGCTGTGTTCTGCGTCGGCGTTGCCGCTTTTAACGATTTCTCTACATGCCCCCGAGCACTTTCTCTGCAAAAAGCGGCATATCATAATTTGTCTCTGTCATTAAACAAGACAAAAAACCTTTCCCATTTCCAGTGCTAACTTTCATCTGAAATTCTACAGCAAACAGAGTTGAAACGTTATTTATGTTAATTTAAAAAAAAAAAAAAAACAAAAAAAATCAATAAATGTTCAATTATAACAATTAACAAATTCACAATTATTGTAAAGCCTGTTAATTTTTAAATTGTAGAAAATTGCAAATTAAAACAAAAAATTAACATTTAGTTAAACGATTTAAGTCTTAAATTCTTATTTCTTAATCATTCATTATAAATTCAAGCAAATTGCGACGCTCGTTTCTAGACATTTCTAGTTTCCTAAGCTTACAAAGTGCTGTGTAACCTTTGTGTTTGTCATTAAACATTAAAAAAAACTCGTCTGATTTTAAATTTAATATTTTATCGTAGTCTCTTCTCTTATAGTTAAATAATAAAAGTATATGCTAAGAGCTTTAGTGTATACGTTTTCAAAGTATCTTGCAAGCAATTAGTAGATAAGTTGATATCTATAAACTAATTATTTGACTTTTATTTTTTCTGACTCATTTGCATACTGTTGCTTATTCTCTTATTCTCTTCTTATCTGTTATTCTCTTTTCTCTCTGTTTCTCTTGCAGGTCGACCTAGAACCGGAATTGAGCATAAATCTACACCAAGAGTGAGTAATGCCAGAGTTATGTCGCCTGTTTAAGGAGAAGAAGAAGGCTGCAATTTCGATACTTGGGCAGCCAAAAAAAATGTCCTATTAGTATTACAGACTTTATTTAGTTAATGGCCTTTGATCGCCGCCAAAGCAGATGGCTGAGCAGGCAAACCTAATGGGACCTGGCTGCGGCTACTGCACTGATAACGCCGCTTTTGCTTTGTCGTATCTGCAACAAAAGTGTTTACAACTGCAAATTGACTACCAAACAAGCTGTTGGGCAACAGCTAACCAGCCAGCTAGCTAGCCAATGTGCAAACACTCGATAGTTTAATGGAGTGGGACAGTTGTTGAACAGTTGGGCTGGGTAACGTTTTGGGGCCGTGATTGGGTTTGGCGCGTGCTTGCCTAAGGGATTATTAATAGAATGCGTGGGCTGCGTGTTTCCCACGCCAAGTGGAAACACACATACACAATCTAAACACTAAACTAATCGTGTCTCTCTATATACAAATCTATCCCATCCCCCCATCGCTATCAACAGTACTGAAGGCCAGGAAACCATACAGCTTTCCGAAGAAAATGTCAATCCGGGTAAAATCAAATTGGGCCCAATGGATTTTGAGCTCAAAAAAGTGTTGGGCAAAGGTGGTTACGGCAAAGTATTTCAGGTAAGTTTTTACAATATCCCAACGCAAGAAAAAGAAATGAAAAAAACAATTTTAAGCTTTTGTGCTCTTTTGATTGACAGGTGCGCAAGACCGCTGGACGAGATGCCAATAACTATTTTGCCATGAAGGTGCTAAAAAAGGCATCCATAGTGACAAATCAAAAGGACACGGCGCATACGCGGGCCGAGCGTAATATACTTGAGGCGGTTAAGGTGAGATCAAACCACAATAACACAGAAATTCAAACTAAAATCACTTCCAATAGATTATTTCGAATTTATTCGTTCTTTTTGCGCATATTTTGATATAACATATCTTATTTGCTGCTATTAACACTTGCTACTGACAATTTTATTGTTCCAAATATTTATGTGCCAACTTAATTAATTACCATTTATATTTTTGATTTGCAGCATCCGTTTATTGTGGAATTGGTGTATGCTTTTCAAACAGATGGCAAATTGTATCTTATACTCGAGTATCTTAGTGGCGGTGAGCTGTTTATGCATTTGGAGCGTGAGGGCATCTTTCTGGAGGATACCACATGGTAAATGGTCTTGCTTACTCCTATAAAAGTACCCACTGATTAATATTCTATTGCTTTGCAGTTTCTATCTGAGCGAGATCATCTTGGCTCTGGGACATTTACACAAGCTTGGGATCATCTATCGCGATTTGAAGCCCGAGAACATACTGTTGGACGCCCAGGGACATGTGAAGCTAACCGACTTTGGTCTGTGCAAGGAGCACATACAAGAGGGTATTGTCACCCACACCTTCTGCGGCACAATTGAGTACATGTGCGTGCGCCACTACCAATCCTATCCTAATAAACTAAACCTACAAATAACTTTAGCTCACAATGAATAATTCTTTTGTAGGGCACCTGAAATTCTAACCAGAAGTGGTCATGGCAAAGCTGTCGACTGGTGGTCACTGGGCGCACTTATGTTTGATATGCTAACGGGCGTGGTAAGTTTCATAAAATATTTTCAATATATTGCCAAGCTTATCCACAACTTTTCAATTGCATTTTGCAGCCGCCCTTTACTGCTGAGAATCGCAAGAAAACCATTGAGACCATACTTAAAGCCAAGCTTAATCTGCCAGCCTACCTCACACCAGATGCCAGAGATTTGGTAAGGCGCCTAATGAAGCGACAGGAGTCACAACGTTTGGGCAGTGGACCCGGTGATGCGGCGGCGGTGCAGATACATCCATTCTTCAAACATGTCAACTGGAACGATGTTGTCAATCGACGCCTGGAACCGCCTATTAAACCGCTGCTGGTAAATGAGCATAACAATCAAAACAAAGCTCGTAAAATAACCTATTTTGTTCGATTTAATCGATAACAGCGAAGCGAGGACGATGTTTCCCAATTTGATACGAGGTTTACGAGACAAATTCCCGTGGACTCACCGGATGATACAACTCTCAGCGAAAGTGCCAATTTAATTTTCCAAGTAAGTATTATACATACAGATATTTTTCCTAACAAATTCAGACAGTTGTAGGGTAATCGAACTATTTCTACTTTGTTAGTAAAGTAAACTTCAAATGCTATGCATATTTCTTAGGTCATTTTTAATGCTTTTTGGGGGAAACCGTCAGGGGGTATTTTCACAATAAATACTTTATTTAAGTTATGCTTAACACTAAAAGCTTTTAATTACATCCCAAAATACATGCGAGTAGTCAACGATAGTCGGCGCCGCATTCAAAGTGCGGCTCCTTTAAAGGTATGCCTGTGGGTCCGTCCGTGAACTCGCAGAAGTTAAGTCCAATGCGGCGAAAGGGATGACACTTGCTTTTGGGATTTCCCCACTTGCCGCGATAGGTTAGCCAATCGGGAACAAGAGAGCGACCTGATTAAACAGATAATCGTATAAGATAGAATCAAATTAATTCAATAACAATAGAAGCTACGTACCGTAGGAGCGCAGATTCTTGTAGCTTATGTCGACGGCCTTCCAAGTTTTCCAAGGCGTACCAAAGCCATTAATGTCGTAGAGTCTGGCGACCTTGACAAATCGATGCTTGCCCGGCGCTGTCCACAGTCCATGAGAACCTTTGGCTGCAAAGAGCACCGGATGATTCTTGAATGTTGTGACAGTTTTGGGAAAGTTCGGACGCTGCAGGATGCCTTTGCGCGTTTCCTGCCTCCGAAACTCAAAGGCACCAGTTAGCGGATTGTAGCTGTAGTAGGCGCCTGCATCGTGTGCTGAAACGTACATGGCTTGTGGCTCGGCATCGCCATTAAAGTACAAGCTCATGTGCTCCCAATCGCCCACATGGCTGCCAATGTCACGACGATGACCCAAACAGTAGCCATATACAGCCGGGAAGGGAATGCGACCTAGAAGACCCAAATTCAGCGTACACATTGTCTTGCCCTGACTATAGGGATAGAACATCCAATAGGTGACATGGAATCCGGGCAGCTTTCCCTTAATCCGTTGCGGTTGTTCTACCATTGAATCACCAATGTTGTTATCCTCCGAGTTGTCATCCAAATCGACGCCACCACTAAACTTGACATTATCCGCCAGATTAGCTATAAAATTGTTAATTGGCAACCCATTGTCCAGCTCCGGTTCCAGCTGTTTCTGTTGCTGCTCCACTGCTTCCGTCGCTGGTTGCGCAACGCCAGCTAACTGTGTCTCACCCATGACCAGGTCATAGTCACTAAGCGGTGCGTACTCGGGTGTGCTAGCTAGCTCGCGCTTAACACGCTGAAAGAGCGGAAAGAGACGTGAGGAGCGACGCACTGTATCATTGTGCTCCTCGAGCGGATCAATGGAAACGGGTATATAGGGACCCCGTGTACTACCCAATGGCAATACTATTGCCGGTTGCTCGCGTTTGGGTGGCCCTGGACACAGTGTGACCACACCATAAATGGGCACGGGTGCCTCATTGGGATTGCGGCCATAGATGAAGGATTCGTCGTTTTGCAGCAGATCTTCCATTTCGCCATTGGTAACCAAATGCGATTTAGTTGAGTACTCGCTAAATGGCACACCCGGCGTAAAGCTGCGATCTTTGTCCATAGGATGCACATGTTGCAGAAACTCTTCAACGCCCAGCGGCATGAATTTCTCTTCGGGTGCAAGCCAAACGATTGGCGCCCATTGCTTGATCAAGCGTTCAACTAAAGCGGGTGAAAGAAAGAAATAAAATAGATTACCATCTATTTAATTAGATTTTTAATTAGCTTTTCTCTGCTGAAACGCTTGGCCAATTACTTAATACACACACACACATACACATAAAACCGGCCGTTGGTCGTCATCTGTTGCATAGCTCTGAATTCGTTTGTTTTCAAATTCAAGTGTAATAAATTTCACTTTCACACACACACTGGAAGAGGGGCCACCCAAAAAGAAACCGTACCGACAATTTGTCACTCTGCCCCAATACTTCAACTAACCCCCCGCGTATTAAGTTTTTGCTACTGTTTTTTTTTTTTTTTTGTAGTTAGTGCTGCAGTTAATTTGCAAGTCAAACACTTCCCAAAGCGCTTAAGGTTATTTGTTTTTGTTTATTTTTCATTTCGGTTTTTGGCTACTGGTGTTCCATATAAATACGCACATGGACAATGAACAACTAACCAAACGTTGGGGCTAAACTCACAACATACTGTCCAACAAAATCATGTCAAAAATTTCACTTTATTCCGAGAAAAAGTAAGGAAAAGTGCGAAAGACGAATTTTGACTGCTCTAGAATTGTAAGATTCAAGCTGGACCTTTGCATAAATAAATGAAATCAGGTTCGATACTTTTGATAGTAATAGTTTTTAACCTTAAGAGTGGTAATGAAAAGATCTTGAACAGTTAGTTTCCCACAAATAGAATTTTCCTGTAAAATCTGCCTTTAGTTTAATGAAAATAATACAATGGAATATTTTTCATCCTTTTAAATTTTTTAGGTCTTGTATGACTTGTTTATAGATTAATGTATTTTTTAAAGAATTGACAAGCTGAATTTTAATTTATTCCATTTTTAGAATCGCTTGATAACTTTTCATCGCACCTATAACATACGTTGCCAAATACTTCTTAAGACTCTAACTCTCACTATTAGTAAGGGTATTGTGAAATGCGCCTAACAACAGCTCAGATCATTTGATCAGCAGCGTAATTGTAGTTGTTGTTAAACTGCGAAATAGATACCGTATGCATACCTACTTCTTTATCTAATGCTGTTACTTGTGCATATTGCAATGTTGGCTTTTGTGATGATTGTTGTTGTTGTTGTTGTAGTTGATGTTGCTGCTGCTCATAGGCGGCGGTGGAGTTTTCGTTTTTGTTGTTGTTGTTGTTGTTTTGGCCTCTGCTGCTGCTTAAGTTGCTATCGATGAAAGTGCCAACGACGTCAGTTGCATTTGCAGTGATTGTTGCTGGCAACAGTTGCTGCGACGGCTGTTGTTGGTGTTGGGGCAACGCTGTCGCAATCATGAGCAACAACGAGAGTGAATTTATTTTCAACAGCTTGGACATTTTACCCAAAAGAAAAACGGACGTTGCTTGCTAATTTTTTCCCTCCTCCTGCGCGTCTATGGCTGTGTATTGTTTTTGTGATTGGTTGTATTTGTTTTTGTTCATTCACAATGGGGCGAACAAAGCTGCGCTTTTATTTGTGCGGTGGCCACAGTCTTGTGCTGTCGGTGCTTTTGTTGTTGGTGCTGCTGTTTTTACACAATTCGACAGTTTGCCAATTTTTATTATAGATTTCTTGCACATGTTTTTTATTGTTGTTAGTAGTTCGTTATGTTGTTGTTGTAATTGTTTTTTTTTTTTTTTTGTGACACTTTGTGACAATTATGCAATGTCAAACACACAGTTTAAAAACACTTCCGCGCGTACAGTTTGACATGTACTGCGGCGACGTAGACGTTTTGCTGCTGGTGCACTGCTCCAAATGGTTCTTGTCCCAATTAAGCACGAAAAGCCGACGCAGCCGCTCTCGCTTTCTGCACGTGCGCCTGCGCCTCGCGCTCTGCTCGCTCTCTCTTTTGATCCAGCTCTCTCAGCTGATGTTGTTGTTGTTGGTACTATTGTGAACTGCAAGCTCTTGAACTGGTTTGATATTTGGGGTCTTGGGTCTTTATTTCTTTGTTTTTGTGTTGCCGAACCCGATAGCCCTGAAAATCCCAAGAATGAATGTCAATGCATTTACATAGTGAAATTAAAATGGGTTTTGCATACGAGCTTTTCGTTGGTGATTTTATTTTTTTTCGTGCAAATTCAAGCTAAGCCTTTCTCCAATGCAGTAAAGTACAACTAATGGTCCAAGGGGAGGTTTGTTCAATTTTTCTACACGACACGAAAGTTAATTTTATTTTTCTCTCTCTCACTCTCTGTCTTTTGCTCTTTCTTTATGTTGCCGTCTGCTTTTGTCGTCTGCACAGTTTGAGTGTTGCTTTGCGACTGGCTAACATGAACGCGGCTGAGAAATGGCCGTGGCCAAAAGAAGCAGAGTTGCGCTAACTGCTGTTTTTTTTGTTAGTGTTGGGTTTTGGAATGAGCAGCTAATTGCAGCTTATGGCTAACTGAAAAGCACTTTTTTTTTTTTTTGTTACGCGTTTGGCGTTTATTTGTTTATAAAATGCGAGAAGTGCGTTTTGTCTGCGTCTTGCGGCGTCTTTTTTCTTACTAATTTTTGTTTTGTTTGAGCATTGACAGCGTTGTTTACTTTTACCGAGTTGCTCGAAAAGCGCACTAGTTCATTTTAGAGCTGTGATTTAAGCAACTGAACAGTTTGAATTGCATTGCGCGCAAGCAACAGTGCTAATTAAACAGTTTGACAAGCCGTAAGTAAAGCTTAAGCTCGCTCTACAGTGATATCAAACTATGGGCGTGCTTCTCATTCTTTAGAGTAAAGCTTTGCTGCTCAGACTGCTGTTGGCACCTGTATGCTGCTAATCAAAACATATTTCTCAACAATTAGAACATCGTTTCGATTATTATGTTGCTTTCACAAAACACGCCCGCAACTGGGAGAGTTTAGTGGGTCAGCGTTGATACGGCTCAGCTTCCAAATTGGCATTTTCAATTATCATTGCACTCACGTACAGTTTTATTCCATTCCAATTCGAGGCGTCACGCGTTTGTGACGCTTCTTTACACTCCCCTCCTTGTCGAGCTCGGTGTGTGTGTGCTGGATAAATTTACACACATCAGCCGCCGGCATTTTATAATTATTTACCGCATTGTGTGTATAATTTTTATTTTTTGTTTTATTATATTTTTTGTTTATGGATTTCGTCAAATTTTAATTAGTGTCTCTGACGCCGACTAAACAATAAAATAAAGTTAATAAAGCAAATAAGAAATTATGCAAAATGTGTTACATTGACCAGTTGGGTCACTTGGCTTGCATAACTTCTGGCCAGGCATTAGTATGCGACGCACTAACCAAAAACTGGGCAATCCACGAACCAACCAACCAACCAACCAGCCAGACAGTTAAGTAGGCAATGCCTGCTCCAAATGAAATGGCGCACGCTATCCGCCAATTGGGTTATGTTAGGGCGGAAAAATCACACATGGCTTACTGAAATCAATCTAAAACATTTTCATTTTCTTGCAGGGTTTCACCTACGTAGCGCCATCGATACTGGAAGAGATGCATCGGGCAAATCGAATGCCGGCGCGTTCACCGCGACGCACACCACGACAGCATCAGCATCCCGATAACAGTTTTCGGCTGCAGTTCCCATCTTCCAATGCGAATTTGAGCGCCAATGTGGGAGCCATGGGCATGCAACGTTCTCAGATGTTTGCTAGAGCAACGGCGCCACATCTGCAACAACCGCAGCAGCAGCAACAACAACAACAGCAGCAGCAGCATCCACATCCGCATGCGCATCATATGCAAACATTTGCGCCGCGACCATCGCCAGCGCAGGATGAGATGATGGATGTGCAGCAGGGACTGCCAATGGTCTAAGGTTACTAAGGAAAGGGAAGGGATATGGAGCGAGGAGAGGCAAGGCGGACGAAGCCGGAATTGTTATTTTGTTATTTGGAGGTCGTTTTGGCAAAGAGGAGATATGTTAGATAGATAGAAAGATCGCATGCTACGATTAACATTTTGTTTGGACATACAAAAAAAAAAATACTATAGTTAGAGAGAGTTACACAGATACATATATACTACTATATATATATAACGTATGCTATAGCTATAGCCAACTAAATAGAGATATATATATCACCATATATAAATATATATGCATGTAGATTGTGAGACACTGAGAGTAGCTGGCTGGAGCGAGTTCCGGATCGTGTATAAATTACTTACCACATACTGATTATATTTTATACTTATATAGGCAAACAAAACAAAAAGGTTTACTTACACAAATTTAGTTCAAATATACAATTCAAACTATTAATTTTTTTGATATACATGCATACATACTATTGCAACAACTACTACTACTACTATACAAACAAACATTATGATTATTTAGAAACAAAAAAAAACAAAAAAAACTTATACTTAACAACAGTAAGACAACAACAATTACAACTATTTTAACTATTGTTTTATTGTTTGCCACAGAATGAAAGAGAAAAACCAATTTGAGTTCTATATAAAAATGTACATTGATTAATAAATTTGGAAAAAAAAAAAAATCAAATAAAAATAAATTTTCTAATTAGTTACGAGCTTTAAGTTCTTGTCTAGCCATTTAGGAATGTCGATAGACCTTTGTGTATAGTGACCATAGTTTATAGAACCACAATTGATTAATCGCAAGACACCACACACACACACAAAAAACAAATCAAAACAGCAACAATTATAATAATAATAAAAATAAGAATTATTATGATGATAATAATAAAAATTAATATTGTATGAAGCTAAACAAAATGCAAAGGTTTCCCAGCGTGTAAAAGTTGCAAATCACAATTGCTGCATAGAAAATTTATTTTTATTTATTTATTCGATAGTTTGTCCTAATAAAGAAAACTCGCTTTCAGTTGCGGCAAACTCGCTCTCGATGTTATTTGACTTAAGAGTGGTTTGCCCATTTTAAATGTTTACACACAAAAATAAGGCATTTCTTAAATACAAAGCGGCATAGTTAAATACAACAACAACAACAGACACACAAAATTAAAATTTACAAATCACTTGATGCTATATAATGATTTAAAACCATTTTTAGCCGCGTACTGAGAAGCTAAACGCTGCCACAACAACAACTAACAAAAAAAAACAATAAATACATATAAAAAAGTAAAAAAAAAAATAGAAAAGTAAACTTAAAACAATAACGGTACAATAAATATTGTGAATGTACTTTTGATTATATTTTGTTTCAGTTGTTATTTTTATTTTATCTTTAATATTGATATTTGCAAGCATTATTATAAAAACAAAAAAAAAAAACGCAAAAAAAGAGAAAAATAAAAAAAAATTCAATGTCAAATATATAATCAAAAGGTGCTTTGAATTGTTTAAAAAGACAAGACAACTACGATACAAAAAGAAAACAAAAACTAAAAAACAAACTATTGAAATCGAGAACGACTAAAACCTAAATACTTATAATGGTTATGTGTATAAAACAAACATATTTATATAAACAAAAAAAGGAATACCTCAAAAGCAATTATTTTTGTTAAAAATAAAATAAAATAAGCAAATGCAAAAACAACTAAATTATAATATGAACAACCAAAAAAAAAGAAAAAAAAGAGAAAATTGAAAAATGTAAACAAAGAGAAAGCAACAAAATAAAACAAAACAAAACTGTGTATGCAACATAAGAAAGAAAAAGAAAAAAAGGAAAGAAAATTTTAAGCATAAATTTAAAAATAAGTATACATATTTTTTTCCATTGTTAAAATTATTTCACATTACATTTATAATTTATGGATTTAATTTTTTGTGAATTTTGCGTATTGTAATTTGCATAATTTTCAATTTTGTTATCAAAAATAAATGGAAAATCTTTTCTTTTTTTTTTATGGTGGCGCCTTGCAAATTGAATAAGAAATGTCTTATTTATTTTGTTATAGTTGCCAGCTAGACAAAAAAGAAGAAAACGAAAACCCTACAGTGAATTGTGCTAAAAACAATTATATAAATATGTGAAGTATAGAAATAAATGATGTTAAAAAACAGAAACCCAAGCAACTCCCAAGAATGATTAAACACTGCCTATACAAAAGGAAACAACAAGAAACTAGCAACAAATTAACAAAAAAAATAACAATAATACAAAAAGCAAATAAATGAATTTAAAATAAAAATATGATATATAGTAAATAAACAAAAATAACAACAACAACAACAAAAATCAAAATAATTACAGTTTGTATTCGTAGATAGCCAAGTTAAGCAATTGAGAGAAGAGCCCAGCAAACAACCCAACAGAAGAATTAAATACACAAACTAATAATTGCCTCACAGCAAAAAAAAAAAATATACATATATATATATATACACGTACATATATATGTGAGTGATGTTACGATCTGCATCCAATTTGTACAGTTCACAGAGTTAACTATTAAACACATACACGTAATTAATCGTTTGGTTAAAAGACTCAAAGTATTATTGAAAAAAAAAAAAAAATTAAAACGAAAATAATTTAATAACAAATTCACTGTTAATAGTCATTCGAATTGCGCTAAACACTCTATCATTTAGCATAATAACAGCTACTTTCTAAGCGCCAGATACGCTGTTGTCTAGGAACTAATTATAAGAGTAATACTACGAGGCGCAAGGGCTAAACGCAGTTATTGAAATTGGAGGCCATAAAGAAGTTGGGAGAAAGAATGTAAAATAGGGAGTGGTGCGGAATAAATGCATCTGTCGAAGCCAAACTGAAAGAAGAACGATACTGAAATCCACAAAAGAAATACACTGAAACAAATACTAAAATCTTAAAAAACAAAACATCAACAACAGGTCCTAGATAAATTATATAAAATTGTAAATTTTCTATTATCGTTAAAAGTTTAAGTGCAGTGCATACATATAAATAAACATCAAACTACATACATACATATATATATATATATATATATATATATATAGGCGCATGCATTTTTATGATGACAAAAACAAATGTATATCGTAATAAAATTCAAACAAAATTTTACAAAAAAACCAAAAAGGAGCAAGTAATTTTATTAAGCGAAATATTTTGGTTAAAAGCAGAGCTGCAAAGTTCAAGGTTTCGTTTTCACATAGCTCGGAGCACGCAGAGAACCAGCTCCACAAGGTTCGGTTCCGGTTTGCAGTTATATTCCAATGTTCTTACATTGAATTAAGGTTATGATTATATCCCATTTCAAGCTGATGAAAACTAGTGCCAAAACAATTTGACCATTTGTAAAGAACTACTTAACAGGAAAAACTCACTTTATTTCATGCGTTTTGAGTAATAGAATACGATTCTTTCACGGTAATGCGTCGATGTATTATTAAAGTTTTTACTTTTTGATAATAGTACCAACAGTACAAAATATATGAACAGACTTTAAGCTTAATGTTGGTATCTGAATATTAACACAAGTAACACAGGAACATTAAAATTGACAGTGTAGATACATTTTATGTAACAAGAAACTTTTCTATTCTATTTTGTCCTGCGGGATGTTCACACGAAGCAATGACTCACATAATGTTGTTGTACTGGCTAAATGTCAAGAAGCAAAGAGACAGCATAGTTTGAGAAGCACAATTTCAAAATAAAATGGCCTTTAGAAATATTGTAAGGCATGCGTCCATAAATGAATACTTGAACAGCTACATTAAGTTGATAGCGGTTCCCCGACGGCTGTTATATCGAAACAAATAAGGTTGATGCATTGGCTAAATTAACCTCTAATTAACTAAAATCATTGCATACGGCATAGGCCGTATATTAAAGTCATTTGCAAGCATTTTGAGTTTTGAATTCGTTTTTGAGTTTTAAATTCGTTTTAACCAGCGGTTAGCGAACTTTTTTAATCATTACCACAAAATTTTTTTGTGTAAGTTGATATTACCCCATGGCGAAGAATAATATATATTTTTTAACCCCAAAAATTTGCATTTTTACCCAATTTTGGGTAACTTACCCAGGTTCGCCGACCGCTGGCTTAACGAATAAATGAATACTTGAACAGCTACATAAAAATTTCAATAACTGTATGCAATTTTCATTCTGTACTAAAGTTTCACACTATCTATTCTGTAAATCTACTGCAAAAATAGATTTATTCAATCACTCTCAAACTGTGTTTAATCTACATGCATTCATAAATGCGGCACATTACGTCTTATTGCAATGACGCCTTCTTGTAGGCGCCCTGTAGGGCGGATCACACCCACCCAGTCACGCAGCTGTTGTTGGTTAGCGTAAGTAATTGCCAAAAATAAAGGCAAACTTTTGCATCATAAAACACACAAAAAAAGGTAAAAAGCGAAAGTATGTTAACATACATAAATCGATCGAAGCGAGCTGCTTGAAAGTCATGCACAGCTATTTTTAAGCCTGTTAAGGCAAAAATCACAAGGACGAGTCGCGCCTGCCACCAAATCCTGCAATTGAACCCCAGCAAGTTTCTGGGCAGGTTGCGTTTGTGCCCAATTGGACTGAGGTACTGATACATACACAAGGTTCCCTGACTACCACACACACACACACATACATAAACCCATTAAGACAGGACATACACACACACATTGAAGAGCAGCATACACCAACATAATAATAAATACCGCTAGGCAACCGTAAATTCCTTAGCATGGAATCGATTTAACTAACCCACAGTTCCTCTCTGGAGACCAGCAGCTGAATTGACAGTTTTAGTCGTTTCAGATTGGAAGCCAGGTCGTCAGGTCGGAAGGTAATGCAATACTTTACTATACGTTTAAATTCCTAGAACAATTAAAAGCAAAGTGTGCCAGTCAAGAGCCTCCGACATATATCAATAATCTCCACAAACACACTTACATAAATCGAGAAGTGTGTTCAAATACTTTGAAATCTTAATTGCATACGTAACATTTCAATACATGTTTTGGACTCTTGCGCAATACTCAATCCATACATTTTGTATCAAGTTATTAACAGAGACAGCATTTGAAAAGAAAGAGAAAAGAGACGCAGTGCATCATTAGTGACCATGTTGCCGAATTTGAAGTCGCGTCGCATTACGGGCCTGCAGTTGGCTGGCAAGCATTTGGGTCCGGTGGCCAAGTGTCCGCCTCGTTACTCCGAAGAGGATTGGGATTATAATAACAAGATCAAGTTTCGCATCACCTGCGATCAGGAGAAGCTAGCCGAGCGCATTGTCGAGTAAGTGATTGCTATAGCGGCTCATTCTTTCACCCCCTTTCCTCTTCCCATGAATCTGTTTAGGGAGTCGCGACGCGTGGTAGATGAAACGAAGGACACCACCAAGAACTGGCAACGTGAGGTGGAGCATCATATGCGCGAGCGGACCAGTGAGATTCGGTTCCTGGTCGACGAGTTGAATCGGCAGAAGAAGACGGCCACTCTGGAGGATGAGACACTAAACACGTATCGTAATCGTGTCCTTAGTGCCATTGAGTTTCTTAAGGAAAAGTCTCTGGCCATATGCAAGCAGTGTTTGATCATGCGTGAGGGTCGCATTGGGGTCGATCTTTGCGATGATGAGGTAGATCGTTCGCTGCGTCGCGAGCTGAAGGTCATCAAGGGTTGTCAGGGATTAGCCGATGCGGCGTTGAAGGAGTGCGAGGAACAGATACGTAAACTACGTGCTGCAATGTTTCTGTTGGATCAGGATCTGGCTGCTAAGGACAAGTCGCTGGCTATTGATGAGAAGAATCTGAAGCTCAAGGACTTTCAGCATGACCTTGGCAAGGGTCAGGATCTATCCAAGCAGCACTGGTAGCTCAAAAGTTGCCAATCCAACTTCAGGCCTTGCTAATGTCTCTCTTTCTTTTCCAGTCAATTCTCGCTGACCGAATGGCAGGCGCAGACGTATGAGAACCTGGAGGCAAATGCCAAGGCTTTGGTCTCCGCCGGGCAGCTGCGCGCCTACATTGATCTGTTGCTGAAGCAGATCTGCGAGGATATGCAGAATCAGACAGATCGCACCAATGAGGCCTTTGATCGCCGCATCACGGAAACAAAGCATGTTAAGCAGTGTCTGGAGAACAAGCACAAGGATACCATGGATCACATTCATCAAGTGCAGCGCAACATGAACGAACTGGATCGCGAGATGTCCGATAAGCAACGTGCGATTACTTTGTGCCAGACTCGTCTCAGCAATCGTGCCCATCGTCCTGGTTTGGAGCTAACCTGCGATATGGTGCAGGATGCTCTGTACAACGAGCTACAGGCCTTGAAGGCATCGGTGTGCAAGCTAAATCAGAAGCTCAACGAGAACAAGGCCTCGATGCGGTATCTCATGCATGTTCAGGTCATGCAGGAGGAGGAGATCAATATCAAGGCAAACACTTGCAAGATTGACGAGGTCGACTGCATGACCTTGCGCCAGGCACTCAAATACTCAACATTCTAGTTTGCAATCGAGCATATGCATTACCCACTACTAATTGGGCTCCATTACATAATTATACACTCTTAAAAACATATTAATCAAGTTTAAATTACATGTGCATTTTCTCGTTTAATACAACAAAATTACTTAAAACAGTATATGTTTAATAAATTTAAATTCACTTCCAGTTTGAATAATGCAAAATAATCTTTAATGCTTTTGGGCCACGAAACACAAAAAAAAAAACAGTACTTATAGTTTTTGTTCCCAAAAACTGCTGTTATTATTATGCCTCACATGAGGACAGCCAATGGATAACTTACAGAATTAAATAAACTTTAATTTTGTTTTTTTTTTCATAATACTATTAATACTTTTAAAACGTAGGCTTAAAATTTTTAAACTTTCATCCCCTGTCCAAACTACTGTACTGTTTTCAGTGGATGGCTCGATGCACCTGTTGCAGGAAAGTGAACTGGTCACACTTTTTCTGAATATTTTAAACAAGCTTGGTTCTTACACATCCCATAGACAAGCAAATTCTAGGACTTAAAATACAAGCAGTCATTGCAGATCTCACACAGCAAGTTAGTTATTGAGGTGTTAGTGCTGGATTAAATCTGAAAGCATTTGGAGCATTTGACAGGATCCCACGACAAATAAATTAATTTAAGAATCTTTACCAACAATAATATAATAACAATACTTGGCAAATAAATAATAAAATGCTAGTTTCAAATGACGAAAGATATTGATATGTGAGATCAAAAATAAATTTTAACTACGTTCAGTTTAAATTTTCGTTTAATTATTTACATACATATGTTCAAAATATTAATGAACTTAATATTTTTTTGGCACTGCCAACTCTATTTAAAAGAACTAGTAGCTTGAACCACAATCGAACCTGTTGGATTTTGTATGGAAAACTGAGTTATCGGTAAGCCGCCACGCTCTATAATGTATAATGCAACTCTTTACACAGGCAAGCAATTAGTAGAAAACTTTTTAGGATTCTGCCGATTTATTGAATTATTAATTAATGTTAAGCTAAAAAGTGCACAAACCAGATTTTAAGGTAAGCAATACTGTGTACATTTTATTATTTGGCCGTCCCGCTTTCACATCTGCGCACCTACTTCCAGCTGGCAGCGTCCGCCCAGCCGCTTACAGCAAAATGGAGTACAGCCACGAAACTCAAAAATCAATAATAGAGAAAACTACATGTTAATCGATTTTTCAATAAATATTATTCTTTTAGTTTATAAATTATGTCAAAACGTAGCGCTGACGATGCCAGCGGCGCCGGCACCGGCAGTGGTAGCAGCTGCCTTGTTGCTGCAGCGGCCGCTGGTCAGCCGCCCATCAAGAAGGTGCACTTCGAGCCCCACTTAATTGGGCCCGTGTCGACGCTGGAGGAGATGGACATAAAGGTCTTGGAGTTTCAAAATAAGAAACTTGCCCAGAGGATAGAACAGCGTATGCGATGCGAGGCCGAGCTGCGGCATCGAATCGAACAGCTGGAGAAACGTCAGACTCAGGACGATGCTGTTCTCAATGTGGTGAATCGGTATTGGAATCAGCTGAACGAGGATATACGAGTCCTGCTGCAGAGATTTGATGCTGAGACGGCCGATGAGCTGGAGAACAAGAACGAGAACGAGGTGACCACCTCATTTCTTACTCAGCTGTCCACTTGGGACAAGGAGGAGTTGGACGAGAAACTGGCCAATCGGGTGCAGGTGTCTAAACGCGCGGTAGCCAAAATCGTACAGGTTATTGATAGGCTAATGCAACGTAACGAGAAGATAACGCATGTATTAAAAGGTGATGGTCTGGCGAAGGGAACTGCTTCGGCTGGTGACGATGAGCAGCCCAAAACTAGTGCTGAGGCAATTGCAGCATTATCGACGGGAGCGGGTATTCAAGCGCTCGAGGAAACGCTTAAGAAAACGCACATTGAGATTATGACGGAAAATCACAACTTGCAAAATTTGAATACGTCACTGCATGAAAAGTTTCACACGATGTCGCTCAAGATGAAAGAGTACCAGGATGCTCTCACCGCCAAAGAGACGGAGAACGCTGAACTTAAAAACCAAATTGACGAGTTGCAATATGATCTTGAGAAAATCCACTGTCGTAACGATAAGCTGGAAAATCATTTGGCCGAGGCAATTGAAAAGCTTAAGGCATATCACCAGATCTACGGGGATCCCAACAAAAGCAGCAGCAATAGCACCAGCAAAACGCCCAGCTCTGGTGTTGGTTCTACAAGTGTCGGAGGTAGTGCAACAACCAGTGTGAATAGTCAACTGCTGGAAGAGCTGCAAAAGGATCTGGAGGAGCATCGGGAGCTAGCCAACAACCGGTTACAGGAGCTAGACAAGCTGCATGCCACGCATCGCGAGACGCTTAAAGAAGTGGAGAAACTTAAAATGGATGTAAGTGAATGAAACGAAACACTCCCATTATTTTTGCTTATGTTAATAGCCCTTACTTTCAGATCCGTCAGCTGCCCGAGTCGGTGATTGTAGAGACAACGGAATATAAGTGCTTGCAATCGCAATTCTCGGTGCTCTACAACGAGTCCATGCAGATCAAGACAATGCTGGATGAGACGCGCAATCTGCTGCAATCGAGTAAGAATCAGCATCTGCGCCAAATCGAAGTGATGGAAAGCGAGGAGCTGATTGCGCAGAAAAAAGTGCGCAGCGACATGATCCAAATGGAGGATGTGCTGTCGCTCATCCGCAAAGAGTACGAAACTTTGCGCATTGAGTTTGAACAGAATATGGCTGCCAACGAGCAAACAGCGCCAATTAATCGGGAGATGCGGCATCTGATCACCTCGCTGCAGAATCACAATGGCCAGCTTAAGGGAGAGGTGCAGCGATATAAGCGCAAGTACAAGGACATGTCCACGGACATTGTTAAGATGCGCAAAGATCTGGATGAAGCACAGGCCAAGATCGAGAGCAAACAGCAACAGCAGGCGGCGGCTGTGGCGGCGGGTGAGGAAATGAAGCAGGAATCAGCAGCTAATATTAAGGAGGAGAATGGCAATAACCACTCAGCCGGCGGCGTCACGAGCTTAACCAACTCTGGCAATGCCAGTGGTGACGCCAATATGGCCATCAAAGAGGAGAACTCCAGTATTGCTGAGGATGATTTGGATGATGAAGCCAGTGGCAAAGATGTTAAGGATCCCAGCATTAAACAGGAGAAGCTCTCTGCTAGTGAAGCGGCAGCTGCTGATAAAAAGGATTCACCAGGTCCGTCAAATGCAAATGCAACAAATGCCGCAGCAGCTGGCTCCACAAATTCCGTTAAATCCGATAGGGATACCAAGGATGGCAGCAAGGCCAAAGAACTGAAGGCCGTCGAAAGTGAAACGGTGCGGGATCTTAAAGCGCAACTCAAGTATGTAGCATACAATAAAGAATTTATTTATATTTTATTAACTAATAATTCGAAAATGCATTTGCAGAAAAGCTTTAAATGATCAGAAGGAAATGAAGCTGCTACTGGACATGTACAAGGGCGTTTCGAAGGATCAGCGTGACAAGGTACAACTGATGGCCACCGAGAAGAAGTTACGTTCCGAAATCGAGGAGTTGAGACAGCAACTTAAAAAGCTGCAGGAGAGTAAGCGGGAGGAGCGCAAAAAGCTAGCCGATGAGGAGGCGCTGCGCAAGATTAAACAGCTGGAGGAGCAAAAATACGAGCTGCAAAAACAGGTGGCCAATCATAAGCCAACGGAGAATTCTTGGAGCGGTGCGCCCGGACCAGGCGTTGGACCATCTGGTGCCAACTATACTCGACCCTTTGTTGGCTCCCACGAGGAGGAGGCGCTGCTTAACGAGATGGAGGTAACTGGTCAGGCATTTGAGGATATGCAGGAACAAAACTCAAGGCTCATTCAGCAGCTGCGGGAAAAGGATGATGCTAATTTTAAACTGATGTCGGAACGCATCAAGGCCAACCAGCTGCATAAGCTGTTGCGCGAGGAAAAGACGGTGTTGGAGGACCAAATGGCGACGGCATCGACACAGATCGAAGCAATGCATATTGTGCTGCGCAAGTTGGAGGAAAAGGAGCGCACTCTGCAAGCAACTGTTGCATCCATTGAGAAGGAGCTGATGTTGCGCCAACAGGCGATGGAGATGCATAAACGTAAGGCCATAGAATCGGCACAATCTGCTGCAGATCTCAAGCTGCATCTGGAGAAGTATCATGCTCAAATGAAGGAGGCGCAACAAGTGGTCGCCGAGAAGACCAGCTCGCTGGAGGCGGAAGCTTACAAAACGAAGCGGTTGCAGGAGGAGCTGGCACAATTTAAACGCAAGGCGGAGCGCATGAAGAAGATGGAAATGTCGGGTACAACCATCGATGAGGTGATGATCGAGGAGATACGAGAATACAAGGAGACATTGACGTGTCCATCGTGCAAGGTAAAGCGCAAGGATGCAGTACTCTCCAAATGTTTCCATGTATTCTGCTACGATTGCTTGCGCACCCGATACGAGACCCGGCAGCGCAAGTGTCCCAAATGCAACTGCGCCTTCGGCGCCAACGATTACCATAGGCTATATCTACAGTAAACGATAAAGGATTCGATCGATTATATTGAATATTTTGAGTGTCTATATGCTAGAAATCTAAAATGCATTATAAGCATATTAACTATGTACTATTAATATTCTATATATATATATATATATATATACATTTTAAGTGCGACTTTTACCCTACGCCCCTTGTATACCTAGCGGCAAATTATGTTGAATTCTTTCCATGCTGGCCCCCAAGCACATCTCATAAGTTATGAGTTTCCGAGTGATATTCTCCCGGGTTTTTATGTAGCTCTTAAGTTGAAACTAATAAATTGCTAAATAATTAATTTCAGTGTAATTTGCACAGCTTGTCAAATCGAAACGGATTTAAGTAGCTTTTGTATATATTAATTCTAATCTAATTTTTCGATGTATTTTAATTGGTTTCTTTAAACAAAATCCTACAAAATAGCTTTTTTTAAATGTACTCGTCCCACTTTTTTTATACACCTTGTACTTTGATCACAAATTTAAGTATACTATGATGTAGAAATTCTTTACTTTGTTTAAACTCTATTAATCTAAATATAAAACCTAAAAATATATAAGAATAAACAGCTCTTGAATGTTACTACGATATTACTCTTATCTTGCTCCATCGATAAAATAAAACGTTTAAATTCAGCGTTAATTTGTTTTATTAAAAAGCGAAAAATTGTTAAATTGAAACTGTTTCAATTTGTTAACTAAAAAAATTCAAAGTAAAAAAAAACTCAAGTAAATGGCAGCATTGTTTGCTTCTTCATAAATACAAAAAATACTGTATGTAGTTATATAATTATTTTAACTCAAGCAATGTGCAGCCACACTATGCACCGGCTTCCCGGCATACTGTTAACCGAACAGTAGTCTGTTAATCTCCGGACCAATTCTGCAAACAGTTTTGTCGTTGTTGTTGGCCCGGGCGGGCGCGTTTCGGAATTGTCCAGCTCGTCGCGTCGTTTTGCATGAACGGGTTTTGCTTTGAAGCCTTTGAATTCGTGTTGGCTGAACAGCCCGAAAAAAATGCAACGTTTTCAAATTAATCGATGTGCCGTCCAATCTAAAATTGTTTTTAGTTACTGCTGCAGCCTGCCAGCTTATCGCTAGTGAATCGCCAAGACAACCAATTTTATTTTCAAGCCATCGATTTTTCGCGCTGTTTAAAACGCGTCTTGTGCATAAGGCTCTCTGTGTGCGCGTGAATGTGTTTAACTGTCTATATGTGTGCTAGGACCTTTACAAATACAATAAAATAATAATAAAACGCAGCAAAAGGCGGACAAAAGGTCCTCGCTAGCAGCAGCACGCCATTGAAATAAAGTGCTATACAGCTGTCGCCTGTGCAGCTGCCAGGTAAATTAACAACAGCACCAGGAAGAACTATGCCCGTTAGCATTCACCTGGGCATTTGATTGTGTGCGTGCGTGTGTTATTTGTGCAAGCAATTTGCACCAATTTGAACCGCAAATACAAATACATTTGCAACGTCAAGAATCTTCCCGTCCGCGGAACCACAACACATCACAATTTGCCATCCAAATTTGCTGCTTACTTTTTATTTTGCACACACACAACGGGAGCAATAATAGAATTTGAACAGACGTCCATTTCTGCTTTGCTCAACTCCAAACATAAAAAAAACTCACACACACACATACATCAAAATCAACAAGCGCTTGAGAGAAAGAGAAGGGTAGCTCTGTACTATATGCCTTGGGGGACCCTCTGACATTTTCATCAGCGCAAAACAAACTGCAGGAAACACCAACACGACAACAACAACCAAAAACCACGAAGGCAACAACCGAAAGCAATAGCAACAACAACTAAAACATTGACTGAGTGTCGTCGCTGGCACAGTTTTTCCTACCGCTGCTCTCTGTGGGTGAGTAACAAATTAAATACACTGTTTATTGAAAAGAGAGGTCTGAGTTCACCGTAAAGCTAACTGTAACTGTAACTAACGAAAGTTGACAACAATCAAAATGGTTTCCAGGTAATGCACTGTTTAGAATCTTTGAAAATGTAAAGATCGATATTTTAAGCGTTTGAAATAGAATAATCTTATTTGTTTATACAGTCAAACCTCCATAAAGCGAATTTTATGTGTACTTTGCTATTAAGTAAGTTCGTAAATGTTTTTTTGATTGCACAATATTGCAATGTTCTCGAAATTAATTATATATAAAAAACTTTACTTCGTTGTACGAAAGTTCGTTACAGAGGAGTTTATACTGTACTATATTACTGACGATCTTCTTCCTACACAAAAATGGCTAAAAATGGATAAATGGATATTGGCCCCACCCAGATTAGATCTACGAAATCGCAAATACATCCGTAACATTTTTATGACATTTAAATTTAAATATCACTGTTTTGAAATCATCAAATCAAATTGATTGCATTACTAACGATGATTTCTATTACACATAAAACATAAACTTAACATGTTTGATTTTGTGTAAGAATTTTTTGCTTCGTTATATTGATTATAGCAGTAATATTATGTACATCATATATTTATGCTGAAACAGGGTATTCCGCAGTCTATTAACTTTAATTCGCTAATTTTTTTCTGCCAGTAGAAAGTTGTTATCGAATATGATGAAGGCTGAAACAGTGACTGGAGTTAGGATTGTGACAGGGACAGGGACAGAAACGAAGTCTGACTGTGTGTGGAGGTCTGTCAATAGGTGGGTGGGCGGTCAGAGGTTGTGTTTCAGTTGTACAGTTGTTTTGTTACTTAGTTGTATAGTAGTTGTTTGCTTTTGCGGTTGATTTTTCGCTTTGCCTGGCGTCGCATTGTCGCATTGCTGGCCGCTCCTAATGGGTTTTGGTGTTTGCTTGGTATCTATTAGGTTGTGTTGGTTAGTTGAAAGGTCACGCAAAAAGAAATAGGAGAAACTATAGTAGAGAGGAGTGGAGTTTGTGCCCAAGTAATGGCTTCCGGAACATTTCGCGATTGACACTTTGTTTTATGGAGCGTCAAAAGTCAATTTAATGTTGCATGTCTAGTGCATTAATCGATTTTGATGCACAGCAAACGGCAGCAATCAGGAAGAATGCAATTTATGTCAATCAATCAGTCAGTCAATCTGTCATTCGATTCGGCTATTGAACGTTTTGTTTTCTTTTTGCTGTATTCATAAGTTAATGATCAAACTAATGATGAGGAACGGATGTGCGAACCGTTTTAATTACGCATCCGCGACAATTTGAGGCGCCTGCTGGGCAGCGGAAAACTCTGTTAAAGTTGTGCCACAACTTCAGGAAAATACCAATTTAACTTCATTAATCCGTTTGTCGTTTGAGTTGACAGAGAAAGAGTCTTAAGTGGCACTGAATTAACTTAGCAACTAAATAAAACAAATTAAAAAGAAAGCTTAGAGAGCTGTTGTTAACTTAACAATCAGCTAAGTTTTATTTGTGTTAACTTAAAGTTTGCACAATATTCACAACGAAAGGAAATAAATAATAAATAAAAATATCTTTCTTTAAAACGATTCCAACCTAACTTCCTGTTTTTATTTCTGACCAACAATAAGAGACTTACACATTTTCATTTTGCAAATAAATTCAATCTTATCAGCTTTGAAAATTTGCCAGCCTTTCTATTTTTTATTGTTCAACTTGCTAGCTGCATTTCAATGTATGTGTGTTATCTGAGCCGATAACAGGTCTTATAAATACACATTTGTATATTTGTATTCATGAACGATGATTACCCATGAAAAAAAGCGATTGAAACTTTTTTTGAGAGTTGTGCGAATTTTAAACAGTTCGAAATACCCCTTGCCAGCCACTCCTCCTCCGCATCGCTCTCTTCGATCAAGCTTGCAATCAAATAATAAAAACGAAAAAAAAAATCTTTTCAAAGCTTTTAGTATGTTTATAATGTGAATATTGTGCACATAAACGCTTTGTTTTGGTTTTGCCTTTTGTCGATTGCCAAATTCAAGGTCAACCCTTAACCAGTCATATCTACATTAAAGTAGAGCAAAGCAGCCCTGAGAACTTGAGACAGATGGCTCGATGAGTTGTTCTAGTCGTGACTTGTGTGGATTCTCAGCTTACGTCGCACAAAAGGATTTGTGGCATTGAATTTCCAAGATGTTTGTCGCTTGGAAGGTTCCTTGGAGTTTAGTTTGTTGACAATGAGCGAAGCTCTCAGGCGAGACAAGACGGCGTCTCTTCTCTCCCGACCGTTTGGCATACAGTTTTATTTTATTTGCCAGACAGTTTTCTGGCCTCTAAATATGCTTTGCTTTTGCTGTTGTTTGTTTGTTTCGTGTTTTCAAGTCTGGTCAATGGTCAAACTGTGAATGTGGCTCTTACACCATATATCTAAGACCAGTTGCACCTACTCCGCCTCGTCTGATTGCCGCCTTTTGACAGAGTGTCATGTGGCGCATGCCGCATAATGAAAGAAAAGCACAAAAAAATCAGGAATCCCTCCAAGCGTGAAGGGGGCTTCCCATTGTTGTTTTTGTTGTTTTTGTTTTGATAATATAGTTCGTTATATGTAATGCGCGCATTGGTTGTGAAAAGTAAGCAAGTACGAGTATCATAAAGTAGATGTCATAAAGAGTTTTTATTTCTCTTGCCGTTACATTAAAAGAAAAATAAAACGAACCCCAAGACTTTCTCTGCCATACGACAGACAATTTCGGCTGTTGGCGTAAATGCTTCAGCAATGAGCTGTTAATGAAACAAAATAGACTCACAGTCAGATGGTGAATTAGAAACGTAGAGACAGAGAGAGAAACACATAGTCATCGTTCCAATATGATACAAACTATAACGTACAAGGGCCAATGAACGATCTGCCCTCAGCAGCTTAAAAAAAAAACTAAAACAAACTGAACTTTTTGCGGACTTTATTTCATTTATTTTCTTTTCTTTTTGGTCTAAATCAACAACAGCTAAGTAAACACCAACACTGTCCAGCCAATTTATTGAGTTTTTTCCTTTAAGGACTTAATTTTAATGTTTATTTTTGTATTTAGAGCATCTTTAAATTTTTTAATTACATATAAATGTTTAGAAGTTTTTATATGTAGAATAGAAGAAACCAATAAACATGATATAAATTTTATCAGCTGGGGAATTGATTTTAAGATTTATTTTTGTATTTCAATCATTTTGAGATATATGTTGTGAAATTTTCGTATGTATAATCAAAGAAACCAATAAGTATTGTAAAACCAATTTTTGGCACACAAAAAAATGTAAAGTTAACCCAAATTAGTTAATACATAAAAGGAATATTATTTCAATAAAGTATATTAAGATAATTTTAATTTTGAACTTGTTTTTAAGCACAACTTTCAACAGCATTTCTTCTTACAACATCTTCGTTCAGTTATGTAGAAAAAATTCGTAAACTAGTTGTCGAGTAATAATCTCCATACATATACATAAAACTTTATATTCTATTGTTGGACTAAAAACCTTTGTTTCAAAACAAATGTAAGCCAAAAATTTCCTAAATCAGTCCAAAAACACCGCTTAATAAGTTTTGTTATGGTTGAAAAGTTTCTTATTTGTTGGCCACAGTTACGTATATTTATAACAAAAAGGGTTGGGCAGGTTTAAATTTGTTCGATTTGGGGTTGCATGTTGCATGGTGTAATCCGTGGCACAGTTCATGATTCCAATATTAGTTTGGAACGCGACGACTTCAACGCAACGTTCAACGTTCTTTTTAGCCTCGTGTTTCGTCGTTTGTTTTGGCTTCGGTTGCTCAATCTTCGACTTTGAACAGATGCAAAACGAAACTTTTGCGTGCCGTTGCCGTTGACTGAGAAGCCGCCGAAAAATTGTTTATAGTTTATGTTTAATGGGCAACAACAACAACAACAGGGGTAACGTCAAAAAGCGCTGCGATTCAGTTGGTCGCTTCTTCCTGCTTTGGTTTGGTTGTTGTTGTTGTTGCCTTTTGCCCAATAATCAGAGCCAAACCTGCGTTCGTGACAGCCCAGCTGGCCATGCCAGACGCCTGCCTCAGCCCCTTGCCTCCCCACCCGGCTTGCAATGCGTCTTGAACGCCCAGGTTGCAACGTCTGCGTTCTCTTTGATTCATTAAACACGAGGCAGTGTTACTTTATCCGCTCTACCTCTCCACCCCCCTATTCTTATCTCCTCACTCGCTGCACATTCAAAACAACTCAAAGCGGCAGAGTAGAGGAGTAGGGGATGGGCAGAGATGAAGGCGCGTCCAGAGTCAAACAAACTAAAAAATTAGAAATTGTGCCTGGCGCTCGTCGACTGCTGCAGGTGCATTCAAATAAAAAGTCCAAAACATTGACAGTGTGAGCGAGAGAGAGAGAGCGAATATAACTCGATAGAAGAGTGTGTGGCTCGTTTGCCTCTGACTCTGTGTCATGCTACATGTCTGCTACATTCCCATTCCCAAACCAAACAATTTTCAATATCTCTTCCCCAACAGCTGAAGCAGCACAAAACTGGGTGTGCGCAACTTGCAACTTGCAACTCATTATAACTGTGAAACGTTGCGAGGGTTAGGGGGCAGGGCGGTGTGGACTGCGTCAATGCGGGCCTCGGGGTCCCCGATTATAATTCGCGGCACAAATGTTTCACTTCATTTGACTTTCGTGGGTCGGTGTCGTCATTGCTGCCACAGGAAGTGCTGCGACCGAGGAGTGTTCAATAAGCCCCAGTCAACACAGATATAGAGAGAGAAAGAGAGAGACAGACAGAGAGAGAGAGAGCGAGAGAGAGGGAGAGTAAAAAAGAGAAGAAGGGGAGTGGGGGATACACACACAAAACAACGGCTTCAGCCGTTTTGATTGTTGTCCACCTGCTTTGAGAAGCGTGAGAATTGTCAGAGTATTACAAATTCAGTATCAATTAAAAACGTTGCGACATTTGCATCCACCTACCCAAATACACACACAAAAAAGAAGAAGCAAACAAATTATGGAGCATGTAGCAAGTATTGGCGGTAGAATGGGGGAGGGGCACTGAGAACTGGCCCCCTCACTAGACAGCACAAAATAAATTGCCATAAATGCGAGGCATGGAAATAAATTGTTTTCAATGCAACTGCCACAACAGCAACAATGAGCTAAGAGAAATTTATGCAAGTGAACGTATTTCCCTCTTTTATAAACTACACTTATACATACATATATACACATATACATATATATATATATATATATATGTGTGTGTGTGTGTGTGTGTGTGTACATAAATAATCAAGTTGCCCAACATATGGCATAGAATTTGTTATGGCACACAATCGAGATAAGCATGTGCATGAAAATACTAAACGAGTGCATAAATAAGAAACATACTCGTACATGTAAATACATTTATAACTCCAAATCGAAACGAATTTCGATCGCCCATAACCTACTCGAAATTGAGTCCTATTATAGTTTTAGCTGATTGACTTTTGAGTTGAATTAATATATTTGCACTAGATAGGAATATAAAGGTTCAAAAATTTTTAAATTTAAATTTGAATCGTTACAATAAACGGTTAAGAGTTATCATATAAGATAATTCAATGCATTTAGTTAAATCAACGTGAGTTTGTATAAGTTGGTTTTGGTTTAAAAATACAAAACACTTTCTTCATTTGATATAAGTGGCTTAGTTAACAATAACAGAACGCTTGATAAGAAATATTGTTATTTCTATACATGAATACATACATGACATGCATTTTTATACCCTGATCCCATTAAAAATGGGAAAAAGGGTATAATGCAAAAGTGCAAAAGTATGTAACAGGCAGAAGGAAGCATCTCCGACCTTATAAAGTATATATATATTTTTTATCAGCATCAACAGCCGAGTCCTTATAGTCATGTCCGTCTGTCTGTCAGAGACTATAAGAGCTGGAGACTCCAGATTTGAAACTTAAGCTCGCCTAATCCCTAGGCAGTACAAGTTTGTCTTAAATTTTCGATAACTTTCCCCGTTTCCGATATACACATGGGATCGATAACAATAAAATCTTGAATTTGAAAATCGGTTGAGAAACTCCGAAAATATGGAACCTTGAAGTTGAGTATGAAGTATGCAGTATGGTCGTACACACACGCACACATACTTGCAAGCACTGACTGTACGCGTAAAGTATAGGGATCAGGGTATCGTCTAGTCGGGATTTCTCGACTAGAGTCTTTTTACTTGTTTGAATTGTGTTTCTTAGGTTTTGAAATAAACCGACTTAGGCTGTCAAGTTTTCGAATAAATACAGTAATAAATCGTTAGTAGCCACGTTCCCTATTGGGTTTTAAAAACTTTTTGCAAGTGTTTCCGTTTAAATTAAATTTGGCGTATTAAACCACGTATACAAAAAATTCAAAAAACTGTAGAGATTGGAATTAAATTCATAACATATTTGTGGATTTTTGTGCCGATAAACTTTTCGGTACTTATTGCTTGATTTAATCTTATTTGACATAAACTTTATGAAAAGCCCTTTCAAAACATGAGACTAAACTTAAATTCTCATTATCAACTTAGTTTTCTAGAAATCTACTTTCTTTATGACTGAAAATAAGTCTTTTTTGTTTTAACCGATTAATTTGATTTTAAATAATTTCCAGTTTGAGAATTTGTTTACATAAATGTTTTTACCATTCTGAAACATTCTGAAATATATAGAGCAATCTTGCTCACCAAGAATGAATGATTCACATGAATCGAAATATTCTTAACCATAGCTAATGTGTGATGCATTAACGGGACATTGACTTCAACTTAAATTGTAGAAGCCATGTTGCACTAATGCGTTTGATGTGTCAACTGTGCTGCAGTGTCACTGCTAGTTTTGCTATTCCCTCTATCCAACTGAAGAGTCAACTTGCTCGACAAGCAAATAAATTGCAAAACTCTTCTTTCTTCTATTTACTTTGAATCTGCATGTATCTAAGCGCTTTTTAACCATGGTAATCGCAGTTATTGTTGCTTTACTTGTTGGCGATTTGTTTGGCAAAATGTCACTGGTGTTGTCTGCTTTATTCGCTGTATTTTAGTGCTGTGAAGCGTTTTAATCGAATTACGAGCATTGAAGCAAGCGAACTGTTGGCAACCCAAGGCGTTCTCGGTTGACCCCGGAACAATCGTTCATTGATTGAAGTTAATGAGCTGTGAAGACGCACAACAAGAATTAGAAGAAAACGACCACCCCTTTTTTTTCTATACAGCGACCACCTGCTTATTTGGGTAGGCTAACTGTGGGCGGCGCTTTCGCCATGAAAATGGATAGCAAAATGCAGCCAGAGTTTCCGGTTTATGCAAAAAAAAAAGCATTCTTAGCTGTAAGCCTTGGCATAGAAGTCAGCAATGCGCTTCGAAACGAGTTTCCGACTGGCAGACAGCGAAAAAAAAAGAAGAGAAAAATAAGATGGAGATACAAACGAACAGCTCAATCTTTCATTGTCAGGGCCACTCCGATCGATGTATGATGATGGCAAACAATTGAAGAAGATGGGTTCGATGGCAAAATGTGCTGCCTTGCTGTCTGTCGTTGCATTCATCTTTTATCTACAAGACACTTTTTTCATGCTTTAACAATTGAGCTGCAGTTACTGTCCGTGTGTGTGTGTTTGTATGTGTGCTTATTTCTTTCTGTCTGTCGCACAGAAGTCTTCGTGGCTATGAAAATTTGCTATGGTTTTTTCAGCTTCGCTTCTTTGTCGTGCCGCGTCTCTTGCTGGGGGCACACACAAAGTCATCGCCTCTTGTTGCCCTGTGCAACACTCAAAGTCTGCCTGCCTCGTTGTCGCCTGTTCAGCGCGCTTGAAGTGCCCTTCATTAGACCGCTATCCTCTTCTGCTGCCTACTGTCTTTCCCTTCCCTTCGACAATACATTTTGAGCATACACATAGCATGAACGAGCTTAAAACATGTATCTGCTTCTTTTTGCAATATGTTCTAGCCAAGGTCGTTTAACAGGATCTCGTATCTATGAAATGTTTGCTAACTGGTTTGGTAACTTTTTCTTCTTTTTCTCATAGTTTCCTCCTATTGTTATACTCATGCCCGAAAATATGTTTTTTTTTATTAAGCAAATGAAATTCCAATTAACTGAAAACTGGAGCAACTTCATTATAACTTTGCTTTTAGCTTTCAGCTTGTGCGAATGATGAAATCTGCAAAATTTTGGCAACATCTCTGGCAGATCGCATAACACAAGCAGACACTAATGATGCGTGTAGGAAACTAACAAAACAATAACAACCAGATTTGTATGTAGGCTGGAGTACAACGAAACTTTTACGCCCTTGCTTATAGTTTTACCAAAACACACATAGATGAACTTTTAACCCAATTATTTAAGTTTAACAAGTAAGAAAGCTCTAGTCGAGAAATCCCGACTAGACGATACCCTGAACCCTATACTTCACGCGTACAGTCAGTGCTTGCAAGTATGTGTGTGTGTATGTACGCACATACTGCATATTGCATTCTCAACTTCAATGTCCCATATATCCGGTGTTTCTTAACTGATTTAAATAAAATTTTTACAGATTTTCATTATTTTGTTTTATAATTCAAATACCATCTCGAAGTTTTCCAAATTCAAGATTTTGTTGTTATCGATCCCATGTGTATATCGGAAACGGGGAAAGTTATCGAAAATTTAACTGCCTAGGGACTAGGCGAGCTTAAGTTCCAAATCTGGAGTCTCAAGTTCTTATAGTCTCTGAGGTCGACGCGTTCATACAGACGGACATGGCTATATCGACTCGACTGTTAATGCTGATCAAGAATATATATACTTTTTCGGGTCGGAGATGCTTCCTTCTGCGTGTTACATACTTTTGCACAAAACCATTATACCCTTTTCCCCATTTTTAATGGGTTCAGGGTATAAAAATATATTTATTAATTTTGTTTTTTGTTTTTCATTTACACTTAAACGTAACAAAACTCGCTTTATATCAAACAAAAATTTTTTAAAATGTTTTACTAGTTCTGAGAGACTTTCTTTGCACAAAATAGTATTTAACCAATGCATTATATATTTATATCAGTACTGATGAAAAATCTCAAGCGGGACTAACTTTTAATGTTATTTTCTATATTCTGTATAAAAATTAAACATTGTTCCACAACTTGGGGAACTTACCCAAACTTCACTAACCCAATTTTTGACATATTATTCCCAAAATAATTTGGAAAAACTTATTAAATTACTTTTTTTTTATTAAATTAACTAATTACTTTAAGATTACAGTCGATAGGAAATGATTTTTGGAAATAATTAGTTATATAGAAAACTTCGTCATACTTAAAGTAATAATGAATAAAGTATCTTTAAAGTATCTTTTCGAAGCTATCTTTAAAAACAGCAAGTATAAAATATTAAAAGCTCTTGTTAACTGAGTGTCATCTATTTGACCAACTTTTGAGAGTAGTCAACTGGTAATAGTTTCCTCAATTAAACTTTTAAATATTCTTGCCTACAGTGTAACGCCACCTGCAAGCGTTATAAATATTCTACAATAGATGATGATGCATGTTGATAGGCTGTGAAACGAATTTGCTGGGACAACAATACACGAATGCGAAGACGTGAATGTGAATGTTATTTGGTAACTAAAAAAAAGGTGACTGAAATGCGGCACGAATTTTGGGGCCAAGACAAGTGTGCGTTGTCTCTATATACGAGTTTGGGTCACAAATGTTGGCAACAGATTTGCGGTTTGATGTAGAGGGAACAGCTCATAACTTATGCGGCAGTGTCCCCGTTGCCACTTTTTTGTGTGTGTCAGTTGTGATCTAGTTTAAGTCAATCAAGAGCCTGGCCCAGCAGCTGGCCAACAACAGTCAGCTGTCTTAACGATGGACGAGCACACACACACACTTATACACATTTGAATATCATCCAACTTGACCGCAAAAGGCGCTGCAATTAGGGAAGGGAAGCGAGGAATGCGAGGCATGCCCCGTTTGGCAAAAGGTCGTTGGCGTGTTCAGTTTGTTTTGAGGAAAAGGGGAATCGGGACTGAGGGGCAACATGCGAGGCATGAAATGCCAAATGCATCCCAAAATACGCATGCATGCAGAATACAAAATTTGGGTCGCCTTCAACGTGAATCATTATTTGTCTAAATATTCATTCTCTTAACCTCCCTCTTTCTCTCTCTCGCAAATTCCTTTTAGATGGTGAGTTGTAATGTCCGACACGCTCTTCAAGATGGAGGATCCACAACAATTACAGCTAGAACAGCAACAAATGTCAAGCGAGGCAGAGCAGCAGCTGGCAATGTGCCTGGCCAGCCTGGAGCTGGGTGAGACAACAGTTGTAGCCACCAACAATGGCACCATAACAATCAACACAACAACTCAGAGCAACTGCAACGATGGCAGCGATAGTGGCTTGGATGTGCCCAGCAGCTGTTGTTTGTCCCGGCAAACGCTTCAACGAGGATTGAGCAGCACCAGTGGCGGTTACACCAGCAGCAATGGCCTGGAGGAGATTTATGACAGCTGTGAGCTTCAGCTGATCAGCAGCAACATCTCGCCCAGTGAGCAGAGTAGTGAGTGCTCCCAGAAGACGCCACCGCCACGTCGTTGCAGTGGCAGCGTCAAGAAGAAGGTGGCCATGTTCGAGCCGGAGCCAGGACCGGACAGCGGCAAGTCATCGGAGCAAATGCGTGGTCGTGTGGCCAATTTGAAGCGCGCTGCTAGCCTACCACGTAATGGAGCACACACACCCGCAACGGGAACAACGGCAAGGGATAAGCCACGCATTTCCAGCTCCACTTCGTTTCGTGTGCCATCGAGTACGACGACTCCCCTGCGCACGCCACGCCCCCAAAAGCCAGACACGCTGCCGAGCGCTCTGAATCGTGCTCAGTCCGTGCAGAGGTTAGCGCAAGTGCAACGCACACCATCTCTTAGCCGCGCCCGCACACCCGGCACCCCCTCCGATGACGGACGGTGGCCAGCTAATCGTGGCGCTTCCGGAGCACGTCGTGGCATGTCCGTTACACCGGATGTCATGGTCAACCGGATGCGACATAGTCCAGCACCAGGTAAATTCTTCAATATTTATGTTCTTGCATATTCATAAGTACAGAAAGTAGGGGCTAATCAATTTATTATCAAAAAAAGTACTGTAAGGCTATAACATAAGAGCTTGTTGGCAAAATAGCTTAATGTCTAACTCAAAACTGATTTAATTTTTAATCGAAAATCTTGAGAAACTCATAAGTACACATTAATTCTTTCGTATTAAAAAACCTTCTTCGAAAGGTACTTCCTTTTTGAAAGTTAAATAAAAATTAACTTGAATTTAATATCTAAGGCAATTCGCAAATTGTTCATTGTGCAGCAATCCAAGGACCATCTGCTTTCATCAAACATTTATTTCAATTTACATTCATAATATATCTACATGTTTTATGAAAGTCAAGTTCAGATAATTATCTATTTGATATTATTAGATCTTTGTTAATGTTCTTAATGGATAATAAAAGTCATTTTTATTGTGTTTGAACCTAAAATATTAGATCACTCATCAATACCTGACACCTTAATGTTCCTTAATACATTACATAAATATAAACGAATAAATAAATAACTTACCCCAAATTGAATCTTTTCAGGTGGAACACTACCTCGACGTCGCAAGCAACAGTCTGTGGAGGATTTAAGCGCTGGACGACTATCGCGTAGTAATTCCATCAGCCGGACAGCTGTTGTGGATGCCCGGATGACGTCATCGGTTATGCTGATGCCAACAAGTCGACGGAGTCTGGCACCGCCCACAGCTACCGCAAAGGTCAATTCGCTGCGTCGCCCACAGCAACAACAACAATTGCAACAGATTCGAACGCGCATCTATCACGAAACAGCGGTGCAGACGGCGTTGACTAGTGAGGATCTGGAGCAAGTACTTGGAGGTGGTGTGCTCCAGACGCGTGCCGTCGACGCTGTGGAGCAGCTGGATAAAAGCACACAGGCGGAGCCGGATCTGCGAGATCATGAACTCGAACAGCTGCGCCAGGAGGTACGCCAATTGAGTGGCAAGCTGCAGCTTGAGCGTGAGGAGAAATTGGTCATGCAGCAGGAACTGCATCTCAATACAGAACGGGTCATGGGTATGCTTGAGATGGCCCGGGTCTGCAGCGCCAGTGCGGGCACACCCACATCGGAGGACAGTGGCGATGGAAGCGGTCATGATAGTTTGCTCATGCTTGAGTCCCAGATCCAGCTGAGTGGCCATGAGCTAGTCGAAAGGCAGCAGGAGATTGTACAGCTGCGTGCCTTATGCCGCGTCCTGCAGCTCGAGATGCGTCGGTCGCTGGGCACCCAGCAGTTGCTGCTGCAAGAGAAGGCAGCTATTGAGCAGGAGTCCAGCGAACTGCAGGATTTCCTGCAACACGAGAAGGCCGCCCAATGCGATGCACTTCGCGAGCTGGAAACAGATCACCAAGCGGCCATGGCACAGCTGGCCAATCGAGAGGATGAGGCGAAAGTGCTGCGTGACGAGTGCCGCCACCTGGTGCGCCTTAACGAGCAGCGTCGTCAGGAGAATCGGTTGTTGCAAACGAAATATGCAGCGCTGGAGAACAAATCCCGGGAGCTGATCCATCAACAGAATGCAGCGGTAGCAGGTGCCTCAACTGCACTATCTGGACTCCATGCGCGACTCGACAATCTTGTGGAGCAACTCGTTTGCTCGTACAGCATTTCCGAGCAGGATTTAGAGGTGAGTGGTAGACTAGGTTGTTAGGAACATAATCATTAATACGATATCTTCTTTTTTCGCTTCATTCGCATTAGGACATTCGCTTCCAGGCGGAGACGCTTGCCTCGGAGACGGAGCATGCGCAAAACGGCCACAAGCCAAATGGTCTGGACTTGCCACTTAGCCCCGCCATGGCTGGCGATGACCTACATAATCTGATCCTCAACAGCGATGGCTCGCTGTCGCCGCAACGCAATCAGTCCTTTATAGCTGCCGTCATTGGTGCCATACGCCAGGCCACCACCCATTCGGGCAAGCGTCTATCGCTGCGACAGTCCGGTAAGCGACATGGTCAGAGTACGGGAGCATCGGCTGGAGCTGGAACTGGCACATGCCCAGGCACTATAAGTGCCACAACAACAAAAAATAGCAACGAACAGGCTAATCTTAATGGCAACGGAGGTAAGCAACTAATAGCATCTATTAAATTTAAATTGAAATTGTAGCTACTATTTGTTTATCAACAGACGATTCGGATTCTACAGAAATGCTGGATTCTGAAACGGAGGTAAGTGTACATTTACAGCAAATACTTCTTGAATAACTATTGATTTTTTTGCTTTGCAGCCTTGTTTGCTAATGATGGACAACGTGCTGGAGGACGTAGTGCAGCCGGATTCGCACTCGCACAACATGGTCTCCTCGTGCACGGGCATGATCTCACAAATTGAGTTGCCCACAGAGTTGGTCAGCCAATGCAGCCAGCAGCCAGCCACTGCCAATGGTGGGGATGATTCGCTGCAGCAGCTATCGCAGGCGATTACCAACCGTCAGCAGATGGAACTGCACGTACACAAGCTCAATGTGCTGCCAATGAAGTGAGTTGCATCTAAGTTCCACCTCTCACTTCTACATTTAACTTTCACATAATTTATGTCAGCAGCAATCGCGATCAGTGCAACACCGAGGAGCTAAGTTGTCACGACTCGTTAGCCGAACTGCCGTCACTTATGGAGTACAGCACAGCACAGGCGGTAGTTGATCAGGTGATCGAGGTGGACACTCTGGTGACCAAGTTGCTCAAGGTTCTGCGACTTGTGCAGCTGGACAATGACAATTGCATTCAGCAACTGATCGTGGACAAGTGAGTGCAATAGAAGTGCATTATCAACTTATCTACATGAATTATCTTTCTCCTGCAGAAACAAGCTACAGCAGCATAAGGAGGATATGCTCGAAAAGCTAAAAGACTTAGAGGATGTTAATCTAAAGCTGCAGGACGAACTCATGGATGCCACACAGGAACTTATGATCAAAGGCAGCGATCTGAGTGGCGCCAAGGCAGAAATGCAACGTCATCGCAACGAGATCGACGTAAGGTTTTAAGCAAAAATTGTTTATGAATTGAATGAACTATTTTTTATGTTTTGCGCACCTTCGAAGACATTTCTATGTATATCGTTATCGCTAATCGCCAGATATATTATTTTGATATGTTAAACACTCGATCTAGCAGCTACATAGAGCAGCTGATCTTATCTTATGTTAATCGTATTCTTAGTCATATAATTACACGTATTATTTGATTAGAATAAATCCTTATGCTCTTGGCCTACTTTCGTTGATTTGTTTTTATCATCTACGATCTTGTCATCTATAATTTCTTGTCATTTGTTTCTCATGCCAACCATTTGTAAACCACATTCGTATACATCATCAATGGACTCCTCAGTCACAGTCACAAATCAAGTTCAAAAGTGCACTCTTTCGTTTAAATTGAAATCTGTTAAATAATTGCCAAAACTATACTCGTAATCACCTGCTACTGTTACTGCTTTTGCTCGCTGACGCTATATGGGTGACAGCGCCTCAATGAGGACATCTGTACACTGAGCACATTGTGCAGCAGCTATAAAAAGCTGTCGCCCACAACAGAGTTTCCGCCCATGCAGCTGCTATCTCCCAATCAGGAGCCCCAACAGGGTGACGTTCTAGGCATTCTGAATCTTTTAAAGATGTGGTATGCTGGTGGCCAGTTGCAGGATGCTCGTGTTAGTAGCTATTTGCACAACTTCGCTGTTAGTCAGCCAACGGTGAGTCCTAAATCAGTGAATGTGAAAACAATCTAAACTTTTTCCAACTCAATGGACAGGTCAATACCTCAAACCTGCAGGATAACAACAATGTGGAACGGTTGCGCATCTATGCCAACCAATTGGAGCATGTGACACGTGTGCTCGATGACTGCCAGAGCGAAAATGAAGACAGTCCCTTGAAGCAGTTGCGTCGGGATATGGAAGTCGTGCGTCTAAATGCCAATTGGACGCAACTTTTGGATCTAGTGGAGGAGCGCGATCTCAATGCGAATGGCGCGTCGCAGCCTTAAATTGTGTCAAATATGTTGTTAATTATCTAGTTAACTATTAGTATTTAAACGTTTTTCAACTCCAAGTAGTTAGATAGAAATCTTGGCGTCCAATGCGAATCGAATTCAATGTCGAAGCAAACTTTTGCAGCAGCTTAAAAGCAAAGTTCTGAGCCAATTCAAAAATAAACTTAATTTGATATTTGACAGCATATGACAGATAAACTTTTCCGAACTATTTGGCAACTTTAATTTTAAATTAAAATCTATAAACTATTCAAATATTATATTGATCTGTTTATTTTAATGCAACTTCCAGCTTCACTCAATGCATTCGAAAAGTATTATTGCTAGTATTAAATTATAAACAAAAGCTGTCAATCTGATAAAGTTATGTGTAATGAAAAAAAACGTTGTTTTTGATTTTTGTTTCGATAGCAAGTTGTTTGTATAATACAAGTACAATAAATAAGCATAAACTAAATGTGTAAAATCAACTAATGTAGAAAAAACAATTTCGCAAAATTTTTGAAAAATCCCTTGAAGTGATAAGTACTTGCTAGATAAGTCTATAAGTATGGTCATAAACATATACATATTTATGTTTATAGTATATAACATGTATTCGTATAAGATATATGTATATGGACAGCTTAAACTGGCGGCAGCCGCTTATGTCTTTTTTTTTGTGGTCTTTACAATTACAAATAATCTCACAATATAGGTTCAGGTTGGGTGGTTGTTGGATGTTGCTTGTTTGACATGGCCAGGCTAAAAGGATGGCTTGCTGCTGCCAATGCTGCGTGCTGGCAAACTATTCGTCTTCACCGTGGGATTGTCGCGCGCCTGTGAATGGGCAACCACAATGCTGAGGCACTGCACCCATTCCTCGGCATTCTTGCCATCCTTGGGCTTGAGTATTAGGGTCTGATCGGCAGTGAAGATCTCAAACGCTTTGGGTATGTTGCGTGCACCGCGCGAAACCTTCACGGAGCGTATTTGATTCACATCGATGCTTTCGCCGCCGCTCTAAAAACAACCAAAGTTGCATAGTTAGCAATGGGTAAGTTTTCGAGCGCTTGTTTTTAATACTCACGGATCCCTTGCAGGAAAGATGTGCGCCGGAGAGCGTGAAGTAGCGTGTGCGCCAGCGCCTAAATAGTCGCCACTTGCCCTTCTTCTCCTTCAGCTGTCCCTCGATCATAGGCTGATTGCTACCATTCAGAAAACCTACGGCCTTATCAGGATGATTGCAGAGAAAACAGCCCCACTGGTACTCCAGCTCATTACAGTTGGGATTGCTTTTATCCGTTTTGGACACCTCAAACACATCCAGAAAACCGGAGTGACGCAGCTCATTAACAAGAATCTCTCGGTCCTAAAAACCAAATCGATTAGCTTAAAAAAGTTGTAGTGTTTTTTGTAGAACCTACTTTGACCTGGGGAAACTGACTGGTGACCAGTTCAGTGAAGCTACGATTCTCACACTTAAGTATCTGCCAGATATTCTTAAGATTGCTTATGCCTGGCTCCCTTGTGCTTAGCACACATTTCTCCTTGACCTGTAAAGTAAATTGGTTAAAAAGAGCCTTTTGTTGACGTTTCTTAAGATTACTCACAAAGTGGCGCACTTGAAAATCAAGGAATATCATGTGGATCCAGGTCTTGGGATTGCGTGTGCGCATCGTGAAACATGTCTTGGAGTAAAGACAATGTGGTCCACGTATCTGGCAGGCAAAATGTAGCTTGGCCACCTTCTTACGGCGCTCTGCAAATTCATTGGAAACTGTGTGTTGTGATGTGGTATGTGTGTGTATGTGGATGCAAGTGTAGTGTGAAAAGTGTAAAGTTGTGTAGAGATATAGATATAGAGTAAGTGGTTGAAACAGCAAACAAGAGAGGAACGACTTTAAAGCAGTGCTTTGCAAGCCAAACACGCAATGTGCACTGCTTGAAAGTGGAGACTTACCCTCAATGCTGCAGCGTGTGGGCGGAGGCAAATGCTGCGACACTTCATCCATATATGACTTGATGGAGACAAAGTTCTTTTCGCAAAACTGCTGTACGGGATCACGCATTATCTGATATGGCTCGAAAGTGCTCATGCGCTGATCCATAACACTATTGGCATTCAGCAGTGTTCGGCTGGTATTATCGCTTCGTCGTGGAGCCACATTTGTGGTTGTTGTGGGACCCGAAACTATTACCTCGCTCTGAAAAAGTAGACAGTTAAAGTTACAACATCCGACAGTGAGCAAGTGCATCTGCATTTAATTACGTTGCCATTGATGGGTAGCTTCATGACGGACTTGGCATTGCCATTGCTTGAGGATTGTGGCACAGCTGGCGATGCATGGTGCACTAATACAGCATTCTGTGACTGCTGTTGCCCAGCCGCTGTTGTTGCCCCAGTCACGGATTGTGGTATAGAGATAGAGCCCACTGATTGATTGAGTGCATCTGTGCTGTATTTCATCAACACTGTGCTGGAGTTGAGCAACGTTGAAGGTCCTTGCGAGTGCGGACGCACTTTGGATGGGGATGTGGTCACTGTGACGCCACCCGAGGTAACCGGTATGCCGTGTTTGTTGTGCCCGGTGATGATCACATCGTTGCTCAACGGTGGCACTGGCGTCACCGGCGGATTACTCGGCATCGTTGGAGTCTTGAGCACAGCACCCGTTTGTACCACCACATTGCCATTGGAATTGCCTCCGGGCTGCTGGCTAACCTGTGAATTACTCAGCCGCGTCATGCTCTTGTGCAGCCCACCAACCGATCCACTAGCCACATTCAGGCGTGTCACGCTCCTGTGTGTGTTGCTTGCCGGATGCAATCGTCCCGTGCTACGTGAGTCGCCTAGCTTCACTCGGCGCGTATAACCCGTATGCGGTGGCGTCGGAGTGGGCGTGGCAACGGGTACAGCTGCTGGCGTTGATGTGGCAATGGGCGCGGGAGCTACACTTGAAGTGGGCGTGGCTGTAGCTGTGGCTGGGGATGTGGACATAGACGTGGGAATGGCGTTCACTGTGCTTGGCTGCTGGATAATGTTTGTGGAACTACTGCTGCTGCTGCTGCTTGTTGCCGGTGTCGCTAAAGTTGCTAAAATAAAATATAAAATATATAAAATAAACTAATAATAAACACAATGAAGTCGAAACAAAATTAAATATGTTCATTATCACAGTACATGCATACATATCAACAAAGTTTTCTTATCTACCTTGTTATATGTATAAATATTAAAAAAAAAAAATTTTAAATATTGTATGTTAGCCTCAGACCTTAACTACCATGACTTTATCGTTAAACTGAACCTTGGTATATCAAATATATTGATCTTGCTTACTGGAATGGGACCAACTGGTAAGGTCACTAATTTCATTGGTTTTTCTTTATTCTTCTTTTAACGAATACTAACAACATCTAAGTAGTTGATACAATGCCAGCAAATAAAATATCATTATTGATATGCGATTAAAGTTTTCCATATGGTAAAAATCATAAAATCAATTATTGCGAGTGATTTTTGATAAGATATCTTAAAACATAAATATTTATCTATACAAGCAGCACATTTATAACTGATTCCCAGATTAAAATCTTCAAAAAGTATTGTAGAAAAATATAAATAGATAACTCTTACAAAGTTTATTATACAATTTTTCTAAACTATCTATAAAATACAGAGATCCTCATTTACTAAGATAAAGTTTTCATAAAATATTCTATAAATTCTATTGCAAACTGTAACCGAAGACTAACACTCACCTGGCTTAATCTGTGTGTTAGTGCTTGGGCTGGGACTGGAGCTGCTGTTCAGGCTGACAATAGTAACACCGCCGGAGATCTTGTTGCTGGCAGTTGAATTGCCGACATCATGTTGAGAGCTTAGTGCCGCATTCTTCTGGCGCACGCAGACGAGCACCTTGTCGGTGAAGAGCACCGGATAGGCGGAGCAGAGACGCGTTGCCTCCTGCTGCAGGAGTGCCTGTGCGGGCAGATGTTCCAGCACAAAGTCTAGAGCCTGCTGGGCAGTCTCCTTGCTACCAATGCCCGAGGTGGTCAGTATCTGGGCGCACAGCGTTATGGTGCTCGGATTCGTCTTTGCAGCGAGATGCAGCTTATCGAAATGATCGATAAGTAGATTTGGGTTATATTGTGCCAGCTTCAGTAGGATTTGCATGGTGATGTTCGAAGTGTCGCTGTCCTGTAAACATTCGCATAGCTGTGGCACACAGGACTCCAGCACTGCAGGCGTCTTCTGCACGATAAGCAGATACAGCTGAAAGACGGCCATTCGCTCCTGTGCATCGCATTGTGGCAGCAGCGAAATAAGCAGAGGGGCATGCGGCGTCACTGTCTCCGGGGAGACTTCGTACACCTGGGAGAGAACGCGCAGCAGACCGTAGTTGCCGGAGAGTATGGATTCCATGATGGGATCCATGATGTCTATCAGCAGATAGGCATAATCAATGGCCGCCAGGGAAAGATAGCTGGCCAGATTACGCGACAGCTCCTTGTTGCCCTTGGGCAGAAACTGAACGGCAATGGGAAGCGCTATTTTCATCAGTTCTTTCTTATCATAGTTCTACACAGGAAGAAGAAGAGGCTTTTGCTTAATGAAAGTTTTAACTTGTTTATTAATTTGACGTACCAAAAATATGCTTGAGATTATATCGGCAGCGATCTTAGCATGCGGCGGCTCCTCCTTAGTGGCAGCCACCGGTTGCAGATTCCACAGCAGACAAGTCCTTAGCAGATCCACCAGAGCGGCACAATACCGCTCAGCGCTACGTGTCTCCCGTATGCAGGAGAGCACTCGGGTAACACAAATCTCCACCACGCTCTGATCATTGTTGTTCTTCACGTAGTCCGCATGGGAGATGATTGGATTGATTTCAGACAACTTAAATGGATAGGATAATCAATTAAAAAGCTTGTTAAGAAATGGATTTTACATTTGCATATTAAAATACTATATACTTATAGAGTTAGTAAAATTGACACACATTTGACTAATAAGATAAAAAAAAGGCGGTGAGAAATCCACTCGTTTAAAAAAAAAACCCTTGTAATTCTCGAAAATATTGTACATTTGTTATTTCGGTTTTAGTTGAGATTTTTAAACATAGGCTAAAAGTTCAAATAATACTTTAGTTCATTTAACTTTAATAAAAATTTTATAAGGTTTATTATAACAAATTTTGGATGCTTTTTCTGAGTGTAACAGCAGTTTGGACTTACCACCTGCGTTATGTCATTCACGATATCCGCATCGGGCACTGAGAACAAATCTCCAGCTCGTGACAGATCTCGCTTGGCGAGCACTTTAGTAAACAGCTCGTGCATCTCGAATGCGTCGTGGTCTTAGCTGTCTCTCTCTCTCTCTCTCTCTCTCTCTCTCTCTAGCTGTTCTCTTTGTCGTTCTAGTCAATCATTTCCTTGGGCAATGAGCTGTAATGGAAATGCAGTTTCGGACATACATAGTTAGATTTCGCACTTACAACTGGGCTGCCCTAGACGTATTTATTTTGGCATTTTCATTGCCAGCTTTTGGTTTTGGCTCAGTGCCCAGATTTCAGGCGACTCAATTCTTTATCTTATCGCCTAGCAATGGAAATGTTGGCAAGCTGTAGAAGCTAGTTGGGGGGGACGTAGAAGGGAAATAAGCCTAAACAGCCAGCTGAAATGCAACCCGCTGTTCCTGCATCTCCATTTGAGTAAATATTTGTGCTGCACTCTCATTCTGTCTCTTTATTGTCTGGGATGTATTTACGTCTGCTAACTATAAAGTGACATATAAATAGATCTACTCCAGGACCACTGAATACTTGTTGCATTTTATACACTTTGAATTCTTTAAGTTGCCAAACTGATAACTAAAAACTATTCATGGTCTACAAAAGTCCGAGTGATATTAATGTTTATCCACTTTATTGCTTGTGCTGTAAATGTTATATTTTAGCACCTGTACTGGTAGACAAGCTCTTATCACAGAACGTCGTTTATCAGTTTCTGTATATTGTAACTGACCTTTCGGAGAATTGATAATAATAACAAAACTTAACACTTGCCGATAAACATTTATTTATAAATTATAACAAACAAAGAAAAAAGTGTCAAACAGATGTCTGCTTTAATTTTTGGTCAAGGTTAATGGTATATATATATATTTTAGTTTTGAATATTTTAAACTGATTCGACAGATTTTGCATATGCAGTAAGTACAAACATATCTACACAAATACATACATACGTCCATAATTCCGCAGAAGGTAATGAAATTCGTTTTAGAGCTAAAAAATTGTTTCATGTTCTGTTTCGTTCTGTGTGGGGATTCCCTGCTAGCTGAGAACTTCAAAGTGTTCACGATGCAAATAAAATACAGATATGGACAATTGTTTGCTCTCCGATATCACAGTCAGACCCCAAGACGGCTTCTGACGGCGAACAGTTAAAATAACAAAAGTGAAACGTTGACGTGAATGCAGTTGTCAAAGCCAAATGGTTGTTGGCCAAAGTATGTGTGTGGAATGCACTTGGACTTTTGATTAGATGCGCAGAATTCCACATGCGAGGATTAGGAATTAAGACTTAAGACTTAAGACAGCTTAGCCACACAACGGAATGCGCTTTGTGGGCGCTATCTCTTTCTGTAGCTGTTTGCTGCTTATTAGCTGTGACTGTTGTGCTTGCTGGTGGCCATCAAGGAAGCGACGCCAACGCAGCGCTTGCAGATTATTAAAATGTTCATTTACAAAACCAAAAGTTGCATAATCCATGCGGCAAGACGGGAAGGAGTGGCTCCATATCTCTATCTCTTTCCAGCTTTGCACGCGAATTGCAGACACAGTCGGACTGACGAACGACAAGCGGGACAGACATTAATTTGCTTCCTGGAAACCGGGACAGCCGCAGCACTTGGATTGCTGCTGCTGTTATTTGTGTTGTTGTTATTTATGGCTCATTCGCGCTCAGGTTGCAAGCAACGAAACTGGTTAAAAAATAAATAAAGAGGCAGCAACAAGTCGCAGCAAACAACAACAATAACAACACCATGATTGCGCGCGCGAGAGAAAATTGAAAGAGAAATAGAAACACACACGTATATATATATATATGTGTGTGTGTGTGTGTGTGTATATGTGCATGAGTGTAAGTAATGGATGTGGATGTGGATGATGATGACGTTGGCTAAAACATAAACCGAAACCGGTGCGGCAGGTTAATACACAAGCAAGCCACAAACCTCAGCCAGTCAGTCAGCCAGCAACGAACACAAATACAAATACAAATGAACACACACAAGTCCAAAGATACTTCCATACGAAGGAGGTGTTCGAAACGGATTTCGTAGTTAAATAAAAGCTACCAGCTATCAATAGACACTATATCCAAATTCAATTTAATTTGCATTGGTCAAATGTCAGAAGTTCGAAGAAACCAGTTGACATATTCTACACATTATTACGCAAATGACTCAATTTGTGCACGATGATGCAAACTCAGCTTCCAGATATTCATATATATAAATTAAAAGAAAGAGAAAGAGAGAGGGAGAGGGAGAGAGAGAGAGAAATAGCGATAGAGATAGAGATGGAAACCGTAACGTCTTAACAGGGCCAAGTGGGCAGTCGAGTGGCAAGGCTTTCGGCTTTGGCTGTGGCTTGGCTCTGGTTATATGATCAGTGGAGGCAACTTCCGCTATACCTCGATGCAACGCCATACATCGATACACACCACATATATGCATGTATCTTATATTGTATACAAATCCATTTAGCACACGATGCGTATACGTATTGCAATTGCAATTTGCAATGCGAATATTTCGATTTCTACTCGCATTGCGTGCATGGCAAGTGTTTTGTTCTTGTTTGCGCATTCCTTGTCACAGTTATGTATTTGTTATTGCTGTTATTGTTGGAAATACCTGGCCATAGGAGCGTCAAGTGTCGAGTGCGCCTGGCCAAGTTGCAAAGTCGCCTATTGACAACAACAAAATAAAACACGACTCGAATCGACTCGACTCGACTCGACTCGATTTGAGATGCAGACAGACTCTTCCAGTCATATAGATTCATAGCTTAGAAGTTCTGTTGTTGTGGCCTAAACTCTGCTTTATGGCTCTTTCTGTCTGGGTGAAACTTGTTTCTATTTGTTGTTGTTGTTTATGGATTTTGCTATTGCTTTGCTTATTGCATATGGCTTGTAGCTGGCTACCCTACGTTAATGGATTTTTCCAGAGAGTTCAGTTTTCGCTGTGCTTAGATAAGATGCCTGCCCTATTAAACATATTAAGAAGTTTCCATGAGAGAGTTCGCGGCTTAATTGACAGAAATTTAAAAAATATATCCATGTGTTTTAAAAATTAAATTAAGTGCTGTGTTAACTTTATACTATATTAATATTATAAATATTCCGTATTCATTAAAAATTTCTGACTAAATCGAGAGAACACTGCTAACGGTTTCTCGCAAGGAAGAGCGGTTTGGTTAATTAACCCACAATTAGAGTATGCGAGAAATCAAATAAAAAATTATTAATTCATAATTTCGTGTTTCCCTTAAACTATTTACCTTATTTGTACGCATATAAAATATCAATTTCTCATCTAAATTACTCATTCCGTAAGGTTTTAATCAGATCTACATCGCAAAGTACTTATAATACTTTACCCATGTCGTTTATTTTTACAAAGCTATCCATTCAAATTGCCAAGCAAATTTATCAAATCACAGCGTGAGAACCCAAGTGAAAAGAAATTAACCGAAAACAACGAGCAACAAAATTTGTCCCCCGCCTCATTTTAGCGTTGTTCCTTCAAAATACAATATATATATATATATATATATATACACAAATTTATGCATACATCTATACATAAGTAAATACAACATCAACACGGTAATCCGAGCCAGACACAAGCTAAGCAAAGGATAGATATCTACAACACGAGGGTCGGGGGGGGGGGGGGGGGGGGGTCTTATAGATTTTAAGGGGCGGCGTAGGGATGAGTTGTTGAAAAATGAGCGTCGCGTGAAACTTATTAATGAAAAGAGCCGCAAATAAAACAACAACAACTAAAGAAACGAATAAAAATAATGCAAAGAAAAACGAAAGAAGTGAAATATTTAAAAAAAAAAGAAAAACAAAACCTATTTGGCATATTTGTGAATGCGCTCTTTTAATTAGTTGCGTTGCTTAGGACCATCGAAACAGGTAGATAAGCTCTTTTTTTTTAAGTCTAGTCTCTTGAGCTGACTTTTTGCGGATATCGCTTTAACGGTAAACTGTTGGACTTACCAAAATTGCCCACTATGTATATGTATGTAGCTTGTATGTGTGTATATGTATGTATGGATGGATGTATTGTAGGCCCAGGCAGACACACAGCTGGTTCATATCAGGGAGTTGAAAACTGGTCGAAGTCGAGACTGAACACAGCGCCAAACCAGACAAGTTCTATCTCTTTCTGGCTCTCTTTCTCTCTCTCTTTTTGTTGGCCTCTATGCACTGTTGAGCGGGGGGCGCAGCAGTGAACAGAAAAAAAAACACTTGAAAAGGCACGAAAAAGGTAGACGACGACTTTAGTTGTTGTTGTTGTTATTGTTGTTGGTTTTGGTGAGCTGTCGACCAAGTCAGCCGCACAGCCGCCGTTGTAGTTGCTGTTATTGTTGTTGGTGGTAGTGGTGGTGGTGGTGGTGTTGGTTTGGCTTTTGGGTGTAGTTCAATATGAATTTTATTGTTGCTGCCGTTGCCGATAAAGCACAAAATTTAGTAAGAATTGCTCTTAGTAATAAACGATTTGTACGGCTTTTGTTGTTGTATTGCTGCAGCGCCAGCGAATTCAACTTTTACTCTATGTGCAAAAAAATATAAATGCAAAAAGCTCTTATTGTTTTTGTTTTTGTTAAATATTCTTTTGTTATTTTTAACACACTTTCGCAGTGTTTCTCCTCATGTTGTTGTTGTGTTTGTTTTTTTTTTGCTACAATATGCCTTCGTTTGCTTCTTTTGTATTTTTGCTAATCACATTTTGTTAACACACACATGCACACACACGCACGCACGCACGCACACACAGAGTTTTAAAAACATAGAGAGAGAGAGGGTAAACAGTTAAAGAGCAGCAGACTAACCGACGGCTCATGCGCGCTGGCCAGGTTCCAAGCAAACGCGTTTAGGCCAAAACGTAGACTGAACTGACTTATGGCAAGCAATCGTCGACAACTGTTTCTGTTTCTGTTTCTTCCTCTTGCTCAGCAACTTGCTCTCGAGCGCACTCACAAGGCTTGCTCGCTGACTCTCTCTCTATTTCTCTCTCTCTCTGTCTCTCTCTCTGACGTTCTCTTTCTCTTTTTCGGCTAGTGATCTCGATCTGGCAACTTGTTGTTGTTGCTGCTGCCCGTTTTTGCCAGTGCACACACATTTATCACAGTTTGCCTTTGCGCTTTTCATTCATAAACAAAAAGCGCAGGTCGCATTATCTTATTTTTGTTGTTGTGCGCTTCGCCGCTGTTTCTACTAAGTTTGTTTCTCTCTCTCACCTGTGCTCACCTGTTGAGCAGCCGGCGCAACAGCAGCAGAAACAAACATACAGTGTTGCCAGCAGCAAATAAAAAGTTACACAATTGTACATTTAAATTTAAAGGCATTTCTTAAGGTTGCGTACGCATTAGAAATGGATTCAATTAGCAACGTGTTATTATTTTATGTATGCAGTTACTTTTATAACCTTTCATCAAAATAAAAGCACACGGTAATATTAATTACTCTTCCTTTTCTAAAAATTTGACTTTTATAAAAAACAAATCGCATGTGACTAAAGCAATTTTCAAATTTTTGTACCTTTATAAGAATTTTACAATACCACATTTTTTTTATAATTTTCAAAACTTAAATTTAATCGATGTGCAATTATTTTTATACCCTGAATCCATTAAAAAGTATGTAACAGGCAGAAGGAAGCATCTCCGACCTTATAAAGTATATATATTCTTTATCAGCATCAACAGTCGAGTTTTTGTCTGTCCGTATGTATGAAGGCATCGATCTCAGAGACTATAAGAGCTAGAGACTCCAGATTTGGAACTTAAGCTCGCCTAATCCCTAGGCAGTAAAAGTTTGTTTTAAATTTTCGATAACTTTCCCCGTTTCCGATATACACATGGGATCGATAACAACAAAATATTGAATTCAGAAAACTTTGAGACGGCGTTTAAGACATTATACAAATTAACAACAATCTGGGAAATTTTTATTAAAATCGATTGAGAAACACCAGAGATATGGAACATTGAAGTTGAATATGCAGTTGCAATATGCGCGTACACACACACATACTTGCAAGCACTGACTGTTCGCGTTAAATATAGGGTTAAGGATATCGTCTAGTCGGGATTTCTCGACTAGAGCCTTCTTACTTGCTTAAATTAATTTTGATAAGACAAGATGCACAAATATTACAACATTACTATTGATCTAACGAATTTATGACATTAAATGTGTTTAAAATATTACCAACCCAATTTTTACCGCAAGCTTAATTAATAAGTAAGAAGGCTCTAGTTGAGATATCCAACTAGACTAAACGATACCCTAAAACCAACCAGTGCTTGCAAGTATGTGTATGTGTGTGTCTGTTTGTTTACACATATACTGGATACTTCACTTCAATGTTCAATATCTCCAATGTTTAATAAAAATTTTACAGTTTGTCATTACTTTGTCTAATGTTTCAAACGCCGTTTTAAAGTTTTCAAAACTCAAGATTTTGTTGATACCGCTCACATGTGATGATCGGAAACGGGGAAAGTTATCGAACATTTTAAGCAAACTTCCAAAACTGGAGTCTTTAGCTCTTACAGTCTCTGAGATCGACGCGTTCATACATACGGACAGACGGACAGACGGACATGGCTATATCGACACGGCTGTTAATGCTGATCAAGAATATATATACTTTTTGGGGTCGGAAATGCTTCCTTCTGCCTGTTACATACTTTTGCACAAAACCATTATACCCCGTTTACCTATTTTTAATGGGTTCAGGGTATAAAAAGCCACGGAAGTAAAAAGCTCATATTGCACCGATACTGACTTCCGCTATTTACAGCCATTCACAACTGTAAGTGTGTAAACAATCCGATACTACCAGAAAAATGGCAAAATTGTAAAAACCATTATGTGATGCACTTTTGGACATTGATCAGTCGCATTTGGCCAATGCACTGATTTTCAAGGTCAAAGCTAAATCAGCTGTAGTTAATTTTTATGTTGAATCTCTTTCGATGAGGTTATTAACGATTAAACGCTAATAGACAAACGAGGGTTCAAAGATCGTCTCGTATATGTATTCGAATATTTTATTCGTATTCGTATTTGTTTTCGTTTTATTATGCTGCGGTGCCCAGCCCACATTTGAGTATCTTTGCCTTGCAAATAACTTGAACCACGTAATCAAATTCCAACTCTGGCCGCAAAGGTGATCTAAGTGCGAACAGCAAAATTAATTAATCAGCCATAAACCATGGCGCGCTTTGTTAACAAAATGATTAATATCAAGTTTTATTTAGCATTAAAAAGATCTTTTGTTTTCTTGTCCGTATTCTCTACTACATATGTTAAATATAAAAAGCTTTAGTCTCTCTGGTATTTTGTTTAAAATCAATTTAGCTTGGATTGAGCTTAAACTGGAGCTTAGCTCGAACTTAGGCATACTTGGCCACCAGACCCTCAACGAAGGCGATGTACTCCTTTTGTGCAACCTCGACGGACTTGCCCTTCTGCTTGCCCCACGCCTCCCACTTGGCCTTGCCCTTCAGATCAAGAAAACCGGGCTTGCTGGTCTCATTATCGCCAACGGTTGCCTGCTTAAAGAGAGCATACAGCTCGAGAAACTCATCATCGCTGGGGCGCTTGGTCAGAGACTTCACCTTCTCGGCGGCGGCATTGAATTGCTGCAAACATTAACAAACAAACAACATTTGATGTTGATTAGCAACAGATTAACAGTTATTGAAAAAGCTGCGCTGATAAGCCATTCGCGTTATCAACACCGCTTATCATAAGTCAATGGGTATTTTCCTGCCACTTACCTCGGTGAGGGACATGTTGGGTGTAGATTGTTATCTGCAAATAAGATTTATAAACTGAATAGAAAAAACTTGTAATATAGTGTATATCTATTGTATTCGATACTATTCTCAGAGATACTTGTTCGTCAATCATTAAGTTAATTGGGGGGCATGACAAATGATACTGCAGACAAATTGTTTGGCTAGTTGAACTTTAGCACACAACAGACGATTTAAGAACTTTTCAGGTCGCAGAGTTTTTGGAGGCGCCGCTAAACTAAGCTAAACTTTCACCACAGCAGCAGCAGCAGCGTCTCAACAGAAATAGAAATTTATTATGCGAATTATGACGCTGCGTATGCGGCAGCTAGAGATTTGATATTCGATGTATCCAACAGACGGCGTGGCCTATGATAAATCGAATTAGATTTGATCGAGTCATGCGGTGCCCCGGCACAAATATGGTAAACGTGGGGCGCGAGCCATATTTGGGACGTTTACGTGCCGAACATACTCATTAACTGTTTATTGGGTTAACACTCGGTTGTTATCTGCATAAGTTTTTTTATTTTATTCTTTGTCACATGTATTATACACACACACACACATATGTCTTAATTTATTTTATTGATAATGCAGCAAACACTTGTTAAAATACACATTTGCCGCTGTTATCTGGTCCGTCGGTCGGACGCACTTACGCTGATTGTGATGTCTGGGCGGTCAGAGAACTCGACACTATCTGAATCCGAGTCTCGATTGCCCTTTCAATTTAAGTCTTTTCGCAGCTCACGATCGTTCGTGCTAAAGCTTTTAGTTTGTATACAGTACGGGATACTATCACTATCGCCATTTCGCAAGCTTTATAAAGTTCACTGCGCACTCACGAGGCACACACAGACAACTTTGAGCACTGAGAATGAATGTGAACGTGAGTGTGGATTACGGAGTTGATCGTTGGAGCTGTTATAATAAAAACCAGTGTTCAAGTACAAAGTGCAGATCGACTCCTAATCGTCACGACTACCTCTTCAAGAACACCTAATCCGAACTTGCACTTATCAGTTAAACACCTGTTGATTACTTAACGTATACATGATTTAATTGCATTAGCCCATTGACTGGTCATCTAATTAAATTGGCAACATACACGTACACGTACTATGTTTCCATGGACTTTGTTTACTGATCTGACTCAGACAGATACTTAAACATCTCAACCAAAAAACCCACTTTTTTTTTTTTTTAAATCTAATTCCAACGAGCCCAAGATTATAATATGGGTAAAACCTTAAACCAGTTATCTTTTGCTTGATCTAAATATATATATAAAATCTGGTTTAGTTAAAATGTCATTAAAATTTAAAAATGATCTAAATATATAATATCTGGTTGAGTTAAAACGTCATTAAAATTTAAAACCTAAACATGATTTAAAGCTTTTTTGGGTTTTTCTTCAATTTTGTTAGAACTTTTTAAATAATCCTGTAACTAGTTGTCTTATTTGTTTGTCTACACACATTGACACGCAAAAGAAATATGTATCTAGCAGTGTTAACTGTAGGCCCTTTTTGTCAGGTGTTGTAAGATCAGTGACCTCATTCTTAACCTTCTTTGACTGGGTTACATAAAATGCAAAATGCATCAACCTCATAACTATCACCGTTGTTAAACTATAACCTATTGACCAATTTAACAGCCAATTAGTTCCGTTAAATTTATTTAGCCCTGGTTGAGGAAATACTGCACATTTTTTTGTTATCCAAGTTGGTGTCAACTAAGTAAAAGTAAAAGTATCTAATCAACGTACAACAATCTCGAGCTTTTTGTTTGATTTACCATCTCTTAAAAATAAGAAGAGTAAAATAAAGAGAGCTCACGTTCTCCCCAGACTCTAATTGCTAAACAGGGTATAACAAATTATCAATGTTTTTCAGATTTTTAAGGCTTTACATAAATAAGGAGGAAGCTCCTTCATAGATTTTATCATTTCTTATCGCAACATAGTCACCAATTAAACATGCAAGAATAAGCCTGAAAGTATGTTATCAAAATGTTCTTAGAAAAACTTTTAGACCCTTTTTAGTTTCTTAAAGTTTTTTTTAAAGGAAACTTTAGCGCGTAAAATGTATATATTATACACCGATACCAGCCCCGAGTACCAGGTGAATTCCATATAAAACTGCAAAAAAGTATTCAAACTATTATAAAAAAACTTCAAAAAACTTTATTTTCAATAGCATCTTAAGCAATTTAAAGATGCAGCCTAAAGTTATGCTAGCCCTTGGATGATTTGGCAGGCCAATGTCATCGAAACTGCTCAAAAATTAAAAAGGGAAATGGGGTAAAATACAATTTTAATACAAAAAACTTTAAAAAAAGCTTTAAAAAAAGCCAAAAGTGTCTTAAAATGGGTAACGGCAGTTGTTTATCCAAGAACTTGTTTTAACTAAAATCATTGCATACGGCATAGGCCGAAAAAACATATACTTTTTACTCACAAAAGTTTCATTTTTACCCCATTTGGGGTAATTTGGTTAAAAAAAGGCACAGAAAAAGCTTTAGAATGTTGTAAATAATTTAACGAAACTAGTTCATTGTTAATCAATGTCGAGCCACATTTTATTTTTATGGACAATGGGTCAGCACCATTGGCTATCAATGTGAGGGATAAACACAGATCCGAGGGCAGCTTTGCAAGCACAGTTCGAGGACAATGTTGCAGAGATGAATGGCAAGAGGTTGATATTGATGAACACGTTCTTAAACTTGAGCAATTAGATAAAACAGATCGAGAGAAGGGCAAAAAGAGTCCGAGGAGTAAAATTGTTGCTGGTGGTAAGTGAGAATAGATTTTGTGTTCCTTAAAATATAGATTCTAATGAATATTATTTGAAAATTGTAAACTCGTTTCCTTCAGTTCCAATTATATCTAAAATTAAGTTAAGTTTATTTCAATTTAACTTTGGTATATACTTTTAGGTTTCATGGACATTGCTCTGCTCTCTTAGAATGAAGATCAGTTACGTTTTCCTATTACCTACAAATCATGAGGTATCCACATTTTACTGCAGCCTTGTTTTGATCATTTTTTAGTTAGTGCATTGTTTTGATCCTTTAATTATGACAATCGATTTGTTGTCTTGAAAGTAATTACGAGTAATAAATTATAAGTGTGATTTGGATAAAGCAAAAAGTCAAAAAAAACAAGAAGGAAGGCTCTAGTCGAGAAATCCCGACCAGACGATACCCTGATCCCTATACTTTACGCGTACAGTCAGTGTTTGCAAGTATGTGTGTTTGTATGTACGCACATACTGCATACTGCATACACAACTTCAATGTTCCATATCTCCGGTGTTTCTTAACCGATTTTAATAAAAATTTCACAGATTGTCATTATTTTGTTTGATAATTCAAAGGCTGTCTCAAAGTTTTGCAAATTCAAGATTTTGTTGTTATCAATCCCATGTGCATTTCAAAAACGGGATGAGTTATCGAAAATCGAAAACAAACTCTTATAGTCTCTGAGATCGACGCGCTCATACATACAGACCGACAGACGGACAGACCTATATCGACTCGACTATTGATGCTGATAAAGAATATATATACTTTATGGGGTCGGAGATGCTTCCTTCTGCCTGTTACATACTTTTGCACTTTTGCATTATACCCTTTTTTCCCATTTTTAATGGGATCAGGGTATAAAAACAAAAAGAAATACAAATTAAAACGCCATTGATTTATTTTGAAAATGTTTAGCAGACCAAATCAAAACCGAGCTTAAGGCACTATCTTTTTTTTGTTTTTTAAATTTTATTAAAATTCTTATGTTGGTCCGATTTAAAAATTGTTGATGATTTTGGCTTATCTGTTCAAAACAACGTTCTTGGTTGATATATATTATTGGCCGTAGATGTACTAACGGACAGTACTTTTAAGGGGTCCAACGGTACCAAGCACCGGCTTGTTAACGCCAGGACCCAAGCACAAAGCGACCCACCTCCCGCCCGCCCGACCGAGGGGCGCACCGCGTAGCGTGCGGTTACGAAGATCGCGAACATGTAGACAAATGACATAAGACAGTTTTTTTGGGTTGCTTGCAGAAGTGGTATTACTTGCTATGTGGGAAAGATCGTTATATAATGAACATAAGATGCGAAAAGGGTTATGGATAGCATGGTGACTGTACTGCTTGAAGAGATATAGGTAAAAACTTTATTGGAAACTTAATTTGCTTGATGAGTGAAGATGAATACATTTCACCGTTTATTAATTTGAGGAAAAAGTTTATTGATTGCATCTTAAAACTTTGCAAATGATGTCTACATTATATTCCAAATATTTAGTGCAAATAAAACTTTTTTATTTTTAATTTTTTAAAAAATAAATATTCTACATCTACAGTATTTATTCTTTGTTAACATATTTCTTGTACACCTCGGCGTAGTGTTTCTTGGCATCCTCAATAGTTAGACCAGCCTTGCTCTTCCAGGCATTGTAGCGAGCCTTCTTTTCCTCATCCTCGGGCTCCTCAATGTTGCAGTCACCAACTGTGGCCTGCTTGTAGTAGCCGTAGAATTCCAAAACATCCTCCTTAGAGATGGTTATGTCCAGGTTCTTTGCCTTCTCAACGATTTGCTCAAACTGTAATCAAAAGGAACCACAAAAATATCACTCAGTTAATAGATATATATATATTTTTTGTATTAAATATTTCTACTCACGGTCAGCATGTTGGTGTTTTGGTGGTCTGATACGTTTAGCAATCACAAATGATATGTGAAACCTCATACAATCGCTTGTTTATATATATCATCGACCGAACTATAGCAAAGCAGGTTCTTTCGCCTAATCTTATCATGCGTAGGACTGACAACGTGTAGTTCTCACTCCCATTGCCAATAAACCCCCAAATTACATTGGAATCATAGCATACGTTTTAATCATTTCATAAGATTTCCTGCTGGCGATTAATTGGAGGGTGGCTTATCAGATTTTGGAAAGTTTGCACTTGCATTTTGACAAAAAAAATGTTTCATACACATAAAAAAAATTACATTGACACACAGTTATATAAATGAATAATCACTTTGAGACAGCATTTAAAGTATCACACAAAATAATGACAATCTGTGAAATTTTTATTAAAATCGGTTAAGAAACACCGGAGATATGGAACCTTGAAGTTGAGTATGCAGTATGCGGTATGGTCGTACACACACGCACACATACTTGCAAGCACTGACTGTACGCGTAAAGTATAGGGATCAGGGTATCGTCTAGTCGGGATTTCTCGACTAGAGCCTTCTTACATGTTTTTGTTTTTTAAATTTAATTAAAATTCTTATGTTGGTCCGATTTAAAAATTGTTGATGATTTTGGCTTAGCTGTTCAAAACAACGTTCTTGGTTGATATATATTATTGGACGTAGATGTACTAACGGACAGTACATTCAAGTGGTCCAACGGTACCAAGCACCGGCTTGTTAACGCCAGGACCCAAGCACAAAGCGACCCACCTCCCGCCCGCCCGACCGAGGGGCGCACCGCGTAGCGTGCGGTTACGAAGATCGCGAACATGTAGACAAATGACATAAGACAGTTTTTTTGGGTTGCTTGCAGAAGTGGTATTACTTGCTATGTGGGAAAGATCGTTATATAATGAACATAAGATGCGAAAAGGGTTATGGATAGCATGGTGACTGTACTGCTTGAAGAGATATAGGTAAAAACTTTATTGGAAACTTAATTTGCTTGATGAGTGAAGATGAATACATTTCACCGTTTATTAATTTGAGGAAAAAGTTTATTGATTGCATCTTAAAACTTTGCAAATGATGTCTACATTATATTCCAAATATTTAGTGCAAATAAAACTTTTTTATTTTTAATTTTTTAAAAAATAAATATTCTACATCTACAGTATTTATTCTTTGTTAACATATTTCTTGTACACCTCGGCGTAGTGTTTCTTGGCATCCTCAATAGTTAGACCAGCCTTGCTCTTCCAGGCATTGTAGCGAGCCTTCTTTTCCTCATCCTCGGGCTCCTCAATGTTGCAGTCACCAACTGTGGCCTGCTTGTAGTAGCCGTAGAATTCCAAAACATCCTCCCTAGAGATGGTTATGTCCAGGTTCTTTGCCTTCTCAACGATTTGCTCAAACTGTAATCAAAAGGAACCACAAAAATATCACTCAGTTAATAGATATATATATATTTTTTGTATTAAATATTTCTACTCACGGTCAGCATGTTGGTGTTTTGGTGGTCTGATACGTTTGGCAATCACAAATGATATGTGAAACCTCATACCGTCGCTTGTTTATATATATCATCGACCGAACTATAGCAAAGCAGGTTCTTTCGCCTAATCTTATCATGCGTAGGACTGACAACGTGTAGTTCTCACTCCCATTGCCAATAAACCCCCAAATTACATTGGAATCATAGCATACATTTTAATAATTTCATACGATTTCCTGCTGGCGATTAATTGGAGGGTGGCTTATCAGATTTGGGAAAGTTTGCACTTGCATTTTGACAAAAAAAATGTTTCATACACATAAAAAAAATTACATTGACACACAGCTATATAAATGAATAATCACTTTTTGCGTGCAAGTGATAAGATTAACTTGAAAATTGGTATATACGACAATGGTGCTAGTCTTTAAATATACAGTCACCACAATTTTTCAATTTATGATTAAAATTAATACCAAACAGCTGTGAGCTATTGTTATAAAATGTGTTTTATTACTAAATGTTTTATAACTGGACTTACTTCATTTTAAGTAAATTATGATTCTGCTTGAACACAAATACTTTCAAGCGTTAATAACTTTTTTATGCCCTGAATGGGTAAAAAGGGTATAATAGTTTTGTGTAACAGACAAAAGAAAGCGTTTTCAACCCCATAAAGTATATTTATTCTTGATCACCATCAACAGCCATTTCGTTATAGCCATGCCCGTCTGTATGTATAAACGCGCCGAAATTAGAGACTAAAAGAAGTAGAAACTGCAGATTTGTAACATTAATTCAGAACCAAATTATCAATAGCTTTTCTGGTTTCTGATATACACATGTAACCGATAATAGAAAATGTTTATTTTAGAAAACTTTAAAATCGTTTATGAATTTATAAACAATACAATGGAAATCTGTGCTATTTTTATTGAAATCGTTGAGAAACACCGGAGATATGGAAGATTGAAGTTTAGTCATCAGGCATTGGTGCTGAAGTGCATGGCATGACTATTCGTGTAAGGTCAAAGGTTCAGTGTATCTCCTAGTCGAGCCTACTCGATTAGAACCTTCTTACTTGTTTCATCCTAATCATGGTAAAATTCACAAGTGCAAAAAATATTCAAAAATAGGAACTGATTAGGTTGATCTTCTACATTTGGTATCAGAATAAAAGCTACTTGCGATAAGTAAAAATAACAAGTAAGATGGCTCTACTCAAAAAATCCCGACTTGGCGATACTCTGAACCCTACACTTTAGGCGTACAGTCAGTGCTTGCAAGTATGTGTGTGTGTGTGTAAGCGCATATTGCATACTTGACTTAACTTCAATGTTCCATATCTCCGGTCATTCTTATCCGATTTTAATAAAAATTTCATAAATTATCATTATTTTGATTAATGTTTCAAACGCCGTCTCAAAGTTTTCAATAATTTGTTATTATCGATCGCATGTTTATACCGGCAACGGGAAGAATTATCGAAAATTTGAAATCTTATACTCCAAATCTTGAGTTCATAGCTCTTATAGTCTCTTAAATCGACGCGTTAATACAGACGGACGGACGGACAGACGGACATGGCTATATCGACTCGGCTGTTGATGCTGATCAAGAATATATATACTTTATGGGGTCGGAGATGCTTCCTTCTGTCTATTATATACTTTTGCACAAAACCATTATACTCTTCTTATATACCCATTTTCCATGGGTTGAAGGTATAAAAATTTAATTAGCGTGATGAATCGTTGGCTTCTGGTACTGTGCCCAGCATTAAGAATTTGTCCGTGAACGGTGATTGTATCTTTTCTGCCGGCAGACAGACTTTACGTATATTTGTTTTCCGTGTTGTAAATCCGTATAATTTCTGATATTTAACCAGCTGAGACAAGGTTCAAAATGTAAATCCGTTTGTAAATGTATTTATCGTTTTAAAATTGCGTTTGTTTATTTAAGATGTGTTTAAAATAGCCACTCACTAAATTTAAAAATGACCTCTTCGAAAGCGAGAAAAGGTTGTCGTGCATTTTCATTTTTTCAACTTAACCTTTAGTGAACAAACATTTTTTCTTCCAAACAACTCTTAGCAAGCTTTAGCTAAGCGAGCCTTACAGCCATTCACATTGTACTCCTGAATTTTCAAAATTCGGTTTGACTCACAGTTCCATTTTAATGCAGTTTAAACCATTGCCTTTCATAATTTTCTTTTGAATTTAATTTCTTCATTACGTTCGCTGCAGTAAACATGTCTGCGTCATCGAAATTCAAATTCAAATGCTGGGTTTTTAATTAAAGCACGAAATCATTATATTTTTAGTATATTTTTAATTGCCAACGTGTTTATTAGCTTTTTATAAATACAATAAATACAATTTACAACAACGTTAGTGGTCACACAAAATAGGCACTGTAAACTTCTCTGAATGCACATTTTACTCGTACTTGGCGGCATATTTCTTATACACTTCAATATAGTGGTTTTTGGCATCCTCAGCGGTTAAACCAGCCTTGCTCTTCCAGGCATTGTAGCGAGCCTTCTTTTCTTCATCCTCGGGCTCCTCAATGTTGCAGTCACCAACTGTGGCCTGCTTGTAGTAGCCATAGAATTCCAAGAAGTCTTCTTTGCTGACAGTCTTGCTGAAGTTTTTTGCCTTCTCAACGATTTCCTCAAACTGCATCGATTAAAGGTTAAGAATAGTTACTAGATTGATATTTATTAATATAGGCAAGGAATATATTTAAGCTCACAGTCAACATGACGATTCGGCGGTTTGCTATGTTTGGCTTATGAAAAAAATTGTGGGAGCTCACACAATCATATAGTTATATTTATATCATTCCCCAAAAAAGGTCAGCAGTTTGTTTGTTTGGTTTATCTTATCAAACAGGAGACTGAGAGACTTTTTTTTTCATTCCCGTTCTCCAATCCCCTTTCTGACAAAACGCAAATACATAATTTCTATATGAACTCCCTATGCTGATTATTAAGATAATGTGGTGCTTGGTGCCTGGTTACTGGTTAGTAGCAGACCATATCTTTTTATACCCTGAACCCATTGAAAATAGTTCAAAAGGGTTTTGTTCAAAGGTATGTAACAAGCAGAAGAAAGCATCTCCGACCACATATAATCTTGATCAGCATTAACAGCCGAGTCGATATAGTCATGTCTGTCTGTACGTCTGTATGTACGAACGCGCCGATCTCAGAGACTATAAGAGCTATGGACTCCAGATCTGGAACATTAGCTTGCCTAGGCAGAACAAATTTATTTCAAATTATCGATAACACTTACCGTTTTCGATATACAGATGTGATCGATAACAATAAAATTTTAATTTTTGGAAAATTTGGAAGCGGTGTTTGAAACATTAACCGATATAATGAGAATCTGTAAAATCGGCTGAGAAACACCGGAGATATTGAACGTTGAATTTAGGTCAAGTATGTAGTATACGCGTACACACACACACACATACTTGAAAGTGCTGACTGTATGCGCCAAGTATAAGGTTCAGGGTATCGTCTAGTCGGCATTTATCAACTAGAGCCTTCTTACTTATCTTCATTTTGCTTATCTGATGTTGGAAAGTTTTTACTTAGAGTTTGTCAAAAAATTATTAGTAAATATATATTTGCAATCATTCAGCTTAGTATTTACCACAGTTGAGATATGAACTGTAGAAGGCAGGTGCCTCATGCACTTCAGCGATAAGATTAGCATAATTATTATATGAGTGTTCAACTGTGATACCAAAGTAAAAGCAAATCAACCCCTGACTTAATTAATGATTTGTGGTGGTGCACAGTTCAATGCCACGTCACCGCAACAACAAAAAATGGTTTGTTTAAAGTCTAAGTGATTCACGGGCGTAGACAATTATCGGAGATCAAACTAATAGTAAAAGTTTCTATCTATAGTAGTAGTTATCTAAAATATTAATTAACAAATTTTTCAAAGTTTCAAAGCGGCACATAATGATAAACTAAGTATAGCATGCAGGTGTCCCCAATTGAGTCTTGACAAATGCAAATGAGTCTCAAAATAGATTACTATAAATAAACGTTAGTTGGATACAAAACAACAGCAGTCAGTATCATAACACCGCCAAGCAACATGGTCAACTTTGAGCAAGCAACCGAACTCGCTAAGAACTTCGCCAAGAAACCTACGGATTCCGAGTTCCTGGAATTCTACGGCCTTTTCAAGCAGGCAACCGTTGGCGATGTAAACATTGATAAGCCCGGAGTTCTAGATCTAAAGAAGAAGGCTATGTATGAGGCGTGGAGCTCCCACAAAGGCTTGTCCAAGGATGCCGCCAAGGAGGCTTACATTAAGGTGTACGAGAAGTACGCGCCCAAATACGCTTAAATATTAAATGTGTCAGCAAAATAAATTAAAATTGAATCTTACCTAAATACAAACAACAAAACTGTAGATAATTATTTCTGAAACGATTAAAAAGATGCTTCTGATTGAGGCATGGCCACAGCAGCAGCGATGAGCGGCTTCGCCTGTCCGTTCTTCAACAGCATGACACGTATCTGGGAATTATCGGGCGTAAGACTGGCCGGTGGCAGTTTATCCACAGCATCCAGCACGGATACCACCTCAAAGTCAACTCGTAGCGGTACTCCAGGTAGCACGCTGGGCAACCTTGCCACCGACTGCTGAATGGTATAGTGACGACGATCTGCATGAAGCAGCACAATCAAATTAGAGGCCATTTTAAATGTTGAGAGGTTTTGTACGGTTAGGTAGAGCCGAAAGGCGGGTCCACTGCCGCAAACCTCTGCCGACAGCTTGACGGGCGCATGCGTCAGATCACCGGAAATCGTACTCTCTGAGGAGTTAATGGCATCAATAGTGGCACGTGCGGCCGTGTGACGCAATCGCCACAGCTCCACCTGAAAGCTGGCATACGTGGCTGACCAGAAAAAAAATAATAAATAGTAGTTCTCAATTTATATTTATAACTCACCTTTGCCCTGTTGTTTTTCACGTGCCGCCTGCTCTACGAATATGGAACTTTTCTTGGGCTTGTCCAAGATGGAGGCAACCACAGTTGGGTGCGTTGTCGTTGGGCCTTTAATGCTAATCGGCAGCGATTTGTTGTCGGGTTCAAAACGCGTGACACGTCGCAGAATCTTAACAATAATTTCACCCGTTTGAGTGACAAGCGTTAGCACATGATCCTCCATGCCCATACGACCGTATAGCATGGCCGCCACCGTCTGCGACAAAACAAACTCATCCACAACATGGCGTTGCAGAAAGAATGTTACTCTGCCGCCTTGCTGTGCCACGGCCACTAAGGTGATTCCCAAATGCGTGAGTGGCAGCGGCAAAATGCATATCGGCGATGCATCCAGTTGCACCTGGTAAAGCAGCTTGCCCCGCTTTGAATAGCACAGATAGCGTTGCTCCATGGTGGTTATAACGATTGTCTGATCAACGGGCAGCAAAAGTAGACCGGTAAGTGGTGTCGAATGCTTTATAATTTCCTGTCCTTCGTTGCTGGACTTTCGCAACAAGTAAACGCCGCCATTGCGGGTGCCAATGACAATGCAGAAATCCGTCTCATAAGTACCATGCACAGATATTAAACTAGGCGCTGCTGTCTCATAACTGCACGTTTTGGCCTGGTAAATCAAATTAAAGCCTTGCGGTTCTAATATGAATACGCAATTAGTGTCAGTGGCCAGCACTAAGTGCGATGGAGGGTTGAAGTTGCTGGAAACACGCTTCAGACAACACATTGCCACAATATTACCAACACGTCCCACAGGTGAATCCTTGTGAGTGCTGATAAAGGTCTAGAATGCAAACCGTTTTCGTATGTATAATAAAAGTATATTCGTATTTATGGATATGCTTACAGCTCTTTCCTGCTCTGGTAGTTGAAGTAGTCGTTGCGTTTTCCTCGATAATTTCGCATGATCAACATCGTTGATCAATTTTAGCAGATCATTGTGGGTTTCCGGTTTCATTACGGGCAGTTTACGCCACAGCTCCAATTCCAATTCATTGGCATCCAATGCGGGTATGGTGTACTTAAAGTATGGCTTTAAATGCCGATAAAACAGAACTGATTCTCCAATGGCCAATGCAATAACTGAAGATGGACAAAACCAATAGTAATATGTTTATGCTTATAACGGTTGACTACTACCCGGCGTTTTGGGCTCCGTTTCGTCGATATAGAGGCTCTCAATAGCAGATGGAATGCCAGGAAGTGGTTGTTCCTGTTTTAGTTTTAGTCCACGAAACACTTTTAGCTTAGCACTTAGCTCCTCATCCTCATCATCCAACGATATGTCAACCGCTAGCAGGCGCACGTACCCATCACATTGTACGTCGCTGAGAGTCATGCAACTAGATAAGGTTAAAAGGGTCTGTGGCGGTTCATCTTCAACGTCCACATGTAGCCAATTCGATGCTAATGCAGTTGCCATTTTTGTTTTAAGCTATCTGTTAGTTAAATGCAATCTTCAAAAATACTTGGACGGGACTTGCGAAAATAAACAGATTACTTATTGTCTATTCCTTTGTTTTGGTTTCTCGTCCTTGGCAACCGAGTGCTTTTAATTTGCGCCAACTATTGTTATCGATTTCTAAAAAAATATCGCTTGATGTCATTCACAGTGCTCGCAAACATGGGACATTAACATATTTCACTTATAATGAATATAAATATAGTACATTATAGCAAAATGCAGTTCATGGAATTTAAACTTTCATATGAAATGCAAAATGAAATTCAGAGTGAACATAAAGCAAATGGAACAAGCCAAATGAACTAACCGAGCTAGTTCACAAACATAATTTAAGTAGCCCTGATACGAACGCGTTTTTCTGTGAATGTCTAAAAAAAGACAGAAACGCAAGCGTCGCATCGAATGTTAAATATAAATAATAATAAAACTATTTATAATATAGGCATAGGTTAATTTTGTGTGCCATTTATGATAAAGTTATGACGACAGTTGAGAACGAGATACAACTTTTTAACAGGGGTGAGAAGGTGCTGTGCTACGAGCCCGATGAATCGAACGCGAGGGTGTTGTACGACAGTAAGGTAACAAACGAGACAGACACGCACACACTGAAACGTTCATGCACGTATTCTTGGCGAACGTCAAATACAAAAATGCCGCAAGCGAGCTAGTGTTAAGAATTTTCACAACGTAAATTCTGTTTTTTTTCATAGGTCTTGAGCGTTTACGAACGAAAAGACGCTTCAAACTTGGTCTACTTCGACTACAAAATACATTTTCAAGGCTGGAACTCGTCCTGGGATCGAAATGTACGTGCCTCAAGTCTGTTAAAAGACAACGAAGAAAATCGCCAACTTCAGCGTGAGCTGGCAGAAGCCGCGCAGTTACAAAAGTAAGTGTGTAATTACGCATGTGTGTGTTTGTGTAGGTGCTTAAGCGGTTTGTTTACGTTTTACAGAAGTGGCGGATACTCGTACAAGGATACAAAGACTCCTACGTTACCGTATGCCAAGAAGAAACGAATGACTCGTGGTGCCCAAGCTGATGAACAGTTAGGTGATCCCCTTGATATATCGCAGGCGCAAACATCACCGGATTCCGACCTGCCACTGCAACAGAAAGCTGACAGCCGATCGCGGGATGGTAGCGGAAGCCGGTCCCGAGACAACAGTGGCGGTCGCAAAATCCAGACGGACAAATTGACCCCTACTATCAAGACCGAGATGCGCAAGAGTGGACGCGCTGAGGGCGACCCTGCCAAACCTCGCCCAACCATGCATAGCACAATAAAAGGAAAACGCTCTGTTAGTGATGATAAAATGTTTCATAAAGAGGAACGTGTGGTGCTGCGCATTGGTGAACCGCTGCGCGAATACTTGGAATACGACTACAACATGATCAGCAAGTTCGAGAAGCAGCACAGCCTGCCTTCCCGCATGCCCGTCGTCACAATATTGGAAAACTTTGTAAAACAACGCGCCGTCGAGTTGGCCATTAGTATTAAGCAAGACAGCTCGAGGGCTCGCAGCACGCAAAGCCGAAATGCACGCATGGAGCGGGAGTACGATCGCGTAATGTCAATGTAAGTACTTAGTTCAAATAAGACATTGTCAATTTACTTAATCACAATTTGAACTTTATAGCGTGTGCATGCTCAAGGAAGTTGTCGATGGGCTGCGCATTTACTTTGAGTTTCATCTTGAAACTGATCTGCTTTACGCCGAGGAAAGGGAGCGTGTAATGCGCTATCTCACCAATGAGAACATTAAAAACTGCCTCCTTAAAAACTTGCGCATTCTCCAAAACAATGGTGTGGAAGATATGCATGCCACTAATGGCATCGATAACGGCATTCTTGGTGACATTGAATGTGACAAGCAATTGCAAAAGTGCCTTTCATACATTGCAAAAAATAATCATAACAATTTAGGACAGGCTTTCGATCAGCGCACCTCTCCGTACACTGCCGCTGAAAAGCTTCCCTTGGAAATGCGCGGATTTCTTTGCGAGACATTTAGCTGGAGTCTATTGTCTGCCGAGTCGCCACCGGAGAAGTCCATGATATTCGGAGCACCGCATTTGGCGCGCCTGTTGGGTAAGTTTTGTAACTATAAAACAGAATTAATTCTTAACTTGATAATCGTTTTGCAGTATTGATGCCCGATTTCCTTAATCACTCACCTATTACAAATGAAAAGCTGGAAGATCTGCTACCACATCTCGATTTATTCATCTCGTAAGTTAAATATCATTTTGTGATTATTTTGTCTATCTTTAATTATATGTTTTCTTGTGTTAGTTACTTGGAGAACCATAAGGAGTGGTTTGATAAGGATAATTATTTGCATCCCACAACATGGATAATGGCAAACAGCGGCTAAAGGTAATCGAAAGTTTATACCAACAAAAACAAAAAAAAAAACAAGTAAAAAAAAAAGTAAATTATATTTATAAGCTGTGGTCTAGTTATGAAACTTATTAATCATACAAAATACAGTCTATTTTTGTCTGTATATATTATTGTAATTTATTTATTATGCGTTTTTAAAGCTTCACTTTTTTTTTGTTTGTTTAAGAATTGTAGATTTCATTCATCAGTGTCAATATGAATACGTACATTTGTATATCATTTATAATTTTAGTTTAATTGTATTTTGTTTCTTTTACTATTCAATGTAAATAACTCGCTTCTATTAAAAGACCAACTTTACTACACATGTAAATCGAATAATATATAAAACAAGACGTTAATGTTAATATGAAAAAGTGTTTAGACATTAGCTTAATTTTCTTTATAAATACTAAGTTAATATTGAGTAATTTTATAATCTAGTAAATTATTTAAAAAAATTATTTTATGCTCAAATACATAAATATATCTCTAAGAATTTCAACAGAATTTGTCGTTTGCTTAAGATTAAGAATGTACGAGGTCCTTGGAATCTATGAAAAGCGCATTGATGAAAAACCTCCGTTTCTCTGGGGTATACCTTCTAGAATATTTAACATTTGTGTAGTAAATAGTACTTTGGAATGTGCTGGAAATCATCGGACCCATAAAAATATGTTGGACCCACTCTAAAGTAGATGGCTGTACTATATCAATTGCTCATGAATAACTTTGTTAGAGCTATGGTTTGGGGCTAATTTGTGAAACTTGTGTAACAATTAATATGAAGTAGTTTGTGCATTATCCTGCCTAGAAATTCGAAATGTTTAATAATTTTTTTTTTTTTTTTATGTTATCGTTTGCTTTTGGACGGCTTTGATTAGATGCGTTTTTGTAACTTTATTTTTTTCCGTGGTTATGTGTGTGTGTGTGTGTATACTTGGGACGTTAACTTGGACGATAGCTGTTGCTCTTCCGCTTTGCTATTCTATTGCCTATTTTTGCCGCTTGGTGGCGCTGCTGGCCGTTGGACGCATAAAACTGCTAACTGAACGTTGGCGCTGCTGTAGATGGCTGCTGCTGCTGCTGTTGTTGTTATTGTTGTTGCTGTTGCTTTTGTTAACTGATTGCTGATTTAATACATTCTTAACTAGCATTGCACTGCGCGCCGCTGTCAGTCTGGAAGCACCAGCCGAAGCAGCAGCTGCTTGTGCCGTTTGATTTTCCTTGAAACTGGTGCTGTTGCCCAATGGCTGTTGCAGTTGGTTACGCTGTGCACCGGCAGCTAGCTTGCTGCGCACATGTATAACACTGGGTCCGACACTGGAACCACTGCTACTGCTGCGACTAGCGGACACTCCACGTCCAGGAGTTGTGCGTGTTGTGTTTTGAGCGGCTAACGGCCTCTTGCTGGGCGATGAATCCACAGAGACGGTGGCTGTACGCTGCACTGAGGGCAAACGACGCACCACCGTTTGTGTGGAGGCGCCACTGTTGATGGAAGAGCGCGAAGAACGTAAGCTGTTGCGTGAACTGCTGCGCTCCACGTCACGTGACTTGGGTGCACCCAAACTGTAGTTGAAGGAGCGTGCCGGTGTGGGTGTGACACTCAGCAGTGGATTTCCATTGGGCATGCGTAGTGGGCGACTTGCGGAGAGACTTCGCTTGGACTGTGAAGCACTGGGATTTGTTGTTGTTGCTGGGATTGGATTTTGTGACCGGTTGCTTGAGTTGCCGCGCAAACGAGCCTGCTGCAAACGATCCGCCAGACGACTGCCCATCGCACTGATGCTTGTGGTGCTGGTCTTCTGTTTCGTCAGTGGGCGGTTGGAGCGTGGGAACGTCGGTGCCTCATTGGCCTCATTGCAGGAGGAATTGGTGCTCTCCCCTTTGCCGTGCGACGGAGTATCCGAAACAAGACTCTGCGTCTCCTCGAAGCCCTCGTCATTGAGCTCGTGATGCCCACTGGCGCTAAGTTTCAGTTTGCTGGGCGTTAGATCCCGCGGAGGACTCCAGGGGCGCTCGGGTGAGCCCGTCGGAGATTTGAGATTACGTATGGCTTCGCGCACATCTTCCTGATTGATGGAACTAATGTGTCTTCCCACTTTCTCTAGTTTAGTTATGGTGCGCGTCTTTTCCGCTGGTTGTTGCTGCTGCTGCAGTTCATCCTTTTGCTGGCGACGTATTTCGCTAGCACTAGCTGACTGTTTGATATCCTGAGTTGGAGTAATGAGCTCCTCATTGCCGCTGCTGTAATCCGTGGGACGTTTATAGCGACGTGTCCGTCTTGCCAACGCATATCTATCAAAGTGTCCCGGTGCATCTTGTTCTGCAGTCGCTCCCGCTGTTGCTCCACCAACTAATATTGATGTGTTGGGACTGCTGCTCTTCTCCTCCAGCTTGGGCTTTGGTTTATCCGTCAGGCTAACAGTTAACACTGTGGTATTGGGTGTGGCGATGACTCGTCTTTGAACCGGCGGCGTCTCAATGTTGTCCGCATCCAGATCTTTGGAGGAAGCAGATGGTGCGTATTGCACCACTTCGTTGTGACTCTTGTGATGATCCAGCAGGCTGGCAAAGGTATCATCCTGCGTCGGCGATTTAACGACCTCGACGCTACGCTGCAAATCCATGCTAGAGGGACGTCGCACATAGATCTTTAGGCGATCCGTGCTGCCATCGTTCTCACCCAGCTTTTGTATAATAGACTTGCGCCGATCTTCTTCGGCAATCGATTGCAGTGGACTGACACTTTGTGCCTGCTCCTGTGATCTTTGGCGCCGATACTGACGCAGCTCTTCAGCAGTGGTCAAGTGCGGCTGGACGTGATTTGTGGCATGTGCTGCTGCTGCTGCTGTTGAGGTGGCATCTTGTATAGCCTGAATGTTGCCCACGACATCTGTGTGCTCCAGCGTCTTGGATGGCTTCCAATCAGCATAGACGCGCTGATATTTGCTAGAGTGCTCCAGATTCCTTTGGTTATTATTAGTGGCTGTCGGATTAGTTTTCACCGTTGGCGTTGTTGTTGGTGTTATTGGTGTCGTTGTCACTATCTTCTCTTCTGGCAATGGATCCAGTTTTCGTTCGTTTTCTATGCAAACAAAGTAACGGATTAGGATTAGCTCTCTCCAACTAAATTAAATACTTACCAGTTTCGTTTTCGAGCGATCGACGATTCGCATTAACCAGGCGACGTTTTCGATTGTATTCCTCGTTTTGTTTCTCATCCTTTTCGTTTGATTTCAGCCATGTTTCGATCTTCTGGCGCCATTCACGGGATATTCTGTTGAAGTTAAAATTTAAAAATTTTAATGTTGCACAATAAAGAAAGAAAAACAAGTAAGAAGGCTCTAGTCGAGAAATCCCGACTAGACGATACCCTGAACCCTGTACTGCATGCTTAGTCAGTGCATACACTTTGCATACCGCATACTCAACTTCAATGTTTCATATCTTCGGTTTTTCTCAGCCAATTTTATTAAAAATTTCCAAGATTATCATTATTCTGCTTAATTTTTCAAACGCCGAATTCAGGATTTTTTTGTTATCGATCCCATGTGTATATCGGAAACGGGAAGAGTTATCGGAAATCGAAAACAAACTTGTACTGCCTAGGGACTAAGTTCCAAATATGGAGTCTCTAGCTCTAATAGTCTCTGAGGTCGACGCGTTCATACATACGGACAGACGGACAGACGGACGGACGGACGGCCGGACTATATCGACTCGGCTTTTGGTACTGATCAAGAATATATATATTTTGTGGGGTCGGAGATGCTTCCTTCTGTCTGTTACATACTTTTGCACAAAACCATTATACCCTTTTTACCCATTTTTAATGGGTTCAGGGTATAAATAGAAAAAAAGTTCTTCTTAGATAACTTAATTTAATAGTATATGGTATATAATATAACTGATTTGTTAAGTTTAGTATAAGTTAAATAATAAATTTGGATTCGAGTAAAAAAAACTAACCTTGGTTTTGCATCCTCGGTCGTTTGCTCTTGTTGCTGCTGGAAAATCGTTGGACCGTTGCTGTTGGGCGTATTTGCTGCTGTTGTGGGCGTGGCAGCGCCACTGCTGGCCAGTGGCGATTGCAGGCGATCTGTCGCCTGTTGCAGCTGCAGCAACGGGGCAGGTGAGCTAGCCCGCTCCCGATCTACACCGAAGTCAATGTTAAGCAGATCCGGACGCTTGCGACTGGAGCTACCAGAGCGAGCGCGACGTGCCCACGAGCGATCTAAAGAAGCAGTCCATTTAGTGTGTTAGCAAGAAAAGAAGAAGAAAGAGGAGAATATTCTTACCCAGACTACCATAGGCAGCCTTGCGCTCGCGACTTATGTGTCCGGGTCCGTCGTTTGGTCCCGTGGAGCTGCGCAGAAAATCCATTAACTCATCCTCCCCAGCCATGACACGACTGGGGCGCCGACGCAGACTGCCATTGGGCGTGATGTCTGGTGAAGCGCTGTACTCTTGCTCGAGTCGAATAAAGCCATTGCTAATCTCACCGGATCCCAGCTGGCGTCGACTTAAGGCGGGGCTGGCGCGCGGATCGAACAGCGCATCGCCCAAAAACGAATCGGAATCGGAGACAGGTGTGCCCGCTTGACCCACTGCAATAGGATTCAGAAAAAAGATTATTTAGTTACGAAATTGTGTTGGTTTCCAAATACGCACTTTGCTTTGATCTTCTGGCCAATTGCTCAATGCGTATCCTGTTTCGTTCCTCAGCCAGTTTCTCTTGCTGCACACGACGCTCGTTCTCCTTGATTGCCTGGCTAAATTTATCACAGAAACTCTTGAAGATTTTAAAACACTCCTCCAGCTTAAAGGTCGCTGCATCCTCACAAAAGAACTCGGCCAACTTCAGACGCAACGAGTCCACCTGTTTCATGCCCGACTGCAGCACCGCCATCTCTGAATCGGCGGCCAGCAGAAACTCTGACATCTGTTCCTTTATGTCCGCATCAGTGGTAGGCAGCTCAATTTGTCTTGTGATTTTCCTAATGCGATTTTCAAGTGTGCTGATCTCGCTGTTTATTTGCTCCGAGGTGGTTCTGAGAGAAAAGAGATTTTGTTTAAGTAGATTTGTTTATGCAGTTTTCTGACTATTTATATGTATATATGCAGGTTACAAAAAATTTCATTAGTTATTCTTAGTATTCAGTCACCCATTATTAAAATCAACAAGTAAAAAGGCTCTAGTCGAAAAATCCCGACTAAACAATACCCTGATCCATATACGCGTACAGTCAGTGCTAGCAAGTATGTATGTGTGTATGTACGCACATACTGCATTCTGCATAAACAACTTCAATGTCCCATATGTCCGGTGTTTCTTAGCCGATTTTAATAAAAATTTCACAGATTGTCATTATTTTGTTCATTGTTTCAAATGCCATCTCAAAGTTTTCAAAATTCAAGATTTTGTTGTTATCGATCCCATGTGCATATCGAAAACGGGATGAGTTATCGAAAATCGGAAACAAACTTGTACTGCCTAGGGATTAGGCGAGCTAAAGTTCCAAATCTGGAGTCTCTAGCTTTTATAGTCTCTGAGATCGGTTGGCTCATACATACGGACAGACGGACAGACAGACGGACGGACGGACAGACGGACATGGCTATATCGACTCGGCTGTTGATGCTGATCAAGAATATATATACTTTATGGGGTCGGAGATGCTTCCTTCTGCCCGTTACATACTTTTGCACAAAACCATTATACCCTTTTTACCCATTTTTAATGGGTTCAGGGTATAAAAATATCGAGCATAAGTTCCAAATCTGTCTCAAAGAGTCTCCAGCTCTCATAGTCTTTGAGATCGACGCGTTTATACAATCGGACAGACAGACAGAAAGACACGGCTATATCGACTCAGCTTTTGATACTGATCAAGAATATATATACTTTATGGTGTCGAAGATGCTTCCTTCTGCCCTTTTTACCCATTTTTAATGGGTTCAGGGTATAAAAAGAAATGTATTGACTTACTTGCTCGCATTTTGAAGGGTATTCAGCTGTACGGTGAACTGCAACAGTTCCGGATTGCAGCGCTCTGCTTGAAGAGCCACAAAATGTATGAGATTCATGCCAGGCTTGTTGGCCCTTATATCCGTGAGCTTCTGCAGCGAGGAAAGTTTTACACCAGCAGCATTTCCCGCATAGCCGCCGGAGTTAAGGAAATTGCCTGCTACGACGACCATATAGAGAACCTCCTGCAATGCCTTGTTGTTGATTAGATTGTCGCCGGCGTACAGCATCGCATTGATACATGGTTCCAGATAGGCCATATTTGCCGCAAATTCCTCCTTGAGTTGCATGCTCTCAATGCGCAGTTTGTAGCTGCGAGGAACGAAGGACGATTAAAAAAGGTTATATTAGATCTTTAATCCTTAATTTAAACTCACTTGGGAACTTCGAGCAGTTGAAATAGAAACTTTTCGGCACTTCCCAGGCGCGCTCTGTCACCGTTAAAGGTCTTTAGCATGTCCAGCTCATCCACTTCGGGCAGAATCTTGAGCAATCCCAGCAGTCGCTCGGCACCAATCTCCTCGTGCGCTCCATGCTTAATGAGCTGAACGATGTCCTTGCTACTGCTGCGAAACTGCCTTAAAAATATGTTCACATTCAGACTACGCTTGCCATCAAGCAGTGTAATCTCTGTACTCTCTTTCTTGCCCTTGCGATCCAGTGTGTCCATGCCATTGGCTGAGGTTGGTTTGCCAATCTTGGGACTGGGTTTGGGCGAGCCTTCGCCACTGGTTGGCTGCTGGCAGAAGAGACCCTCCATCTCATTGAAATCGATTTCTGTTTGGCTGGTGTCGCGGTGCTTGTTGGCCATCTTACTCCAGATGTTCTCGGCTGTGCCCAGCACCTTGTTGTGCGGTATCTTGCCCCAGTTGAGCGTCTTCATTTTGGCCTTGGGCGCTGGCGTATCCTGCTGTGGCAGCAACACTGTCGCCGCTCTCTCCGGCAGTGGCGTCAACGGACGCATCAACGAGGGTGGTGGCGGCGGCGGCGGAAGTGCATTGCCATTGGGCACCGGGGGAGGTGGTGGCGGTGGCGGTAGTGCAGCTCCATTAACTGTGAATTTTGCAGGTGCTGGTGGCGGCGGCGGTGCTGGTGCTGCTGGTGGTGCTGGTGGAGACTGTGCCTTTGATGTCACCACATGCGGCTGTGAGGGTTTCCTTGTGGGACTGCTGGCGTCGCCGGCCCGACAATTGGGGCAAGTGAACATTTGTGAGTTCTGATGGCGCAGCAGACGCACTGCATCCTCAGGTGCTTCGAGCAGCGTAGCTCGATGCACCAGTCGCTCAGTGGTATCCCAAATGACATCGCTCAGCGGATCCTTCGAATCGATCCGAAGCAGATGTTGCAATATACTGAGAAACGGCCCCTCCTGCGGCATGTCGGCCACCTGATAAAGTCGGAGGGAAAGAACCGGAAAATGTTCAATTAAAAATCGTTAAATATTGTTAATTATAAAAAAAAGAATTGTTTGGGTTATAACAAACTCGATTATAAAAAATTCAAATTTTTTAACCACAGTATTCGATAAGAATCTTAAAACACGATCGAACCTCAAAATGTCTAGTTACCTTTAAAACAGTGTCTAAAAAATTAACATGAGTTGAAACACAAAATTAATATTTACATAAATATTAATGTCTTACCCCACATTAAATTTTTTAAATTAACTTCTTAAATTTATTTATGTATGGCTTTCGATGCTTTTACAAAGAAAAAAAAATATTTCCTAGCTTTTTATTATTGAATGACTTCTTAGTCAACTTGCCGAGTTGACATTTATCGCAATTCGCATGCATTGCCCATGGCATTGTTCAGCCTTGGCTTAGCACCAACAATGATGTTAAAACTCCATCCCTCTCTACCACAAACACTCACACAATAACACACATGGCTAAGCTGTCTTGGCCATCAGGGCTTAGGAACGTATACTTAATGCACTCAATTAAATGCATATATGCAAATAAATACATTACAAGTGGTATACAAATAGATAAAAAGCAACAACGTATACAAAACTTGTGACAAGACGTGATAAATGTTAAGACCTGATAAAGGGGGAAGAAAGGTGTTGAGTTGACTTGATTTATAACTAATTAACTGATAACCACTCACCTGTCGCAGTATTGCGTAGAAGACATCAAGATGTGAATTGAGATTGATGCCATCGGGCGCTTGAAGGCTCTGGGCCTCGTCGCATTCCTGCTGCTCCACGAACACGTCCAATTGTACGATGATATCGCCCACACTCTGTGCGACTTTTCTGCAATTCGAATGCAAATAGTTCGGTTTATAGGACATATACACACGTTAATTGTAAATTGTAAATTTTAAATTGCAACTGGCTAATTGCGCATTTAATGTGTTCATCTGTTGAAGTTCATTATTCAAGCAGCAATTAGCAATTTGTTTTGCCTGCACTAAGCAATTCTGATACGGACTAATTGATTTGTAATTTAATGCGTTATTTAGTATGTTAAATTTATTATCACAACAAAAGTTTTCACTTCTGCGCTCAGCAGAAATGTTGTCTCAATGTTGACAGTGGTTGAAGCAACAGCTTAAATTTGTTCTCGCCCTGACATTGAATAACCTTAGCAGGTTGCCAAAAGAATACGAGAACAGTTAGGATTTTTTTTTATGCAGAACGAAGATTATACACCCTAGCAGATAGCTTTAGCTGCTGTATTATAAATTTATTGAAAGCCGGTTGGCTTAAGTAAGCCACTAAACGATTCTTCCATTACCAAGGCGAAAAGTTTAAAAGTTCTAAAAATATGACCTTTAAAGATTTTAGAAGAGATTTTTTCAAAGTATTCCAAATATTACAACCAAATGGTAAGGTAACCTTTTGATTAAGGTACGTATGCACCGACAGACACACACATACGCCCACACACATACACTCACTTAAGACTCTGCACGAGTTGCAGGGCGGCGCTGCTGCAACGGGACAACGAGCAACAAAACGTGAGGCGACTCTGCAGCTGCGATGTCAATGGCAATGGCAATGGCAACGATAACGGAGACGTGAACTCGGACTCAGAATCGGACTCGGACTGGAATTGGGATGATGACTCCACGTTGCCTGCCTTGCACAGCAGCCTTGGCAATCACAAAGTGATTCAACTCGACGCGACGATTATAGAGTTAACCATATTCGATAGTTGTCGTTGTTGTTATAGTTATTGTTATTGTCGTTGCTTCAGTTGTTATTTCTGTTGTTTTTGTTGTTGTTTTGCGCATTAGGCCGTTTGTGTCCTTGAGCGGTGTCCCTGTACAGATTGCCTCCTATTATGGTTGTGTGAATTTATATCCATAAATCGAGTGGCACATTTTTTGTTTTCCTTTAATTGCTTTTCAATTGTGTTTCTCGCGAACAAACTCAAAACGCGACGAGGCAACAACAGCCAGCAGCAAGCAAGGCAAAGGCAATGACAATTACGAGGACGCTGGCAGGACACGCCAGTTTCTGGCGGCGCATAGGCCAGACGGAGCCAACTACGAACAGAGCAAGAGAGAGAGAGTGAGAGAGAAAGAGCGAAAGAGCAACTTGCTCGTCGGTGTTTTGTTGTTATTGTCCTTGCCACGTGCTGCGCGCGCATCGATTTCTCCAGTAGTTGAAAGTTGACTTTTGTGCAACCGTAGAGAGACTGAGGCAGGCAACAAAAGCAACGGCTCACAACTCTTTGGACGAAACACTTCGTCAACAACATCGGCACGTAAAGCTCCATGGTTGTTCTTGCTATTATGTGTGTGTGTGTGTGTGTTGGTTTTGGCAGCACTATATATACTTTGGGTCCGTCACGGAATCTTTTTCCTTTACCCGGCTGCCATGAAACGTAGGTGCCAAAATTGGCAAAAACAAAAAAGAGGGCAGCACACAGTGCTTCGAACATCAAGGAAGTTGAGGAAACCAAAACAAGGCTTATTAAAATCAACGAAAACGGAACGCGAAAATGTCAGAGAGTGGAGAACCCAATTACGCCCTGTACACGAAAAAAAGGGGTTGAAAGGGGAGGATCATTTCGTAATTAAATGGCAGGAAAAATTATGCATATTCCCCACTTGAATCTTTAAACGGAATTTGTTCGAAGACGACGCTCGATAAAACCATTGAAGCTTGGTAATTTAAGATAATTACAAATTTTAAACACTATATGCTTTCGCTTCTAAAAATGTGTTAATATTGATGCTTATTATTTATCTAGTGTACAGAGTATCATCTAGTTTAGCACTTTAAAGTGGGGCACACTTGTTTGCACATGAAACTTTCACCGGAAAGTTCAGTAACAAACGCTTAAAGAACTTTTAGTAAGTGAATACATTTAAATATCAAGCCAAAAATGCTAGGTTTAATGCTAAATAGATTTTTCTCATCAATTATGTTCTTTTATTGTATCGAATGTAATTTTATGCTTTATTTTTAAATGGAATTTATTTATTTTAATACTGGCAGACGTTGATTTTCAAATTGATTAAAACTCATTTGACTTTGACAGCAATTAAAATCCGCTTAAAGAAATACAACAGCTTCCAAGCTACGCAGTCGAAAATCTGAAATGAATATCCACTTATTTATAGCACCCAACTGCCCCTTGCCTCCCTCTTAACACTCGCTGGAGGAGCGCTGAAATCAAAGCGCTGCTTGGCTCAATGAAAACATTTAAACCGATTTGATATTTGAAAAACATTAAAAAGCGCGAGAAACTACGCATTTAATATAAGCAGATCGTCAGATTTCTTATAACAATAGTTAAAGAAGAGAAATATGGAGGGGTATTTGGAGGGAGGGGAAAGGCATGTCAACTGCCTTATGACAAAATGTATGGGCATCACTTGGCCTCAGACACTGGCACAAGACAAATGGAACCGAACAATCAATTAAGTAATTTGTCTAAAGAGACGTCGAAAGAATCCGCCTTTCATTGTGATGACGAGAAGAAGGGATACCATACCAATAGGGGGAGTGTGATGGAGCAGGGGTTGTAAGCTATTTGACTAGCATGCCTAAGTGCCGTATTTGTTGTTGATGTACATTTTGAGGCCAGGCCTGAACTATTAAAAAAAATCCATTGAATTTGGCTTAGTTTTGTTCGGAAAGATCCCCATTAATAAACAAGTTTAGGGGACATGTGACAAGGGCGTGCTGGAGGAGTAGGAGAGGGTAAAACAAACTAATTGATTTACTGTTGACTAATTAAATATTGAATTAATTGCTTGACAGACTCCGCCAAAAATACACATACACAAAAACCGGCGTAAATTATTTGCATAAAACACAAAAAAAAAAAAACCCAAATGAAAAAATACACGTAAATTAAAAAGAAATATGTTCGGATCGTTGCCTTTTTTGATGGATGTTTGACAAGCGTCCAAATCGGTCAAACTTGGCCACCACACAGGTTAAGTGTACAACGTTAATGATGGCACCTCTACTCCACTATAAAGGTTTCACTTCGCATGCCCATGCGAAACTCTGAGGGATTTCACCTTGATCTTGTCTAGTTGAGAGCTGCATGCAAATTTTCAATTTGTATTCGAGCTAACATTGAAAAAAAACTAAATAAAATGGCAAAACGTTTAAATTGTTTGCGATATTCATTTGGACTATGTTGTCAGATGTCATTATAATTGTTGTTGTTGTTGTTATCTTGCTGTGGGTGTGTCTCAGGGTTGCAGTTAACAAATATTGCATAAATTGTCTTCATTCAGCACATTCAGAAACACACACGCACACATACCGAAAAATGCAAAAATCATAGAGCAAGTTGTGATTGAAATGGTGTTGGGCCATGTTGGGCCATCTTTGACTACCACACAGACCATCCTCCTAGACTCAAAACTAATGAATTGGCTTTGAGACCTTACTTACTCACCTTAGATTGTTTAGCAGCGGCAACACTTTAAGGCCTGTAAAAGAGGGAAAACAACAACAGATGAATGTCAAAAGGTTTTTAATGTGTTGGCATAAATACTTTATGTTATCATTTCTTAACAAGGAGTACAAAAATTAAATAATTAAAGTGTGGCAGGGATATATAACTATATTACGAGCCTATAATGTGTTTATGAAATCAACATAAAAGAAAACATAGGTACGGTTATTGAATTTAAGCTAACATCCAGTCAATATTCAACATATTTTTGGATTCAATTAATTAAATTAGTTTTATTAATATATAAAATCTTTTATGCTATTGAAAATTGTATTGTTAAGAATCAAGCGACTATGGTTATTAGTTTATTGGGTAAATATATATGGATTGTAAAAGTCACTCAATAACATTGAGCTTAATATCGTTGCACACCTCTAAGACATTTACAAAAACCTCTTATTACTATTACTTTGAACACGCAATATAGTATAATAATAACTACAATTTAAATCTAAAAGAACAAGAACGCTAAATAAACTAAAAATCACCAATATATATACTCAAACCCTCACTTTTAACAGCGAGAAAGTTGCTTTATGGCAATCTCGACTAATGTTTTTTTTTGTCTTGTTAGCAAATATCTTTGAAACTGGGCTTAACTTGTGACACTAACCAACCGCCACCTCAAGCCAGGGACTGGGTCTAACCGCCCAATGTGCTCCTCAAAGTCATTTCCGGTCAAGCTCGTTTTTTCGCCTCCTGCTTTTATTTGCGCGATTTACAAAGAGCAAATTAAAAGTTTTTGTGTACAATGTTTTTTGTAAATAAATATCTATATACATTTATACGTATGTAATAAAAAATTAATTACTAAATGCTCGTGAAAGTCGTTGTAGCTTCTGTGCTGTGATCTAAACCCCTTTGATACCCCTCTGAACGCAGTGAAACCTACCCTGGTGTTTGCCTTATTTGGCGCCTTGACGTTCATAATTTTATTTTACGACTGTTGTGTTTCGTTGTCGTTTCATTTATTTGAAATTGAAAACCATAAAAGGCGCACAATTAAAATGAGTGTGTAAGTGTGTGACTTTGTGTGTTAAAAGTTTCTTTGTCCGGTCATTGTTCAGTATTCCGTATTCAGTTTTCGGAAGTCGTGCTCTTGACTAGAAAGAACCGACTGAGAACCGATCTAAACTAAAATACATAACCAGCTTCAATTGTATTCATGCCCTACAGCCAAGGAATTTGCATGGAGCACGCCCCAAAATCTACAATTAATTGTTTAAGAACATGCCAGGCAAAAACAAGAAATCAAAATCAATTCGATTTGAATACTATTTGTGTGTCTTTTATTTTTTGCTCGATATATATGTTCGAATTTATTGTTAAGCTGTTGACGCTTTATAAATCAATTGAAATTGAAATTTGCGAAGCGAACTAAATGAGAAAATTGTTAAATAAATAAATTTATGGCGCGGTCAGAGCAACAACAACAAACAGTTAACTATGAAAAGCTTAGCGTGCCAAAGTGGAAAATCATGGGGCATAAATCAGTAAACGCCGCACAGCCGGCAGCGATGGACTTGACAGATGACATACAACAGATATGATGGCAATACTCTGTGATCAGGTCTTGTACAAATTCAAATTCACAGTGTGTGTGTGTGTGTGAGTGAGTTAGAGAGAGAGAGAGAGAAAGAGTGAGCGTGAGGGTGAGCGAGAGAGACTGAATTGATAATTGGGCACTTAAGTGGCATTAGCAGATTTCAAAGAACACAAACACACAACTTTGAATTGAAAATGTATGCAAATATTTATCATGTTGAGGCGTTCCTGGAAGTTCAAAGATTGGTATGTGCGTCGTTGTCGGGAAGGGGGTGAGGGGAGAACGAAGATTATGGGGGCCAACAGCCTTGAAACTGAATACAGCATTTCAATGCCGAACAAAATGCGACCGTTGCCTGTCAAATGTGTCGCTCAGGAATGTTTCCAAGTTAATATGAAAAGTGCATGTTTTAAATGTCCTACCAAACAACTGTCACCTCCCCTCCCCTCCCCTCCACTCTCCTCTCCTCTCCAACCCTCTTCTTTTGAAAGTTGTAGGTGGAGTGCGTGACTTACATTATGCTGCTGTTGAGATTTTTGTCGACTTTGTTTTTGTCGCAGATGCTTTATTTATTATTTGCTTGTAATGCTGAAAAAGCGCAGCTCAATTTATTTTAATTAAGAACAATAAAAAGGCCCCCGTTCCTTAAGCTATATGCGGCAAGTGCACCCATCATTCAACGCATCAGCAGCAAATGTTCCCCACATTGCAAACTGTTGCTGCGCCTGCGCAGAACTGCGCTCAATCAAAGTCATAAGAAGAGAAGCGGGTATGATGAGCACATTTAGGGGGAAAAAAAAACTTGAGGATGGAGCTACAGTTCATGAACTTTGGTCAAAGGGAGCAGGGGGCGCTCAGCGCAGACAGCCGCCTAGGGTGGGTCTGAAGCAATGTCAGGGACAGGATGTGAATGGGTGCCTTGTTTGTCGACAACTGTGGAATAAGGCGACTTATTACATTTTAACAACGTGTCTATGTTGTTGATATAAACAGAGTTCTTAAGTAGAACTCGACAAGGCAGAATTAAATAACAATTTGTTTTGTGTAGTTCACTGGGCAACCCTCACCATCACCCTCACCCTTTCCCTAACCCTTACCCTTGCTCTTAGGACGTCTGGGAGGAACAAACAAAAAACATGGGCATGAGAATATTCATGTTGTTCAAATTTAATATCCATTTTAAGTACTCAGCATGTTATATTATTTTTAATTGTCAGACACGAAACACACAGCTCCATTACATGGGATATGTTTAGAAGTACTGGTAGCATTTTAAAAATAAAATAATAAACTTTAAGAATTTCAAATGAAGTAAAAAAAATCCCCTTTAAAAGAAAATGGTTTTAAAAAGTTCAAAGAAAGTTAATTAGTATTTCCTTATATCTTATTTTTGGTATTAATACATAAATCAATTTATTTTCTTTATCTAATTACTTCTTAATATCCCAAGTCACGCTTGTCTTTATTTTAATGCCTATCACGTTTTACCATTGTTTTAATTCTACTCTGTTTATGGGCTTTTCATGGAAAAGGTTTTATTAAACCAAAAAAAAACTGTAATCAATTGTAAGCCCAAATACTTTCTGTTGTCAGCTTTAAAGACGCACCTTTAATCGTTGGCACGTGCTAAGGTTACCCAATTGGAGTGCGTCAAAAGAGACAAAAAAGGCAAATTGGCAACGATTTAAAAGATTTTTTGAGTATGGCAAGCCAAATGACGAAACTACTATCATTATCCACGACCCCCAGATCCCCCAGAGCACTGCTTGGCCCGAGGGTCACTGGCGTGGCTGTGATATGTAGTTAACCAACTCCGTCCGGGCAAATGTTATATGTTATAAGACATTTGGTATATGGTCAAGGGCAGTATCGATCAGCGGCGCCGTTAGCGGATCAGCGGGCACATCAATCAAGTCAATGAAATCGAAGACAGCTGCCAAACAGTTGACTCGAAATTCTTGGGGTGAAGAGCAGGTAGGGTAGGGAAGGAAGGTCGGCTGATGACTTTTGCGATTGGCCTAATGTGTTTATCGTTATGGTTTGCTTGTGATAACCAAGTTGGCGCAGAAAGCATTAAAAGAAACAGAACCCAAAACAAAACGTAAACAATTAAAGAACACAACATTTTGTTTGTTGTTGGGTATGTTTAAGTAATGAATATTAAATCAACTTATTAATTTAACTAGCACAGTAGTTGTCCGAATTCTAATTTTAAATAAAAAGGCTATAAGATATCGTTTTAACTTTATAATAGAAACAAGGCATACAAAGGTGATGCAAAATACTTTAAATAATATATATATTGTGATTAGCTTAATTTTTTTCAATTTTTTTTTTACTTATTATTTAGTAAGCGTAGGTATATCTTTAGGTATATCCGTAAAAACGACTGTTTAGCGATCTTACCTATAAACTCATTCCGTATGCGTATGCGTTCATGCAGCTTTGGCTTTGAGATGATGACGCAGTTGATGAAGGCCAGCAAAGTGGCTTGATAGTCAAGTGGAGGGGATTGAGCGACGCTGGACTGTTCGAGCTCATTGATGACAATTTTGAAGCGATAACGCTCCTTTTTGAGATTCTAGATGAATAATATGATCGAATGGTAAAAAAGGAAAATTATGTTAATACAAATATAAAATACCTTGTAAAACTCGAGAGTTTCAATGGCACGGGCATAGCCGTCGGAGCTGTAGGCACAGAGCGCTGAAAGCAGCTCGAAGACCTGCTTCTTGACCGTCGCATTCTGCGTGTCTAGGGCAGAGCCCAACTTGGCAATGTAGTCACGATTCTCGACTATGTAATCCAGGCCGATGCGTGAGTCCATTTCTTGACTCTTTTTTTTGACTCGGTGGGTTGAGGTTGGTGCTGTGGTTTGGGTTGCGGGGGGGTGGGGGAGGGGGGTTATAATTGTCACGCCGCTAGGACGTTATTCGATCGATCGATTTGTTATTGTTGTTGTTTGTTTGCGGCTCGGTTGCAAAGGTTCTCAGTTCTTGGATTTGAACTTATTGGAACTGGTGGGTGCTGAATGCCGCATTGAATGACTAAATAGTTTCCGTCATGCCGAACGCCTCTCGTGCGCTGAATCTGTAAACAAAACAAAATGGAAAAGATTGACCATGAGAATAGATTCAAGCTCGGATTGCATTAGCCAACAAGCTATAACCAGAGGGGTGCACCCTTTTTTTTCGTCGTAGGGTAATCAATTGTGGGCCTAGAGTGCCTGGCCCTCGGCCCCTGTCAATCGTTGTCCCATATTTTGTGTAGACGTATAAATGTATAAATTTAAAATGCTGTTCATGCAGTGGTTTTTATTAATTTATGATCGCTCTTTACCCCTTAGCCCATATTCTTATAAATTTATTTTGGTTTATGCAACGCCAGGGGGCGCGGTTGGCTTACGTCAATTGCTTTGATTTCTCAACTGCATCCACTTTTGACGGTCAAAAACGAAGCTAAGATCAAAGCTATTAACTGACTTAGAGCGTTCGCCAACTAAATCGGGGTTCCGCCTTCGAGATCAGCATCTCAATTATAGTAAATGATCTTGTTAATTTGTTTACACTTAAAGTACGCGACGAAAAAAACCCAGGCTCTGTCGAATAGTGTACAAATCGCCGACAAAAGCCTGCCATTTAAGTTTTCGCATATTAAACAGCAAACTTTTTCATCAAAGCTAAAACAACAACAACAACAAAAACAAAACGCCGATAAAATGTTTAACATTTTTGTTAAGAGCTGAGATCTCAAATAGCACTTTGTGCCATTTGAAATTATAATTTGTTTGTACGCTAAATGCTTATGTTTTTTTTATTGTTTTTTGTCTTTCTCATTATTATTATTATATTGCTGTTATTGTTTTTGTTAAGTAGTTGTTGTTCCGTTGAGTGACGTTTGGCGGAGCGGTGTCGCTAATGAAATCGAATAAAATGGCATAAAATAAATGGACAGATATTATAACATGACATCCTTTAGATATGCCATTTTGATATCTGGCAAGTGCTTGCTGCGAACATTTCCGATAATCTTTAATCCGCATACAAAACTTGACAATACCTTAAATCGCAGGCAACATTCTGACCGGGGGAAACAAGTTCTCAATCAAAATGTTCAACCATTTGCGATTTGTTCTGTCGTATTGTCGATGACTGTCTTTCCAATTGAAATTCTAATGAATATTTAAGAGCCATACACTTGGCAACATAGTTGAGTTAAAATCAACTTATTGTAAGTTGAATTTTAGCTAGACTTCATAATAAAGATGTCTGCGATAAGTTTTCCAGTCATTTGTTAATTCAGATTAAAACTGTCAACTTTTCTATCAAGTGTAGAAATCTAAAATTGTTTTTAGTTTTAAAAATAATTTTAAAGCAAATGTTTTTTTTTATTTAATCAATATTCTACTTTATGGGTTATGTACTATGTACGTAAATAAGATACTATATTTTCCAACTCCAACTATTTTTAAAAAATGTTTAAACTGTGAATAGATATTAACAAATAGCTTAATAAACTTAAAGTGATGACTCTTCACTTTAAATATTCAAAGCCCTGTTTAATTTTGTATGGGCGAATAGGATCGACGAATAAGCAATGCACCCGCACAACAACTGTCGAAAGATGTATAAGTATTTGTAAGCTATAAATGCGAGCTTCATAGCCCGATAAATTAAATGCTTATCGGTAAAACTGGTTCCATTAGGCCCAGAGAGAGAGAGAGAGACAAATAAAAAGAAAGAGAGACGAAAAGTTCGCTAGTCGAATGTGGTAATATTGGCCAGAAATTTATTGTCAATTTGCTTTATGCAAAGCAGAGCAACAAAAAACGCGAGTTTAATTGAAATGTAAACAGAGTTTGCCGCACGAACCCATCGGAAATGCCTGAGAACAGTACACACACACATGTGTACATGTGTACAAAATGTCAACTAAAATGTTAATGAACTTAAAAGAACTCTGTGCAACTCTGGGGCTAATTAGAATTTTGTCAAAAGGTGCAAAAGATCTTTTCTTTTGTCGGTGTTGTCTTTTTTCTTTTGGTTTGTTTGCTGTTTGGAGTTTTTAGCCTCGACTCATTTATCTTAAGCTTAAGGCCCAACTGGAGACAATTGCGAGGCGTTGACAGGCGCAAATGGCTTTGTCATATTGAAGTTGTCCTCTGCATCACCTCCTTCTACACAGGCCCTGCCGTACAAGTTTAGACAAGCGACAGGTTGCGACTTGGTGTCGCCGACGCCGACGCCGACGCCATCGCCCGTCTATAAAATGTCAACCGCTTGCACACACACGCACAACACACATATACAAATACAAATTGGCAGGCGCTGAGATTGTAAAATATTTTCATCGTCATCGCCTCGCTCGCACGCTCGAAGCGAAGTTAAAGTGCAAGTAATAATTCACGTATTTCAAAAACTTTTCAATGCTCAGCGAACATTTGTTTCATGTCTCACTGTCTTTGTGTCTATCCAACTGTCGCGTTTCTCGTTTCTCCTGTGGCTGTTGTCGCATTCAATGTCTAGCGACAGTTTAATAATGAATGTTTTGTATAAATTATGCTTGGGCTCTTTAACAAATTCACACAGCTGCTTGCTTAATGTGATTAAATGTTGTGCAAAGTGCATTTTGGGGAATGCCTCAAATAGTTTATCAATTTGCTTTTTGGGGCTTGTTCGCAAATCAAGCATACGCCACCACACACACTTGAATACAGCACACAAGTTTGAAAACGTAAGGTAATGTAAACATGATCAGATTTACAAAACTGTTAAAAGCAAACGCTAGCAGCGAAGTCAGCAGCGACGCCAGCAGAACTGTCGCAATAAGCGCAAGGTCGTTTAGCTGCTGCTTTTGCTTCTGTATATTGTTGCTGTTGTCGTCCGTTTGCCACCTGTAACATATTGTAGCAAATTAAGCTGCAGCCTCTTCAAAGTAGCCGTCGCTTATTACCTATTAGTTTTCTATGGGTGTGTCCCAAAGTAATTTTAATTTTTCAGGTGTTGGCGTTATTATTGGCTGTTGTATTGTTGTTGTTGTTGTAGTTGTTGCTGTCGCTGACTGCACAATTTTCATAATCTTTTATTGAATATTTTTACGAGCTGCAGCCGGCAGCCGTAACGAATTTACATTTCGATTTATCCCCACAACAATATGTGAATAAAAACATTAAATAAATGGTCATTGAGCGAAGTGTTTGTACTTAACAATAGCAATAACTGGCAGTTAACTGATAAATTCAAGTTTGTTTGATTTAAAGCTACACAATTTTGTTAAATGCAACATTGAAACGATACAATCAAACATCTTTGACAGTAAACACGAACGTTTATGGGGGAGTACGAAATGTCAAGATCTCCTAAAGCTTAAAGCAATCGTTTAAATATCTTTTAAGGTTACAAAACATTACGTTAGGAGCTGGATAATAGTTACAGAGTACATTAATTAAGCATTTATATTTTGTAGAGTAGTAAATTATGACGTGAATTGCTAGTTACAATACTTGAAAATACAGATATGCGAAAAAAACTTAAAAACAAATCGGTAGAAATATTCATATTTGAATTTGTGGAGAAAATAATATCCAGCTCATAACATACACATCATATTTGCTTCCCATTCAAGAATGCATTTTTTTAATTTATGATCATCCTAATTTTTGATGAACATTTTAATTTTGTCTTATCAACAACAGCAACAGCAATAACAACAATAATTTTGAGATCTGTCTGGGAACCAAGCGCATTAAGCACAGTGAAGCCGCTTTGTTGGCTGCAGCAGCTTTAAACTAACAGCAGAAATATTGGACGGACAGTCGGAGTGGACGAGTCATAACACTTGACAAGAGACGACGCCAGGCAAAAAATCAACAACAACAACAACTTGTACAATGCAGCAGCAACAGAAACAACAAGCCGAGAGACGCAACAGCAACAGCAACAACAACAACGAAAACGAAAACGTAAACGAATCCCAATCAAAACACGATCTTGGCGCTTGGCGCACTCAGCATTGACCTTATGACTTCTAAAATCGGTAAAAACATCTTAACAGCTCCATGTGGCAGTTGTCGATTTTTGTTGTTGCTGTTGTTGTTGTAGTTGTTGCTGCTGCCTTACGTTGTTCATTTTCTGATATGTTTCCAATATGTGCTAAAAATACAAAATAAAGCCAAGTCGAGAGATGTCGCGTACTTGAAATTGGGATACATTTTATTGCCTTTATAATTCATGTTGCGATGGCGATTGAGATTGCCATACTCAATGCTATACTTTAATTCAATGCAAACCAATGCGACGCGACTCATTCATGCAACCAGTAGAAGACAACTCTTGTCCCTGTTCCTGGCCGCTTACTGGCACTTGAGCTGATCAAGTTAACAACAACAAAAGCAGCATTTTGTTTTGTTTTTCTGAGGATAATTCGGCCACATGACAGATTGAAGTGCACGGATAGAAGGTCAAGTTGCTTGCAAGTTGAGCAATTTGGGGCGGGGCATAGGACGCCCCCAATTTATACCTTAATTAACAGCCTTAACACAGCTGGTCAGGCAAACAATTCAGTTACTAGATGGATTGCATCGTAGGCGTCTTCGACAGCTGCCAAACTGCCAAAAATCAACAGCAATCTCAATAATCAGCGAAACAGCAAAAAAAAAACCAACAACAGCCACAAGCTAAATAAATAATTTTCAAATGTTTTATTGTTGTGTAAGCTTGTTGCGGTTAACAAAGAACATTTGACTACAAAAATTATACAGCAGAAAAAATAAATAAAACGCAACCCACGGACCCTAACTAGTAACAGCGAAGAAGAAATACATTTAAAAATAAATGAGAAGAAAAAAATATAAAAATAAAAATAAAATGCGTAGGTTTTGCATTTAAGATGACGATGACTTTGTCGTCTGCTCAAACTGACCACAAAACCAACTAACAAAAGCTAGTCACCAACTCAAACTTCACATGCAAAACACAAGCTATAAACATATCGTAAATAAATACACATGTACTAACAAACTTAGTTATGGGTATTTTCTTTGGCTAATACTTTAGTGGAGAGCGCGTGTTAGGATCGTGAGTAGAAACTTTCAAATTGCAAATCTATTAAAGAGCTAAGAAATTTAGGAAACTATTTTCAAACTGAGAAATATTACTTAGCAACTGAGTCGGATACCTGTGTACCAATACCAAATAAATATTGAAAGAGAATATATTTACAAAATCAAACCATAACATGTGAAAACTAGCTTTTCCTAAGGGAACCAAATTCTTTAGTTATGCATTTTTCTTTCTAACCTTTACTAAATATTCTATGTTATTATAATAAAAGAAGAATAATAGAATAAAAAAATAAATGCCAAATATGTATCACTTGAGCTTTTTTATAATTTTGTCAATTAGAACAAACATCAATAAAGACTGATTAAACTTATCATCATAGATCATATTTAAGAAGTGTTTTACCATATCACAAAATTAAGAAAATTTACTCCACTCAAAACATGCTTTCATCACATTGTCATCTCTGACATGGACCCACTCACATTTATGCGCATTTAATTAGAAACGTTTTAAAGGTTGTCCCTTCTATCCAGCACGACGAGTTCTTCATTAGGCTTCATTCAGAACGCCGCGTGGCGCTTGTTGACATTTGACAGAAGTGAGGGTAGGCAACAACTCCCTTGATGAAAATTTATGAATGAATGTTCACATAGTACTACTAGATGAGTTACACACATTTGGGCTAAATAGACGCATTGAAGCATGACAATGCTCATATGCATTTGGAAACTTTGTTAAATGTGTGAAAAGCAACCTTACTGAATCATGTTTTATTTATTTAGCTTTTTTTACATTTTCGAGGGTATTGTTTAAAGGGGATTTTTGTATTCTTCGCAATCGTCAAGCAAGTGTGAAAAGAAAAGTGGAACAGCTTCGTTAAAAAAAGCCAATAAAAGATGAGGCGCTACGCAATACCCAATTTTCACGCACCGTTTACAGACAACGATGGAAAAGCGAAAGTTATATTGGTTATGTTTACAAAAAGCAAAGAAACAAGACAAATATGTTATAAAGATCTATCTAGCTTATATCTAGACATATGTAAATTGAGCACAATCGTTACAGCTGGTTTTAACTTGGCTTGGAGAGTTGTTTGGAATTCTTGTAAAGTGCATAAATATGTTTGGCTCTTATGACAGCTAACAAGCGAACAAATTGCAAACACCAAACATTCACACACACACACCTGGCCTAATGAAATATATCGAGTGCCAAAAACTTTGCGGTATGCGCAAAAACAAAAAATAGTATCGAAACGATTTTCAGGGCCGTCTGCGCACAATGAACGCTAATTATGCTCCGTTCGGCTCGGTTCAGTTCAGTTTGACTCGGTTGTGATCAAAACAAATAGAAGTTCAATGCACCGTCAGTTAAGAGCATAACTAACCCACGCAATGCAGCATTTCAAATCCCTTGTTGACCTTAACTTTGAATTGTCAAAACACAAAAGTTCAAACTAGCCAGCACTAAAGCGCCCCCGCCTTAACCCTCTCCCTCTCTCCCACTCTCTCTCTCTCTCTCTCTCTCTCTCTCTCTCTGTGTCTATCGAAAAGAGTATGATAAATTATGATTCATATAATATTGTTATTATTTTGTATTTAATTGTATTTTATTACTGTATCTGAATGGCAGCTTCAGCTGCAGCTCCATAGATGCCGCCACCGATTGCTGACATTGACTTGTGGTTTTCAGTTGCCGTTTTGCCGCGTTGCCGCATTTCGTGTTATTTGAATACTGTGTGTGTGTGGGCTTCGCAAATTGTTTTCCTCACTTCATTCAGTCAAACCGATCAGGTCTCCATGGTTCTCTGCATCTCTGTTTCTGATTAGTCAGCTTAGTTTTTTGGGCGCTGTTGCTGCTGCTACTTGGTGGGTGCGATTCTTGTCACAGTTTCATTTTCTATTATTTTTTACGTGGTACTCACGCTCAAGTATTTGTCCTTCAGATACATTTGTATCTATGTTTTGTAGCTTAAGGGGCTGTGGCGCATCCAAAGTTGTACTTCCGCATGCGCCATTCATCATAGATACATCATATGTACATACATCTTGTGACTATATTTAGCAGGTAGATTAGACAAGTTTATCGCTATGAGTGCGCCTACGTGGCAAAGGATGAATCATGCTTGCAGTTTAGAAGCTTAGAAGCCACGTTAAGTGTCGAACTTTTCTTGGCATTGAAATATAAACCGTAGTTTAATTATGCTCAAAGCACAACCAACTAGCTAACAACTAAATAAGTAATAAGTAACTCGGAAACAAGCTGCCTTTTATGTAAGTTCAACATTTTGCAGATCTCTCAGACAGCTGCACTTGTTGCTTGTTTTGTTGTTTATTATTTGTTGCTGTTGGCTTAAACAAAGCACAAACAAATGCATAAATTAAATGTGTATAACAACAACAAACAAAAATAAATAAAATAGTAAGATATCAAATGACAAGCGTGAAAATTGCAAACCAAATGGCACCGAGTCAGAGATTAAAGGCCAGCCAGCGAGTGCAGGCTTTTTAGCCAAAAGGTCTTAAGTGTGTTGCTGGGAGTGTGCTACTTTTACCTTTTGGCCTGGCTTAACAATGGGCTTACGTAATGGCACTAACTAACACAAAAAGTGCGAGTGAACTGCTCGAACTTGAACTACATGACTGCTGCACATTGAAAATTAGCTGCGCAGATTGCTCCCATTTCAGGCATTGGCAGCGCCACGTGACAGGCGAATTAGTTGGCCAATGTGCAATTGTTTTTGTTGGCTTTTTGGGGCACACACACACACACACAAACACACACATAGTGTGAAATGGGAGACAAAGACGAGGACAGATCAGCGATCTCCAGGCAGCCGAATCGCCCACAGCGCCGTTCTCTTTGTCTCTCTTAATACTATAAAGTACTATATACGATATGTATGTAAGTTTTTATATTTAGCTTCATCGAGGGCATTACAAGTTGATCATGCAATTTGCAACTAATGAAGAAAAAAAAAAAACTAAGACCAAAATGAATATGTATAGCTTTAGCTGTTATTATCTTTTCTTTGCGTTTCATTTGTTAATTAAGCTAAGTTGATTTACTAATGAAGTTGTAGAAATGTAAAAATATTGTAGAATATTATCAACTTAGTCTCAAGTAAGATTTGCACATTAAATGGCTTTCAAATTTTGAACAGTTTCACTTAAATGCATCTATTATGAGTTTAGTTTATTTTGTAATTACTTAAAAAAAAATTGCAATAATTATTTTCAATACAAATGTCAAAAGGTCAAAGTATGTCATTTCCGGTAGGGTATTTAAACAGGTAAAAAAAATATTAAGATTAAAACGAAAAAAAAATAAAAATAAAATCAAACTTAGAGACATGAATATATTTTTTGATAACAGCAAATGTTTAATAAAAATATAAAAATAGTGTATAAAACACTACAAAAATAAAACTTTACAATTTTTCTAAGACTTCTAGCAATTTAAGTCTCTTATTCCTGAGGCATTAATATATTACCATATTTATTTATGTCTTTAAATTTAATATAAACGGCTAAATCCGTTAAGCGCTTTAAAACATACAAAAATCTCTAAGAACTATAATGTTTTTCTTTTAAGCATATTTCTTTTATACATTAATGCTTTTTTAATGTATGTTGCATTAATTTTCCAGAGCATTAAAGTTTCGGTGATGCAGACATGTAATGAACTTGAAAGCCAACATGTAACCTAATATTATTTTTTTTAAGCCTTGTTGTTGTTGATGTTTTCATTGTCTTGCTAACGTTTTGCTTGAGCTTTGGTTTGCGTTTTGCGCTAACTAACTAACTAACAATTTATGTGTGCGTGTGTGTGTGTGTTTGTGTGTGTTTTCTTGGCATATGACGATTGTCTTACAATTAAGATTTGATTGTGAGATTTCCTGGGCCACATGGCGTATGCGCACTGTACGCATGCGAATCGTTTTCAATTTGTTAGCTAAAGCTGTTGTTGGTAAGTGTTGATGCTTTGGCACTTGCAGCATAAGCAGGCAATAATTTGTTTAATTAGGCGTAAGCGACGCCAGCTGCGCAGCTGCCGCATCTAATGGAGCGTGGCTGAATTTAATAGCTTTGGCGGGTTTGTTTTTTGCGTTAACCTTAACACGAGCAGTGACTTTTGCAGCGTGTGGCAAGTGAATCGCAATTCTTTGGCGTGTGTGTGTGTGTGTGTGTGTGTGTGTGCCACACCCAACAATCGTTGGATCGAACGATCGATCAATCGGTCAGACTGCCATATAGAATTCTGTGCAACCAAAATGCCATAAAACGTGCCGCGCATAAGTCAGCCATAGGGGCCAGGCTTAAGAGACTTGCCAATCGTTCGTTTGGGACAAAACAGCAAAAGCTGCTGCTGCTGCTGCTGTTGCTGCTGCAAAAAAAAGATTCCAGTGTTCGTCGTTGGCTACTCAACATTTGATTGCACATCATTGATTGTCCAAGCAAATTCGATGTTGGCTGCCTTTTGCCATTCACGACGATAATTCAATTAATTGCGAAAATGTCCTAGAGACAAATTCGTATTCATATCGTCGCAACAGCAACAAACAGCGACTGCAACAACAAAGTGTAGACAAACGATCAAATCGTGTCTACGATCGTGTAACTTTTCATTAAATTTCATTAAATTCTTTTATGCGATAGCAAAGCCATAACACCAAAAGGAATACCAAAACCAACGCCATCAACTAAGCTACAAAACTGGCAACAATTTAAAAACATTTGCAACAATAAATCGCCGCTGATCTTCATTACCTCCTTCAAATTAAACTAGTTTGTGCTCCAGCTTTCAGCTTCAATGCTGCATTTTTATGACTTTGATTTATTTGTGTAAATTATTTTCGTTGCTGTTGTTACATGGAAACAAAATTTAGATGCTCGAGGAAGTGTTTGCATGAGACGAGAGCTCAACGATAAACGATCAACGATCTATTTGGGATTGGGGGGATTGAGTTTTATTATTATTTTTATTTTTTTTGTGCGATTGTGATTTCTTGCTCACTGTTCGTCAAAGTTATTAGCTGTCTACAATTGTCAGCGCAGCGTCGTTGTTGCCAGTTGCTGTTGATTCCCAATACTTCAATTCCCATTTCGATTCCCATTCCCAGACTTATGAACAACTACCATATTACATAAGCGTGAGTGATCTTTTCCTCTCCATCTCAATCTCTAACTGTTCAACTGTTCAACTGTCCAACTGTCCAACTGTCTGGGCTGTCGATCAGCTGTGCATAATTTGAATTTGATGAAGCACATACGATGGCCGATAGATAGATGGGCCTGTTGATAGGCGCCGTTAACTGACTTACCCTACGGCTACTAGCAACTCCCACTACCGCTCTTTATACTCCTCCTCCACCTATTTGCTGTAGCCATTGCACGGCCGCTTAGCGTGTTTAATTACAATTGGGGGGATTTGGGAATCGGATTGAGCACGGATATCCGCGTACGTGTTGCGCATAGGCAACCAATTGCTGAAGCACCAAACACACTCAACTCAGACTCAATCAACCGTCAGCTACAGCTGTCGCACAACCGACTGTGTTTAGATGGCTTGACCCGTAAATGTGCAGTTAAAATAGAGAACGAGTAAGACTCGAATGAATTTGAATTCGTCTTTAAAAATAGTGTCGTCAAAGATATGGAATCGTTTGTCTATAAGTTTGCAATAATGTTAATTGTGTATAGAATACTTAATATTATTGAAATTTATTAAATGCGGCTTTGAAACTGCAAGTAAAAAGCAAAAACAATTTTCCTATGTTTCAGTTAACTGAAATTATTATTGCTTAATTTCAATCAAAAGACTTCACACAACAAATGAAATTTTGTTCTGAGAATAGTATTAAAGCCATTCTCCCGTTTAGGTATTAAAATTTATCATCCGAACTAAGCTCACATTTGTATACAAAAATGTTGTTTATAATGATTAATTTGTATGATTCAACGATTAAATAAAGCATGACATTAAAACAATGTAAAGCAATTTGAATTGTTTTTGTTCATTAACAGTCCCGCGCATCAATTAACAAATTGACATCATTTGATTAAGCTTTACCAATTGTTTAACAGATTCTAATACGCACATTGTCTTTATTCGTATATATATTTCACACCTATCGTGTTAACAATCAATTAAACGGAGCTAAGCTGTTGTTGTTGCTGCAAAATAACGACTTACACGAATTTGGCCTTCAATTTTGAGTTAATGGTTTGAAGACCCTTTTTGCCTTATGCACAACACCCGCATTCTCCATTGTCTTTAATGAAAACAAATGAATTTATGCGAAGTGGTTGTCGCTTTTCTTGTTTTGTGTTCAGAGCCCCCAGACATATATATACATATACATATCTCCGGCACGCACGATCACCTCTCTCAAAACGGCATTGGCTTTGCCAACTTTAGCTTTGTTTCTCACTTTTACGATTTATGGGGAAGCCACAAACACTTCCAACACAATAACAACACAGTTTACGCACTTTTAAACATCACTTTGAATTATTGTTATACGAATAAATAATTGTGGTGTTTGGTATTGTTGCAGCGGCCAGCAATATTGTAACTGTTCTCGTTCCTTTAACGGAACTAAAAACTATAACTACAACGCAGGGGGAACGTTTTTGGATGGTTCACATGATCGATGACAATTATAATGAGGCATTTTGGGGAGTTTTGTTTGGTTGCTTTTTTTGTTTTGATTGAAGCGTCAGCAAAGCGTCGGCAATCTTAATCCATCAGAACGTTAAAGAGCTTTTAGGGCGTGGGGTATCCAAAGTTCAAATGGGCGACGAACCTTGGACCTATGGGCTGTTTGAATACAATTCTTGGCTGCGTGAACGAACACGGAATATAATTTTGTGCAGTGTAGCTGCGATACAGATACAAATGGCACTTGGTGCCGCACACGCAGCTGCGGAAACGAACATAAAATAAAACAATGTAGGTGAAACAAGTTCGCCGTATTTAAGTGCCCCGGCCAGTATAGATGCAAATCAATAGACGATTTTTATTATTTTTTTTTTTTGGCTCTAACAGAATTCTCGTGACAGACAGAGTCGAAGACAGAGCTATAGCCAAAACCAAAACCAAAAAACCGCAACCGCAAATCAGACAAACAAGCCCAAACCCAAAGGCGCCGACGCCATAAAATGAGGAAAAAAAAAACCTAAGACACTTGAGCACAGCAGCCAAAACACTCAAAGAGAGCGATCGCATCGAACGAATGAATCAAAACAAATTGAATCGGATTGGCTTGGATTGGTTTTAGTCTTGGATTGTAGTGTAAACAAGTTGCTCGAACTAAATGCCGGCAGCGATTAGCTAAGAATTTCCTGCTACTCGTAAATTCTCAACAATTTTAATAATGCGCCAAAAATGCAAGCGTGAAGATTATAACGACATCATCGAGTCTTCCAAGAAGCGGTCTCTTCATGTCTTTTTGAGAAATCGCGACCTTGAGCAAAAGTTTCAAAATCACACATGTATGTATTTCCCTCGCCTTCGCGATCTCTTCAGCGAAATCAAAGCAAATAAACATTAATACACCAATAAACTTCCACAGTTTGGCAATAAGGAATGAGCAGAATTAGCTATGCGTGGCACAGCGAAGTTTGCTTGTTAGTTTTTTATTCTTTGGGTGCTTTTCACAAATTTATCATTTCGCACATAACATAACTTTAGCCAATGCACATCAATGATTTGTAATTTAACGAGCCAACTTTGTCTGCTTGAACGTGAATTGTTTAAATTGACTTCTTAAAACTTTATCTTGACGAATCTCAAATCTCTCTCTTAAGTTGATTGTTGCGCAAACATACTAACTAGATAAAAAGGCTAACAACACATTAATTGATTTAGTGTTCATCAATGTTAACGGTTGTATTTTAATTTACATTATTTCAACTTGATGTTGCTGTTAGTTGAAACTTTTATTCTAATGAAGACAACTTGTAAAATGTATAAAAACAACACAAACAGATGCTTAAATTGTTTTTTGTTGACTTTAGTAAGTTTAAAACACATTTGAGAGACGTCATTGAATAAAGTTGTTTGTGAAGAAGATCAAAAAGATATTGGATTTCTTTAATGATGCTTTAAAGCGGTTATAAGAAACTCTTCTAAATGTTATTTTAACGATGTGTTTAAGAACAATAAAAAAAATAAGAAACAAACAAGTAAAAAGGCTCTAGTCGAGAAATCCCGACTAGACGATACTCTGAACCCTATACTTTACGTGTAGAGTCAGTGCTTGCAAGTATGTGTGTTTGTATGCACGCACATACTGCATACACAACTTCAATGTTCGATATCTCCGGTGTTTCTTAACCGATTTTAATAAAAAACTTCACCGAGTGTCATTATTTTGTTTAATAATTCAAATGCCATCTCAATTCAAAATTCAATATTTTGTTTTTATCGATCCCATGTGTATATCAAAAACGGGAAGAGTTATCGAAAATTGAAAAAAAAACTTTTACTGCCTAGGGATTAGGCGTGCTTAAATTCAAAATCTGGAGTCTCTAGCTCTTATATTCTCTGAGATCGACGAGTTCATACATACAGACGGACAGACTGACATGGCTATATCGACTCGGCTGCTGATGCCGATCTAGAATATATATACTTTATGGGTTCGGAGATGCTTTCTTTTGCCCGTTACATACTTTTGCACAAAACCATTATACCCTTTTTTCCCATTTTTAATGGGATCAGGGTATAAAAAAAATGCAAATCTGTGTGCGGTGTATTGAAAAATTATGCTAAACTAGCAAAGGCAAGCAAATTAGGCGAGCGCATAAGACAAATTTCACCTGTGGACAAGGCGGGCCAAGGCAATCAACGCGGAACGGGCTTCATGGCTAAATATGGCCAGAGCTGTCCTCAATATTGACAATGCTAGCTAGCCTAGAAAGTTGGCAGTAAAAAAAAAAAAAAAATAGAATTGAGAAAAACAATCAAATAAGCAAACCACATTTGGCGGAAGTACAAAAAAAAAATAAATGTGTGTGTGTTTAGTTATTGGTCAGTTATTGGCAAGCAGCTAGGTAAACAGTTAAGTATATGTTAGCCATATGTCGGCTTCATACAAAGCCAACAAGACTAAGTCAATAATTAGCCAATATTCGAGAAAGAAAAAAAAAGATGAACGAAGCGTGAAAAGCGCTTCCTATTATTAGTTGAATTTGTTTTGGGCGCGCAATTTAATTTATATAACATTAATCGTTTCTAAATGATAAATTAATATGGGAAACAAATTGTATGGGCGGTCTCTCGAGATCGCTCGCGATTGCTCAAAGCTAGCTGCTCTTCTCAAGCGTTACTGAAAGGCGTAAAATCATCATCAGCCAAACGGCAAAAGCGGCAAAGCGCCAAGTGGCCGACAAGTTGCCAAAATTGGCAAGGCTTAAATGGACAACATGACAACAACAATAACAACTTATAAGCTGCTGACGTCTAGGTTTTTTTGTTTTGTTTGGTTATTTCCTAGCTCGCCTCTGTTCAAGTAATTCATGTTTTTAGCTCGATGTTTGCCTGTGTGATGTGGGCGTTCTTTTGAGCAATGGGTCAGCATTTGAATTACGCATACGACGCATTGTCCGATTAGAATCTATTGAACCTCTTATGCTTAAAAAGGCAAAAGCCAGCTTACAATCTATTTATGATTTTTTCATTTGCATAGCCAAACATACAGGAACTCTTCTTAACTTATTATTGCCTCGTCATCTTTTGCTTCATTTCCGACTTTGTGTCAAGTGTGTTGCAAAGTGAAGTTAATTTGCTTGCTCTTACTTTTATTGTTATTTACGGGTTCTCTCTCTCTCTACTCTACACCTTACTTGTTACTTGCTTTAAACGCACGCAGCACACATTTAAATTAGCAGATTTATGGCTATTTGATGGGGGCACCCAACTTCTTCTTCCTCTGTTGCTACTGCTCCAAAAACAAAACAAAAAAATTGTTATGTGTTTTCACGTATGCAACAATGACAATCTGAAACAAATTCTTACAGCTGCCGTTTCAGTGCCAAACTCTTTTATTGTGATGTTGTTTTTGTGCTGCGTACTTTATTATTAAATAATTTTTGAACGTGGGCAACAGAAACAACAGCAACAAGTACTACTTACATACAACACCCACAGCATTTCAAGTCAAGTTGCTTGGATTTGATGTTGTTCTTGTTGTATTTATAATGTTCTCTTATGTTCTTATTTGTTGTTATTGTGCCGTGTGCCTGGCCGCATTTGTTATTACTGTTTGTGGTTTGTTTTGTGGCTGTGCTTTTGATTGTTGCTGTTTTTATACGCGACTAATTCTAGCAATTTGAACATTTCAACATAAACCTCGCAGTCGCAGTCGCAGTTGGCGCTTACTTCTCTAATTGCATACAGCACATATACAAATTACTCATACGCCGCGCGTATACGTATGCGCTCGCATAATTATCGCTTATTGCCACATCAAATCATTGCGGCTTGCGTGGGTTGTTGGCAAAAATTAATCACACACACCAACACCAACAACAGCAACAACTTAAAATCAAGCTAACATTTCAGTTGCCAACAGCAAGCGCATCCTCCATCTCATCAACAGCAGCTGAATAACAATTATATACTTATAAACATATACTTAAAACACTCTTGCATTTGCCATTTTTATTATTTGTTGTCTAACAAATATTACTCTACCTCATACTTGCTCTACGTCTATATGTGTGTGTGTGTGTGTTTGTGTACGCCCTGCCCCTGCAAATGAATTGCTTTTATACGCTCATTTGCATATTAAATAAGCAAACTGGCAGAGAAGCAGAAGTACTAGAAGCAGAGGCTGTGACTGTAGCAATGCATTTGTGTTATTTGCTGTTGTTGTTGTTGTTATTGTTGTGTGGTTAGTTTCTAAGCGGCAGCAACAGTTGTAGGTTGGACAGCAGCGTATTACGCGAACCAGTACTATTATTGTTGTTTTTTATGTTTTGGTTTTTTTTTTTCACGTCGCATACTCGATTTGGTTTGTTGACGTATAACAAAGAAAAACGCGCCAAGTGGCAGCACTACTAAAAGTGGGCAACCCAAAGGGCATATTATTCGCAAGTAGCAAGTGCAACAATATCGTATCTAGAATAGAATTTTGCAAAACTTGTACAGTGAAACATTGTAGAGTTGACAATTGATGCATTCATTGATCAGTTTAACAGCTTAAGCTATTAATCAATTATTGTTAATAAGTTACTTATAGCTTGTGTTAGTCTCGATTAAATTCATTTCGAAAATGTTTATGAAACGGTTACTTAACAAGAGAGAAAACTTTTTTCAAAACTGATGATTTAACCAATCCCAATCCACATATCAGAGAAAATATATCTGATAATATATATACACTGTTCTACAATGAAATATCCCTTCAGTTAATATTACTACTGAAATTGAGATTTTGCATAATAGTTTTATTATTCAAATTAAGCTTGTGCTAAACTGGATCTTTTCCCCTTGTTTTTCCGCTTAAATGCTTTAAACTATTTCTTAAATTTCAAGCAATATTAACTGGAGTTTTAGGTGGAAATACAAAACGAAATTTTAATTTATCTACACTTTGTTTTCTTTAAACCAATATAGTTAAACTTGTTCAAAGAGAAAGATTGCTCTTACACAAGTAAATAATAAATACTTAATTACATACAGTTGTGAATAAAAAAATTGCATTACTAAGAAATCTATTGGCTTGAATTAGTCAACATTTTACCGAATTAGTCAGCGAAATCTGACAATCGCAAAGTTAGAAAACAACAAAAATTTTCTGGGCAAACAACGTAAAAGTTCTTAGCCCGATTGAGCTGAGCGTTGTAAGCGTCACTACTGTTGGTTTGTTATAGTTGGCCAGGCCTTGTAGAGAGTAGATAGCTCTTAGATAACAATTAGCAAATAAATTTATGCGCCCAAACAACACACACACACACATATATATATATATGCAAATCTCACTCAATATTTATTTTATTCAAGCAACAAGTATTTATCGAAGCCAACGAATGAAAAAAGGCTTTGGTGACTATTTCTACTGTCTTTTGGCGAAACAAGTAGTTGAATTTCCTTTTTCAAAAACTAAGATATTGACAGACAGAGAGTTAAACTTGTGCAACTATCTTTGTATGTGTGTGTGTGTGTGACATTAAACCACACACAAACAAGTGCGCCATATTTGGCAATTGACTTTGCAGCCAACTGAGCCAAGTAACAAAAAAACAACAAAAAACAAATATCTATTTAAGTGTGCTCGCATTTGTGTTCAGTATTTGCTATACACATACGTACCTAAGTATCTGTATGTATGTGCGTCTTTTTTAACTGTATACGCTACCCACTTGCGATGGCCAGCGGCTTGATAAATAATTTTAGTTTTATAAACACAAATTGACACTTCCAAAGATGTTTGCCGAAGAATCGAAAAAAAACAAAAAAAAGTTTAAGAAAAAATCTCGCGTAAGCATGAAATCAATTTGAATCAAGCCGCCCCCCTTTTGAGTTTTTCGTGTTGCCTCTTGAGGCAGTGCGAAAAGTATTTGTTGTCTGGATCTCTCCGGGAATATATCATAACCTTAAGCACCAGTTCTTCGTGGAATTGGCAAGGCAGGTAGCCGCCCCACTTATTGTTATTGTTATTGTTGCTGATTTGTATCGGCAAAGATCTAACACCAAATACCCAAATCACCCTCTAACACCGCTCGCGGGGCGATCGTATCGAAGAACGGCTCATAAGCGAATTTATGATCTTAAAGCAACGAAACGATCATGCAACCACAAACGTCTGGGGCAGGGGCAGGGGCAGGGGCAGGAGGCAATTCAAAACTATGTTTGCTAAACAGCTTGCGGCTGTCGCGTTAATTAATTGTTTGTCTTGCGATTACAGCAGAACAGTTGCGAAATATTTTTTTTTACTTAAGATTCTCCGCTAAACGTTGCTGACGGATTTTGTGTTCTAAATATACATTGTAAATATTTGAAATTGTAATCAAACGCTTAAGATCAGAGGTACTCTAAGATTCAGTTAAAAAAATTAATAATTTTTGTTTAAATTTTAAAGATATCTTATACTTTAAACCCATTGAGAATTGGGTAAAAAGTGTTTAATGGTTTTGTGCAAAAGTATGTAACAGGCATAAGGAAGCATCTCCGACCCCATAAAGTATATATATTCTTGATCAGCATCAACAGCCAAGTCGATATATCCTTGTCCTTCTGCATGTATGAACGCTTTGATCTCAGAAACTTTGAGAGCTAGAGATTTCAGGTTTGAGCATAAGCTTGCATAATCCTTAGGCAGTACGAGTTTGTTTCAAATTTTTGATAACTCTTACAGTTTCCGATATACACATGGAATGGATAAATAAAATCTTGTAATAAATTCTGTACAAAATTGAATTTGAAATCGATTGAAAAACACCGAAGATATGGAACATTGGGTTTTCTAACAAGTTTTCTTGACAAGGGCTTTCTAACTTGTTTTAAATTATATTCCTTAAAGTTACTAAACTATCAAAAGATACTATTAATTGATACATAGAGAATAGAAAACAAGCGAGAAATCCCGACTAGACGATACCCTAAACCCTATACTTTACGCGTACAGTCAGTGCTTGCAAGTATGTGTGTGTGAGTGCATGGCACATACTGCATACTGCATACTCAACTTCAATGTTCCATTTCTCCGCTGTTTCTCAACCGAAATCAATAAAAATTTTCACAGGTTGTCATTATTTCAAAGTTTTCCAAATTCATGATTTTGTTGTTATTTATCCCATGTGTATATCGGAAACGGGATGAGTTATCGAAAATCGAAACTTGTACTGCCTAAGGAATAGGCGAGCTTAACTTCCAAATCTGAAGTCTCTAGCTCTTTTAGTCTCTGAGATCGACGCGTTTATACATACGGACAGACGGACAGACATGGCTATATCGACTCGGCTGTTGATGCTGATCAATAACATATATACTTTATGGGGTCGGAGATGCTTCCTTCTGCCTGTTACATACCTTTGCAGAAAACCATTATACCCCTTTTACCCATTTTGAATGGGTTCAGGGTATAATTAAAAAAAAGTTTGTAAACGCACTAACAGAAATCAAACTGAAAAAACAAAATCAAAAACTTTTTGATAAGAAAACTATTTTTTTTTTTTTTTCTATGTGCCATATATTTTATAATAATAATAGTTTTCGTTTTCAACACAAACCAATTCAGTTAAAAAATGTTAAGCTCATAATGAGCTGCACTCTTTGCAGAGGTGTGAAAGAGGGGGGGGAGAGATATATTTTCTTATCAGAATTATTACTCCGCATAATTGATCTAGTTTTGTTGTGGCAGTGAGTAAAGCGGCGGCAAAAGCGCCGATCAACTAATAAATATTATTACAAGTGTCGGCTAATGCAAACAGATGCTAATAAGAAGGCAAACACTTAAATAGTAGTTTATTGCGTGCCAGCTAGCTAATAAAAATATTATTGAATTTTGAGCATGAGCAACTTACCACACAAAAAAAAAAAACTGGCAGCCCAACACCTGTTGCACTTGTTGTTTGTGTTTCATTTGCTGCTGCCGCTGCTCCAATTTGTGAATGAGTTTTATTGCATTTATCGATAGCACTTTGTTTGGCTGACGTCAAAGTTATCGTTTCTCGTTTCTAGTTGTTGCATTAGCTGCTGCTGATTCTGTTGTTGTTTCTCTTTAGTTGTTGTTGTTTTAATTAGCAACACACAAGCACATTAACTAATACACACACACGGACACGCAGACGGAGAAGCAGACAGGCGCATGGCATAGGCGCCCACGCAACGTGCCAAAAGAAAACGCGTTTATTGAAAATGCAATTGCGACAAACGACGACGACAGCAGCCGCGCAAAAGAACTTTGGTAATATGTATGTATGTATGTATGAATGTAGCTGCGCGAGCGACTCAGCAGCTTCCAAGAGTAATAAAGACAAACAAAATACCGAACAAAAACGCAACGCAACGAAATGCATATGCAAATTTAAAATTTTTCTAATTCCGACTTCACAACACGGCGAAGTAACCGATTTGCTGGACCGCTCGCCACCAACTGAAATAATATGAAATTCAAATTCGGCCGCTCAGTTTGTCTTCTTCTTTCTGTTTCCCGATTTCTGTGTGCTGCACGTGCGCACCACGACTGCTCGCCTCGAATGTCTTAACACGACTAAACTTAAGAGCAACAAATCGTTTAACCGCTTGCTTCTCATGATCGTGAAGAGTGCGAGAGTATTGTTAGCTGCTCAATCAGCTGCTCAAACAACTATCTTTGCCTGGCCTGTGTACCGAATGAAGGCTTTGAGAGCTTCTTTGTACGAGTACTGTTTTATAAATAAATGAATGAAATATTCCTGCACCTTGTCTGATGGCCATTTCGCCTTAAAAAATCTTCTACTGTCGGCTTTTGAGCTTAAGCTGATTTGTATCTTAAGCGAAGTTAATATTAAGAAATAAATATAAAAAGTCATTAACATTAAGCCTATCTGTGTTTATTTAGATTCAAATATAAAACTGATGTTTTCAAATTACAACAGTTAGCTCAATACATACACATATTAAAATTTTTAAATTTCGATAAATCTATCGTCAGATTATTATTGTTATTATATTAAACACGCAGCCCTGGCACAAACAGATGTTTCAACAAATCATATGTGAATTAAGCGAAGCAGCCATCTCTTTCTACACGATAAACGCGAATGTGACAAATTGTAAATTTGTAAATTAAAACCAAGTGCAAGATGTTGGCTAAGCGAATGCAGCTATGGAGGGCGACCCATGCGGCGCTAACGATGAACGCGACGGCCAACAAGAGTGCTACACAGGTAAGAGACATCTAACACCGCCGGCAAATTGGAGCTAGGCCTGGCAGCTTATGACATAACCTGAAAAGAGCGGTTTGTTATGAATTAAATGGAAGCATATAAGTTAAAATGTATAACCTTTACAGATCTTCTCATTGCATTGCAACAGTAGTCGTGATATGCACCTTAGCAGAAGCAGTAGTTGGAGCACTCAGCAGAACTGCAGGCGAGTTGCCTTGACGCCGCCGTCCCTGCTCCCGCTATACGCCGCGGCGCCCGGAGCAGTAAGATTTGCAAGCTCAACCACAGAAGAAACCGTCAAGGAACTAATTAACCTACCCGCAATACCAGAAGCGCCGATACCACCTGCCATTGGAGACATTGCACCGGGCTCGGAAAGCCTATTAGATGCTGTAAATCTAGTAAATGCAAATGGTGAAGCAACATTTGCATCTATTGGCCTGGGCGGATGGTCTCCGGTGGGCATGGTACAGCAGTGTATGGAATTTCTGCACTGCACATGGGATATTCCCTGGTGGGGCACAATTGCCATTGGTACGCTCTGCGTGCGTACCATAATCTTTCCACTCGTGATTCTGGCGCAGCGCAACTCGGCCAAGATGAGCAACAATATGCCACAGATGCAAGTGCTACAGCTTAAAATGACGGAGGCTCGTCAATCCGGTAACGCCATTGAATCTGCACGCTATGCCCAAGAGATGATGCTATTTATGCGGGAGAAAGGAGTCAATCCTCTAAAGAACATGATTGTGCCGTTGGCTCAAGCCCCACTCTTTATCTCCTTCTTTATGGGCCTACGTCAAATGGCGAACGCACCGGTTGAATCGATGCGAGACGGTGGTCTTTTCTGGTTCACCGATTTAACCATGGCTGATCCTTTCTATCTGCTGCCCGTGATAACAAGCGCCACATTGTATCTGACCATTGAACTAGGCACGGATAGCGCACGTCTATCAGCCGCTAACATGAATACCATGAAGTATGTTCTCCGTGCCCTGCCCATCGTCATCTTTCCCTTCACCATGAACTTCCCCGCCGCCATCCTAACATATTGGGCATGCAGTAACTTTATCTCGCTGGGTCAGGTCGCGTTGTTGCGCATACCTTCTGTGCGGGATTACTTCAAGATTGACAAAATGCTGGTGCATGCGCCCAGCTCGCTGCCCGCCAAGAAAAAAGGATTCGTGGGCGGTATGAAGGATTGTAAGTTGAACAGTTAAAAAAATCATAAAACAATATCTAACTGTCTGACGTTATTGCAGCTTGGGAGAACATGAAGATATCCAAGGAGATCGAGGAACGACAGCGTTTGGATGAAATACGTTTTGCTAAGGCCGGCAAAGGACCGCTTGTGAAGACCTTTAAATACGATCCCACCAAGCCGCAAACTGCCAACACTTCAACAGAGAATCAAAATCCAACACAGATGATTGACAGTTCAAAGCCGACATCCAGGCATTAGTTGTGTCCAGTTTGTTAGAATATTAGAACTGTAGCCTTTACTTTCATGACCCAAAAAATGTTTGGGCGTATGTATATATGCTAAAATATAGTATATTTTCTATTAACAAAAAAAAAAACAATACACAATAGTGCCAGTTAACCCTTTCCCAAGATGCACTGATTAATGACCTCGGCCAGATGTTGGTTCTCCAGCGCAGCGGCAACGCGTTCCTTATCCGCTAACTGTTTGTTTACAGCCGACTCGGAGGCGTGTGTGCCGGGCGTAATCTCCACCGTGACCTTGAATCGGGGAGGCAGCGAACGCAGCAGCTTAACGCGTATGGAGAGTCCAATCAGCGTTGCCATGGAACAGTGGGGAATTGTGGGTGTAAAGTTAATGTGCACTGCGTTCTGCTTGTCGCTTATGGTTATTAGCTCCTCTTGTACCACATGCAGTTCCTCAAGCGACAGTGGATGCTCCGGATCATTGATGTTTCTTATGAGGTCTGCCAAGATGTAAATTATAAATCTACTCGGAATTTGTAGTTTTGTACTCACCAAAAATTTCTCGCTTGTCAAATGGATCGGCAATGCTTTCATCCTCATCGTTTGCGGTTAATTCACGCTCCTTGATCTTGCCATAAACGCTCGGATTTAAATTCTCAATTTCTGTGGGCATATTAGCTACTTTTTCCAGCCAATTTACTTTAATATTTGCTCTTAGTTCACACTTGATTCTATCAAACAGTGTGTACACACTTAATGGGCATAAAATAAACATATTTAGCCATAAAAAGTTTATTCTTAAGGCGTGTGTACACACTAGCACACTTTAAACGTTACTTAGTTTAAATTTATAATATTAGATTACTTCAATTAAATTTAAGTTTTTTGTGCAATTAATCAATATGAATGTAACGCGAATCTTAACGGGTACAGTTAGCATCAGAAATTTATCAATTCGCACTAATGTAAGCAAAACTATCATCTTACGTAAAAGCCTGTAATTATAAGCTTTCCATAATCATTTAATTATGTGCATTTCAATTAGTCTTCCTAGAATTTGCACCCGTTTCTAAAAATGAACGTTCATAGATAGCGCTTTACGTATTTTTCGCAACAATCTGCTAAATAGAGATGACTAACGTACCAGGTTCCCAAGATTCCAACACAGCACCGACAAATGTCAATAAAACAGCAAATATATTTATGTGCTCAGTATTTAAATATGAATATTCTGCTTCACCTGACCAAGTTCAACACAGACGCCTTGAGCCACTTTTCAAATTTGTATATAGTATCCATTGCGACTTGTATATGTCAAAAGATGTTGCGTTGCGGTGATTTTACAGCTTATAATTAGCTTCGCTCTATCGCTATTAACATCCCATCTATAAGGAAAGCAAACAACACACACATCTGTACAATAATATTGATATAGGAACTTGCCCGCTAGTTCAGTAATTAACATCAATTTACGAACTGGTTAACATCAACGTCAACAGCCAGCCCGTCTTAACCCTACATAAGATCGGGCATATATATTCCGATATAATGCGATGTCAACGCAGCAACTTCAACAGTTCGCAGCAAATTTTGTATCAGTACAGTTCGAATTAAAAAAAGTTAGCTGTAACAATGAGAAAATTTGTACGTCCTAAACAATATTGGATATTGGATCTTAATTAATAAAAGTTTAACTTCAATTTGTATCTATAAATATTTTCAGTTAATTTTTGTGGCATTGTGCGCTGTTTGCACTGCTGCTCCTGCACCGATTGAAGTTAAGGATGAAGTAACGGCTCGTCCCAGTCCCATTAATCCGGATGTTATCACCGATCCGAAGCCAGCTGATAAGGTTGTGCTGTTGGCCGAGGAGAAGCATCATCGCCAGAAGCGTGATGAAGCTGTTACTCCAGCTCCGGCCAAACCGCAGTATGCCGAGGCTCACGAGTTGCTGCATAATCCCGACAGCCATCATGAAGACAAGCCAGCCAGCGTCTTGGCACGTGAGTCATTGCAGCACGATCCAAAGAAACTAAAGCGCGAGTCACCTCCGAAACCAGTTGGAGTTGCTGCACATGAATCCTTGCAACATGATGGTCACGCACATGATCATGCCAATCCTGAGCCTGTCCAGGTTCACGATGAAGTGCAGCACGATCCAAAGAAACTAAAGCGCGAGTCACCTCCGAAACCAGTTGGAGTTGCTGCACATGAATCCTTGCAACATGATGGTCACGCACATGATCATGCCAATCCTGAGCCTGTCCAGGTTCACGATGAAGTGCAGCACGATCCAAAGAAACTAAAGCGCGAGTCACCTCCGAAACCAGTTGGAGTTGCTGCACATGAATCCTTGCAACATGATGGTCACGCACATGATCATGCCAATCCTGAGCCTGTCCAGGTTCACGATGAAGTGCAGCACGATCCAAAGAAACTAAAGCGCGAGTCACCTCCGAAACCAGTTGGAGTTGCTGCACATGAATCCTTGCAACATGATGGTCACGCACATGATCATGCCAATCCTGAGCCTGTCCAGGTTCACGATGAAGTGCAGCACGATCCAAAGAAACTGAAGCGCGAGTTAACCGAGAAACCAGCTGAAGTTGCTGCACATGAATCCTTGCAACATGATGGTCACGCACATGATCATGCCAATCCTGAGCCTGTCCAGGTTCACGATGAAGTGCAGCACGATGATAAGAAACTGAAGCGCGAGTTAACCGAGAAACCAGCTGAAGTTGCTGCACATGAATCCTTGCAACATGATGCCTATGCTCATGCCCCTGCCAGTGAACATGATCATGCCAAGTCCCAAGTCCAATCAGTTCCGGCTGACGAAGGACTCCACCACGAATTAGCTAAGCAAAAGCGGGAGACACACGATGCACCTGCCCACAAGGATGCCGAAAAGCATGAATCCCCCGTAGCCGTTCCCGAGGTCCTTATTGCCCACAGTGAACACAACGATCATCAGAAGGTTGGTGAAGATGTGGTGCGCCACAATCGCGACATTCCAGTTCCCACACAAATCAAGACAACAGCCGCGCCCAAGGAGGAGAAGCCGATTCATGAATCATCTGAACATCTTGCCAGCAGCACCACTCCTCACACCCCTCACAGTCCACTGCGTCATCATCCCGTGCCCGTTGCCGAGCTGTTCAACAAGCCCAAATCTACGGCTAAGCCCAGCAGCGATAGCTCCGAAGAGGATAAGGAAAGCAAGGAGAGCAAGGAGAGCAAAGAGAGTCAATAAATCAAGTTACAACCTTAACTGTCGTTTTGTGTAAGCAACGCTTAAACGCTAGTTGCTACATCACGATAAAAACAAATCGAACAAACTACATGCGATCAATAATAACAAGTAAGAAGGCACTAGTCGAGAAATCCCGACTAAACGATACCCTGATCCCTGTACTTTACGCGTACAGTCAGTGCTTGCAAGTATGTGTGTGTGAGTGCATGGCGCATTCTGCATACACAACTTCAATGTCCCATATCTCCGGTGTTTCTTAACCGGTTTTAATAAAATTTTCACAGTTATTATTATTATTATTATTGTTATTATTTTGTTAAATGTATCAAACGCCGTCTCAAAGTTTTCCAAATTCAATATTGTGTTGTTATCGATCCCATGCGTATATCGAAAACGGGAAGAGGTTTCGAAAATCGAAAATAAACTTGTACTGCCTAGGGATTAGGCGAGCTTAAGTTCCAAATCTGGAGTCTCTAGCTCTTATAGTCTTTGAGATCGCCGCCTTCATACATACGGACGGACAGACGGACATGTCTATATCGACTCGACTGTTAATTCTGATAAAGAATATATATACTTTATAAGGTCGGAGATGCTTCCTTCTGCCTGTTACATACTTTTGCACAAAACCATTATACCCTTTTTTTTCATTTTTAATGGGATCAGGGTATAAAAAGTGCTTAAAAACATCATTTGCTAATTACTGTCTAAACAAAGCTTATGCAGTTTCACTCATATTCGCTTCAGCTGCCCCAAAGTATTTATCCGATTTAAAGATGGAAACCGCTTGAAATTCGCCCTCAAGCGACAAATTGGTTTTGGGCGGCGCTCCAGATGTATCGGCAGCGATTAGTTTGGCCTTGAGAGGTTTCAGTAGAAGACCCTTTATGCTGTAGTCGGTGACATTAAGCTCCTTTTCAGCCACATCCACAGAGCGTTCCACCTTGTCCAGGTTGTCATTGACGGTGCTTACAAACTGTTCAAGTTTGTCAATTCGCTGACGCAGCTCCTCAAAGTTATCGCTGAAGCTGAGAATGTTGCACACGTGATTGGCCATTATACCATTTGTCTCTGCGCGCACCTAATGAACACCAATAAATATTTACTCAACGTGGCTACTTTCTCCAATTTAATCTTACTGAGCTTAAAACTGTTTCAAATTCGTCTAGTCGTGCGAGCATATCTTCAATGTTAGTGCAAAGTGGGCTTATCTGAAAATTTAAGATTCATTAATGAATACTAGAGGCACCATAGCTTAAGCTTACAAACCTCCTTCTCCAAATCGGCACTTTGTATAATTTTAGCATAATCCTTCGCAGTTTGTTCAACCATTTTTATTATCTGTTTTGCTCCGGTGCTTCTCAATATAAATGAACATGCAACAGTTGTGGCCACCCTAAAACGTGCAAAGGAAATGTTACACATAGAACAGACCAAAGACTTTCGAATAATACAAGAAGCGAAAATAGAGGTCTCTTCTTCTTATTAAGAAAGCAGCTCCTGGGGTAAGAGTGCGAGGCGTGAGACGCAGAGTAGTTGTTGCTATACATACATTCATACTTTATTTTGCTATTGTGTGACGACCAAAGTTGAGATTTTCATTTTTCGACTTTTGGTTCTATCTGCTTGCTAATGCCCAACATGGGAGGGTAGTATAGATTTTATATGAACTTTGTGAAATTATGTGGCCAAACATGAGATACTTAAATATGATTTCCATCATACATACACGAGTGTATATATTGGGAATCAGGTAGAAGATTATTAACTTATTGAAGAGGTTTAAAATGACTTAATACCAAATTAATCCTAACCATAAAATAAACGCATTTTGCATTCACATTTTTGACCCTACATAAAAAAATACATTAATAATTTCATTGAAATTAATTGAATATTGTAATAAAGGGTATTAAAACACATTGAGCAGCGTTTGCGTTTCAGCAACAAGGCATGCATACACATGCAGCAGGCCATCCGCAGACGATTTGCCTTCGACCCCAAAGAGCATACAAACACAAACATACATATGTATATGTACATACTCATTGGTCGGCAACAACAAAATTTTAAAATACATGAAGGCTCTAGTCGAGAAATCCCGACTAGATGATACCCTGAACCCTATACTATACTTACTACTACTTACTATACAGTGACTCGGCTGTTCATACTGATCAAGAACATATATACTTTATGGGATCGGAGATGCTTGCTTCTGCCTGTTACATACGTTTACACAAAACCATTATACCCTTTTTCCCATTTTTCCCAAATACAAATACATACGACGCAGCATGAGCAGTCCATACAAAAACCAAAAACAAATTCAAAAATAGCGGCAGTGCGAGAAGTATATGCCATATACATACGCACGATAAGCATGAGCAGTCCACACACAATGCAAAAACATATTCAAATATAACGGCAGTGCGAGAAGTATAGCCTTATACATCTTACGTCAAAGTAAGAGCAGTACGCAAACAGGAGCTTCAGTGCAGACGTCAACTTTTTTTCAGTGAATAAGAAGAAGATCTTATTTCGTGTCTTGTATTATTCGATAGTCTTTGGAACAGACGACAGAACTGTTAATATTAGAGTATTCCGATATTCAGTTCGTCATATTTAATGCCGCCATATTTGAATAGGTTTTGTTTAGATATTAAAAAATTATTTACATAATTTAATTTTAATTTTAAATATATTTAATCTATGGGTGCCGAAATATTTGTTTGTAATTTTTTTTACTTAAAAACATGCTGGCATTAATTAATTTTTTATTTTTATTGAATATAGCTATCGTTAGGTAATCGATACTTCTTGCCAATAACAGTGCTGTGCAACGATAAGTCTTCTTAGGTTGGCAACGATGCACATCTTGCAAATTCTAGTCTTGCGTTTGTTGTATTGATTTCTAAGATTGATTTGTAGACGAAGCGAAAGGGTACCAGAAGATCACCTGGAGCCATGAGCAATTATCGCGGTATCGGAGGCGGCGGTTTTCCGTACAAAAAGCAGCCCAGTGGTAACAATATGAATGCAGTGCCGCCACCGCCGGCTTTGAGCAATAATCGAGGCGGTGGCGGAGTCGGTTTCAGCATTAACCGGGGAGGCAGAGGTGCTGCACCCGGTCTAGCAGCGACCAGCAGCAGCAGCAGCGGCAGCGGTAGTAGTTCCACATCAAAGCATGGCTACTCGACGCTCGAGTCTATCACCCAGTACTTAAACACGACCAAATTAGGAAAGCGGAAGAAGCATATGGACGACGATTATTTTGATGACGATGATGAGCCGCAACAGAGGGCACCACCTGAGCAGGCGTATATACCGGCGCCAGGTTCGCCGGGTGCTGCAGTAACCAAGGATGACTCGGAGTCCGATGAGGATCCACTGGAGCAGTTCATGGCCGGCATCAATCAGCAAGTGGAGAAAGAAAAAGTGCGCGCTTCAAAAGGCCAGCAGCAAACGGCTAGCGTTACGCCGCTGGACAACAAGGGCGTACGTGTCGACATTGACGACGAGGACGATGAAGAGAGCTATTATCGCTATATGGAGGAGAATCCCAATGCGGGTCTCCGAGACGAAGGTTCCGATCAGGATATCGACTACGACGAGGATGGCAATCCTATAGCGCCGCCAAAGAAAAAGGACATTGATCCATTGCCAACCATCTATCACTCAGAGATCGACTACGAACCCTTCGAGCGTAACTTTTACACGCCCCACGAAGACATCGCCAAGCTGGACGAAGATCAGGTACGCGAACTGCGACGCACCCTTGGCGTAAAGGTAAGTGGCGCCTTGCCACCCAAGCCGGTCACTTCCTTTGGCCATTTCGGGTTCGACGATCAGCTCCTTAAATCGGTTCGCAAGGCGGAGTACACACAACCGACCCCAATCCAGGCACAGGCTGTGCCCGTCGCCCTATCCGGTCGTGACATCATTGGTATTGCCAAGACTGGCTCCGGTAAAACTGCAGCCTTCATCTGGCCAATGCTCACTCATCTTAAGGACCAGCGTGTACTGCGTACGGGTGATGGTCCCATTGGGCTAATACTTGCTCCAACGCGTGAGCTTTCGCTGCAGATCTACAATGAGGCGAAGAAGTTCGGAAAAGTATATAATATCAATGTTGTCTGCTGCTATGGCGGTGGCTCCAAGTGGGAGCAGAGCAAGGCTCTGGAGCAGGGCGCCGAGATTGTTGTGGCGACACCCGGACGTATGATCGACATGGTAAAAATGAAGCTAACCAATTTGAGGCGGGTTACCTTTCTAGTCCTGGACGAGGCGGATCGCATGTTTCACATGGGCTTCGAGCCGCAAGTACGGTCCATATGCAACCATGTGCGACCAGATCGACAGACGCTGCTGTTCTCTGCGACATTCAAGAAACGCATTGAGCGTCTTGCTCGGGACATACTAACTGATCCCGTCCGCATTGTCCAAGGCGAGTTGAATGAAGCCAATCAGGACATAACCCAGCATGTTTATGTGTTCCCCAATCCGCTTCAGAAATGGAACTGGCTGCTGTGTCATCTGGTTAAGTTCCTCTCCGAGGGCGCAGTTCTCGTCTTTGTCACCAAAAAGGCAGATGCCGAAACGGTGGCCAACAATCTCATGGTTAAGGAGCACAATTGCCTCCTCCTGCACGGCGATATGGATCAGGCAGACCGAAACAAGGTCATAACACAGTTCAAGCGCAAGGAGTGCGATATTTTAATAGCCACTGATGTCGCTGCCCGTGGCTTGGACATACCCCACATACGCAACGTTGTCAATTATGATATTGCCCGAGACATTGATACCCACACACATCGAATCGGACGCACTGGTCGTGCGGGTGAGAAGGGTAATGCGTTTACCCTGGTCACCGATAAGGACAAGGAGTTTGCGGGGCATCTGGTGCGCAATCTGGAGGGTGCGGATCAAAGCGTGCCCAACGATCTCATGGAACTGGCCATGAAGAGCTCCTGGTTTCGCAGTTCACGGTTCAAACAGGGCAAGGGCAAAAAACCAGTCAACAATTTCATGGGCCTGGGCTATCGTGAGCGTCCTGGAAATGCTGGACCTAGTGCTAGCTTCGCATCTGCTTCCCCGTCCGCTGCAAGCAGAGGACCCGTGTCTGAGCCCAGCAAATCTCTATCGGGCGCCGGGCCCGCCACCGATCGTTATTCGGCAATGCGTCAAGCCTTCCGTTCACAATTCAATTCCCAGTTTCGCGCCTCGAGCGATCGCACCTGGGAGCAAACGGTGCCGGAGACGGGAGTGTTTGCGGCGCCACCCCCTCCACCACCACCACCAGCATCAAGTGGTGGCAACCCCTTTGCGTCGTCCTCTAGCAATAGCAGCCAAACGGATGCTAAGCGCGCCAAAAAGAGTCGTTGGAACTGAATGCACAAGAAAGATTGAAAAGTTAATCAAAGTCATTTATCATTTAATGTCATATTATTTAATGTGTATTTGCTTTTGTTTCATCATTTAAAATTACAACTTAATCGCTAAAAATATATTTTCATATATATACACACATATATATATATACATATATATATATATATATATATATATTCATATATATATATATCCATTATATAATATTATAGGTAAATAATCGTATGTACACTATCCATGCCTCACAGTTTCAATAAAAATGTATTTAATTGTAATTATGTATCATTTATTTTCATGTTTTTTTTTTTTTTTTTTGTTGGTTTTATGTGTATTTTATTTTGAATAAAATCACATTTGCGCATATTCCATGGCTCTAACTGCCCCGAAACGGTTGTAATTACTTTTCTTTTCACTTAACTACACTTCCATCGAGTGCATAGTAAAGTAACTCTTTTTCGAACTCGAATCGGCTCGAACTGCTAGGCGAGCTGCCTGTTTATTTACCGTTAACTATGCACTGCGAAAACAAAATGTACGTTGTTTAATAAGTATTTTTTTTTTTAGATTTTTCTTTTGTTTTTGTAGAAGCGAGAAAAATTTCGAAGCTATTCGTAAATTTATGAAATATTGTTTTACAATGAAACCACTACAATATTTTTATTTTTTTTGTTCTTGGTTTTTTCGTTTTGTTTTGCAATAAGAGTACGACGTAAGCATTTTATATATATAATAATTTAGCATATGGCTTGATATAACATTGAGAAGAGTTGAGATTCATTTAACTACCACATTGACGAGATTTGTTGCATTGTTTTAAGCATTTTTGTTTTGTTTTTTGCTCGAAAAGTATTTAATTTCGCTTAAAAATTTTGCTATTTTGAATTAAAATTTTTTTTCGATTTTGTTTTAAATTATTTACTATATCTTTAATTGAAATAATTATCATATAGTTTTTAATGCCTCTGTTTTTTTATATGCTGTTCAAAAAAGTCGTTCGGTGTGTGGGTATTATATATATATAAAAATTGGTCCATCTTAACCACATCGTACGAAATAAAACAAAAAAAATAAATAAACAAACAATCGAAACTGTAAAAATAATCAAATACTTACAAATATTAAGAAATAAAATGGAAATAAAAAGAAACCCAAATTGTTTTTAAACAATACTCCTTTATATATATTTTTTTATTTATATGTATTAATTAATGTTTTTTTTTTGTGTTTTTTTTTTGTTTTTTTGTTGTTGCCGCATAAAACATACATTTCGATATATACACTGTTTATTTTATTTAATTATATTTTATTTAAGTTCTAGCGTTAAATTTGATTTAAATTTTTAATAGTTTGTTTGCGCTCTCTAGCCTGCCTTAAAATACTACAAGTACAATTCTTTTATTTTACAATCAATATATATATATATTTTATGCAAAATTAATTTTGTTTGCTTTTGTTGTTGTTTTTGTTGTTGTTTAATTTACGGCGCTAAATCAATTAATTTTATAGGCTCTAAAAAATAATTAAAATTATGCAACAATTAAAATGTAAATGTTTTCATTTTATAAATGTAATAAAATTGTTGGGATTTTGTTTTCTTTGCTCATGCTTCCCTTTTTGAATTTGTTGTATTTTGTATTTTGTATTTCTCTTCTTGTAATCATTTACTGCGTTGTTTTAGTTGCTGTTTGTGTTTTTTAACTCTGCTTTTTTTTTTTAATACTTTGTACAATTAACCAGAAATATTTCACATTAGAAAATGTTAATCAAATGTCTGAAGAACGTTTTGGGCCACATGCAAATCAATATATGTCAATAAATGAAAAAAAAAACTATGAAAAAAATAAACATAATTTTTTTTTTTTTGTCGGGCCATTGAAAATTACACATTTAAATTCGTAAATTTCATTGAAGGAATTTTTTTGTATGCTTTCAAATGAATTATATATACGGTATAATGACTGTTTGTTGTTGTTTTTAGTTACATTTGTTTTTGTTTTTTGCTTTAAATTAAATGCCAATTAATTTAATTAATTAATTTTTAAATCACATTTCATTGTTTTTCAACACGGCTTATTCAAATTTTTGCATTTGCTGCTTCGATTTTGTGTTGTATTGTATTGTATTGTTTTGTGTGTGTGTGTGTGTGTGTTTGTGTGCAAGTGTGAGTGTGTGAGGAAACGAAAATCTTGTTTTTGTTTTTTGAAGTACGCGACTGGCTTGAGTGCACAATTCATTAAAATTAATAATACTATATACAATTATGGTTTAGGCCATTTTAATATTTTCGTTTTCAATTTTCTTTTTGTTTTTTTTTTGTTTTTGTTTTTTCTTCATTTTTGTTAAGGAATTTCTCAATAATGCTCTCCATAATACACAATTACAGCCAGAGGCGCTTCAACTTTAATCGAATAACGTGGCCAACAAATCGTCGCTGGCATTGTTATTGCTGCTGCCACTTGATGGTGGCGTATTCAAATCCGGTTGCGGATCCAGGTACGACAAGATTTCCATTGGGTCCATATCTTGCAACAGCTATAAATTCAAACTCAGATTAGCCATTTGTCCTTGTTTCAGAGGAAAGTGTTAAAACTTACATTCAAATCGTGACCATTGTTGTCCAAACCAGCGGCGGATGGATCAAAGCTCTGCAGTTCCGCACTTAAATCGTTCTCAAACTTCAGCTGCGTCTGGCTGCTCATCAGAGAGTTGAGCAGTTGCTCCTGCTGTGACTGCTGTTGTTGTTGCTGCTGTTGGCTGTCCGAGTTGGACATGCTGGTGCTGCTGCCCAGGCTGCGACTGGGCGTACCTGGCGTTTGTGGTGAATTATGTCCGGTGCTATTGTTGTTGTTGTTGTTGCCATTGGAAGCATTGGGCGTGCCTCCGCTAATTGGCTCATTGTGTGACGAGCTGACACTGGGTGGACCCCCAGGCGTCATTGGATGACTGGCCGCGCCCGGAGTATGCGGCGTATGGGGCATCTGTGAGCAAAATCAAAAATTCAAATAAAATGTTTTGAGCATTGGCTTGAAGTTGCTTGCGTACCTGATCGCTGAGCGATTTCTCCATGGCATTGAGCTGATCGAGCGAGTTGACGCCATCGCTGTTGGCCAAACTGTTGCCATCGCCGTGGCTTCCATTGAAGCCATCATAGCTGCTGCGATTGCCACTACAAGGACAAAAAAAAAAAGAGTTTGAAGATTAGTTTCTAAGTTGACAAATAGAAATTGTAGTTTTAACTTACAGCTGAGCGCCGTTGGGAACGTTGCTGTTGCCCATCATGTTGCCATTGGCAATGGAATTCATGTCGTGCATGTTGTATGGACTCATTGCCTGAGAGTTGTCCCAGGTGGGCAGCTGTGTGGAGCCGGGTGACATGACCTTGGCAATGTCATCGCACAGCTCCTGCTTGATGGCAGGCAATCCAACCACACTTCCCACGCTTCCAACGCTGGTGTTGCTGCTGCTGCTGCTATTGTTGTTGTTGTTGCCACCGGTTGGAGTGCCATTGGGTGGCGCCACATTGCCGCCTGGTGGTGCACCCGATTGTGGTGCATTCGGCATGCCACCATTATGCTGCAAGGCACGCCAATTAGCCGACGAATCAATGATCACCTCATCCACATCGGATGTGCTCAGCGTATTGAGTATGGCCCAGATATACTGATCGATCTCCAGGGTATCCGTAATGGCAGACTTGCTGCACTCCGGACACCGCCATGAGCCGCGCTCACTGTTAATCATCAGATATGCCTCCAGATCGAAGCACTGGACATGCTTGCACTCGTGACCACGTGCCGGCAAACGTATTCGACTCTTTGTGATGGGACACTTCAATGAGATCTTGGCGCATTGCTGTGCAGCATCGGGGCTACCGGCATTCGGTACACCATCCGCACCGACGCTGGGCAAGCTCAGATTGCGCTTGATCTTCTGCACGCTGTGCTCCAGCGGCAACAGATTACGCTTGTGCAGCGTCTGTAGCACTTGGCGCACCGATGGCCGATGGACTAGTTGCAGCACAAACAAATGCGACTAAGAAATAAACGAAATAAGTAAATAAAAATATATTATTAAATCAAGATATTAAACGAGTTATTCTTCTTATAGAAAAGCTTAGCTGGTTTTAGATTAAAGGCTCACAACTTGACTACGATGGTAGAGATTTAACATGATTATTAGGTGATCTATATAATTTGTAGTTATTTTGGAATATAACCAAAGGCCAATATGTAATTTTATAGCTTTCAGAACAGAATACTAAAAGTCTTGCTATAGCTTATAACTTATATTCAACGGTATGGATAATGTCAAGAGCTAAGCTCAAGTTTCAATTGGACTTTCATTCAATCAATCAATCAAATAAAAAGCTAAAATACATAATGGGACTTACACAACAACAGGAACTGGCGGTCAGCTGAAGCGTATTGCGACCAGGTTGGCAGACAGCCTTCAGATATAGGGGACGCAACGCTGTGCTATTCTTCTCGGAGCGCTCGATGTTGAGCGGTGTGGCATTAGCGGAGACGGTGACGGTGTGCGGCCAGTTGGTGTTCATCTGTCGATCATCCTGATGGAAGCATTTCAACTGTAGCTCCAGATCGGTGCTAGAGAAACCACAACAACAATACAATAAAATAAGTATGCTGGCTGACACGAAGAAGCAAAGGAATAAGAGATATTGTTGAATTAGGACTTACCGGCACATCAATGTGTTGTAGACATTCTGCTTGAGATGGAACACATGATTGCTCACCGAGAGATTGTGGAGCAGGCGAAACGGTGGCAATATAATGCCATCACGCACCGGGAATGTCAGTCTCATCTCTTCGCCTGGTAAGGTAAAAGAGTATAAGGATTAGCAAGTAAGGTCACAATCAAAGCTATTATCCTCCTATCCGCTACTTACTGTTATCCATTGGCGGCTTGATGTCCGGATTGGGGCTGACATAGGGTACGCTGCAGGCAGGCGTCAATGGAGGCGTCGGATTGCCAGGAACTGGACTGTGCTGATAGTTTTGCTGGAAACTGCAAAAACCCAAAAGAATAGATCAAGATGAGCAAGTGCTTCAACAGATGCGACTCTAAGTAACTTACCCTTGGTTCTGATAAGGATTGCCGGTGCTGGCGACGGCACCCGGTCCAGCCGGACAAATACCGCCTTGGCCGCCGGCCACACCCATGGCGCTGCCATTGCCGCCGGGATAGAATTGCGTCTGATGCGCACTGGCTCCAGCTCCATAGCCGACTCCAGCGCCGCCAGCTTGCGGCACAAAACGCTGCTGACCCATGCAGCCGGGACCAGGACCCATGCCAGCACCGCCCATGGGCATCATGGGACCACCGCCGGGACCCATCACTGGTCCACCATTGGGTCCCATGCCATTGCCAGCAGACATGCGTCCATAGGCTCCAGCTGCAGCGCCGACTCCGCCGCCCATTGGACCACCGCGTCCATAACCATTGCCGGCGCCCGCCTGCATGGGCAGTGGTACACCAGCGCCGCCACCAGCGCCCGGATGCATCTGCTGGCCACCGCCATACATCTGTTGTGGCTGCTGTTGCTGCTGCTGTGCAGGATTAGGATAGAGGCCGCCGCCAACGCCAGCGCCGGCTCGCTTCTGTGCCATATGCATTTGTGGATGAGGATAGGGCGCCATTCGGCGTTGCTGCTGTTGCGGATGCTGCTGCGGATAACCGCCATTGGCCATGCCCTGCATCTTGGCCATTGGATTCATTGCTCCCATCTGTTGTTGCATGCCGGGCATACTGCTACCAGGACCCATCGACATGCTTTGCATATGGTTCATTGGCGTCATCTGGAAGCAAAAAGAAAAGAGATAATTAATATAATAAAGACATAATTTGTTATTAAGTTTTCTAGTAGCTATCCCTTAATATCAGCTCAGGATTTATAATTAAACTAACCTACTATTTACATAATTAATAAACATCAATTAAATATATGATATGCATGCGAGATTTTTGTTGTGTGTTAGTAAATGCTCCTCCAATTGTTGTGAATGCTAATTGCCCAACACTTTTGTTATTTCCATGTCACAAAAACAGCTGCTTACTTGGCTCTAATTAGCCAATCGTCAATCCCCTGCAACAACAACAACAACACTGTCTCGTCTCTCTCTCACACACACACACACACTCTCTCACTATACTCTTTCGCCTGCTGCACTTTGCCCACATCATGCAAACAATTAAATTTGTTATTGAAAGCGCATTGAAAGCCGCTCGCCGCCAACTGCGCAGCAACCAAACCAACCAAGTGGAGCCAGTAAGTACAGCAGGCAGTACGCAACTTGAGAACCTAACCGAGCTCAAAACTACGACGAACACCAAATAGAGCCGAGTCGAGCCGAACCAACGAGTCGGCTGATTTACCTGCCGTTCGTCAAGAGTCGTCACATCTTTAGTAATTGGTTCGCTGCACCCCGCACGCCTCACCCCAATATGAATGCTATATTATCAAATGACCTTGCCGACATACATACACACACACACACACACACATATCGTATGTACGCAGGCTTTCATGTCTTTGTTATGAAACTCGTTGAACTGTGCTTATTTTATACCAGATTATGAACTGATCTCAAAATTTTTGGTTTTTAAGAGCTGATCATGTGAGATAAATGATATCAAACTATGATTTCTAGCACACAAATAAAGAGGACTAAAAGCACTTTTGGATTAATAAATACCCTTTCAAATGTATTTTAGCATATCAATCATGTGTGTTTATTTTAATTGAATTTTGAAAGATTTAACTGGAAAAGTTTTCCTTTCATTTAGCTGTATTTTGTTTATTTAAGTTACTTGCTAACTTGTAACAGTTTTTAGTCAAATCATCGAAAATTTATTTTCAAATTCAATTGATTCCCTAACTTGTTTTTTACATTATAGGTGGGGAGAGGGAAGGTGGACATTAAAAAAAAAAAAGTCTGTTTATGGTCACAAAGTGAATTTGATTGAAATTGCAAAACAGCTGTCCATAAGCTCGAAGCTTTTGCAGCTGCAAGCAAACATCGCTGATGATGACTTCATCATCGCATCAATTAACTCACCTGATGATGCCTTTGTGCGCCAGCATTGCCATAGCCCATGCCAGCCATGCCAGACATTCCCATGCCGGCTTGACCTTGGCCATTATAGCCGCCCTGACCGCCACCATTCATGTATTGGGCATTGCCGTTGCCCATCATTGAGCCACCATTGGCAATTGGGTGCATGCCACCACCCATCTGCAATGTGAGGTAAGACATTGTTATTTAAGGATTTGCACATCATCATCGCCACTGGATTGTTGTTCTTTAGACCTACCTGACTGTAACCGCCCATAGCTTCCATATTGGACATGTGTTGTTGCTGTTGGTGATGTTGTTGCTGTTGCTGCTGCTGCTGTTGTTGTTGCTGCTGTTGTTGTTGTTGTTGCTGCTGCTGCTGGCTAGCTGCCACCATATTAGGGTAAGCTGTGGTGCCGCCGCTAACGTTGCTGCTGCCGCTTTGTGCCTGGCCGGAGTTACTGCTGGAGTTGCTCAGGCCACCCAAGGAACTGGCGGAACTGCTGCCGCCAAGCGATGTGAACTCAGAGTTGGGACCGAAGGTGTTGTTTAAACTGCGAAGGCTGTCGCCACCGACGAGCTCATTGCCTAGCATAAAGTTGCCTCCGCCCACAGAGCGTTGTTGTTGTTGTTGTTGCTGATGATGTTGCTGGTGTTGTTGTTGTTGTTGCTGCTGCTGCTGATGATGTTGTTGCTGCTGTTGCTGCTGCTGTTGCTGTTGTTGGTAGGCCAAAAAACTTTCGCGTTGTTGCTGTTGGTATTGCTGTTGCTGTTGTTGATTATAGTACTGTTGTTGTTGTTGTTGCTGCTGCTGTTGCGCGTCGGACACGCTGTTGTTGTTGTTGTTGCTGTTAATGTTACTGTTACTGTTGGTGCTGCCACCTGGCGGTGAGATTTGGCCCCCTGTGGCTGGCGCCCTTGAGGAGCCCGCCTGCTGGTTCATTTCATCATTTTTTCTGTAATAATCATAACAAACATAATAATACGCATTAGTTGGCATAATCATCGTTTTCGAAAACAACAAATTCCAAAATATCAACAATTCATCAAAGCAGAGTTCTTAGCTGGTAAAATTGAATTCAAATCATCAAAACGCGAAAGCAATTAAACTGCAACTGCTCTCGAAAAATATATATTTTTTTTTTTTTAGTTTTTTGTTAAATTTCAAACGTATAAGCCGAAAATAATGTGACAGAAGATGCAAAGGCAAAGCACAAAAAAATCGAATATACAACAGGTGGTTGATATAGGGATAAAAAAAGAGAGAGAGATTGGATATTCATAAGTTAGGAATTGGGTTTAAAAAACTAAATATAATATTGGATCATTTATTCTTCAGATTTTCAATCTCTTCTTTTCTTAATGTGATTGAAATTCTTTTAAGTATTTAATCTTCCGCAGCATACATTTTTTTCTTTCATTTCTTTTAGCGATTGCAAATCTTATAAATTTTCTATATAATTTTATAAATATATACTTGTATATTCCTGCAATTTAATCAAACACTTCGATGAGTCAGTTTTATTGTGTTCTACATTGCATATAATACTTTATATATATTTAATACAACAAATACACCCCACATACGTATATATATATATATTTATATACGTATACTTGATGTTTCTTTTGGATAATCTTTCTCGTTGGCTTTGTGCAATTGTCAAGTCGATTTATTAAATGGGCACAGTTTTGTTTGCTGCCTCGGAATCGATGATGTCAGCTTTGTTTTATGCTCGCACGATGCTCTCATCATTATTATGATCATGATCATGATCATGATGATGATGTTGATGATGATGATCAATCATTGCATTTTGCTGTTGTATGTACCACTTGTTGCAAAGTTTCTGTCTTTTCTTCTTCCACTTCTTGTTTGCCAGTTTGACATTTCGAATGCCTACAAATGTCAAATGGGCTCAGGGCTTGAACAATGTCTCCCTTCCCCCTTCCCCCGCACCACCACCATTCCACCCATTTATGTACGCTTCTAGTCTTCTTTGGTTTCGATTGAAACTGATGTGGCTGTTTGTTGTTTTTGATGGAGAGACTTTTAAGGTAAAAATAATTAAGCATATTTGCGAGCCCAAACGACGACAATAACAATAACATTGGATGAGAACACAAACAACTCAAAACGCAATGCGAATTGGAAAAGTACAGAATACGAAAAAAACCACATATATATATGCATATATACAAGTATGTATACAAATACAAATAAATAGAAAAGAGAAAACAATACTATATATAAAGTAACACGCTCACAATAATTGCGCATCTACACAAAAAAAAAATAATGAAATAGAAAAAAAAAGCAACGCGCCGCACAACAAAAGCAACAACAAAATGGTAAATGTAAATGTAAATAAATAGCACACTAAGCGATTGCCTGATAATCGCATGACGAACGCTTGTGGGCAGCAAAGGGGGTTGGTGGGTGGGTGGGCGGGTGGTTAGGTTGTAGGGTCGGCAGGTAGATGGGTGGGTATATGGGCGGGTATTTGTGTAAGCCTGTGATTGTAGTATAGCTGTGACGATAAATTAGCATTGAGTTCAACTAATCGGCTAAGCTGAGAGAGGCAGTCGGAGTAAATGAAGGCGCTTCAAAATGCGGGTCAGGAGGTCAGCAAAATGTGGTCAGGATTGTTAATGAGCGGGCGCACTTTCATGTGTGGCATGTTTCAAGGCTAAGCTTAACAACAACAAAAAAAAAAAAGAAGAGAGAGAGGAAGAAAAGCTATTGAAACGCACAAAAATCAAGTTGATTGGTTTTTAGTCAGTTGAACCCATTCAGCTATGTGAACCGGTTCTTCTTGAGATTTTGAATCATTTGACACGCTTCGGTTTTGGAGAGTTCTAAACAAGAAACAAGACTCGTCGTATGACCTTATAGAGATAAGCGAAAAATTGAGATAAGACGAGAACACGTTCTGAAGATGCTATTCATGGAAATATATATATATATATTTCAATAAACATCTTATTTGAGTTTCTTATTAAAAAAGTTTAGTTAAACATTGTTTATTATTCCGAAGAATCTTCCGTTTCTAGCTACAAATTTGTGTTGAATAGTAAAAATATTTGTGCTTATCTATTGCGACTTTTCTGAAAAGAAGAAGAAGAAAAACAAAGAGAATCAACAAAAACATCATTCGATGTTTTTAACGGGTATTGTTGTTGCTTTTATCTCTCATCTATGTATCTGTCTAGTTACCGTTATGAGCAACTTCCTGTTAATGTGTGTGTTGGCTGCTGCCTTACACACAACATAACCTTCACAATCAGACAGTCAATGAGCAAAATCGAGAGAGCGAGAGCAAGAGAGCGAGCGCGATCGAGAGCGAGATCACAAATAGTGCAAGGTGTTAATGCAACACCAACCACAATGCTCTTAACATGCTTATTGAAGAGCGTTACTAATTGGGAGTGGGAAAAAAAGGTGAGGGGGGGGGGGGGTTGGGTTGGTTGGTAAATTAAAGAACGAAGGGGGGCGGACATAGTACTAGGTTCGTCAAGTTTGCGATTCGTTACGTTTCGTTCTGCCTCATTTTGTGACTTCGAATTTTGCATGGCATGACAGACAGAACGATCAAGAGATAGCAAAGAGAGAAGAGTGTTTTTTTTTTGTGTGAGCTGATGACGATGTTAGCATATATATATATATTTGTTGTTGCGCTTTGTTTTAGTTTAGTGTGTTGTACTTTGATTAGATATAAATTTCGTTATTGATTAGATAAAAAGAACGCAAGAAAATTGTCAAAAGCCAAAAGACAACGCAAATTCATTATTCAAACAGATGGAAAATCAGTGGATCATGGATCCCTGAAACTCTCTCTCTCTCTCTTAACTGAACCCCACACCCATCACCCCTCTCTCTCTCTTTCTCTCTCTCTCTGTCTAACACACACTTTCTTTCTAATTGTAAATTTGCGCACACTTCAATTAGCGGCGGTCATAAAAATGATTTTTATTTTTTGCTTTCAAATGATTTCCGTGTTTGTTGTTTAATGAATATCAACAAAAGGGGGTTGGTGGCGCAAGGTGGTGCAGGTGCAGGTGCAGGTGGCGTTGTACATATAAAATATATATTTATAAGATGCGCTGATCTTTTTGTATATATTTTGGAATTTGACTTTATTTAACGCTGACTGAGTTCTGAACAAAAATATTAAATTTGAGTTTGATTTGTTTTTTTTTTTTGTTTGCGCGAGTGTATTCTCTGGGCCGAGGGGTTGAATATGTCAGCAGCCACAATGAAATATGTGGTTTTATATATATATTTTAGGGGTTGGGGCTTCAGTGTTGTAATATTAGCAGATTGGGGGGGAGGGAAAGTCCAATATATTGCGGCTGGCTCGAGACATAAAAAAAGTACAGCAAAATAAAAAAGAACGCAAAAACAATAATGAAAAAAATAAGTGCAAAAGTTTTGCTGTGGTTATTTTTTTTTATCTTATTGCTGTGATTTTTTTCATTTTCGTTTTTGTTGTCATTGTTGTTGTGGGTGTGCTTTTTATAGACGACAACAACAACAACAACAAAACTGGGAAGAGCCATAAAAAATTTCCAGACACGTGCGTGGAACAAAAACAAAAAACGGAACACGGAACAGCAGCAGCATCGGGCATAAGTTGCGATACGGGTAAATGGGACAGACACATCACAATATTTTTTATCGACGAGTTCTACGTTGCGTATGAGCAATATTCGTTCGGGGTTTTGGATGAAACATGACAAAGAGACAGACGAGAAATATCAACCGAATGCCAACAGAGGGCAGAGAGATAAGAGTGTGTGTGTGTGTGTGTGTGTGTGTGGCAATTATAAAAGTTGACTATAAACCACACACACACACATACGTAGTGCTCTATGTCCGTTATTTGGTGTAAAACAAATAACATGCAAAATGTTGAGCGACAGAAAGAGAGAGAGAAAGAGAGATAGAGAGGTAACGAATTATGCTTTCGAGTTTCGTTTCAATTCCAGATTTCATAACCAATAACCAACAAAAAGCAACCCCTCCCTCCGATCCACCCCCCATCCACCCACTACCACTGCGCTGCACCGTTAGCATTGTCCTGCCGCAACACTCTCAAAAATGCGTTTGACAGTTGTTTTCAAGGGTGTTTAATGCTCAGCCGCCGAACTGAAACCGAGCCAAACCGAACCGCATCGCATCGCAGTTAACCCTCTCGGCTCCCTTTTAATCCACGCGCATTTGTTTGGAAATTTTGACTTGTGTGACGTTTCCCCCACCCCCCCCCCCTTCCCATTTTGATGGCTCCAAGATATTAGCTCAATTTTCGGATGTCATTGCATTGTTGTGAACTTTGTTGCCTTGGCTCCTTTGGCATTTTTGCGCCTTTAGGTATGCAGCAGTTTTTTTTTTAATAAGTCAAGAGGTAAAGATGTAAAGTAAAATGCGATACAAATAAAATTGATGGCAACTTAAGTAACAAGACTAACTCATACTTTCTCTTGATGTGTTCCCTTCCCTTTTAAAGGTTTTCGAGTGCTGCTGCAGGAACAAATATGGTCTTGTGATTTATACGTTGGCAATGAACTCGCCTCGAATATGCACACACACACAAACATACACATAGGAGCTGTTCATCATAAATTGCAATAAAAATAAAAATAAATCAGCATAATAGACTAGCAGCAACCACCGCAACAGCAGGCAGAAGCAGAAGCAAAGACAGTGGCAAAGGTTGAGGCAGCAACTCCGACAGCAACCCTCAAAAAGTATAAAAACAAATACGAAAAATACAAAAACCATTTGGCTGGTTGGGGTATGGGTATGTGTGTATCATTTTGTCGGCCGACTGGCAAACCAAATAAAAATCGAACTGCTAAAGCGAACACAAAGCGAAAAAGGCAGCAAAATTTTGATTAAAAATCCAATGCAAATAATGCAACAGCCGAAAACACACAACACAGACACACACACACACACAGTTAAAGGAGAGAAACATATTTCCACCCCCAACTACTCTTTGCGCACTCATACTTGACCCCCAACTCCCACTCGCTGCACTGGCTATGCAAAATATTGCCGTCTAAAATTTCCTTTCTGTTGCAGTTTTTCCTGTCGATTTTAAATTCATTTTTATAAATGTTTTGCCGGTTTGCGGTGTCTGCGTCGATGTCGATGTCGAAAGGGGGTTGGAGGCAAACAAGTCTTTTTGCTTTTTGCCTTTATTCAAATATTGTCTGTGTGTGTGTGTGTTTGAGTACCACATGTGGTATGGGGAATGAATGGATTTTGAATGGTTTGCCCAGCTGCCAGGGCAATGGCGCATTTTCGGCACCTGTAACTCTATACAACTTGAACAACAACAACAACAGCAGACAATAACTAAAACGTTTTGTTGTTAAACGCTGCGTATACGCAATGTAAGCTATATAGCAATTAACTTGCTGTTTGAGTTGCGATTTATATATATATATATATATATATATATATATATAACATATATAGATATTCGGGGATATCTTAGCATGATTATCAATGTTTTCAACTCTTTTTTTATAACTGCAACAATTCGATGCGTAATATTTTGTTTGCATTTAAATTTTATTTAAGAATTGAAAATAATGTTGCATACTCTGAGGAGCTGTTTAAGGACCTTTCAGGCACAAAAAAAACTTGATAACTTTATAAGACTTTTGAAATTCCGATCACAAATATTAGCAATTATGTTCTTATGTTCTTCAAACTTATTATTCCAACTCAACTATCCATTATCCATTTCGGGTCTTCTTTTCAATATATAACGATCTTCCGTCTGACTACTTAGTGCCTCTTCTACTTGTTCTACCAATTGTTTATATATCTTGTAGCATCGGTTTTCAGTAATTATTAAATGTTCAACTCGTACAAAAATAATAATAATTTAGCCAAAATGAATATGAATATGCCATAAAATACGCAAAGAATTGTAGGAAAGTAAAGTTTAGCTAAGGCAATTACCACTGTACTATCTATGCACAAATGAATATTTATTTCAAACATGTATATGTTAATATCTATACATTTGTTTATACTAGAAGTGTCATTATTACTGGATTCAAATGCATTCAAGCAATAGATATTTTGCAATCTTTGCTGTTGTTGTATTTGTTTGCTGTTTTGTAATTGTTGTCGTTAGTTGTTGCTGTCAAATGGTTTTTGGATGTCTGCGTTGCTGCTGTCTGCTCGTGCAGCGATAAAAACCGAAAGAAAAAACAAGTAAGAAGGCTCTAGTCGAGAAATCCCGACTAGACGATACCCTGAACCCTATTCTTTACGTGTACACTCAGTGCTTGCAAGTATATATGTGTGTGTGTGTTCAACTTCAATGTTCCATATCTCCGGTGTTTCTAAACCGATTTTAATAAAAATTTCACAGATTGTTATTATTTTGCCTAATGTCTTAAGCGCCATCTCAAAGTTTTCCAAATTCAATATTTTGTTGTTATCGATCCCATGTGTATATCGGAAACGGGAAGAGTTATCGAAAATCGAAAACAAACTTGTACTGACTAGGAACTAGGCGTGCTTATGTTCCAAATCTGGAGTCTCTATCTCTTATAGTCTCTGAGATCGACGCGTTCATACATACGGACGGACAGACGGACATGTCTATATCGACTCGACTGTTAATTCTGATCAAGAATATATATACTTTATAAGGTCGGAGATGCTTCCTTCTGCCTGTTACATACTTTTGCACAGAACCATGATACCCTTTTTACCCATTTTTAATGGGTTTAGTTAGGGTATAAAAAAAAACAGCGACGCTTGCTTTTAACACGCGCTAATCAACAATTTCAGCTCCAAGTTCTAGTCTCCCCCTTTACCCCCACAAGCCGCTTTTTCGCCGCGTTCAACTATCAATCAGCGACAATTTTGCGCACCTTACTTAGGCTGTGTATATGTTTTTTTTTTGTGTTTTTTTGTTAGTTTTTTTTTTTTTTAACTCAACTAAGTTCCTATCTTATCTGTCAGTTTTGCTGAAACACAATTTATGCCAGCCAGCAAGGAAGTTGTTGTTGTTGTTGCTATTGATGTAGTTGCAGTACAGCTGTGTGTGTGTGTGTTTGTGTGTGTGTGTGGAGTAGCTGACGAAAAGTTCTAAGCGAATTGGATAATATGTCAACGTCATCAACAGAGTTAAGTTTTTTTTTGTTTCCGAATTTATCTAATCGGCAATTCAATGCAATCGGTTAACAAAATCGCCAAAATAATAATAATAATCAAAAACAGAGTTGAGATATAGGCGAGTTTTAAAGTTGTTTGTACGAACAAAAAGGCAAAAAGCAAACACACACAGAGAAAAAAACCATAAACAATTAGAGACATATAAACATTCAAAAGAAATCGAAGGCTGCCCGTCAGCGACAACAGCAACAAATATATATATATATACATATATATATATACACTTATGAATAAAAAGAAGCTGCAATAATTTTTGTTCAAGTATCAGCAACAACCAAAAAAAAAAAAACGCACATAAAAAATATATATATATACATATAAATCACAATTTTTGAAAATAAAACAAAGCGAAAATTGCAACAGCGCAAAAATAAAACGACGAACAAATATAAATATAAGTAAACAAAAAAAACCAAAAGCTCAACGCATAAATCGACAATGATGATGACGCCGCTGCCGCTGCCGTTGTCGCTGCTGCAGTCGACGTCGCTGTTGGCTTCGTACTTGAAAACGAGTTTGAAGCAACAGAAATGTCTTCTAAAGTACAGCTAAGCAACAACTTAAACAAAAATTCGATACTGCAACAAACTCAAAAAAAAAACCTACAAATCGTTTAGCAGTACCCCAAAATATTTAGGAAGCAGCAGCAGCAGCAAAAGACAAACTGTGGCATGACCAAATTGTTCTCGTACAACATAACTGATAAGTCTTGAAACTAAACACAACATCTTAGTATGTTAAGAGGTGCAAAGTTCAAAAATCTTTAAAATTTCACTGATTTAAAGTGATTTAAATCTAAAGAAATAATATTTAATAAGCTTATTATTTCTATAATAAAAAGTTAGATCATTTATTTGATGTTTATGTTAAGATATTGCTAGATTCAAGTCTTAAAGTCTATTCAGCTTTAATTCAATAATAATAAATCTAAGCCGTTTTTTCACAGATCTTGTATTGTTTTTTTTTTTGAGTTATAACTTTTGTGCTACTTGAAGCAATAAAGTTTAGAATTTCATTCACTTTTTGACTGTAAATCAAAATGTGATTTCATTGCGATTTGCACTCAATTTAGTAATGTAATCGACAGCAATAAATGCTCATGATACTATATATATATAAGTTCATTTGTACGAGTACATGCTCCGTGTTCCATTCACAAAAAAAAAACCGTTGACAATCTCTTCGCCAGCCATTCGCTAACAAATCGCAGAACGTCGGCGTTTGGCATTTAACGAACAAAAAGAGATATACATTCATATGTGTATATGTATGTATATGTGTATGTAGACAGGGCCTATTTCAGCTATTCGTCAGATACATTTATTGGTATGGGTATATGGGTATTGGTAGCCCGATAAGCATGGCGATAACTGACATTTTGTGCATACCTCAGCGACAACTATGTCGGCCGACAAGTTGAATATGCTTTTCCATTCCAACCTAGACAAGGGGGGTTTGGGGAAATTTACATTGTTGCGATATCTATACTGGAGTTGGACAAACGCGTACGATCTATGTCTATATCTATGTTTTTTTTTTTGTCTCTGTCAACATTAACAAAAAACAAGTTGAAAGGTTTTTTATCGAAAAGCTTTCAATCGAGAGCACTTTTGTCTTTGAGATACCCTGTATGAAGTGGTTCCTTCGGTTACTAACTACTTTATCATTCATAATGTTTGTCAGATTGTAATGAAGTTTTTCGAAATCATATCCAACTATGCATAATACATTTCGGTGCAAAGTGGCAAAATCTTCAAATCCAAATCGCTAGTGATTTTTGTGACATTCCTGTCTATGATCGGTGCTCGTATTTCGAAAGTGATATAAATAACCTTATTTTAAACTGTGAACAGGGTATCAAGAACAACAAAAATTCTTCGTTTTATGTACATAATTTGTTGTTGTTGTGTGTGTGTATTATTGTTGTTATTCTTTTAGTAATTGTTGTTGTTGTCGAGCGCGCAGTGATAAGAGTTGGTTACCTTTGATTTGTGTGTTGTGTGTGTTTTGTTAGCGATATCGTTTTCGCTGAAGCAAAAAGAACAGAAACTGAAACTGAAACTCGGGGCAGGTGCTATCTATCTATGGCTGAGAAGTTGAAAGTTTGTGGTTTTTGTGTTTTAAGCATATATATTAGTATACTATATTGTATGTATCTCTCTATGCATGAATGTGTTGATTCTTCGTTAACAGCTTGGTTCGGTTCGTTTCGGTTCGGTTTTTGGGGGCTGACTGATATCAGTGCTCGCGCTGCTTTTAATTGGGTCGTTAAATGTGGTTTGTGTGTGTTTCGAGTTATTATTTTTTCATTTCATTTCTTTTTTTTTATCATGTGACTTCTTCAAGGTGTTTTGAGGACAAATCTATGTATAGGTAAACACGATAACATATCCAAAAAGCCATCTAACAAACCCATAAAAAAAACAAAACGAAACAAAGTGCACATCTCGATTTCGATTTCGATATCGATATCGATTCGGATGCGCGGTGTACGAGTCAAAAGTCGGTTTGGCTCCCTCTCTTAACCCATTAATGCCTAATCAAATCCAAATTTTGCAATTAGGCATGCGAGACAAGCGTTGACCTTCAGTCTTTAGGGGTTTATTTTGAATTTTATTTGGTCGCACGACATAACTAAACGGGGTTGGTTTTTCAATTTACACGTGTAACTATTGTTATGGCCTCGAGTGTATATGTATGGTATATATGTGTGTTTTGAGGGTTGTTCTCGGATCAGCCCCCGTAACAAACGTACAACTGATGGGTTTATTAATATTGGGCCGCACTTATTAAAGGCACAATTTTTTTTTTATTCCAATTCCAAGTGCAATGTGGACTCGATAAAGTAATAAACGCGCCAAAATGTTTGTTTCTCTTGGGGTTAATGACAAACACACAAAACGACAGCGAAAGAGAGAGCGAGAGAGAGAGAGAGATCACTCACTCTGTTATGCTCATTTTTTTGTTTTTGTTTTTTTTGGTTGCACCTAGACATGTTTCTCTCTCCTCTCAATCAATCCCAAGGGGGTTGTTGGTTGTTCGCCTTGTGAATATAATATTTATTTTTTGAGATTTGCAAATGGTTTTCCGCGTTTTGGGTTTTGTGTTTTCAGCTATTTACTTATTGTATCGCATTTTTATTTCCCGTGTGAAAATTGCCAAAGGCAGGAGACGAACAGGAAGTCGCTCGTCTGCCGTTTCCAAATTTCTACCAAAAGAGAAAAGGAATGGTTACTTTGTTGTCCTTTCTTTCTGTCGTTCGTTCGTTCGTTTGTTCCTTCGGGTGGTTGCTTGTGTGGGTTTTCGGTGGGTTTTTCGTGTGCATGTTTGATGGGTTGTGATTTGGTTGCCTTGGTGGTTGATTGATGTATGGTCGCATATAGTTTTCGGTATTTACTTTTACATATTTCTGTTTTGGCTTTTTTGCCCAAGGGTGTGTGTAACAGGGTGTTAATTGTTGTTGGTCGATGTTTGCAAAGCTCTAGCATTAATCGTTAAATAGTACTTGGATGTATATTTTCAACGAAAAAAAAAGGTATCCAAGATTAACATTAAGATCCTACTATGCTAATGCAATATAACTATTCCTTAAAAATCCCAAGAAGTATCAAAGGATCATTACGCGAGTGAGCAAGGTTGTGAATTTTAGTCGGAATCGATGGAATTTTCATGGCTAGTTCTGCAAAATGTTCCGCAAAAATCTTAAGAAACTTCTAGCACACATTCCATACGAAGTTGTTGACAAGTGCTGATTTTCTTTGTTTGTTACTTTTCTGCATTTTTCATTGGTATTTGGTATTTGGTTTTCGAATATTCGTCGTTTTATGTTTTTACCTGTCTGCTGTTACAAATGGGTTAGGGTTTGGGTTTTTATACCTGTGCCTCATTTCGGCATTTTTCTAGGCATTTCGAAGTGAAAGATTTTGTTTAAGAGACCATTTTGGGATGATGAATTACCAAAAAAAAAAAAAAGAAACTGTGAACTGTAGTTTAGTGTTTGGTTTCATGTGTGTGTGTGTGTATGCTAGTATTAAAATGCGTGGCATGTGAGAAAAACAGCAAACGGAGACGGAGACAGAGACGAAAGAAAGGCGTAGGTAGAGACCAAAAGGCAAAAGAAACTAAAACAGCAACACAATAACAAACCCAACACACAGTTTGTACGAGAGTTTTGTAATGCTTCGTTCGGTTTTTCGGTTTCGTCGAGTGACCTTTTTACTTCATTTTCTCTATTTGAACATTGCGCCTCTTCCCCCTTCCCATTTATTTTGTTTTACAAAAGATAATCAAAGTAGAAAAACAAAACAGAAATTGGGCGAAAACATTGTCGAACTGACAAACTGTTGTTGTTGATGTTGTTGTTGTTGTTATCGGTGGAAAAAGGGCAGGCAGAGAAGAAGGCAAAGAAGCGGATCGTCAGTTTTCTTGGGAACATTTTTGTGTGCTTGTGCGCCTTTCCTTTCTGACGAAAATAGTTCAATGGAAAACTCCAAGAACATCAACGACGACAACAGCAATAACAACAACAACCACAACAGAGAGCAACAAAGCAACAGCAGTAGGTCGAAGCTGCGGGCAAACTCGCAAAACAAATTTCGTGAACTCAACGGCAAATGTTTTCTAAGGCTGACTGAGCGACCAGAGAGCGCCAGAGCGAGAGAGAGGTGAGTGTTTTTATGTGTGGTGTTGTGTGTGTTTGCTTGTATTTGTATTTGAGTCAATTATGGGTCAGCTGTGCGTAAGAGAGGCTGAGCATGAAATGCAGCAAGAGAAGATTGAATGAGGCGGGGGTTGAAGGAGTTAAGACATACCAGACCAGATATACGAACATAACGGCTGTCACAGCTGATTGAGAGCGTCTACGAGTGTGTGTGTGTGTGTGAGTGTGGTGGACTTGAGTATATGTACATATGTATGTATGTACAAATGGCATACTTTTATGGATAAACACAGTTTATGAATTCACTCATTCGTATGTATGTATAGGCAAATAATTTATTTTGATTCTGATGAGCTTATAACTATAATAAATATTAATTATTATTTCGATTGACTACAACAAACAAAGCATAATTGTTATACACAAAATTTACATAAAATATCTAAAAACAAAAGCACATTCCTTTCAAAGCACAACAATTAAATTCGATTTTCTATATAAATATATATATTTATTTTTATTTATTTTTTTTTGACCAATTATTTTTATGCACTACATTTTTGTTGTATATATATATATATATTTTTTTTTTTAAATATTTTAAGCTAAATTTATTGACGAACAATAAAAAAGTAAAGCGAACAAAAATGTTTCGTCAAGTTATTTTTGGTCTTTTGCTCAGTTTTGTTTTTGTTATTTTCTTTATTTTGATTTTTTCTTATTTTTGTTGTTTTAAATGGAATTTATTTTTAGATATTTTACCTAAGTTTTGCTTAATTGTGCAAATTGTTGTTGCTGCTGTTGTTGTTGCTGTTCCACTGCTGGTGCGTTTGTTGTTGTGGTTGTTCTTGTTGTTGTTGTTTTTAATGGACAGGTGCGTTAAGTTAAGTGTAAGAAGAGGAAGCACCACACCGCGAGGGAGAGTAAGATTAGAGGGAGAGAGAGAGAGAGAGAGGGAGCGAAAGAGAGACAGCAAGCAGCTTTGTTTTGTTGTTGTTTTATGTTTTGTTGCCGTTTATTTTACAGTTAATCAGTTTTGCTGCTGCTGCTTCTGCTGCTTGCTGTTGTTGTTGCTGTCACTTTTGCACTTGTTTCTAAATTTTGTTGTTGGTGTTGTTTTGTTGATTTTAGAAACTTACTTTTTGGAATTACGCTTCGTTGTTTGCTTGGAATACATGGGAATTTTGTCAACAATCAATTGCATGGCATCAACAAATACATTTGCATCAAAACACACTGTTGTTCACTGTGTGTGTGTGTGTGTGTGTATGTAATGGTTATTGTTGTTGTTTTTCGTTTTTCGGTTTTGTCAAATTCACTTTGTTAGTGTTTGTGTGTGCTTTTTTTCGTTAAGTATTTTTTTGGTTTTGTCTTTGTCAAAGGTTCAGCGACATTTTGGCAAAGTTTTACTTTTAACTTTGTTTTGTGCACTTTTTGTTGCTGTTGTTGTTGCTGTTGTTAATATTTTTCTTTCACTTTTGTTTTTGTTTGTTTGCTTAGCTTTCACATTTCTCTGTCGATCTGATTTTTTTGCACAAATTTTACTTTTATTTTTTTTGGTTTTTTTTCTTAATTTTTGTTTGTTTGTTTTTTTTTTGCACTTGTTGATTAGTTGAACCAATTTTGAATTTTTAGTTTTTTTCTTTCTTCACTTGTTGAAATTATTTTCGCTAGTTGTTTGTTTGTGTTTGTTTGTTATAATACTGTTGTTGTTGTTGTAGTAATCCAATGTTTGCTGTTGTTGCTGCTGTAGTTTGTTGTTGTTTATTTATTTTTGTTGTTGCAACAGGAACTTATTTTTGTTTTTGAGCACTTAATCCAAAAATGTGCTGTGTTTGTTGTTGGTTTTTCTCCCTTTGTTTGTTGTTTGTTCTGAATGTGTTTTTGTGTTTTGTTTTTTTTGTCACTTTGTTTCAATTTTTGTTTATTATATAATTTGCATTATTTTTGTAATACACTTTCAAAATACTACACTTTTTTGAATTGTTAATTCAGAGTGGTTGTCACAAATAAGAAATTGTGAAGGTTTTGAAAAAATTCCAATGATTTTGACGTGAATCTAACACTGTGTTGTTGGTAATAGAGAAAAACGTATTGCGTATGCCGCGTTTAATGTTTGCGCGTGTTGTTAACCGAACGACGACAACATTCAACGGCAGCCAGAAAGGAACTGAAGCTGGCTGGCAACGCTGACCGTGGCACGACTCAAAACTGACTGAACGGGAAACTGTCGACTGCGATGGCCGCTGCTGTCTCTGCTGCTGCCGCTGCTGCTGCTGCTGCTACTGCTGCTGCTTATGTCGCCATCGTCGCTGCTGCAATGACGGCGCTACCTTCGCACCCACACATACACATACATGCATACGTACTAACAGAAAGAGAAAGAGAGCGTGTCGTTTTCGAACATGTTGCGAGCGCTTGTTTGCGCGTGGTACAGTTGACGGTTCTCTCTCATTTGTTGCCTGCGCTCTTTCTCTCTCTATCTCTCTCTCTCTCTCTCTCTGTCTTGTGTGCGTTCGCGCGCTTGATTTATTTCAGGTCGCTGTGTTTGGTATTCATTTGAATGTTAAGGGGCGACGACGCGCGAGCACTTAAGTAAAATAATAATTATACGTATGTCAATTTGTTTGACTTCTTTGCGTGCGTTTATTGCTACGTTTAGCGTGTAAAGCGTAAAGCGTAGTAGAATTCTACTACCTTTTTGCCACTGCTGACATTTATTGGGTTTGTTTTGAAAGCGTTTAATAGGCTTCAGCTACGACGCAAACACGTACATTCATTAGTAGTATGAGAGTGAGTTCTTGTGCATGTGTGTGTGCGTGTGTGTATTTGTGTGTTTATGTGAGTGGTTAGCGTTAAGTAGATTTTTCAGCACATTTGTCTTAATTGTTGTGATTTGTGGTTGATATTTAAATGATTTACGGCAGCCAGGGGCGCAATTTTGGCGAGTTTCGATATTTGGTGGCTTACATATGCAAATTGAGTGTGTTTTTTTTTTATTTTGCATTATTAAAATGCAAATTAATTTTTGCTTAAACGTTGACGTTATACTTTACAATTTACTAGCTCAAGTGTTTGTAGGGCTTTTGTCTGAATATTAAACATGATAAAGGTATTATCTAAATAAACACTGCATAAATAAATATTAACAGAAATCAGATAAACATTCCATATGCTAAAATAAACACACATACTTACATACGCACATACACCCATTCAATCGTTGTTTGCTTTCGTCGAGTGGCCGCAAAATTGAAATACTTTAATTACCCGAATAAAAAACATTTAACAATTTAATCTGAGCATATCAATTGCCGCACACAAAATACTCTACAAACGCACACACATGCACATACTCAGCATACTCTCTCACTCACCGATACTCTCTCACTTCACGCGCTCACGCTTCGTGCTCTTCTCGACAAAGTCGAATCATTCCCAAAATCCACTCCCAATTTATCACTCAATTAGCACAGAAAAATGTAGTAGTGTATTTACTACACTTCTCGCATACACACACACACACTCAATACGCTTTTACAAACGCAGAGAGAAACAGCAGCAGCTGCACAGCGTGAGAAATTCACTGCGAATTAAATGCATACCCAAGCAGCCGAACTTCGGGCTACTGCTGCTCGGGTTTTCGGCATCGTTGTCGGCTTCGGTTTCGAGCTCTCGTCTCTTCGGCTCTGGCAGCGGCATATCCGTATCGGGTGTTCATCTCAATGAAATTGTAGCATATTTGTTGCCATATCGAGATTAAATTTTCAAAACACAAACGAGCGCAGCGACGCTGTTGAAGGTGGCAAAGCGGCAGAGAAAGGGAGATAAATAGAGCGAGAGCGTTCAGAGTGTGAGTGAGTGAGCGAGACTGTGTAAGTGTGTGTTTGTGTGTTTGCGTTGCTTGTAAGCTTTTGTGCGGTGGGTGGCTGGGTGGTTGGTGGGTCGTTCGCTTGGTTGGTCGTGCGATTTATTGATGACGTCGACGACGGCGTCGCTGCCAGTGCCGCTGCCGCTGGCAGTGTTAATGTGTTTGTTGCTTTGCCATACAATTATGTATTATTTTATTTAACATGCTGTTTTTTTCTTTGTCGATTTGTTGTGTTGCTTTCGTCGATTTTTGGCAGAGTCCTTGTCATAATTTCAATGCGAGTAGGAAACGCAGCCGTCCTCACGCAGGAAGTCTTCGAGAGTGCCGAGGCAAAGGCAACAACAATAACACAACAACAACAACAGTAATAAACGACGACAGTTGTGCGATGATGGCAGCTTCATTGGGTTATGCTTATGACTGTGTGTAGTATATATCTACATACATATGTATGTGTATGTTTGTGTGTGTGTATTAAAGGAAGTGTATTGCGTTGTAGGCCGTTGTCGTCGGTTTTATATACACGTGTGTGCGGGGCGAGGGTGAGGGCGAAGGCGAAGGCGAGGGAGGCTCGAAGTATCTGTATCCGTATCTGTGTAAATGCGTTCCCTGTGTTTCTTCTTCTTCTGTTGGTTCGTTTGTTCGCCCCTCAGTCGCTGTATGTGTGTGTGTGTGTGTGTGTCATGGGCTGCGGCTTATGTGCGTTGTGTTTTGTTCCTGTTGTGTGTTGTGTGTGCCTTCCTGTCACTGCTGACTGCGAGCCCGCATACAGGGTGCTCTTGTGGAAGAATACCACACAAAGCGAGTTGGATTTGCATGCATTCATTGTAGTTAGTTAAACGGGAGTCGAGTTGGAAATTAACATACAGGGTGTCTCTTCGAATTGTAAGGGTACCCTGTATATGTACAAAACTATTGATATATTGAGAAAGAAAAAAAGTTCTAAAAATAGAAGTAGAGTATACAGGGTGCTTGATAACAATTTGAAAACATATTCTTAATACAGTCATAATTCCATTAATTTAATATGAACCACTTTGGATTCAATCATTTTTATAACATATAGTATTCTTATTTGATTCTTAGGAATATTTTTTGAATAGTTTTCTTAAATTTGCATGTTAACAGGGTGTCTTAGTTGAGATAGATTAAAAGAACTCTAACCACTTAGACTGGATCACCCTGTATTTAAAACGCGGCTATGAAAACAATATAATGCATAAAACGACAAAAATCTGGTTTTCACAAAACCAAACCCAGAGCCACCGAACAAGCGACGAAAGCGCTAAAGAAGGAGGCAATGGGTGGTGCTGCAGTGAGGGGGGGGGGAAGGAGATGTTGTTGCTGCTGCTGCTGGAAGAACACTCACAGCAGCAAAAACAACAAAAGCAGCAAGCAGCAGCAACTGTTGAGATTACACTAAAAGTAACTGCCAGCAGCAGCAGCAGAAAGCAGAAGCAAAAACAACAACAAACAAGCGACTGCAGTTGCTGAGAGAGCGTAGTACGAAAATCAATTATGTAGCAAGAGAAGCAACAACAACCACAACAACAAAAACAGCAACTGCAGTTGGTAGCAGCGTGAAAATAGTAGTGAAAAAATAAAAATGGCAAAGTAAAATGAAATGAGAAAGCAGACAACGCTTACGCTAACGCTAACGCTGACGCTAAAGCTGAAGCTGGCAGAGGCCAACAGCAGGCGCAGGGTGGGTGGGTGATAGGTTGGCTGGGCTGGCAATGCCTGTTGGTGAGAGCGTCAGACAGACAAACAGACAGCCTAACGCTCTCTTTGTCGCGTCGGTCAGTCACAAATATGTTGCGCATTTTTGCCTCGGCGTGAGAGAGAGAGAGGCAGAAAGAGAGCATGAGTGCTGGTGCTGTGTAACTGTTGTTTTTATTGCTGTGGGGTGGTGGTGGTGATGGTATTGGTGTTAGTGTTGTTGCTCCGTTTGGTTTGCTAGTTAAATGCGTGAGAAGCGCCGAGAGAGGCAACAGCAGCGGCAGCGGCAGCGGCCGTAAACGATGAACTTTGCTTGACGATGCTTGTCGTTGTTGCTTTTGTTGTTGCTGTTGCTGCTATGTGTTGTTGGTTGGTTTGAGGCAGCAGACACCTTTCCACGTGCAAGCCGAAAGCATCTCTGCGTCGCTGCTGCCCCGCAGATGTTTGGCAAAATAATCAGCGAGCGACGTTGGAGAAAAGAGTGTGCAAAAAAAAGGAAAGAAAAAAAATTATGCTGAGTGCTTTGGCTGCCTGCCCATCCAAAGTGAAAGAAGCAGCAGCAGCAGCAACTAAGTACGTATGTATGTGTGTGCAGCATAACAAAAACGAAAAAAAAAGGCAGCGAAAGAAGAAAATCAACGAGCAGCAGCGACGCGTCGACCGTCGGAGGTTCGATGTTCGCTCAGTTTCAGTTACAGGGGCAGCGATGTCGACTTTGCGTCGGCAGATACTTTGAGATGTTTTTTCTTTTGTATGCTTTTCGTATTTGTTGTTGTTGTTGGTGTTACTGGTGCTGCTGCTGCTGTTGCTGCTGCTGCTGCTTTCATACATTTTATTAGTCGGCGCGACGTTAGCGTCAACTTAGTTTGCCTGCCTGACGATTTTTCTTGACGTTTTTGTTGTTGCTGTTGTTGCTGTTGTTTTTATTTGGGTGCCGTTTGGCGTTGAGTTGTTGTTTTCATTGTATCTGTATCTGTATCTGACACAGACACACACACACACACATCGAGAGACTCGTATCTTTGTATCTTTTAGCGCTGTTTTTGAGTTAAGCAATTGATGGATATGGTTTATTTATAACGCTTGGCGACTATCGAATGAACACACTTGGCCTATGCGAGTGTCTCGGTCTTTCGGTCTCTCTATGAGTATCTGTAAGATACACGCTGTGTTCCCCCCCCCCCCCCCCCCCCCTCAATCCTCTGCTGCTTGCTTGGCCTGTTCGATAAACGTAAGCGTAATAATATTTTATTGAAATTTGTTTTCTTTTCTTTTATTTTCATTTCTTTTATTTTGGCCTCTGAAGAAATATGCTCAACAGCATTTTGTAAAATTTTTTCTTTTTTTGGGTTGCCATACACCAAAAAAAAAATACAAAATAAAGAAAAGCAAACCAATCCGATGGGTGATGGGGTACGGAAGGTGGGGGGGGGGGGGTTTGGTAGGAGAGGGGGTGTGCTGGGCAATACAACGACTGCTGCCTTCATTTCTTGATGTTGCTTTATTTCATTTTATTTTGTACATTTTTGTTGTGTCTCTCTTTGTATTTGTCGTCGGTCGACGTCGGTTGTTGTCAACGTCGTTGTGGTTGTTGTTGTTTTCTTCTTCTTTTTTTTTTTTACTTTTTTGCGCTATAAGTATCTGTTGGATAAATATGAGGTTAAAGCGCTACCTTCTGTCGGTTGGCTCTGGTTGTTGTTGTTGTCGCTGTTATTTGTATGTACAGACAAACAGACAGACATATGTATGTATGCATATGTATGTATATATGTGTATATACTTGTGCGCTTTATATGTATGTATGTGTGTGTGTGTGTGTGTTAAAGCGAAGTGCAGCGCATTTTGATTGTTGGCTGCCTTTTGATGATGAAAACATAAATATCACAACATCACAAGCAACAACAACAAGCAACAACAACAAGCAATAACAATACACTGTGCAAAAAGAAGCCAACAACAGTAAAATAACCAACAACAACAACAACTACAGCTAAACGAAAGAATTGAAGCAGGAATTCCTCTCTCTCTCTCTCTCTCTCTCCCTCTTTTGCTCTCTCCTTCTTTTTGAGATGAATGAATTGCAGTTGTTGCTGTTGTTGTTGGTTTCCTTTTTAAACGGTTTTACAGTGTTGTGGTAAATTGATATGGCAATGAATCGAAATTTTTGTTTGGAGTTTGGAAAAATGGAAAAATTGTTAAAACGGGTAAAAGATTTGATGCCTGATAAGGCTAAATTATTTGAAATCTGTGAGTGTTTGGTAACAAAACTCAAAAAAGTTATTCAATATTCAATTAATTGAAGTCAATTTTTGAAATTGTTTCAACTTACATAGTGAGAGAATTTTAGAAGCTTTTCTATTACTAAGCGATCTTAATTAAGTCTTCTCATATACCATATTATATACTTATTTATTTGTTGGTTGGTTGGAAAACCGATCTTAAACTTAAATCGTTTGGTTTCGAGCAAAGTAAACGTTGAACTTTATTTAAGTTTTCTTAGGCAAGATTTAAGATCTTGCGCACTTAAAATAAAGTTGGAAAAGTTTTTCAAAATCATAAATTCGATTTTTCAATGAGTTGACTCAAGTTTTTGTATGCAAATTTCAGGATATAAAATAAAATTATATTTGAAAATTAATTTTAAGAATCTTCGATTAAACTTGAACTTACTAATTTTAATAATTACCAAATTTGTGAATTTATTCAATTAGCTTTTAATTGATTTTCGATTGCTTGAGTAATAATCCAATTTTTAATGGTAATAAGATATTGAGTTTAACTTTATTTAATAATTTGTTAAATTCTTAATTCTCAATTCTCAATTCTCTTTCTCTCCTTGTTTATAAATCATCTTTAAAAATATCATACAAAAAACCTCGACATTACCATCTATAAATAGTTTAATTCATGAAAATTCCTAAAATAAAAGAAACTAAAAGAAACAAAAGTGGAAAATAAACCAAAAAAAAATCAAATACAACAACAACGAATACGATAATTGTGGGGAAATTGTTGGGTTTAACACCTGGAAAGTGGAGGAAGTTAATGGGTTTCATTTCCTTTCTTTCTTTCTTTCTATCCCTTTCTATCTTACACAGTTACTATCCCTCCCTCTCCCACTCTCCCTCTATCTCCACCCCCCTTTTTTTGTCGATATGTCGCTTTGTACAACTTCAACTTGATAATTATTCATGCAGTTGCCTTACGACGACACAATAACAACAACAACAACAAAGTGGATGCCACATGCCGCCCCCCATCCCCATCGTCATCGTCATCCCCATCCCCATCGATTCATACTCATACTCGAAAAGAGCAACAACTACAACAAATAATACATATGTATACATAAATGAAATCGAAACGATATGGAATAATAAACGAACCAATAACAACAGCAACAACAACAACAACAACAAATAAGCGACAATGCTTCGTTTTTGTTGTTGTGTTATATAGTTGAATGACTGAACTGAACTGAGCAAACCCGTCAACAACAACAACAACAACAACAAGTACAACAACCAGCAAATTAACACACAACAAATGCTTATACGCAACAACAACAACAACAACGAGAAAAAATTAACTTAAAAGCACCAAAAAAAAGTTGAACAGAAACAAAAAAGAATTGAAAAAAAATCAAAAAAACAGATGAACAAGAAGACAAAGCGTGCGAAGAGAAGAAGGTGGAGTTGAAACACAAAAAAATACAAAAATAAGAAGTACAAATAAATAAAAAAGGAATAATATGTATGTACAAAAGTTGAAAACACAAAAATACATTAAACGAAATAAAATGAATACCAAACAAATAAAAAATGTCTCTATCTCTCTCTCTCTCTCTTTCTCTCCCTCTCTATGGAAGTGATCTTAAATACGAAACAGAGAGCGAGAAGTGAGAAGAGAAAGAGAGAGAGAGAGAGAGAGGGAGAGAGTGAGACTGGGGTAAGAGAGAAATTATGCCACAATCAAGTACAACAACCAACAACCAACAAGCAACAAACACAACAACAAACAGAGCGAGATCAGTCCAGCTCAGCCACCAAGATGCCACCAAGATGATCATCATGATGATGATCATTATCGGTTTTAATGATAATGTCGTTTTGCGTTTGCATGTTGCATTGACTAGTGTATCTCTCTCTCTCTCTCTCTGTCTCTATCTCTTTCTTTATATCTGTCTCTCTTTCTAGGTCTCTTTCTGTGCATCTGTATCGGTAACCCAAAACACGACCATCAAGAAGATACTCGATGCGAGTTGCCAGCAGCAGCAGCAACATTCAGAAGTTGCAGTTGCAGTCCGATTGCTTCGAGTGTTGCCTGCCCCGCTGCCTGCCTTTGCCTGCTGCATTCCATAGATACACAAAAATAAAAATGCGGCTATGATAAATAATAATACATACACACAAATACACACACGCACACACACACACCAACAGATGGATAGACGGTCAGGCAGACATTTAAGTCTGAGACGGCTTGTGGCACAAGCAGCAAGCAAGCAAGCACTGTGTAAATGTTGAGTTACATTATTATTTCTCTTTCGTTTTGTATCTCAAGTTGAGATATTTTGATGTTTTTTGTTGTTCGCTGCGGCTGCCGTTGCAAGCAGACAGAAATAGGACAATGCAGCCAAGTAGGCAAACCAGCAGCAGCAGCAGCAGCAGCAACAATGTGCAACGGGAAATGATCTTCCAGAACAAAGAATAGAACGATTCTGGTACTACATACACACACACACACACATACTGTTGCATTCAACTCTTTTGAGCAAATAATTTACCAAAGAGGAATTCCTTAAGCGATCACACTACAAAAAGACCTAGAGAGAGATAGAGAGAGAGAGAGAGAGAGAGAGAGAGAGAGAGAGAGAAAGAGAGAGAGGGAAGGGAGACTTTTAGCTTCAAATGTTGGCAATTCCATTTTCCGATTTTTCTTCTTCTTCTTCTTCTTTTGAATGCAGTTCGCAAAGGAAAATTACTGAATGGCGTCTTTTTGAGATGGAAAATTTCATTGAACGCACTTTTCTTAGTTGTTTGCTATTTAGTAGTTGTTCAGTTTGGCAATTATCAACTATCGATGTTAATCGATAATAACTTATTATGATCTTTATTCACCAATCAGTTTTGCTAATCAGCTAAAGAATCTGTTCAATCCATTAAAACTCGTGCTTAGATCAGTCAACATCTTAAAACACTTTTAAACATCACTTTGAAACATCGTCGATATTAATCGATAATAACTTATTATGATCTTTATTCACCAATCAGTTTTGCTTATCAGATCTGTTCAATCCATTAAAACTCGTGCTTAGATCAGTCCACATATTTTGAACACCTTAAAACACTTTAAAACATCGCTTTGAAGCATCGTCGATATTAATCGATAATGAATAACGAACAATGATCTTTATTCACCAATCAGTTTTGCTAATCAGCTAAAGGATCTGTTCAATCCATTTTAACATCTTAAAACACTTTGAAAACATATCGCCGTTGTACTTTAGTATCTTAATTGATTTAATTTTATTATCTGTTGATCGAACTGTCATAACATTTATTTACATACAAGATTACTTTCTAAGATAAGTTTCATTTTGTTGATTAATTAAAAGTTTTGCAAGCAAAAGATGCTCGATAAAATCTTGATAAACAAGTTTTCAGTGATTTCTGACAAGTTGTCAACAATTTGTTATTAATATGTCATATGTGTCATTAGCTAAAAGATAAAGAATAATTACTTACAGATGTACACGAAGTGTTATTGCTCCAGTCACGTATTTTACTCAAGTGAATTGTTAGTCAATTTTGAGACGAAACTTCAATGTTGATTATTTAAAATCGATTGACACAATTTACATTTTTAAATATTCACAGTGAATTTGTGTGATTTTTTAAATAAATGCTTTATCATTCAATAAGTGACACTTTTTGAATGATTTTTAATGCATTCAAAAACAAATCCATGAATCAAACCTCAAAGCCGGCAAACAAGAAACCAACCCTAAAATCTTTAAGGTTCATTAACTTGGCGCTTGCCTTGTAGTACGGTTTTGTGTGTGTTCATGTAATACTCAGTTATTGACTTATTATTTTGACTTTTAAATAACTATAACGATGACTAAGTATTACCTTCCTTTCGATTTTTTCCCTGCAAGCCAAACAAAGTGAACAACATCAAAGCAACAGCAGGCAGGCAGACACTTTTGTGAGTACGCCTTCATTCTCCTTCATATCTGTGTTCTCATCCACATTTCATTCGCAATTCATTCACTAGTCATTCACCGTCACCGTGAGTAGTAAGTGCTCTAGCGTCACTTAGCGCTAGGCAATTACCAATAGAGAACAAACACCTCGAGAGTTTATTGGTTGGTTGGTTGGTTAGTTGATAGGAGGATGGTTTGAGGATGGTGGAGAGGCCTCTTCACTTTAGCGCCTAATTGCACAACAAAAGCTTCAATTAAACACTTCAAAGAGCTTATTACAAACCAATAAACCGCAGACCAAAGTGCGTGCACAAACACACAAACACGCCCAAAGGACAAGATACATCAGATACAACAACATCAACATCAACAACAAAAACAACAGATACTACAACAACAATGTTGTGAACAACATCGTTTGGCAGCCAGCGATGCGAAGCTAAAGAATTTTTCGCTCCCAATTTCTATAGAACATACACGTATATATATGCGTATGTATGTATTTAGATGGCAAACAGTTCCTAGAAGGACAAGGACAATGTCAAGGATTCTTTCACACACACTCACACACACACGCACACACACATTGACAATTGAAATACTAAAACGCTCTCTGTCTCTCTCTGTTGATGGCTCTTCAAGTCGCAGAGTCACCACACTATATCACTTTACTTACAATAATTGTGCGTTGATAATGCGTTGATAATGACAATGTTGTTGTTGTTGTCATTGTTGTTTCTTTGTGGTTCAAGGAGCTTCCAACCTCACCTGGACAGGGGCTTGAGGTGTTTCGCTATCTCGGTGGTGGTTTAATGTATGCCAAACCACCACTTTCGTGTTTGTTTGTCTGATTCTACACTGCAAAAATCACTTCAATAGTTGTGATGGTTAAAAAAAGTAATTTCTTAGTTTTCAATGTTAAACTTCTTATGATATTTTCCATACTTTGTGGAAATAAGATATATGTTTAAGTTCTATACTATAAATCCGAGAGTAAGAATGAATTATTAGTATTAATTAATATTATTTTTAGTAAAAAATTGTGTTCTAAAAACATACTTCCATGATTAAAAGAAATAGAAAAAACTTTGTTGACAGTGTTTTTGCTATAACTGTTTTGTTTTTTAAATAATAACTTTATTAACTAATATAAATAAAATTAAAGAGCAGTACACAATGTAATTTTACGATAAGAATTGAAAAAATTTGACTTTTCTTTATGTGAAAACATCATCTTCACATATAACATATACAAAATATGTTCATACATTAAGTAAGCTTAAGATCTAAAAAAAAGTATTTTTTTTATATTATTATTAAGTGCTTATCGAATCAGTCGAAACAATTTTCTTGATTTTAAAGTGTATATAATTTGTTTTTTATTATTCAATAAATATTTAAAATCAGAAGAAAATTAAAAAGTAGCATTCTTTAATATACATTTCTTGCTTCCAAAAAATCGTTGAACAAAGAAACTTTTAGAAATTCGCATACTAAACAATACGTTTAAGGTAAGTTTGGTTGAAGCGTGCTAATTTTTCTTAGTGCACTCAAGTTGTGTTCAGTAGCGTATCGTTTATTAGACATTTAGTGGTTCTAATGCGCATCCTGTTGCGCATACAGGGTGCCTGTGTTGATCTTTGCGCTACCTGAGCCGCTTCCGGCTAAAGACATTTTGCATCTGTTCTAAGTCAGGTAGAAGTAACTGCAACAGCAAACATCTTTTGCATTATCTGCTTCATTTGGTGTATAGACTGGTGAAAGGGGTTTGGACAACCCTTCTAGTTAACAGAGTGTGTGTGTGTGCGTGTGTGTTGGTTTCTCAGTTCAAAGTTCAGTTCTTAACAATAATCATAATCATAATAATAATAATAATAATACATAATGCAAAGACGAGACGTGCCTCACATGACTCACAAATTCGACCGTGTAAGGGTTAAACACATAGCCTTTTGAGGCTTTGAGGCTTTTTAAGACACCCACACTATGCAGAGAGTAACCCCGAAACAAGGACAATACCAAAGGATATACATCACTCAGACAGAAAGGGTAGTTCTGATTCTGGTTGGCTAGTATTTTTTTTTTTGGTTGGTAGCTGGGGCTGCCACTTGGGGTATATAATTCCATTCTTTCTTCTGGGCTGCTTTGAAGTTTTCTGCGTCATCGTTTGTGATTAAATATGCCAACCATACGATGATTATATAATGGATATATACATCTACACAATACATACATGCATAAATATCTACATACGTTCGTACTCACACACACACACACATACACATACACATGCCATTTCATATCGTCTGTATTTACTTGCTTATGGGGCGAGCATTTTTATTTGAGCTCTTACTTTTCATCAGCTTCGCTTGTTGTTATTTTCTTTTTTCTGCTGCTGTTGTTGTTTTTGTTGTTGTTGTTATGAAATCCTTTTTATTTGCCGGGGCTGTTTCTCTGCGTAAACGCAAAATGCGAACCTTTTTTTTTTTTTTGTATATAGAACAACAAAGTTTTCTTTTTTTCTTTTTTTTTTTTGATTTTTGCTCACTTTTCGCAGACAACACGTAAAACTGGAGAAGGAATTGCTGTCAGGCAAAGGCAATAGCAAAAGCCAGGAGGGTGAGTGATGGAGTGGTGAGTGGGGTGGGGAGGGGAGTAAATCCCAAAACACACGCCAAATGTAACCTCAAAGGGTTAAACACGCAAAACGCAAAAGCCAACACAAAAATACAAAGTAAAAGCAAAAATATGAAAATAAATGAATTGAAATCAAAAAAAATTCAAACCGATGGCAAAAATATAAAAAGCAATAACTGAAACGCACAAACAGGGCTGAGAACATATGTACCTTTGAACGTATGCAACTTGTCTTGGGCCACAACGACTTGCAATTGTTACCTACGATTCCATTTGAGGCAAAGCAAAAGATATGTTGCATGCACAAAACGGTTTCGAGGATTCTTATAAACAGCAAAAGTGGTCATGAGAAGTGAAATGAAATTCTATGAGATTAAATAACTTTAAATAATAATTGGGACAAACAGCTGTTTGATCAGGACAATCAACATATAGTATCGACTTTCACTTGATAATAAAACAATAAAGATTGCTTCACAAATCATAATTATTCTACAATAAACATTATTGCCTTAATACTAAATAAATTTATTATAAATTATATTTTTTAAAATTTGTAGTCCAACCTTTCATTGAAGCATCTATCTATCCAGATTGTTGTAATATTGTTTTCTTAATTTTTGATTTTAAATAGTATTTTTGATTTTCTTTAATGTTTCGTTTGTCTAATAATAATAATAAATAAATAAAAATGTGTTAAGCCATTTTCAATATTATTGATATATTATAAGGTTTTCATTACTATAAGTTGAATATAATTTGATATCCGATTATTTATCTTGTTTCGAACTCAATTTTTTGTAATTCTTTTCAATGATCGTTTGGTAAAATAAAGAGTCAAGCCAAACTCCTTCAGGGTATAAAGTTGTGACAACAAATTAATCCTTTTATAAATGGAAGCAAAGCAAAAGATTCGTTATACTTTTTAACGGGTTCTTTTTTGAACAAGATCTTTTGTCAAGATCCTTTGTCAATCGCAAAACTAGTTTGGCACTCTTCAACCAGATCATAATCGTTGTTTTTTTTGGGATCGCTTTATTATCAGCACCAAGGATCAGTGCTGGGAAAGGACCCTTTTTTTAACGGAGGCAGCGTAACCGCAGTGTTGGTTATGTTCAATCAGATTTCTCAAAACTTCTTACCACAGCTATTTTTGGTGCGTTGAGTGCTATGAATTTGTTAGCTAATATAATCTGAAAAGAACATTTGCGTCGGTGTTGTTGTTGTTGTTTTTGGGTCTTATGTATATTTATCGACAATATACCGGGTAGGCCGGGTTTCTATGCCAGATCAAGGGTTGGGGACTGTGTGGCAAAATTATCGCACGCTGGGGTTAAAAACTTCCAATTTAAATTCAATTTCCGAGCAAATGGTCAAAAGTCTCGACGACGACAAAAGCATAAGCAAAAAACACACAACAAATAAAAAGCAAAAGACGAACAAAAAAGAAAAAAAAAATAAAACCCACCACTTAAGGCGGGCAATAACAACAAGAAAAACAACGAAAAAAAGGCGTTGCAAACGGCGAACCGGATATCAAAAGCGTAGACAAATACAAATACAAAGTTCAAGTAAGCAAGGATATCTCAATGTGTTCGTGTGTGTGTGTGTGTGTGAGTGAGGATATGATGGATGCATGACCATGCAGGCAAAGTCACTTCATTATCGAGATTATCGGCGCAAGTTCAACCCTGCCACACACACAACAAGGATAACAACAACTAGACTGCCTCTCATCCCGCTTTTATCCTTATCCTTCTCCCGCTCTTCCTGCGCTCACTCTCTCTCTATCTCTCTTTCTCTCTCTTTCTTATCCTGTGCACACGTTCGCGCGTCAGCACAAATGTCAAACCACTCGGTTCCTGTACTCAGTTCCGTATTTGGAAAGGCAGTCGGGGAGGAGGGTTGGTTGCACCATGTCCTTGTTGCTCGTCACGGCTGCTGTGCGCCTGTATGCTTGAGTCCTCACATCGCTCTTGATGTCTTCTGTACAAGTTGCGCGCTTTGTATGTTTGCCTCCAGGACATGCTAATAAAATTGCCGAAAATCCGCAGCCCAACAAAGCCCAAGTGTTTTTTAAATGATTGAATGTTTTCTCAGAGTGTGGATACCCTGCGGCATATTCTCAAACGAAGCGCTTGCGATTTGTGCGCGATTTTGAAGAGATTTGTGACTAAACAAATTAAGCGCGTCGAAAGTCATAGCAGTTTTATAGAGTTATATCCAGCCAGCCAGCCAGCCAGAGGGGCGAAAGGCGGAATTTATTAAAAAAAAGGGTCTACAAATGCAGTTAATTGTTTTCCATAGCAACCAACAGTTCTGTAGAAGGGCGTGTCTTCTGATTAGGCGACTCAATCACGCGGCTGCTGCTGTGGAATTTTTCGTTTGAGGTAATTTGAGTCTAAATGATGTCACACTGATTGAAATCACAACAAAACAGCACACATCAATATTGAGATACAAAATCGTTAGGGCACGCGCTAGTGCGACTCTAAAGATATTGTATCTGTAAGTTAAAATACTTGAAATGTGGTCACAACAACAACAACAACAACAACAACAATAATAACAACGAAAAGCGCATAAAAGTTAATTAAATGCATTGCAAAACAAACAACAAATAAACTATGTAACTGAATAGAACACCGAACATGGAAATAGAAGCAGCCAAAAAGACAAACAAGAAAGAGAGACAGAGAGAGAGAGAGAAATAACAAAAACAGTACAAAGACACACACACACACACACGTTCCATTTATATATGTACAACACGCACAACAACTGAAGGCAACGAGCTAATCGATTCATTTGAAATTCAATACACAAACACGAGGCACACACAGAAAGCCACTGAGAGGCACTGGAGAAACAAGCAAGCACGAAAATCAATATGAAAAGCATAACTGAAACACAAAGTGTCAAATAGACAAACGTCAGAACGAGCGTTGTGAGTGCTACAACGCGAGGGGGACAGTGGCGGTGGGCGTGTTTGGGGGGGGGGGGAGGGGGGTTAGGTATGGTGGGGGCTTACAAGAGGGACGGTGCCAGGGCTTTGCCTCCCCTTAATTTGAATTCTATGTTTGTTTGAACGTATTTATATTTATGTATCTGCATGTACACTAAGAAAAAAATCTGACTAAAATATGGAATACAGCCAATGTTTTCGGTTCACATTCACAACATTTCTTATATTTTATTCAAGTTTAAATTGCGGCTGTTTGCGTGGCATGAATTTATTATATATTTTATTATATTAATAAACGATTTTGGCAACCTTAAATCGTTAAGTTTCATTTTTGGTAACTTTTAATATGTCAAACGAATTTTTCAAATATTTTTTTTTGCTTCAAATTCAAATAATTTTAAATCGTAAATAAAGAAACGAAACATTTTTAATTCCATTACGCTTTTTATTAAAATGATGTTTGAGTATGAGTATAACACATTTTTGTAAGTGTAGCTGCAATCGCAAGCCCGCCAACCACCAGCCACTAAAAATGTTGACACACTCGGTCTGCAACAGCAACTGCAGCAGCAGGCAACAACAACAATAACAACAACAAAACAACAGCAACACAAAACGTACAACAATCGACAGTCGGCAGTCACCATTCATGCACATACTAGATAGATACAAATACAATTGTGTAAGAAATAGAGAGAGAGAGAGAGAGAGAGGGGTGTGGATGACGACAGGGAGGAAGGAGGTGGAGGGAGGTGATGGCAGTTGCAAGTCTATTGCCACTCTATGCCACTGTGGCTGCCATTTTCAATTTATTGTTATTATTAATTTGGCTGCCAAAAAAGGGATGCGAGGACAACGGCCAGGCCAAAAGTGGCATGGGCAATGGTAAGGACCAGCAATGAGCCATAAGGACTACACACAGGACTACATGGGACTAACATCGAGAGGACTATCGAGCGACGAGTTTATTTGTGTGAAATTCAAATGTAAATACTTGAGGGCGCTTAAGGGTGTCTTTAGGGCTTTATTTGCCCTCATATTGCGACGCAATTTATGTTTTTGGTGGTGGCGAAGGTGTAGCGTTGATGTTGCAGTTGCACAATACTAAACCTCCTTACCTCCTTCCCCCCATCGCTCATTTTCATTTTCATTTTCATTTCGATTCCGATTTCGATTCCGATTCCCATTTTCATTCAGTCATCCATCCATGGCCACAAACACCCCACTTTTACCCTCTCTTCCCCTTCCCCTTCCCCTTCAAAATCTCTTCCTCTCTAGCTGTTACAGCTTGCAGTTCTGACCGGTGCCATCCATGTAAAATCAATCGAAGTTATTGAAAGCGAACCATTCGCATATGGCTTAAGTCTATTTGTGTTTATGATTGCGTTTACCCTATAAATGACCAAGCACGTCAGGCATTATGACCCAATAGTCAATATTTTAAGTAGCTAAATAAATAACTAAACTGAATAAACGTTAAATATAATATATCAAAATAATTTCATTTTTTTTGTGTCCGACTCTTTAAACTTTTAATTAAATTGTTGCCTATTAATAAAGTTTGCAAATTTATAATATATATATTTGTTTTTTTGACATAGAATTGATAAAACTAAAAAGATATTTAAACCAATTCTTTATTTCCAATTTTCTGTTTTTTTAAGAACTAAAATCTTTCAACAGAAATTATTTAAAAATATTTTCTCTTACCTTTTTCAAACACTTTTTATAACTTTGAGTAATTAAATGGTTTTCATGCAAAATAATATAACTTAAACAAAATAAATAATCTTAGTTTATTATTAAGATTTGCAAATAATTGTTAAATATTATATTCAATTATAGTGCTCATAATTATCAATTTATACATATATATTATTTATTTTTTCTACAGTGTACAGGGTATTTCGAGTTAGAGTTTCAATTTGAACATTATTTTCATAAATTTGTAAATATGTGCCTAGGCTGAATACTTTTAAGTAATTAAAACCCTGACTACTTCAATGTAACATATACAGAGAAAAACACTGTAAATGACTTATATATAGGGTATTATGTATTTGCGAACCTTCAAACATTATAAAAAATGCTTCTGTCGTTTTGTCTTGTCAAGAAGGCGACGGCGACGGCGACGGCGACGGCAAAGACAATAACGAAAAAGATTAGTCATACAAAGTATTGTTGTTGCCAGGAGCTCGAAGACGGGGGATGGTTTGAGGTACTTAGGGTTGGGGTAGTGTGCGGGGGAGATGGACTGCGAGACGCCTGGCGACATTCATTTCAATTGACACGTGCAGTGGAATATGCCTCCACCTTTCCATCCATCTATCCGTCTGCCTTGCCACCCCGAACCCTCCTCATCATTGAAGAGACAACAAAGCATTTTTGACGCATAAAAATGCTGAAAATCAAGCTGAGATAATGAGAACGCTGCGAACGTGGAGGTTGACGGTGGCGTCAAGCTTAACCTCATGAATATGAAAATGTCTTGGCAAGAAAATAGCTGCTGCCACTGTCTGAGAGATGACGCCTCCTCCACCCTCTCATATCCGTTCAGTCTCCCTCTATCTGAGTCGGAGTCGAAGTCTGAGATGAAGCTGCCTGAAGTGTTTGAGTTGATGTTGAGGAGGTTGCCTAGACTTGCGTCAGCATTAGCATTGCCTTCCTTCCAGCTTCACTCTACTCAACTACTAGCTTGCCACTGCCACTAAATCCGCAAACAGTAGCAGGCTGGCTGGCTGACTGGCTATCTGACTAGCTGGCTGGGATCTCCTGCTGTCTTAACATTTACGCATTTGACATTTTTGTCACCCGAAATGGCAGCGGGTGGCCCCAGTCGTGAGAAGAGGAGGCAGGATCGGGGGGTAGGCAACATGACCATGTATGTGAGTATTAAAAAATTATATGCCAAATCGAAATTGCATGTTTTACATAAACAACAACATCAACAACAACGATAACAACAATAACCGTCAGCAGCCATTTGAGTTTATGTATTTCTAATGTGTTTTTTTTTTTTTGATTTTTTTTTCGTATGTTTCGTTTTTAACGCTGACCGCCCGCAGTGCCCCGCAATCTGCTTTGTGAATGAATACACGCCCGGAATCACTCGAAAAATACTCACTGTGTATTCATAAACATACACTCATACTCATACACATAATATACTCATGAGGGTTTGGTTGTGGATTCTAACCCTTAAGTGCGCATTTATTGCCATTTATGCGGTTCGTTTCGGCCTCAGTGTCTGGGTTACGCTACGCATATGATTCCCGTTAGCCTCCACCAATTGTTTGTGCAACATTATTTATGGATTTTTGAATGGCCCGGCGCTTCATGAAACGACATAGATTAACTAAATGTCAACGATTCATTCACACAGAGATATTCGATATGCCAATTATATGGTTGAGCTTATAGATTACTAAATATCAATTGTTAGCCGATCTTCATCCTCTGTACATTATATCATCTTTGAATACTTTTGAGTTTCGTAAATGGGATTTAAGATTAAGCACCCATTGTACAAAAGGGTAAGGGTTAAGTAAAAAGTATAAAAGAAATATGTTTACAAAGTGATAAAGTTTTTGAAGGACAAACAAACAAAAGTACGTTCAAATGAATATGTAAATTAGAACTCACATTTTATTGTTGTTGTGTAAACATATTCGAACATAAAAGAAATACTATGATATATCGTTTTTTTTTTTTAAGTTTCCAATCAAAGACCCTTTTCCTTTTGTCAAAATTTCGAGATTATCTTTTCGATCGTGCTTAATTAAACTATTTTGACTGTCTTTTACTTTTATAATGGAATCTGCGATAGATTTATATTCCAATAAACGTTGAAATAAAATATTTAGAATTATTTTAGATTGATACTGCATTAAATAACTTCTAATTTCTTCAATTTTTTCAACATTCTTCTACACTTTTATACTATATATGAATGTACAAATATGTATAAACATACTTATTTTAAAATAAATATGTCAGATCAAACATTTGTCGAAACTGTTGTTTCCATGGTTTTCTCAACATCCTAATCATAAAACTTAGATTACAGTCACTTCGGATGAACTATAAAAAATAAATTATATATTTTTTTTTAGTTTGCTTACAGTTATTATTCATGAGTTTGTGGATTATTCAATCCTAAGCTTGACAAATGATGTCAAATCGTTAACTTTTCATTCAGATTTTTTCACTTTTTTAATGCAATTAGTCGATATTCTCCCTGCGTTTGTCGTCCGTTGACAACCGTATTGATCTTTAATTAAAACGATTAATTAATATACACACACACACATGCACACAATTCGCAGCAATGGGCAAAGTGGAGACCTCCAACTGGGCGCTGGCTTGTAGGCCTCATAGCAGGTTGACGCCGTGCATAATAACTGACCCTGAGCCATGAGCTGTTGCCAATGCACTCGCACAACTACACTCACAGCACACACACGTGGCAAGTGTCATACTTAATACAGTCAATATTCAAGTTACTTTTAATGCGAGAGGGAGACTCTCTCTCTCTTTCTGTTCCTCTGTATGTATTTAATTTCTGTTTTGTTTATGATTTTGTTCCGCCACTGGGTTTTTTTTTCATTCTTTAATACGGCTACCTTCCACCACTTCCCAACTTTGATTCCCTACTCTTTTTACTGTGAGTTGTTGCCAAGTGCAGTTAATTCCAATTGGCGACGAATCGTCGTCGGCGTCGTAGTCGTCTTCGTTGTTGTTGCATTGGGTTTCTGTTAAGTTGTTGCCGAGTTGCCGGGTTGCAATGCACTGTCTCTGGGTGAGTTTGGCCTCGTCTTGAGGTTTTGTTTATTTGCCTTGTGATTTGCATAATTTGTTCTATAATTTATGGTATGCAAGCGTTGTTTTTTTTTCTCTTTTTTTTATTATTGTTCTTTTTCTTGTCAATTGACTGGTCACAGTCTGATTTGTTGCCGCTGTTGTCACTCACTTGAGCCCGCTCAGCACGCCGCTGATTGAAATGACTTAATTAACTAAATTACGCGCCTGGAATTTAATTGAAAATAAACAGTAACAACAGCAATACAATATATATACGAAAACCATGCCGGAAGCAGGATTTGAATGATTTTTTGTATTTGTATTTTATGGTTAATGTACGCGATAGTTTTTATATTAATCACGACACTTATTTCCATATCCTGCCCTCTCAGTAATATCCATCTATTTAAATTTGATGGAAATTCTCTTCTTCTTTATTTTTGTGTTGTGTTATTTATTTCTGTTTTGTCTTGGCCAATCTAATGATCCGTTAATGCCAGATGGCTTTAATTTATTTGTAAAAATATTTTCCATATCAAAGCAAGAAAAACAAATTTCTTTTGTTTTCCCAAACTAGTTAAAGTAAGGCACAAAAAAAAATATATATAGATATATATATACGTTCAAGCGAAAAAACAAAAAATCAAAACGAAGCGGGTGCAAGTAAATGTTCATAAACAAATTGCTTTTTTGTGGGGGCCACAAAATAGACATCAAATACATGCACGAGTACAATAGAATAAATACATATTTCTAGTATGGATGGACCAAAAGAATTCTCGTTTCAAGATGAAAACTGAAAACTGAGCAAGATGAGCAGCGAAACAAATTAAATGCGTTAAGTAAACGAAAAATTGTAAATAAAACTGTCCATAATATACTATACACATATTGCAACAACAATGAGATTAACAACAACAATCATCAAACAACAACAACAACAACAAGTGGAAACAAATGGCATTGGCAAATGAAATAATGTGTTTGTGTGTGTTTAAAATACTTGGGATTTATGTAAATCTAACATAAAACAAGTACGCAATAGATGCCTTGGATGATTGTCGACATCATATTTAAGTTTTTGTGGGATAGATTTCTGGGATAGTTTTGGGGAGCTCTTGAATCTATATAAAGTTAATTTAGCACTATATATATATTGTAAGAAGTAACAAAATGAAATACAATTAAATAATAATAACAAATTAAATTATTTAATTAGGTCAGTACTTGACGCTATAAAGATTTTTTTGATTATTTCAATGATTTTTTCGATAGATAAGTTTTATTTTATTTCTGAAATGTGTATTAAAATATTTTGTTCATATAGGACAGTCAATCAATTAGAAACAAGTAAGAAGGCTCTAGTCGAGAAATCCCGACTAGACGATACCCTGATCCCTATACTTTACGCGTACAGTCAGTGCTTGCAAGTATGTGTGTTTGTTTGTACGCATATACTGCATACTGCATACACAACTTCAATGCCCCATATCTCCGGTGTTTCTTAACCGATTTTAATAAACATTTCACAGATTGTCATTATTTTGTTTAATATTTCAAATGCCATCTCAAAGTTTTCAAAATTCAAGATTTTGTTGTTATCGATCCCATGTGTATATCGGAAACGGGATGAGTTATCGAAAATCGAAAACAAACTTGTACTGCCTAGGGATTAGGCGAGCTTAAGTTCCAAATCTGAAGTCTCTAGCTCTTATAGTCTCCGAGATCAACGCATTCATACATACGGACGGACGGACAGACGGACATGGCTATATCGACTCGGCTGTTGATGCTAATCAAGAATATATATACTTTATGGGATCGGAGAAGCTTCCTACTGCCTGTTACATACTTTTGCACAAAACCATTATACCCTTTTTTCACATATTTAATGGGATCAGGGTATAAAAAAGGCTTTATCAAATAAACTAAGACATCTAATACTTAATCGATAATTTTGTATTTTAAAAGGCTTATAACACATATTATCATGTAAAAACTTTTTACAGTCGGTAAAAATCGAACTTCTAAAACACACTGATCTTTTAAAACTTTGAGCTAGAATTTTAAATTCGAATTTTATTTAAATTAATTTTCCATAACTGCTTGTAATGTGAAATAGATATTCCTGTTTAATTCTTACCTTCAAAGTTATTTATTATTTGTTCATTTATAAGCTCATACTAATATCAAATAATTAAAGCTAGCGAATCTGTAAAAGATTATTGGAGCCATTAATAAAATAAATTCTGGGCGCTTATTTTCTTTACCGCTTGGGCCGTTTTAGTGGCTTTTGTTAATTTAAAGGTCGCTTAGCTTTGACTAGAACACCCTCCAAAAAAAAGCATCCCCATTTACAGCGGTTATTTGGTGCTTATCCGTTTTGTCTTTGAACGAAACAAAAAAAAAAAACAAAAAACAGATAGAAAAAATTAAACGAAATCTTTTAATTGTGGCGTTTGTTGTCGGGCGGGCAATCCAAAAGATTCTCGGAATAATTTTCCACTTTGTTGTTGTAGTAACTGTTGTTGTTGGTGTTGCTTTTTGTTATTTTGCCTTTTAATTGAGTACACACACACAAAAAAAAAACGAAAAAAAACCTAAATTTAAATTATGTGCTTATACATTGAAAAGCAAGCACAAAGCAGAAGACGAGGGCAGCCATCCCACAACAACAACAACAACAACAGCAACAGCAAAAACAAAAGCAAAGTGCGTGCCCGTCTTGCCTGACTCGAATTTAACCCTCCCCCCTTAACCTGCTGTACAGTCTGTACAGCAAAAAAAATTCAGCGCCTCTTTTCATTTGAATTTTACGCAAAAGCAAAACATTTATGAAATTATTTATTAAATATTGTGAAATCGCTCATTGCACATGGGCACAAGTCTTGTTTTGTTGTTTTTTTTTTTCTGTCTGTGTGTATACACTATCTACATCTATAGATACTGACTGATACATTCACATTGATAGAGATTCAGATACACTGCGACTGGGACTGGGCCAACCTTGAGCGTTTGTGCACGAGCCTTTGCCTGGTTCGAAAACGAATACTCGTACCCATACTCACACTTGCACTCACACTCACACTCGCACTCACACTCACACTCATACTCAGACTCGTATTCGCACTCGTATTCGTACTCTATTCTAATTGCTACCATCGCCCATTGTCGCCATCGCGTTGCCCCCATTGTTGTTGTCGTCATTGGCGTCATCGTTGCGGGTGTGAGATTTAAGTCACTTTATCGACAACCAGCCGATTTTGGTCGCGTATCGCGATGTCGTCTAAACTTCTACCCCCACCCTACCCCACGCTCGAACTCACAACATAGGCATAGGCATAGCCACCGGCACCTCATCTGCTGTCGCGAGTGCTTCATCATCTTTTGGTTCGTTGGCTTTTTGTTTGAATAGAGCTAAAGCGCGCGTATTTCTTCAATAAATTTTCAGTTTATTCGGTTTATTTATTTACTTATATTTGCTTTTGCTATCCGCCGCTCCCCCCCACCCACTCACCATGTTCATCTCTCGACCATTGTACGCTTCACAATTCCCTTTGCATCGACTTTGTTTTTTGCGCTTTGTTTCTTCGGTGCTTTACGATTATTTTTCTCTCTCTTAGTCTGGCCCATCGCACCGCACAAACCTCCACCCCCCTGTGTCTTCATCGCCTTTATCGTCGTCGTCGACGTCGTCTTCGTAATTGAATTTCAACTTGTTTGCATTGTCGACGATAATTCGTCGAGCTATTTTGCGTATTGAGATCAGGGCCTCATCAATTAGTAAATTAATTTTATGCGCAACGCTCTATGGAAACTTAACTTTAGCTTCTTGAATCGCACAAAGATTTAGATTCATAACCTATAAAACATATCACCTAAAAATGTCTCTTTAATGCTGCATATAATAAAACGTTATGTAATATTGTAAATAGTTTTAGCATTGCGGTTTAGTTTATTTTCAGTTTCTGTTCTATAAAATCAAATAATAAATTTAAAAACAGTTTTAAGCCTTTGAAAATATATACAAAAAATATAGTAAATTAATTTTAATGAACGCAACAAAAGCATAAAATGAATCGTGTAAAAATATTAAAATGTTAAATGCATTAGCTTTGACTTCTGTGCATATTTCTGATGCATTATCCGTACGTAAATTTGTTTGGTGTTTTTTTATGCATATCACATTTGCCAGGACTTAATTTCAAATAACAGTTATACGCTATTTATATGCCCTATTAAAGAGCATAAGAGGATATTTTGAAGATGCTGAAATTAATCAGATAAATCAAAAGAAACAAGTTCTCGGTATTAGAATTACTATAATTTTCTTAAATATTCTTTTTACAAAAGTTTTCTTAAAGGGTATCTCAAATTTAAGCAGCTTATACAACTTTAACAATGTTATACTTTTTTTGTGGCTGTAAATTGAAGTGAACAGCGAAAGGACCAAAAAAAAAAGTGCATCAAAATTATTAAAGTGAAATAAAAAATGCATCACAAATGTATTATTTGTTCGCAACATTGAATGCGATAGTTCAATAAAAAATTTTAGATTTAAAGGTATGCTGGTAGGGTGTGTCTATCTATAATCTATATTATTTAATTTGTCGCTTGTTAAATTTACTAACTGTGTTTTTTTTTTTTATTTAGCGAATTGTGGCCCTATTTTGAATATGGCAAATTAATGCAAATGCGATTAAATGTTTTTATTTTAAATGCCACTGATTAACGCCACAATGTGACTATTTGTATTATTTGTTGAATGGCATTATTATTATTTATTGTTTTTTCAAATGTGCAACAACAAACAATGCGACACAAAATCCTTTATATGTTAGCTTTAAGAACTCGCTCTCTTGCTTGTGCGACACGTGTCGTATGCTTGATATTTGAATATTCAAATTAAATGACATTTCTTATGCGATTCTTACACATAAATATCTTCAACTCCACAGCCACAACCATAGATGGACAAGTTATGTTAAACTATCGTGTTTCCTGAGGGTTTTGTTTAAGCTATAAATATGACATGTTGATTGCTGTTTGTTGTTGCTGTTGTTGTTTATTATGTCTGGAAATCAATAATGAATTAAAACATATTAAATAAACAGAAATAAATAATGCACAAGATGTTTGTCATGCTGCCTGACCATTGAAGCAGTTTCATGCAATTGCCAATGGCAGACAGTTTAGGTCATTCATAAGAAAATGGCACACACACACACACCCGCAAACACAGTATTGAAAGTCTGTGCAACAGCTTGTGAAATGCCATCGTCATTGTTATTTATATCGAAATAACAAGGTAATAACTGCACACTTAAGTATGCAAATAGCCAAAAATCATAAATGCATAGTAAACACCTACACACACACACACACACACACACACACACACACACACACACATACACAAAGGATGTACGTATTTATATGTATGTTTGTTGATTGCACATGCAAATGTTATCGTTTGTGATTAGTTACAGTCTCAAAATGCTAATGCCAAAGGCAGCAACCACAAGACAGCAGCTCACATGGTTTTGGATTTTGTTTTCTAAGTCTTAACAATGTATAAGTGTATGTGTGTGCGTAAGTTTTGCGAGTATTTGTGCTTCAAATATTGAAATTTTCATCTTTTACTTGGCTTTACCGTTTGCTGTTGTTCCATTTTGTTACTGGTGTTGGATTGGTTGTTGTAATCTGACATTTCCTTGGCTAGCTGTAACCAAAATTAAGTTTTTGTTTAAATAATTTATAGGCTCATTTGTTTGCCACTTGGTTGCTGAACTTTGCTGCTTTGCTACTTTGCTACTTGGCTGCTCTTTCAGTTGACATGGCAACAGTTGATTAATTATTTAACAAAAACATATCAAACGGGTGAAAATGGCAAAAGGATTTTAATCTACAGCTTACCTATTTCACATCAATACTCTTAGAGCGCTTACAGTAAATAATTGTAAGCTGTTGAGCTTTACTTAAACATAAACGAGAATTAACTTAATTGTAAATATATGGAGCTTTGAATAAATATCGATTGTCACTGAAAAGTTAGCAAATAATATTTATCTGTGTAAACAATAATGAAGCGTAGAAAAGGGAATTTTGGTGTTATCCAAAAATTAAATCAAAATTGCCCAATTGAATTCGGTTCTGAGTGAGAGAGCGCCACCTTCCAAGAGAGTGCGGAAGAGCATTGCCAACAATAAAGCTCGTTACTTGAGTGAATATATGTTTTGTAAGCAAGTTCAGGATGAAAACATAAACATGTAATGTCCTAGACGCACAAGCACGTTATGACAACAAGTAAGAAGGCGCTAGTCGAGAAATCCCGACTAGACGATACCCTGATCCCGTTACTATACGCGTACAGTCAGTGTTTGCAAGTTTGTGTGTTTGTATGTACGCACATACTGCATACACAACTTCAAAGTCCCGTTTCTCCGGTCTTTCTTAACCGAATTCAATAAAAATTTCACAGGCTGTCATTATTTTGTTTAATAACTCAAATGCCATCTCAGAGTTTTCCAAATTCAATATTTTGTTGTTATCGATCCCATGTGTATATCGAAAACGGGATGAGTTATCGAAAATCGAAAACAAACTTGTACTGCCTAGGGATTGGGCGAGCTTAAGTTCCAAATCTGGGGTATCTAGCTCTTATAGTCTCTGAGTCAGACGGACGGACTGACGGACGGACAGACGGACATGGCTATATCGACTGGGCTGTTGATGCTGATCAAGAATATATATACTTTATGGGGTCGGAGATGCTTCCTTCTGCCCGTTACATACTTTTGCACAAAACCATTATACCCTGTTTTCCCATTTTTATTGGGATCATGAAAAACAAAAGTTCACGCTAAGAACACCGATGATTTAACACGAAAGTTAACATACATTTTTTGTACACTTGCACAAAAATTTGTGAATGTCCTTGGAAAATAAAGAAGTGATCTGGTCGAATTTGATTATTTTCCTTTTCTCAATGAAAACATTTACAGGTGAAAAGTATGTTAGTTTTATGCCGGTACGCAACGGTACCGATAACAAACATCAAGGTATCAATATAGAACCGAATGCAAAATAAAGTATAAACAGAACCAGAACCGGAACCGAAATACGATAAGGTTAGATTTTTTGATTAAAACACATTTGTAACCCTCTAAGCTAAATTGAAGATCTAGCTTTTAAAGCCTTTACCAACACTCCTGCAAAGCAAAGAAAGCTTTGTACCAACAAAAGTGGAAAAAAGTCTTCTGCACTTTGAATACTGAAAGTCAAAAAATTTAGTTCTCTGATTTAACATCTTGCTATTGTGAGGTTTGTCGAAGTGGATCGTTTGGATTTCTCGAGAAAATCACATACAAATGCTAAATTGAACATAGAGTGTTAAAAAAGATGCACCTACTTGCCAATTTGAAGTGCATCCTGTAGCTGTTTAAGGCAACGATCGATTTTGCGCTCGCGAACTTGCGATCCATATTTGGCGGAAGCATATAGATCCATGGGCAAGGTAAAAAATGTATTTGCATCGAAGGTGAACCGGCATGAGTCGTCAAATGAGCCACTGGTTCCAGCGTTAGCTCCCTCTGTTGGTGACTTATCCATTATTATTATTATTGCACTTGCACTATAGAAGTTACGCATACGCCACTTTGTACACTTTTGCTGGCGAGCAAGGAATTTCGTAGTAGTTCTTAACGCGATGACTTCGCAATAACAACTGCAAACTTGGCAAGTGAGCAATTGGCTGTAGTCTTAGGCTTAGTCGATCGACTTCTTTGTCTAGTTGTTGGCCATTGGCAGTGATTATTGTTTTTAAAATTATATATTTTGCAATCGCTTTAGTGCCAGGTAGCAGTTATTACAGTTGGTAGACAACTACGTCATCAATAACACTTGCTGCAGACTTTTATTAGCTTTAAGTATTTTTTAAGGCTCCAATGTATATTCATAACAGTGGATAAGTGCGACAAATCGCGTATACGTCACTTGGTCGATATCAAATTTAATTTCTTAGTAATCGAATACAAATTCTTTGTATGGCAATGTGATCCATATGCAAATAAGCTCGTGCAGACATTGTTTTTACAGTCTTATCAAATCTGCTATTATAAAAATAAAAAATAAGCATTTGTTGGCCTAATGCACAGTTGGCCGAGTTTTATGTCTTAGCTACATTTAGCGCTATTGCGCCTCAAGGCGACATTACTGATGGCCACAACTGTTTTCAAGTGCTGTTTAGACTTTGACTTTCAGTGCGCAATAGATTAATTTTTGTACGTACAGACTAAACGATGTGGAGTAAAAATCGAAATCGGTCTTCATTCTGTTCTTTACCCACTTAATATATTTATTCTTCGTTTCTCATTTTAATTTTTTGATTAAACTTTTTTTTTTATTATTAAATTTCCGGTTTTCAAAAAAAACCGGCGAAAATTATATTCTTATATTATTTAAATTATATGAATTTTTCCATAACTTTCGTTACAGAAAGAAGCATTTTATGATCGGCATTGCGATCTGAGTCGGTAAGGCCATGTGCGTCTGTCGGTCTGTTTCTAAGAAAATTTGGCTTTTTGTTACACTGAGGTAAAAATCTTAAGAACGATTTGACTTTAAAAACAAGAAGGCTTTGCAGGTGCACATAATATTCGGCTTGCCGAAGATAGCTTCCTACTTCTTACTTGTTTAATCAGTTTTAAGTTTTCGGGACATAAGTAATCCTTACTTTTGAAACAAAATAAACAACTGTTAACTACATAATGTTGGCTGCCAGCATTTACATAGGTTAAGGCCTAAAAGGCAAAACCAACATGGAATTTTGGCTGTCTATCGTTATTAGAGATTGTTTTAGTTTTCAAGGTTGACTGTAAAGTGAAGTCACCATCAAGCATACGTATATATATATTTATATTAGTGAATAAATACAGTGCCCAAATAAATAACCAAAGGGGTTGAAGAAAGTAAGAGAGTATACCCTGTAAAATAATAAGGAGAAAAAGTGTAAGCTCCAATTGACAATAACATTTCCTTGATTGATTTAAACAACATTTTAGCCCTATAATAACAATTCCCCATAGTTTTGAATACATTTTAATTTTCGCCAATCAATCAAACAAATATGTTTTTCTTAAAGGGTACGTCGTATTCACATATTTATTATTCCGGGTATATAAACATTTTACTGTTTTCCTTGCTGGCAAATAGCTATCAGTTGATTTAGTCGCCAGAGGTCATTGAGGTAATGCTACAAATATTTTCATCTATCGGGTTTCTCCCCACTCCCGGCTTGCTCTGTTCAATTGATGTGTCTCTCCTTCTTTGTCATGTGCGGCGCTTAGAAAAAGTGACCTCATTTTGTAGAAGCTTCGGTTCTCTCTATGGGCGCACATTCTCTTTCAGTTTTTCATATTTAAGTGTCCTTTCGCATTGCGTTGCGTTGCGTTGCGTTGTCGTGCTATAGTAGGCGTCGCCCACTCTTCACATTTACTCAGACCCCACACTGTCAACCCCACCACCCTCCCGTTACAGCTAGAGTCCGCTGCTGTTCCTTGGTGTCCTGCCTTTATTTTGTTTTGTTTTGTGTGCATGTAACTTGCTGGAAAATTAATAATAATAAAAAGGGCAACAAGAAGAAAACGAACGAAAACACCTACACTCTAGAGGAGTACGGGGCAGTTAAGGAGCTGGCGGGCATTTTAGGTCAATGGGAGGGTAACAAATACACGCGTGACCCTATTAAATGTGTGCTAATAAAAGCTTGGGTCTCCAAATAAATGGCCATGACGACACTGAACGCTGTTTCCTGCTGCTCGAAATTTTCCAACCTTAACTGAAGCTAAACTCAATTCTTTGGCTCTCAACCCACAAGGAGGGTGGAGAATGGCACAGGATCGTCTTTTGCAAAGTTTTGCGAAGTGGACGTAGCAAACCAAGGAAAATTACTTAAAAATTCAAGAGAATTTCGGCTGAAGCTGATAATAATGATGAAGATGCGATGATAATAACGATGATGTTGAAAGCAAAATCAACGCAAACAAAGCGATTGCTGAAGGCTGATGGAGAAAGCACGGCACAGAGGAGCGACGGTTAGTGGGGGGAAGACGAAGGGGAACAGGATGGTTGGGAATGGCAAATTCCTATTTTAGCTCCACTAAAGGTTAACTTTTTTCATTTGCAACATGGTCATTTATAAAATCTGTGAGCATTATTAAGCAACAAAAGCAAAAGAAAAGCGAAAACAGCCAAGAAAACGTGTTGACTGTACAAGAGTACTAGGACTACAAAAATATACATTTATATACGTTTATACATATATATATATATATATTTATATAAATATATAACGGTATATGCATTCAGTCGTGCCCACGATTTATCAAATTAATGAGTATCATTCTGTTTTCATTTCATTTTCCATGCTTCAGCGAAGGACACCGAAAAAAAAATACGGAAAGCAAAAAAAGAATATTAAGCGGCAAGTGACCCACGGAGATATGCGGAAAGAAAGAAAGAGAACAATGTGTTCAGCTATGAAAGGGGGAATAAAAACAAAGGTAACTTTTTGCTTTTTATTGCGCCTTTCGAATGGAAATAAAAAGAATACGAATAGGCTGAAAGCTTGCCAGCTAGTTGCGAGTTCAAATGAGCCCAGTGTGCGAACTCCAATCTTTTTGGCCACTGAGCTCCGTTTTGCCGTCTCCAAAGTGAGTGCAAATGTTTGTTAGAGCAACGCCAAAAAGAACACATGGAAAACACGGAGCGAAGCGTTGGCGTTAGAAACTAATGTGGGCGATTACATAAACAGGACACACAAAAGGACCTACCGGCAGTGGGGCGAAGGTTGGACTGTACGGATATTTGCCGTGTAAGCAAACACACCCAAAAGGCAAATAGAAACACCCAACAACTGAGCATAAATCCTGACCAAACCCATGGACACAGGACATGGGCCCCAAAAAGGATATGGGTGGCACAAGAAGCACTTTGCATGCCCGTGCCCATGGAAAAGGTACAAATAAAGTGACCAACCCAGAAGGTCTACAAGAAAAAGGAAATACATATAATAATAAAATACTTTACGAAAGCAAAATACAACAAAAAAAAAAGCAGAAAATAAAACCAAACAGAAGTGTAGCGAGCAAAAGGACTTGGAGACTGAAAAAAAAAGAGGAAGCCAGAGCGAATTGTTTTATATCCCTCATTTGTCCATTTAATGGCTGAAACGAGCCAACCCCGGCTGAAAAAGAAGCAAAAGCAGAACTGGACTGGAACCAAAACTCGTACTCAAACTCAAACTCAAACTCGAAAGCAAACACAGCAAAAGAGAATCGACAGACAGCAAAAGGATGGCAGAGAAAAACGCAACCAAGCAAAGTGAAAAAGAATATTGAAACACTAATAAAAATAAGGATAAGCAGAGAATGCATTAAGTAAAATATAGAATAAGTGGGGTAGCATGGGAACGGTTGGCCACATCCAACAACCTCCCCACTTTACTTGCTCAATAGCCGATGGGTCGCACGAGATTGGTTTGGTTGAGTTGGTACTGGGTTGAAGTTGGACACGGGTACGGTCTGAGCGGCTACAGATTGAATCGCTTTTGCTCTTCTAAGGGTTGCCGCACACACACACACACATACACACACACATATATATATGTATATATTCGATCTCTTAGTTTAATCATAACAATAATTCACCCTTTCTTGTTTAACCAACTTTAGTTCGGGGCTCTTGATTGAGATTGTAACAGGTTTCCCTTTCCTTATTCCAACTGCTTAAGCTGAGTGTGCATAACAGGCATTTTCTAGGTAGCTATGGAACTTTCGTGTATAGGCAGGGACAATCTTATATAACGTCCGTAGACGATTTGCTTTACTTGGACTTGCAATTATATACAGTTGCTTGATTTGATGTATTTACATAATGCCTCATTAGGTATGTACATATTTTGACTTTCTCCCAAACCATCACAAATGGATTAGTTATTATTACTTTTTTTAAAATTTAGTTAGTTATATTACTAACATTGATAAAAGTGTTTGATAGTATGTTTTTATCAAGAGCTCGAATTATCTAGTTAAACAAGTAAGAAGGCTCTAGTCGAGAAATCCCGACTAGACGATACCCTGATCCCTATACTTTACGCGTACAGTCAGTGTTTGCAAGTATGTGTGATTGTATGTACGCACATACTGCATACTGCATACACAACTTAAATGTCCCATATCTCCGGTGTTTCTTAACCGATTTTAATAAAAATTTCACAGATTGTCATTATTTTGATTAATAATTTAAATGCCATCTACAATTTTTTCAAATTCAAGATTTTGTTGTTATCGATCCCATGTGTATATCGAAAACGGGATGAGTTATTGAAAATCGAAAACAAACTTGTACTGCCTAGGGATTAGGTGAGCTTAAGTTCCAATTCTGGAGTTTCTAGCTCTTATAGTCTTTGAGATCGGTTGGCTCATACATACGGACAGACGGACGGACAGACGGACATGGCTATATCGACTCGGCTGTTGATGCTGATCTAGAATATATATACTTTATGGGGTCGGAGATGCTTTCTTCTGCCTGTTACATACTTTTGCACAAAACCATTATACCCTTTTTTCCCATTTTTAATGGGATCAGGGTATAAAAATGATCATTCTTCAGGAACATGAAAGTTATGATTTAATTTATTGTTATTTAATATTTAATTAAAATTAAATAATTCTATTAGTTCGGCACATAATTATGTATGCAACATATGACAGAAGACTCAAATCTTTGAACAATTTTATTGTAGCTAAATCTTCAAACAAGATGCCGTTCAAATCCTTTCGTACTCCCGCCTTTATTGCAACTAGTGCGTAAAACCATGCTTTCAATTACCATGCCCAATAGTTTAGCAAAATTAAAATAAACAATCTAAAAACCCAAATGAAACAATTTAAGAAACAAGCAAAAGAAAATATTTTCATCGTTTGATGTTGTCAGAATGCATACAGATTGGACAAATATCTGGGGCTTGCCAGAGAAATAGTCTGCTGCACACACAATTGCGCAAAATAAGTAAAAAACATTTAAAATTTTTTATCGCAAAACTCAATTCTTTATTTTCTTAATTCTCGAATATGGGAAAAAATATTTCAATTAACTATCGCAAGGGTTTCGCGTTCTGCTTATTGTTAGAAGACATGGTCTTTGAAAAAAAAAATAGATATTATTGAAGCTCCAAAACTGCAGAACAAAATGGCATGAGTAAAAACGATAAGTAACCGCCAAAATATTCTACATGGAAAAAATCTGCTAAACCCAAGGTTTCTGCCAAATCACTAAGAATAACGAGTATTAAATAGTTTGTTCACATAATGGGTTTTTTTTTATAAATCATTATCACTAAGAAATAGTATATGAACATTCAATACTAACACGTATGTATGACAGTTATGGTTTAATATGAATAACTCTATTAGTCAAGCACATTAGAACTTATGCAACAATGGAACACCACTTTTTGCATATAAAAGAAGCCCTGATATTTTGAACAATATAATTGTATTTATTTCTTGAAACAAGATGCTATTCAAAGCCTTCTTATTTTTCGTCGCCGTTGCACTGAGTGGAAGCCCAAAATGCTTTGAGCCACCATGCCCACCTGGATGGACTTAAAGACTCTACTGTCACAACAATGATATATTCATTTAAAAAAATTGTCCGTATGGAGAAATAAATAAAAGAATTATCAGTAATATTATTATCTTCACCATTTTCGCAAAAGAATCGTAATTCGCGTCATGTTAATTTTTAGTAGACAGCGTTGGCTTTTGTGAACAAAATAAGTAAGTAGGATAGACACTACGAGAAATAGGGTTGTCGTTGCGCAACTTGGCAGGAGTAAATGCACGTTGAAGAAATATTTTAATCAATATTAATATGCATTTATGAATGAAATATAATACTGTAATATGAAAAATTCCATTCCTAACGCATGTTTGAATTTATGCAACGAAACAACACAATTTTCAAGAGATAAATGCCCACCTAGATGGATCCATATTTTCATTGTCGAAATACTATTAAAATAAACGATGATTTATTATTTATAATGCAGAATATCCAGATCTATGTTTTTTTTATAACGAAGGAACAACGGTTTCTAAGCTTTCCTAATTTAAGATTTTGTTGTTATCGAAAATTTGAAACAAACTTGTACTGTCTAGATAAGCTTATGTTCCAAATCTGGGGTCTCTAGCTGGTATAGTCTCTGAGCCCGACGAGTTCATACATACAAACAGACGGACATGGCTATATCGACTCGGCTGTTGGTGCTTCAAATGATATATGTATATAGAATTCAGAACTGCACTAAAATGGTTGGAAATGTCTGCGAACACATTGATAAATGATTTAGAGATTTAAAAAAGAATAATGCAATGTTTTCTGTGTTAAGATGTGAATTTCTTTAGATTTAAATAAACATTTAAATGAAGTTTTTATTTCTTCTACTCTATAAAAAGTAATAATACTTAATTATTGACTATTATTTATTTTTAATACACATGTGTGAAATATTTGATTGACACGGCCAAGGTGCAGAAAGTTTTTGAAACAATTTGTTATGCAACAAAGCGAATATAATGACTTGATCTCTTACACAACGAGTCTTGGGAGATGGGCAACTGCAAAAATGTGATATATTTAAATGTCAAGTTGGAAAATTGTAAACTAAACGACTAGTAGGTACACAGTTCGTATATTTGTATATGTACGAATAAAGGGTTGAAAGGGAGGTCAACTGCTGGGTCATTTCAGTCCATGTTGCCCATGTTGCCCATGTCCTGCATTCATACATATATACATATATATATATATATATTCTCACAGAACCACGAGAGCACAGAAGAAGAGTGGGAAATGGAAAACAAAGTTTAAACGAGTAAGCAGAAAAAAAACCAACTAACAACTCAACAACAACATTTTACATTTGCTAACTGAATTTTAAGAGAGCACAAAAAATAAAAATATAATTTGAAATGAATTAAAATTAAAATAGAAATGCAAACTGGCTAAAATAAAAATGATAAAATAATATGCAAAACATTTTAGTTGCCATCAAAAATGAAAACGTGGCACAGAGAGTTGTCAGCTGGCACTGACCAAAAATCAAATGTGGCAACATTGCCCCAAAACTTTTTCTTTTGCACACACAAACATCAAAGGGGGGATGTGGAAAGGGGGCTGATTGAGAGAAGCATGCTATGGAGATTCGCACAGTTCAACTCGTCATGGCCACTGTGTCGAGCTGTGGGTCGCTGTCATCTCTCGCGTTCTAGTTGGTTCGAGGTCCTGACACATGCAACATTCAATGCATATAAATGGCATTTAAGCCGGTTTTAGCTTTCAAAACGGCACAGCAACGGTCTAAGCGCAGTTAGACAAGAAAACACACACACACACAAATATATACATATATATATATATATATATGTATTAGATAAACACACACACAAACATGGACAAAGTAACAGCAACGCAATTTATATGCGTGGCAAACATAAGCACAACTACAGCAACAGCTTCGCTCACACTTAGATGAGAGTGGGAACAAAGCGAACTTCATTCAAGTCAAACAGGCGGCAAAAGCTACTAAAATAACATACACATACATACACATAGTGCCTGTAGCAAGTTCGTGGGCATCCTCCATGTTGCATAGTTGTTGTTGGTACTCTCCGAGTGTTTTGGTCGGCTGTTTGGCCGCTCGTTGTTTGGGCGATTCGGTTATGGTCATAAAATAAACCAAACAAACAAGCCGGAACCATGTCAGAAGGCACCACATACCAGCACAAGCGAATCTGTATGTGTGCGTTATGTGCACATGGTGTGAGAGCAGAGCAAGGACGAGTACAAGTGTTGCACACTGAAGCCAGACAAATGAAATGAAAGTGAGCATATGGAACGACTAGCTGATGACAAAGTTTATATCTACAAAACGAACAATTTTGGAAAATTAATGTTCATTTATATGCTACAAATTATTTGACTTGAATAAAATCTTATACGAGAGAAGGACAAAATTATTTAAATGAACAGATATACCCACTGGTGGTATAGGCATTTACATATTTTTCTTATATTTAATTACTAAGCATTTAACACAAGAAGTATAATTAAATTTATAGAATCAATTTCACATAGTTTATTGTTCTAAGCTTCCTGGTTCAATTTTGTGATTTAGTATTAGTATTATTAGTAGAACGAACTTAACATGCAAACAAATGCCATGTGAAGTGCATTTCTCAAAAAAATCACATAAAATTGCATAAAATTAAATATAAAAGATTACCCTTGAAAAACAGATACTCTTCGTTTACAAATTGATGCTGTGAACTTATTTAATATTGCAATTAGATTTATCATTTTTGCATTTATTTTACACACCAGTGTGCCACAGTCAGCGCCACAACGATATTTGTGAGTTTGGTTGGCGTATTGTGCAGTGTTGGAAGCTTTTGGTGGGATGGGACACAGCGCGAACTGTGCGAGCTGTTTCATAATTTTATACACTTGCGTTGAGCTGCCTTGCGGTTCGGTATGGACACGACCAACAAACAAACACACGCGCGCACACATGTTCAACGTGCCACACCCCCGCTAGCATAGTATATGTATGCGTGTGCGTGGGGTGTGTGTGTGTGTGTGTTTGTATGTCTGCGCATTTATCAATAAAAATGTTTTTTTTGTCGTTGTTGTTGGCTTTGTGGTTTTTGTTTTTAATATTTTCACCGCTTTAAGTGTTAAAAGGATATCTGCCATTTAATGTCTGCGTGGTCCGTGTCCGTGTGGGCGAGAATTGTGTATATGTGTGCCCGACGCTCGTTTATCGTCATAAATATTATGCTGAATGTGTTTGTGTAGCATACGAATATTAAGTATACGCGGCTTTATGCGTGCCAACCTAAGGGTTTGACCTGTCTAAGGACTTTATGAAGTGTAAAGCTGCACTAGTTTCGCTGGTCCTTTGGCATCCAAACAATTATGGGGAAGCTTTAGCTTAATGCTTATACGCAAAGAATTGTGTATTTTATATAATCGGTTGCTTTAAGCTTACACTATTGCAACCCTCCCGAGTACTCAAAAAATACATTCTTTGAAATGTGGGTTGCAACTTTTAATACCCTGAACCCTGAACTGAAAACGTGTAAAAAGGGTATTACGGTTTTCTGCAAAGGTATGTAACAGGCAGAACGAAGCATCTCCCACCATTGAACATCTGTCCGTCCGTCTGCATGTATGGACGCGTCGATCTCAAAGACTATGAGAGCTAGAGACTCCAGATTTGGAACGAAAACGCGCCTAAGCTCTTGGCAGTACAAGTTTGCTTGAAATTAACGATAATTCTTCCAGTTTTCGATATACACGTGAATTCAATAAAAACAACAAAATCTTGAATTTGGAAAACTTAGAAATGGCATTTGAAACGTTAGACGAAGTAATGCAAATCTGTGAAACTATTAAAATCGTTTCAGATACGACGGAGATATGGAACATTGAAGATAAGTCAAGTATGCACTATAAGCGTACACACACAAGCACTAACTGTACGCGTTAAGTAAGGGCTTAGAGTACTTTCTTGTTGTTGCTGTTGTGATGAAATATTTTCCATAATTGCTTAAAAGATTATATTTAAGTGAAGAGGAGTAGACAACATTTCTAGTGTTTCTGATTGTGCTTTAAGGTGTCACTCTGCGTTTTGTGTTGACTGCACAGTAAAGCCCCTGTTTAACGACTCAAATGCAGTGACCATTAACAATACCCTCCCATTCGTAACAATGTCTTTTGCACATTTACTGTCTTGCCGTCAGCACCAGTTGATAGGCAACAAAATTAATTTTCTAACAGTCAAACAACAAAGCAGAGTAAAACGTTATAAAAAAAAGGGCACACGTGCACCTCCCCAGCCATTGACCCTGCATCATTCTCCCTCACCAGCTTCCCAGTCCTGCTTCGTCCACCGAGTCAGTCCAGTCAAGTGTGGCAAGCAACCAAACAGCTCCTTGGGAAAAGCTAAGAAGAACAATCGTTGCGTTTCCAACATGAACTAATTTTCCACTCCACACCAAGAGTAATCGCACAAGCACACAACTATACACACACATACATACACACATTGTTTGGAACGTGCAGACAAAGCCACGGCAAGAACTTGGACTTGACGCGTTTGGTCCTGGCACTACAAGGGATTAACCTCAAAAAATCTCATCAAAGTCAAAACCAAAGGAGAAGAAAAACAGGGAGACGCTGAGTGTGTGTGGGGATTCGGGGATGGCAAATGGTCATACAATTCTTTTGTGGTGAGTGTGAGCCTGCAAATAGTAAAAAAAATTTAACGACTCGTGTGAGATACCAATGCTAGTGGGGTAAGCGAAGAAAGGGCAAGCATGCTAGCACGCTATGGAGCCATACGAATAAGCCACCCAAAAAAACAAGTGGTCTAAGATGAAGTTGTGTGCAGAGAACAATAAAAATGGCAGGCACACAGAGAAGGTTCGGATTGCCGAACTGAGGCTCGACTGAAGATGATGATGCGGATAGACAAAAGTTACAGCACCGCGCATAAAAGCACAGAAAAATCAAAAGAAAAAGAAAAACTAAAATGGAATATAGAACTGAATAAGCTCAGAGGTGAGGCCGATGTCGTACACTCAAAAATAAACCGTACTGATATGTATGTTTATATTTATTTAACAAAATCTTAACGTTAATGTTGCAAAAAAAGTTGTAGATAAATATCTATAATATCTCGAGGAGCAAATTCAGGGGCATAAGCTGTTCCTAACTTACTTCCCTAAGTTTTAAAAACGGGGGCTTCAGTTATATTTGAAGTTACAAATATTAACGGTCCCTTAAAAAGCATTACGAAATATATTAAAATTGGCTTGCTGACCAATATTACTCTGAGTGTTGTCGATGTCGAAACAAACAATGCCAAACGTTTTTGATTTTGTTTCATCCTGTTGCCCACTTTGGTGAGGTTGGCGCGCATACATATTTGCAAGGGGGGTAAATGGCGACAGAAAAAATTATACAAATACAAAAGGAAAAATCATTTGGAAAAAAAGCACAATGACAAAAGAAAAATAATAAAAGCGATTGGGACGACTGAGCGACTGAGGGATGTGTCGTGTATTTTTATACCCTGATCCCATTAAAAATGGGAAAAAAGGGTATAATGGTTTTGTGCAAAAGTATGTAACGGGCAGAAGGAAGCACCTCCGACCCCATAAAGTATATATATTCTTGATCAGGATCAACAGCCGAGTCGATATAGCCACGTCCGTCTGTCCGTCCGTCCGTATGTATGAGCCAACCGATCTCAGAGACTATAAGAGCTAGAGACTTCAGATTTGGAACTTAAGCTCGCCTAATCCCTAGGCAGTACAAGTTTGTTTTCGATTTTCGATAACTCATCCCGTTTTCGATATACACATGGGATCGAAAACAACAAAATCTTGAATTTTGAAAACGATGGCATTTGAAATAATGAACAAAATAATGACAATCTGTGAAATTTTTATTAAAATCGGTTAAGAAACACCGGAGATATGAAACCTTGAAGTTAAGTATGCAGTATGGTCGTACACACACGCACACATACTTGCAAACACTGACTGTACGCGTAAAGTATAGGGATCAGGGTATCGTCTAGTCGGGATTTCTCGACTAGAGCCTTCTTACTTGTTTTTATTTTGGTTAAGGGGCATAACAAGCATAAATTCATACATATATAAATACGATATCGTTCAATGCCGCTAGGGGTTGCAATGACGAGCGACAATACCGATGACAATGGGCATCATCGGTTGGGGTTTGGGTTAACGCTCGAGATCTGTGCACATAAGTAAGTATGTATGTATGCATATGTACAGTTTTGAGCTACCCGTCAAAATCGCAGCAGCTTGTCAAGAGCTTGTCCTTTGGCTGTACATTACCCGCCAACCACCCACAACAGCCCATAGCAGCTCACAGCGAACTGTAAAATAATATGCCAAATATGCGCAAATTCATTTTGTTCGCCGCTTCATGCAAATGAGGCGCGGATGCGTTGAGTACAACACAGCAGAAAAAAAAGAAAAAAATGAAACGAACCAAAACCAAAAATAAAACAAAGCAAAAGAAATGAGAAGGAAACCACAGGAACTCACAAGTTCCAGCCACTTAGCAGGCAGTTTCGTCATCCTTTGCGCTCTTCTTGCCATGTAATTCAAGCTTTTCACCGAGGGTTGGCCACCTTGGCTCTGTGGCATGTAAGTTGACTATTATTTTGACATGACTACACAATCAAAACCTGAAAATTTCCGACGCCAGTCGACTTAGCAGACCCAAGCACCAACCCCCGACCCCTCACTCACCCACAATCATGTGCCCTTAGAGTATAATCGTCTTCACCCCCATTTGGATCTCTTTCGCTCTTCGTCTCTGTCAGATGCCGTCAAGTCATCAACGCTAAACGACCTTCGCTGTCAACGCACAGTGATAAAAAGAGTAGAAAATCTATTATGTGTATATCTATATATAACTGAGGTATAATATAAAATTCATTTCCCTTCAAGAACAGTAAAAATATGTGATTTTTTGTTTTTTCTATGATTTTATTAACAAATAAAAATTTCTGGTGTTAACATAATATTCTGTGTTTGCTCTTTAAGAATTATTTAAATATTGAAGCAAAACATTTTCTGAAATTATTCCTGACGATAATGTTCTGTACTTCAATAAATACTCTCAAGCATCTTGTATTTTTTCTTAAATGAAATATTTTTATGTTAGTCAAAAGGGAAAGACACAGTTTTTTGTATTTTAGATCTAAGCTTAAGTTATTTAAACAACTTTACTGTAATAATAATATTGTTTGTTTTTGCTATTTTTTGTTCTTGGTTTTTATTAAAGTGATTTTAGCGCAATTTCTTTGTAATCCATATTTTTACTTTGTTAAATCGCAAATTCCTTTAGATATATTCATAAAATGGATTTTATACTCAAGAATTTTAAAGTTTTTGGGACTGTGAGTACTGCAAAATTGAATAATTGAATGGAAAAACTTTAAAGAGACCTTGGTTTTCTAGTTGTTTTTTCTTTTTACCCACTGTGCCACGTTGTTGGCGCTTCTCTGCTACAAGCCAAACATTGTGTTGACGGCTTTTGGGTATGTGCGTGTGGGTGAGTTTGTCGATGTCTGTATATGTATAAGTTTGTGTGGGTGTCTGTGTGTGTGTGTGTGTGTGTGGCTGGGTGTGAGTGAGCTGCTTGGGTGTGTCATTGGGCTGTAATAACAATGACGACGACGACGTTGATGCGTTGTCGTTTTCGTTCTGCTCCTCGTCGACGCCAACAGTTGACAATATGCGCAGGCAGACGAGCTTCCCTTAAAGCTGTCTCCCGCACCACCCACACAACCATCCCCTACCACCTCTTAACTCCTGCCTGTCGCGCCATGTCTAACAGCCCCTTTTTAGATGGCGAACCCACACCGTCTGCTCATATTGCTGGCAATTTTCTATAATCCTTTTTACTGGCTGCCTTTTTCCAAACATTTCTACAAGTTGTTGCTGTTGTTTGAGTTTCCATTGTTGTTGCTGTTGTTGTTCTTGTGAAAGTTTATGAAAAGTGACTGCGTTAGCACAAAATATTATGCTGCCAGCGGCAATGGCTGCACAAGCATTCGCCGCAGACCCTCCACACTCCACACTCCACCTTCCCAAGCCCCCTCCCTATACGGTTCGCTGTTTCGGGTCCGACAGCAATAAACTCTATTTATTTTTGTGGCCAAGTTTTGTTGTTGCTGCTGCTGCTGTTGCTGTTGGGAAAACTTTTGGCTTTTGCTAGCAGCAGCCCAAAGTTGGAAGAATGTTTAAATTCAACAAATACTCAACCACACACACACACACACATACATAAACACACAAATACTGCGATATAAACTGAGATATACGCACTCACAGCTACTCGCAGCTATCTTGGCACACAGTGCGTATGCGTGATATACTCGAATAGCGCACCCAAAAAGTTCCACAGCTTAAATCAAACTTTTGGGTCTCTCTAGGGTGGGGGTTAGCTCGCTGGCAGGCATCGTTGTGAGGGTTTGGGCGGCTGGAGATTTGGTTTGGTTGGTACTTGTTTTGTCTGTGTATGTTGGTTGCTTTTATATCTGCACTTCAACTTTTGGGTCAACGTCTGTTTGTCTATTTGTTTGTTTGTTGCTCTCGATGTCTGTCGTCGTCGTCGTCGTCACTGCCACCCCCGCCACCCTGCCACCTCTTATTTACAGTTACTGCTTGCATGTCTGCTCGATTTGCTTGTACATTTTCAACTTTTGGGGCTGACCGTCGTCCAACATCCAACGTCCGTTGTCCTTCTCTAGTTTATCCTAGTATTTGTGTATGTATGCATGTATGTGTAAGTGTTTGTGTGAGACCTTTTTGTGAATTTTCGCCTTGGTTGATGCCAAATACCCCCCACATGCCCCATTCTATTCTTGTATGTACCCCCCTTGAATTCTCATCCACGATTTGCCTTGGCCCCACATTCTGTTGCTGTCGCTTCTGCTTTCTCTATTAACTTTTCGTTTTAGCTACTTTTTCTTTGTCGTCCTTCCCTTCTTCCAGCCTTCGCGCAGTCTATCCGACTGCCTGTCTGTCTGTCTGTCTGTCCGTCTGACTGTGACCTGGTCGCCAAAGTGATGACCACCCAGTTGGGTGGTTTTTATCCCTCTTTTGAAAATGTAGTATGAGCAAAATGGCTAGAAAATTATATATTGGGTGGATATGGTGAATAAACATTTGTGGATGATAGCCGAGGGCTGCTCATCGCTGGTCGTTTGTATATTTCATTTTCGCCAGTCGATAGAATGCTGATTACGATTGCATATCTTACTTGTTGGCGTCTATAACATTGATTCCATACTCATCCCTCAAATTATATAAGTAGTTAAGCTATAAAATAATCGTTGGCACAGCTCAATGATATTCACATCTTTGTAATTCAAGTTGTACACTAGAGTAACATGTGTATTAGTATTCATTTGAATATATTTTATGATAGAATGTTAAAGTTGATTGAAATTAATCAATAATTATTGCTTAAAACAATCTTTGACTAAGTTTATTTATAATATTTTTGTTTTGCTATTGTTTTTTATAAATTTTTTTTAGGTATACGTTTGATTCTAAGCTAGTATGCAAAGGGTTATTATAAAAACCATTTTATTTACAGTATGTTTTTATTGTGCTTGTTTGTACAGACATTTCTTTAATAGTTAATAATATTAAATGCCATATTGGAAGACTTCCGAATTTACGATTATTAATTCATTCTTGATTATGATAAAAAGGGATTTATCTATGCTCTAGGATTATTGCGCATAAATAATTATAAAATCTATTGTTAAATATTATAAGCTTTTTTTGATTTAAGTGTGTTCCTTAAATGTACAACCCGCTTAATCAATATCTATGCATAAGCAAATAATTATGGAGCATACTCATGGTATGCATCCCATTATCTGTATTGTCTTGCTTATCATATCCACTCGTATTGGCTTATTTCATACAAACTCTCAACACAACAACTTTCGCCATTTTCGTGGTTTCCACGGTCATTTTGTTTCAATATCTCTTATTCTTATGGTTGTTGTTGGTGTTGCTACTAAATTTGCACAAATTGTATTCTTTTTGGCTGCTCGACTCGATTATATTTCAGCAGATGGCAAACATCGTGCCCAAGACTAGAATCAAGGAGAAGGACTCATTGCTGGCCATACATCTCGGCCATGGTCCAAAAGTAGCCGCAGAGCGATACACAGAGTGACAAGGGACAGGAACAGGGACAGAGACAGAACATAGACAAGGGCAAGTCAAAGCACAAGCGAGCACAACAATCTTCTCCACCTACCCTGCTGAATGGCTCTCTCGATTTTGCCCCACACACCCTAGTTGTGGGGCGTAAAAGCCATAGCAATGCTAGTCTAAGGGACATGCTATAATTTCTACCAACAACAAAAACACCAACAACAACAGCCAATACCAACAAAAGTAACCGAAAAAAGCAACAATCCAAACACAGCAGCAACACAGCAACTACAAACAACTTAGCCATGTCTTTACGTCCCAGGCGGCCAGGCGGCCAAAGCTTGGTCATAGATGTCCTTTGCAAGGATCTTGCATAGCTATATGCTCGTCTGTATGCCTTGTGTGTGTGTGTGTGTTTTTGTGTGTTGGTATGCCATCACGCAAAATGTGCGCCTGGCTCTTAATGGGTGGCTTGACAGGGTTTAAGCTCTTTTACGGGACAGATTGTGTTTCAGCAAGAGGAAAAATACAGAAAAAAAGAAAAAATTACAGAAATGCGAAAAAAAACCAAAAGTAAAAATAGTAAAGACGAAGAGCATGTCTATGAGCATGGGTGGGCGGTGGTCGGTGGTCGTTGGGAGGCGTGGCGCAAGAAAAGTCCTGACGCAAAATGAAAAAAGCAAAAGAACAAAAAGGCAAAAGGCGCAGCAGAAAATAAGCTTCGACTTTGGCTTTGGGTAGAAAACTTTGTCAGCTTTCTTTTCTTACCGTCATTTCTGCTCCTTGGCTTGGCACACTACTCTGCAACACCCCCAACTCCCACCCGACCTCACCCCGTACCAATTGCCATCCCATTGCTTGGTTGGCCTTACATTCTTTTTTTTTTTTTTTACTTCTTTTGCTTTTGTAAATTGGTAAAAGTTTGAGTTTAATTCAATTCGGAACGGTAGCTGTGAGTGCCGGCTTCCTATGGATAAGTAAAATTGCGGGAGGTATGTGCCTGGGTGGGCTGTGCTGGGTGGTCGTAATAGTAGTGGTGATGGTGAGAGGCTTGTGTCTGTGTAAAGGATATCACGCGTCGCCCAACAGTTGCTGTGCTCTGCTGCTGTTGTTGCTGTTGCTTTTTGTTGCTGTTGCGCGCAAATTGCGGTGCATGGACAGTCGAGGCGACATGCACTGCTGTTTGTGTTTTGGGTTGGGGATGTATTGGTGGTGTAGTTGTAACTGCGGGTGGCACAAACTGGCAACAAATTCATGCGCTTTGTTGTCGCTGCATATGTAGTAGATTGTTAAATTGAACTGGTAGATTGCTTGGGTGTGGGATGTATGTGTGTGTTGAGTTGGTTGGGTGGTTTGGGTGGTTGGGTGATTGAGAGTGGTTCGTTTTTCAGGACACATAGTTGCACAGTTGAAACTTGGCACGTCGCCTAACGTGGCATGTTTATACGGACGCCAGAGGCGAGCGACAAAAACAAATGGCCAACAAACGCACACACACAAACACACACGCACCCATACATGTGTATGTGTGTGTGTGTGTACATATACAAAGCTAACACACAATATTATTATTTCGTTTATACGACACTTATTGCAATATCGCTTTTATTGCTGACAGTTTGCAAACATTAAAAAAAGTCGGAACATTTTAATTTTTGGCATTTTTAAAATTATCCCAAAAACAGCGACAATTATTAGAGTGAGACAATAATTTGTTTATTTTATTTTGTTTTCAAGTTATAGCGGACAATTAAGTAACTAAATCAAGTTAAAATATTTTAGGCACATGATATTATTTAAAATTCAATTTTCAAATTTATGTAGATTTTTTTGTTCAAATCAATAGCAATAATAAATAATTAATAAATGCAATTCCTTTAGATTTAATTTAGTTGTGTATCTTTTAACTCTTTTATAAACTGTTTTATGTAACTAAAAACCTAACAAATTAAGAACATCTGGAACTTTAAGTTTCGTATAGAAATTAAGATCGTGCTTAAAATGTATAATATTAAAAACGTTAACATGATACATTAAAAACAATTTATTAACATGTTAATCTAAGCTTACTTTAGAATATATTCTGGCATTACAACAATGCAAGCCGTACGAAAACTTCTGCCTTACAGTTGTTGCATATTTTATAGGTTCTGGTAAAGTTTCGTTGCATAGAAAGAGAAAACACAATGTGAAGGCTTCGTTCGGGTGCCTGCTTAGTATAAGCAAGAAATTGGTAAACGCTTTGGACCCCAAACACCCGGAACAACAACACACACACACACACACATACAATCATACATGCATGCACATCCAATTTACACACACTCCCTTTGGTTAGGCAGTTGTTGGTTTTGTTGTCGCTGTGCATTAAGTGTTGCCAACTTTATTTAATGGCATAACAGTTGACTGCCAGTTGGCTGGCATTGCCCCACACTACCTACATAGATCTAGCAGTGTTGCTAAACGGCATGTGCTATAGAGTTGTATGCATGTGTGTGCTTGCTTATGTTTGTGTTTGTGTTTGCGTTTGGATTTGTTGTAGCTGTTTGTGAAATTGTATTTCGTGCACTCCACTCATGTCTCAGGACAAGGGGTTAGGGTTGGGGGGTCTGTTTCCCAACATTTGTGGGGAGTGTCCCTTTCGCAAAGTTCATTCAACGTTTCGTTTCGTTTTTGTTTCGTGTCGTATCGTGTCTTGACTTTTAGTTTTTGTTGTTGTAGTTGTTGTTGCTGTTACTGTTGTCGCCGTGTGGGCGTAAATTGTCTATTAGTCAGTCGAGCAACGTGAAATTGCTGTACATTTTTACGTTTTGGCTAAGGGATGAAATTTAATTAAGATACTTTGACATTTCGCAGATACACACAGAAGAACATAAAACAGAGCTCCGCCATACAAGACAATCCGAAGACAACACAAAGCACAACATGCCAACGCACAGACACCCAATTGACACCAACAACATTAACTTGTGCACACACAAACACACACATACACACACACTCACGTCCACATTAACACCCACACCCACGCATCGAGATCTATTTGTTGGGGATAATTCAATTTGCTTTTGTGTCTGTGTGTGAGTGTGTATGTGTGTAGAAATTTCCCGATATTGACAATGTGGATAACGACCATTGACTGTCGACAGTCGACGATGACCCAGCATCTTTGTCCTGTGTTTATGTTTCTGTGTGTCTATGAGCGTGTGTGCCTTTGTGTTTGTATTAAAAGCAGTAAAATCTGTCACCCTCGCTTTCAATTTCGATAATTATCGTTAGTTCGCCTTGTTGGTTGCTTGATTTTCATAAAAGTAAAACTTGTTTGTCCAACATTTTAGGTTTTGATTGTTTGCTAAATCGAGCGTATATACGTGTATATATATATATATACGTGTTTAGATAGATGCTCCTAAATCGAAATAGATGCGACAGTATTTTGGCAGCCTATCTAAAACCGGATTTTGTGGAAATTAACAAACTAAAGTAAAATGTAAGCTAAAACAAGAAGCCAAACAATGCAACACAATAAAAACGCCCTCTAAATACAATAAGAATATTGTACGTACTCAGCAATCACTTCCAATTAAGTAACTTATATCAACTTCAGTGAACTTTTTGTTTACGAACCACTAAGAAAAGCCACGTTTCTAATTAAGCTTAAGTTATTCAGTTTCCAAGTATATATTTTGAAAAAAGTCTATAGACTTCTGATGTTGTTGAGGGGGTTAAGGAGGGTGGGGACTTAAGCAGCTCCAAAGTTAAACACCCGGTGTGGGTAAAATCGAAAAGTCGCTTGCATGACGCAACTCAGAAATTATCTGTGCGCCGTTGTCGTTAAAGTTTCTTCTGCTAATCTTGGGGATGGGCGAGCGTCATTTGCTATTGGAAATTTAATTAGGTTTACATCATTTTCGTAAAGTAAGCGCCAGATGGGCAAAAGCAGCAGCAGCAGCAGCAACACAAACCAACAACAGTTGGCTAAGAAAAACTTTTACTCTCAATTGACAGCTAAATGGTGTTGGTAGATAGTTGGTTGGGGGAGGGAGGAGTGGAGACACTCAATTACAGGCACATCTACAAGTCAAATATTTTGAATAGCGAGCAAAAACAATACAACGAAAACGAACATTTGGCACTCGGTGCCGCCAAGTCGATTTATTAAACACACACACCCTTCCCCACCCAGCCTCTCCTCTATCACACAGCATTAATTTTGAAAGCGGCAGAGAAAAGGCGGAAAGAGGAAAACAGTCCATAAATGTCCCGAAGCAACCACCCAATGAAATATTAATAGTAACAATTATGTGCTACGTGCCACGACAGCCGGCTACGGCCGCGGGTCCGGCTCTTGCTCGGTCCAATAAGGATAACGCAATTACAAAACAATCAAAGAATTTGCTGGCCAAAAATTCGATAAACAGCCCTCGCAGGAGCAAACCCAAAGAAACAAGTGGCAGTCGTACTCGGTTAAATGAATGAAGGAGGGGCAGAAGGGAGACCGGGCATTCGCCTCCCACTGAGCGCCGAATAATTCGTAATGTATCTAACCTCGAAAACCTAATCAAGTCCAGTTAAGCAAACAGAGACCCAACCCCAAACAATAACAGCAACAACATGAATTACAACTCCCACTTCTTTCCGCCCGCCCGCTGCTCAACTCATTTAGCCATTGAGTGTGCCAGCAACAACACAAAGACAGGGAGACAAGGAGATAGGAAAGAAAGAGAGAGCGAGAATATATAGCCTGCATCGCAGTCAACGTCAATCAGATGCTCGCACAGAACGTCACACACGAACGCAATACGCTGCTGGCAGAACAGGCGCACAGAAAAGTGCACAGCAAAACCTCGCTGCTGCTGCTGCTGTTTTCCAAAACAACCGACAACCTTATATAAATATCTATATTTGTTTGTTTGTGTGTGTGTGCGCACATGCAATGGCACGTGAAAAACATTGTCGTATTATAAGCGAACCGAGTGCCGAGTGATAAAACGCACGACTGACCCCCCACTCCCCTTTCAACCTCCTCTCTCGAGCACTCTTCGATAGAGCTCTCTTTCTCTTTCGCGCTTTAAGCTGACTTTGCAATACCCAACGCCACTTCTCCCATACTCTCTTTCTTTTACATATCTGCCACTGCAGTCGACGCTGCCGCCGCCGTTCAAATAATTCAGCTAGCAATTTCTTACTTGTTTGCCTTCCCACTACGCCACCCCCCCCTTCAGCTCCGACTACTGGTCGGTGTCATTCTCGCTGTGTGCCTGACAACCGCACGGCGGAAAATTCACTTTTCGCCATCGCTGCGCACTTGTGCCGAAAGTCAGTCGGGCACGTCCACCGTCCATACACACAGCGCTGCGACGTGAATGGGTGCGAGGGGTGAGCGGGTGCGAAAAGTTAGGGGTTGGGCATGAATATATATAGTAGTCGTAGTCGTTGTCGTTGTCGTTGTAGTAGTAGTGAGTAGTATGAATGGTGGCTCAGTCACTCACTCATTCACTCACTTACTCATTTGCTCGCTCATTCGATTTAATCGTTTAGTGCGCCCTTTTGCGTCTTATCAACGTTTCATTTAATTTAACCAGAACTCGCTTGGTTTCGATTTTGTGGGCGGGCATTTTGGGACATGATGCGGCCACCGAGCTGCGGTTGATTAGGTGTTATCCTTATGATTAGTGGTCATTCATTGCGCATGGCTATTGAAGCATTCAATACACATGGCGCAGCACGGCACGGCAATTCAATTGAAACTCAAGTGCCTTCAATCGACTTCAATTATGTTCCAAATTTGATCAATTATTTATCGCACTTGAAATGGTGAGAAGTACTATTTCACTTACACTATACAACTCTATTGTCCACAGATGGACAAATAATGTTTTTGTAAATGTATTGTCCTTTCTTGTGTTAAGCACATCTGTAGATAGAAATGTGTATGTGATCCCATTGAGCTTAAGATTTAATGAAGTGTACAAACTGTCAAAGTGATTTGTTGATTTGACTGAGACAATGTGGTCTACAGAATCTGGAAAATTGAATTAATTAATTAATTAATTCCTAAAATATGAGTTGCAAAGTAGATGCGCTTTTAGCCTTTGTTTAATTTTTTGGCAAGCAGCTATCAGGTTATATACACAACTTACAACTTATTAAAAATATGAGCGTTGCTTTTAAACGTTAAACATAATTCTCTTTTTCTCCCATATAACAGAAAAAAATATTTAATAATAATATGAAATTGCATTTTGGTGTTCTATGCACTTTGGGTTATTACGCATACGCCACGTTGTGTGTGCACTTTGCGGCGCCCCAGAGCACTCTTGAGTGTCTAGTGTCTTGTGGCACTCTCACACACTCACACACAAATACAGTAGCCTGGATTTATTAATATTCTTTTGCAACGATATTGTGGCTCCTTATGTTTCAGCCCTTCTGGAGTTTTCATTCGCCTTGTGTCCCTCTTACATTTTGTAATTTCTTTGTAAAAGCTTCTTACTCACGTTCTCTTGTCCCTCTCCTTGCCTTCTTCAGTGGTGCGCTTTTATTCATTCATTTATTTGCGCATTTTCCATGTTTTTTTCAGCTTTTTTCTTACCATCTTTGGCAACTTTTATGCGCTTTCCTTTTGCCCGCTGTCCCCCTTTTTTTTATGCTCTCCTCCTTTTGCATTTTTGCTTGAACAAAGTTGCCGCTTTATTGTTTCGATTTAAGTTACTTTGTATGCTGTCAACGTTGGGCGGTTGGGTGGTTGGGTGGTTGGGGTGGTTGGGTGGTTGGGGTGGTTGGGGTGGTTAGGGTGGTTAGGGCAGTTTGCTGCTTTGGGTTGTAGATGTTTGGCTCCAAACGCCAAACCCGCATTAAAATCGCCTGGGAGCCGCTTTGGGTTTCATTGTAGCCGTTGTCGGTTCTTGGCTGGTTTTATTTCACAGCTTTTGCGGCCTTAGGGAGTGTCAAAGAGGGGGCCGCAGGGCATCAAAGGGAAAATGAGTATAGAGGGTAGGAGGGTTGTTTACTTGTACTTTGATTTGTCGGCCCCTCACTTTTGTTGTTGGCCCGGGCCAGTATTGAGTTTTATGCTCGTTTAATGGCTGCGAATTTACTCGCTTTATGCGACTTCGATAAGCATTTATTAGCGCCATGCGCAAAAAGAGGGTTGGAGGGAGGGTGCAATGTGCGTTGGGGGCTGCGGCTGGGTAATGTTTATGATATTGGCTCTTTTCTGGGGCTGATGAGGCGTATGATTTATTTTTATGTTATATTCTATTTCGTTTTCATTTTTTTTTACATATTTTTCCTAGCAAGCTTAGTTTGAGCTGGCAAAAATACTTTATAGGGGGGAGATTTCGAGAAAACATATGTTGCCACTGATTCCCAAGAGAGCTGGTAACGCTGTGGGTTGACGGTTTGTTATTTAAGCCTTAATTTGTAAGTTGCTCTGCTAACGTTTCCCATCAGCATTTTCGAAGTGCCAAGAAACGAAATCATTTTGACTTCTTTTATTTTCGTTCTGCTGCCAGCGGATGCAGCGGGTGGCAATATGTAGCATGGAAGTGAGAAGTGTTTGCCACAGTGAATGCCAGAGCTTATGTGTGGCTGTCGGCATCGTTGGTGTTGCTATCGATGTGTACACAGACACATATACCAAAGAGTGCCATGGGCGCGCCATGAGCGCAGGGGCTAATCGTTTTTTAAAAAGGGGATTCCATTTATTTCATAAATTTCTCAATTTTAGTAAAAATATGTTTAATGTAATAGGCATATCATTATAAATAAAAGCTGTACAAATTATGGATTTAAAATTTTTTTTTTTTATATAGTGATGTCAACAGTTTTTAATGAGAAGTATTTTTGGGTGGTCAAAATGGCTGAGTACTTTTTTAAAGCGGTATTTTTTATTTTGTACAGTGCAGGATAATATACCAATACTTGATTCTATGGTTTTTATACCCACATACTTGCAAGCACTGACTGTACGCGTTAAGTATAGGGTTTAGGGTATCGTCTAATCGGGATTTCTCGACTAGAGCCTTCTTACTTGTTTATTTAAGAAATAAGTATTCTTGATTCAAGAACTTATGTTTGAACAAAAAGGAATTACGAATTTTACTTGGCTCAATTTTTTTTTTTTTCATATGAAGAATGTATGAATGAAAAACCGCGATTCTTAATTCGAGTTTATTACAACTTAATTTAAGTAGTGGTATTCTTTTCCGTTTTGTTAATTTTAGGTAATTTGTTGCTAGAAATCATTAATTTTGTGTTTCTCACTTTGTATATCGTTCTTCAAAATCCACTTTTCAGATCGCTCACTTTTTTTCCTTCTCAGCTACACCACTGTGTCCAGCCTGGTGTTATATGGTTGTTGCTGCTTTTTAATACTCCTCCTGGTTGGTTGTCAGTTTCTCAGCTTTGCCAACGCCATCAACATCAGCAACCTCATCACCTCAGCCCTCGATAGAGAGAAGAAGGCCATGAGCACCCGCTCTGCTAAAGCTCCACCCAACACCACCGACATCATCACCCACCCATGGCCAATCCACGTCAGGAGGGTCCTCGTCGCAGTCCTTGCTATGCTATATTGCAATTTTTGCTGCTGTTGCCCATAAAACTTTCCACTTTTTGTCGCTTCTCTTCAACATTTTTTTTTTTTTGCTTTTTTTGCTTCTGCTGCTGTGCAATGCTGCTGGCTTCTGGTCCGCCTACTGTTGCCGCCCACTTTCACAGTTTTTTTGTTGTTGCCACCAACGTCTTTGGCATAAAATAGCAGCCACGACAGCCTCGTCAGAAGGAACGGCAACGGCAACGGCAGCAGCAGCAGCAGCAACAACAATAAGGACAACATTTACTCGTCTGCTTAACTGCAAAGACAAACCTTCGGACTGCCGCCTTTCTCCACAACAGCCCTCCTGTAGCCACCAAGCACTTTGACTGTCATCTAAAATTCATTTTTATACTTGTATTTTGTTCCTTTTTTTTCTCTCTTGGTTTTTTTTCCACTTTTATTTTACTTTGCTTTATATTTTTGCGCTGTTTTCGTTTTGCTTTTCAGCTGCTTCTTTTCTTGAGCCATTTTTATTATTTTTGTCATAAGCTATAATGCTCATGTGTGTGTTTGTGTATGCTTGAGTGTGTTTGTGTGAGTGTCAGTTTGTGTGTGTGTGTGTGTGTGTGTGTGTGGGTATATGCGGCTTCATTATATATTTTTTATTGTGCCACACTGGCGTACATCCTGCTCCGTGTCCTGAGTCTCTGCCTCATCCGCAAACTCGCAGAAGTCAAATACGTTTTAATATCTTTTCTCTCTCTTGACATTTTCACTACAGTTATGTTGCCATTTTGTCCTGGCATGCATGTGTGCGATTGTGTGAGTGTCTACGTTTGTATGTGTGTGGCTTTGTGTATATGTCTGACTGGCTCATTCTCCTATCACTTTGGCATGGATATGCCAAACGTTCCTTGGTCTACGATTCCCTCCAGTTGTCAAAAGCCGCGCAAGTTTCTTGCCAAGTTTTCTTTGTGTGTGTTGGTGTGTGTGTGTGTGTTTGTGTGAAAGTGTGCCACAGTGTGTATGTATAAATGTATGTTTTTGTGTATGTGCGTATTTCATGGCAAACGCATCCTCTGCTGGCTATAATGTCTGCCATCTGCGTGGGTGTATCTGTGTGTATGTGTTTGTGTGAGTGTAGCAGCTTAATGCCTTCATCGTATTGCTGCTGCTGCGCCACCTGCTCCTCCTTCAGCTTTGCCGGCTGTTGCTGCAGCAGCATCAGCAGCAACAACAACACCAAATGAAACTCGCCTGGCTGCTGTCATTGTAGGAGCACAGACATGCTCTGGCAAACTGGCAGATACCAACACCGTACCAATTCCCCACATACCCACAACAACACCCACCTAACCACACCACACCACACCACACCACACCACACCACACCACACCGCACCGCATTCCATCCCGCCAACCAAGCACCCACCCCACCCACTTGTGCTCGAATGCAAGCGTAACATTTTGCGCTAAAGTTTTTTTTTATTATTTTCCTTCTTTGCCTTCTTTTCATTTTCAGTTTTTGCTTGTCTCGTTGGTTGTCTTTTGCTTTCAAAGTTTCCATGCTCTAACGCAAAGCGTGTCCTAAAACAGGATCATCAGGCATAGGCAACAAGCGGATTACCTAAAACAAACACCCTGACTCTGAAAGCTTTAATAACGTTTATAAGAAGCTTGAAAGTGATTTTTTTAAATTGTTAATAAGTTCAACAAAATTGCTTAACATTTTTTTAATAGTATTGAGTTAAATTTTTATAGTATTGTTAAAAAATAAATTGTTAATTGTTCTTTTACTGATTATTCAAAAAAGGTTCTACTTTGAATTTCATTGAAAATTTAGTCATGAGAAAAATGTATTTTTGTAAATTTTTTGGGTTGATGTTAATGAACTTTATTATTTATCTTAAGTATCCTTAAAATGAAAATAACAATGATAAGAAAATAAAGCCAAAGAGGATTACATTGTCGGCTTCACAAAATATGACAGCTTGCCATGATTTTTTGTATAATTTTTCTTTCCTCTTTTTAACGTTTCCTTTGTCCTTTTTGTCGGATTGTGTGCTTCTCTGTTTCTCTTGCTTACGGCATCTCTGTCGCACGTTTGTGTTAGAGTGCAGTTTTTTACTTAATGTCTGTGTTGCTGACTTGAGCTTTTAAAAATATTTTTTGGTTGAATTTTCCATTTCCATGGCGCACACTTACATATAAACAAGTAAAGAGAACTGCACACACATATATATATATATATATATATATATAGTGCAATATATATACATAAAGTATATATAGTCTGGCATCTCTTTTACTATGTATGAATGCTAGTTGAGTTCCTAACTCTTTGCTCAGTTTTGGATTGTACTGACAAGTTGATCTCTGCATTAAGTTTTTAATCGCAAACACAAAGAGCTCCGCCGGTTAAGTATATTAATTTCAAGGTATCAGTTAAATTTATTTTGTCCCAAACTCATTCAAGTCATTCGATCGTTAAGTCTCCTTGAACATGGCATTACCATGCCAATTTAAAGGCACCTGTCTGCATAATTAAACATGCCGATTTTCGTTTAATCTGCGATACAGCAAAGCCCTCTGACCCTTATCATTTCGCCCATTTTTTTACGCTCTCTCCACTCTTGCAATTTATTTTTATATGTATATATATATATATTTTTTTTTTTTTGATAGAGAACCGCACATAAATAATTAAAAAGAAAATGCCACAAATGCAAAAAGGTCAGCGCATAAAAATTATAAAATCGAATATTAAATTACCAACAACACTGCCAAACACTCAGTCGCTGTCAGCGTCGACAGCGCAGCACGCGCTCGACTTAACCCAACTTAACTACTTGACAGCAAATTTTGTAAAATGTAATTAACCAGCGTCAGGCGGCGGTAACAACAACAACAGCAAGAACAGCAACAACAGCAACAGCAATAGCAAATGGCAAATAACATCAGCATTATCAACAAAAACAAAGTGCACAACAACAAAAACAATAAAAACAACAACCCCAACAACAGGCAGCAGGAGGAAGATGGCGAGAATGAAAGCAGGCAAAACGGAAAATCAACAGAGCTCGTTGACATAATTTTCATGCGACTATGTGTGCAACAGAGACAGCGAGCTAAAATGAGAGCGAGCGAGATAAAGCGAACGAGGTATTATAATAGCTCCAACGAGCAACGGTTGCTGCTGCTGCTGTTGCTGCTGCCACCCTGTGTCAATTGCTGTGCGCCCAAAACCAGAAAACACCCAGTACAACCTTCCACCCTTCCCCAACCTTTTGCAATCACAAAAAGTCGAGCCTGAAAAATGATGCCACACGTTTTAGCACACACAGAGCAAAAGCTAGCCAAAGTTTCCCCCCTCCCCCCTAAAAATTGCCCAACCTTCCAATTTGCCCGTTACATCTTTGTGTCATTACTAAATAGTGGGTGGCATTTTGGGTGGGTTGAATGTTTATTATGCTTTTTTGCTATTTTTCCGTTGCTGTTTTGTCCCTAAAAGTTCGCAATTGAGTTTGAGTTTGGGTTTCGGTTACGGCTTCGGTTTCGGTATCGAGCTAAACCATTTGTTGAACCTTTTTTTTGCTGCTTGCCACAAAATTTGCGCCTCATTTTCAGTTAACATAGAGAGAGAGAAAGAAAGAGAGTGCTGAGGAGAGCGTGAGCGGAGAGCGGGGACAGAGTGTGAGGTTAGTGGTTTATTCTCGATCTCACACTCTCTCTATGTCTCTCTCTCTCTCTATCTATCGCTCTCTCACTGCGCACGTGGCATCGTCTAATGGCAGGAAACATGCTAAGCAGCGGCTTCCACATGCTGAAAGTCATTTGGGTGAGCAGCAAACCCAAAGCCAACGTCAACGTCAACAATAACAACACCAACAACAACAACAACGAGAACGATAACCCCTCAACAAGGACAACCCTTCGGCCAGCCACCCCACACAAATCAATTTAACTTTCAACTTCAGAGCGCTCTCTCTCTCTCAATTTCGCTCTTTGCTTTCATTTCAGGCGACTCTCTGTCATCCCTTGCATGCATATTGTGCGCATATTGTGAAATTTTGAGCGTTTGGCCCTGCTATGATTGCTGGGCGCCCAGTTAACTCCCGCGTTTGTCGAACCAACCCAACGAGCAGACGACGGACGAGCCGGCTCACTAGCGAGTAAGTGAGTAAGTTAGCGAGTGCGACTCTCGTAGTATGTGTATGTGTATGTGTATGTAGGGTCATTCGGATGGTTCGGGTTGTTCGGGATGTTTGTTTCTCGCTACTTATTGTTTGTGTTATTCACAACGACTGCGCTTTTATCGTTTATTTGCGTTCCGGACATGGTGGCTCTGGGATTTGGTTTCGTGTCGTGCGATGGTGTGTGGGGTGAAGGGGGTCTTGAGTACTACAAAGCGACTGACTGGGGCAAGTGGCTGGCGGGTGGGATGCTCTTATGTGAGAAGTCAAAATTGTGTCAAAATAAAACAAGTATGGCCAGCAGCTTAACCGTTTAATATAAAATTGTTTTTGGTTTAATTAAGTTCAGTAAAAGAAAATTAAATTTTAAATAAATTATAATAATAATAATAATTTTAGAATGGCTCAAAACAACTATACTATATTAAAATGCATTTATTTTATATTTTAAAGATTTGCAATTATATAAAGATTAAATAAAAACTGAATGGTGGAAGGATTATAGCTTAAACTAGCCTACATATAAGCATTCTTGCAATGCATGAATCGAAATTTGAATGTCAGGTTACAAGAACTCTTAGTACACCCATTCAGAAAGTTTTAAAATTTTGTCGTTAGAAGGTGAACAAGACGAGATAATTAATGTTTTTGATCTCGTTTACTGGCATAGCAAATGTTAGCAAGTCCTCTTGATTTCATTAATTATTTTATATACTTGAATCAAATTCGTCACTACATATTTTGAAATCTGCTAGATTGGACCATTATGTCATGAACAAGTCATTGGAACTATCTATCTTTTTCTATCTATTTCGTCTTTCGAATGTTTACCAAATCGTTTTCTCTATGCTATATTTGTCACGTTATTAACTTCATGTACTACGAAACGAAGTGACAGCTAACACAATCAGTGCTTACAACCTGTAAGAAACACAAATAATTTGTATTTTTGTAATTTAATGGAATGGAATACTCCGTACTTGGTGTGTGCTTTGTTGCAGTGCCGCTAATGTACATTTTTAAAAAGATTTACACATTGATCAAGGAGAAGCGACTAGCAAGGATTAAGGCAGCCAAATTGCAACCAAAGAAATTATCTAAGAACGATGCTTTCAGACAAAAATGCCATCTGAAAAATGTGGATAGAACATTATCGTTGGATCTTCTTATGCTGCAATTGTGCATGTTGGAGACGAAAATTTACAAAAAGATGAATCCAAAAACGGTTCTGACCGTCGGGGAACTCTCTGGAGCAATGGCACTTCTGAAAGAGTGCAGGAATACGATAATGCCTAGTGTCATAATTGAGGTAATCTCGCATGATGAAGGAACACGAGCTATGATCGATGGCATGATAGCCGCCGAAATGAAACGCAAACGAACAGGTTAAGAATAACAAAAACAATTTTTGTTTTGGGGTGAAATGGGAAAATAAAAAAAATTATTGTGAACATTTTATGAGCAGCTTTCAAATTCAATTGCCACATCCGGTTAGGCGGACACTACCAACCCCGCCATAACTTCAAGTGTCTGCTACAAAGCTTTTTCACTCTAGACATTGTCGTTCCGGCGATCCAGAGGGTTGTTGTTGCCATGGTCACTACGATTGCTGCAATTAATATTAAAAATAAAATCATTTTTCGGTGGATGCTTCCGCTGCTGCTACTGCTGCTGCTGCTGCTGCTGCTGCTTCTTCTGTACGGGGTGTGATCTGGGCCAGGAGCAGGGCCACTGTCTGCCACAGGCATCGTCTAAGAGGGGGCGGTGGTGCTGTTGGTGGTGGTGATGGCGGTGTGTTAATGCATATTTCAGACACGTGCGCGATACGCTTCTTTGATTTGCAGACGTTTTCCATTGTCGTTGGGTGAAAACTAAACTAGCAAAGGCATCTAAAGGGGGAGTGGCGTGTTGGGGTTGGAGATTGGGGGTTGGGTTGGCTTTCTAAAAGGTTGTCGACGCTTTAAACAAGAGAACAGAAAAGGGGCATAAGGCAATGATGAGCGGCTTAGCATATTTGTAAAGACCTTTTTATTAAAAACAAAAAGCAAGCTCAAAGATTATTTGTTGGGCACAAGATGCTCGAACGGGGTGCCATAGATGGGGTGTGTCGTGGGTTTGTTAGGTTTTTTATAGCGTCTGACATTTGTTTGTATGGGCGTGATATTTTAATTACGACCTAATGTAGATATGTACCCATGTACAATTTGTATATATGTATGTTATTGAGTGCCTCAATGCTTGACTTATGCCAAACAAAGGAAACTGGGATATGAGAAAAGGAGGACAATCTTAGATTTGATTAGATCTATTGTTCTCATCTGCTTGCAATTGACGTCAAAGGTTTGACATGCATTTGTTTAGGGTTGAAAAATATTGGAAAGGGAAAGCATGATTGAAAGTAGAAAAAAAAAGAGTATTTATGCTTAACTGTATTGATATATGATGTGTAAAGCATAAAATCCAGCTAAAACAGTCATAACTAGAACGATGGATTACTGTCTACAACTGCCGGTCAAAAGTTTTGGTTCACTTTATTATTCGTATGGTTTCACTATTATACTGCTGATAGATAAGACGTAACATATGATGATTAATAGTTTCAACATTGAAATAAATACTGGAAATTCATTATGCGCTTCTTCGACTCAAGCAAACCTGTATAGATATATACTACATTGTCAACCCAATTCACATAGCGTTTAAGAATTTTCTTTCTCCCCTTCGTGCTACAAATTTCTTTCTCACTGTTTCTTCTTTCCCTCGTTTCGTGTATTGAACAACATTCCTTCTGTTTCCTTCACACTACTACTACTACTACTGACCCATGTTCTTTTGTCACATATGGTTTTTCGATTCTCTCTTTTAGTGGCTAACATGACGCCGCTTATCGCCAGTGGCTCTGACCACCCAAAGTGTCCAGAGAGATGGTTCATTTGCTGACACTCCAGCCCCGCCCCAATCACACCCCCCTTGTTCCATTGTTACTGGCCTACCTATTGGCACTCTTGGGTGCATTTTTTATGCCATGTTAAAGCCACTTTATGCGCTTTTTATGAGCCCGCAGCCATAAAAAGTTCTTTGCAAATGTCAAACAAAAAAGGAAAACAAAAAACAAAGAAAGCAAAAAAATATCACAAAAAACCACACACACATACCGTTGTCCTAGTGTGTGTGTGTGTGTGTGTGATTGTGCGACAACATATTTTAATATGGGATATATATGTATGCATATATGTATTTTTATATTCATTGATTTTATATTAAAAATGTAAGTGCCGCCTTTTAGTTTATTTTCTTTTGGTCAATGTCCACTTTTTTATGATATGAAAATAAAAAGAAATACAAAAACACCCACACACACGCACACACGCACACACACACACACATACATACATGGGCATATTCAATAAATATAAATAAATAACGCGCTGCGAGTGCACAAAGTTAAATAAACCCCAAAAACAACAACAAACAAAACAATAAAAACAACCAAAAAGTATTGGAAAATAGTTCATTTTATTTTTGGTCGATTGTTATTTCAGTTATACTTTTTGCACTTAATTTTGTTGCGAACGAATTTCAAGGGAAAAGCGCCAAAGGGCTGTCAAAAGTACAAACAGGCGACGATTCCGACTCGATTATTTACAATTTGATTTTATTTATACAAACACACACACACACACACACCCGCATGACGTGTATGTGTAGGTGTATGTGTGTGAATTTTGTCGGTTTTTGTGAGTGCTGCCCGAAAGGCATTTTTCCTGTTAGTGAGAAAAATCAATCAAAATCGATTTAAAAGCACAACTTCCGTTCCGGATTTACGCAGCATGTTGTGTGTGTGTGTGAATGTGTGTGTGTGTGAATGTGTGTATGCCAAATGTAACCAATTTATTTGCTTTCATGCGTTTGTGCTTTATTGTTGTCTCTTTGCCTTTGTTGTCGACCTTTTTACTCCCCGGCGCAACACATACTCGTATTTGGTCAATTTTCAATAAAGAAAGTCCACATATATACACACACACACACACACACACACCCACACATACACCCGTGTGGTTGGCGGGCATAAGAATACCACCACAGCGAGTCGTAGCTTGTCGTATGAGGCGACTGATGCGGCACGGGGATGGCACTACTAGGACAAGACGAAAGCTTTGGACCGGCATTAAAATGGCAAAGTCCAATGTGATTCTTGTCCCGAGTAGTGCAAGCAACTCGTGACCTCCGGCAGTAGGCCAGGTATCCCCTGGATGACCGTTAAGCATCCGCTTGGCGGTCAACCAACACGAGAAGGCGACTAAGGCAGAGTCCAGTAATGCCTTGGTATGAGAGCACTGGAAACGCTAAATTGATATGACGTAACCTGGGCTGACAGGAACAGTATTCTAGCATCTCAGTACGCAAAGTGGAATCTTGCCGGAAATGACTGCTAGGGTAATGCTGCAACTGCCCCCGTCCCGCTAAAACTTGGCAAATCTCCGAGCACGATCTCTGGCGCGTCGTCATTAAGTTGGCAGTACAGGTTCAGTTGAGACAATCCTGATTAAAGCGAATCCGGCTCTGAACACCCGACCCCATAAGGGCGGGTGTCAACCCTCGCATGGCCTCCCTGCTTGCAAAGATAACCATGGGATTATTACGCAACTGTGCAACGACCAGAGATAACGACTTGGAGTTGGGACCCATAAGACTCGATGTTAAACCCAATTCAAACAAACAAACCAAAAAATCCAACAAATGAGAGTGGCGATGCGTTCGCGAACAGTAGGAGAACTTTGCGATCTCCGGTGGGTGGTGTAGCGCCACCACCGGAGACTAACAGGGAGGAGGTCACTGGACTGGCGAACCAGCGTGGCCCAGCGCTATACGAGCTCGGTCAGGAAATCTCCAAGCTGGTGGAGATGCTGGATAATGGCAAACGGCGCTCCATCCATCAACCGATGCGCGACTCCATTGAGAGGCATAAAGGCGCTCTACGAGCTGGTAGCCATCCAGCTCCATGATGAGGGAGCAAAAGCTGTCATCAGGACGAATCAGTCCTCGCAGACGTCCCCCCCATTTAGACCGGAGGCGAAAAGAAAGCTGCGTCCAGGGTCGAGCTCACCTGGCACACCCCACAGCAAGCGGAGTAGGAGAGAGGGTGACTCGGCCGTCCCCAAGGGTAGCCTGGCGTTGGTGAAAACCTCAGGCGTGGATGCTCCGGAACGCCTGGAACGCCCAAAAGGTGAACAGTGGACAAAGGTCATCCACAAGAAGGCCAGAAAGCCAAAGAGGCCAGAGGTCCGCATGGGGAAGGCGCGGCCTGATGCAATAATCATCGCAGCGAAGGGCGACGCTAGCTACGCGGATATACTCCGCAAGGTCAAAGCGGACGAGAAGCTCAACGAGCTTGGAAAGGCTGTCTCCAGGATACGGAGGACCCAAAAGGGCGAGCTGCTACTGCAGCTGAATAAGCCAGGCATGGATACCTCGGCATTCAGGAGCCTTGTGGTCAATACGCTTCGGCGAGCAAGCAGAGGTACGATCCCTCGCTCATCGGGTGACCATCGAAGCCAGAGACCTCGATGAAGTCACCACTAAGGAGGAGATGACCATGGCGTTCCGCGATCAATTAGACGTGGAGGTCTCCCTGGAGGACATCACACTGCGCAAGGCGTATGGGCAGACACAAACTGCCTCGATTAAGCTTCCCGCAGACAGTGCAAAGAAAGTGTTGTCCGTCGGATCCCTAAAAGTGGGGTGGGTCAGCTCAAGACTTCGGGTGCGCATTAGCGTCACCAAGTGTTTTAGATGTCTGGAGTTTGGACACCTCGCGAAACAGTGCAAGAGCGAGCATGACCGGTCGAATCTGTGCCGAAGATGCGGAGGTCAGAACCACCTGGCCAAGGACTGCAATAAAGAGCCAAAATGTATGTTCTGCAAGGAGAAGAATATGGACGATAAACACATCGCCGGTAGCGGTAGATGTCCCATGTTCCGGAGTGCACTGGCCAAAAGAACATCATGAAGTGCGTCCAGCTGAACCTCAACCACTGCGAGGCAAGCTCAGGCCCTGCTAAGACAGTCGGTCAAGGAGACGCAAGCAGACTTAGCCATAATCTGCGAGCCGCACAGGCCAATCACTGGAAGCGGATGGGCGGCTAGCAAGTGTGGGAAAGCGGCCATCTGGTCTCTTCGAACACCACCGAAGGAAATTAGCGTAGAACATGAAGGGTTCGTTCGGGCGAAGATTAACACTATAACCTTCTATAGTTGTTACGCCCCGCCGAGCTGGGATCTGAGGCGATTCCAACAGTTGCTAGAGGAAATCTCGGATGATGCTCGCGGCAGATCCCCCATAGTAATTGCCGGGGACTTCAACGCCTGGGCAGTTGAATGGGGAAGCAGAGCGACGAATATCAGAGGAACCTGCCTGTTGGAAGAGTTTGCATCAATAGATGTGAACCTCGCAAACGACGGGAGGCGGCTCACCTACCGTAAGGCTGGCAGAGGATCTATTATAGATATTACCCTGCTAAGTAGCTCGCTATGCAGGAAGACGACGTGGAGAGTCAGCGAGGATTTCACGTTCAGCGATCACCAAAGCGATATACTTCGTGATCAATGAAAGACCACAAAGACAGCCGCGACCCCAAACATGTGGGCCCAAGTGGAAGGCAAACCTCCTAGACGAGGATACTCTTTCCGAAGCCTTACGCCATACCGTGTTCCCAGCCATCGGGCAATCAGTCGACAACATGGCAATAAGCCTAATGCGCTGCGTTACGGACGCATGCGATTTGTCCATGCCCAGAAGAAAGCCGAGCAGACGAGCAACTCCCTGCTACTGGTGGAATGAGGAAATCAATCAGCTAAGGAAAGCGTGCCTATTGGCCAGAAGGCGCTCCCAACGTGCCAGGGGCCGCCCGGAATTTGCCAGTAGGCTTGATGACCTCAGAGGAGCCAAAAGAGAGCTGAAACGCAGCATTAAGAGAAGCAAGGCCAGCTGCTTTCGGGCAATCTGCGAGGAGGCTGATGTGAACCCATGGGGAACCGCGTACAAGGTGGTCATGAAAAGGATGCGGAGCCAGGAGACAGTTCGGGTGACCTGTCCTACGGCTCTAGCCAACATAGTGGCGACGCTGGTTCCCGCAACAACCGCGGCTACAAGAAACAAGGTCATACCAGCGAACGGAGCACATTCACGAAGTCACACCGGAAGAGGTCTTGGAGGTAATTAAAAGATTGGGTGATAAAAAGGCCCCAGGACCAGACGGTATCCCCAATAAGGCGTTGAAGCTGGCGGTCCGCTCGAGGCCAGAAATATTTGCGGCCACATATGCAAAATGCCTGCAGGAAGGAGTTTTTCCTAAGATATGGAAACGGCAGCGGCTAATCCTCCTGCCAAAAGGGGATAAGCCGACAGACGAACCGTCTGGATATAGGCCTATCTGCCTCCTCGATTCAGCGGGAAAGGTCCTGGAGAAGCTGATATTTAACAGACTCCAGGCCATCATTGATGAAAAAAACGCGCTCTCAGCCAGCCAATATGGGTTTCGAAAAGCCCGCTCTACCGTAGACGCAATCCAGGCGGTAGTAGACATGGCAGCCAAGGCAATCGAGGGAACGCGATGGAGGTGGGGCGACAAGGAGTATTGCGCCGTAGTAACCCTCGATATCCGCAACACGCGTTCAACTCGGCGAACTGGTCGCGTATAAGGACAGCCCTGGGTAGAATTGAAGTACCGTCGTACATAGCTAGTATCATATCCAACTACCTGTCGGACCGGGTGTTGGAATATGATACAGAGGACGGACCAAGGAGCTATGAGGTCACAGCAGGAGTGCCACAGGGCTCCGTTCTTGGCCCCCTGCTGTGGAACCTAATGTACGATGAGGTACTTAGACTCGAACTACCACAGGGCTGTACCCTCATTGGCTTCGCAGACGATCTGGCACTGGTAGTAGTAGCCAAAGAGAGCAAGGAGGTAGAGGCCGCAGCGAACGCGGCAATAAGAATCGTGGCAGAGTGGATGAAGGAGGCGAGCTTGGAACTTGCAGGCCATAAGACGGAGGCCGTACTCATTACAAGCCGCAAAGTAGTAGAGTACATCCAGGTGCAAGTCAACAACGAAGTTGTGAAATCCAAGGAGTCTATAAAATACCTGGGAGTCAGGTTGGACAATAGACTCAGCTTCCGGACGCACGTAGAGTACGTCAGCCAGAGAGAGAGCAGCTAGAATGCAAGGTGCCCTATCGCGCATGCTGCCCAATGTGGGGGGTCCTAAGCCAGCGAGGCGGCAATTGCTGGCGAGAGTGGTAGCCTCCGTACTGCTGTACGCGGCACCCATATGGGCAACGGCTGTGTCCAACCAGAAAGGCCTAAAAAGGAAGCTCTCGGCACCTTACAGGCTGAGCGCCCTCCGAGTGATCTCCGGCTTCCGCACGGTCTCGGAAGATGCAGCTCTGGTCCTAGCAGGAATGGTGCCAGTTGACCTGCTAGCGCTTGAGATGAAGGAGATCCGAAATAGAAGGATAGCTGCGCCGGACGCCATGGCTACCATCCGAAGCTCAGCAAGAGCATCGACGATGGACGCCTGGCAGTATAGATGGAGGACGGCGAGCAAAGGAAGATGGACACACCGGCTAATCCCCAACGTAGAGGATTGGATCGGGAGAAATGCAGGTGAGTTGGACTTCCATTTAACACAGTTTCTTTCAGGGCACGGCGGCTACAGGAGCTACCTACACAGGTTCAGGCACGAGGACACCCCCCCGCAGTGCCCGACATGCCCGGACGCCATCGAGGATCCGGAACATGTGCTCTACCAATGTTCGAGATATAGGGGAGTGTCTGGCTCAGTGCCCCCACCGGAGACCCTGGTAGAGCACATGATGGAGTCTCCGTCGCACTGGAGAGATGTCCGCCAGCTCATCATAAGCATACAGAAAGATCTGAGATTATGCGAAACTGAGCGGCGAGTGACGGAGAGTGCCTAGTTAGGCAACCCACCCCGGTGAAGTAATACTTTGCGGTGATACCGCCGGGTGTGGGGGTGTGTGTGGGGGGCGAGTTTAGTACGTATGCATTGACACTGTCTTTGAATCGTGCATGCAGGGGGCTCGGGCCCCTGTATCTTTTAGAAGATTCTCACCTCCGGGGCGCATCCAAAAAAAAAAAAAAAAAAAAAACACACCCACACATACAGAGACATAATCAGGCGTTATACGGACTTACAATTATTTGTTTACAGTGTAGACGGAGTCATTGGTTTGGGTGTGGAACAATAAAAGAGTGGAATTGGCATAAATGCTTAATTTCAGGACATTCGAATATTTCATAAGGACATGACCCACATACAAAAACAAAGCACAAGGCAAGCCCCAAAAACCAAAAATTATTTCAATGTGTGTGTGTGTTTGTGCGTGCCTATATTTTTATTTTATACACGTGGTGGTGTGTGTGGGTGTGGGTGTGAGTATTTTTCGTAGGAATTCGCAATTGACTGTAGCTTTAGTTGTATGTTTGTAGTTTGCATTGTAATTGAGTATGTGTTTGTGCAACCCTGATTAAGTGCGTGCACTTTAAAAATCTTTGAACAAATTTATAAAGTACAATTTAAAGAATTACGCAGCCAGAAAAGCGAATGGACTATTCAGTTATTCAGTTGCTAAAAAAAAGTATTAAAAACAAAATAAAATTCACTTTAATGTTTTAAGTATTTGCATTAGGGCGGTTCAAGTTGCATTGCCGCCAAAAAATAAATAGAAAACCTTACACCTGGAAATGAATCTAAGGACACTTCAAAGCTTTAACTTTGCCTAATAAATAAGTCGAATAAATATTTTTAAACACATAGAGATATTTTTATACCCTAATCCCATTAAAAATGGGGAAAAAGGGTATAATGGTTTTGTGCAAAAGTATGTAACAGGCAGAAGGAAGCATTTTCGACCCCATAAAGTATATATCTTGATCAGCATCAACAGTTGAGTCGATATAGCCATGTCCGTCTGTCCGTCTGTCTGTATGTATGAGCCAACCGATCTCAGAGACTATAAGAGCTAGAGACTCCAGATTTGGAACTTAAGCTCGCCTTAGGCAGTACAAGTTTGTTTTCGATTTTTGATAACTCATCCCATTTTCGATATACACATGTGATCGATAACAACAAAATATTGAATTTGGAAAACTTTGAGACGGCGTTTGATACATTTAACAAAATAATGACAATCTGTGAAATTTTTATTGAAATCTGTTAAGAAACACCGGAGATATGGAACATTGAAATTGTATGCAGTATGCGCGTACACACACAAACACATACTTGCAAGCACTGACTGTACGTGTAAAGTATAGGGATCAGGGTATCGTCTAGTAGGGATTTCTCGACTAGAGCCTTCTTACTTGTTTCTTTTAAATAAGTCACAATTCCATTAAATATCAGAGCTTTGTATAATATTTTGTCACCGAATCAATTAGAAATGTTCGGTTTATGATTTTTGTTCCAACAAATTGTCCTGCCCTAATGTACATATATGATAAGGAATATATTTGGTGAGTAGTTTGAGAAACATTTATTTTTTTTATTTTATGTGCCAAAAATCTTTGAAGTGATAATAAAATAAGGAATAAATTTATTAAGTAGATTCACAAATATTTAGTGTCAAAATAGAGAATATTCATATTAATATTGCAAATATCAGAAAACAACATTTTAAAATTTAGTTTTTAAGCCGTTTTGAAAATAAAGCCATTAAAAAAGCTAATTTTGGCTTTCCGACTTATGATTTCGACAAGGTGACAATAGTTATAACGACTTAATTATGGGATCTTCGAATCACAATTGCTTACTAATTTTAAAGCTATGATCTACTTATCATTAAAGTTAAATGATAACCATTGCTTACAGCGATAGTTACACATATTAATATGCAGTCTCATAGATTATACCCTAAAGTATAAATAACTGTAAACAGATGGACAATATATAATCAGTTTAAGTCACCACTATTTTTAGTTGATTAAATTATAAGCCATTTACTACCCCTAAATTATGAAAGTGTAGCTAATTTGGTGACTTGCGGTTGGCACCCGCAACAAAATTGACCACTACCTGACAGCAAGAAGAACAACACAAACAAAAACAACACCAACAACAACAGCACGAACCACAATGACAAGGAAAGTCCCAAGAATCGGTCAGTCATATCATTTACAACTGATTGGCATTGACAGACGCTGACACCGGCGTCGCTGTCGCTGTTGTTGTGGCTGTGGCTGTGGCTGTTGCCGTAAACGTCGACGCACTTCAATTTTTGTATGATGATAGATTACTTATGACTTGCCCAGACATTTGATGAACAGGCAGGCAGCAGGCGAGCATCAGAAGTAGAAGCAGAAACAGAAGCAAAAGCAGCGCAAGAATCGCAAATCGTGAGCGCACCTGCAAGCATTTAACGATAAACAACAACAGCAAAACGAATGTAATGGCAAAAGCTCTCACCATTAAATCGTCATGAATGACGAGGAGAGAGAAAGAGAGAGAGTACTATTGCAATGCAAAGCAAAAGTGCATGCCAAACAAAGGCAACGTCGCGACGTGGGCGTCAACGTCAACAGAGCAGTCTGCGCCACAAAAGAAAAAAGGGTGCAATGAACAAAATAACAAAATGAATTAGTAATAATATTTTGTTTTTTGTTCTTGCGCTCATTTTGGTCTCGTGCATATTATACGAACTTTTTCTTTGCCTTACTTTAAACTATGCACGTGTGTGTGAGTGTGCTTGTGTGTTTTTCTACTATTGCTTGTACTTGGCAGTCAACAAAGGCGACAAACATGCCGAGTTGAAAACGGCAAATCGATGAGGGGACATCGTTTACGGCGTCGACTGCGACGCACGTCTGGCGCTGGCAGTGTCGTCGACCAGACACGCCGGAATGACGCCAACAACTTTAAAAGCTACTCACATACGTTTGTATGTTGGTATGTATGTTTATCGGTTTACAGCAAAGTTGTCAACCGGTTGTATTCTCTCAAAGATCCAAAAAGCCGCTCTCATGTTGTCAACTTACTTGCGAACGGCACGGCTCGATCAGTCATGTTGCTTGCAAAATGTGTGAAGCTAAATATTGCTGACTCTCGCAAGCTTCGGTTAACTGTTCGATACAACATGTATGCAGCTGGTTTGCCGCTACTGTTGCTGACACGAAGGTTGTGTGCGTTATCGCAATTCTCGCTCGCACTAAACTCAGCATGCTTGTCTTGTATGTCAAACATGACCAAGTGTGAGCGTCTGGCAAAAGCAAACATTCTCAGATCGCTCTCTTTTCGATTTAGTTCGCTTCAAGCCGTGCAACTGTACAAGCGTGTGTATACGTGTTGTTGTTCAAAATGAGCGCAATACCGCAAACAGATCGCTGGATTGAATTCTTTAAAGTATACCGACAGCTACCTGCGCTATGGAGTATCTCCGATGAGACTTACAAGAATCAGCGCATGAAGAAGAAAGCCTTTGACTGTTTACTTGAGTGCTACAAGAAAATTGATTCAAAAGCAAATGTGGACAGCATGCGAAGGAAAATAAATAGCGTGAGGACCTGCTTTCGGCGCGAACTGCGCAAGGTGGAGCAGAGCGAGCTGATGTCTAAGAAAAAGAATGAGATCTATGTGCCACATTTGTGGTACTTCAATGAGTTGTATTTTCTGAGAGGCAACGATAGCAGGTCATATCAACTGGCATCAACGACGGAAACAAACGATATGTTCTGGAATGAGGATGATCCTGATGAGGATGGGGAAGACAATGGATCGATAAACGACGACAAGGATAACTACTCTGAGAAGGAAACCAAGGTTGTAAGTATTTAACAATTGCAAGTATTCCGATAACTTGCAAATCATTATACATTTTATAAACTTTATCAGTTCGAACAATGCTTGCCTGTGCTTCTGAATGAATCATCTGTAAATCCTACTTCCCTGGAGCATCCAGTAGAACAAAAAACACAGTCCCCAACACGATGCCAAGTCGCGAGTCAACCCTTGCTCAACCCGTCTCGCGATGAGGCTGACATCTATGCAGAGGGCTGGGCCACTTCCTATCGCAAATTGGATAAGACAAACAAGCTGCTGGCCAAAAAGGCTATCGAGGAGATATTCGTACTGGGGCAGCTTAACAAATTGGAGTTTAACGCGGTTAAAATGCCAAACTAATATTGTTAATTATTCTTATTATTCCAAAAAAAAAGTTAAGTCCTTAGATTTTAAAGGTTTTACTCCTCTTTGGAATCAATTTATATTTTTCAAAGTCAAGGTTAAATATAAACAGGAAAGCAAAAAATAAAGACGGAAACTTTGAAGAACGAATTAATTGTTTTCTTTGGAATGTTTGAGATTGGTCAGAAAAATGGTGAACGTCAAACACAAAAGACGAAAAGAGTCAACCAAATGTACAAGTGTTGATGAGTGTGGAATACCCTGTTCACCAATGAAATGGGTAAGAATTCAGCTGTCCGGTCCATTTGTCTGTTTGTCTCTTCTTCTGTATGAACGAGTGGATCGGGGAGGCTATAATAGCTAGAGACTTAGGTCATTTTCATTTTCAGATTTGTTTTAAAAGTATCGATAAATCTTAAGGTTTTCGATTTACACATTTTACCGATCATTGCTACAAACCAGTTTGGAAACGAACACTGTGGAAACGGATCTCGCAGGTTCTTAGCTTTGTGGAACCGAACCCAAGCAACGTATAAAAACCCTGAACCGAACCCAAGCAACGTATAAGAACCCTGAACCGACCCGCCTTCATTTTTATGAAGGATTCGCTTAAAAAAAGAATATCTACTTAAAACTTGAGTTTAATTTTTTTGTCCAATCCGTTACTGAGTAAAATGGAGCCCAAACAACACGTAAAAACATATGTACATACAAAAAATTCTTAAAATCTTAAAAAATAGGCAAAAAAAAACAAAAAGGCTCTAGTCGAGAAATCTTGACTGGACGATACCCTAAACACTATAATTTACGCGTACAGTCAGTGCGTGCAAGTATGTGTGTGTGTGTGTGTACGTGCAGACTGCACACTCAACTTCAATGTTCCATATCTCCGGTCTTTCTCAATCGATTTCAATACAAATTTCACAGATTGACAATTTTTTGTCTAATGTCTTAAGCGCCGTCTCAAAGTTTTCTAAATTCAAGATTTTGTTGTTATCGATCCCATGTGTATTTCGGAAACGGGAAGAGTTATCGAAAATCGAAAACAAACTTGTACTGCCTAGAGATAAGGCGAGCTTTTGTTTTTAATCTTGAGTTTCTAACCTTATAGTCTCTGAGTTTGACGCGTTCATACATACGGACAGACGGACGGACGGACAGACGGACAAACGGACGGACAGACAGCCGGACGGACGGACGGACAGACGGAGATGTTTCCTTCTGCCTGTTACATGTTTTTGCACAAAACCATTATACCCCTTTTATCAATTTTCAATGGATTCAGGGTATAATAAAGTATTTTGCTAACGTTCCGTTCTCTTCTAAGGAAAATTCTTTCTCAGGAAATTTGCTTTTCAAACTAAACATTAAGAAGAGATGTGTGATGTGGGATCGGGAATTCTCAAAGTAGAAACTTGTTTTATGTTGTTATGTTTTATTTTTTAATACACAAAATTTGTATTTCTTGTGCATTAAACTATGTCCAAAGTTGAAAGTTGACAAACATTACAAGCCGAATGGTTTGCTCAGAAGTATTGAGTTGGTGTATCCTTTGACTGCACTCCACTTGAAACGGCATTCAAATTCATTGCTTCTGTCAACTCTGATATATCTTAATTGCATAATAATAATAAGTGCTTTAGGCTGTCGCAGGTTTCCTTTTGCTGGGGTTGCTGAGCCAACGAAGAGTTCATACTTGCAACGAGGGTCGCATAAACTGTTTGCATATGCCTCATTGACTGTGTTGTTGTTGTCGTCAATACACGCGTCAACAGTCAACACAAACGGTACACACACACACACACACACACTTACACTTGCGACTGTGTCAAAAAAGCGCTCCGGAATAAAGTTACGATGACGATGACGATGACGATGTTCATGTTGATGTTGATGTTGATGATGATGGCCACGGCAAGAACGTAACTTTACTTAACGGCGCTTAACGGGCTGCAATGCCGTTGTTGTTGTTTGACAAACACGCAATTTTCCACTCTTTTCTGGTGGGGCACTGCACGTGCAATGACGAGCAATAACACAAAAAACAATAACAACAAGAAACGCAACAACACAAAACGAGGAGCAGCAGCATCAATCAACAAAATTAAAATTAAAATAATAATAACAAATTTGCTAAAGAAGAAGTAGCGCACAAATAATCGCTCCGACTGAAGAAAAAGTTTTTACGTTCTATGGAAATTTTCCATTAACTCATCAAAAAAATAACAAAAAAATAATTTCAATTTCAAATTTTAATTTTATTTTCTTTGCTCTTGCTTTTGTTCCTTGGCAGATTCTTGAATTAGATTGAAATCTAAAAGCGAATATTAAGTAATGTGTGTGTTTCTGTGTGTGCGTATGTGCTGGGAGGGGATTTTTTTTTTGTGAATTTGTTGGTATTTAGCTTGTTTGTTTATATAGCGCAACAAGTTGATGTCTGGATAAGATCTGTGCGGGAGGGATTGATCGGCAGTGTTTAATGATTGTTGTTATAATTCTTCGAAGCAAATCAAATTTTGCGCAATAGTCCCAAAATAATGTTCACTACTCGGCAGCGCCACTTCCTTTTGCCCATCAAGCAATAAATCAATATATAAACCAAAAGAATTCGTTGCCCACCCACCCACAAAATATATCTTAAGGCCAACGCCTATCGCAACAACAACAACAACAACAACAAATTGGATTTGTTGCGCCATTCACGTTTATGCTCTTTATTCTTTATTGTTTTTTATATTTTGTTGTTACTTGCCACTTTTATTTCTGTTCAAGAAGTTATTTTGAAAACGTTAAGGAAACCAAGAAGTCATCCCCATTCCCAGCCCCACTCCCTCAACCATCCAATCCCTGTTCTAATATAGTAGCTACTGTAACTTCTTTTGTTGCCGTCTTCGTCTTATTCTTCGTCATCGTCGTCGTGTTTGTCGGTTTGCCGCTTCAACTCCCCACCACCCAATTTGCACAGTTTGTGCGCCTAATCAAGTAACCCGAACACGTTCTTTGTTAGATTTATATGGAAAATATTTTTATACAAGAAAACTCCCACCACTTCGTGCCAACCAGCCTACCTCCCCTCCCACCAAGTATACCCCGCAATGAGGCCCACTGTGAGGCAATGGAAAAGCTTTTTCTTGCACTTCTGCCCTTTATCGGTGGCAAGTATGAAAGTATCCTTGGTATACTTGGCTGGCTTTGGCTCAATTCTTGGTGGGTTGGCGACGCGTCGCCGTTCCAAAGTGATATTTTACATATTTTCTTTTGTTATTTGCTTTTTTCGCCCACTTTTTCTCTTTCTTTGGTCTTTGCCTTTTTTTCGACATTTTTTGGTTGCTTGAATTTTATTACTTTACGCTTAAGTGTGAGTGTGTGCAGATGGGGTAAAAAGTGAAATAAAAATAGAGAGAAAGAATAAGAAAGGGATGGAGATAGAGTAAGCAACTTAAAGGACTCTGAGCGAGATATGGGCAAAGGGTTTCGTGCTTCTTCTTTTGTTGCCGACTTTCAAATGCATTTACTTTTTTTGTGGCGCCTTAAATGGAAAAGTTTAAGACGATTTCTAAAGTCCTTTTTTATCTTTCTCTCTCTCTCTCTCTATCTATCTCTCTATTTTTTCTTTTTTCTCTTTCTTCTTGGCAGAGAAAAACTTAAGCCAAAAAAATATCGATTGTGGAAATTACAAAGACTTTTTAATACAACAAATAAAACGAACAACAAGTAAATAAAATGAACATGAGATGAAATCAGTATGAGATTTAAGTTTATCACAAGTTGTGTAAGATTTTACCAGCTGCCGCCGCTGCTGCCACCCTGGGACGACCAGCCACCGCTGCTGCCGCCCTGAGATCCAGAGTCCCAACCACCGCTGGAGGCACCACCACCCGAGGACCAGCCACCGCCGCCGCTGGGGGGACCACCCGAGGACCAACCACCGCTGGATGCACCACCACCAGCTGACCAACCAGATGAGTCACCAGCATCGGAAGCGCTTTCCGAAATTATTTTGATGATTTTCACAGCTGTGGTGGCATCGCTTCCACCCGAGGACCAACCAGATGAACCTGAACCACCCGAAGACCAGCCGGCAGAGCCACCACCGCCGCCAGAAGACCAGCCGGAAGAGCCACCACCGCCTGATGACCAGCCACCCCCTCCATACCCACCGTCAGAGGGCTGCTGTGAGATAATCTTGATGATTTTGACCTCTTGGCCGCCACTGGAGCCACCGCCATATCCACCACCGCCATGTCCACCACCGCCGCTACCGCCATAGCCTCCACCATAACCTCCACCGCCACCAGCTGACCAGCCACCACCGCCGCCGGCTCCACCTGATTGCCAGCCGCCACCGCCGCTGCCTCCACCTGATTGCCAACCGCCACCGCCGTCGCCAGCACCACCAGCTTGCCAGCCACCCTGAGCAGGTGCCGATTCATGAATCACTTTGATGACTTTAACATCGTGGCCACCGCTCAAATCGCCATGACCGTGTCCACCACCGCCACCGCCATGTCCACCACCAGCACCACCGCCAATGTAACCTGCTTGGACAGCAGCGCCTAGCGCCAGCAGACAAATGAAGACTTTCATGTTGATCGTTGATCTGGTTGTAAAGAGTTAAAGAGTTGAACTGATGCCTTTGCCAGCCAAATCGACGGCTTTTATAGAGCGATCGACGATGCGTTCCTCCATTGGCCTTGACGGAACACCTCCATCCTCCAAAATCACGCAATCCAAATACCGCCCCCTCCACACAAATCGCCGGCAGCTGTTGTCGCCGGAAACAAACGCGCCAAGTGCAGCCTGTAGCCAGCCACCACATTAACAACAACAACAACAATATAAACAACAGCTGCCGGAGGCATCGGTGTCTATAACTACCTTAAAACTCGAGGGGTTTGCCAACTGGGCGCTCAAGTGGCCCACCAAGCGATGGCAAAGCGAAAGCACCGCCCCCGTAGAAAGAAATAGAGAGAGAAACAGAGAGAGAGAGAGAGAGAGTGAGCTGATGATGATGCTCTTGATGATGATGATGATGATGATGATGGTTGAATATAGTAGTCACATCCATAGACGCACTCGTAACTCCTTACCAGCTAGCAACTCACTCTGCCCACACGTCATTTTGGCTTTATGGAACTCTCATCTCGTAACAGTAACCACTAAAGAGTCAATTGTTATAACCAATCTGCACGAAATGTTACGATTACGATTGCCTACCTATCGTTAGACGAGGGGGATTGCTGGATTATGTCATTGTCTTACGTACATTTGATAGCCAAAAAGGTGAAAGGGTGTGAGGTAAGGGATCAGGTGGGGCAGAGCTATGTAGTTACTGGATAACAAGAACTTATCTTAACATTAGTAGTAATTCAATAAATAAATTTAAATTCTTTAGAGTACAAAACAAATATTTTTGTAAACGGTTATCTATACCTTGAAGATGAGTCTCAGATCAGAAAATGTTGTTTATAGAAGATAACTATATAAATAAATATTTATTTTCAAAAAAGAAAATTCCGAAACGACTAATCTTCACTTAAAGTTTTTCCCGTAAGTATAGTAGTGATTATTGGAGAAACTGGTACAAATTTAATAGTAATAATAAATAAGCTTTATTTCTTTAAACGAAAAGCTTTTCATGAATTTATCAGTTCCTGTTATTGTTTCTTTCAAGTGTATAAACAAAATCGATAAATTTTAGTGTTATACCTTACTCTCTTGTAGGTAGTAGCGAAGAATTATGTAATAAACAAAAGCAATCACTTTCGGCACATGGACAACCGCACTTGAATGAAGTTGGCGCTGACTTCGTTTCGACAACTGCAACTTTGGTGATGTTGTTTTTGATGCTGTTGCTGTTGTGATCATTGAGGAACTCGTTCAAATGTTGGGCAGATGATTAATGAGTGTTTGCTGAAATGCAGGGCGGCGGCGGCGTAAGTAGGGTGGAGGGTATAACGGTTGGCACCTCATCGCTTTTTACTGGCCCTGACATCATTAATGCAGCCAACGCAGCAGCTACTACTGCTGCTGTGAGTTACGCATCAGTCAGCTTTGGGCATCACAGCACTGACCTTGCCATATTGCGCATACGCACGATGCAGTCGATTGAGAAGAATATCGATGAATGAGCTAAAATACATATCATCGATCATTATGCGGGTCCATCGAGCGCTTGGAAAGTTCTTATTACGATCATTGGGACTAAACAGACAGTAAGACCAAATCAATTAATCAATTTGTTTTGCCAATAAATATGACTAAAAATGGCAAAAGCAACAACAACAACTGAATGAATGATAAATCGATTTTTTTTTTGTTTTCGTAAGCTTTGTTTTGGTTTTTAGCATTTTCATTCACCCAAATAAATTCAATTGAACCAATTTCGAAAGACACGCATAATAACCGAAATACTATAAGGAAGAAAAAAAACCTAAACGTGGGAATTTGTTCGCTTTTGGTGTTTGCCAGGCACGACAAATATGTGTCTGCCACTCGCCCCCTTTCCGCCCCTGCGTGCTCCGCTTTAGTGTTTTTTCTTCTTAATGCTGGGAGGCGGCGCGGATCACAAATTGAGAATGTGCTGCGAAAAATTCAACAAAAAACAGAGCAGCGACGCGTGCAACATATTTTCGTTGTGCGATTTTTTTTTGTTGTTTTGCTTTGTGTTGTGATTTTTGTTGTTTTTCATATCAATTTTTTTTTGTTTTCGTACTTTATGCAACATGTTGCAAACACGCGTCGCTGAAAAGTTGCCGCTATCTGTTTTGTGGCTGTTTATTAAATTTGGCCATGCTGACATTTTGACGACGTTCAAATATTTTTCGCTTTTGCTGTTCGCTCGGTTCAAAACAACAGACAAAATGAAGTTGCATTTGCCGCAATATGTTGCTGGGCTCGGCAGCAATCGGAGTCAACCTGTGGCAACCTGGCACCCAGTTAGCCAGTTAGCCAGCCAGCCAGCCAGTCAAGCGGTTCCCAGCTTCCCATATGACGACTGAAGGCTTAAGTGACAGCCAGCGAGTCTGTCTATTCTCAAGTTGGGCTGCTACTTTGTGATTATTTTTATAGCCAAACAATTTAGACAGTCGTCGCTTTTCACGCTGCTCATTTACAGTGATTTCTCAAGCAATATTTGTACTTGCAATTGTAGCTATTATCTCATACCCTGCAAAAAAAAAAACAAAAACAGTTAAGTTAAGTTGCACAAATAACCAACAAATCATAATCTGTTTTACTTAAGTCACACATAAAAGGTGAATACAAAGTAAAGTAAAAAATGATATTTGTTCAATATTTGATTATACTGCGACAGAGCATTCCAAAGTCGATTACAGCCACGAATCGGATTCACATATAGTCATAAACATAACTCTGCACCTTTGCCACACATGTGAGGCAGCTTTTCAAAACGTTTCATTTGACTGTCTGTCTGACTGTTCGGCTGTCTGTCGTTTTAGCTGATTGTCCTCATTGTGATTTTTGGGCGCTGGGATCGTGACACGAAGCTGTTGCAACAATTTGCTGCTAACGATTCACTTGCCGCGATAACTTGGCCCTAAATATGCGCGAAAAGCAGCCAAGAAACTTGTACTTACATATGTATAACATATAAATGTTATGCATACGATCAGAGCTAAAGTTTAAATAGGGTTCAAACTTAAATCATTTGACATTTACAGTCGACACTTTGAAGTTGACCTATCAACGACACTAAAAAAACAGCATTTAAAAATAATTTTTGTACAATAATTCCACTATACGATATCCAGCAAGTATGTCTCATTCTTAACAGATAATTTGACGGTTTATTTATTTTTATTAATTATTATTTGTTTCATTATAAGTTCAATTTTGAATTATTTCAAGCTAAGATGCTTTTGAAAATTTTCATTAAAAGATAATCAGATTTTCTTATTATCAAACACTATAATATATATCCACAATATATATAATATAATAATTTTTGAAAGTCTCTGTTTTCATTGATTTATTTATCACTCCACAAGCCACAAACAATTCATTCTTCTGCATAGAGTTATCTAAATCTTAAATAATTCTAAGTGACCAAATTTTAAGTCAACCATTTAACATATATTCCTTAAAAGATCAAACAATTTAAACATAACATTGTTAACCAACTACAACTGCAACAACTACTATTACCATTTGTGAGTCGAGCGGCAAACGGGCAAACTCATTACGCAGTTGTCTGAGTTGCAACTCGATTAGCATAGGAATCGAATAACTTTATGCTGCTGTCGTGTTGTTATTTTTTGTTGTTGGGTAAAACATGCAGATATTCGTTGCTTTTTTGACCGATTCGAGTAGCGTGCAGTTGCCGATCACCAAAATGCGTTCAGCAAATGGCAACATGTGGCACGAATGCTTAAACCGGCTGCCCAATTTCGTTACCCCCCAGTTCAGTTATCTCACCGGTTTTTGATTTGCATGTCATGTGCAAAATTATTTGCTTATTGTTTCACATTTGCTTGGGCTTGTAATTGTCAACACACACAATTTGATTAACCCATTAGGATTTGATTTTTATTTTTTTTTTTAGAAAGGCCGAATTGATTTTTTGACCACACTTCATTTAATTAGTTGTGATATATTGTTTCTGTTTCTATAAATATAGAAGGCATTGCGCTTAAGGATTTATAAACCTCAGTCAATCCGGCTTCTTAAGGCCAAACAAAAAACATCCATGGTTTAATACGCAATGTATATTTATAATAACTCAAATCAACGTTAGTTTGATAAGCGACACGAGACATGAAAAATGAGGATTGTTCGCTTTACGCCAATACAACAAACCAAAAGTGGTTTAAGCAACTGAGAGGTTATTATTAAATAACTTGAAAACCTACAACAAGAAAACCCATAACCTATAAAAATTAACAGAATACAAGATTTCGGAATTGTTTCTTAAAACAAACTTGGGAAGTTATTTTGAACATGGGGTAGCCGTTTAATGCCAATAATAAAGTTTATTCAGGACCATTTAATAAAATGAAACTCGCTATATCTGCAGTAGATTATAGATTTAAGTTTCTCGTTAATTTCTGAACTATTTTATAATTGCAATAGGTTAATACTTGCTCTGCCCCACAAAAGTAGTTGTTATTATTGTGTATTGTCACATGAATTGTGCTGACTACGTTTTTCAGCCAGATTGTCGATTGGCTGTTTTTATTCGATTTGATTCGCGTGCGCTAAGCTCGTAACTCGTATGTCTTATTAAATATTTGAGCACACGCGGCGTATGTGCAATATATTATGTAGTATGTAATGTACGAGCATGTACGAGTATATAAAAAACTATTGTAATAGTTGGCGGCCTCTTGTCGCATTCTCGGTGCCCATGTCGCATTCGCTTTTCGTCTCAATTGTGCAGACAAATTGTGCTGCATTGACAGCTGGAATTTGACTTTTTGATTGACAACAGCACCGATCAACTCTTTGACCAACTTCTTCTTGTTGTGTGTTTGCCCAATGGCACAATTTTAAAGTTCAGTTTATCAAACGTTGAATGCAAAATTTGTGTTGCTGTTGCTGCTGTTGCTCTATTGTGTGGAAACCTCGACAATAAATTCAATTATGCCAAAACGAGAGAAACGGTCCTAAGAGATAGAGCAACTGCCGAGCACCTACGCTAAAGCTAAGGCCAAATCCAAATCGACTGCAAAACTATTGCCAAAATTGCTAAGCAATAAACAGCGACAAAGATCATAGTTTGACGCCCCCCTTCTCAGCAATTCGTCAATGCCAAAGCAAACAACAGAAATTGGCAATGTGAGCGACGTGCAACAGCAACAGCAGCAACAGCAGAAACAACAATGCGGCATATGATCAATGCAACTATCTATATAGTAAAACGGGGCATGTCTATTATGTGTCTGTATGTGTGAGTGTGTGTATATAAGAGGTATAACTAAATGCCTGTCTGTATATAGTATAAGTTGTAGATTGCCAAAAAACGATGGTTAGCAAATAAAACTGCCCCCAAACTTCCAAGTAACTATCAATGGTAGAAGAAACGAGAGAGGATAGTTGAATGATGCGGAGGGGGAGGTACGAAAAGAGAGCGCACTTTGATTGCAATTTCTCAGGTGTTTCTCGAGGCGATCTTCTCCGCAACAACTTGCCTCCGACTCTATCTCTCTTTTTGTGTGGCTTTGTAGCCAGCTGACGCTACAGGTTTTCAAATCTGGCACATTAATTTCAAAGACAAATGAAACGAAAATAATACAATCAACTTATACTACGTTAGACAAGTCGACGCGTCGATACACTTGCTGAGAGTAATTTCCAAGGATCTGACTCAATAATTAATATAAATAGATACAACAAAAACAAAAGATTTTGTTAATGCAAAAGATTTCAAATTTTGCAAAAATTTACAGATCATTATCGCATCACTTAGTAGTAAATGGAAATATATAATAGCATTATTTTCTGTGTACATTTAAGTTTATAACATTTTAGTTATGATGCATTTCCTTCAGGATCTTTTAAGTATTGATAAAACTCAATATCTTAGCTTTTTATTTGCCTCGTGATTTTTTCTAAAGCGGAATACGCTTTCTTTGCCAATTAAGACCTTAGAATCATTTTAATATTAAGTTTACATATGAAATAATATACTTATATCAAATAACATTAGTTAATCTCTTACTCATCAAGCGCAGTATTCAATGCATAGTACCCTAGTCCGGTAGTGTACTGCGAACAACAGTTAAGAGCAACGGACCAGTTCGGACCACCTTGTGCGACCTTCTTTTTTGATGCCGCCCCGTCAAGCAAAACACACCAAAAGAGGCAACAATTACCAGCACCAACAGCAACAACGGCATTAACAAAAACACCAACAACAATTATGCCAAACGCCAATAGCTGTAAGACCCTGTCCAAGCTGGCCAAATAACCAAACTACTCAAATGCTCAAATACTCGATACTCGAATTTCGAAGCCCAAGCAACGATCGCAGCAACGAACCATTTGAAAGTTGTGCGAAACGAGCGTCAAAAAGTCAATTGATGCGGCCAGTCTGCTGGGACAGAAGGGGTTGGGTGAAAAGAGGACAGGTGGGCAGCTGCAGCAATACCTTTCCTTTTTTATCTGCTGTTGCTGCTGCCGATGCTGTTTTTGTTTTGATTTTATTTCTAAGATTTATATTGTGTTGTGTTTGTTGTGTGTGTGTCACTTGCTGCGAAAGTCCGGCAAGTTGAAAGTTGAGCAGTAAATTGAACAACGGTTCGCAGTATTTTACACACACACACACACACACACACACACACACAGACTTTGGCCCCAAAGGCAATGGTATATCATCATTAGTTAGGCCCGAATCCCTAGGAGGTCTCAACAACTTCAACAATTAGCTAAAGCAAGAAGTGAATGGATTCACACGCCAGGAAAAGAAAGACATGTAGATGCTGTAGACCACAAGGAAAGATTAAAGAACTTTGGGTAAATAAAAGAAAACTTTTATATTTGCTAGAATTAGAAATAAGAAAGCGAAGAAACGAACTTGATGACGAAATTGATTAGTAAGTATTATTTAAACTATTTTATATACCCATCAATATTGAGTAAACAAAAATATCGCAGAAATATATATATAAAAATATATATTTGATGGTATTTTTATGCAAAGAAACAAGTTTTAAGTAAGAAAAAACAATATAAGAAAAAAAAGCTAATATTAAGGAACAAGCTAATATAATTAAAATGCTTAGGGAAAAAAACATTTTATGCATTTAAACAAAAACTATCTCTAAAGATTTTTTTTACTATCAAGCGTTTGAACAAAAAAAAATTGCTAAGAAATTATAAATACTCCATAAATTTATTCTATTTTATTAACCTTTCTTTATGCAAAGAAAGCAGATATTTACATTCATGATAACTTTTTAAAATTCCTTTCTGAGAATCTGGTAAATTCTTTTGAAATTCATCAAACAAACATTGCATATGCAATCACATATTTTCAGTCTTGAGAACCTACGCTATACACACAACTTGATGCAAGGAGCATCAACTTTTATGTAAATTGTAACTGGCCAGCAAAAAAAACAATAACAAGAAGAAACAACAACAAGATATAACAACAGCAACAACAACAGCATTAAGCACTTTGCTTCATTTCGAGCTTGAAAAAGATACTCGGCACAAATAATTTGCCAGCAGTGCCAAATGTAATCCGCCATATAACCGTCTAACGGTAAGTCAAAGCAAACATAAATATGCGCACAACAGCAACAAAAAAAACAACCAAAAACAACATCGACAACAACAACAACAACCACAACAGACAATCAGGCACACAACATTTTCCTCTTTTTTTCGTTAACTGTTTCCACTATTATTCATCCAAGTGCAGCAGCACCAGCAACAACAATGATTAGGAGTGGACAGGGGAAACGAGGTGGGTGGGTTGGGGGTAATGGGGAACGATGCCAAGCAAACAAACAACTTCATGGGCGACGTGCAAAAATTCAATTGCTACAAGTCAACGTCGCCGTTGCTGTCGTCATCATCATTTCATGTTGTTGTTGCTAGATTTGTTGTCAGGCCGACGACGACGATGCGTCCGTCGTTGCAAATCTCAATGGGTTGCTAGAGCCTAAGGCTTCAACTGGCTGCCAGTTGCCAACTTCCCAGCTTTGCAACAGCGACAGCGTTAAGTTTTATGCATTTGTCAGGCTACACTTTGGGCGCCTTTTTTGCGTCCTAGTCAAAAAAAACAAAAACAAAAGATTGCCGTAAAATATCAGTCAGTCGCGCAGTCGCTCAAGCAGCAGCAGCTAAACGCATACCCCCCTATATCCCTTACCAACACCCATTCCTACATAGATTATTGTTTTCCCTGTGCGCTTTCTTCCAACACATTTGTCTGTTTTGCTTCACACACACACACAAGTTTGAAGTTGATTTTCATTTTTGACAAGAGTTGAAATGTATCTTTCACCAGCAACAATCGCTCTCTCTCCCTAGCTCTCTTTTTCTCTCGTGAACTCGGCTCAGAATCCACAATTGTTGCAGCTCAAGTTGCACAGTTCATTTGCAAAATGCAACTGCAGCGTAGAGTTCCTGGGCAATTTACCATTCTCTTTCTCTTCTCTCTCTCTCTCTCTCTCTCTCTCTCTCTCTGTCTGTGGCTGGCCTGGCTTCAATCGTCGCTCCACTTTTTAGAGGCAACATTTTGTTTGTTGGAGTTTTTTTATGCTTCAACTAAACAATCAACTTTTCAAACTGTTGTTTTTTTTTTATGCGATTTTCTTCTGTTCGTTTAATGTGTTGTTTTGTGATTTTTTCTTTCTCTCTTTTTTTCGCTTTCTGGCTTTTCTATTTGTTATTGTTGTTGCTGCTGCTGTGTGTGTGTGTGTGTTGGCTGCACTTTTTGACGGCTTTTATTGTTTGCCAATTTCTGGACCCGAAGCAGCAAAGCATTCCACCACGCACCGACCGTCAACTGATATCGTACTCTGTCTCCCTCTCGCACATCGCTCTCGCTCTCTTTGTCTCTTTCTGTTTTAAACATCAACGAAGCCCAATTCGAACGCCGAACTGGTTAGCGTGTTACACACTCCCCAACTTACCCCCAAGCTGGCAATGCGCATCCATTGTAAATCCGCTAGGCCAAAACGGCGGCTATGAGGAAGCGTTTTGCTTAGCTTGTTGCCCGATCGCTGGACGTGTGTATGCCTCTTATGTATGTATGACTGCAGGGCATATTGTTAGAAGATAGATATAAGGGGCACAAGGAGGGGTGGCTAGCTGGCGTTCTCCTTTGCTTTTGTTACTAGTACAACGAACAACTAACGTTGCTGCAGTTTCTCTTCTATTTATTATTGCCAATGCAATTGACTTATTGTTGTTGCTTTCGATGTTGTCGTTGTTTTTGTTGTTTTTGCCGTCCCATCGATCTGTCGAGCAACAACAAAAACGTTTGTTGTTTGGTTTTTGGTGTTGCTTTGCTTTTGTTTTGGGATGGCAGTATTTGACGATGTTGTCGACACAAATTGCCGCTAACCTTCATGCACTGACCCCCTTGTTTAGTCAAGCCCAGACTCCAGCTGCCTGTCCGCTCCCCTTTCCTCCGCAACACACTCCACACTCCACACATCCACTAAGTATGTATAATGACAGCTGAAACTGGAATTACCGTGAAATTTTATTTTTTTTGCAAAGAGAGATGGTGTTGTGTGTGTGTGTGTATGTGTTTGAGTGTTTACTATATGCATATGTGAATGTTAATTTATGAAGAAATATTATTTTGTTAGTGCAACTGTCACTCAAAATGTCAAAGTCAGTTTGGGTAAATTATGATATGATTATCTATTGTATCTATTACCCCTTTGTCATTAATGTGTTTATTGCTTTCTGATTTATTTAGTTTTATAATTTTTGTCAATTAGATACACGGTTATGAATTTATATACAGAATCTGTAACAATAATCCTTCGCTTGAAGTCCTTTCTTAATAAACCTAATAATTATATCACCTAAATATACCTACTTAAGCCGACATTAATATTAAACTCCAATCATTTCGGGACTTAATGAGAATATAGAGTAATGGGCCACAAGCGATCGGCTCTTAATCTTTTTTAAATAAAATTTTGTCTTAAATTCCAGTTTATCACCTATTTTAATTCGTTAGCCGTAACTTCTGTCGTTAAACAGCTTTAAGACCAATAAACTGTCAAAACATGCGCTTAACTGAACAGAATCGATAATTTCAACGCTTTAGATATATTTTTATTCATTTCGATATGAATTTTTGCATACCCTATATATTGTCTTGATTAGCATCGCGAGCTTAATCGGTATAGCCATGTCCGTCAGTCCGTTTCACCTTCTGTTTCTATCACATTGCCTTACTAAGACTTAACACGCTTTTTAGGTGTAAATAATATTCAACATAAAATAACAGAGTATGCCGTAGTCAAGCACTTTCAACGACTGTACTTATACTTGTTTTTATTTTAGCGCTGTTTTTCGGACGCTTTGTAGTTGTTTATTAATTAACAAGTGGTCAAATATGCAAATTTCGCATAAGCCAAATGGGATTTGGTGTTTATCCAACAATTTAGAATATGTTTTGGACTGATTCTCATGAGAGACAGGTGGAGCTAAAAAAATGGAAGAATGAGTTGACGCATTAGCCGATCAACAAGCTGAAACAGAGGCAATCACAAGTTGTAGAAAATAGAAAATTACAACGCGTCTCTTGCTGTATCTCTGTTGTTTTGTCGCTTTGTCCGTTTGTCGGTCGATTCATAAGCAAAACTGGCACAGCCAGCGTGTTCGAAAACAAAAACAGCAACAGAAACTGATGGTAGAAGAACCAGACATAAAATAAAAAAAAAACTATTTACAGTTAGTTGATTGTACCCATTTCATTTGTGAGCTTTTTTTGATTGTTTTCCCCCACGAACAAGAGCTCCACAACAGACACAAACAAAAGAAGCCAACGAACGCACTAACGCTGTCTCCAAAAAAAAAAAACACAAAAAAAAAACAAAAAGCTGAGAAACAAAACTTTTTTTATATAAAATTATACTTTACTTGGTTCTCAACGAAATGTGAGGAGTGAAGAGAGGTGTGCGCGGGTGGGCACAGCATAAAGAGGGACGCCGACGAAGAATGGAGAGCTGCGCTGATGAAACCAAATTATGAACCAATTTACAAATTACCAGCGCACGCGGACAGCCCAAAAACCATAACAAGAACAAGTTGCTGGGAAGCCACTCGTTCTAGCAGTACGTCTGTTCTTCACTCATTCAGTGTGGCCGTCTAGAGTCTGGGTGAAGCGACCCGATCCGAAGCAATAGCAACAAAGTTAGCAGCGTTTTTAATCTACGCCCCGTTCTAGGCAGCTTGAAGCCATTGACCAAATAACGAACTTCGAACCCGTTGCCGGATCCATTTGCACTTGCCGCGTTTATTGAGACAACGTTTCTTTTATTACTTTGTTTTACTCTAGCCGTTCGTCATGTTCTTGGCTCAATGGGTTTCGATCAACTTTGTATAGCTGCTATAAAGAAATTAGTCTTAATAGAGGTTCAACCAACTTTAAGATACCCTATTAGCTATTGTATTATAAGCAAATTAAAAGAATACATTAAGTATCTTAAAGTTCTGATTTATATAAAGAGAATAAACCAAACATAACGTATACGTATAACTATTGATACACTGTGTATTTATATTTTTTAATTAAGTCAAAATTGTTGTTATTTATATGTTAATTTAATTCTAAATTTCTATACGCATTCTTAAAATTAATGTTTAAATTCTTTTGACTTGTCTCAAGTCTAAGTTTTGTTGTAGGGTATTTTGAAAAGACAATTGAAAATTGCATCAGATATAGAAAATATTAATCATACGCCCCGTTATATATTTGAGGCCACAAAAGTTCACCATGTTAGTTAACTGAAAGATTGCTAATTTTCTAGATAATCTGTTAGCAGTTGCAGCTGCCATTCTGTGGCAACTAAGGAATTTCTTTGCATTCTCAACAGTGATCAGCATTGCGTTCGTTGCCTCTTATTATTTAGTCGATTTGTTACTTTTCGTTTTTGCTCTTTATGCACATTTTGTTGCTCATTTCATTTGGTTGTGTGCCTTTTGCCTCGGCTGTCGTCGTTTACGACTTTTATGCTTTATTTATATATCAACACACAGAAAGTATGTTCTTCATACATATATACATTTAAGCATATGTATATTTATGTGTGCGTTTGTGTGTTTGCAACTGTGGCGAGTTCTTGGAAATTGTGGTCTCTGCTCGTCACCATCTGCTTGAGTCGCTTAAGTCGTCTGTACGATGTTCACCTCGCGAATTCAATTATAATGCCGCTTCGCAACTGGACTTCAATCTGCTGCTGCTGCTCTTGCTCTTGCTGTTGCTGTTGGTCTGTTAGTGTGTTGAACTCGCCGGCAGAATCTTTCGAGTTACAAGAGTACGTTCTACACTTGGTTACACACACACACACACACACACACACACACACACACACACACATAGATCAAGTAATATTAATTTGTGAAAGTTCTGGCACGCCTACCGGCCTACCGTAAGAATTTGCTGGAAGCTTTAATACCGACAGCTTCAATTCCGACATCGACACCGGCACCTGCTGTGAAAATTCTTCGCACTTCGCTTTGCGATCGTCGGACTTCATGTCCAAAGTCAAATCGTTTTGTTTATTAAGTTGCCCAGCAGCAAGTTGGCTCGTTGCCGCGTGTTGCCCCATGTTGCCAGCTTGCAACCTGCCACATTTGAATTTCAAAACGAGCTGCGAGCACCGAATTCGTATTCGATTTTGTCACACTGATAAACTAATTGGATCCGTCTCACGCTTATATTATCAGTGTTAGCAGCAAACTCGAGGTATTCCTGCCTGTCAATTTGCATATTATATTTTTTTGTTGATGTATTTCTCCCGATTCTGCCCACTTAGTATAGTATTCAATCATTAAATCATTTTTAATGTTTAAGCAATTACTCATGAAATTTCTATGGAAAAAGTAAACAAGCCGTTTATCTCGCCAACTGCTGATAAGACTTCAGACCATGACTCAATCATTTAGTTAAATATTCTGCTTAATTCACACTTGAAAGTGTTTCGTATTTTTGAGGGGCATGCTTTGGTTGCGAGCTGTTGCATATTGCATAAGCTTGCAACAAAAGTAAAAAAAAAAAAAAAAAACTTGTTTTGCTGCTTGTTGCCCATTTGTTGTGCCTCATTTAATAATTTTTCTCTTAAAATTAATTCGCTTAACAAAAAACCAAATAGCAAAAGGCACACAAAAAATTGTAGCTGTTGCCGTTGCTTTGGTTTTCAGATGCCAAACAAAGATACAACTACAGATACAGATACAGATACAGACACACATAGCCAGCCAGATAAACACACACAGATGCATGTGCGTGCTTTGCCTGTCCGTCTGTTGGACGGGGCTCATGAGATTGCTCATTGCGCAGTTAATTTGTTCATGCGCTCAATGCGTCAATACAATTTGACTTTCACTTATTTTATGCGACCCATTGCAGCTCCCCCCGATTTAACAGTCGAACCATCTACAGTCAAACAGAGCCAAACAGTGGAACTGGAGGACTACCAGCTAAAGATGGAGATGTTGTTTGGTGTTGGAGCTGGAGTTTGAGTTTATAGACAACAAAATCGTCAGCTTGCAAGCTCATTATGCAATTGAGTGAGCAAATATATTTACAAATCAGTTAGACAGCATCCAGTATATAATGTTGTTAAATCCCATGCAAACCTTGGACTTTCTTCACCACTAAATATATTAACAGTGTATCTACGCAGTGTAACTAAACGCAGCTTTCCAAACTTTTCACATTAAGTGCATGAAAATGAGTTATTCGTTATTTCAAACAATTAATTTATGAAGTCCAATTTCCTTCGATGATTCTTCACATACTCCAGATTATATTCTTTAATATATCATAAGGTTGATCTATTTATTTTTTCTTCCTAAGATTTTTGTTAAATTGTTAACCATATTTAATTCATTCGAAACAAAAAATATCATTGATTTTATTTTAAATAAAAAGTAAATAGATAGAAATAAAAAATTTCAAAAAAAAAAAAAAATATTAATACGGAAAAAGTTGAAAGTTTTATCTTATATGTAGAAATCCTGCCATGGGTTCAATTCTTCAACTTGATGCAGATTATAAATGTCAAAAGTTGCAGTTCTTTTATGCCCTCAGACGGTTTTAAAACCACCACCCAATTAATTCCAGTAGTTCGATAAGCAGCTCAGCTACACTTCAAGTGATTCAGCGCGCTTATTGCTGTTGTTGTTGTTGTTGCTGTCGATATTTAGCCTAAACAGCTTCGGCAACCAGCTACAGATACAAACAGCAACTGTGGGCGCAATCTTTGAGATACGATTTCTTTTAAGTTTTAGTTTCGGGTCGGAGTTGCTGCTGTTGTTGTTGCTGATGTTGTTGTTGCTGCTGCTGTTGTTGCTGTTTGGCGCGCGCAATTGATGTTGTAACATGGCTACCACGAGTGCAACATTGTGCTCCCTCCCTCCGCCTTTTAGCAGCTACACTCCCCCAAAAATACACAAAATGTGTGACATAATCTGTGCAGCCTTCGATGGCAACAGCAACAGCAGCAGCTCCTATTACTGTTGTTGGCGTTGAGGCTGCAGTCGCTGTCTCAGTCATTCAATAAGTCAGTCAGAGTCAGCGCCGCATGGTTCAATGAACCGACGCCGCGTCGCTTTGCCTTTATGTACAATAACCAAAAACAACGCATCGAACAACAGCCACAGCAACAGCAACAACAACACCAACAACAACAAGACTACTTAAATATTTTGCTGCCGAATATGTTACAAATTTTGCACAGCGTTTGTTAGTTTTGCTCCACGACTCGGACTCGGACTCCGTCTGCGACTACAAATCCGAAATCAACTGTCTTGTGGCGTTGGCTGTGAAATCACTTACTGGTTTTTATTCAACCGGCAAACAGCCACGGCAGGCGACAACAACACAACCTAAAACAACAACAACTGCAAATTTGTTGCCCTCGTGTTGCTCATTTGGCAGCTTCGCACCTTTTGCGATACGGCAATGCGTTGCCCATTGTCAAATTGAGGACAATTTCGTTACAATTCGAAAGAGATTTTGAAAAAAAAATAACAGAAATACTCAACTCTTTAACAAATAATGCGAAAGATATTTAGGATAATAACTGAATTAGTTAGTATTTATGTTAAAAAATATTTCAAAATGACTAAATTAATAGTAAATATGAAAAAGTTGTAGTTTTTAATGTGAAACATTTTTCTGATAAAAACTTAAACAGAAACATAACCTTTTTATGTAAACATTTGTCTATTGACGTAGTAAAAAAGGTTTTTCTGACTGACTTTTTGGTGACTGTCGTATAGTCTAAACTATAACGGATATGACCAAAAATGTTCAGTCAATGAGAAAAGCCAACTTTATTTATTCTGAAATGTGATACATTTGAACATATACAATGTAAAGAATGAAATGTGTTTTATAATTAAACGCAGCCTCGGTATCAATAATTATATTGTGATGAGACACTTTATTTCTTATGATTTTCTTATTATATTCACGTTTATTTCATGTATATAATGTTGTGATTCTGATGTACCACAAATCTAAAATGTGGAATAAAACCAAAAGCAACTAAGATTGGCTTAAGGTGTGTCTTTTTTTTTATATATTTATCGTATCTAAGACATCATATGCTAAACTTAGGCTGTTTTATAGTCTTTTTATGAACAGAGTGTGTTCAAAGGTAATGACTATAACGTATACATTATAAACTTACAACAGATTGCAATAACATAAAGGTACAACCTGATGCTTGTTTGCTTAAGCTATTTGCCAGTACACATTAAAAACTTAAGAATTTTCAGGCCAATGGAAAAACATTGAGATGTCAGTTGATCAACGCCTTAAATCGTATTGACTTATAAGTGGTATCTCAATAATAATTTTACAATAAAAGCAATGTCGGGCCGATGAGGCGATGGTGTGTCCGTTAACATATTTATATGTACTTATATATAAGTATATATATATACACAGACACAGATAGACGGAGAACTTAAGCCAGAAACAGCAAAAACAACAACAACAACGACATCAACATTAAAATGAAGCAATTATTATTATACTATAAGCTGTCTCGAGTCAGTTTCAAGCGATTGTTGGTTGCTTTTCACACTTTTGTTTATGGAAAAACTAATGCAAGACTCTCGCTTTGGTGGGCCTTGTTGTTGTTTTTGTTGTAGATTGAAAAACATTTCAAAATAATTGTTGAGAAATTCGTCTGGTCAGCTCAGAGAGTGTGGAAATACTATACACAGAGAGCAATTACCAGGTCACTTTAAGACAAGTTGCTATAGAGAAGCAACAGCAGCTTAAGCCCCTTACCTTTCGGTTCCCCTGCAAGTTGTACAGGGTCCGCCTTCCGGGCGCTTGCTGAGCTGTTGTTGGTTGCCCTGCTTGCCGCTTAATGACCCTATTTTAATTTCAAGCGTCGCTTGTCCATCGCACTTTGCGGAATTTACATTATACGCCGTATATACATACATATACGCATATACATTTGTAAATATTTCTCAGTTGTTTGGCTTTTGAAAAGCCGCCGACAAGCGACGTTGACTTTTGGACGCTAATATGACGACGATCTTGGCCTTTAGGGTGCCGCAGCAAACAACAACAACAACAACAACAACTGAAGGAGCCTGAAACCTTAAGACAATGAAAATTCATTTTGCTTTTTTTATTTTTGTGGCTGCTGGCAAGGTTGTTGCGTTTGCTGTTGTTGTTTTCGTTCGTTCGTTTCTCTTACGCTGAGAAATTAGCTGCTTCAGTTATTATTATTATTATTGTTGTTGTTTGCTGTTGTTTGCTGCTGGACAGGCGTATCTATATGCGATCGTCACTCGTACTGGCACTTCATGTTTAGCTTTTAGCTTGTCGCTTCGTTTTTCCCCTGTTTTTTTTTTTTGCATCCGTTTCCGCAGTGCTTCTTCTCAGCAGCAGCAATTATTGTATTAGCAACAAAAATGTGTTGCTACAAAGGTTTTCTTGTTGTTGCTGTTGGCTGGGGCGTTTTCTTCAGTTTGACCTCAAAACTAACAGTTGAAAAATATTTAATCTAATGTGAAAATCACTGAAGCGTCGTCAACATTGACTTTGTTTTAGTTTAACGTTCATGTTGCTGTTGCTGTTGGTGTTGGTATTCTTGTTGTTGGCAAACACTGATAATGACAACGACGTCGACAACTAAATTTCGACTTTGCTGTCAAGCGTTCGGCGGGCCTAGGTGCAAATGTGAGATTTCCAACAAACTATCTATTTGTTAGCAATTCAATGGCACAAGCTAAAAAAAACTTTAAACAAGGCGATAATACTGGAAACTAGTTGCTTATTTATAAAAAAATTTGAAGAAAAAGCTTTTCATTAACGAGCTTTTAGCTATAAGCAGCTTTAAAGTTTCTGTAAATAACAAATAGTTGAGGATTAACAGCTGTTAAAGGTATAAAATTAATTAATACTTCCAACTAGTCTCGTTTAAGTTAAAAGAATAATTTAAATCTGTTCTCCATTGCTGACTTTTGAAACCGATTTTACCACTTGGCCGGCACAAACAGTGAGCAGAGGGGATATATATTGATCAATTGCGCATTTGTCATCATTCAGTCAGTCAGACAGTATGTATATATATCTATATGTATGTTCCGATGCATGGGCATTCCGATTCCGAACTTGCACATAAATCACAAGCCTGCATACCAAAACTAGCCAGCAAATGTCTCGCAAAATTAAAGCAAACAAACAAAAATTTAAATCAAAATAAAACACTTATACGCCATACATAATAAAAACAACACAAAAATAATAATAACAAAACACAATGCTTAATGCAAAGATGGCAACGTTTGTTTTGTTTGAGCTTTGTTTGTATATTTTTTTTTTCATTTTTATTTGATTACTCATACGCATAAATATTTTTGCATCGGGCGATAATCAGTTCGGCCAAAGAGACAAAGGCACAGCTGAGGCTGCAACTGCGAGTTATGAGTTTTAAGAATGCCAAACGGCCTGCCGGTCTGCCTGCCTGACAGTCACATGATCTCCGTCCCTTACTCCGTACACCACCGCCAAGTCACTCTGGTCACAAAAGCAGTGCAAGCCAGCTGGAACGTGTATCATGATCATGGCGAGCTCAAAGCTTTTTCATCATCAACATTCGAACGATTTGACTGCTATTCGTCCAAGTCGAGCGGCAGTTGACAGTTGTTGGGTGGGTGGTGGGTTTGTAGGGGTATAGTGTTCGGCATTGCGCTTAGCATTTGCGCAATTTTAATAAATATTTACATTTGTTTCGAACCAATTTGCGCAATTTGTGCAACTGTTTTGCGGCTGTGCCAAAGGCGGGCTGAAGGCGTCAACAGTCGACAAAACTGTGCGAATTATTCAACAACAATAAGCGTGGGTCGATTGAATATTATTAAGCTATAAGACATAAAAAGAAGAAAGTCTAGAACAAGAAAAGTTTAAAAACGAAAATTTCACAAATTCAATTGACTGTAGATAGTTTTTAAAATAAACAGTTTAAAACCAAGAAACTGGTTTTAAAACATTTTCTCAAAATATTTAAGTTTGATTTGTTTTTTGGTTGACAATTCCAATTTTTTTTTTTTTATTTATATTTCTATTAAAAAATATCATAGACAAAATAATATTAAAATATTTATTTAATCGAATATCAGTGTTCAAAGTATGAATGCTCTCTGTACTGAAATATATTCTTAAACATAAGTTTATCACACTTTGTAATTAAGTTCTTACACTTTCTTTTACTTAATTTTAGTTCACCTACCTAACTATTCGCTTAAATTTCAAACTGTTTAGTCAACTCTCGCATAAATGCTTCTATTTGTTTTTGTCATCGCTTCGAATTGGCGCGCGCTGATCTTTTAGCTTGCAATTTATGCCAAACTCGAGGGTGCGAAGCATGGCGGGGAAGGACGGAAGCCTCGTTTTGCGGGCGTATTCATTGCAAAAATTTCTCATCTATTAAAAGTTGCTGGCTGCTCAGATGCTGTCAATGCTAAATGCAGCTACTTAAGACCAAAGTCGACCTCGGCCCGTGCGCACGTGCAAGCTGCCTGTGACTCAAAACAAGCCCCCCCCCCTCCCCCTCGACGCCTTATACTTACTCCCTTCCCCTTTTGAAAGTAGTGTTCATGTGACAAGCAGATGTGCCGATTAACAGATAAGTTTCAATTCGCGCCCAAGAACTGCCAGAACTGTGTCGCAGCTCCAAACTGCAGGCTCCAGATTCATTTCCATTGATAGCTTGTGGGGTGCAATGGATAGTCGGATAGTACGAACGCATCTATATTTATCAATGGCTGTGGCAATGGCTATGGCATACCAAAATTGGAGCAATAAAAGCAAAACAAAAGGCAGCCAGGCAGCCGCAGATGCCAGCCAAACGGGGGCCCAAAATAGTCAAGAATGCGACTAAATTTAGGCGAGTGAAAAACCAAAGCACTAAAGAACTGTTTAAGTTTACAACATATCGAAACTTGACAGCGAACAGGGCAAGGGCGAGGGCGAGGGCGAGGGTGGAGGTTGGAGGAACAGAAACACGTACTTACATATGTTCCAGACAAATGGGAGATTCCAGCGCCAGAGAGGAAAAGGGAGAGAGAGAGAGAGAGAGAGTGAGAGAGAGAGCGAGGGTAGGGGCGGGTGTTAAGGCGAAACTTCTCGACTTCTCGAGAGTGCGTATTAATAAAAGAAAGTGCAATGAATTCCCAAATATGTTAAATTGTCTACCAAACAAAGAAACGAACCGAAATGGGACGAGATGAGGGCAAAGCGATGGAACTGAAATGGAATTGGACGATATAAGACGATGGCCCCCGAACATGTGTGCAACAGATACGCGAAAGAGAATGGAATCGGGCCGACACTGAAATCTGTTTCTTTCTTTTATTTTTGGGAGGGCGGGTTCAGAGGGGGGAAATGACTTTGTTGTTGGGGGTGCTGTGCAGTCTACAGCCTATAGCTCTGGTCTGGGCCGGTCGCGCATTCAACAATGCCCGTAATTAAAATTGAAGTGGTGGCACTAAATTTAACAGCCCTCAATGAGTCGAGAATGCACAGAGACTGCAATGCTGTTCTTTTTGATATAATTGTTTTTGTTGCTGTTTGCTGATGCTGTTGCTGTTGCTGTTGCTGAGGCCAATGTTTGCCACAAGTCGCACGAGTCTATTCGCAGCAGCGGCAATAGAGCAAGAAGAGGGTGCGCATCAAACGAGGGTGCACTGTACAGTCTACACAAATAGAGCGCGAGCGTGAGTGAAATGTAATAATACACTCTTCATAAACATACAAACATATATGCATGCAGATCATTTAAAACTCAGCAACTGCAACAACTGCAATATTGTGCAGCATGCTCATAACGAAAGTCAAGAAAGTTGCAGCTGAATCCCAACAAGGGCCTGCATTTTATATGATAAATAGATAAATATGAGCAGCATCCCTTTTTTCTATTTTCCTATTTATAAATTATAAATATAATGTTTATGGGTAAATTTTCATTTAAGGGTCAAATACTTAATAAAAATAATAAGAAAATAAATAATGAATACAAATTTAATGTACCCTCAAGACTACACTCAAGACTACTACACTATAAGATGTTAAATGAAAACTAATTTTTTTAATTAACAACAAATAGCAACAAATGTTGGACCTACATTTTACATCCCAAAACTTCTTCATTTTATTTCAATTAACGCCTTGATATTAATTAATAAATAATTTTAATAAAGTTGCTTTAATTTAAATTTGTTAATACCATTTTTTATGAAAATGCATATAGTCTACATTATCTAAATAAATAAATATATGATTGTACCAAAAATTTAATTAACACATTAAAATTATTTTTGCTATATTTGCCCCTTTTAGACGGTTTAATTTATTTAAAAAAATCCATTAACAATTTAAACAACAATTAGAAAAGATTTATTAAATACACACTGTGATTATTTATGTCGTGTGTCTGATTAATTAAGACAAATCATTTGTTCACATTTTTGGCTCGTAGAACACTTTTCACCGGACGCTTGAGAACTTTATAAAATTTTGTACGCCCAGAGGCGCCTCAAGGTCATTCATCGGCTGTCGACTGCATAAATATGCATGCTTATAAGTAAGTATTATTACATGTTTGCTTATCTCAAAAACAACGCCCCGACCCAGGCCGACCCGCCGCGCCACTACTATTCACATTGACGCCTACGAGTATGGGTATAAGTTGAAGTTAAAGTACGAGTATGCAAGAGTATGTGTGAGAGTTTGAGTAGGTACAAGTAGATGGCATATTCGTAAATAGTTCATTGCTCCGTTTAGAGCGTGACTTGAGAGAGAAGCAGCTGTGAGGGGGCGATTTCGAGACGATTGCGAGACACATTCACAGTCACACACACACACACACACACACATTCACACATTCACACATTCACACACTTACGCTTACACACTCGCCCAGATGACTGCAGTTCATAAATCTTGGCCCTTTGTACTTGGCTCTAGTTTTTTCAGTTTGAGTTGCATTTGTTGTTGTTGCTGCTGTTCATTGTTTTACTTGGCGCGCAAGTAACAGACTTTTTATATACAATTTTATTATGACTATTTTAATATTAAACTAATGAATGCGTCGCGACCACGCCGACTGTGACTGGACACCTCCCGCCCTCCCTTGACCATCTTTCCCTTTCCAATGTCTTCTTGCCCAGTTTTCTTTAAACCACTTGCTATGCGGTGCGACTTCGCGCGCCTCCCTCAAGAAGCTACACTTACATTCAAGCTGTTGACGACCCTTTTAGAAATTACAGACCATTGCTAATTTATGCACCTTTTGTATAATTTTGAGCTCTGTTCCTTGGCCAACTTCTTTCATATTTTGGTTTAGTCGTCAGTCTATCCTCTGCTTATGCCTTACAGTCATTTCAGCCCTGCAAATTGGGTGCATGTGAATTGTGCTGGAGTTCATGTGCATGGGCATAAAGTGGGCGTGGCATATCGCATAATGTGTGTAAATAGCTGATTGTCAGGAATGGCACTTAGAGCAGGTGAAATTATTTGTTCTTGATAACTTAAAAAAAAACTAAAGTGCACATTAAGTGCTTAAACAATAATATTAATGGAATTATAAATTTTAAGAATGTTTCTGCGGCAGCTTAAAACTAATATTTCAACATATAACTAAAATAACATTTGCCTAAACTTAACTATCGATTTATGTTCGTACTTTGTATGGACTTTATATAATATACATTAGTAAAAAGAAAATTTGAGGCTTTTACGACAGACAAAATATATTTTGTTTCTTTCTTAAGACGCTAAGGCAAAGAGTATCTAATATTCATCACTGTTACAGCCGATGTTATCTTGTAATTATTCTTGTTTGCATTTCAAAATACAATAAAAAAGTGCAAAATGCTATTAACAAATTTTGCGCTCTACAGAAAATATATATACAAACAAGTAAGAAGGTTCACTAGGAGATATACCCTGAACCCTTAGCCTTACGGTTACGGTCATGCCTGCACTATGCGACTAATGCATCATGACTAAATTTAACCGATTTCCAAGAAAGTTTCAATGATTGTAAGATTTTACTGTTGTCAATTCCATGTGTTTATCGTAAACTGGAAAAGTTATCGATATTTTGAAACAAAGTTGTTCTATGCATGGCTTAGGATAGCTTATATTCATAATTTGGAGTCTTTAGCTCTTATAGTCTCTGAGATCGACTCTATGGCGTTACAGACGGTCGGACTGATGGATCATGGCTATATCGTCTCGGCTTTTGAAACTGATATGTCTTCTGTTAGTTACTTACTTTTGTACAAAACCATAATCCCCTTTTTACAAACTTCATGGGCTCAGGGTATTAAAAATAAAATAAATGGAGTGGCTGCACTAGACTATGGCATAGAAATTGTTAATATATTTATGCTGGGGTGGGCTAAGACCTTAGTAAAATAGTTCAATTGTGTACGCTGTGAGAAGACAGACAGCTAGAAAGAGAGAGAGAGAGAGAGCGAGAGAGAGTTAGTGTCGAAGAGTTTGGTAAGGGGAATTCCCCGCAGCTGTTGTCGCTGCCAGTTTGTGTTCAGTCGCCTAAAAATTACCCAGACAACGTCAAAATCTTGTGCTTGACTTTCAGGCTGTCAGTTGTTAACCTGGCCAAGAGAGCTAGCCCCCTCCTCCTCCCTGCATACATACTCCTGCGACGGTTTCTTTTCTTGCTCCAGTGAATTTTTCACTGCTGCTGCTTTGCGTTGGACTTGGGCTTGCTTTTCACCTGTCCATCGTGTGGAAATCATGTGAAAACATGTGGCCGCTAGTCAGCTAGTCAGCCAGTCAGACGGCAGTCATCTAGTCAGTCAGGCATTCATTTAGCCAAGTTTTAGCAACAGCAACAACAATGGCAACAACAAATTAAAGTAATTTCTTACCGCAACGATTTCAGCTCTACTTTTTTTTCGCTTAAGCATTTCTTCCAAACGCTGCTCGTTGTATCGTTTCATTTTTATACCCTGATCCCATTAAAAATGGGAAAAAAGGGTATAGTTGATTTGTGCAAAAGTATGTAACAGGCAGAAGGAAGCTTCTCCGACCCCATAAAGTATTTATATTATTGATCAGCATCAACAGCCGAGTCGATATAGCCATGTCCGTCTGTGCGTCCGTCTGTCCGTCCGTATGTATGAACGCGGCGATCTCAGAGACTATAAGAGCTAGAGACTCCAAATTTGAAACTTAAGCTCGACTTGGTAGTACAAGTTTGTTTTCGATTTTCGATAACTTTCCCCATTTTTGATGTACACATGGGATCGATTACAACAAAATCTTGAATTTGGAAAACTTTGAGATGGCATTTGAAATAATGAACAAAATAATGACAATCTGTGAAATTTTTATTAAAATCGGTCAAGAAACACCGGATACATTGAAGTTGTGTTTGCAGTGTGCAGTATGTGCGTACATACAAACACACATACTTGCAAACACTGACTGTACGCGTAAAGTATAGGGATCAGGGTATCGTCTAGTCGGGATTTCTCGGCTAGAGCCTTCTGACTTGTTTTGTTTTATTTTTGTGTTTTTTTTTTCATCGCGTTAATTGCGACTTTTCATATGCCAAGTGCATTGTACAAACTATCAACCCAAATCTAAATCTGAATCTGACTCTGACTCTGAAACCAATTTCAAACAACAAAATCGCTATCCCAGAGAAAGACAACAGATGTGAACGGTGCTTTTACCATTTGACAGTCGGTTTTTTGTTGATTTTTATTTTGGCCTTTCATTTCTGCGAGCAATTGTTTTAGTTAGCCTCGCAGCAACTTCGTTTAACACGCAAAATGCGGCAGCTTCAAGCAGATTTTTGGTGGCGTCATCTTCAAAAACATCTTGGGAGCTATAAGCTGTGTGTGCTTGTTGCAGCTGCTCGGTGCTGCTGAGCAAATGGTGTCAGACGCAGCAGCAGTTAATGAAGCGGCAGTTAGACTGACTGAGGCGCGATTTATCTCATAGATACATTTGCTCATAAGCATCAATAATGCGCTCTAATGAAAATTGTTGACTTTGTCAACGTTTTTGTTATGCGTCAGCCAATGGCCGGCCGTTTGGATGTATTGGGTAGGGTGGGGTGGGGTGGGGTGGTATGGGGAGTGGAGTGGCAGGCAATGCTGCTGCTTGACTGACATTTATCGCTGGTTTGGGCTGCTGCTGTTGCAACACACACATACAAAGACGGCGACGGCAGCAGCGCTCAACGTTTTGGAAAATTTAGCACAAGGTTGCAACAGCCAGCAAAATGAGCAATTGTGGCAACAACAACAACAATAAAAGCGGCAAAGCTGCAACGCCAATAGCTAAGTTGCAGTTGTTGTTGCTGTTACATTCAAATTGCTGTTGATGTTGACGCCGTTGTTGTTGTTGTTGTTGCTGTTGTCATTGCCCAAAATTGTAAATAAATAAATACTTAATTATGTTGTTCGGCCGCACCGTTTTTGGTTATCCAAAGAACTGGCTTACACAAACAACAACTACAACTAAAACGACATTAAAAACAACATTGCGCATACGCCACGTTGACCCAACAGCTATGAGAATCAATCTATTGCCGATGCAACTGCATAAGCTTTGTCTATTTTTATCTGTGCAACACAATTTTATTTAATAGACTTCAATCAATCCGACGTTCGATATAAAGTATACGACACGTTCATAGCAAAGTTAAAACTGTCATCAACATAAAATTAGATCATGAAATCTACTGCAACTCACGAATATGACTAATAAAAACTTACCCAAGCTCAATTCGATGAGTCTGTCAGAGCAGGTGCAGCTTTGCAGATCTACATCAATCGTCAGCTTCAAACTTATCCATGTGATCTGTCTAGATACAGTCAACAAATCAATGCGAAGCACTTTGAAACGCTGACTAAGCAAATTATTAATTAACTGCATATCTGATTGCTGCCAGATGATATCAAGCTGAAATTTATGCAAAACCAACCCGTATCTTAAGTGAAAATTGTTGAAAGCGTTGTATCATAAATGTGCCAGATATGTCCCAGATATCAGTTAATAAATAAATGGTAGAGCTTCTAGTAATATTTTAATCAAGAAAGCAAGCTGGTTTTAACGAGGAAAAAGCGATTCGACTGTTCCAAATACTTTTTTATACCCTGATCCCATTAAAAATGGGAAAAAAGGGTATAATTGTTTTGTGCAAAAGTATGTAACAGGCAGAAGGAAGCATCGTAAGAGCCAACCGATCTCAGAGACTATAAGAGCTAGAGAATCCAGATAAGGAACTTAAGCTCGCCCAATCCCTTGGCAGTACAAGTTTGTTTTCGATTTTCGATAACTCATCCCGTTTTCTATACACACATGGCATCAATAACAACAAAATCTCTAATTTTGAAAACTTTGAGATTGCATAAATAATGAACAAAATAATGACAATCTGTGAAATTTTTATTAAAATCGGTCAAGGAACACCGGAGACATTGAAGTTGTGTATGCAGTATGCAGTATGTGCGTTCATACCAACACACATACTTGCAAACACTGACTGTACGCGTAAAGTATAGGGATCACTGTATCGTCTAGTCGGGATTTCTCGAGTAGAGCCTTCTTACTTGTTTTTATTGTATTAGGTCTCTAAATCTCATTATTTACTTAGTATAAGCTTAAAGGAATTTTCAGTTAACGTTTCTGTCAATAATTAATACCATTTGATTTCTATTTGTTCATATTTTAACATTTGATTTTGTATATTTTTAATGCTATTTGAATTGTCTTGCCATTTTATATAGTCGAACTTCCACTTATTGAATCTTATTCAGAAAATTCGTCATATAGAATAGGGTTTTGATTGAAGCAAACTGAAGGGTTCTGGAAATGAGTTTATAATATAAAAAACTTAGTTTTACGGAAGTTCGTTACAATGAAGTTAGACTGTACTTCATAAAATACAATTAACTGTAATATTTGACAGCTAGACATTGTGGTTAAGCAATCTTAAGAAAAGAATAAGATCTAAGCAGTCAGCTTATTGTTGCCCTTCCGACAATCTTTTCAGCCCAATTTCATGATGTTGCTTGTCCAAGTACCAACTCCCATACATACATTAGTTGTATACCAACAAGTAGGATAAGTTTTGTGCAGGAACTCAATCAGCACAATCGAGCCAGAAGCTGCAGTTAAACACATAAGTAGACATGGGAGTTGGCTTAGACAAAGTTGCTGCACTCCACAACTCCACCCACACATAAGTAAGTAGGACGGATAAGTAACGAAGGGGGTAGCTAAAGAGCAGGCGGTGGAGGGGGATGATTGCAGCGCCACAGCACCGACAGCATCCGCTGTAAGCGCAAAGAACAAACTGCAAAAAAATATAAAAAAAAAACACACACACAAAATGAAACGAAACGAAAAATGCGACGATGCGACGGCGTCGAAGATGAAGCTAAAGCTGAAGCCAACGACCGCAAACGTGCAGCAGCATCAGCAAAAGCAACAACAATAACAACAACAACAAAGACGACGACAACGATGCGTTCGTTCTCTCCCCTTCGCTGTCGCGCAAAAAAAATGCAGCAGCCAAACAAACCACTCGACTTGGGTATATGCCACGATGTACATACCTACCAAACGCCCCCCCCCCCCCACCCTTTACAACCGTCGCCAGTCGACATGCTTTGGCTGTCGTCATCGCTGTAGCCACGAACCGGAAGTAAAACACAAATACGAAGGTTACTGCGGCTGCTGCTGTTGTTGTCGTTGATGCTGCTGTTGCTGTTGTCGTTGCCGTTGCTGCATCTGCATCTGCGGCGCTCACAACAGCAGGGCAACAGCATCAAGTGCAAGTCGATTTGCACACAAACCTCAGTCTCTTAGTCTCAGTTTTTGTCTCTCAGTCTCTGTCTCTGTCTCTGCATTTTCATCGGAGATGCCTGCCCGACTGGTGGCTGACTGCTCGATAGGTGGCAGGTTCTTGGGCTGCCGACAGATGTAGCTTGTCGTCATTGTTGCAATCAAAATGGCGTTTGCAAAAACCTTCTCGCTAGCTGGCTCGCATCTCCTACTATATAGTTGGCTTTAGCCTTACATTTGCTAAAAATAAGCAAAGCTCTGGTCTTCAACTTTTTCAATAAGTTGTCTCTTGTTACGTTGTCGCACTACAAATTTGCCTGGCCCCAAAAATAAACCCAGGCCGGCGTCGCAGTTGGCGTCGTCGCAGCCGAGAGCCCAGAACATTTCCAGATCCAAATAACAACGGGCATTCGGGCAGTCTCATACATACGAACATAATGTATATGAGAATTGGCTGTGTGTCTGTTTCTGAACGCCTGTTCGAATTTTAAGCTATTTTTATTGAAAATGAGCGATATTCTCAGTGGCCCCAAACTGCGACACTAAAGCCGCTGCTGGCTGAGAGCGAGTGGATGTGTGATAGATAGCCAAAGAGAGAATGAGAGACACTTGAACAGGGAAAAAGTGTGAGAGGAAGTGATTGTGTGTGCAATGTAAAACTGTGTTAAGTGCATGCACTGTAGTGTGTGTGTGTGTGTGTGTGAGGATGGGGCAACAGCTTAGCTCCGTTGGGGGTTGCAATTGATGTACAGGCAGCCAGCAATGATGGCTTCATTGTCAGTGCTTCAGCTAGCCGACAATACTACGTCTACCCCCACCACCAAAGAGCACCCACTCACAAACTGACTGCAGTTCAATAGAATATAACTACAACGAAACTTGACTACTCTTAAACAGCTAACATTTCTTTCAAAGAGTTTTTCCAAACTCGGCTAAGCTACAATATATGAAAAGGAAAAATCAATATGAATTAATTTATCACGATTAAACTTTCAAAAGTCGTTGTGCTTATTCTATTGAAAAACTGCCCATGATCAAGTAAATTCATATTATTTAATATTTCTTTCAATTTATCTCAACTGTGGTTGCTGTCAAAAATCAAAATCGGTGGTTCTTTTCAATTTTAATTGATAATTATAAACCATTTATAAAAACGAATAAGAATTAGTTTACATATAATTTAAATAAAAAGCCTTTAAGTGCTGAATGATTAAGGAAGTGTGTTAAAATGTATTTGTTTAAAGGTTTGAAAAACTTTTGGATAAAATACAACACTCTTTGTTCACTTGGTTATCGATAACACACGTAGAAGATATATAAATCATTGTAAAAGGTATACAGTTCTTTTAAGCGGCAGGCGAGTTTTTGTTAACCTTTGTTATTTGCTAGGCCTATTAGGACTTTAGATTTTGATTCAGCACGTCACAAACCCTTAAAGCATTTCGTTTATATATATATATATGTATATATATAGATATATATATAACTGAGGTTCATTTATCTACTATCTGTCTATGTTGACAACCCGATGACAATTTTATAATATTAATCTTATACGTACGTTTGCACAAAGTACGTACACAGTCTAGAGTACAACAAGCGCAATTTGCGATTCATTCTGGCACAAAGTGCAATCAACACAGACTGCACGCTCCCGCCTGCCGCCACTTCCCCACCACACCACTCCCACTTCGCACGGATTGTCTTTCCCCCTACTTGGCAGCACTCCACACTCTGTCCCTCATTCTATGTTTATGGTCTTTGAGCTCTCTAGATGTTTTTTGTTCTATGTATACATTTTGTCATATTTTGTATATGTAAAAATCAAACAGAAACTGCGCTTATTACGCCCCGCTGTCGACGACGAGTGTCTCGTATCGCGTCGCGAAACCCATTAGATGCGAGCTTTAAGCATGCGAGAGTAGAGCCAGAGCCATACCAAAAGCCGGAGCCGGAGCCGGAGCCGGTGCTGGAGAGGAAGAACCCTGCTCGCCTAGAGCGGCGCATAGCGAAAGGGAGCAGCAAGTGGCAGGCAGTCGCGTCGCATCGCTTTCAAAAGCTGCTCACACGCAGCTGGCAAGTGCCGGGGCTATGGGCATGGTTATAGTTATGACGATGACGATGACGATAACCATGGCTATGACTATATAGCTGACTGCATTTCGCCTCATTTCGATTCATTTGCGCTCGCCAAGTTTTGAGAGCTTACACAACAACAACGACGACTACTACTTTTTTTATCTACTCATGATGCCCATTCTCTGTGTTCTAAGCGCTGTTTCCCTCGCTCCTTGCACTCTATCTATGTGTGAGTGTGAGTGTATGTGTATGTGTATTCCATGTCTTCTTTAGCTCCTGCATTTCCAGTTTTGTACTGCTGTTGTTGCTGTTGTTTGTGTCTGTTCGCCGTCGGTTTTCGCACATTTCGCCCATTGTGTATATTTGGCAAGTTATGCGCACTCAGAGACTCAACGAGTCGGACTCGCTGCTGCTGCTACGTAGCGCATACTACTACAATGTAGGTATACCCTGCGCACCCGGACAACCCGAGTCCATATTCAAGTCCGAGCAGCTGCTGCTTGTGCTTGTGCTGAGTGGAGAGCTCTCTGTTCGTTGCTGTGCGCCTGTTTCGAAACGACTCAAACTGAGAGAGAGATAAAAGCATCTTGTGCTAGATGATGCTTCAGTGTTGATAAGACCCAGGCCCCGCTACATCTCGGTCTCTGTTTAAGTTGCATGTGTGTGCTTGTGCGTGTGTGTGTGCCTATATACTTATATCTGTGACTTTTTGCGTGGAAATTGAGCACAATTTCTAGATGCAGACGCAAGTGTTGCACGAGTACAAGTTTATTAAAGCCCCCACACACACACACACATACACTTATACAAATGCGTGCTTACTTCTGAGGTTAAGTTGGTCGCCTTTCTGTTCGTCGGTTCATCTCCCCTCCCCTCTATTTGATTTGAGTGAGTTATGAAGTTGCGTTGGCGGCTCAGACTCGGCTTCAGTTGATGTCAGTTATTGTATGCTCTTTAAGCGGCAATTTATAGCTCTTCTTGTTTACTGGGCAAGAGAGTGAAGCTCTTCCAAAACTTGGGCGACATTGTAATGCAATCTGGTGAAGCGTTTTTATAATTTGGGGCGTGGAAAAATGCTTTAACCGTTACTATGGGCCATGGTCATAATAATAATAATAAAATAAGAAGAAAAAGAACCCAAATGCGATAGAGGGCAAGCTTGAAATGCTTTTCAAATGTAGCTGTAAATGCAACTGCCACACACGAATGTTGTACGCAGATACACAGCAACAGATACAAATGCGTGGATACAAAAGTTCATATGTAAATGCATTCTTGAGCAGTCATCAGTCGTTCACTCTCATCATGACCACGTCGTGATCATTGTGATGATGATGGTGGTTGTGACAATAATGATGTTATTGTTGCTGTCTCTTAATGCAGGTCAATGCTGCTGATTTCTCACTCGATGCACTCAAAGAATTGCAAATTCGTAGTAGTGGTAAAGTGAAAAGGAAGAGATTGTTTGGAAAGTTGAAAGTTGTTCAGAGTTCTCAAATAAAACTATGACACATCAAATTACAAGCTAATTATTTCGTGTCATTTTTAAGCCAATATATCTTTAATTGTATACGTTAACATTTTTTTCTTGAGTCTTTTACTTATTTTTGGACTGTACATATATTAATGACAAAAATGTTTTTTTTTATCTAATACATTGTTGGATGTTTTTTTTTTGAACTATTTTTCGGTCAATTGGCAACTTGCAGACTTTGTTTTTGATAACAAAAAAATCTTGAATTTGGAGACATTAAGCAAAATAATGACAATCTGTAAAATTTTTATTAATATCGGTTGAGAAAAACCGGAGATATGAAGCATTGAAGTTGAGTATGCACTATGCAGTATGCGCGTAGACACACACACACAAATACTTGCAAGCACTAAAGTATAGTGTTCAGGGTATCGTCTAGTCGGGATTTCTCGACTAGAGCCTTCTTGTTTGTATTTTATATGAACTATTAAACAGTTTTGAATGTTTATCCTAACATCGAGGTATATTTCTCTGAGTGTATTGTACTGTCTGTGCTTGTTGTCGTCGCTTAGCTGTCCTTTTGACATATGCTGCTAAATTGGTCAATTTGCATGCACCGAATACAGATTTAGATGCTGTAGCACTTTCACTTGGCCAGCAACTTGCAACGGGCTACTTGCAACAACAAGCAAACTGCAAACTAAAACTGTATGCGGCAGCAGCCATATTTGCTCTAGTCATAAATTATGCCTAATTATGCGGCATCTTGGCTAAGATTGGCCAACTCCTGAGCGCAGAGCACTATGCAATTTGTCCAGTCCATGCCTCCCCATGTGGGTTTTGGGGCAGCTGGTTGCCCAAAGCAGACAGATCTGCAGTAGTTGCTGCAGTTGCAACAGTTGCAACAGTTGCAGCGTGCTGCCGTGTGGGTGAAGGGGTGAAAGGGTGACCATTGTGTTCATTACGAAATGTTGCAACTAAATTTTGTGTCTACCTTCATTTTCATTTTTATGTTTGTCTTTTTGTTTTTGTTGCTCAGCTGCTGCGTCCTACGGTTTATAATTGTTACCTAGGCTTGAATCTCAAAATTAGCCACAACTTTCAAATACGACAAAAGAAAGTTGATTTTTGGATGACCAAAAACTAGCAGTCGTTGTTTTTTGTGTTTTGCTGTAGTTGTTAGTGGGTATTTCAAGGTCATTCGTCAGGGCAAACAATAGTAAACGAAGTGTCCATTGTCGTCGCCGTCGTCGTCGTCGAAGTCGTTTGGCATTCCATAAATTTTTTTTTCTCTCGGGTTTCAACTTAATTAAAAGGCAAACAAAAACGCAACCTCACACACAAGAAATACTGATAAAATGCTTTTTATCAGCACACAACGAACAAAACCAAAAAAACAAAGAAATATACAAAATAAAAACACTGTCGAGACACTAACCACGATAATTATACAAAACATGTGGCCTGTTCATTCTATGTTTTTGTATTGTGCCCGGCCACGAGACTTCTGGCAGCGAAACCCCAAAGTTACCTACAAACACAATTGATAAGCATTTCGAATAGATATAAGAATATACCACAGCAATACTTACCAGTATATAATAATTAAGTAGGAATTTTTTAGATACATTTCAAAGTACAAAAAGTTGGCAGTTTCTAGAAATTCGTATCGCTATGAATTTCGTTTAGACAAAATCCAAAAATATTTCTCAGCTCAGCACATGGAGAAATACGCTATGTTTGCATTTAATTTCAAAGTCTTATCAGATATTCAACGCAGATAAAAAATACGAATTGATAACCTTTTAAATAATAATGGTGAACGATCTTTTTGGTTGTATTCTGTCAAGCCAAAAAGAATTATCACTTTCTTGTTTATCTTTCGTTTCGCTGGAATAAGCAACAATCAAATAAATGTTGGCAATCATTTGCCTAATTATAATTCATTTAATGATCACACATATTTGCTTTCATTTTATGACCTGCCTATAAAAATAAAAAACACAAGCCCTCCACAATGTGGAGACCACCATATGAAAATATTCAGTTAAAGTGTGAATGATGATCGTAACTACTGAATATACCTAAATCCTTTTATTAACCCATTGATGTTGGGCTTTAAAGGATCCTTTGAATAGATGTGATTTTTGTGGTTGAATTATTTATGGTTCAATTTATTGTTACATAGATAGGTAGAACATTGATTTTGAATGCACATGCCCAACATTTCTATTGATGTTTTAAACATTTATTTGTTCTCTCTAAAATTTCAAATTCAATAAGAAATACGTGTACGCCTATCAGGAACTATTTCTATTGGACCAGGAGGCAGTTAGAAGGAACTTTATTACCAACAACAGATTACAAAATATTAAGGAATTTAATAAGGAACAAAGTAAGTTATAGATATGAATTCAAGTAAATGTTCAAGTCAAAAGAAAGTTGTTAAGAAATGTTCACAAATTTAATTTTTTTTTTAATAGGTTATATTTTCTAAATAAGAAATAGGTTGGTTTTTGGAAATATAAGTGTTTCCTATTTGAAACTTTACTATGTAAGCCTCATACCTCAAAATACTAAATACCACTTTAAATAGACCTTTTGTAATCTGGGTCTTAATAGATGATTCAATGATTTGTCAAAATATTTTAGAACAATTATCGGGTTTCTATGAGTGCTGAATATATATATTCTCAGCTGTCATAAGTGCAATCAAGAACTTTAATGGGTTAACAGTTGAATACAAATGTACTCAGCCTCTTCGCCCTGTGGATGCTGCCCACATACACAGATGCATCCATTGCCGCCGCGCTTCTGTCACCAAGCAGCCACGGTGCATCACAATACCCTCAGGGCCGGGGTCTTTTACTGGCTTTTAACGTGGCTGTGACTTGACTGTCGTTCGGTCGGTCGGTCGGTGTGTGTGTGTGTGTGTGTGTATGTTTCCCTACCTCATCGTCACAGCGTTCAATCGATGTGTGTGGCCTGAGGAGCGGGGCATGGGATAGTACCACTTGGACTGGGCTTGGACCAGGGCATGTGCCTGACAACGACGTCAACGGCGCCGACGATGGAATGTTGTTAGTTATAAAATGGCCACAAAATCATAACGCGGGCGTGGGGGTCTCTGTCTTTTTGTCTCTCTACCGATGCTGACCACTTTCCTGGACTCGAGAAACGAACCTGATATTGACGATGACGAGTTGTTAGTGCCACCGCCAGCGTCTCATGCCCCTCGCCCGTCTGGCCAGCCATCAAAAGGCTCGTTCGGTCCAGAGTGTGAATTGAAATGTTTTTTACATGTGTTCTCTGCCAGAGCCGGCCTCATATACAATGCTAGAAGACCGATTGGATCTACAACTAGCAACAACTGTGAGCTCAAATCGAAATCAAAACTCGTCGCAGTCGTCGTCGCCGTCGTTGTTGTTGTCGAAGCAGTTGTTTTATGAGTTTTAGAAATTCTTTTCAAGTAGATATTTCTTCTGGTTTTTTTTTTCATTTTACTGTGAACATTTTCATGCACTCACTGAGTCGCCCACTAAAAAAACTAGTTTTTGTTTTTCTCGTTTCTATTTGCTGTTCTTGTTATTATTATTAGTTTTCTATTCCTATATGGCGGCGTTGGTGGCTCGTTTTGAATAATGACGATAAACGCAGTTCCATACATACATCCATTTATTGATCCGTCCATCCATCTGTCCAGCCATCCGTCTATGCATTTAGCTAACCATTCAATCCAATCCGAATGAGTTTATATGTACACACATTTGTGTATATGTATACAAACTCAAATGTATCTTTCTGTCGTTCTCTTTTTAATTATTGACTTATTGTGGCATTTATTTTGTGTGTTTTGTTGTTTGGTTGTGTATTCCGTTTTTTGCTCGAAATCGTCGCCAGGTACACGATAAATCGTCACGGTCAGCGCAAGATACTCTGGGAGCCAACAAACAGGCCACAGTTTGTATCTCAGCCTATGCAGATACATTTGAAGCGCACGCTTGTCCGTTTTGATGTTGTTGTCATTAATTTAACAACAGCACAACAGCAACAACAAACAGCAGCGACAGCACCAACAACAACAATATCAGAAACAAGAACAAAAACCAGACATTCTTCAAGACTTCGTCGTTTTTCGTTCTCATAATTTGTTTGCCCCGTTTGCCCCCTCACTCTCTCTCTCTCTCTCTCTCTCTTTCTTTCTCTCTCTCTCTCTCTGTGTCTCTCACACACACACACTCTCTCTCTCTCTCTTTACCTCTGTTTCTTTCTCCCTCTGTAACTCCCTTGTATTCTTATTCTGATTCCCACTCTCAATCCCGTTCCCAATTCTTTTCTTTCTCGTCGCCGATCGTCGCCGACTGTGAGAAAGATTTTATTTCTTTCAAGTGGTTTTTGATTTAACACCAAACAACAGCAACAACAAAAGCAACAACTGACAAACAAGCGATGGAAAATATTTTAATGATGCGTCGTCAATGCAATTCGAGAAAAATTAAAAAAGATTTCTAACTTGTTTGTTGACCTGCCCCTTGCTTTTCCACTCCTTATCATCGTTCTGTAGTTTGATTTCCAAAACATTCGATTGATTAGCTCTGGGAAATCCGATAGTCAGCAAATGTTAACGAACCCACCCCAAAATATTCAAGAGCTACCTCATGCTGCTACATTTATAAATGTCTAGAAAAAAGGGTAGATCGCGAGAACGCAGACGATCGACAGACGGTGAAACCACTCGACAAGCTGCCAATGCGCTTATTCCGCATATCGATGCGGTAACATCTGTCACGGCTGCTTCCTGAACAATGACAACAACAGTAACCACATATACAGGACCACTGAAACTGGCACCATTAAACAGCTTTTGGAGTTTAAAGAAATTTTGCCGAAAACATACATTCGGGCATAATCGTATTAAGATAAAGTTTGCAACGCTTTAATTAGTTAAATTAGGTTGATTATTTAAGTTGCCTCAATTGAAGAGAATTGACTTTTGTTTAGACAAATAAATCGAGTTAATTAGACAACTAATTGTATATTATTAAAATCAAAAAAAGTATATATTATTACGAATTAGAAAGCTCTTTTCAAGTCTTATGGTTATCAATCAAGACACGATCTGAATCTTACAAGAAAATGTCACACTAACAGAACTTATACTAATTCAAATGTTTGTTTTCACACAACATTACTAGGGACAAAATCTGATTTGAGACTCTTTATGGGGTCAATTGAATCTTATACAAAAGTATTTTCAGTATATAAACAGATTTAGCTTTAGAATTTATAATATTATTTGGTTAGTGGTAATACGATCGCAATTTATTGTTGATATACAAAAGGGTATTGAAACTTCGTTTTGCAGCTTGCCGTTTATTGGTTTGGTTTTTTGTTGGTTTCTTTTGTTGTTTCGCAACAAGCCTAGGGTTTAATTTAATTTTAATGCTGTTGTTGTTCTTGCTGCTTTGAACTTAACGCATTGCCGACATGAGCATTAACTAAGCCGCAGCTGATGCTAAAGGACTTCATTGCTCTAGTCATTAAGGTGACACTAATCATGTGACCTCGAGTGTTGGCTGCATTTTTATGGTCACTTAGCACGCTGTTTGTTTACGGCAATCGAAAAGTTTTCCCTGCCACTCATAGAGTAACAGCGAATGAGTCGAGCCATTCATAAAAATGCCATTCCATTGCTTTCTTCTCTTTGTGGCACCTTTCTTTCTTTCATTATTTTTATTTTTTTCTTGTATTCAGCGCGCGTATTTCTGTTGATTGGAAGCGCTTAGGAAAATCAACACACCAAAGAAATGGGAACTGGGAACTAGACAAATAGCAACCGGTAACTGGGAAAGGTTGTGCCCAATGCAGTTTCAAATACATGGGCACAAACAGCAGCGGGCCTAGGAAGCGGTTCTTGCGTAGGTAGCTCTGACAACTGGGCCAAACAAAAGAGAACAACACATACAAACAAGATACAAGATACTCAAAAAACGTTGAGCGACTCACAACATTGTGAGAAGCAAATAGAATGAGAGAGAGTGATATAGATTTTCACCTTTGGCAGTTGCAGTTGCAGTTGCCGAGAGCATGACGCGTGTCAGGGGCAACCAATTAGTAGAGAGGCTCTGCGGTATCTGTGCAGTCTTTTGTGTTTATTATATAGGGGTTGTTGATAACTACTATAAGCATAAGGTACACTTAAATAAACCATCAAATACCACTTAAAAAACATTTTTTTACTGATTGAGCTTAACATACGTTAGGAATATTTTAAAGTCTTAAAGAAATCACATATTATTTATTTCAGTATTTAAGCGTAAATATATTTAAGATTTTTTCATACATATAAAACATATATTTTTAATATTTACAGTGTAAACCTATCCCAAAGTAACGAAAACGAACTTTAATTTAATTCGATTAAATAAAAATTATGTTATAATAATCAAAATGCTTTTAGCTTGAATACAAAAATATTAAAGTTATTTTCTTCAGTGTACTTATATCCTTCAGCGTAGCAATAAGTCTGACGCTGATGAGCCGCAAACTGCGCAGGAAGCTTCATCGAATTGACAAGCAGCATTTAGGGGATAATTTTCGGGGCATGTGCACCGTTTGTCCCCCAAACAAAAAAATACAAAAACTACAAAAAAAGGAAGAGACAACTGCGCACTCGCAGACGGAGACGCAGCGTGTAGGCTGCTAGAGAGTTGCGCATAACGCAAAAGAGGACGCGCTCCAACAGTTTTTTGTGTTGTAACATCTGCTGGTTGTGTCGCCTTGCGTCGTCATCATCATCAACATCAACATCAACAGCAGCAGTGCCACAGGACATGTGCGTTTTTAGTTATTGAAATTTTTACTTGTTTTGTCCTGTTGGCTGCTCTCTCAGTGCATTGAGTATTTAATTGCAGATAATATCGACAACAAACAGCAGGCTGTTTAGCTTGGACTCAATGCCAGCCCCGAACACAAGAATATGCTATAGGGACAAAAGGACAACATAGAACAGAATCAACAGCTGAAGTCGCCGGAAATTCATCGGTGGCCAAATTGTTGTTGCCGCTCAGGACATTTGTCCTTTTCCTTTTTTGGGCTCTGTGTGGAGGCGCGCACGTGTCAATAATTGTTCAGATGTGGAGCTCAAGTATCAGCTGTCGTTTTTATCCAGAAGAGCGGTCACTGCTGCACTTTGGAACTAACTGCACTTTAAAGTATGAAGACAATAAGAATTAAAGTTGTAAGCGTGGGTATTTTCCAAAAAACCTTTAAAGGTAATTGGACAACTTGTGTTCAACTTTAATAATCATTCTGTTTAAACATGCATTTAAAAGTGTCCCTAATTAAACAAGTAAGAAGGCTCTAGTCGAGAAATCCCGACTAGACGATACCCTGAACCCTATACTTTACGCGTACAGTCAGTGTTTGCAAGTATGTGTGTTTGTATGTACGCACATACTGCATACTGCATTCTCAACTTCAATGCTCCATTACTCCGGTGTTTCCTAACCGAAAATTTTACAGACTGTCATTATATTGCTTAATGTTTCAAACGCCGTCTCAAAGTTTTCCAAATTCAAGATTTTGTTGTTATCGATCCCATGTGTATATCGGAAACGGCATGAGTTATCGAAAATCTAAAACAAACGTGTACTTCCTAGGGATTAGGCGAGCTTAAGTTCCAAATCTGGAGTCTCTAGCTTTTATAGTCTCTGAGATCGACGCGTTCATACATAGGGACAGACGGACGGACATAGCTATATCGACTCGGCTGTTGATACTGATCAAGAATATATATACTATATATATACTATATGGGGTCGGAGATGCTTCCTTCTGTCTGTTACATAATTTTGCACACAACCATTATACCCTTTTTACCCATTTTTAATGGGTTCAAGGTATAAAAATATAAATTGATAATCATCAAGTTAGTGTCAACTTGTTTATATGTTTTTCGCTTACTTTAAGGAAATATTAAAACAATTCATTGTATATGGCATTGCGTCGTGGAGAAATTGACATTAAATCGCGAGAAATTATCACATAATCGAAGCAATGTACTGGTGGTCGCTAGCCTTACACCTTCTATGACAATCTTAATACAAACGTTAGATCTTTATCAAAGTTAAAGTTTTTGCAATTTTCAAGAACATTCGATTATGTTTGCGTATTACGCAATTATTTTCCGAAATAAGGCATAGTATCTAAGAAATTCGTGTAGCGTAACGTTTAAGCATCCGAATTGTTATTGTTGTTGGCCGTTGAATTGCGTTTAGCTGGCAATCGCTGGCAGTTTTAAGCCGCTCAACAAATGCAAATTAGTTGCGCACTTGGCCAACAGTTAAGTCTGAGCACTCATCTCTCAACTCAACTCTCAACGTTGCCTTTGCACACACACACAACTCAAACACACAGCAATAGGTTTTGACCGGCAATTGCAAAAGTAACGGCAAAGCTAATGCCAAAGAAACCAACAACTATAACAACAACAACTACAACTCGTCTGTGCTGCTAAATGTAATTGTATTTGTAAATGCCATAAAGATGGCAACACTTGCTGTGCCAACAGCAGCAGCAGCAACACAAATGAATTATGTTGGCTGCCCAGCAGCCTTCGCTCTGCTCTGCTCTACCACCTTACCAGCGCCTGCTTCTCTCCACATTGCCCCCTTAAAGCTTAAACCACACAAATATTGCTCAAACCGTTTGCAAATGAAGTTCACGAGATGGTCAAGACGATAATGTTGGCGAGCGCATTTGCCAAGTCATGAGGCGAATACGATTTTGTTGCTGCTGCTGCTACTGCTGCCCTGACACCGCAGCAACACTGGCAACACAACAGCAACACAGCCACACACTTCGGTTAGTCAATGCGCGTCACAGCGAACGAGTTTTTCGCTGCTGCTTGTTGTTGTTGGTGTCCATTTTGTCGCCGTTGCTGCCCTCAAATAGTTGAAAATCAAATCAACAACAACATCAACAACAACAACAGCAACAGCAAAACTCGAAATGAAATCTATGTATGTAATGCTCAATTGAAGCGCAGCGAACGCTCCCCAAACGCTCCACTTTTTATTTTGCTGCTTGCCTTTTGTTTGATTTAGTTGATGCCACCCCTCCGCCGCCCTTGCACTCCCATTCACATTGGCTGACGCTGAAGCTGACTTGAAGTTCCAAGCCCAAAAGCTGACTGCAGTTCCCCTGCCCATTCACACACACACACACACACGTGCACATACACACAGACAAATACTAACACACTGCATAACTAAATCTGAATCTCTGCCAGCGTCGCTGCTCTCGTAGTCGTCGCCAGCGTCATACAAATATTTAGTAGAGTATGAAGTAGTTCGGGTTCGGTACATAAAATGTGTTGACCTCAGTTGACCTCGTTTCAGTTTCTTTTTCTGTTGCTGTCGCTCTTGTTGTTGTTTGTCGCTGTTGTTGTTTTTTGGTTGTTGTTGTTGCTGCTGCTTTTGCTACTCTTTTTCTGCTTTTTGCAGCACTTATTTTATTTGTGCAAACGTTTTAATGAAATTTCGTTTCATTTTTTTCTGCTCTTTTCTTTTCATACCCTCGCACTGGGCTTAATAATTTTTTCGTTAAATGTGTAACGCTTAATTTCCGACTGTTCCTGCACTATTATCAAAGTATTTTTTAATACAAGCAATATCCGAGTCGATGTATAATAACATCGCTCTCTGTTTATGCAATATAGTCGCTCAGTTTATTCTAATTCATCAGCATTTCATAAAAAGTACCTACCTAAAATGTAACAAAAAACAAGTAAGAAACAGACGGACGGACAGACGGACGGACGGACAGACGGACATGGCTATATCGACTCGGCTGTTGATGCTGATCAATAATATATATACTTTATGGGGTCGGAGAAGCTTCCTTCTGCCTGTTACATACTTTTGCACAAAACCATGATACCTTTTTCCCATTTTTAATGGGATCAGGGCATAAAAAAAATGGGTCATTAAGGAACGATTTTATCATTAATCTTTGATGGAGAGAAACGTCAAGAACTAGGATCTTGATCTTGATCTAGCTGTAACAAAATACGCCTTCTATATATAAATAATATTGAATTGTCAGTCGAAAACGCTTATTTAAGGAAATCTTATACAAAAAAGCTTTCAAGACAAGACTCCAGTGATATTTATATATTTCACAACTGAAAAAATCGATTGTTATTATTAATGATTTATAAACATAACATAGCCTGTTAGTAAAGAGTATGTAATATTCGGTGCACCTCAGATATGTGCTCATTCTTCTCGTTTTGTATTTTGTTTCTTCTTTTGTACACGTCTTTGTTTTCTCTCCCTCTTCTGGACACATTTGAGCGCGCCGCTGAGTTTTTCAATTAGAAATCATCATAATCGTATCTCTTTGTGGTTCTTCAACTTTTCACGTACGAGACGGGGGCTGCAGCTGGCGGAGTTCCCTACCACAGAGAGTTAAGAGACCCAGAAAGAGACCCAGAGTTGCCGTTTTGTCTATGCCTCTATGCCTGTGAAACAAAGCATTCTGGGCCCCCAAACAGTTGGACAGACATAGTCTCAGCAGCTTCATTTGGACATTTGGCGAGTGTAACTTATAATTTTTTTTGTTTCTTTATATTTTGTAGTTTGTTTACCTCGCTTAATGTTGTTGATGATTACTTTCACCGGACAGCAACAGCAACCAAAGTCTGCGCACAACAAAACACAGTTATGACAACAACAACAGCAGCAGCAGCCAAGCGATTGCTAAGGAAGCAACAACAACTACTGCAAGAAACAAAAACGAAGCAAAGGCAAAGTTGCTATGCTTATTTGTTGTTGTTACTGTTGTTATTGTTGTTGTTGTTGTTGCTGTTAGTGTTGTTGGCATATGAAATATGTTTGAACATAATGAGGCCAAGAGAGTTGCTTTTGTTGCCTTTTGCTGTCGACTGCCGATCTGTCTCGAAGTCTGACTGCAATGATTGCAGGTTACTGCTGCCGCTGGCAATCGTCAGCAACAGCATTGCACCGGCAACAGCAAAAGTAACAGCAACATGATTTGCAATAATAACAACAACAATAACAGCAACAGCAGCATCTAGCATTAGTCTTGGTCCGTAATCTGTATCTAAATCAAAATGATACTTTGATACAATTAGCAATAGCATAAAAATTGTTGTTGTTGTTGTTTGGATGGTTGTTCCTATTGCTGCTGTCAGTGCTGTTGCCAATACTGCTTGCAATAAATTTCAGGCATATTTTTCATTCTACTCAGTTTGAATTATCCAAAAATCCAAAAATCCAAGAAGGTATTTTTAATCTATCAAAGTTAGAGAACATTTATTTGGATTAGTGGCTTAGATATCAAAAGATCCTCTCATTAACCCGTCAACCTATTTTCATTAAAATATCATTAATTATTTTAATTCAATATTAAATTAAGACTTAAAATAATTTAAAATTTCGATTAACATGTTTTCGCATTCCAAATATACTTTAATCTCCTCAGCTAAACCATAAGATGTCTATATCTAAGCATATTCGTTATTGAACCCATTTTAAATATATATACAGCCAATTTCAAGTTATCTTATATCTTTAAGCTTGATTTTGTATTATCGCCCTTATGCTCCATGTACTTTCTATTTCCTTGGCACGCATTTGGATACAAAAAAAAGAAGCAAAAATATAATAAAAGCAGTTAGGTAAATGAATTTCGGTGGCAGCAACCAAAAAGTTGACATGCATCTCATATAACGCGTACCCAACAAAAAATTAAAAACAAAAAAATATATATTAACAACAAAAACATCGCGAACGAAAAATAAAAATAGTCAAACTAAGCGACTCTTTCGGTTCACGTTCACGTCCAAAATTTCATTGTACCCACGCCGACGAACGTCTGCAAAGCGACAAGCGGAAATGGTAAACATTACCTTTACCTACACTTGCAACACGGCCCAGAGTAAGAGACAGACAGCGAGAGAGCGGGAGGGAGGGGCGAGGGGGCGAGAAATGTGAACTGAGAAACAAAAAACGGTTAGTTATGAAACCAAAGCATCACTCAAAGGCAGCCGCCAAAGCCGCCCGACCGCCCGCCCGCTCGCTCTACTTAAGAGAAAGGGGTGATAGATGGCGGGGGGCGTGTGGCGAAGTAAAAGCCGCATAAAGGTGACGTTGGCCAAAGTGACAGCCGCTGGAGAAGCTCAGCTCGGCACTGCGGACTCAACTCAACTCAACTCGCACAGCAGTAACTTTCCAATGTACACACAGACAATGCACACATACAAAATCACATTTGTATACAATTTCATTATTGTTCGCTTAGTTTTTTATTTGTTTTTTGACTATTTTTTTTTTTTATTCATCCAAAATGGCAGCTTTAACAACTCCAATACCAATGACAATAACAGTTGCATGTAAATATCATGAAAAATATAGAGTTAATGCCAAAAGACGACTGCAAAACGCTTGATGTTAAAAATATAATTATATATATAAAAAATTATTTACATAAAAAAAAAAAAACCAATATATATTTATATACTTTGCTTTTGGTTTTTAGTGCTGTTAGTCAAGAGAATAAAAAAATTTTAATTCTCTATTATTTTCTGCAAGCATTAGTTAAAAAATTAAAAACTATATTGATAAATGAATTAAATTGAGAAAAACTGAATTGTTTTGCTAGCATTTTCTTGAATGCTTTAATATTAACCACAAATTCTTCTCCCTCTTGAACTATGAAGTCTTTTTTTTTATTTTATCAAAAGAAACAAATTTTATACTTAAAATTTTATTATTATTATACACAAGAGTTCATACCGCTGTCTGTCGATCTCAGAGGCAACATCCGCTAGAGACTATTGATTTTGGACTTAAGCTCTCGTATACCCCGCGCAGTACAAGTTTGTTTAAACATATCGATAACTTTCCCCGTTTCATATTAACAAATGTAGTCGATAAAAATAAGCTCTTTTATTTGGAAAAATCAGAAATATCGAAGATTGAAAAGTAGTTATAATGCAATCGCACACATACATACCTTCAGCAAATGGCTGTGTATCTGCCTCTTACTTGTTACTTCTATAACATATTTAGAAAATTCTATAATTGTATTTATTACTTTGTGCACACTTAAATTCACATCAAACGCAGCACTGCTAAAGGACTTACAAAACTGTTGCACAGCTTAAAACAATTCAATTGCAAAGAGAATGCTGATTGTGGAAATGGGAAAATGAAAAATGTTCGGGGCCAGGGTAGTAGACGATACCTCCCAAAAAACACCTATGCTCCTGGCAATGGGCATGCCATCTGCCATCCTTTCAGCTCTGCCCCAGCACACACACAAAACGCTGGCATGTTAAATGGAAATGCATTTGGTGGCAGGCGAGGTAAAGACTAACATGGAACATTCAGGATGTTTGGACGTGTGGGAGTCGTGGGCTAAAATAAAACCAAATAGACGGAAAATGGGGAAAAATGCACAACGACAGCGACATTGCAGAGACTGACTAAGGTATGAGAGAATAGGAAGGGCGAAGGGGCTAACGATGTAGTAGCAGGAGCAGAAAGCACACACATACACACACATCCTTGACAGTGCCGACGACTGCGAGTTCATTGCATTTTATGCGAAGCGATGTTGCAGGTAAAATGCAAACAACAACAAAAGCAACAACAACAGCAATATGGTTTCGGGCCTAGGACTGAGTGTGGCTAATGCGCCACGCACCCAACTTTTTGCCGAAGGGGTTAGGCTGAAGTAGAGGTGGGGGCTACAGTTGCTTTGTTGTTTGCAAGCATTGCCTGTGTGTATGTGTTCGTGTGTGTGTGTGTGTGTGAAGCAAGGCGACCCTTCGCAACCAAAATGCCACAACACAACACAATTTTCTCACCAGAAGCAACAGCAACAGACGGTGACAGGCAACAGGGAGCAGTAGAACAGGGAGCTGTGAGGGAGTTCAAAATTGCAGTTACTGGAAACTGGTAAGCAACACCCGTTAAACAAAAGCCTAGCTCATTGTGTTTTGAGTTTTAGAGATTGTGGCTGCTGTTTTAGCAGCAGGAGATAAGGGAAAAGGAGATGAGGCGGGCACATTGCATTTACAGTTGCAGGAAGTGACAGCTAGTAGAGTAGTCAATAGTCAGCATAGCCTGGAGGAGGCAAAGGAGGAAGGTAATAACAAATCCCAGCATTGATCGAGGCAATCGCAATAAGCGGCAAACGACAGTGTCAGTGTGACCATGAGGAACCAAGGACAGCATCAGTTAAGCAACATAGGCCTAACATCAACCCACCCAGAGTCGAAAGAGGGTGAAGTGGGCTCGAAAGAGGCATAGACAGAAGTCCACTTTGCCAATGTCTGTGTTTGGCTAGCAGAGCACCCAGAGAGAGTACAGTTTACTGGGCAGAAATCATAAAACGAAAACGAGTTACAAAACTGCTGAATTCCGGCAGAGGACGAGTTGCAGCAGAAGCACCAGCACCAGCACCAGTAGCAGTAGCAGAGAAAGAGAACAGGTAGGCAGGCAATGGCGTCGCCGTTTTGGAATGCAAACTAAAAATAGGAAGCCCAGGCCAAAAACGTAAACCAAAACTGATGGTCAGGGACGAAGCAGAGTATGACAGTTGACTCTATTTATGCCTGTGTGTGTGTGTTTTTTTTTCACTCTCTGCTCTATTCTGCTCGCCTCTCCTTGCTCCTTCTATTTATCCAGTCCTAGTCTCATTACCATTCCAAGTGCCAACAACAATTGCAGTTGCATTTGCAGTCAAACAGTCGCTTCTAATGTCTGGCTATGGTCGTTGCCATTATATCGTTAGAGGTAGCCAACTCTAGCGACCCAAACCTACTACTATATAACCATACCTATACCTTTACCTTAACCAATACCAATAGCAAGTTCAACCTTTTAGCCATCCTTGGTCTCCGTCTCAGTCTCGGTTGCTGGTCTCGTTCTTCTGGCACCAGTGTCGCCAGTTTGCCGTTTGACTTTGATTGCAAAGTTTACATGGCACCAAAGTGCATTTTCAATAAAAGGAAATATCAAACTCCAAGCGCACCAACACACACACATTCACATACACATATACATACGCATACACATATTAACATATACATATGTTGATGTATATATAGTGTTTGTATATGGTATGTCGCATATCGTGGCATGCCTTTAGTTTTTGCACTTGTTCTGCTTCTTTTGGCGCTGCGCGTTCTTCTTCTTCTGTCTTTACCCTTACCCTTTGCCCAAGCAGGACTCTGCAAACTCTGTTACTTCGACAAAGCGCTCCCGAGCTATAGAAGTTGTCGCAAGTCACACCCCGCGTCGCACCTCATGCTTTTCCACCCACACACATACACACAAAGAGAAGGATTCGCCAAGTGAACTTTGAATGTTGTCTATGCAATGACAACAACTGGAACAACAGTAATAAGAAGTTCCTTTAGTTATACAAGTGTGGACTTATAACTACCTTGTAATTGATAATCTAAGTGTGTTATTTGTATTTTGGCTTTAGTCAAACGAATTAAGGCAAACATTTTTTTCGTAAGAACTATATGTTGGAATTCAAAAATAAAGGTGGCTTAAACTAAGAAAATAACAAAAATAATTGTTAAAAAACTGAAAATATACATTGGTAAATATTTGTTACCCACAAAACGATCTATTAATTTTGATTTTTAAGTTATATAACAATTCACCCAACACTTACTCAAGTCGATTAATCCCATATACTAACCTACAAACAAGGATGTATTTGGCTTGGACCTTCAACAACAACAACAACATCAACATCAGAAGCTGGTAGAAGGCACAAAAACTTGTCGCGAAAACTTTTTGACACTTTTAAATGTGCCAGGCTATTGAAAATTTAACGCTGTCACCGTCGACTTTTCAAATTACAGAGAGAAACTTTTGCAGATGCTTTCATTTCCACCTCTTTTGATAGCCCGCAATCCACATGCTACTAATGTTATCAACGTAACTTTTTTACACTTAGTTGAATATGCTGTTATTTTTGTGTGTCTGTGTTTATGTTATATATTATATATGTTATTATAGGTTAGACTTAAATTACGCAAGTACGCAAGCTTTGAGTATTAAACTAAAAATTGATCGATTCTTTTATAATAAAAATAATGAGCATATTTTCTCTTGTCATTTCCAATTAAGTAAGCTTACTTTCAAATAAATTCCATTCCTTTAAAATGTAAATAAAAATTTACCCTTATATCTTATTAGACCAGAATAGTTTGTACAAAGTTCTTCGAGCTTAATTTTAGTTTAGTATAAAACACAAAATATTTAAATTTAAGTTTTAACTATTTAAATTGTTTTAAAAAATCTTTACTTTTTGATCATTGAGTAAACTCAAAAACATTAAGCCATTTCTTATTACGGATTCGTGGATGCTTTTCAAGAAAATAAATGTTTAAACATATATCCCATAATATATAAGAAGCAGTTTCGGCTATCATTGTTATTTATATGCTAACTATCACTGACTGCTTAACTAATTGCAATGATCAGCTTTGCAGTTGCAGTTGCATTTGCAGTTGTCGGTACTTGTTGGAGTCTTGAGTCTCAAGTGGCAGTTGCCAAAGCTGTCCGGAGCAGTTGGTCGTCGTAGTTGCTGCTCTCTGTTTATAAACTGGTAACTCCCATGTCGACTGTCCACTTGTGTGTTGAGTTTGTTGTGTTCTTTGGGCCACGCCTCGTCGGCATATTCATCAAAATTCACTTTAACTTCATTATCATCGTTATTGTTTTATTTATTCCACCTTCTGTTTCGCCTCAAGACACTTGATCGCTCAATTGATTTTGCGGGCTCGCAACGTGACATGGTGGCCAGTTTTGAAGGGGGAAACCGAATCCATATCCAAACTCGAACTCGAACTCAAACTCAAAAACCCGACAACCACTCTCTCTCTCTCTCTCTCTCTCTCTGTCTCTCTTTCTCTCGATTTTTCTTTCTCGGTCTAAGTCTCAGTTTGAGTCTGAGTTTTGGTCTTGCCTCATGGCGTTGCTTTTTGACGGTTTCGTTGTGGTCGTCGTCGTCGGCTTTGTTGTTGGTTTTGTTCTTTGGCTCTTGTTGTCGGTTGTTGTCAGTTGTTGTTTTTGTCGTTGTTGTTTCTGTTGTCTTTGTTGCTGTTGCTGTTGCTGTTCTGCGCATTGTCGACACTTTATTGACTACTTTTCTGGATGAATTTGTTGGTTTCTTAATTTCGCTGCACTGCACCAATGCCCTCGCCATGTGCCTTGTGTTCATTTAACTCATTCTACCCTCCTCTTTCGTTCCCTGATATCACTCATACGCCCCACCACTGCCGTTTCAAGCGTTTTTGCTCTCCTTCGTCTGCGCTTTGGACTGCGCTTCTTTTTTTCTTTTTTGCCGGCTGCTGTTGCATCGATTTGCGCTGCTCTTTTTCTTTTTTATAATTTTATTGTATTTTTTTTTTCGTTACTTATGTGTTTAATTTTTTTTCTCTCGTATTTTTTTTTTTTGTTCTTGTTTTTACTGTGCTGCGGCCCAGACACAAAGACAGAACCAGGCAGACACAGACAGAGGCAATGGCAACGGCAACGGCAACGACGCCAGCGTCATCCACGTCGCTTTTGGGTGACTTTGGACGCGACTGGAAGTTACAAGCAGACCTAAAGACATACACACACACACAAACACACATATATATATATATACAGACACCCACAGAGGCACTGATTTAGCCGGCCTTAAATATGAGTTGAGGTGTTGTCCTCGCTTAAATTAGCTCGGATGAGAGTCGTCTGGCTGCCTTTTTTTCACAGTCTCAGTCACAGTCTCAGTTCCAGTCCCATTCCCGATGCCAGTCTGCCTGCTATGTATACATATGTACCTGTATGTACATACATATGTACATATATAATTTGCTTCCTTAGTTGTATCTTATGTACACTTATCGCTTTTGTCTTTGGCATCTTTGCTTAATTTATGTTCCAGTTTTTTTAACGGCTTTGTCATGGCTCATAAGAAGAACTTAACCCTTTTTGGATTAACGCTATAAATCAGTTAAATTTGTTTTTTATTTATTTCAACATAACGGTTAATGCTACACGAGTCTTTATGACACATTTCAAAATCTCCATAAAGATTTTTACCTTTTTTTTCTCATACCTAATTTTGATCAACTTTTAAATTGCATGCAATCTCAAAAATCAATGTGTGAAAAACAGCATAAACATTTAATTGCCATTCGGTTAGTTGTTTACACGCCGTTGACGATCGCATATAAAAGCGACCATAAATTGTCATTTAAGCACCCCATTATGATGATGAGAGGGGATACAGTTGATATCGCCAACCAGTCGGACAGTTAAGCTGTTGTACTGGGGGAATCTAAAACCAAATTGGCACCCATATAGTTTTATATACCCAACAACTTGCCGTACAGAACGGCCGACAGCTAACAAGTGGCTTTTATGTACCGTACCCATTACAATGTACAATGATCACATCTTATGAGCTGTCAAATTGAAATTGCTTAGATGATTTAGATGGTAGTATCATAAAGCAATATCTATATTGTTAGGAATGGCAAAAAATCTTGCAAAATTTGTAAATTTATAGTTGTTTATAGTGATATTAATTAAACATTAAGAATTAGTTAACAATCAGTTTATTTCTTAACAATAATTCACATAATTTTTTCTTATGATGACTGACTTGTTGAAACATATTTGAATCTTTCTTATTTTCAGTTTCAACTACACCATAAATAATATTGCTTATATATCCGTTCAATTCAACTGATATGTGGCATTTCATTCAAACGTTATTAAATAAGAAACTATAATCGCTTTAGATTTAGGTTAGCTCAAATGCACCTCATTCAAAATGACACATTATGTCTACCATAATTTCCAGTTGAATGCAACTACAAAATTTGTATATTGAGATGATATTTTGATCGTTTTTGAGATTGTCGTTGAAACCGTACAAAAACAAAGCATCATCAAAATTGTAAATGCGATTGGCGCCAATAGCAACTTCCGTCCCAAGGAAGCCTTAACCTTAACTGTCTCCACCTGCAGCGGGGCACATACAAAAAAAAAATAAAATAAAAAAACCTGCGTGCCGCATTGAACGTCAGAAAGAAGGCTTGAATACGATATAGGGCTGGTCGGCCACCTTGGCATGGCATTGAATCATGTGTTGCGATTTGACTTTGGAATTCAATACGGGTGGAGCTGAGCTGAGCCAATGCGATACTCAACCAATCCTCCAACGATCCTCTGCAATCCTCCACGATCCTCGTCTCGTTTGCTTTTTTTTTGTTTCTTGTTGTCATGTTCTTATTATTATTTATTTTTATATGCCCTGTGTTAAGGCTTCGTTTGGTATGAGCTTGCAGAAGCCTTCACTTGATCAGTCGCGATCAATTTTGCGTCAAGTCATAAATCCGCACTCGCAGTTTTATGCATACCAACTTAACAAATTATAAAGAATGTTATTCGATAGAATAATGTGGAGTCGCGAGTCCCGAGTCGCAATGTCAGGGCCCTGGCAGACAAGCAGACAAAGTCTTGGAATGACAACACACTCGGTGAGGCTCAATACACTCAGAATAAAATTATATTAATAATTTTTAATATCTCACAAAAAGTCAGTCATTTTTATATTCTGAGCCCATTGAAAATTGGTAAAAGGGTAAAATAGTTTTGTGCAAAAGTATGTGACAGACAGAATGAATAAACTATCCAGATTTGGAACATCACATTGAGGCAATTCAATTTTGTTGAAAATTATCAATAACTCATCTTAAATCCGATATACACATACAGCGGATATCAATAAAATGAATTGAATTTGGAAAATTTGGAAAACACTTTAGACAAAATAATAAAAAAACCCGTGAAGTTCTTATGAACATTGGTTAAAAAACACCAAAGATAAGGAAGATTGAAGCTTAGTCATCAAGCTTGGTGTAGTAGTGCAAACATGGCCGTACTTGTAAGATCTAGAGTTCAGGGCCAAATCTTTTTTTCAGCTGTTAGTCTTAAAAGAATAACAAGTAAGAAGGCTCTAGTCGAGAAATCCCGACTAGACGATACCCTGATCCCTATACTTTACGCGTACAGTCAGTGCTTGCAAGTATGTGTGCGTGTGTGTACGATCATACTGCATACTGCATACTCAACTTCAAGGTTCCATATCTCCGGTGTGTCTTAACCGATTTTAATAAAAATTTCACAGATTGTTATTATTTTGATTAATAATTCAAATGTCATCTAAAATTTTTTCAAATTCAAGATTTTGTTGTTATCGATCCCATGTGTATATCGGAAACGGGATGAGTTATCGAAAATCGAAAACAAACTTGTACTGCCTAGGGATTAGGCGAGCCTAAGTTCCAAAAATGTTTTTTTACACAGAATTATTTATTTAAAATTAGAGTATATACAGATTATCATACGTAACTGTATCGTATCAATTAAAAAAAAAACAATAAAATTAATTTAAGTAGGTGATAATTATTATTGATTTTTATACCCTGATCCCATTAAAAATGGGAAAAAAGGGTATAATGGTTTTTTGCAAAAGTATGTAACAGGCAGAAGGAAGCATCTTCGACCTTATAAAGTATATATATTCTTTATCAGCATCAACAGTCGAGTCGATATAGCCATGTCTGTCTGTCCGTCTGTCCTTCTGTCTGTGTGTATGTATGAACGCGTCGATCTCAGAGACTATAAGAGCTAGAGACTCCAGATTTGGAACTTAAGCTCGCCTAATCCCTAGGCAGTACAAGTTTGTTTTAGATTATCGATAGCTCATCTCGTTTCCGATATACACATGGGATCGATAACAATAAAATCGTGAATTTGAAAAAATTTTAGATGACATTTGAATTATTAATCAAAATAATACCAATCTGTGAAAATTGTATTAAAATCGGTTTAGAAACACCGTAGATATGAAACCTTGAATGTGAGTATGCAGTATGCAGTATGGTCGTACACACACGCACACATACTTGCAAGCACTGACTGTACGCGTAAAGTATAGGGATCAGGGTTCGTCTAGTCGGGATTTCTCGACTAGAGCCTTTTTACTTGTTAATTCTTGATTTACCGTGATTGTCAATACGCTTCAAAAGGATTTTTAGGAGAAGATAATCAAAAAACAATAGTTTTAAGAAATATTGTTGTATAAAATAAATAAGAGTATGTATAAAGACCAATTTATTTATTATCTTTTTCTACTTTAAAATTAAAGTTAAAGAAATAAGTGTAGTTATTTTCATTTCTTGGAATTGTCTGGCATACACTTCCCAAGTATATGAATATACAAAATTTTCTTTGTGTGTTTATCAGCAGAAGCACTAAGAGTAACAGCAACAATAACAACTGTGCAACAACAATGACATTGCACTGGTTTACCTTCAGCCCGGCCAGAAGTAGCAAGAGCAACAGCAACAGCAACGTTGCTGAATCTTTAGGGCCCCAGGCAGCAATAACAACAACAACTCCAACATAAGCAACACGTTCTACGCACGCACACACACACACACACACCCCCCCCCTCCCCCCACCCAAAAAAAAAGGCAGAGATACAATAGTTGATGCGTGCGACTTGGCCCGGAGCATCCTCAAGTGCATCTATGTATTGGTATCTGTAGCTGTATCTGTTGCCCTGCTGCCCAACGTGGCAACTGTTGTAAATTAACGCGGGCGTTAAAATTGCAATTTTTCACTTAATGCACCCGGCAACAACATTGCATAGTGGCCACAGCCACAGAGAGCGAATGCATGAGTAAGAGAGCAGAAGATGAACGCTACTAGACAAACGTACATGCCACATTGTTGGAGCTGGAGATGGAGCTGAACTCAAGTCATTTAAGCATGGCCAGCACGTAGAACCGACCATCAAGTGGTTGAGATGGTTGCTGGTGTTTTTGGGCTGGCAAACTCGTTCTCGTCTCGTATCGTTTTCATGACATGGATATGAACAGCAACAACAACAACAACAACAAACACAACAACAACAGCCGGTCTATGTAAAGTGTCCTTGAAATAATTGTAAATTATGTCTTCTCAATAGCAATGTCCAATGCGCCGATGATCTGAAGGCAAAACAGAGAAGAGAACAAAAGTAGAAAGAGAGAGGCAGAGGAGAGAAAGAGAGAGTGAGAGCCTGTTGCCGCTGAATGGCATCCATCGCGTGGGTGGCTGCTGTCTATTAATAAATTTCAATAAGTTGCATTCAATGGACTTGCTGGCCATGTGGCATATTTGTGGCGCATATGTCACCGCCCTGCTGCGTATTTGCCGCTGTTTCAGTTGTTGCTGTTGCTGTTGTTGTTGTTGTTGTGGCTGCCGCTGCTTAATTGAAAATCGCAAATATACAAATTATGAGCGTTCAGCAAAAATTACACAAAAACATCTCGACTGCTAGCTGGCAATCAAACAAACAAACACACACTCACACAAACACACACACACACACACAGATAAAAAGACACATGACAACAACCCCATCCCTCAACCCATTCCCACCCACTGAAATGCTTGAATTCTCGGCCAACCTGTTTAATTTCAATTCAACGTATCTGCTCATTTCGATTCGATTTATTTTGCCAACTATATTTTTTTTTTTTTGTTTTTTGAGAGAGAGTGAGAGTGAGAGGGTAGAACTTAGATTAGCTGCGCCACATGGCAAAAACAATAACAACGATAGCAACAACAACAGTGATTGCCACAGTCGCAGCGACGAAGAGATTTTTGGCCAAGCGAACAATTTTCGCTTAAGCTACAAATGTTGCGATCGCTTTGTTGTTGTTGTGTTTTTGTTGTTTCTGCCTCAAGAGCCAAATTATTTAGCGAATAATCTGCGGCGCTGCCGTCGGCTCGCAATTAAAAACTTATTTTTAAGCAGAAAGCAAAACAAACAAAGCCCAAATGCACAGAGCATAAATTGCGAAGAGAGATCGCCCAAGATCCAATGGATGGGTAAGGGGTAGGGGGCAGGGGGCAGGGGGCAGGGTAAGCAAATTAAATGCATATAAAATAAAGGCGGGCATCTCGAACCAAAAAAATAGCCCACAATGTACGCCACACTCGGGGGCACTCGCCTTAAAGGCGACCACAATAACAACAACAACAACAACGGCAATAGCAACAACAACCACTGACGGCGATTGAGTCACAAAATTATATGCTGCGGCGGGGCAACGCGTCGTATGAGCAACGAGGCAAAGGAGCGTACCCGTTATGAAAGGGTGCGGGAGGTCGGGGTTGGTTGGTGAGTTTGTGGGTTGGTGGGTTGCGGGGCGGGCTGCGCTGCTTTGGCGATGCGTTGACGCCTGAAATTGTTGAAATTTGTGTTTTAAATTGCAAAATTTATATATGCCAAATTAATATTGAAATATACAACGTGTGAACGTGCAAATGTGTTTGTGTGTGTGTGTGTATGTGCGTGCGTGTGTGTAAATATCTCTGTATATAAATACATTTGTTGTTTTTGGTTTAGTTTGATTTTGACTAGAAGGGAAGAACTTAATATGCTTAAATTGCACCATAACAAATCTGTATCCGAAACCTATAAAAATCATTATTTATAAATATTTTCATGTTGTTTCATATTTCTATATATATAACTGGAATCGAATAAATTAATAACTTTATGCTTATGAATTCAAAAATTAACAACAACGAGAACAAATTAATATATATATACATGTTCCAAACAAAAGTTAATTACTTTTATATAATTTAATATTGCTTTACTGTACAATTGAGTCAAAGATTAAATTGTTGCATTTATACGTTTGTTTTATATAATAAATTTGAACGCCCCAAAAAAAAAAAGAATGGAAATTTTTGTCATGTTTTCTGCACAATTTATATTTTAATTTGTGGTGTGCAAATATTTCAACCGCTCAAATGGCGAGACCAAAAAAAAAAAAAAAAAAAATTTGCATTCCTCTCCCTTCCTCCATAGCACACATTATAGTAGGTCTATGTGTATACGCGTCAATGTGTATTTATATGTATGTATGTATATATATATTTATATATTTGTTCGATGTGTACTTGTTTTTATATGCATTGCCATACAATTTGGCCTCTTGCAAAACAGAAAAGTAGTTCATTGAATATTTTCAACTTGATTTTATTTTGTGGCTGCTTAAATGATTTATACAAAATATGTGAAACACAAAGCACAAAAACAAATACAAATGCACACACACACACACACATACAAGTGCACATAAATACACATGCTAAAGCGTCAGTCATTCATTTGCTGCTGATACAGATACGTTCCTATAGACACAACATAGTTTTTATAGTATATATAGTGCTCTGCCTAACCGATGTACACAATATATTGATTGTGTTCGGATTTATACAAAAATACTTGTATATGTTTGTGTGTGTGTGTGTGTATTTGTGTATTTGCCGCACATTTGCGGCTAATAATAACTTTAAAAACGAACTATTTTGTTGCCTTTAGAGATTTTTAGTTTTTTTTCGTTGTTGATGTTGAGTTTAATATGATTATTGCAATTCAAGTGTGTTTTTGTGCCCGCCACTGTATATTAGCGTGTGTGTGTGTGCGCGTCCACTTGTCTATTAAATGCACAACATTCGTTTGTGTGTGTATTGATAGTTTATTGGAAATTCACATTGCATTAGATATTTTATGTTCAGCTATTTTGCATTTTCTTCACCCTCTGCCAACCCACAGTCAAAGAAACATGTATAAACGTTTATGTGTGTGTGTGCATGTGCATGTGTTCGGCAATAGATTTGCCATTTTTATGATATTTGTGTGTTTTGCTTTAATTGTTTGGCAAATTTGAACGCAATTGAAAATTTGCAAAACAGATCAAAAATTATGGCGAGAAAATGCTATTTAATTTCTTTTTAAATTTCATTTTGTTTTGATTTGTTTTGCAAAAACTATTTTCGTTATATTTAATCGGCTCATTGAATACGTGGGCGCATATGGCGTATGATTACTGTTTGGTAAAAACATTTTACGAACACAGGAGCATCAATTGAAATGTTTTTTTTTAATTAAATGCTTAGGTATCAGTAACCCAAAACTTTACTAATATGAATCAATTTTGAATTTTTGGGAAATACCATAAATTTCATAGATAATTATTACAAATATCGGTTAGCTATTTAAAAGCAAGTGCATCATGGCAAATTTGGTATTATTTGGCATGCAGAACATGCATAAACACAAAAAACTACGAGCAAAATAAAGGTAACACAACCTAACCACGTTTTCTGAAGGGTCAAAAAACAAACATCAAGCTTTGCAATTTTGTGAGTGAGTATTTACTTTAATAATGCTTTGAGTTTCCCTTAAGTGTAGAGCAGTATTGAAACGATATTTGAAACAATTTTGATTATTTCTGTAATTTAAGAAAAAAGATAAAAAGATGTGAAAGAAATAATTTCACGAATGCATTCTCTGTGAAAAAAATCGTTATGTTTAGCAAATCTACCTATATAATCTACTACTATAATTTACTTCTTATTGCTGTTATTTTGAACATTCAGTATTAAATAGGATAATTGGTAGTAAAATGCGCAGTAGACTTGAAAAATGACGAAACCATTCTGGTCATTTCAGGACTGCCACAAAGCTAAGAAATGTCCCAACTATGAATGTGAAAATAGTTTGATAATGTCTCAAAAGCGGGAAGACTTTGGAAAAACCACCTTACAAAATTATACAAGGTCCAATCGTTAATTTACTAACGCAAGAAGTTGGACAAATTTGTCTAAATTGGTCAAACGACCCATGCAGGAATATTTAATGGACAGATGTGATTGAAGCTATTAAGTTTGGTAAAAATTACTTTTTGTAAAGCTCATTTTTACTAATCATTTAAATTGCTTCTGTCCATCAAATATTAGTCCTTGCTTTAAGCTCTAAGCTTTAAAAAAAAACATATTTACTTAAACAAGTTAGAAGGCTCTAGTCGAGAAATTCCGACTAAACAATACCCTGATCCCTATACTTTACGCGTACAGTCAGTGCATATTACATACTGCATAAAAAACTTCAATAACCCATTTCTCCGGTGTTTCTTAGCCGATTTTAATAAAAATTTCACAGATTGTCATTATTTTGTTTAATATTTTAAATGCTACCTCAAAGTTTTCAAAATTCAAGATTTTGTTGTTATCGATCCCATGTGTATATCGGAAACGGGATGAGTTATCAAAAATCGAAAACAAACTTGTACTGCCTAGGGATTAGGCGAGCTTAAGTTCAAATCTGGAGTCTCTAGCTCTTATAGTCTCTGAGATCGGTTGGCTCATACATACGGACAGACGGACAGACGTTGACGACGTTGACGACTGTTGATGCTGATAAAGAATATATATACTTTATAAGGTCGGAGATGCTTCCTTCTGCCTGTTACATAGTTTTGCACAATACCATTATACTCTTTTTTCCCATTTTTAATGGGATCAGGGTATAAAAAATGTTTTTTGGCCAGTGAGAAAAAATAATAATTAAGTAGTGAAATTATTTGTTTCGCAGTTGTACATATGTATATATACATATATATATGCATGCAACCACATAAACACATGGAGATCATTGCACCTTCACAATTGGTTACAAATGATGCGAGTGTTTTTCCGTTAAGTCGTCTTATTTATGTAATTACAAGTACTCATACTCATACTTTTACCTGCATTCATTCACTGACTTGCTCGGGCGTCTTTTTTATTGTATTACAAGTAATCATACTCGTACTCATACCCGTCCTCAAACTCATACCCGTACTCATACTCAAGCTAATTCTTATACTCATACTCGGACATATACTCATACTCATACTCAAACTCAGTCTTATACTCATACTCATTGACAGACTTACTCATACCCATACTCATACTCGTAATTATACACGTACTCATACATAAACTAATTCTTATACTCATACTCATACACATCAAACTTATTCTTATACTCATACTCATACCTATACTTATACTTATACTTATACTTATACTTATACTTATACTTATACTTATAATCATACTTGTTCTTACACACATACTCATACTCATTGACAGACTTATGCTCGTACCCATACCCATACTCATACTCGTAATCATACCCGTACTCATACTCAAACTATTTCTTATACTCATACTCATACTCAAACTCATTATTAAATTCATACTCATACTCATACTTATTCTTACACTCATACTCATACTCATTGACAGATTCGTATTCGCCTGGCAATTGACAGTTAATTAGCCATACGTAGGTATCTGCTGAATACATTCATTGTAGATGCATTTTTACTTGTCTTCAGGTTTTTTTGGGAGTCAAATATTTTCCATTCCGGCAAATCTTGTACGATCGGAAAAATGTTAAGGGGAAAAGATGCTTTGCTGCCACTACTGCTGGTGGTGGTTATTGTTGATAGTGGTGGTGGCGCCCACTTAACTTGATCAAATCGTCGGTGGTGCAAATTGATTCGATGCGGATGTGGGGCGGCAACTTGTTGACGTCATTGTTAGACACGCCCCATTTGGTGGGGGCAATTAAACGCCTGTCGACAGTTAAATTAGCATGCAAAAGCATGCAGAAAACGGCAGGAGCGGGGGCGGTGGAGTACGAGGGGGGCGTGCCAAATTAGTTTTAGATAATGTATCTGGCAGATACAGGAAAAAAAAGCTATAGGCAGCAGCTCAAAGAAACGCCCCGTTCTCGTCGCGAGCCGTCTATTTAAATATTAAATATTCATTTGGACGGCGCCAAGAGCCGAAGAAAAATATAATTTATAATTTGTTAATTCGTTGTTTGTCATTTTGCGGCTTAAACGTTTCGTTCTGCCACAAAACACATTAAATTTATGGCCCCCAAATGAGAGAGCGAATCGTTCAACTAATGAGAGAGAGAAAGAGAGAGTGAGAAAGAGAGAGAGAGAAAAGCTTCGTCTCGTTTCGGTTCTCTTCGGGATCGCGCGTTGGCGCGTTTCTGCCGCTGCTGGCGCTGGCAATTAACACGCCAAATTAGCAAGAAAACTCTGCTGCGGCGCAGTCAACGTTGACGCCGACGTTGCACGATCAGTTTCGAGCGATTTTTGTTATGATAAATGTAAATTTTTCTATGCGGCTGCTTTGGCTACAACACACGCAAATAAAACTTGTTGAGCATTTTTATTGATACGTTTTGATATATACCAAAATTTATTTTATTTATTTACAGATTTATGAGCTCGTTGCTGGCTGCCTCGCTGACTGGCTGCCTGGCCGCCTGCCCGCCTGGCCGAGCCAAATATTTGTATAGTTTATTTATGGCGAGAGCGAGAAAAAACATAATATAAATTTATTAGCTGACTTGAACTTTTTTTTTCTTTCGTTTCTCAAGATTTGTTGTTATTGTGCTGAAGATTTGTTATGTGGCTTGTGCGCGACTTGGTGGCAAGGTGACTGATCTTTTGGCCAAATGTGTCAAGTGGTCGAGAGTTGAGTTAATAAACAACCTCAACAACAGCAATAACAACAACAACAACAATAATAAGTTGCCAGTGATTTAGGACTGGCTAGTTTGTCAAGAACCCAAGCAAAGCGGCTATAATATGTTGCAAGTGGTAATTGAATGGACTTAACGTGTGCAATTAAGTTGCTGAATAAGTAGCAAATTACGGAATTAAGTTATAACTTTCAGATATTAAATAATCAGTATATTTATCTTTAATGTTTTTTGTTATATCCACACAAAATTACAAATATAATATTTAGCTTTATTTATCATAAACTAAATTTGTATGTCTTTATAAAATATTACTCAATAAAAATTATTTTCATAATTGACATATAAATCAAAAATCTACTAATTAAATGCATTAACAGATTTCCTTATAACAATAGGAATAACTTCCTTAGGACTTATACTTTCACCTTAAGTACTTAAACATGTTATATTAAGCCTATTTTCTTTGAAGGAGCAAAATAACATCCTTATTTTTGTAAATATTATAAATTGTGTTGTTTATATTAAGATTAAGCTCTTCAGAAAGTAAAATATATATAAGTATAAGTATAATAAACATATCATAGGGAGAAAAAATGAGTCAAAAAATTTACTTTATTTAATAAAATACATAAATATGCTAGTTTTTTTTTAATTAGCTATAACGTCTCCTTTTGAATTCAAGTTTACAATGTGCACTTATCTTTAAGAAATTACTTTAATATACCCTCCTTCAAAATCCTTTAAGTTCTTAAGTACAACTTTAATCAAATAAGCCACCTTGTTGTAAAATAAAATTTATAACGGAAGGAATCTGTTCCCCTTGACTGTCAAGCAGCACAGACCTAAGCATCAGCATCCGGGCTTCTCACTATGTCTCTATTGTAACAACAGTGCGTGTACGTAATATGACAATCACATTGTCATTCCCTTTGACTATACCTAGCACCCATCCCGCCATCGGCTCTCCCCTCCGCTGCTGTCATACACGGAGCAACGTTGTTTGCCGTTTTACCCCTTTTTCGAATGTGTCTCGCAAGACTCTTTTTTAGCTGCCGCTTCAATTGCTTCAGCTTCTTGGACAATTTTATTACGCTTTGCATTGCATTTTGTTGACAGTTTTGTCAACAAGCGTTGAAAATTGGCTAAATATAAATATATTTGTGCATGTCGTCTGTTTGCCCATCTCTCTCAGTCTTCCTTTCTCTTGTGTGACAGTCTGTGTGTCTGTTTGTTTGTCGCAATATTTATTACAACGACAACTCGTTCGCGTTGTTTATTTATAAATGCGAACATAAATAGGTGGAAGAAGATGCAGCAAAAAATGGCAAACAGATTTTTTGGCTGCTCAGTGATTCGGAGACGTCGGCTGGGCCCATCATCATCCCCATCAGGAGCATCAACGACAACCTACTCGACGAAATCTCAGCCCATTGAAACGAATAGCACGGGCGGGTGGGGGAGGAAGGGTAGTCCACGCATATCTCTCTCTCTCTCTCTCTATTTCTTTCTGCACACTCAAGCAGATTCGCAGCAAGCATGACTTGTAAATAACTGCAGGTTAAGTATCTGGCAAAGTGCAAAGTAGTTGCCAAGCAGAAGCAAAATGCAGCCTGCCCGACTACCAACTGCGAACTGATGAATGCCTCCCATTTGGCATCCCATCTCGCATCTCTTCTCATGTGCTCCTAATGAACTGGGCACGCACTTGACGCGCTCAGCCATGGCATGATATATGGGATCTGCTTGCTACTATGAGAGTTCTCCTTTCTCCTTGCATCGTGTCTTGTCTTTTTTGTCTGTCTGCCTCGGGATGGTTCCTCTTTAAGACACACACATACGCAACTTGCCACAGCCGGTGCATATTCGAGGTGTTGTATCAGAGTTTATCGCTTTTCCAAGAAGTCAACGGCGTTTTCACTGCTTCCGCATCAATTGGTGTAAATAGAAACTATTTTGAACTTTGCTTAATATGCTTAACTTATGCCAAAAGCCACATAATAGTCTTTAGATTGAAAAGATACTAAAAGTGAAGCAAAAATCATTAAAATTCAAAAAGCTTTTTTGTTTAAACACATTATGTCTAGAACAAAGCTGTTAAGAAATGATAACAAATCATTATCATTAGTTATAAAATTATTATGTTTTTATTATCAGTTAATAGCTTGAATAGATTGATTACGCTTACAAAAAATCCAAGTTTCATCCTGATTATTTGAGGATTATTTCAAAACTGTGTTCTTATCCTCAATTCATAATTAATAATAATAATTAATTATAAACATAAATAATAGTCATAAAATGTAATCGGATCACTTTTTTTATTATTTTTGATTATTTTTAATAATCCTTAATAATCCTTTAATAATCATTAGTACTCCTCAAAGTAATTATTTTGTTTTTGATTATTCAATAGAGTCCTAATCGTAATCATACAGCTCACTCAATTTTAAGTTTTTTGACTATTCAATGAACTTATCAAACTAATTATGCCAATTATCGATATATATTCTAAGCAACGAATCACCATCTGTCGATTCTGTGGGTTAAAATAATCAGATATATTAATATATTATTTTGAAACAATTCTAGCTTATAAAGTTAATTTGAAATGCAATTAACAAAAACTTCTTTCACACTGGAGCCAGGGTTTTTAAAGGAAAACTTAAAATAACCTTGATGTATTCAAACTACAACCCGTTATGACCTTTATTCATTCCAGCAAAAATATATAATAAGTTTTTAATATTCATCTTTTCGTTAGCCAAATAAAACAACCAGACAAGACAAGATAACTAAAGACAAAATAACTAAAACAGGTATATCTTTATTCACCTTGGTTACCTTGACTATTCGAAAACTTTGTCCAAAAATGATTTGATTTAATATGCTGTGTGATGCCTTTAGGCATTTTATGCATTACATCATGGAAAATATCTTAAGTTCGGTCATTAAGTGCTTAAAAATAGAAGCAGATAATACGCTGAGAAACCCTGTCACCATATATGAGGCTGCTGTCAAATCAGTTAAGTGCGCCGATTCTCAGCCGTTTTTGTCGTTTCTGCTAACGGCGGATCAACGACCAGTTGCTAAGTAAGTAAGCGAGAGAGAGAGAGAGAGAGAGATAACGAGGGAATAAGAAACGGTTGTTTGTACTTTTTTTATATTTTTTTTACATGCGAAAATATATAAACAATTTTTTTGTGATTGTGCTTGTCTTCTATGTGATGGGGCATGTATAAAAACCCCAAAGACAACTTTCAGCTGAAGCACCAACAACAACAACAAACACGACAAATACACATACGAACAGCAACAAAAATGTATAAAGGTGAGCAAAAACAATTTAAATATTTTAAGAGCGATGACCCAGAAGCAGAACCAAACCAACAACAACAACAACAGTAACAATAACAAGCAAACTCAAACACCTTTTGTGCTTGCAAAACAAAAGCAAAACGAAAAAAAAAAACAACAAATATTAAAAATTATAAAATAAAAAGCTAAATGAAGAATTCGAGCATTTGTACTGCCTGCAAAAAAAAAAAAAAAGAAGAAAAAACCCTACAAATAAAAAACAGCAGCAACAAAATTCTTTAAGCCGAGCTAAGCACAGTTAAGTTTTATAGCTTCATTGAAGAAGACAATGCTCACTTTGAGCTATTGATATGTGTATGTACAAATGGAGCCATTGTTCAGTTGACGGCACTATAAAATGAAGCACTGAAGCTACAAAACAAAACACAAACACAAACATTTCCTGGCCCAAATTGAATGTTGCCAGCAACATGTTTCCAATTAGGCACAACATGTTGCGAGGTCGCATATCAAAAGTTGCCGTTTGGCTAACTTCATTCTCCGTCCCTACGTCCCACCTTGTCGCTCTGCTCGTGGGTGTCATAAATCTTTTGTGGCGGCTGTTGTTTGTTGTAGTTTGATCAGCGAACACTAATTGGTATTAGCCAGGTTCGCCGACAAATTCTAAAACCAAACCGATTAAAGCCAAAGGGGCAACGGCCAATGGATCAACCGTTTGCTGCTCTTGCCTTTTTTGGCCTTTGACTTTGGCCGTTCGGATGCCGCCGCCGCCAACAGCCAACAGCAGCAACAGCAGCAACAACAGCTACATCCACAGCAGAAGCAGCCACAGGTGGGCGTGTCAAATTTGTAGTTTTAGCTCGGCTGTCCAGAAAACAGTTTCATGTTGCTCTTTCACCGGTATCTGACGGCATAAGCCGGCAATAGATCAGCTTGCTTGCCAATAATACTCGTTGCCAGCGAACTAGGCAGACATTAAAGTATTGGCATGTTCTAAGCTTTGTAGTATACAAAAATGTTGTTTTAGGTATATTAAACGTTTAGATGCTTACAAAAGACCTGTTCAAAATTCTTTCAAATGTTCACAAATTCTAGTAATAAATGTCAGCTTTTCTTTATGAGTATTAAGTTTCGGAAGCATGCAAAGAGAATTTATTTATTTATTTAGAAAGAAAGAATTGTTAAAATTAAGTTATGCTAAGCAACACGAAATGTAACTACTTGTAAGTCTGGTAGCCCTAATAACAACCGATATGTTATCGATGTATCGTGAGGTAGTACGTAATTGAACGCCATTGAATACAGAACACAAGTATATTTCTAAGTATTCAATCTGCAGTCTTTAATCCACAAGTATTCATTGCTCTCGAACGGTGTTGCCAGATAGATCATATTATCGCTTACATACTATCAAATAATAATAAATCAAATTAATATTTCAACAATTTATTTATTTGAAATATTTTTAATACATTAAGTAGGTTTTGTATAATGCAGCTTAAATATTTTAACATCTTGTTCAACATACTTATATTTTATTCCATCCAATATTTTGTTTACATCAACATTTAATCTACTATTTTATCTCAATCCACTGATATTAAATGTTTAGATTCAAATCGATTTGATATTTCCTCTATATTATTAAAAAGTGTATATTTTTCTTAAAATCATGTTTATATTTTTCAATGAAAGTAAATTTTTTAAATCATGATTGTCATTTAAAAAAATTACAAATAAAAAAAAAGTTCAATAGAAAAATGTTTTTTGTTTAAAGATCTTTAAGAAAGAAGTATTTTTTTAAAAATATTCAAGAAAAATACAAAAATTTTAAGCATATTGCCATAAGGCTGAATTAAATCCGCTGCTTGGTAAATATATGGTATTGCAAATTTAAATTGAGTGAACACATGTATACATATCAGATATGAACATATCAGATATGGACGTGGTATATAGGGTGTATATACATATATATATATATAAATATATATATTTATTTATTTTTTTTTAGTCTCTTTTGCAGCTGGCAACGAACCCGTCAACGACGTGCAAAGTGCAATTTATTGCCGTAGCGAAAAACGAAGCGAAACAAAATTGTAACTCAAATACAAATACAAACACACACACACACACACACAGACACAGCGAAGGTAACAAGGGAGTGAGGTGAACGAGGGCGGAAGGGGGGCAAATGCAAATGCCCAGCTATGGCAACAGATACAGCAACAACAGCAACAACGACAGATACATACGTCAATTGCGTCGCCACGACGACGACGACGACGCTAAAAATGAAAAATTGCTTTTCAAAATTAAATCAACATTTAATTTTCTCGTAATTTGCTACCGCAAACGTTGCTGCCGTTGGTGGAACGTGCAACAGCAGCAACACAAGCCAACACAGCCTCGACAAGCAGCACACGCATTTTTCTACAAATTAATTTTAGCACAAAGATCGCCAGATACACAACGAATTGTATCTGTAGATACAGATACAGCAACAGCTATATGGCTATATGGCTATGGATCTACTAGCTGATATATAGACATGTCGTATTGGTTAGCCATTAAATGACGCCAGCAACAACAACAATCGTTGGCAAGCAAGTGCCAAATAAAACTTATTACTTATACGCCATGTGTGTGTACGTGTTTGTGTGTATGTGTGTGTGTATGTGTGCCGAAGCAGAGAATTTGAACAAAATGCGATAAAAAGCGCCCGAATCTATTATGAATTAGACTTTGAATGTCAGAACTGAGTGAAGCACACACACTCACACACACATATATATATATATAAATATATATATATATATATGCACGTGGTTTTTAGAAACACAAACACTTTTGTATATTGGGGGCATAAATAAATATCGCAGAGTGTTTTACATTATGCCGCCTTGAGGGGAATTTTATGAGCGATTTTTCAGCTAAGAATTTTAATTTTTGAGCAATATGTTATGTTAAATTATATTGACTTGAATTAGCTGAGCTATGCCCATAATAAAATTAAAGAGCTTATACGAATTTCTTTAATAATATTTAAAGAGTTTAATTTGTAAATATTAAGTTTGTTTATTTTATTTTTTGGGTAATGTATTTCAATTATACAAATGAGAAAATTCTTTTGGGAAAGCTTCTAAGATTTATTTATAACATTCAAAAATTTACTATACTTTTAATTGTCTCAAAAAACAAAAGGATTTTCCATACTAACATATATATTCACATTCCTAACCAACTTGTAACTGGAAAATTAAATTTTCACCACATAAAATGAATAAAAATAAAAGAAAAACAAGTTTTCAAAATGTATATTAGGATGATAATCTGTTATCTAAACGACTCCTACTATATAAGTCACACGCGCCATAACTCTAAATAGAACACATTTGTCACTAAAAAATCAAAAAAACATTCAAATATTTTTAGATGTTGGGTGTTGTGAGAGTGACAACAAGTGCAAGAGTGAAACGGAAACAAAACAAAAACAAATGTATGTAAAAAAAAAATGTGAACGTTGTGTGAAGATTTGTTTAGAAGCTGTGAAATTGTTAAACTGCCACTTTATTAATAATGCCATCGTTTCGAAAATGCGCATTAGACACGGATACAACAAAAGCACAATAACAAGCAGATACAATCACACAGATGAAGATACAAATAGTTAAAGGTATAGACAGATAGATGAGTGCCAGCTTTCGCTCATAGATATAAAAACTGAAGACGACGACGACGAAGACGAAGACGAAGAAGAAGGAGAAGACGAACGAGACGCTTTCATTTTTAGTTCTTTATTGTCTCAAGTTCTTTTGATTTGAAATATTTTGACGTGTCCCAATTTCTTGCGGTATTTGTACAAACGTGGCGGTGAGGGGGTAGGTGAAGGGGGTTGGGTGGGGGGGAATGTTCTGTGTATAGATACAAAAAAAAGAAAACCATATATATTTTTCATCTTGCGTATTCAGATGTATCTATCTCTCTGTGTAGTTGTTCTACCCGGCATTTATTATTAACTCTATTTGTGTGACAAGCCAAGAAAAATGTGTCAAAACAACAGTTTGAATTATTTTCAGCAATTTCTGTTCAAAAGGCTTTCATGGAAAGTTTTCAAGTTTTCTCCGAACATTGAAAACCAGTATAAGCTATAAACTATAAACACATTAGCTGCATTTGAGCTGCTGGCAAATGAATGCGATTTCAATGCTAATGAGCGCATATCTGACAGATACAATTTACAATAACTGACTGACAACTGCAAAGCAGAACAATGAAAGCGGCACCAAAAACCAACAACAACAACTCAACTAAGATGCGGCCAACAACAACTCGAAATCAGTCAAATGGAAAACCTAAACAATGAATACAAATAATAAACCAAGTTTTAATCGAGTGTATTCGATTCGAAGCTACTCAGCAAATAAAAAATATTTTAATTAGTTAATTGTTATTTTATATGTATGATTGTAAGTATAAGAATCTATACTTTTTTTTGGATCTAAGGTAAAGAAAAAGTTGAACGAAGTTCTCTATATAGCGAATTTTAAAATAGTGCGATTTGGTTCCATCAAAAATTCATTTTAAATAATTTTTTTTGTCTCCTTGCGATTCGTTATATAAAAGTTCGACAGTAGTATTAATGTGTACATATATATATTTATTATTTATTTTGCTTTAAATGTTAAATCTAATATAAAATCAAAATTAATATCCGTTGATTAGTATATAGTACACATAATAAGTTAATTATATATTTTATTCATTAATTATACCCTTAACCCCTTAAAAATGGGAAAAAGGGTATAATGGTTTTGTGCAAAAGTGTGTAACAGGCAGAAGGAAGCATTTCCGAACTCATAAATTATATATATTCTTGATCAGTATCAACAGCCGAGTCGATATAGCCATGTCCCTCTGTCCGTTTTTCCGTCCGTCCGTCCGTCTGTCTGTCCGTATGTATGAACGCGTCGATCTCAGAGACTATACGAGCTAGAGACTCCACATTTGAAACTTGAGCTTACCTTATATCTAGGTAGTATAAGTTTATCTCCGATTTTCGATAGCTCTTACCGTTTCCGATATACACATGGGATCGATAACAACAAAATCTTGAATTTGGAAAACTTTGAGACGGCATTTGAAACATTAGACAAAATAATGACAATGTGTGAAATTTTTATTAAAATCGGTTAAGAAACACCGGAGATATGGGACATTGAAGTTGTGTATGCAGTATGTAGTATGCGCGTACACACACACACATACTTGCAAGCACTGACTGTACGCGTAAATGATAGGGTTCAGGGTATCGTCTATTCGGGATTTCTCTTACTTGTTTTAGTGATTAATAAGCTCGATTTTTGTTGGTTTTTGATTATACTTTATATATTTCTGTCATAAAGAAGTATGAAAATTATATTTTCTAACCTTTTTATTTAAACTTGCATTGCCAAACAAATTAATTGTAAACCTAAAAACCCATTAACTTTTTCATAATCTTGTTTCTCTAATCCAACATAACAAAATAAAATAATAAAGAACATATTAACGTAAAAGGCAAACCGCAGCAGCATACAAAATTAAAATACCAACAAAGCATAAACATTGTTCAAATATTTTCGAGCATAATCAAATTGTGGACAAATTATGATTTAGTGCTGACCACATTAACATAAGTGTTTTAACAAAAAAACACACACACACACACACATACACACATTAATATATAAATTTTGATATGCATTAATTTGTATTTAGTTTAGTTTTTGGTCAGCTATTTACATAAATAAATGTTTGTCTTTTGTATTTCCTAAACGATTTGTTGGGTGTTAATTATTGTTGTATATTGAATGAGTTTTGTGGCGCTTAATTAAAAATGGACGCCCTCTTCGTTTTGTTTTGGAAGGGCTTAGTAGGGGGCGTGGCAGCTGTTACGCTAATGTGCGATAAGCTTTCTTTTTATTCGAGCATGTTTAAATGATCATTTGAATTAATTTATATTTTTGACACGACTTTAAAAATGCATTTATCCACGACTAGGGGGAGGGGGGTGTGTGAGTCCTTATACCTATTTAATTTTCTATCGTTCAATTTTCGTTATGAATTTTCAACACTTTCTGCTTCATTCTGCTGAGAATAGCAAAAAGCATATATGTAAGTTAACTAATGTTAACATTATTCAATTCTACACTTGAGCGAATGATGAAAAAAGCTCACAAGGAATGGCTGAAAGATATCGATGTTCAATCACATATCGATATAAGAATAGTCCCTTCTTTAGCTTTAAGCGTTTTCTACTCACTTCCTTTGGAGAAATTAATCTGACACTTGATATTAAGTTGCTGTAACAAAACCACGTGTCAAATAAAGAATCAAGATTGAATCTGTAAAGATAAAGATCATCTTAATATTTTTTTATACAATTGCATTTCTAAATGCATAAAGACAATAATTTGTATATAGTATATTAAATTTGTAATGAATGCTTGTTTGGCATTTGTGTGACATTGTTCTTCTTCTTTTTTTTTTCATTTATTCCATTTGCCATTGATTCCGCAGCTTTACCAATTTATTTCAAAAGTAATCGATCGATCTCAGGTTGCATTTCGGCGAGAATCCAAGCTAAATTTGACTTGACTTAGCTTGACAAAACACAATTTTATCTAAAAGCTGTGTTTTTATACTCTTATACCGAAGTTAAGCCGTTTGATCGGAACCTTAAAGCTAGAAACTTAAAACTTTGTATATATTATGGTCTATATGCTCGTCAGACAAAGTGTCAAGATTGGAGCGATACGCCCTCTGGAGGACTAAGAAATCGATACCAAGTCGATACACCTCGAGGTGCAGATCGACAAAATACACACATACTCGTATATCCCATATATCCCCGATCGGGGAACCGGGGTAAATTACCCCAAATGGGGTAAAGGTGAAATTTCTGAGGGTAATGGTCATGATTCAGAAATATATATTTTGAATTTTCTATTCTATTGACCTTCTTTATTTTTTGCTCTTCGCCATGGGATAATTCATTAAAAAGGTATATATTTCGCCATTTTCTATTCTGTTGACCTTTTTTTTTTTGCTCATCACAATGGGGTTATGGCAACTTACACGACATCATGGGGTATTGGCAACTTACACAACAATATTTTTGGGTAAAGTCAAGTTTGACAAACAAATTTGGGGTAATGACTCAAAACGTTTCCCGACCGCTGACCTAGAGTAACCAAATTTGGGGAAGACAGCTAATCACGTCCCCCAAATAACTGCATCCCCTAACTTCGCCTTACCAACCGCTTTTTATATGGGTATCAGAGTTTTCCGCAGTTGATTCCGTCCGACTAAATTTGATAGTAAAAAATACTATATCATATTTCGATAAGAACTTTAAATTACTGACGTATTTGACGAAATATTTTGTATAGTTGAGAAATCATTTATATGTGAACATGCTTGACTAGTGAATCCCTGATTGATGGATTGATCAGGTATTGGGGCTAAAATTCCATGCCATTGGTCTCTCACTATCTCTCTCTTTGTATCTGTATATGATCAATCTTCTTTGCAACGTTTCAATCCGTTCGACTTTTGCGTCTTGCCATCAATCAACGGAATGGCAATATTGAAATCAAAACCTGAGCACAAGATGTCGGCGCCTTGTCAATGTTCCAAGGATGATGATGATGATGATGAACATAAGCTTTAAGTCTCTCACGCTCATCTCTCTCTCTCTCTCTCACACGTTCTTTTTGATGCAATTGCAATATGTGTATGTGCATGTATGTGAGTATATGTTTGTCGTGTACAAATATTAATATCCATAAAATGAACAAAATCTGACACATGGCGACGTCTCGTATAATTTATGAGTCAATTTCAGACAATTATTGTTAAATATTATTAAGCATTCGGCGGCCTGTCAAAACACACAACAAATTCAATGATTTACAAGGCAACAACAACAACAGCAAAAACAATGACAATGACAATTGTCACTTGGGGTGGACAGGCACTTAAGTGGATAATCTTGCTGCCTGACATGCATAAGAATAAGAATAAGAATAAGAAAGAATGCGACACGACGAAGGAAGAGAGACAAGTGATGAATGAATGGGCTACAGCATAAAAAGGGAATCGGCAACTCAAATTAATGTCAAAACTGATTAAGGCGAAAAAGCTGCTGCACTTCTAGCAATAACTTTTTGCACCAGCGCATACCAGATAAACTGAGACGCTGGCATCGGCAGCGGCAGCGGCAGTGGCAGAGTCGCGTGTCTGACAATTATGTTGGCAGAGGCAAAGGCAGTGAAAACAACAACAAAAACATCAAATAAAAGACAGATCATCAGATGATCAGTGTCAGAGGCGCAAACGCGCATTGCGGCAATTTGTCATTTGAGACAAGCCGCAAACCTGTTGCCGACTCTTGCGGCCATTAGAAAAAAGCCATGATCACGAGAGCGAGAGAGACTTAACGCTCGTACGGAGAGCAAGTTCAAGAGATAGTGAGTAAGAGAGTGATTGAGTGCGAAAGAGAGAGAGAGAGAGAGATAGGGTGCACGAGTGCACAAATTAAGACAATGAAACGCGCTACGCCTGCGATAAAATCAACGTAAAACACCAGCAAACAAGAAGCCACGACGACGCAAAACGCGACTGCGCAGCCGACAATAACTGCGACAGCGGCAGCTCAAGCAAATGTGTGAACAATATCGGCGGCTGATCTCGCCCAATAACAACAACAACACCAACAACACGCAACGAAGACCCGAGAGACCAGTTTAAAAACCTGTTGGCCCAGCAACAAAAATCAAGAGAGCGCACAAAATCGATAGAGACAGAGAGAGAGAGAATGAGAGAGCGTGCTGGCAAGTGGAGCGCCAAGCTGCGCTTAAAAGCCTGTACTTATTTTTGTTTGTTTTATTTTGTGTTTCGTTTCAATAATCAGTTCAGCTTTGCAATTTGTATGCACAAAGCTTTAAAGCACAATGCATTCACTCACAAGTTGATAGTAATCTAATCTAATCTTACAAAAATGTTTTGCTATTAATGCTTAATTGACTATTTATTCATTGAATGCATTTAAATGTTAAAATATTAATTTGTACAAAACAAATTCAAAGCAAATCCGTTTGGAAAGAAGGATTTTTTTTTTTTTTTCCTTATAATATAATGAATATTTTCCTTCCTTCCAGTTTGACAACTTGTAATATTGTTCTAATATGAATATTTGCATATTTTTGAGTTCCTTTTATTGATTTTTACAATATTTGTACTCTCAAAATAAAATAAGTTTGCCTTTGAATAATCCACAAACATTACCTTCAAAAATGATTATCAAACATTTAATTCAACGCACAAGGGAAACAGTGAATAGTTCTTACATTCCAATAATATCCACTGTATCCACATATGTGAATATGTTTGTACATATGTTTGTTTGTATGATATGTATCTTATTCTCCTCTCACACGATGTTGATAGCAACAACACAAAATGACCCACAAAAAACCATCAAAATGAATGCCATCCAAGTTGAACTCCAAAAACCACCCAATCCATCCTCATCCAATCATTCACTCACTCACACACGCGTACATACATACATATATGTACATATGTCGCCCAGTTGTCGCCCAAACCCCATCCCCCTACACCCTTTTTGGAATCCAATCAGCCACGCGTTGGTGATAAAATGCGTTAACAATACGTGGAAAGCTTTGCTAACAGTTTTCCTATTCGTTTTTTTTTGCTTTTGCTTTTTCCCTTTGCTTTTTGCGGTATCTGACAGATTTTTGTTGGTTAGCATGGATTTGAGGGGAAAGGGGCGGGGGCGTGCAACTGTACAAGGGGAGGATGGAAGTTAGAGTGGTAAGGGGAGGGGAGGGGGGAGATGTCGTTTTGGGGTTGGTAGCCAATGTAAATGTGTCTGCCTAGGGAGTATTACAAGCCACATCACACCTGACTTGAGATTTCACATACAGGGTGCCTGTTGTCAAAGGGTACAAGATAAAAATAAATAAAAATATGTCTTACAGAGATTAGGCATAGATGTTGTCTTAAGGGTTTTGGGGCACAAATAACATATTATAAATACAGGGTGATTTTCTTCCTATGCATGTTAGCATTTCGGAAAGTTCTACAAAGTGCGTTTCCTATTAAGAGATGCAAATTATAAATATCATCAAGAAACAAAATGAAAAAACATTTTTCTAAACAAAATACAAAATACAGGGTGTCCGTAAAGTTTTAAAATCATTGCTTTTAAGCTCTTTGAGTTGCTAGAATTATGGTAGAATTAAAGTAATCGATTTAAAGAAGAAGAAATATTTTCCAGAACACTCCAATTTCGATCTATAATTCTATGATTTACGAATATTCCTTAAAACGATTTTTTTTTTGTCCCATTGATATTCGCTATACGGAAGTTCGACTGTATTCAATTTTAAGTATTTTAAAAGTTCTGATAGCTTAATATGCTCACTAAAATCAAAAAGGGCTTCACTCTTGAAAGCTTTGTCAAAATAAATCGCCCAGCAATCGAGAAATGATGAAATATTCAAGCTTACCCCCCCCCCCCCCACACCCCCCCGACACCATCTCATGAAGCTATACATACATACCCACGCACAAATTTATGTATGCGTGTGTGTGTGCGTGTGTTTTTACCTTACTCCTTGTGTTGTCGTCGCATACAAAGTCAAATTGTCGATTCGGTCAAGTTGCAGTCGAGAACAATTTGCTGGCGTCGCTGCCAGCAGGCAACGAAGAAAAAAATCGCAAAACGCAAACAATCAGAAAGCAAACGCAGGGCCAATGTATAAATGTAGAAGAAGAAAAAAGGAATGGAGAAAAAAACAACAACTTATAAGCAAAATCAAATTCACAAGCGCAACAACAAACAAGCGCACACGCAGCGAATAACGAACGCAGTCAACATCAACGAAGCCGCTGCCGCTGCCCTGCAGGTTTGACAGGCGCAGCAGCAGCAGCAAGCAGCGGACAGCGGTGGTGAGCATGACGAAAGGACTTTCGCACATTACCACATTTTTGGTTGTTGTTGTTGTTGTTGTAGCCAACCAAGCGACCAGGCCAGCCACACAAAGCAGTTAAACAGCCAAACAGCCACCCAGTCAGCCAAAACAACAACAACAATCATAGCAACAGTAACAAGAACAGCAACAACAAATGCGAGCCAACACGAAAGACAAAAGCTAAAAGCGACAAATGAAATAATAAGAGAGCTTAAATAATTCCACACGAGAGCGCACATACATACATTCATGCATACATACATACATACATACTCAAACAAAAGCTTTTATAAGTGTAAGGTATCAATGTGTGCGAGTGTTTGCATGTTTGTTGTTACATTGACTTCCGATGACTGCCCCCACACACCACCCACCCACTCAGACGCAGAACCACCTCCTCCACCCACCCGCAGTCCTAAACATCGCTCAGAAGCTGCGAACTTGTTTGCTCAATATGTTTCGCACACACACACACGACAGTGAACGACGGGTACGACACGAAGCTTTGCTGTCGCTCTCTCCCTTTTTGTCTCTCTCTCTCTCTCTTTCTCTCTCTATCTCTCTCTGTCTGTCTCGCCTGCTCTCTGCTCTGCACCACCCACTCTTGTACGCTAAATAATGACTGACAGTATGTTGGTGCTTCACCATGCCTCTTTGCTTACGTACACACATACATGAATATGCATATGTGTGTGTGACCCCCAATTGCTCGCTCCCTCAAACAAACGAAACAAACAAACAAACAAACAGCCAGAAATTATGAAGCAACACGCGACCAGCGAACCGAGCTCACCATGTAAAGAGAGCGCAACAAATTGCGGCAGAGCGAGTGAGAGAGAGACCGAGCATGGCGTCGCAGCAGGTTGCATCGAACTTGTTGCGTGTCGAACACTGCTGCCACCTTGCGTGCTAACGTCGACGTCGCTGCTGCTGCTGCTGCTTCTGCTCCAGCTGCTGTTGTTGTTTTTGTTGCTCTTTCTGCTCCCAATTACTTTTTGCATGCTACCTTGTGCCCCCACTTCACCTCAAACACACGCTTCGTCATTCGGCATCGGCATCGCAATCGTCATCGTTGTGTTGTTGACGTTGTTGTTGTTGCTGTTGCTGTTGTCGTTGTCATGCTTAATCCCTGTAGCGACAGCGGCGCCGTCGACGACGACGACCCACAATGAGAGAGTGAGTATCGGTGTATGTTTGTGTTTATGCCTGATATGTTCAACGTCGACGTCAGCGACGCCCTCGCCCCCGCCCTCAACAACCGCAAAGCGCTGGATTCATGTTTTTTCACACAGAGCTTACACACAGCGCTCAAGTACGCGTCTAAGTGTGTGTATGTGTGTGAGAGAGTGAGTGTTGGTGTGGTTGTATGCTATTTGTACACATTAACATATCAAAACCGAACGAGCGAAGCGTTCTCATTTCGCAAATTGACTTAAAATATTTTTTGTTTTGTTCTCTTTGATTCTGTTTGGCGCTTTTGACTTTTGTGAAGGTTTTGAGTGCGTTTTATCGAATGTTGTGGTAGGGAAATTAATCAAATTAAATACAAACATGTAAAATTTTTTTTGCATGTCATAAATAGATAAACATTATTTAATTTAATGTAAATCAAAAAATCTATATTATCATGGTGGCAAAAATAAATTAATATGCACAATATAATAATAAATTATAGCCAGAATAAAATTCGATTAAATTAATTTAATTATCATGCAGAATTAAGTCAACCCTTTGATATTCAGTTAAGCATCACTTGCTAATCAGTGAAAAAGACGCGTCAGTAATTCTCTCACAAGCATAGATTAACAATTTGGAAGCTGTCAAAACTATTTAATCTAAATACAAAACCGCAGTCGAGCCGCAGTCGAGCCAGCAGCAGCAGCAAAGCAGCGAAACACAAAAACAACAAAAACAACATCAATCAACAACGCCGGGGACGAGTAGAAGGAGAGCAACACAAAAGCGCACACCAACGCGCACACACAAACAAAATAAAAACAGCGACAACGGCAACGACAACAACGGCAGCAATGAGCGGCAACAAGAGCGCAAACACCGCAAAATAATAAACCAGCTCGACAAGTCTAAATCACACTCATTAGCAAAAGCCCCCCAAAAACAACGCACAGCAAAAGCAACCTCTGGCTCTGCCGCTGTCTCGGTCTCGGCCACTGCAAGCAGCAGCAGCCGCAAACAGAACAAAAATCAAAATCAAAACCACAGGCAAATGCACACTCACACACAAACACACACACAGATTAACAAAAGCAGCGGCGACGGTGCCAGCCGAAGCTCCCCATCATATCTCAAATTGTTAAACGATGAGAACGAGATGAGAACCTAATAAGAAACCGAATACAAAAGATAAACACAAGCGTAAACATTTAAGTAACAAAATTGGCTTTTTGTTATGCGTTGAATTTATCGAGGGGATGCCGGGCGGCGGTGTATGAACGAGCGAGAGAGCGTGCCATCGTGAGAGCGAATGAGCGAAGAATGGCAAGAGAGCAGGCGTGCAGCACGACAACACTGCTGATTAAAACACGGCAACACTTAAATTGAGCAACAGAAACACCAATTTTGCGCTCTCTTGCTCTCTCTGACTCTTGCAAGTAACGGCGAGCATGTGTGTGTGCGTTTGTGTGTTTGTGCAATTGTTTTTTCAGTGGGACAGATTGCCAATTGATTGTTGTTGTTGTTGCTGTTACTGCTGCTGCTGCGACTGCTGGCGTCGCTGTCGTCGCGTTACGCTTTTTGTGCTTTTCATTTTGCGTTTTTTCTCTTTGTTTTGTACGCTCTGCCGGCAGCGCTGCCGCTGGCATAAATGCTCTGCCGCTGCCTGCCCTACAAGTGCGATGGGGCGACGACGACACATACACACACACACACACATATATGCATATTGTGAATATGTAATTGTTTGTGTGTGTGTGTGTGTGTGCGCTTGGTTTTGCATATCCAACGGTGTGAGGCTGCAGCAGCGACGTCGTATGTCCATTTCCATATGTTGGCTGTGCTTTTGCATGTTCCCGTTGTTGTTGTTGTGCAAAGTTGTTAATATATTTGTAAAATGAAATTCATTTCGGAATTGCTGTTTGTTCTTTGCCTTCCTTATCTTTATCTCATTCTACCACTTCTTTTTTTTGCGACCTTTGTTTTAATAGAAGATGTTGTTTTTGAGAGTTTTTGGGTGGCTTTTGATTTTGATGGTTTTTTAGTTGTTATAGTTGTTGCACTTTTTGCTGCATTTTTGCAACTGTATCTCTTAATCGGTATTCACTTAAAGCTTAATGAGCTTTTGCATACGCTTTAAGATGCAAATTAGTTATTAAAGCTATTTATGAATTTTTTTTATAACAAAGAAAATAAAAATAAATAATAATGAAACATTTATTTTGTTTATAAATAAACAAATAAATTTAATTTTGTTCTTATTTGTATAATAATAATATAAGTAATAATAATAATTATAATAATAATAATAAAAATAATAATAATAATAATAATAATAATAATAATAATAATAATAATAATAATAATAATAAAAATAATAATAATAATAATAATAATAATAATAATAATAATAAAAATAATAATAATAATAATAATAATAATAATAATAATAATAATTATAATAATAATAATAATAATAATAATAATAATAATAATAATTATAATAATAATAATAATAATAATAATAATAATAATAATAATAATAATAATAATAATAATAGTAATATAATAATAATAATAATAATAATAATAATAATAATAATAATAATAATAATAATAATAATAATAATAATAATAGTAATAATAATAATAATAATAATAATAATAATAATAATAATAATAATAATAATAATAATAATAATAATAAAAATAATAATCATAATAATAATAAATTGTAATTGTAATTGTAATTATAATCATAATAATATATTATTATATATAATAATAATAATTATCATAAATATAATAATAATAATTTGTTTTGCTTAACAATATATTGGTAATAAGAGCTTTTCCAAATTGTTAAATACATTTAAAAAAATAAAAATATTTTTAATCAATTTAAGTTAAGATTAATAATTTTTGGAACAAGTCTCCTTTCGTATTAATTAAAATCAATAATGCCAAAAATATCCAATCCCCGAAATGCTTTTCAGATATTCAAATGAGAGTGATCGATTAAAAGATACCCTGTTCTTGGGTCTTTACCAATCTATAGGTATAGACTAAAATAAGTTGAATTATTTTTAAAACTTTTATGTTATATAATGAATATTGACAAAATGTCTGCACTTGTTCAAAAAAGTGAAAAGTTTTTTTTTTTATTTGAATTTAATCTTTTTTTATTGCTTAATTGTTATAAAAATTAAAAAAAAAAATAATAATAATGATGTTTAGGTTTACGCACATACTGCATACACAACTTCAATGTTCCATATCTCCGGTGTTTCTTAACCGATTTTAATACAATTTTCACAGATTGTAATTATTTTGTCCAATTTATTAAACGCTGTCTCAAAGTTTTGCAAATTCAAGATTTTGTTGTTATCGATACCATGTGTATATCGAAAACGGGATGAGTTATCGAAAATCGAAAACACACTTGTACTGCCTAGGGATTAGGCGAGCTTAAGTTCCAAGTCTGGAGTCTCTACCTCTTATAGTCTCTGAGATCGACGCGTTCATACATACGGACAGACTATATCGACTCGGCTGTTAATGCTGATCAAGAATATATATACTTATTTTATTTTATTTATATTCCTTTCAACCAAGTTGGGATATAAATGTATTTAGGAGTACAGGATATGAAAGCGTTCGGCTTTAAAGCTTTTGCCTAAAATATTATTGGTCAGAAAGCTTTTGCTTAACATGAGCTTAATTGATCAACTTTTGGAAATTACTTAAAAAGAAAACAATAATAAAATATATATGCAAGACAGTGATTATATCAATGTATAAATAATATTGTAATGTGTAAAATTATAATAATTATAATAATCATCATACCAAACCGCAATCCGACATTTCCCAAGAGCTTTTTCCGCAGCTCCTGAAGCATGGCAATAATACGTTATGAATATCATAAGTAACAATGATATTAGCCCAAATAGACCCATTTCTATTCACAGACACACACACACACACACGCACACATGTCTCATGTGCTCGACTTTTTGGTAAGCACAAATGTGGCAGGCTCCATTAAACACCCCCCGCCTCCTCCCCTTTACCACACCCCAAAAAAAGAGTTTGTCGGATGGGCTGTTATTGTGGCATGGAGATGGGGATGGGGTTGATTGTGGGGCAGGTTATTTGGGTTGCTCTTTGGGTCGCTGTGCAGGCCAAGTATAAAAGTCTCAAAAACTTTCTGTTCCCAGTTTTGTTGTATCCTTTTGTTATTTGTGTATACACATACACATACACAAACAAACCAAAATATACATCTATATGCATAAACACACAAACAATACACACATACAGAGCTTATATACCCCACTCAGAGCAGCAACCCACACAAAACACAAGCCCAACAAAAATTAAGCTGAGAGAGAGAGAAAGATTGAGATTGAGAGAGAGAGAGAGTGAGAGAGTGAGAGCTAAAGCGAAGCCAGGCAAAAATTGTAAAAGCCATAAGCTTTTTTCCATTATTTGCTACGAAAGCAAGAGAGAGAGAGAGAGAGAGAGAGGGAGGGAGAGAGCTAGCGAGAGAGAGAGAGAGAGAGAGTGGGAGTGGGAGCTAACGGTGTTTGCCTGCTCTCAGCTGCTGTGCGCCCGTTCAAAACACAAACGGAATGATAATGATGTGCGTTAAAAAAAACAAATACACACACACACACACACACACATTGACACACAACAGAAAGGAGAGCTTAAGGAAAGAGAGAGAGAGAGTCCAGGAGAGCGGCGCTTGACTCAAAGTCAAACAAGTGTCTTTTCGCCACTTCTATGATTTTTGTTTATAGCTGAAAGCTTGCTTTACGTTACGTTACGTTACGTATGTGCGTATGTGTGTGTGTGGGTGTGTGTGTGTATGGGTGTGTAGGATATGCACGGGAAATGCTTTAACACAATTACAATAACTTTTGACATGAGAAGTGGAACAATAAACCAAAAAACCCAAAACGAACCGAACTCAACTCAAACCTAACCCAAAATGGAACATATCGCTGACAAACACACACCACAGGCGGCGCCCTATTGCTCCCGCTCTCTCTCTCTCTCTCTCTCTATTTCTCTCAATCTTTGTCTTTCATCGCACACCTGTTCGTTCGTCTTATGTGCCCTTGTCCCGGTCCGACAACACACGCGCAAGCTGCTCACTTCCGGCTTACCTACAGTTTTGTCACTCCGCCTTGCGTCTCCTTCCTTGTTGTTGTTGCTGTTGTTGTTGTTGGTTGTGTGAAATGAAGCGACAGCCGTCTGCAATATTGTTTCATAAACAACAACAAAACAGTTATTAAATGAAATTTACAACACGAAGCAACATTTGTTGCGCTACATTACAATCGAAAAGGAATTTTCGGTTAGGTTTTTCTCATTGAGCTCATAGAAATCCGACCAAAGCGGGTGAAAATTTAAACAACGAAATGAACAGAAGAAAAGAAAAAACAATCATCTGCATTTGTTTAAGCCATAAGTTATATTTATATAGTCAAGATAAGTGCTATTTAAGTAACTACAAACTAAAGGCAGCTGATTTATAACAAAGAGTTCAAACTAATAAAGAATTAACATATGAAATTTCTTAAAAAAACATATAAAAACTTTTGAAAACTATTAAGAAATGGTGCCTAAAACTGATCAGATTGAACTCAACTTAAGTTTATTTAATATATAATCCTTTTGATATTATGTGCACATTTTCACTATTCATTCCGTATTACTTATATTGAAAATTAAAGTATCTGCTTTACCTGACTGATTTTTTTTTCAGTCAACCTTGAATGAAATTGACTTTTAAATTTTGTGAATTGCAAATACTAATCCATAATTCGTAAAAGCTTTTAAATTTTACCTTCAAGCTCTTTCTTAAGGAATTTGACTTTCTAAACCTCAACCAAATATTTGTATGTAGGAAAAAACTTTTGAGCTATTCAAAATAAAAGGTGCAAAAAACACAGATTTTTGTCATGTTTTAAAGTCATTGCATTTTGTTAACAAAGATTTTTTAAACCCAAAAGTCCTTTACTTTCCCTTCGAAATCTTTTTTAGATTAGATATATATATATATATATATATAAATATATATCTGATTAATGGTCACAAGTTGCAGTGTGTTATTGGCAATCAAACAATATGGCTTTACGTATATGTATAATCAAAGAGCTCAATTGCTGTAGGGCATATAGCTGTAGCAGTAACTTACACACACATATATACGTAAATATATCACAAACACACACACAAACATGTACATGTACATTTCAATCATATGGCGGTTTGCGCAGCCTTTTATTAATTTAGGTTAGTGACTTAGTTTAGCATTTGCCGCAATTAACTTAATTAGAAATGCATTTTGTGTGAAGCCAAGGAGCAAAAACGAGCCAACACTCAACGCTGCGTATGTATGTATGTGTGAGTATGTGTGTGTGTGTGGCAAAAGGAGTTGCCTGGCTGCCTGACAGGGCCATAAAACATTTGTGTCATTGCCTTTTGCAATGAAGTAACTGCCAAGAGGGCAAACATATATACAAACGTACATTCATAATATATATATATATATATTTATGTGTGTGTGTGTGTGTGCTTTGTTTATTGGCTATTATGACAAACAAATGTACTAAGCTGAAACAAAACATATTTATTAAAAGCCTTTGAGCGATTAACTAAATGCGTTTTTGGTGTGGCGACAACGTTGCGTATACGTAACGTCGTCTATTAAGTGCGTGGCTGGGTGCAAAGTAGTAGCAGTGGAGAGGGGTAAAAGGGGTCTCACACAATTGTGCGGGTGCAAATGCGTGAAGCCGTCTCATTCAACAAGCCAAGCTATTTTTCAAAAATGTTTCAATCCGGTTTTAGTTTTTGTTAGTTTCGAGTTTTTTTTCTTATTATTGTTTGTTTTCGTTTTTTTTTAACATTTCTTGAAATAATTTTTGAGCGCGTCCCACGCATGCTTCGAAAAAGAGCTAGCCAGTTAGCCAGTAAGCCAGTTAGCCAGTAAGCCATTTGGCCAGTAAGCCATTTAGCCAGTTAGCCAGTCCCGTGTTTCAACGCAACACGTTTTTATTATTTTTCTTTTTGTGTTTGTTTCGCACATTTGTCATCTGGTTTTTATTTGCAAAAAATTAGCCATACATCTTTTTATACTCTGTCTCGTATCATCTATCTTTAATGCTCTGGCCACACACCAATGCTCTCTGCTTGCCTCAATGTGGACAGCTATTATGTAATCGCTTGTGCTGAATAACAAATTGTTGACACTCTCAAATGCTCATTAGAATAACAATAAAACCTATTTACACAGACCAACGTCATAATGTATTATTATTATTCTATTTTTAATTGTAATATGTATGTATTGGAAAAAAGCAACTTCTGATATTAACTAAAACACCTTTTGACGAGATAAAAAAGAAGTGACGATCGCTCTTTCAACACTCAAAGTTTCTGATATTAACAAATAATAGTCAAAAGTTATTCATTTAGTTAATTCTTTAAAGTTGTGTCGAAACCGAAACTAATTGAATAGTATGTTACTTATTAGTTATAATAAACCTATTATTCGTGTCAAAATATGATATCAGGAATTGCGATCGTTACATCTATCTTATGTAGTTAAGAGGTGTTTTGGTTTGAGATCAAGTTTTTGTTTTTACTACATAATAAAAATTTATGTTATACACCAAAAGTTAAAGAATCTCAGGGTCTACATTGGGTCGGGTGATCATTGAAATCGTTAGACTCGTTTCTAAAAAATTCGCCAAAACAGTTTGCAAATAAATCACTTTTAGGTATAAATCTTTTATACCCTAAACCAAAGTGTATAATGGTTTTGTACAAAAGTATGTAACAGGCAGAAGACAGCATCTGCGACCCCATAAAGAATATTCATTCTTGATCAGCACCAACAACCGAGTCGATATAGCCATGTCTGTCTATCCGTCTGTCCGTCCGTCTGCGTGTATGTATGAACGCGTTGATCTCAGAGACTATAAGAGCTAGAGACTTCAGATTTGGAACTTAAGCTCGCCTAATCCGTAGGCAGTACAAGTTTGCTTTGCTTTTGGATAACTCATCCCGTTTCCGATAAACACATGGGATCGATAACAACAAAATCTTGAATTTGGAAAACTTTTAGACGGCTTGAATAATTAAACTAAACAATGAAAATCTGTGTTTTATTGAAAGCGGTTAAGAAACACCGGAGATTTGGAACATTAAAGTTGAGTGTGCAGTATGCAGTATGCGCGTACACACACACACACATACACAAGTATAGGGTTCAGGGTATCGTCTAGTCTGGATTTCTCAACTAGAGCCTTCTTACTTGTTAGTATCTGATTTCGCGTTAAACTAGCGGGTTTTCCAGTAATCGGTGGAACTACATTTATTCGGCTCGAGCTGTTTAATATAATAAAAGTGATTTCAGAACACTTAAAACAGCGATTTGATTTAGACGAACAAACAATTGTGTAAAATTGAGTAAATTTTTAATCACAACTTTTCACTTTTGCACTTTCACCTCTTTTTTTCCTGAATTAATTGGTAAGCGCAAAGTTTTGGTATGCACATCCTTTTGTTTAAACGGTACCTTCGATCGGTATATAGGAGCTACATACAGTTTATATAGAAGTCGACTTTTGCACACTTGATAGGAATTAAAGAAATTGATGGTGCTGCAAGTGTAGGCAAATATTTGGTGACGATTGATTTGCTTTTGAATCGTTTGTTCTTATGTTATATATCTTAATTCGATAAAGTAAGTGGTCTATAAAAGTTCTGCAACAATATTGATTTTTTGTTAAAGACAATTGCTTATATTTGTTGACCGATTAAATTTAATAGACATTTTTAGTGTTCTTTTCTATTTATTGCTTATAAAATTTTAATAATTTTCTTGTTTTCAGTCAAGAGAGTAAACTTTATTTAAACGCTTGATAATTTATAAATATTTTTGAAATATTTTTCTAATTTTTCGGTTTTTTTGCTTGGCTTTATAGTTTAATGTATAAATCAATTTTCAGTTTTGTTTAATCTCTGATTTACATTTTTTACTTTTAAAAAATAAAATTATAGTTTGTCTTAAGGTCTACTTATAAATAAAAAACTCGCAATGGAAAACATTATTTAAATAACAACCACACTATTCAGTCAAGTGTTGCTTACTACTAAATATCTGCATATTTCTTTGACAGTTCGAAAGTGAAGTTTAGTTTTTTTTTAATGTTGCTAATCTTTAAAGTCGCACACTTTTCAAAGTTTTCTCTAACCCCCCTCATTAAATATATGCTCTGAATTGAGCCAACACTTTTTTAATTTACTTTAACAACACCTTAGACCCGAATTCCCAGAGAGATCTCTCTCGCAACATTTCAAGCAGCAAAACACACTTGAATCTTGAAGAGGTTTTCATTGGATAATTACATTATATGGACTGGGTCAGCTCTTCGCTTAGCTCTTCTCATGGAAGTCAAGTGGTTAGCAGGGCAGGAAAGGGGGTGAGGAGGAGTGAGGGGGAGGTCATTTAAACAATAGCTTCTGCTCCCCCGCAATGTTGCCTTATGTGATACGGTTTTTTTGGCGTCATTCGTTGAATTAGCATAACTTGTCATAAGTTGAAAAATCTTATTAGGCAAAGTTTGTTTGTTGGCCAGGTTATTGTTGTTGTTATTGGTAATTTGGCTTTGGCTTTAACTTATTTGTTGCCATGAACGTTGATCATTTTTTGTGGCTATAAAATTAACATTTATGGTCCATCTTCTCAGCGGTTACTTGATACTTGCTGCGATGCGGTTCCGATTGGATATTTTTTTCATTCCTTTCACTTTCGGCACGGCTGCAGCTTTTGCCACTTTAGCCTAAAGGCCAATTAATTAGCATATATAAACAGCCAGAAGAAGATAGAAATACAGCTTCAATTTGCTTAATGTCTATATCTAGGCCTTTGTTCCGCCACATTCCAATGTTTATGCTCTCTAAACAGATTTAATGTAATTTCCACCCCCCTCCAATGAACCACCGTCTTGGCTATAATAAAAGAAACATCAAATGGCATTGGGGGGCGTGGGCGTAACTTTAGCTTAAACGATATCGATTAATTTGCATTCGCTTTCACGGTATAAACTTTTGAGTTTTTGCGTAATTAAAACGCAAAAGGTGCCACACCCAAAAAAATCTCCGCTTCCGCCCGCCCCCCCCTCCCAACAACCACTCGGACTCCTACTTTGGTTTTATAAGCTCGCAAACTGTAAAGAAAAGAAATTGCTGAGGGAACAACAGGAGAAGGGAAGGAGATACGAGAACGTCTGGGCCAAGAAGAAGAAGTTGGCAAAGCCAAAAGCGAATGAAAGAAGTCAACACTGAAGAGGACAAAGTTTTAATGCCAAAAGTAATAGGCATAGGGCATGCCCACAATGCCAAGACCCAAAAGATGATACAGCGGTATGAAGCGATATGGTATGAGCGTAAGGAGTAGCTAGTTGATAGTCTACAGCATATGAACTAAAGAGACGTAAGTAGCATTTAACAGTCGACTTATTGCCACTAGCAGTAGTAGTGGCCAGCAGTTGGCTGCCCTGGGGTCGCAGACTACAGACTACAAACAAGCCAGCCATGAAACCCCTCAAAAAACTTTTACAAGACTCAAGAAAAACCCTCTCAAACCCGCCCGTTTCCCTAGACAAAATTGTGTTGCATACTTGTGAGCCCAACAAGTTCGGAATTTGACAGTGTGCGAAAGTTCAGCTTCAATCAAGGGCAAGGGGCATGTGAATGGAGCCTAAGGAAATTCTCTACAGAGCTTAAGGTGAAACTTATATATATATATATATATATATATATATATTATAAGATATTTATTAAGTTTGGAACGAGAGGAAAGCAATGCTATAGCTATCGCTATTCATTAGAAAAACTTACATATAGTTATATAACAAAATGTATAGCAAAACAAGTAAGAAGGCTCTACTCGAGAAATCCCGACTAGACGATACCCTGAACCCTATACTTGTGTATGCGCATATTGCATACTGCACATTCAGCTTCAATGTTGCATATCTCCGGTGTTTCTCAACCGATTTCAATCAAATTTTCACAGATTGTCATTATTTTGCTTAGTGTATCAAACGCCGCCTCAAAGTTTTCCAAATTTAATATTTTTTTTGTTATCGATCCCATGTCTATATCGGAAACGGGAAGAGTAATCGAAAATCGAAACTTGTACTGCCTAGGGATTAGGCGAGCTTAAATTCCAAATCTGGAGTCCCTAGCTTTTATAGTCTCTGAGATCGACGCGTTCATACATACGGACAGACTATATCGACTCGGCTGTTGATTGATGCTGATTAAGAATATGTATACTTTATGGGTTCGGAGATGCTTTCTGCCTGTTACATATTTTTGCAAAAAAACCACTATACCCTTTCTACCCATTTTTAATGGGTTCAGGGTATAAAAACTGAATACTGTATTTTCTGAAACGATTAAAATTCTTTTCAAAACTTATTCTTCATATCCGGTTTTTAACAAAAATTAGCGAAGATATAATAAAATATGAAAAGTATTTAAGCGACCATTATATAAACTTTAGGCATAAGTATAGCTGATATTTTATATAAACCCACACATACAGGCATACAAACAACATGTTTATGTATTCAGCTGCGAATCCATTTTCAAGTTTTCATTTTGCGTTTTCCTCTTTCTCTCTCTCTCTCTTTGAGTGCAGCATGAAAATTTCATTTGGTTCGTTTTTTGGGGAGAGAAACTTTTGTCGTTGAAGCTGCTGCTGCTTTCAGGTTTTGCCTTTAAAATTGTCTGGGCTTTGTTGTTGTAATTGCTATTGTTGCTGTTGTTGTTATGTCGAGGTCCTTTACATGAAGCAAAGCGTTGCAGAAAGTTTGTCTGCATTCTTGGGATGTGAGGAATGAGAAGAAAAGAGAAGTTGCTGCAAGAGAAACTTTTTACATTTCTTGCTGTTTCTGCTTTTTTTTATTTTTTTTGTCGTATTAACAGCAGCCGCACTGACGCCGTGGGTGGCAGCGGGAAGGGTTGCAAGTAGCAAAGGAGTTGCAACGGCTTGGGCCGTCTTCAAATAAGTATTTGCCTTCTTTACAAAAGTTTTTCTGCAAACTATTTTCGTCTTTTAGAATTGTTTGCCACTTCATCAGTTGCGTTGCGTTGCTTTGAGTTGCCCAAAAAATTGATCACAGCCCGGCGGGCATTATTGACATTTCTAATGTAGCATGTGGCACTTGAAGGGCATTGATGCATTGATGTTAATACCACAGACATTGAGTTGCCGGAAATCGCTGACAAGCGGACACTGGACTCGCAAGAGGCATAGATAGAGACAGACAGAGATAGATCGAAAGAGAGAGAAGCAAGTCATTCTCTAGCTCACTTAGCAGCTGAATGCAACCCTTACTGACTCTGAGTGAGTGCATTGGCGTCTGTTGTCCTTACACACAACACAACACAACAAACACACGCACATACACTACGAAAACAAAGAGGATTTACATCAAACGATGCATGTTTTTTTTTTAAGCATCTTTCCGTTTAAAAACTTGTATGTACAAATGTTCAGATAAACAGATAAATATATATACACAAATTAAACACTAACTTAACTTTGCTACTTTTTTTTCCCAGTGTACGTGCAGGAGTAGCAGCAGACAATTTCCTTGGCTGTTGGCTGCTTTTTCATCCCAAGAAGTTGCCCTTTTTTGTTGCCCTGGCATGTGAATGTACTTCAAGCGTTTCCGGTGCACATTACGATGACTACGACGTTGCCATTGTTGCCGCACACACACACACACATACACAGAAGATAACACACACACATAGTGCATTTCACATACCAGCAGAGTCAACTTTTTTTGTGCTTTCTTCACAGCAAGTGCAAAAAAAATTATCAATTTAATTTTGTAACTCAACTTCCGCTTGCTGCTGCTAGATGGCACGCCCACAGTGCAACGCCTGCCCCCCTTCTCTTCCTTTCTCCTCTGTCTCAATCTCAACCTCAATCTCCCTCTCCCTTTCTCCTTTTCCTTTTCTGTCTTGCTTTTACATACACTGTTGCATCGTTTCGCCTGCATTCGGGTTTCTCGCATTTTCCGCCATGAACAATGTTGACACTGGAGCGCTGCCTTTTGCTTGCTGTCTCTTCTCCCTCTTCTCCCTCTCTTTGTTCTGCCTCGACACTTACTTACATAAGCCATGGAAGGAACGTGTTTGTGTGTGTGCAAGTTGCTGCAGCTTAAAGCCACGAGCTGCCAACTTGCTGATGCAACGTATACGCAATATGTGAAAAATTACATATACGCCGCGTCGGCAAATATGTATTTCTTTTTTATGTCAGAGCGTCTATTAAAAATGCATGGACACTAGTGGCAAGTGAATAAAAAGCAAGCAGATAAAATTAAAAAGACTTTGCGCTTCATGTTTCTTTTCAAGCCAAGTTCGCAGCTCATTTGTGACTAATCCTACATAATGCTTGGAAGGCTAAGTACATTGCAGAGTAAAATAACATATTCCTTTAATTCTTACTTTTAAGCAAAAGCATTACAAGTAAAACATAAATAATTTGTGTATATATTTGTTATGAATTGCCCAATCTCAATATGTTTTGATACTTGAAACAAATTTATGAAAGTTTTACACTTCATATCTTAAATTATTACTACTCATACCTTATCGAGTACAATTTGTTTAATCATTTTGTTTTCAATATAATCTATTAAATTGACAAAATACTTGTTATAATATTGAAGAATATGTTTTGATTTCCTTTGCAATAACTATGTTAATGTCTCTAGTTTTCCTTTTGTCCAATTTTTTGTTATTCTTTCGTTTAGTATTTTATTTATCTAGATCATTTCTGTGGTTAAACTTGCAGTTAGTTGAAAGTGTGTGTTCTGTGTTTTTTATTTCATCATTATGCTCCTGCATTTACGACCCCCTAGGCAAGTTGAGCAAAAATCCCCCCACCCCCCTCCCCCTCTTCCCCTTGTTTTAAACCCAAAAGTACTTAAATTTCCCAAGCGTTTTATGGCCTTCGTCGCTGGCAGTGCACTTCAAAAATCGCCAGAGCAGAGACAAGTTTCATTTTTCATTTATGGGGCGCTGGGATAAATTTAACTGCTGCAATTTTAACAGTTTGCTGTTTCGAGCGTTATATATACTTACTGCACGTTTCTCTGCCTTTGGCTTTCGTTTTATGTGCGCTCCAGGTAAAAGCAGCTCAAACAACAACAACTACAACTGGGACAAGAACAGTGGATAGCAACGCCACACGCAACGACATAAACGCAAGATTTTTAAAACCCACAGCATAAAACATCAGCGAGCGCACTACCCTCTTGTTACCCTCCATCACCCTTTGTCAGATATCCCGACGTGTCCCTTCTTTTTGACCCCTTTCCCTTTTTCCCGTTTACCACCCCTCATCTGGCTTCTGTTTCAGCGTCTACTTTACGAGCACTGAATACAGAATGTGTTTTTTGGGCGCACAGACGACGACACTGCTTCCCTTCCATCCCCTCTCACCACCATCCTCCTCAGTCTCACTCTCCATCTATTGTTGCTGTCTCCCTTTAACTGTGAATTTCGCTTGCCGCGTGAAATTGCCACTTGCTATACGCGCTTCTCGCCTGTTCAACTTGGCCTCCGTCACCGCATCGATGTCGCCGAAAAACGGGGGCTTCGCAGTTTGTTAACGCCTCCCCCCCCCCCTCCCCACCAAACGCCTCACGCCTCCTCTTGCTCATTTAAAGTTTATTTCATTTTCGCGAGTTCGCCTTGCTCAACTCCTACATCGCCCCTCCTTAGTTTGAAAAAACAAAGCGTATGAAATGGCAGCGTCATCGTAAAAAGTGTAAGATAAAAAAACCAAAAAAAATAAACAAACTGAAACTGAAATCATTTTCACCATCCAATGCTGCAGCACTTGCTGGCTAGAGGAAGGGAGTGGTGTGATTGTTGGGTTAACAAGTAAATAGTGTTGTGGGCGTGGCAGCTGCATCAAATGCAAGGCAAGCTTACTTTTCCATTTGGCTGTGTGTGCGTGCTTCATGAGTTTCACTGCTTTTTTGCGTAGCATACTTTTATGGGCATCCAGAGAAGGATTTAGGAAAAGCAAAAGCACCATAAAAAAAAACACAGAATGTGAGTGAGCAGAGCTGGCGTTTATTGTGGGACGATCCCATGAAATTGCTCGCTGCCTCCGTTTCCATTCCAAACTCTCGCAAACTCTCAAGAGAAAACAACATATTTAACCAACATGCAACCAACAATGAATGAAGCAACAAAATTATATGAAATCCATGCGGAACACACGCAACCAAAAAATATACTACAACAACTATATATATATATATATAAAAAGAAGACAACAAAAAAAAAAGCGAGTTGAGCAAAAAACAAGAGAAACAAAACAGCCCGAACACAAACAGGCGGACAGAGACAACAGACAGGCAACAGCAACAGCAACAGTGGCACTTACAGTGGCAGAAGCCACGCAGTGAGCATCAAACAACAATGCAGAGAAAAGAAAATATAAGAGAAGTGTAGAAGTGTAGAACAGTTGCTTATTGACATAACTGACTTGTAGTTGCTCTTTTGAGATACACCTTAAGTATTTATTTTATTTGCCTATCATTTTTGTAACGCAGCAATTCAGTTTTTGTCCAGTCATCAAATAGGAATGTTTTTATTTTTTACAATTTAAGCTTATGTAGACTTTGTTGTGTATACAACGATAAATTGAATGCGATGTTGCCCTGCAAAATGACCAAACTGTATATATTATAAATAAATAAAATATATTAATACATCAAAAAAAATGTTAATAACACGAAAAATTCTAATACTTGTATGTATAATGAGTATGAAAATGCCTTTACTATTTTTTTTTCCTGTAAATAATATAAAGGTTAGACTGTTTAGTATATATTTAAATGCAATACTTATCAAAGAATAGGTCCAATTTAGCTGTGATCTGTTAATTACAATTCTGAAGAACTATCCACCGGCTCTTTCGCAACAATTTCCTATAGCCAACATACCCAGTGAATTAATAAATGTATGTGCATACGTATATGTCTCTGTGTGGAACAAAAAAATAAACGAATATCCTTGGAGTAAATGACAAGGCAAAAAAAAAACACAGAAATGAGAAAATATATAACAAGCTAAGAAGAGAAGCCAAAGCCAAAAGCTGTGGAGAAGCAACAACGACAACGAGTTGAAAAAAGGCAACACTGGAGTGGCTAACAAAAAGGGAAAGAAGGCGAAGAAAAATATACAGAGTAAGAGAACAGAGATAGAGAGAGAGAGAGAGAAGGAAGGCAGAAGGAAGGGAGACAAGAGTCGAGAAATGTTTTTGTATGTATTTTACCACTGGGGCATTATAGCGTTATCCTTCTGGTTATGTTTCCGCTTGCCTGTCAGAGCAGCAACGAGTCACGAGAACCATAGTGAAAAATACCCACAGAGAGGGAGAGAGAGAGAGAAAAGAAGAGTGAGGAAGAGAGGGACACGAAGCAAAAGGGAAATACAACAACAATGGCTGACTGAGTGACTGCCAAGAGACACACACATACACATACACACACACACACACACACACACACATTCCGAAACAAATGCCAACACCCAAGCAAAGTTTTTTATAGCAAGAAAGGGGGCGCACGAAATGCGAGAGAAGCGTGGCACGAGTGCAACTTATTTTTATGAGCCAACACACACAAACCCATGCTTACATACATACATATATAGAATAGCTGCTGTTGCTGGCAAGCTCATAAAATTTATAACACAACGTCCTTGCCGCTCCTGCGGCTTTAGCTGCCTATCCCACTGTTAGTATGTGTCTGTGTTTGTGTGTGTGTATTTGTGTGTGTGTGAGTGTGTCTGTTTGTTTGTGTGTGTGCGACTTATGTTTGAGTTTGTCTGCCCCTCTTTCTCCTTCTCTATATATATAATATATATGTAAGAAGATATGCGTGTGTGTGTGTGTGTGTTTGTGCGTTTTGGCGGCTTCGTTTGCTTTTTCATAGCATTTTATGCGCTTGCTTCTTGTTGTTCTTGCCTTTGGCTGTGCTTGTTAAAGAAGATTTACCAAAATGTCTTTGCAAAGAGCAAAGAGGGAATGGGGCCAGAGTGTGGAGAGTCAGAGCCCGCCCACTTAAATGGTAAGTGGCGCATTGGGCGAGCAGCGGAGAAGGAAGTGAGGAATGAAAAGGAAGTTGAGCCAAGCACCTGTCGGTCCCCTGTGGGTTGTGTGAATGTGTTCGCTTCTATTTCTACTTTTATGCGTGTGCGTGTGTGTGTGTGTGTGTGTATGTGTAAGTGTTGGAGTATGGTTCCTTAATAATGCCACACTTATGAATTTCTCACCCAAATAACAGAAAATCTAACAATAGACTTCAAATGAAATGCGAGAACCATATTTGAAACTGTAACATTTTTGAAATGATACTTGAATCACGGTTAAAAATATGACAAATTATTTGTTAACAATCTATTTTAAGGCAATAAGTAAAGAAGGATAAATTTATTAAGTTTACAGGAATCTAAAGTTGAAAGTTTTATATCTTACTTATATGTATGTTAACTCTAACTAGTACATAGTTTGTTTATCTATCCAAAATGTTGATCAATGAACCATTCCACTTTATTGTTCCAATACTCAATCAAACAATTTTTTGTAACTACTAATCAAAAAATAAATACTTTTCAAAGAAACCGAAATTATTTTAAAACAAAGCATTTTCTTTCTTTTAAATTTAGCTCTAAGGTAAGTTCAAGCTGTAGAACTCTTAAAGCAAAACTTTGACAAAAGTTTCTACAAAGGTTTGCAGAAAATCTCTTATGATATAACTTGCAAATTTTTTATACAAATACAATAGAAATTATCAAAGCTTAAGTAAGCAATGTTTTGAATACACAAAATGATGACAACAAAAAACGTAACTCAAATCGAAACGACTAAGTTTTCGTTCCGCATATCAAAGCCAACAAACAAAGAGTCAACAGAAAAGTGTTGGCAAATAACAAGATATATTCACAACTACAAATGCCACACACATACCTATAAGCACACAGATATAGTACTCGTATACACGCACACGTTTGTATGCATGCAATTGTGTCAGTATATAGGGGAAAAATGGAAAAATTTACTCACAAAATGCCAGGCGAACAGAAGTCGAGTGCACGTCGAAGACAAACGTAAGGCATATTCATATTCACACACGGACACGCAGACGACATATTTACATAGCTACCTACATACATACAAACATACAAAAGTACAAACATACATACATAAATTACATACATACATGTTCGCAGACTGTTTTTTGATGCCAAGAGGCTTTTGTGAGTTTTGTATACGGATTTTGTGTGCGATTTTGCGGGTCATGATGGCAATAAAAGCTGACCCGCAAAACCGCCCTCCCTCTCTCTTTCTCTTCCTCTCCACTATGTCCTTCGACATGCCACCCCTGCGTTGACTAAGCTATCAAGTTAGTAAAGTAGCTGTGGATTGCAATTTGTAAAATGCCTTAATGCTTGTGTGTATTTGGTACTGATAATATATATTTGGAAATTCCTATAACTGAGATGCATCAGATATTTGTTTCACATACATAATATTCAGGTATATATGGTTCTTCTTGGATCAGTACACAATGAGTAATATATATATATTTTGCTTTTTATTATTAATTTAATACACATAACAAATGAAGCAATCATCAATCGAAATACTTAATCAGATTTTGCTTCCCAGTCCAATTTGTGCTCTCTATCTGCATTTGCCATGCAAATGTTTGCAGCGGGCGTTTGGAGTGGGCGTGGCACTTCAGCACAGCTCAAATGCATTGTGAATATGTCTGTTATACCGTTACACCAAACACAAACACACACACACAGAGGCCAGATCAACATATTTGCAAACACATATGTGTGTGTGTGTGTGTGTGTGCGAAGGATACTCACTTATTCACTTATATACACAAACACACACACACACTCATCCGAATATGCTGTAACGCAGTTGATATACAAATTGTAACTGTCTGTTTAACACACACCTGCATTGTGTGTGAGTAAGGTAAAGAACCCCCTCCACCTCTCTCTCTCTCTCTCTCCTATCGATGAGAAATGCCCATTTTCAGTTGGCCCCACAAATGCTTTGGACTTACGTGTTCATATCTCCTCTTCTGTACCAATCTCTCTCTCTCTCTTTCTCTCTTTCTCTCTCTCTCTCTCTCTCTTACACACGCACCCACTCTTGCTATCTGTGCCTCTCACTGTTATATACGCTGTGTATGTAGGTGCGTGGATGTTTGTGAGTGTGTGTGTGTGTGTTTGCATAAATAGACAATGAGCAAACAGCTTGCACGCTGAATGATAACGTAGGAGCAGCAGCAGAAACCGAAACGGCGGCCCCAACAACAACAAAAACAACAATAAAATCTCCATTGTGCCATGTGGCAGGCAAAACAACAAGAAAAAGAACAACAACAACGTAAAGAGCAATGAGAAAACACACTTACTTATACACAGCATCGCTTATGTGTCACCAAGAGTTGTACAGACTCATACTCATACCCTACCCCTCCCTACCTCTACTCCTACCCTACCCCACAGAAATGAGTCCAACCACACCCAACTCAAACTAACGTTCCGAACGCAACTTTTGCTACCTTTCAAAAAAGACACAATTATTGTGTAGCGAATTGTAGATACTCTAGAATAGCAAGAAGCTAAGGGGAAATATTTTATTATAATATATTTTATTATTTTAAAGAATTCTAATGCAGTAATAATGTTTTATTGTCGATGTATAAAGGTTATTAAAATTATTTCAAATTAATTTAAGCAGATTTATTGTAAAATATACTTAATAGCACCATTAAGAATGTATCGTATAAACTAACAATTTCTTACTTTTATAATTTTTTGTTATAAAGATCACTTAATAAATAATATTATTGATCAGGTCCACCAATGAAGTATTTTTATTATTAAAGTTGTTGGTGGTCTGTGAATAAAATGCTTACAATATTTTTATTAAAAACAATATTCTGGAAATTAAAAAAAAGTTTTAACATTTTAAAAGCCACTAAAATTCATTTTCGCTTGTAGGATAGGTAGCTCCTTGAATCGTAGGTATTTGGGATTTCGATAGCCAGAACTTTAAGCTTTAAGTTCCGAACTTTTATAGCGACCATTAAAATAAAATGTTACGAAAACAAATATGTTGGTCGCGTTATTCTACCCTCTTTTTTTTTGCTGGCGTATAAAAAACAGCAGACGCTACAACAACAATCTTTTTTCTTTTCCTCCACTTTACTCACAGCCCAGTTACTCTTTTTCCCCCACACCACGTGTCCTCTTTCCACTTCTGTCAGATTTGCAGTGTCTTTTTTGCTTAAATTTTCATTTTCATAGATTTTTCTTGGCATTTTTTGCAGTTGCTGCTCGCCTTTTTGTGTTATTTTGTGTGTGTTGAATGCTGTGGAAACTTTTTGGCATTTTCGCTGCGCTGCTTAAACTTTTATGCGCTGTGTGTGTGTGTGTGTATGTATATAATATATCTATGTGCGTGTGTGTATGTGTATTTCCGTGCAAAATTGTATAAATGTTTTTTGGCAGCCTCTAAACGGCAGCACAGGAAGCATCACCAGCAAAAAGGACGACGACGATGACGATGACTACGACTACGACTACGACGAAGCCTGGCACAATTTGCGCCTTTGGGTGGGTGGATGGTCGCACTTCAAGCGCACTCTGGTTGAAGGGGCGGAGGATGGAGGGCAAAAGGGCTGAGGGATGAGGGATGAGTGCCGCTTGGTTGGTTGACTGTGCTCAACGTCCTTCGCACAATGTGGTGTATGCGTAATAATTAATACGCTTGAATTCATTAGTTGAGCAGATTTTCCAAGCCATGCCAAGGATGTGCACACATACATACATACACATACACATGCATATGATTCTCTGTGTATATTTATATACATAGACACACCGGTTTATCGGTGAGTAAATTAGTGGCATTAAACGCATGCTTACGTGTAACGTTTGATTTGAAGATATTTTATTTATATAATATATTTTATAAAATATTTTTAAATCTTAATTATCTTATTTACTTATTTTCATAATTTTAAATAACTTCTGATCTATCAGAAGTAAATTGTGTTGTAATGTAATTGAATTTTAATAAGAACAATATCTGTTGTACAAAACCATAAATTAACTTTTCTTAAATAACTTTCAGTTGGCAACTTCTATGCAAATAAGTTTAACATTTCTCAGTCACATAATACGGCACTTGTTTTTTTTTTCTTAAGGGAAATAATGTCTTTGATCTAATAAGCTAGCAGCAATTTGCCAATTAGCAATAAAATAGTAAAAGAGCCTCCCACATTACGTATACGCCAGTCTATAAAATGCAATTTCAAGTTAACAGCATAAAATACACATTTCTCATTAGCTTCAATTCTCCCAGCTGCCATTATCTTCCCACTCCACACCACCCCACTCCACCCCACCCATAGTGTTTAGCCTTCGACAATAGCGTTCATCTGAGTGTTTTTAATGGGGACGCCGCACAAATCATCATTGCAGGAGTTAGCAATGAAATTATTATTTAAATGAAAACAGCAACAAAATGACAGCGCAGCAAGTATACAACAACAACAACAATAACAAGCAAGGACGCGACTGTGACAATGCCAGTCACAACAACAATAACAAGAACAACAAAAGCAAAAACAGCAGGGGCTCGAAAGCAACAACGGTACATAAAAGCGAAAATGTTAATAATTACATAAATTACAACTAAAAACAAAACGTCGGGAAAAATGTTTATGAAAATGGGAATGGGATTTGGAACGGGAATAGAGCGGAGGGAATTTTAAATTCATACATATATATGTGAATGTATAGGTAAATAAGTAAGTGTGTGCCCAACAAATGACAAACAGCACAAGCACAAGTAAGGTGGAGCACTCAGTTGGGTGTTTGTGTAGATGTAAATATGTGTGAGTGTGTGTTTGTGCGCCTTTGTGCGCTGTGTGGCAGCAACAACAGCGACGATGCCAGCACCAAAACTGACAGCGCACAATATGTAATTATGTTTCATGCATACCTACGTACAAAACAATATACCCACACAGACATACATTTATATCAGCTTTACATATATATGCTGAAAACAACACTTAGAGAAAAATATTAGTTTAAAGGAAATCAATCAGTTTATGCATAAATTCTATGTTTGTTCAAAAAATAAAAAAAAACATATGTGGAAAAATTTATTATAAAATCATTGTTACACAAACATCATTACATTAAATCACTCATTTCTCGTCGGTGCATGTAAACAAAATATTTTATTCCAAAAAAAAATATCGCTTAAAAAAATGTGACTTATGTTTATTTTTTTTAAGTGTACTTACACAATGAAGTACGTAAGTTTGTATATATATAACAAGAAATATGGCAAAGGATGCAAAAACGTTGGCAATTGTGTCGCGTTTTAAGCGAGCAACCGAGAGACCCAAGTCAAGGGAACAAAAGCGCAAAAGAGGCGGCTGCCATTGTAAATCTGGGCGTGGACCCTATGCAAGGGCAAATAATAACAAAAAAGTGTGTGTGTGTGTGGGTGTGTGTGGGTTGCAAGATGGTTGAATGTGGCGTGGTAGAATAAGGATAAAGATGTGGAAATGGGTATGGGTATGGGTGTACACAGAAAGGTGAAGCGAACGAATGCGTGTGGCTTTTATTGCTCTTGTAAAGAGGTGGATGGGTCGGGCATGGGATGGTGATGGTGATGGCGATGGCGTTGAGGATGGGGATGGGAAAACTGGCGACAGGTTGCGCGTGTTGACAGCAACCGTAAACCAAAAGCTGCACACGAGGGTTGCACTAACGAAGTTCCCATTCAAAATTTAATTATTATTATGTATTGATTAAACATTACCAAAAGTGACAGAAACCAATTATAGAATTAGCTACAGAAATATTGTGACGCAATATTTAATATGCTAAATAGCTTTTAAATTATTAAATAAAATAAAATAAATTCGAACTTAACGCAGGAGACAACCATTTTTGAATTGAAAAAAATGAGCAAACTAATGGGATTCGCTGACGCTGCCTGCAAAATGTCAATTTCAGTGTGTGGGACACAACCTTTGACCTTAGCTGGCGCCCACAGCGCAATTGATTTCTTTACAAAGCGCCAAAGGCGAACGCCACAAAATATGCAACAAAATGTGAAGCAAACGACAAAGCGAGAAATGAAAAAGCCAACAACAAAAAGTGCCAGTAAAATGAGCAAGCAAGCGGCAGTAGCAGCTATTTATACATACTTTCTTTGTGTGTTTTTTGTTTTTGTTTGTGTTTGTGCTTTGTGTGTGTGTGTGTGTGTGGGCGGTTTAAATGCCAATCGAAGGCACCTACAAGAGAGAAAGATTGTCGGCTTATTACTGTTACTGGCAAAAGCTAAAGCGTTGACGTTATTGTTCTGGCCTAGTTACGTCATTGAGCGACAGTGACATCATATACAAATAAGATTAGATCTGGTACATAAATAGTAAAGCGGATTAAAGCGGTGCAGCCTAAGGCATACTAAATCAGTTGCGCTGAAATGTAGGCAATACAATTTGTTCTCCAAGGGCCAAGCATTTTGATTAACCTTCAGCTGCGAAGCTTGTTTAACCTTCGCCATGCCATCCACTTTTAATTGGGAAAGCGCCCTCCAAGCTCCTAACAATCAAAATCTCGCACTAACGCTGTCAACGAACCGAGCCAGGAGGAGACGACCTCGCCCGTTCGTCAAAGTCAACCTTCGCCTTTCTCTAACTGTGAGTGCTGCGAGTAGCCTCGACCCGTAAATATTAATGCCTGCCAGCCAGCCAGTCAAACTGTCTCGCTCTCACACATTGTGTGTGTGTGTGTGAAGATAGAAAAACGCACTGGCAGCTAAACTACCAAATAACATTGTACGTGCACACAAAGGCCAGCAAAAGCACCGCGCACTACCACTCTTTCTCCCGACTCACATCACGCACCGCATCCCAGCGTAGTCGGCCAAAAGTCCTTGTCGCGTTCAAGTGCGAAGAAGGCAAGAACAGGAGGCACTGTTAGAGGCGTCTGCCCTCCACACATTCCATGCAACGCCAAGTCCAGTGTCTCTTTTCAGATTTTACATTGTTCCCAAGCGTGGCAGATAGTTGGGTGGTGGTAGGGTGGGTGTTGAGCAGGCGAAATGTTCGGCACCACTTTGTTCAAAGCGGATATTTCTAGATACCGACAAATTGGAATTTATTTAGTGGACACCTGCAAAGTGCCGCAATGCATGGACAAGTATAAAAGGTAATTGAAACATTTTTTTGGATTAACAAACAAATATTTTTGTCCTTTATATTCTTAAATTGTTTTATAACGATATATGTGTTCATGTTTTTTTGGGGCTTCTTTAAGCTTTCTCAGAAGAATTTTAATCGATATTTTCTGAAACGTGATCAGTAACTTAAGTACTTCTTCTAGTACTAATAAGATTTACCAAAACTTAAATACGCTTTTAAACTCAACAAATGTGGTTTAATAATGTTAAAATTATCAAAAATTCATTCATTTGAGAAATTAATTAGTTCATTAATATTAAAAAAAAAACCAAACAAGGTTAATATACCAATATATATTGAATATATTTGTTGACATTTTTTAAAATTATTATTTTGAACTAATCAACTTTAGGAACGAACTAATTTTTGTTTAAACTTTTGTTCATCATACTCTGCGATATAATCTAATCTGATATCAATTTAAAGCCTATCTTCTGAATATTTATTTCTAAAACAAGTATAGGGGGATAGTTTAAAAATCGTCGTAGCTATTCTTGTTCAACAACATTTTCATCTTTCGAGTTGTTTTTATAGCTTTAAAAAATGTTATTAAAAGAAGGAAACTAAAATCAACTTGTAAAAACCTTTTTAGAATTAAATAAAAACTTAATAAATAACCAAGTTACCAATAACATCTTAAGAAATAAGTACAAAAAAAGAAGAGTTTTATTTTAATTTATTCATCAAATAATTCCATCCATTTACTTACCCACATTAGCATAATATTCTTCACTCAACTCTTTATAACATTTTATAATTGGCATCGTAAAGTAATTTGCAAATGGCCAAAGCTCATTGAGAAAGATAGTTTTTGACAGTCGAAAACGATTTGGCCCCATTGCTGTTTCACAGCTACTATCTAAATTTCCAAGTGAACACGCTTATAAAACGCACAACGCTTATCGCCTCAAAGCGCACTAATTCCAATATAAATAGCCAGCCGGCTCGGACCAAGCCAGTCGAGAAACAAATGAACGAACCGCAGAGCCGCAAAGCCACAACGAAAACCACAGCCACATCCACATTCACATTCACATCCACATCCGCAACGCAGAAGCGCAGAGTCGAGGAGTCCGAAGAGTTTCAGAGGCTATAGCCGCTACACATAACAAATGCTACCCAATAAAACCAGTCCGATAACTGTTCATAGCCGATTAACCGAGCGGCACGCAAGGCATCAGCGCTGACGCTGAATGGTGGTGAACAAAGCGAACCAGACCAGAGCTGCCCGACCTGGCCACAAACAACACAAACAGACTATGAGACGGCCTCTGGGACAGTTGGACGGCTGCAAGAGCTGGAGGCAGTCGAGGTGGATGCAACAGTTGTCGCTGCTTGTTTGATGAGCGTGAAATACAACAAAGTTGAGAACAGCAACAACAAGTGCGGCAAGACTAAGGGGCGTGCCGGGGCGGGGCGGTAGCTGCAGAGATGAACGACAGTTGTGTTGAAGGTGGCCAGGCCACTGGACACTGACCAATATACACTCAGAAAAAAGCTATATATAAAATCAAAGAAAAATTATAAATTCATAAAAAAAAAGTAAATCTTTAAAAATAAACCTTTATTTGATTATACAATAATAATAAATTACTTAAAATTTGTATTAGTTTTAAACAATCTGAAATATAGACAAGCATATATCTTTATTAAACTTTTATATAAACTTTCAGAATGGGTTTTATTTATTTATATATTTTGAAAACTATTTGAAAAAATGTATACAAGTTTGTTAAATTGATAAATAAATTAAACTTACCTTATTATAAATTTTAACTGTAAGAAATAATAGACTATGCTAAGATGTTTAATGGTCCAAAATAACCTAATCCGACCAATAAAATAATAGGCTATATTTTATTTGCAAGTGTACTGTCTCAGTTTTAGTCTTTGAGCTTAACTCGGACTGTGTATCTGTCTGTGTCCAGTTCTTGGCCGCCGCTGCTGACAAAACGATCGTAAATAATTTTTATTTCAACTTCAAGATACGAAACTAGTCTGCGTCGGCAGCGCAGCCAACGGCTGCCGCAGCAGCTAAAGAATTTAAGAAAGTTTTTCGCAAACAAAAGGCGATGATGCATATATAAAAACAAAAAGCCATTGGCGGACAGCGACAGCGACAGAGCAAACCAGAGAGAACTGTTTGTGCCTCGAGCAGCCACTAATGATAGCCTTGCCTTGATCCATGGCCCCAGCTCGTACTGGATTCACGGCCCAAGTCTAAGTCCCTGCCATACACACAGGTGAGCCGCAAGACTTGAGCATAGATCATGCAACCAAGTGACGTTTTCTCTTTCTATATCTTCCTGTCTGTCTCTCTCTCTCTCTCTCTCTCTCTCTCTGACTCTTTTTTTCTTTGGGTTTTGTGGATTTGGTGCGCGGATCAGCTCTAGTTGAGCCACTTCGAGGCAGGCGTTCTGGCTTCTGACTGGCCTTGCCTGTACGTGTGTGACCTGTGTCAATGGCCGCCGCGCAGACGCAGATGCAGACACAGTCAGAGACATTGCAACAGACACAAACACACATCGTAACCCAGGCAACTAAACTCAACTAAGCTCAACTCATCCTGGAAGCCGCAGAGTGCAATTGAAATGAAAATATTCGCAAATTGGCTGCGCCCTGCGACCGCTGCGATTTTTGTTGTTCTCTCGTTTTGGGTTCAATCTGTGGCCAAAGACACGCAAATCTCAAACAACTTTAAGGTTGAATGCCTCTCGACTTAAGCCTTAAACGATAACTGAATAGGTTAATACATACTGATTCACTATATACACATTAGCTAATTTGTAATGTTTTTTAAAAGAGTCTATGCTTAAAGTAAAATAATAGTATAGTAAAAAAAATCAAGTCATTAGCTAATAAATAGGTTTAATATAAATAAGAACAAATAAATTATCTATCGGTGTACCTTTAAGTTAATAAGATTATAATTTGGCAATAGTGTTTCTTACCTAAAGTATTTATTTTAGTTCTCTTAAGTGTTTCTCTCTTAAAATATATTTGCTTTTCTATATTTAATAAATATGGAATACACATGTATCAATAAACAAAAAAACCTAAATAATAATTGCTTTTATTCAAAGAAAAATACTGTTTAAAAAAATTTAAAGTCAAGCATAAGTTAAATATATTGATTATTTTGATTTATGTTTGGCTTAGTTTTTAATGGACTTATTCTTCTTAAAAAATATCTAAGCAGGACTATATTTGTTATTATATAAACTAACTATCGAATTTAATTTCTGGAGTAACTGTAGTTAAAGGATAACCTGAGTTGTACATACTGTTTTAAACTTGAAAAACATATTTCTGGAGTCGCTGCTGTTGCCGTTGCTGTTGTACCCAACGTTGTTGTTGTTGGTGCTGTTGTTACTGTCGTTGGTTTATGTGAATGTTTTCATTTCCAGGCTACCATGTCGATTTATTTGAATTTAATCGCTGGCTTAACATGTTGCGCTCCTCGACTCAACTCAACTCGGCTCGGTCATTGAGTTCTGTATTGGTTTCGCTTACTGATTTCGTGTTTATTTTTGTTGTTGTTTCTCGTCTTCCTTGCTTGCTGTTTGCTGCTGCTTTGTTGATGCTGTTGTTGTTGTCGTCTGCTTGTTTTGTTTCTGTGTTTGCTCTTGACTTTTGTTAGACGCTACATTTTGGCATACCTCAAGTTTATTAAAGGCCTAGGACATCGACATCGATCGTCACTTAAGGAGTAGCTAAAACTAAGCGATGTAAACTTCACCAAAAATAATTGCAGCACTTTAACCGTTTCTCTGTCCTCGAACAGGGGACAGATTTAGATACATACCAGTTGTTTCTGTTGTTGTTGGTGCTAAACCCTGTCGGGCATTTACAACTAATAGATGCATTTTATGGCCGGCTTAGGCGAAGGTGTCTGTCTGGCATTTCCTGTGCATCTTCACACTTAGCAAAAACATGGCAATGCATGTAGTTTTTTTTTTCAATTGGTTGGTAATATTCTTAAATTGCAAATGACCTTTTTTCTTAACTGGGATAGCAAACTTTCCTTTTTAAATTACTTACTTGATAAGAATTTTTGAACACCATAGATCTTAAATATTATTATTATTTTTATACATTATTAACATTACAAATACAACTTTTATAAAATACCAAAATATAAATAAAATAGCTAAAAAAAAAAAAAGAAAGGTACACGTTTGTTAAAAGAATCAGAAGGTTAAAACTTTTCGGAGTTTTATTGGCCAACTGTCAAAAATTAAAAAATCTTCGAATCAGAATTTGCTTTTTTGATTGTTTCTAGAAATCTTTTTAAATTTTGGAAGATTTCAATATTAATACCGAAAATATATCAAGGGGCTATAACATCTAAGGTCTTATTACATATATAGTTTTTTCCGCGTGTAGTTAATATCTTCTAGGATGACTGTTGGCTGTTGTAGTCGACGACCGCAATGGAATTTGATTTATTTTATTTGGCGTTAAAAAGCAAAGTTGAATGATCATGTTTGGTGATCATCGCACTCGATACGAGCCAGAACCAATGAACCCAACAGCCCAACATCGGACGAGAGCCACTATTGCCAATGCGGAGACCATCTAGCTAGCTAGCCAGCAACAACATGTATACGTATGTATATGTATAGATCTGGGCTTTGCAATTGGACACGGATAGCTCAATAGACACAACAATAACAACAACAACAACAACAGCAGCAGCAGCAGCTCCAGCTCTTGGTCTAGCTCGAACAGCAGCCGAACGTCTCGAATCGTCTCGTTGCCTGCGCCTCGGTTAGCTTATTAGATGAAGGCATATAATAAAAGTGTTGCGAGCTGCCGTAGAGTTTAGTTTAGCTGTGTTAGCTGTTGTGTGAGATGCACAAAAATCTGGGAATCGCCAAGCAATGACTGTGGTGGGGTCGGGTGGGTTTGTTGGTTGGTTGGTTGGTAGGTTGGTTGGCAATGCCAGAAACCAGTTGGTAAAAGTTGGCAAAAAAGCAAAGCAGCTTAGATGCATTTTTTTTACAGCCGGTCAGGTTTACGTTTACGTTTTATACGTTTATGTTGGCTGCCGTCGCATCGCGTCGCTTCGTTCGTTGGCTTTAATTTTTCCATTTGTTTTGGCATTTAAAAATGCGCTTCCTTGTGTGCCCATGAGAGCATTTCGCTAGAGCGAGAGAGACACATAGAGAAAAAGAGATGGTCAGCGGGCAGCAGCAGCAGCAGCAACAGCTACAAAACTTCTTGTGACTTGGCCTTAGCTCTTGGCCAAATGCAAAAGCATTGAATTCCATGGATACTATTGACCCCAGAGCCTTAGCCGGAGCCAGAGCCACAGTTTTGGCAGTGCGGCTTCTAATGATGTTGTTGTTGTTGTTAATGTTGCTGCTGCTTTTCTTGTTGCTGCTGTTCTCGTGCTTGTCATCATTGTTGCTGTTGCATTTGCTTTTTGCTGCCTGTCTTTCGTTTGTCTCATTTAAATTTATTAAATTATATTTGCAACGTTGGCGGCAACATGTAAACACACACAAAACACGCACATACACATATACACACATACACAATTACATACACACATACATTCATATGCACAGACTAATGCAACAGGCAGAATTTAACCTTGTTGCTGTTTTTGTTGTCGTTCCTGTTGTTGTTATTGCTTTTGCTGTCCGAAAAATATATATATAAAAATAAAAAAAAATATAAAAACCGAAAGAAATATAAACGCAGCAATGCGCATTTCCAAGAATTTCGAGCAGCTGCTTCCTGTGCCACGCACATTTTTGCCAGCCAGCAGTTGTCCACAGTGTGCAAGTGGAGGCATGTAAATTGCAAACAAAAGATACAGATACAAAAAAGATACGAAAGCTCAGCAAAACAACGTCAAGTGCGCCTTCGTACATCTTTGCATTTAATGAGTTTAGATTGAAAGAGTTTATTAATGATTAAATGCTTAAACAAGATATTCTTTATTCGGTTTTAAAACTAAGGGCAGAACTATTTAGGCTATAAATAAGCCCTTTGCGATGATTTCAACATTTTGATTTGACTAAATTTCAATTTTAAATAACCTTTTTTATAGGCTCTGTAGTAGATGTACGTTTATGTTAAAGTTCTATTCCTAAATACCAAATGGCGGATTTTAGTTCTCTGCAGTTTTCGTTTATTTGCATTGCATTTTGGATATATATAAACATCAATCAAAATGTATTCGGGCAAAGCCACACTTTACAATTTGCACCTTTTATTTGTTAAAGTCTTTACGCTATATTCAAAAGAAAAAATTAAAATATAATCAAATAAAAGATTATAAAAATGAAATGAAAAATAAAAATTGCTGTTATAAAACATTTTTAAAGCTTGATGTTGCACAAAGCGCGGACAGACAGAAGTGTCTGCTTTTTGAATAGTTGAAATGTGTTGTGCATCTGTTTGATGGCTTTTACTGGATAACACAATGTGGCATGAGTTGTGCATTGTGCGTGTTTTGCGTATCTACAATGCTGTATGTGCCTCTCACTTTTTTCGCCATTCATCTCGTTCTGTCAACAGCTGTCAGTTGGCAGTTAAAGACCAGACAAAAAGAGTAAGATCACTGTCAAAATTTGTATTAAATAATAATATTAAATAAATAATATTAAAAAAAAATATTTTGTACGTATATTCAGAAAAACACAATATGCGTGAGGCTTTTGTAAGTTGTCCTCGACTGGCAGTTGTTGTTATTGATGTTGCTGTTGTTGCTGTTGTTGTTTGCATTTTGAGGGCATTTAATGACTGACCGGCAGTGCCAGGTGAAATACGAACAGTTGCCAGATACCCAGATAGACAGACAGACAGAAAAACAGAGCCGGGAGAAGAAGACGGAGACAGAAACCGAAACCGAAACCGAGACAACGGACCGAAAGGACAGAAGACCCAAAGAGCTAAACGCAGACAGGTCCCAACAAAACAAAAAACCAAAAAAAAACATATATATAAACAAAAAAAAATCCAAAAATAAAAAAAATGTAAGTAAATATTATGTGTGTATGCAAGCATGGAGGATGCGGTCGGCGCACACTCGAAGGCGAAGGTGGAGAGCGCGCGCGCCTGGAATGTCGAACCAGTCAGCCGCGGAGACGAAGACGAAGATGACGATGCAGATGGAAATGGCAATGGTGATGGGGGATTGCGGGGGGGTGGGAGTGTTGCTTTAAAACCTTCCACGCCGCAAAAGAGAGCTCAAGACTTTGTTTTAAATATTTAAACTTGGTGCAGGATCTGCGTCGCGTCCCGTCCCGGTCCATCTCTTCACCGCAACGCACCACAAAACCAAGACCAAGTTCAAGTCCAAGTCCATGTCGACGGATCTTTGATGTTTCTTGCTGCACTGCCGATTAAAAAAATTTATAATGAGCGACGACGCCGACTCGGCCGCACTCGTATTTTATATTTTTGCCTCTCGATTTTTCGTTTCGATTTCGCATTTAGGCAAAAGGCCCAAGTCAAAAGTCTGTCCCTGTACCTGCCCGCCTATCCTTTCCCTATCCCTATCCCTAAACCCATCCCTGTACCTGTCCCTTGTGTACCCTTTGGCACTTAGTCAGTCATTTAGTCATTGGCCCGGCGGCCCCGGCGTTCAAGTCGCCCGGCAACGTCGTCAGATTGCGTCTGTTATTATTTTATGTGTGCTTTTCTTTTGTCTTTTGCACCAATTTCTGCAAAATTTACTTAAATGCGCCAAGATACACAAACACACGCACACACGCAACTTGAGCCCAACAAACGATCAGAAGATCCAAAAACAGCAACAACAAACACAACAACAACCAAACAAACAAACAACAACTGCAACCTTCCATAATATACATACACGTATGTACATTGAACATATATGTACTCTACATACATATGATGTATATATAAATGTACATACAGATCGCGCTCCTCATAATCCACTTTAATTTGTCTTTGGCTGCCGCTTTTTTGCCTCCCTTTATTTATTTTCGTTTTCTTGTGCCTTTTGTCGTTGCTTGCATGAGGTAAAGAATTTTAATTGAAACGAGTTTCAGGCTGTCTTCAACTAAACGTGGTCCAAGCCTTAGCCTTACCGCCTAGACCTGGGTCAAGTTCGTTCCAAACAAAACTCCCACAGTTGTGGCAAAACCAACAAAACTGGTCACAACGTGCCAAAGGTAGCCCAATCCAGCCACCATTTTTTGCAATGAACAAAACATTACTCAGAGTTTGAACCTTGATTTGTAGCTGCTATTTGTGGATTCAAGTATTTAAGCATGATTAAAACATAGACTAGATAGTGAACCACATTACTTAATGATAATCAAACTCTTCTTGATTTCAATCGCGGAAAATTTTTGTTTACTCCGAAAATAAACCATTGAATTCAAATCTCTTTCCATGAAACTCCTTTTCACTATATCTTCTCAATTTAAATTAAAACTCAGACATACAAAATAATTCCTAACCCGTGTCTTAAAATATACATATTATGAAAAAAAAAAACTATCAATAAGCAAAAGTATCTAAAACAATATTTCAGTAAATTTGTGAAATATTTCTCTTGACATAAACTGTTGAAATAAATAAACTTTATATAATGTAATAATATTTATAATACTCAAAATTACTTTGAGGTTTATCCAAAACGCCAAAATTTTTTAAAATTACTTAAAGGTCCATTTAGGTAGTTTCATTCAGCCTTAAAAAGCTTTTCGCTTCTATAAGATTTGTACTGTGTTATGAATGCCCGCCAGATCATTAAATCTAACCGAGTTTAATTTTTATTTCGACTCAGATCAACTATTGAGTAAAAGTGCAGCATCTCATTGGCATTTAGCGAGCCCTAACGCAAATATTACTGACAAAACACTCGACACCTGATGGCATCTACTAGTGCTCGAGTATTTGAGCATTCAAGTTTGCCAGTTTGGATGCAGTTCAAGCTCTGAGTCCAAGCAATTTGTCTGGAGCTGAGCTTACCAAACGGCTCGATTGCACGTGTGTTTGTCAGGAGCGAACTCTGAGAAAGATAGAAAGAAAGAGAGAGAGAGAGAGAATCTAAACTGGTCAAGAGCTCAAGTACAAAAGGGGGAGGGACAGGCACAACAGGGACAGCGACAGGGACAGCCCGAACCTGAGCCGGTTGCTCAAAACGACAAAACAACAAACAGCAATTTGCAAAAAACTATTGACCTCAAAGTAAAAACGGCAACTGGACAACAACAATAACAACAACAGCAGCAGAAGCAGGTACAGAATGATGATTGGACAGAGATGGAGGCATCGATTGGTGTACATTGGTCCCTTCATATATGAGTTAACTGCTGTCTGCTAATTGAATTCCAATGCCAATGCAATGTTTCGGCCTATTATGTTATTAACAAAGATCGGCGCGTTCCAGCAACAACAACAACAATAATGTCAGTAACGATGCCCTTCACTTCACTTAAGCAGTCACGGCAATTTGGGGCTTTGGAACTTTCTTCTGGAGCCAACAAAAAATGATCCTGTCTGCTGCTGCTGCTGATGTCGCTTTGCCTTCCGTATCATTAAATTCACACCCGAAATATGCGCAAAAAGAGTGCAGGGACTCAATTGTGAATTATGTTGTAATGAGTTGTGGTAATTACAATTTGTGGCCAGGTTAATGCGCATGTGCAACAACACGTCAACATACACATACACACACACACACTCACACTCACTCTCATACACACGCACCGATGTAATGCAAAGTTGCTGCTGCTGCTTCTGTTGCAGTTGCAAAGTTGTTTGGCTGCTGAGCTGATCAGAATGCATGAGAGAAAGGGGCAATGCATTGGCAGCAGGAATGAAATTTGAAACTGGCTATGCTTGTAAAATGGCCCAAACATGCGCCACAGTTGCCAACAGTGGCAAGCAACAGATCAAGCGACAGTTTTTTGGATAACGCAACAGGAGCGAATTGAGGTTACAAACAGAACCATTAAATTAAGAGCGCTATAGCTATATAAACATAATAATAATATAATACATCGTTTTTATCGAATAAATGTCCCTGAGACACATTTTTCGAACTTTAACTGCATATTTTCATTATTGTTTATGAAATAAATATGACTTTTAGATGAGCAAACATTGTTAGAAATCTTTGTGGCCTGTGTCTTATCCCAAAACACTGATCTTTAATCTTTAAAACGTGGTTATGGTTACCGCATTAGCCAAAGGATTTTTGAATTAAAAAAATATCTCTTTTACATGTTTGTTGAAAGCGCAATTTAATTTAAAAATTATTTTATCAAATTTAAATTTATTTCCGGTATGTAAACTTAGTTTAAATTTGTATTTAACACTGAAATTTCATAAACAAAATTATTTTAGCAACTTATTAAGCCGCCCCTGCAACTGGCGCCCAAGATATCCAGCGCTCCTGTCGCCAACTGGTACGATCCGGCTGAGGCAAAGGCGATGTCGAAGCAGCTGCAGCTCCAAGTTAGCGCGCACGCAGGTGCTGAAAACTTAATTATTGTATAACGCACCGCACGACGAAAAACTACTTGGAGGATGGAGGATGAAGGACGTGGCAGTTGGCGATGTGGTATTCATGGGAGCACAGACACTTAAGGCATTCAAGTTAATTAATATTTTGCTTACTGGTTGCTCGAGTTTTGATGTTGTTCCTGTTGCTGTTGTTGTTGTTGTTGTTGCTTATGAAAATGTTTTATTAATTTTGTTAATTAATTTTATGCTATTGAGCGTTGATAAATGTCAAAGCAAGCGTTCGCACTTTTCATCTCTCTCACGCACTCACACACTCACACACTCTCTACTCATTATCTCTGTCACTCGCATAAGCATAATATGCTTCTGTTTCTCTCGCACTTGCTTTTAGTGTTGGTAAGGAAACTGGTTTTGTGTGGCGCAGGCGCCAAAGCGCATGTTAAAGCTAATTGCAAACAGAAAAAACAGCAACAGCAACAGAACAGGACATTAAGCAATTAGCGCACGCGCCTAATTAATTAAGCCAACCTCTTTTTGCTTTTTTACCTACTCCAAATCGTGTCAGTTGATGATTAGGATTAGCCTGAATCATCATCATAGTAGTATTAATATGTGTCTCATATTTGCACATAAGTGTCATTGAGTATAACTATTTATGACTTAAATGACTTGCCGCTGCATATTCTCACAGCCACTGACTAACTGGGAGACGCCACAGCCAGCCATGAAGCAAGTTACCTGGAGAATGTGGCCAATGTCGCCAGCATCATCATCGTCGCCAAACGAGTTTTCCCCGCTAGCTGGCGAGACTTGCTTATATTAAAGCAAAAAATGCAATTGAATGATTGATTACTTGACTGATTGATGATTGAAGGTCTTTTGGTTTCGCTTTAACTGACTGCTGACATGTTCACAGGGTGTTTTGGTGTTAATTGCAGCACCAAATCAACTCAACTTAACTCGACTCAACTCGACCCGACTGCCACTGTGCATATTGCCTGAGATCAATTACACATTAATAATGCATAAATAAATAAATATAGTTAGTACTAAATTCAACAATTTACTTACAACTAAACGACACACAACAGTCTTATCTAAATGCGATTCATTTACCAGTGTTAAACATCAACTTTTAAGTCTCAGCTTTTGCTTATTGCCACATTAAGCTAACGGCAATAAATTGTGCAAAGCACGTTAGACAATAATTAAAATACTAACAAAACATTTTTTTATAGATATACAAGATATTAATAAAGCTATTAAAAGCTAATAAACAATTTCAGCAGTCGAACTATAAACATTTATTTGTAATTTGAGAAGGCAATTAAATGAGATAAATCAAGTCAAGCTCGTATAATAAACCATAATGAACAAGTCTCAGTTTATTATTTATTTTTTGTTTAACAAGAACTGTTTCTAAAATTGCTTGTTTTTATTAAATGTAATAAAGAAATTAATCATCATTTTGAAGCTAAAATAACAAAATTTATTAAATTTTTTATACCTGTTACTAAGTGCTTTGTAATTTTTCTTTTCGCTGTATTAAATGAAATAGTAAATAATTCAACTTAACTGTTATTAAGGCTGTTAACCATTTGATCTGTCTTTTGAAAATCATGCAGCATTTTTTTATTCATTCTACCACTTCAAACCCGTTTAATACATTAATAAAATCTGTAAAATATATATAATTTAATATAATAAAAATGCAGTTAAGTGGAAAAGCGAATGTCAAGGACCACTAGAGGTAGACATTATATATAATGGATTATTTGCGAAACAAATTACAAAAAACAACAATTATCGGATTGGTTTATAGATTCTACGTAATGTTATATGACCAATTAAATGATACAAAAAATAAAGAATATTTAAAAATCCAATCCATATATATTTACAATTAAACAAAACTTAGCTGGTTTAAGAACAAAATTAGTTATGTTGAACACTAGTTGCAGGGTATTTAATAGTCTTGAGTCGCCTTGACTCATGTGATTATTTGTTATTTAACGATTGCCGTTGATAAAAGCATTTGCGCATATCGCTACACAAGCACACACACATACACACACCCACACATTTATTGCAAAAAAACACATATGTACATAAAGACACACACACACACATGCACATGCACATATGGATTGAAGGATCCCGACATCGACACGCAGGTGAATGTGAAATGCAAACAGAAATTGCATGATGATGATGCTCGCTGCTGCTTGTGCTGCTGCTGTTCCTGCATAGTGTTTACACGCATGCTGTGTATAAATACGAGTTTTATGTATGTTATTTACTCAAACGGTGCACACACACACACCACAGATGCACTCTGGACGAGCAACGAGGAAACTTTGTCATTTGCATAACCTTTTTGGGTGAGCAGAGCATTGGAAGGAATTCGAATGGAGGGTAAGTTGGAAGAACAACGCTTTATTTTAAAGCAATTTAAAATATTTAGTTGCAATTACATGTCAACAAAAACAAAGAGGAGAAAGACAACAGCAGACGGGACAACGGCAAATGGCATTTGTCGTTTGTTTATAGACAAATACACATACAAATAACACAAAGAACTTGCTTTCAAATTTGCCCATTTGACTAACGCTCAATCGAGCTTTAAATTCAGCATTTTTTGTAAAAATTGTTTGGTGCACAACGGTACGTATGATTATTTTAAGTGTACTATAACCAAATATTGCGCATACGCAGCTTGAACAAACGCCTAGAGACAAGGTAGCTGAGATGAGGATTGAAGGCAGACGGGCGGGCAGATAAAAGTCTAGAGTCTAGACAATGACAATGGCAAACAGCAGGAAGAGTTAAAGAGAATCACTTAAAAAAAAAAACACACACACACACATACACAGGGACTGAATGAGGACGAGTTGAGTCGAGTCGAGACGAGACGACGCCGACAAACGGACAGAAGATTTAATGGGAAAGTTGCTTCTGTTGCGGCTGTTTTGCGAGGATGCAGCAAGTATCTAGGATCCAGGCAGGTAGCAGGCAAAACTCGTTGACTGTTTGACTGGCAGGCAACAAGGCAAGGTAAACAAACAAACCAAACTGGGCAACAAATAAACGCCAACAAGGAACGCCGAGGCAACCGAACGAACAACAACGAACCACACCGTGCACAGTGCACCTTTAGCCTATGTTGTTGTCTGTTGTGTATTGTGTGTTGTGTGTTGTATTTTGCTTGTTGGCTTATGGGCGCAATAACGGTACCTTGGCATATGCATATACCACTAGTCCTCCCATGTAGCAAGCGGCACATAGGCAGCAGGCATTTACTTAATATGCGGTACCTCGACTCCATGTTGCTACCATGTTCACCTCCTTGATTTCATATCCATTTACCGCTACTGTGTATACGCAGCCAAATGGCAGGTAACATTCAACGCAATTTCTCCGACAACAAAAAACCTAAAACACAAAAACCCATTGAATGCTGCTTTAGGTGCAAGAAGTTCTCGGGAGTCTCTATTGTAAATTGTTTGTTGTTTGTTGGATGCCTGTGTTGATGTTCTTGATTGTTCCTGGTTCATTGTCTGCTTAAAGTTCAAGCCAGCTAAAAAGCTTCACAACTACGTTTAAACACTAAATGTTATGGCTTGAATTACACACCTGCTTTTTTCCCATATCGCCTTTTCAATGTTAATACGAAACGAAAGAGAGATAAGCATAAGATAATGATGCCATGTGTATATTAAGGTTATTAAATACAGATTTAGCACTTTTTTAATTGTTTATTATGTTTATTATTGTCTAAATAAATATATACAATATAAATAAAAACATTTTCACTTTAAAGTTTAGAATTTGTATAGCCTAAGAGCATAAAAAAATGTTTAAAATTTTATAAATATATGTATGTAACAGGTGGAAGGAAATTATTCAAGGAATCCTCTCCTTAGAAACCCATAAAATATATATTGATCAACTTGATTAGTCAATTGAGTCGTTTTCGTCCGTTTGGATGTATGTCTGTAACTCAGAGAGTTAGAGATCATGTTGTAGAAATTAAATTTAAAAATTCTCAACTAGATACTATGGCACAACGAAGACTGTCTGTGAAAGTTTTATCAAGACACTTGCTTTATATAGTAGATACTGGGGAACAGTGTAATCAAGACTTATTAAAAAGAGAATTCTAACATGTTTTTTGGTTAAGACAATTTTAAAGCTACAAAAGTGTTAACCTGTTAAAATCAAAGTAATTAATTTAAAATCTTTCAAGTGCAATATATGTGAATTTTATTATTGCATCGGTTTATTTAGAATAGGTTTGCACCATTTTTATTTATTGAAGCTTATCAAGCTTATATGTGATCCAGCTAATTGACCGAACTCACTAAGCAATATAATTCGATTAATAAAACGAACTCAAAATACTTGAAAGCTTAATATTTCGTTGTGCAAAAATTAAATATCTAAAATTATTCTTTAAATTGAATATCATGTACCACAAGCATATAGTTTATAGACTATATGAAAACCCTACATAAACTAAACATATGGTCAACTATTATTCCAAGAATTAAATTTGAACTTAGAAAACTTAATCAATTAAGCTCTTTATAAACACACAAAGTTTCTACACAAAAGTAATAAAGTTCCTATGTGCTAATTGACTTTGTATTTGTCGCTCAAAGTGCTAAGTGAAAAATTGTATTTATCTATGGTTCATTCATTCAATTTATTATCAAAATAAGCCAATCTACAAACAAACAACAAACAAATTGCTAGTGAGTTGGTGAGCCAAAAGGGAATTTAACTTTGATTGCACATTTAGCGAGTGTGTTATTTTAATTTATAGTCAGTAATTTACAATAAACCAACAGTAAAACAACATAGCCGGCAGATGTCACAGCCCAACAGCAATAATAACAACAACAAGAACAACAAAAACAAACAGCAATAATAACAACAGACAGAGAACACAATAGAAAGAGAAGTAGAACATTTACAATTTAGCAATATTTGAAACCGCAGCCAGCAACCAACTGATGTCTGGGGCATGTTGTGATGTAGACAGTGGTCTGGCCCGGACTGCACATGTCATTACACTGCCCATTACCAAAAGCATCACCATCACCAACTCCAATCATCAACATACATATCCAACAAACACAATCCGACCACTTTTGGGGGGCGTGTTGAGGCAGGCGGATGGATATCGTTGTTGTCCTCGTTCTCGTTCTAGTTGCTGTTGTTGTCGCGAATCAACTCTGATAACAACCACTAGGTAAGTGGGAAAGCAGGGAACGGTGGTTGGTTGTGGCGTTGGAGAAAGAGGAGAAAGCATCATCATCAGCCGCAGCATCCACACAGTATTCACAGATCTGCCGATTCACCGACACAGACTTATTATGTGAATTTATACGCTTGGGCAAACCGTTTGCAAATGTTGGTTATTTGGGTGTAGCTGTGTGGGTCGCTGGGTGGTTGTGTGTGTGTGTGTGTGTTTGTTTGTGCGGGTGTATGTATGTACGTAGAGGTGTGTGAGTGGGTGTGTGTGACATCCTTTAGCTCTCGTAAGTTTGCCCGGGCAAATGTTATGTAAATTTGCATCGTGCGCGTGTGTAAATTGTTGTATGCATTGTTACCTTATAAAAACAGCATAATTTTTAAATGGATTTTTCACAAAAAGTGATTTTCCATACAAACTAACAAAAACGAAACAAAAGCAGCAGTAAACAAGCTGTGGCACACACACACACACAGTCACATAAATGTGTACGTTACATTTATTTAACATACGAAAATTGTGAAAATTGCACGGAAATTGTTTCATTTTATTATGCACATATGTAGTGAGTTCTTATGTGAAATATATTGGATATTGAATGCTCTATTCCAACTATTAAATGGTATACATAATAGAACCGTGAAAAGTAAAGAAAAATAAGGAAACGCAATTTAAAAACAGCACAGCCAAAAGGATATTATTGCATTCTTACATTTATCTATAATTTTCGCTAACATTTTAATGTTGCTTTCTGTTTTTTTTCTATGACTTTAACACTAAGTTAAACGTATTAATACTTGTGGCACTAGACACAGTAAATCCAAATATGTCAATTATAGCCCTCTCCACTATAATAATATAATATAATTGTTTAATTTTATTAACATATATACATAGATGTTTGGGCATACATTTACAATTAATCTATTAAATCAAAGTCCAGTTTCTTGGATGCATTATTATGGGCTTTAAACATAAAATAATAAAAAAAAAACATAATATTTAATTTAAAAAGTATAATTTTACTAACTGATCTCTTTTAATAGATAATAAAAACCTTAATACACTATATTTCTATCAGAAACAGCTTTTATATCTATTGAAAATTGTATTTTTGTAAAAAGTTATTTAATACTTTTTTATTTAATATAAAAGTTTGTTCAAAATGAAGAGCTTGATTTTCTTTTGGTATGGCATCATAAATATATATATATATATATATATATATATATATATATACCTCAAAAATAAAACTATATAGAAATATCGTCCTATCATTATAGTTGACTACACAGTTGAGAGACCCACTGTTTAAGTTTGTATAAGTTATGGAAATTGTTGACTTTTACCTAGGTCATCCTGCAGTTGCAGCAGATTGCTAGATTGGTGTGGCACAGCTATATGTATACATACAAATTAATATATAAATGTAAGCTTATATTATTCACATTCATGTTCAGTATCGCACTGTATTTAACATCGGGATAAACGTTTATTTAAGCGAGTGCGTTGTAATTATTTCGAAATTTATTATTAAATTAATTTTAATTGTAATAATGCGCATGTTAAAATGTCCACTTTTTATCGCTTACACAAACAAACATACACACAGACAAACATACAAAAGCGGCGCTTTTGCGGTCATTTCGTTTTTTTTTTTTTGTATTGATTTTAATTTATTTATTCAACACTCTTACGCACAAACTCACTCCATATATTCAGTTTACATATGTAGCCAGCGTTAATCATTTTCGTTAGCAAACTGAAATGAAATTAAAAATGAATTTTATGCAAAAAGGGAATTTACAATGTTTACGGTTAAGTTAATGCAACGCACAGATACATACATACGCATAGCTGACCACATTTGATGCCTCATCTAATTGCAAGTTGAGTTGGAATCACAATTCATTTCACGCATGTGTGTATAAGTGTGTTTGTTTGTGTGTGTCAACGTATATTTTAATTAACCCAAAAGCCAAACAAATGTCGCCCAACAAAGCAGCATGTGTGTGCTACGTTGTTGCTGTTGTTGTTTTATGGGGTGGTGGAGGCGTGTCTGTGTCAATTGTTATTACGTGTGATTTGTAAACTAATACACGTAAAACCGGCTTAACACTGCCTGTGTGCTGTTGTGTTTGTGTGCTGCATATTTTTCAAACAGCTCTTGTTGCCTACTTTCAGGCGAGCCAAGAACAACAGCAACAACAGCAACGACAACAGCAGAGAATGGATGAGAATGGAACGTGGCTCGTTAGACCAAAACGGACGTGCTTAAAATTTCAGAATCCCACAAGCACACACACACACACCCGCCCACAAGACTCTCACACAAAAACACGCACACTTGTAGGCATTTTGTAATGAGTGTGTTTGTGTTTGTGCGTATCCTTTATGGATTAAATCCGCATGCCTGCGGTCGGCCACAAGATCAACTGTTGGCAGAAGTATGTCAACACGAGAGTACGACGTCCGGCCAACTCGATGAGCTCACAGCAAGTGGTCATAATGGTCGACCCGTTTCTGTGTGCGTGTGTATACACATATATTTGAGTGTTTGTGTGAATTTGGTGTGTGTGTGTTCACTGTTGTGCTAATAATGACGCTTTAAGTGAGCGTATGTGTGTGCGAGTTTTGAGTGTTGCAACAACAAGGATGAGCCACAGTGCGTCATTTACACTGCGTCGCAAGCAAGCAACAGCAACAACAAACATGTTCAACATTGTTACAGCAACTCAGTTTCTTGTACACAACATTCTCGTTGTTGTTATTGTTGTTATTGTAATCGTGTTTAAATGCACAATAACTCAATTAAAACGCAATGTCATTAAACAAATAACAGTTTGTTGGTTGTATGTTGCATACAAATTGCATACAATAAATGCGACAACATCATTTGCCATTTCAAGTAGTACATTTAAATGCCTAGACACACAAAATTGAATTTTATATTGATTGAAATGAATTACAATTGTTTTGACCACAAAATTTATTGGGAACTTGGGGACTTGAGTGAAAAGTCAGATATCAATCAAAGCTAAGTTCTTAGGGAATTATGGGCAGTAAGCTATAAGGATATTACAACCGATTATCCTAAATTTAATCTTGGAATGATTTGTGATATAAACGTATTTAATAAGAACTCAAACGTTAATACTAATAAATCTTTTTGCTAAATTTAACGACATTAGTCATCTTAAAATATTTTCATTGTATCGTTGTATTTTTTTGAGATTTTCTTCATAACTTTCAATTTATTTTAGTAATATAATTAAGAAATAAATCGTAATATATTTTTAAATATGTTTATTTTTGTTTTAAACTTAATAACCTTTTAAAAGGCACATCAAATTTGTTTACCAGCTGAGATTTTTGATGAATTTTTAATTATTTCTTTCAGTCCAAAAATTTTTGCATAAATATCTATTTATTTACCTCAAGCAGTAAAAATATTTAAACATTTTTTTTTTAATACGAATTGACACTAACTAACTAAACTATTGAACTTGGTTTGTTAAGTGGCGTAACTTTAAAGAATTGTTAAGTCCGCTGTGTACATTAAACATATTACAGATGTGTATATACAAGCTGTCATACATATATGACTACTAGCTTTATTGATTCATAGAATTATTTCAATAAACACATTTTACACGCCGCATTTCAACTGACAACAAATTAAGGTCTCATCTTAAAAGTTGAAAATTTTCACTTCAACAAGTTTCACTTTATTTAATTTCCATCGCCAACTTAAGAAAGTGAAGCAAGATAATCACTTTCCTATTTAAAATGATTTGAGTCAATTGTTATTTGAAAAGTGACAGAAAACTATCAACGAGAGATTAAAATCGAACTAACCTTACAACTTATAAATTAGTTAAATAAGTATTCTGTGTTTTTTTATGACTTTATTTTCAAATTTCTGTCTTTGACAGCATCGAATTTAAAACAATCGTGTTACGTATTATTGCTTAATCGGGGTTATTGACAGTAGGTAAGTATAATTTGATAAATGGTTTAATTTGATGTATTCACACAATTAAGTCGAATATTGTCAAATGTTTTGCAGTTAAAATGTAAAAGCATAAATATCGCTTTGTGTCATAATTTTTCTGTAGGTGCTCTCAGTGCCAATTATGTTGATAGCATATACACATATATATATTCGTACATAAATGAATATATACGTATATTCACATATATAATCGCATTTTCAACCTTTCGTATGTTAACGGACACATTGCTGAATGGTAGTCATAATTGAGGTTGTGGGAATGATGTGCATTTCATGAATTATACAAGAAAGTGCTGCGGTGTGTATAAATATGTCTGCTTGCGTTTGTGTATGTGTGTATTTATGGGGCTGTCAGAACGATAAACTCGTTTTCAATATGAATATGTGTGAGTGGAAGTCCTTGAGCAGGAAGCAAATACACACAGCACACACCCTACAAGCACACATGATGGCTGAATTGTTGGTCAATGCATTGAGGCAAGTAATAAACTTATTGGCCCAACGGCTTTCCGTTGATTGTTCGTGTATATATACAGCACACAATATGGCGTCAGTCTGTCATTCAGTCATTCAGTCAGTCAGTCAGTTAGTCAGTTAGTGAGTGCGTGCATGCGTTGGACTGATAGCCAGATAGAGTGGAGTGAATGCCAACTTCCAAAACGACCCACTGTATCCATGACCAGACGATTCCGTTAATATGGAACTGTTAAACAGATAATGACCGGGTAGCCAGGCTGGACATTCCATGTTCGACATGGACATGAACCTGAACATGGGGTTGGCCTTGGAATATTGGCCATTTACTGTACGTTACGGCATATCAATGCCCGTGCAGGATAATGTGGATGATGATGTGATTGTTGGCTTGCATATTGTGTGTATGCGGAAATCAGACAACTGTCATGTCTGATATTCTGATGCATTGAAATATAATTATTGGGAAATGTGCGATTGTCGTTCGGTTTCGGTTTACGTGCACCCACCCACACACTCACATAGATACACACTCACATAGATACACACGCACATACAGACAATTTTGTGTGCAGTTTGTAATACACCATAACCACAAACAATTCGTATCTGGCCCCAGGCAGCCAATGTATCGATTATGTTTGGAGTTGTTGTTGGTGTGCTGCTGTTTCATGTGTTGCGACTGCCACCACCCACTCAACACACACATAGCACTAACCAACACCACCAACACACAGGAACACACATCCGCTACCTTTGCCACATAACATCATAATTTATGCAAGCAAAATGACATAACAGTTGCAATATTATATACACAACATATATCTATGCAAAATACCATGCATGCATTCAGCTACATACATACATTTAATGTATGTTGATGCTATGACGGGTACATTCCACATCTCTTTCCTTTCTTTTTGGTATATCAGCAGGGAATCCTAATTTGTATAGATGCTCGTTATTGATATATAAACTTAAAAAGAAAGTAATTAGGTAACGGTTAAAGTGAATTTATCAAGGGATTTACAAGTTTTCTAAAAAATCAATTTACAAGAGAAAATATATATTAAAATAAACAAGTAAGAAGGCTCTAGTCAAGAAATCCCGACTAGACGATAACCTGAACCCTATAATTTACGCGTACAGTCAGTGCTTGTAAGTATGTGTGTGTGTATGTACGCGCATATTGCATACTGCATATCCATCTTTAATGTTCCATATCTCCGATGTTTCTCAACCGACTTTAATAAAATTTTCACAGATTGTCATTATTTTGTTTATTAATTCAAATGCCAACTCCAAGTTTTCCAAATTCAAGATTTTGTTGTTATCGATCCCATGTGTATATCGGAAACAGGATGAGCTATCGAAAAAAAAACTTGTACTGCCCAGGGATTATAGTCTCTGAGATCGACGCGTTCATACATACGGACAGACAGACGGACATGGCTATATCGACTCGGCAGTTGATGCTGATCAAGAATATATATACTTAATGGGGTCGGAGATGCTTCCTTCTGCCTGTTACATACTTTTGCAAAAAAACCAATATACCCTTTTTACCCATTTTTAATGGGTTCAGGGTATAAAAACAGATTAAATATACCGCAAAAGGGATTAAGTACCAATAAATTTTCGTATTATATTGTTTTTATTAGAAACAAACTCCTGACAATAACTGACTGTTGAAAAATGATACACTTTTCTGGCATGCTGAAATGAGCTTTGATATGCTACCGGTTCATGTACCAGTAGCAAAATGTCACCGCAATCGTAAGAAGTTTTTTTCGTGCTGATTTATAGTTCATATACAGAATTCTTAGACTATAAGGTTTGTTTAGGACTTGTTATGCTATCTACAAGTTGACGTGCGTGTACATGTCTTAACATTATCTTATTTATGACCCTGCCTGTTATACTATCTGCTTACTCGAAAGATGGTGTGAAACCTATTTCTTATCATAACCCATGGATTGGGTGCATCTTAATGGCCGTGTATCTGCGCTATCTGCAGCGTACGACTTTCTGCTCTTGGTGAAATCGTATATTCTCCCGGCCGTTGAACGTTGATTCAACCATTATTTAATCTATTGGTGATTGGTTGATTTTTAGCATGGCGTTCATCTCTGTTTTCACATCGACAACCCTCACAAAATTGTCTTTTCCATGGTAAACTCGAACGATTCTACCAATGCCTAATTTTATAAATTATATCCTCTTCTCTGGTGGTAGTCATTATTGATTTCTGACTATTCCTTAGAGGGTTTGAGCTCTCCACCTCATTTTTAGTAGCGACAAATGGTGGGGGCCCTTTTAAAGGTGATCCATGTAAGAACAAAGGACCGTAAAACCACATACTGTCTTTGGCAAATTTTGCAGCAGATATTCCTCTGGGCAGTACGTCAGCTGCATTATTTTCTGAAGTAACATGTCGCCATTCCTTTTGTAGTGTTAGTCGTTGAATTGTACCAACTCTTGTAGCGACAAATTTGTCACGAATGGAAACCGGACAATAAATTCATGATAGTACTACCCTTACATCGGACCAATAGTAAGTTGGTGTGTTTTTCATTGATAGATCTTCTTTAACTCTGTCTACAAGCTGAGTTCCCAATACAGCAGCTTTTAGTTCCAGACGTGGTAGTGTTATTGTGTTGATTGGGGCTAGATGTGATTTGGCACACAATAATTGTACTGTAGCCGGTTTGTCCTTATGTGTTGCTCAAATATGTATGGCAGCTCCAAATGCCTTTTCTGAAGCATCAACAAACGCATGAATTTCTGTTGATACAGGTAATTTTCCACAAAACATGTGACGTGCTACTTGAATGGTATTGAGGATTTTCAGATCCTCCCTGTATCGTTTCCATTCGTCTTGAAGATTAAATGGAAGATCTTCTTTGTAATCAAATCCTTCCTTTGTAAGGTGTTGCATGAAGATTTTTGCATTCATGACCACTGGTGAGTACAATCTCAAAGGATCGAAAATTCTAAAGATTTCAGACATTACATCTCTTCTTGATATGTTATCTTTAGTGATAATGTCAATTTTACCACATAAGAGATCTGATTTGGGGTTCCAAGTGATTCCAAGGGTTTTAATGGAGCAACCCTCGTATGCGGTATCTTCCAGTTGAACATTTGATACTATGTCTTCTTTTGGAACTTCTTGTAGTAGTTCAATCTTATTACTACACCACTTTCTCAACTTAAACCCAGAATTGTGCAGGAGCTTATTTAGCTGTTGTTGTCTCTGAAGAGCCTCTGGTAGTGTATCCGCCCCTGTTATGCAGTCGTCAACATAAAAATCATTTTCCAAAGCAGCCAGATATTGTAGACATTTCGTGGCTAAAAATGGTGCTGCCTTTGTTCCATATGTGACTGTTTATACCCTGATCCCATTAAAAATGGGGAAAAAAATATAATGGTTTTGTGCAAAAGTATGTAACAGGCAGAAGGAAGCATCTCCGATCCCATAAAGTATATTCATTCTTGATCAGCATCAACTGCCGAGTCAATATAGCCATGTCCGTTCGTCCGTCTGTCCGTCGGTATGTATGAACGCGTCGATCTCAAAAACTATAAGAACTAGATACTCCAGATTTGGAACTTAAGCTCGCCTAATCCCTAGGCAGTACAAGTGTGTTTTCGATTTTCGATAACTTTTCCCGTTTTTGATATAGACATGGGATCGATAACAACTAAATCTTGAATTTGGAAAATTTTGATATATCTAACAAAATAATGACAATCTGTGAAATTTTTATTAAAATCGGCTGAGAAACACCGGAGATATAGAGTATTGAAGTTGAGTATGTAGTATGCGCGTGCATACACACACACATACTTGCAAGCACTGACTGTACGCGTAAATTATAGGGTTCAGGGTATCATCATTATTTTGTTTAATAATTCAAATGCCATCTCAAAGTACATCCCATGTGTATATCGGAAAAGGGATGAGTTATCGAAAATCGAAAACTAACCTGTACTGCCTAGGGATTAGGCGAGCTTAAGCTCCAAATCTGGGGTCTCTAGCTCTTATAGTTTCTGAGATCGACGCGTTCATACATACAGACGGACATGGCAATATCGACTCGACTTTTGATACTGATCAAGAATATATATGAAAAAATGTTAAATATATACCTTTTTAATGAATTACCCCATGGCAAAGAGCAAAAAAAAAAAAGGTCAAAGAATACTAAATTTGAAATATATATTTCTAAATCATTACCATTACCCCCAGAAATTTTACTTTTAACCCACTTGGGGTAATTTGCCCAGGTTCCCCGACTCCGCTGGTCTATACTTACAAAAACAATTTTCAATCTTTTCAAATTATGAATTTTGTTAAAAATTGGAAAGAGTATCGATAATTTGAAATTTGATCGGAAATGTTTCCTTCTATCTGCTAAAATCATTTGAACCTTTTTACCCATTTCATGGGTTTAAGACATAACATAGCGCGATTATACGTGTAGTTCTTCGAAATATTTACTTAAATCAGGAACAAAATAATCTTTGTGTGAATACTTGACAATATCTCAAGAATTAATCGATACTGCGTTCAAAGTTCGAACAAAATTGAAAATAAAGCGAATAATAAATAACTTATTAAAAATGAAAACAGATATTTTGAAGGTAACATTTTTTCTTTCAATGTATTTAATAAACAAATAGATGATATAAATAAAATTTTACAGCGATGATCGCAGAAGCCTTTGTACAAAAACTTATACGTACGAGTCTACAAAAAGCAAGCTCTCACATAAAAAACCGAAGCTAAAGGTGTTTAAAATTTTACTAAAATCTTTATGAAAAATTTTCAAATTTTACTTTATTGAAATTGTTAAATAATTTTCAATATGAGCATTTACAAATCAACATATATTAAAAGCAAAGAGTATTTGAAGTATGAATCATTCGCACAGCCATCGTAAGTATTTTTGTAATACCTGAATTCATGCATTACAGATGTGCTGAGGAGCTGAATGCATGCAGTGGTCGCTTGCTGACAATTAGCGATGGAACCACCGTGGGCATCCAATTTAATAATGGCGTCCTAATTGCTACCGAAACCCTGGCAACTCGTAACGGTACCATACTCTCGACCAAATGGGAAAAAATTGTTCGCTTGCGCGATCACATATAGTAAGTAGATTTTAATCTAAGCTCCAATCGCAGACCAAATCCCTTAACATTCTACCACACTGAAGCTGTGTTGGCTCTGGTTTGGCCAGTGATGTAACCATTGTGATACGGTTTGCCCAAACGAAGCTGAGGCCATTTAATAGTTGCGACAGCCGACGCCAACTGCCCATCGTTGCTGTCAAGCAAGTGATGAAGCAAACGCTGATGGATTCTAAATTTCTTGCCAATTTTCTTCTGATTGGAGTAGACAAAACGGGCTTGCAATTGAATGCTCTTCACGCCGATGGAACCTCGGAGAACGGATTGTTTAATGCAATAGGACGTTCCAAGTTGCCAGCCATGGCCATACTGGAGAATCGTTGGAGTCTCGACATCAACGAGGAGAATGCAGTCAAATTGGCCATCGATGCCCTTAGCGCCAGCTATTTAATTACTGCGCCATCCAGTTACAACATCGATATCTGCATCATACGCAAGGATAACAGCGTAACACGATCCACCGAGAAACTTGGCTGCGTCACAAAGCGTCAATTGAGACTATTTCAGGATGAGGAGGATCCAACCGCAAACACTGACTGGTTACACGACCTAACTGTTACCAGTGAAAATGTGATTTTATTGGAGCCACCATTGACGCGGACGCGGACACCTTCACCGACACCAGAGCCGTCAGAATCTTGGCAGCTTCCCTGCAGCTCTTGTGGCCTTCGTAAAAAACGTGCCACAACGCAGCTGCAAGGTACTCCATCGAAAAAGAAAAAGCTGAGACACACAAAAAAAAATAATTAACTTACCGTCATTAACTTTTTAAAAAGCTTTTAAATTTACAGATTTTTTTTTGTATTTATAAATTAGGAATACGGTTCTTTACTTTTAAGGCCTTTCATCATCTGATAAAATCGGCTTTAAATCGGGAGGAACATTTATACTTTGACAGCAAAAAGAAACGTAATAATTTACTTATTTTACTCTTTTTCGCAAATTAATTTGAGTCATAAAGAAAGATAATACAATTTGAATGCTGGAATACAGTTAATTATTTTCTAGCTGCAATAAAATACTGAAATGAACTGGGTTTTGTAGGCGAGGGTTGTGGGGTAACCCTGGTCGCCTTTCGAATAAGATGACTTAATCAGATCGGACTATGGTAGCAGATGGTATACGACTTAAACTAATCGAATTACCATATCAAATGTTCTTACATAGTCTGTTATATACATACACGATGCAACTAATTGCATGCATTTTTGGGTTTAGTAGAAGAGGGAACTGAAATTACCCTGGTCGCCTAAGATTGCGCGTCGCAACAATTTTTCGATCTATTTTAGCTGGTTATTTCATTGAAAGCCAATGAATATTAAGTAGATACATTATCAAAATTTAAAAAAATAACAAAGTACTACACGCATAACTTGTGTATACATTTTATGTTTATTTTTGACATTCATGCACTTTAAATTGTTTCTTTTATTTTGAGTGTTAACAAAATGAATGTACATAAATCTTTTGTTTTTGTGTTGGCTCGCTTTGCGCCTTAAGCCATATTGTTACATAATACATTCATAATTTGACATTGCCTGTTGCCCACCGATTAGCGTATATATTTCAATAAACTATTTCAAGACTCATTTTTCTTAATTAAGTAATTAATCATGTGTTTCTTTGAAGAAGCCTTTAAAATATATTATTGCACTTAATGTGAGTTAAATTTTGAAAATTGTTCTTACATTTATCATGCTCTGTACAGGTAAAAGATTTATACATTTATGTTGCTTGGGCAATTGTCTACAAATCCGTTAAGTTATTTTTATGCATGTGGCTTCTTGTACATATTATGGTATTTTATTATATTCACCTATTTATTTTATCATGTATTTTTAACCGGGCTGTAGCAAATTTGCGCATCAATTATGTTGTTTTCTTCAATATTTTGATAAATATTGTTTCTTGTTCGGTTTTTTGTTTTTGTTTTGGTATTTTGTTTAAATACATATATCTTGTATAAGCAGCCTGTAGATTTGCTTAACGACGGTTTTTAGACGCTAAAGTTGAAGGTTTTGTCGTCTTTTGATTTATACCAAATTTTTTAAATGATTGGCGAAATTTGTTGGAATCAAAATTGTATTTTAAACTTAATTGTCATCTGTTAAACAACTTACATACACGGTGTAAAAATACAAATTAATCATATATTGATTAGTCATAAGTTACTTGCACAATTTTGGTGTATAAAGTTTTCTCCGTTTTGTATATATAAATATATCATTCATTTTCTATTATTTCCTTGCAGTTGCGCTACTTAAGATTATATAAAAAAGCAAATCAAAATCACTTTAGGTTAACCAAAACAAAACATTATTAATATCAAAAAGCAAAATTACAACGAACAATTCGTAAAAACATAAACATGTAACCACTCGGATCTTGACCAGCTTTTGTTCCTGTTCCAGTTTATCTATTGATACTCATCGTCGCTGCTCAGCAGCATGGTCTTCTCATTGTAGTTCTGGCTAATGGTTGCCACGCGCTGTCCGCCTGGTATAAACTTGCGCTGGTTGCCGAGCGTCTTGGATGCCACACAGCCGTTGTTGCCGCCACCGGTAGCCACCGCATTGTATCCACCGCTGTTCGCATTGTGAGTGCCCATGGAAGCCGGTTGACCACCGCTGTTGGGATCATCTGGATCGTAGCTGGATACACGGATGCCGCGAGAATTCTTGCCACCTGCACGAATTAGGTATTTACTTAATAGTTGATGTAGTACAAGATCTCACACATTAGGAGAAATCGAATTGTTCATGCCTTGAGAAAACATGCAAAATGCAGGACACAAATGTTTGTAAATATTGCAAGCAAAGGAAAGGCAAAGTTGTTTAAGCTTATTGTACATTTATTTAATACAGATAAATTGATAGACATTTTATACAGTTTGTTTCAACATTTACAAAAGTTAATTTAAAAAAAAAAAACATATGTACGCGAACTTAAAAAGCACGAGCTTTCGATTTGAGTCTATCACAAATGGAAATCAAAAAGCAATCTATGTTTTCTTTTTTGGTATCTTTGAGCTAAATAATATTGTAGTATTGTTTTTGAAATGTTTATACTCATTTTAAATTTAAATGCATGAAAAACTAAGTTCATTAAGTTTGTATAACTATGCGCTCCCTTAAGATCCGATATGAAAATTGCCAAGTAAATGTAAATTGAGTCTAAAGATTTATTAATCTGAGCCCATTTGGGGTATAGGCTAAGCTCCGCTAAAATGTGTTTGTATTGCCGTTTATACAAATAATTACATACATATATAATTATAAAATCTTTGTTTACACATACATAATATTGTACAATATTATAGTAGTAGAATGCATTTTTTATAGCTAACATTTAATTAAGTTGATAAAATGCTTAAATCGTAACGTAAACATAAAAAATACACACACAATTCAGCAAGGGAAACGGGGAACATAAAAAAACGTTGTTTAATACGTATAAAAATAGTTCAAGGCATGTTCTTCAAAAGTTAAGAGTACATTATTTAGATACATAAAGAACTAAGGTTACCAGGCTTTTTTTTTAGTTTTTGGTTTCGAGTGCGCACTTTCTGTAAGTAATTAGGCCTAATACGTATATAGTTCTTGAAACATTATTTTCATTTCATTTTTAATTGTTTAAACGGCAACATAAGGCAACTGTGGTGTCATTTTGTAAGCCTACGACAAAACAAGCTAGTTAGTTTAAGTACACTTGATTTGTCTTTTAACTGCATTGTTTTTTTTTTGTCCCTCGTTTTGTGTATTGGAATTACAATTAGTGTTTAGTAGCGGACGTCGCTAGAGTTTTGCTTTGTATTTTGTTTACTTTTAGAGTTTTTCGTAACGCTGAGTTGAGGTTACGTCTGCAAAAGATAAGAAACAGAAGAAAAACAAAATGTATAAAACATAATCGTAATGTAATGTGAATGAAAGCAAATTAAAAGATTAATATAAGATTGAAAATAGCTACAGAGCGCAGGCACAAACATTCATATATATAGACAAATATATCGATAAAAAACAAAGTACAAAGTCAGTGAAAGAATCGACATACCTGAACTGTATTGCGTATACTGTTGGTACTGCGGATGGAAATTGTGTATAGCATCTGTCATAATATCCTTGGGATTCATAGTTTCCTAAGAAATACATGAATTGTTAGTGACGGTTTATTCCACCATTTGTTCTGTATTGAATGTAAAAAAATACCTTGAGACTGCTGGAAATAGATTGCATGGTTACAGAGCGACCTTGGCCATCACCAATGCAGCTGCGAGCATAGACCTAAAACGAATACGTATGTTATTATATTAATTTATTTAAACTACCTTTTTTTAGAAGGCCCAAGTTAAGAAGATACATTATCGGTATCCCTCTTTTTGCAACATGGTGTTAGCGTGGAGACTATAGACTTTATGTGGTTCGGAATACTTTTTTCATTGCGTAACATATTTTATAAAAAACTTTTTATACACACCATTCGCAAGTGTATAAAAAGTATCATAGTTTTTGCTGTTCTAATATAAAATACATGTTATTACGGTAAGTAAATGTATGAATAACAAATAAAAGCAATAAATAAAAGTGTATTAATAAATCATTTTTCGGCTCTTTTTCAAAATGTGTTTACAATTGTGTCTATTTTAGCAATTAGACCTTTATCAAATGGAACATAAGCCGTTACAAGCCGTTCCACGACATGAGTCACAGGACCGCCAGAATAAAGTCGAATAGTGAAAGTGCTGTGATTGTAAAACTATATAGTCTCGTCATCCAAGCGTGGCACATTTCATTGATAAGCAAAACAAACTGAATCTTATCTTATCCGGCGTGAATCGTTTTCACATGGTAAATACCTGTCAAGTCTTACAAGCAATTCACTCACCTGATAGGGGAAAGCATAGCGCAATGCAATGGCTGCAAACAGCATTTCAATGCATATAAAAAAGTTTTGATAACCGGCGGAAACGGTACCCGCTGAGGTAACAGTGCCAGCACTGTCCACAATGGGCGAAATGACCTGAGCCTTCTCAAGTATGGCCAATCCAACGCCCTGCCAGAATGACAAGAATATGACGGACTTGATGGTGCAGAACTTCAGAACGGGCTCAAATGGTGTCAGCAGATCACGTGTGGCAAAGTAGAACAGATAAAGTCCATACAAAGCCAGCGATACAGAAATGTTGTAGATGATGGTTATGTAAATGTATCCGCCGTCGGCGCTGTAAATTGAAAACAAAAAAACAGACATTAGGCAAACAGACAACGTAACTACTTGTAAATAAAAACCTCCAATCGCCATCATGATAGTGTCCAAAAGCCTGCAGAAAGATGATGATAAAGGCAACTAGCGGCTTAACCAAGCAAAACTGCAACGTTGCCTGCTTGCAGAAGCGTAAAAAACCAATGGTGTATGTCTTGCCCTTGAGACAGCAGGTGCCATACAAACAGGACGTCTTGATGGGCTTGCCACGTATCTCCGACATGATATTACCCTCGCCGCCCAAATACTCATAGCATAGTGACAAAAAGTTGTAAATGACAAAGGCTGTAAGTAAAGTGGGAATTAAACCGGATACTACTGGAGATTAAAAATATATCACCCACCTTCGTAGCAATCGCGCACCGTAAAAAAGTAAATATAAACGTTGTCCGAGTTGAAGAATAACAAACTAATCCATGAGTACGTGGCATAGATGGGAACAATGAATAGAATGCGGACTATCCATCGCTGCTCCTGTGGATTAGTATACCAGCGCAAGTGCTGATAGATCTGAAATCGATACATGTGATGTGATTAGTCAAACGCTTAGTGGTTTTATATATATTGAAGTAGCTACCTGTTGACAGGTTACAAACAGCGCTGCCCAGACAAACACGCCAGCTAGCACCTGCGCGGTTTTAGTTTGCAGGAATATGCCATCGCCCACATGAAGTAGCGGATCCAATGGCTCCTGTGCGACGCTCGATGGACTTTTCATTTGTACAACGTAATTCGTATTCGGTTTCAAGGTCGATGCGTTGCCAGTGGTAGCAGCTGCAGCAGCGGCAGCAACGCTGCTTACAGTTAAGGCCGCCTCAATGAGACTGGCTGGCGTTGTGCTCATTCTGATACAATAATAAAAACAAAATTTTACGAATTAGATACAAAATACAATAGCAAAATATTAATATTGTTATGACAAGGAAACAATAGCAAGCAATATGTTTAAATTTTATTTTCTTTTGACAAGCTACACGAAAGTTTAGACACGCTAAAATTGTAAACTATGAGAGGCAAACGTGCAACGCTCACTTTAATTGGGTTAACGCCAAAAATGTTTATAGTAAAGAAGCACGCATTAGATCATCATCATCATGATGAGGTATAAGAGTAAACATCGCAACAGACACGCAACGCAACATTGTTAAATGGAATCGCAATAACTTTCAGTGGCTTCAAGCGTAAACTGTTGTTTTCTATTCAGGGTCGAGTCCAAATGCTCTAATATCGATTCTATACTAGAAATATGCAATGTACATACATATTTAAGTGTATATATATAGGTAAACATACACAGCTGTTGGCCCAATCAATAAACAAGTGTTAAAACAAGCTGCATACACGCGAAGTATGGCTCGATGGCGCGACGCAAATCGTCAATTATATGTGCATTAAAACATGCATTGCAAATTAAACGCACACTTATACACATACTTATTTAAATACCCAATTTAATTACGCATAGGAGTACTGGTTCATTAAACTTAAAATCGGTTGGAAATGATGCGAGACTTATAAATAAATGCGGGATGGAGAGATTCGAATTGATATGCATTTTGAACTGGGAGAGTTTTCTGCTTTGTTTATAAGAAATAATAATATTTATAATATAACTGCTCAGAAATCAGCATGATTTTTTTTTGGAACCAGACCAGTTACATTAATGCAATATATGTTAAAAGCCTAGATGTCACGTCAAATTGATGTGGAGCTACAGTAAGAGCAACTACTATATAACAGTTTATTAAACAACAAAGAAAAAATACGCTAAATACAAAAATAACAACTAATGACTCAGATATGTAAACTGGAACTGAACCTGAATTTCACGCAAAATGATTTTCTCTTCAGCGAACTAATCGGTTATTTAACGAACTATATACTTTACAAGAATGCGTACAAATTCTGTGACACTGAAACCCAAAAAGTGTGAACTCTAAAAAATTTTGCAGTTAGCAGTGAAAATAGGCAAAATGGCCAAGGCAAAAAGAAAAATAAAACTGTTGTACATTGAAGAAGCAAATGTTGAAGCAGAAGCAAAGAAAAAAAAGCAACAACAAGTTGCTGTCTGCTGAAGATACACAGAGAGTCAGAGACACTATATTGGCACAAAGCAAGGTCTCCACACAAGACACACAAGTCTCCACTTGGCCAATCGAAGTGGCAGTGCGGAAGCGCTTTTGACAGACAAGAAAACACAACGTTATATGCATGTATAGGTGTGTTTGTAGGTGTATGCAGATTTTGGGAGTATGGGCGGAAATCAAAACTAAAAACAATTTTAGGCAGTGCTAATTACATTTTTGGACAAAGAAGCTTTTTGCATTGTGAGGCTTCTACTTCACCAGGCAAATTGATTTTACGAACAGCTCAAACATGTGTCCAAAATATTGGGGCACAAACTGCAAATAAATACGTAGCTTAAATGCCAACATATGCGACCTTTCCGTAGGAGGGTAAACTTGTCGCTGCGCTGCTTATCAAATACACCACAGAATCATACACACACACACACACACACTACACACGGATATTGCTCACTCACATCTGCTTATCAAATGCGAAAAAAATACGACGACGTTAAAAATAAAAACACTCACACACATATATTTAAACATCAAATTTCGTCATCGAAAATGGGTATTTTACTTGTCAAGTCGTTCATTTCAGGGAAAACAACTTTTACACACACTTACACACAGATTACTACACGATCATATTATTGCAACTTAATTACCTCTTTTAAGTGCAACTTTTCAATTGCTTTTGCGTTATTTTTTCACTGTTCGCAATACGATTTAATTTTTCTTTAACAATTGCTACTTCAATTTTTTTCTCTTCGTCGTCGCTGCGACGCGACGAACAGACCGACGTTCGTGTTTGTCCGTTGTCTAAAAGAGGGGCAAAGTAAACACCGTCACAACGAAAATTAAACACATAGGCTGCGCTTTATTTAAAAATGTTATTACGTGCCGACTTTATTTCTAATGCGAACGAAATTTCTGCAATTTTTAGCTGTTCACAAGCGTGTGAACTAGGATTGTTGATACTCTATCGAAATTCGCGATATATTTCATGTTTCTGTGAATTACCAGGGATGACGCAAATATCGATAATACGTACGCAGCAAACCGATATTAGCTTTGACCAGCTGGTCATGATCATCAGTGATGCAAAATTTAGCTCTTATCGATATATATTTACAAAATAGTCATGGACAATCAAAGTCTTTATATTTGATCACTTATCTTTAGCGAACTTTGAGCTGTCGCAGATCTGTTGCTAAATAATGATAACAATGTAATTGTTACGCAGGTGTTTTTGCAACAATATGGATTTCCGTAACGCACGAGCGCGACAACCAGAAATTGTGCGTTCAGTGCAAAAGGACGCACGATATACCAATGAGCTTGCTGAGGATTTATCTGATATATTGCGTTTAACTGGCCCTCGAAACTGGATTAAATATAATCAACTGTGTCAGTTGATTGCGCAGCTAAGTTATCATGGTTTTGCCTCGCTGAACAATTTGCAAACCTTGGGTGAGGAGTACACCGGCATTATTCAAGTCGACGGCAATTACAAACAGATTCCCAGCAGACTGGTAAGAAAATCATGAAAATTGTTTTCACCTAACATATAGTAAACGTCGACTTTGTAGTTGCAACTGATTGCCATTATACTTGAATTTGGTGGAGATGTTTTGTTTCTACGCGTGCTCCAAAAACTAGAGATAAATATTGCTGAACATGATCAAATTGTGCCGGACGCCAAAAAACATCTGCTAAAGCTCATTCAGCACATGCGACAATCGCCCAGTTATATCAAAGCCTTGCACAAGTCGGTTTTTTATCTAAACGCCAGCAAATATCAGCTATCCAAGCGCACCACGGGTATTAACTACGTCCTCATACGGCATTGGCTGCAGCCTGAGTTCTCGCTGTATGGCTACAAAATTCTTGGTATTATTACATTCCTGCAAGTTACGGTATCATTGGCTATTGGTGGCTGGGAGACATGGAAGGAGCACAAGCGCCAGCAAATCGACGCATTAAAACAGACAGCAAAAAGTTTTTTGCAGCGTGAATCGAACACAAAACCCATTTCGGTTGATGTGCCGCAATGCATACTCTGCCTGGAACCACGACAGAGCAGCAGTCTTACGCCTTGTGGTCATCTATTCTGCTGGAGCTGCATACTCGAGTGGCTAGAGGAGCGCGATGAGTGTCCATTGTGCCGTGAATCCCTGAAAAAATCGCAGGTGATTCAACTGCAAAACTATTCTTAAGAATTTAAGTGTTGTAGTCTGTCTGTGTAGTGTTATTTTATTTATAGGTTTTTTGTACAATTATAATATATGTATTGATATTTAGCAACTTTGGTAGCATTCGACAACACTGCCAATTGCAATTTTGGCTCATCACCAGGTTTAACATAACCTTAAATACAAATTTAACCTACTATTTACAATTAGAATTCGATTTTATGCTTAAATAATGTCCAGAATGACCGTGCGATTAAATATTTGTCGACGTCGTCGCGATTCAAACGCTGAGCGCGCCTCTGCTTCGGATTCAAAGGCCACACGGGCATCACCCGTGGGCTTGCCATCGTCATTGAACCGACGTATAATATCATCAGGAATAAGTTTATAATCATTGAAAAAGCGCAATATGTCCTTGAGGTCAGCCTTAAAGGGCACGTTACGCATAGCCACAACACAGCCGGGCCGATTAAACTTATCGGGTATGCCGCCATCCGGAGGCGCAGAATCGCCGCCAATACCATTAAGCACCGGAACGGAAGAATCGACAGCAGGTGCATCGAGTGTCAGCTCAGGACCGGCACGTGAAGCAAATGGATTAAAGTGCTGCTTGGAATTACCGCTATCGTCGCTATCAATTGTGTGTACATGTGATTGTTGTTGTGTTCCACGGTCTCTGGGTTCGTCAAAGCGACTTGGACCACGACGACGCGATGATGATGATTGTTGTTGGTGTTGCTGCTGTTGCTGATCCTGATGTTGCATTTGCTGCTGCATTTGCGGCATTGGTCGTGAAGCATCAACATCAGACGATCGCGGCCCATTGCCACCGGGCACATAGTCCATAAAAGGTTTGTTCATGCGATCAGCAATCTCTTGTGGCGTCACGGGCGATAGACGCAATTTACGACCACGATTACGACGATTGTGAAACTCGCGTACGGCTCTTTTGGCGTTGTGAGCATCCGCAAATTCGACAATAAATTCGCCGGCGCTTTGATTGCGCTCATTGAAAAGCATTTCGATGTGCTCAATGCACAAATTCTCCGAGCTAAATAATTCGCCCAAATCGTTGACTTTCGTTGCATATTCACAGTTGTGAACGCGCACAAACATGTCTTCCGGACGACGTAGGTTACCACCGCCACCAGGTTGCATCATTTGTTGATTGTTATTGTTGTGTGAGACGCCAAACGGGCCCATGTTATTATTATTGATCATGTTCATGTTGCTGTTATTTTGCTGCTGCTGAAATGCGAATGGTATATTACCGTTATGCATCATTGCAGTGTTGGCAAACGCAGGCATGTTATTGTGACTGTTGTTGTTGTTGTTATTATTATGTTGGTGCTGCTGTTGTTGTTGTTGTTGCGGTTCGTGATTGCGTCGACGCGGCTCATTGTTGAATTTGGCCATTAGCTCCTGTTGTTGTTGTTGTTGCTGCTGCTGCTGTTGTTGAATCTGTTGTTGTAGTTGTAGTTGAAGTTGTTTACTTATTAGTTCGCGTTCCGCCTCTTCGCGCTGCTGCTGCTCCTCCTTTTGCAACTGTTCGGCGGCACGCCGCTGTTTATCCTTGGCACCCTGCATCTCAGCCAGACTGCTGGCACGCACGCGCAATTTGCGAAAACCAATATAGTGTCGCGACTGATCCTCGAGCGCCGAACGTGCCTCATTCTCGCGGGCAAACAAAACAAAGGCAACGAATTCGCGACGATTAACGGGACTCGGTGCCAAGAGAATATCTACAATGGTGCACGTGGCCGAGAACATTTTCAAAATATCCTGCTCGGTGGTCAATTGCGGCAAATCCTCAACATAGAGCACATTGATGGTGCCGGCTGATCGGGCAGCAGCAGGCACCGAACGGTCATCGCTCTTGTTGTTGGTGCTGCTGCTGTTGCTGCGATGAGAGCGTTCATCTGCCCGCTCAAATTCCTCATCGCCAACGGGCGTAATTTTTATCAGACAATCCCTGAACATAGTATTGTTGCGTTGGACAGCTTTCTGTGCGCTCGACACACGCGAGAATTCTATATATGCAATGCCAGAGCGTGTTCCATTCGCAGCGTTTATGATCTTAATACCATTATGTGGTATATAGAGGCCGGCAAAGTATTTGCGCAGATCGCTGTATGATATCGAAGGACACAAGCCGCTAATCTTAATGTAACATGTTTCAGCCACAGGCAGAGCCACACCTGATACTGATGATGATGTGGCGGCACCGCCGACCCCGCCCGCCACAGAAACGTTACCCAAAACAGCAGGGGTCGAAGTGCCTGGTGGACTGCTTGCAGCATTTTTCGCAGCTTGCTGCTGGAGCAACAGTTGCTGTTGCTGCTGGAACAGCTGTGGATACATTTGGGCATACGGATTGACATTTGCAAATGCAACGGATTCCTGCTTATCGGGCATCTGCTGCCCATTGGGAGCTGCCACATCAAGACTGTAGTTGTTGGAGCTAAAATTTCTGGTGGTGGTGGTGCTATAGGTTTGCAGCACTGGCGGCAAAACACCCACGATGCCCAACTGTTGCTGCAGACCAGGCACACTTGATAGGCCCGACAATGTGGCTAGACCTGACAAATTAACTGATTGTGGTGCTGCAACTGCAGCAGGCGGCACTGCCCAAGGCTGCACATTTCGAGCGGCATTTGAAGACACCACTTTTGGCTGCACTTTAAGCTCACGCTCGCTGCTATGACCGCGCTGCTGCTCGGAGCGTCGTTTGCGTCCACGATCATGAAAGGAACGATTGTGAAAGCTGTCATCGGAGCTGCTGGAACGACTACGACTACGGCTAAGGCTACGACTGTTGTTTTGACGACGTCGTGAGTTTAATAGCTTTTCTGGGGAAAGCTTCTCAGCTCTAGGGGGACCTTCCACATCGGCCAGCGTGATGCCTGCCTGCTGCTGATATGCAGATATAAATGAGGGTGTGGTGACTACGGGTGGAACAATGGAAGTAGTTACAGAAGCTAACTGCTGTGTCTGTTGCTGCTGCTGCTGACTAAGCAAAAAACTGCTGAGACCACCAATGATGGGCGGTTGTGGCACAGGCGGCATAGATACAGGCTTAGGCAAAGGCATTGCTGGAGCAGATGCAGCAGCTGCAGCAGTTGCAGCAGCAACGCTCACTTGTCGAGCGGTCTCAATGACCTTTTGCATTTCGGCACGGGAGGATAGCAGCAAACGCACCTGAACCTCCATCAGTTTCTCGCGATCCTTAAGCATGGCGCAACGGGCATCTTCGTCAGTGCTACATTTTTTAGGAAATAAAAAATTCAACAAATAAAGGCGTTTGCTTACAAGTTAAAATGAAGATAAAGAGCGAGCAATAAGGCACCTAGTATTTATACTATAACATATCTTTTTTATGTTCTTATCTCTATTATCTGAAAGAGCCTAGGCCTAGGCAACAAGCGCTTAAAGACCGCTTCGCATATGGTTTATACATTAAACATTTATATAGTGAGAGATCTAACTACCTGAAAGCGATGAAAGCGTCGCCCATTTCGCCACCAATAATGTGAACACCACCTTCCGGTATCGCAAGGCCCGTGAAGAAATTTCGTATGTCTCGAGCATTTGCCGTCCACGGTAGATTTTGCAAACGAATAATGACACTCATCTTGATTTTAGACTTTTTCTTTTTATTTGTTATAGTTATCTTAACTGATCGTTTGGTTTATTAATCAGTTAAAAGGGTTTCTGTTAAACAGCGAGTTATCGCTCATTTAGTTAGTTCCATGTCCAGTATGTTGAACGCGCTCCAAACAGTATCCACAATCTGCAAATGAAAATGACAAGACTTATGGAAAATATGCCACCAATATTTGTATCTTATGCTAAATTAGATTATTCCCTATTTTAAAACAGATGAACAATAAACAAATTTCTTAAAGATTCATTTAACATTCCGAAAGATTACAATTGATTACAACCATTGTACGTGCGCTCTAGTAAGATTAGGTACATTTGCAATCGATTATTTGATTAACTTGCATACATGTAAAAATAAATTAATCGTTCCGGTGATTGAAGGAAGTAAGGTGGCAAATCTAAGTCCAGCACGCTTTTGGAGTTAGAAGATAGGCTGAGAACTAGTGGTGGCGCTATTGGAGTTAGTAGTTGCCAATGATACGTCAACGGCTCTGCATACGATGCACAAAAATTGACTTTACTTACTTCGATGTTACTTGACTGATTCGATAAAATTTTAACAGATTACCAACACAATGGCAAAGAGAATGATTAAGGTGTAAGTTTGGCTAACTTCAGTTTTAATAGTTTTCAATAATATGTGTTTTTGCAAGTGCAAAGGGTTATAGAAAATTCGTAGCAAACTTGATCTTTATGTGGTTTAGGAGACATATTTCAAATCTGGATTTATAAACCTCTAATGGTCTCTGAGACCAGCGTGATTATTTCATTATTCCAGCAGAATCTATACCTAATTGATCAGGATTTTTGTTGAAAATATAACAAATTTTCATTGTCTATTAAGGTAGAGTGCTGAAGGTATCTTCTTGTCGGCATTTCTTGGCTGGAGCCTTTTTAATTGTTTGTATGTTCCACAGAATATAGAGTATGAAAAAATCTATCACGCTGTAAACAAACTTACCAAAATTTTAATAGCCAAGCCAAAAGAAAAATTCGTAAAACTATTGCACCACTTATTATATGTAAAAACATGGCAATAAATATTTATATAATGCTGGATCATATTTTTCTAAGGGTTTTATTATTTTTTCATTATCCTTCGAGATTTTTCTACACGTAAAAGTTTCCTTTCCTAAACGGTTTTTTGATTTCGTTAATGCGAAACGCAAGACATCGACTCTTCCATCTAATATATTCTTTGATAAAATGAAAGCCAATTCAGATCAGGCCATTGCCGATCTATTTGCTGAATTTTTTCAAACGACCTATAGCCCTTGTTTTCAACCAGTCGTCATGCCTTACCCCTATCAGCTTAATGCCTCAAATTGCATTTTTATACCGGAAATCACAGAGAGCTCACTACTTTGTGATCTTCTGGTTATTAAGCCCACATTTTCTCCAGGACCTGATGGAATACCAAGCTGTGTGCTTAGGTACAGTGCTCAGGATCTATTAAACCCTTTGCATAAATTGTTTAGTTTGTCCGTGGAGCTATGCTCTTTCCCAAAAATTTGGAAAGAGTCTTATATTATTCCTTTGCACAAAAAAGAAAACAAATCTAATGCTCAAAATTATAGGGGTATCTCCAAGTTGTCTGCTATTCCTAAGATTTTTGAGAAACTAATAACCTCTCATCTTCAACATCTTTGTAAATCTATGATTTCACCGTGCCAGCACGGGTTCATGAAACATAGATCTACCTCTACTAACTTACTAGAATTCACATCATTTGTTATTAAGGGCTTTGAAGATAAATTGCAAACTGATGTTATTTACACTGATTTCAGTAAGGCTTTTGACTCTGTAAATCACCTCCTGTTAATTTATAAACTTAAACTTTTGGGCTTCCCCAATAATCTTATCCTTTGGATTCAAGATTATTTAACTTCTAGAACTCAGAGAGTCTATTCTAATGGCTTAGTATCTAAAGCGGTGCAGGTCACTTCTGGTGTTCCACAAGGAAATCACCTTGGACCGTTATTATTTACACTGTTCATAAACGACCTTCCGTCTGTTATTAATCATTCTCGGGTACTAATGTATGCTGATGATGTAAAATTATGCATGTCAGCTGCAAGTCTTCTGTCTGGTCATAGACTGCAAAGTGACTTAGACAATTTTCAAACTTGGTGCAGAGTAAATTTACTGCATCTCAATTGCAGTAAATGCAAAGTTATGTCTTTTTATAGGCGAATGCCTTTTTTTAATATCTATCTTCTGGATAACCTACCATTGGATCGGATTGATTTGGTTGAGGATTTGGGTATCTTAATGGACCCAAAGCTTAAGTTTGACAAGCATATTGCTTTAATCTCAAATCGAGCATCAAGTGTCTTTGGGTTCATTAAACGCTGGTCGAAGGAATTCGACGACCCCTACTTAACAAAAACTCTATGTGTCTCTTGTCCGACCTATTCTTGAATACGGATCTTGTATATGGTATCCCAAATACAGGACTCATCAGGATAGAATAGAATCGGTACAAAAACAATTTTTGCTCTTTGCCCTTCGGGGTCTTAACTGGGACAAAAGTACTAATTTACCTGCTTACCACAGTAGACTTTTACTAATAAATCATCCCTCTCTTAATCATCGTAGAAATATGCTAGCAATAACCTTTTTTCACAAATTAATAAATGGTGAAATAGATTCCCCCATACTAATAAACCAAATTAACTTTGCTGTACCTATTAGAAGTAGTAGACATTTTTTACCAATAGCCCTGCATGCTTGCTTTTCTAACTATGCTATCTATAACCCTTTTCGGATCTTATGTTCAGTATATAACGATCTTTCCCACCTTATAACTAGTACCACTTCTGCATGCTCTCTAAAAAAACGCACGTTACGCGGTGCGCCCCTCGGTCGGATGGGCGGGAGGTGGGTCGCTTTATGCTTGGGTCCGCGCGATAACAAGCCGGTACTTGGTATCGTTGGGCCACTTGAATGTACTGTCCGTTAGTACATCTACGTCCAAATATAATTGAAATGACTGATGACTTTTGCAATATATAAAGTTATGTTGTTCGAATTGTTTTCGCGCTCTGTAATGTCTAAAAACAGTCTTAAAAGATTACCTAATGAAAAATTTTCATAGCACTTCAGTTTTAGTTCTATACCTAGAATTTTTTTCTTTTATTTTTTTATTTTTTTTTTTATTATTTTTTTATTTTTAAACTTTATCTTGCTTACAATAAGTAGTATGTAATATGTTATGTTAGTTTGTTTTGTGCACTTCTTTTGCCGTTTAATTTAAAAATTATAAAAAAGACAAGTTTCCATTTCTGGATATTCAGCGATTTGCAAGGTTTTATTTATTGCTTCCTGCTTTGTGTTAAATACGGCAGATAATCTCCCTTTCGATCTTATATAACTGTTGGCAGATTTTAACACATTATCGCCTTCATCGAGTTTTTTTTTCATATTTTTTTTCGCTATAGTTTCCAAAGACAAAGTGATTTTAAGCTTATTCGACATAAGCGAAAAAGCGTAAAAAAAACACTTGCGAACGACAAAATATGCGAATGATCAAACATACAGATATAGCAACAACAAACTGAAATCGGAGCACACGGCCTTATGTGATTCCACTTTTATTAAAAAAAAAATTAAAAAAGAAGCGAACCGACTTCAGATCAACAAGTAGTCACTCAAAACCCAAAATTTAATCAATTTATTTAAGTCCAAAAGGTAGTCGATTACCTTAAGACTGCATCATCAGATCCTGACTTCCGAAATAAAAAAGAACGTTTTTATCTGTTTAAAATTTGCGTAAATATCGATGTACATGCAGCAAAAAAAATATATTTAAGAAAATAGAACGTGATCTTTTTTGGAAGTCGGTTAAAAATAAGAATTCACCAGAAAAGAATTAGAACTGCATTTCTAATTCCAGAGCTTTTAACGCAGCGTTGAAAACACTGGTTCTAATTTCTGGAAGATTCTAATTTCCGAGAGATTGTGAGCCGGACGCTCACCGTATTAAGAAATAAATGCTAGCTTGTTTACAAAGAAAAACATTTAATAACATGCATCTACACACAAAATGTCTGCAACGCTATCAACAATATTAACAATTTAATCACGATTAAGATTCGCACATTCTGTGACTTTAAATGGCAAGTTAGGGGGCAACTGTTTTGGGGATGTTGCGTAAGAGGACCAGTTTAACAAACGCGTCGAGAAATTGCGACTGGTTAAATGGCATCAGAAAGATATCGACTGTGTCTTTCACTTACCCAACACGCGACCTTCCTGCTCCAAAAGAAGGTCGTACCTGATCTTACCACATAATCTTGCCGCACATTATGTGTGCTAGTGTGCTACACGTATGTCCCTAGACTTTAGGCTCATGAGCAATCAATTGAAATGAGCAATTGTCGACTACCGCTTGTAAACGATACGCACTTGCATTAAGCGTTTCAATTTCCTCATTAGACGCACTCAATTACCTGTAAATGACGAGATATGCAACACCCAAATGCTTTGCAGTCTTCCTAAAAATTAAAAACCCGTTGATCAGATTGAACACAATTGGAAAGCGATTATGCAGTTTTCATTAAATTCACATAAATTCCCGAGACGCCCGCTCTCCCACAAAATAATATACACGTTTCTCACTCTCTCTTTCGCTAGCTCTCTTTTTGTCCCTGGCGAACTTTTGAAGTTGTTTAATCGTCATCAACGACAACGGCAACGGCGACAAAACCAGCACTAATATAAATAAGCAGCCAAAACACTTAGTGACAGACAGGAGTAACAACAGCAATAGCAACAGCAACAGCAGTAGGAGATGGAGATGGAGGAGATGGTGAAGCAAAGCCCCGGCCTGTTTAATTTGTGTCCATTTGTCTGTTTGCTTTGTGTGTCTTTTTGGCGCAGCTGATTAACGCCAAAAACACTACAGGAAACCCAACTCTAACTCCTTCCGCTTTACTATATAAAAGGCCATTGTTAGCTATTTGTGCCGCAGTTATACAAAAGATTTGATCGCGTTACCGTCGACATCGTCGTTGTCATCGTTCGCTTCATCGATTTATCGCCAGCCAGCCAGCCAGTTAGTGGGGTGTGCGTTTTTGGATAATAAAACAAAGATATGAGATTCGCAATTGTGAGTGATCGATCTACTATATAGACAAAAAATACAAAACGCAATAAACTAGATACGTGTCTTAATTGTACTGTTACCGATCGATCGCGAGAGTTGCAACAGTATTGTGTTTAATGATCAAATAATTAGATTGCTGTGATACTGATCCAATTTTTAAATATAGATATGTCTGTTTGCAATTAAGATCTTAAAAGTTTATTTGCGGTAATGTCCGAATGCCAAATTTGAAAGCCAAAAACGCTATTTAACCCTCCGTTTTGGCACACATTCGGATTGCTGACTTAAATGTTCTTATAGTTATCCTGCTGTGGTACGAATCGGTACATATTTTTTTTTAAATGAAAGAGGACGAAAAGTTAAGAAATGTCGAAAAATTTCAAGTACGTAGCTCTGAAGTATTTTATACTTTAAAGGATCTGGTAATACCCTAATATATTGAATTACAATTAGTTAAAAATAAATAAATTGGAAAATTTGCATTATAGAACTGTTTACTTAAGGGTGAAGTCAAATTTCTTATGGTGTCTAGCGCATATTTGAAAAAAAAAATTTGTTTATTATTATGGCAGTCGGAAACAAGTTAGCTCTTGATTATGGTTTTATAACTTTATTAGACAACTTGGAAAACAATTGAATCTATTTGTATGCAATCTAAACGATCTGAAATCATTGCATTTAGATGATTAACACTAATAAAGCGATCAAATCTGATCTCCATAAAAATCACAGTCACAGAGAAAGTTTTCAGGCGTGCCTTACTATCTCAAGTTTATGTAAGCTATTAGTCTTCTACTCGTTTGATTAAAGACACTCAATACCTTGTAAAGAATAAGGCACATGGAATCGATTAATGGCCTTACTAACCAAAAAATCGATTCAAACAAAACTATAAAAAAACTAACAAAGAAAAGAAAAGTAATGAAGAATTTATCTAAATAAATCTTTTGTAGGCGATGTCGGCACTTGGGCTGCTTCTGCTTGTCGGCGCCCAAGGCACAACCATAATCAGCATTAAATATCCGCCGCAGGGCGTTAAAGTAATCGAAAGCTCGCAACCGGCCAAAAGAGATGTAAGTCTGAGCTATGCGGCAACTAATATAGACTCCAAGGAAGGCACACGCGTCAAGACCATTACAGTGATCAAGAATGTGGGCGGCAGTGGGCATAGCGGATCGGGCTCTTCGAATGCGGCAAGCAACAAGCGACAAAAACTGGCCATCAATCCTGAACTGCACAAGGATGAGGAGTGGGCTAACGCGTTTCGTGATAACTTTGATACTTATGGTGCGCTGCCCGAAGTGCCGGACATAGAAGATCTCTTTGACTTCGTCAATCGCAAGAAGCCAACTCAAGCGCTTAGCAAAGAGTCGAAAGTGTTGAAGCCCTCAGTCGTGGAAGGCACATCAAAGGCACCAGCACCGACAAAATCAACCAGTGTGCATGCCGAAAATAACAGCGGTAGTGATGAGGTCACCGTCGAGAAGATCAAGGGCGATGCTGAGCTGCTGCCTCACATTAAGGAAGGTAATATATTGCGTATGCAAGCGCTAGCCCTAAGACAAAAGGAACCTCTGCATCGGCTGCGCCCACGCGAATCTCTTATTAATGTAAATTATTCGACGCCCATGCATTCGGTTAGTCAGTTCTTTGAAAAATACGTGCAAGTGGTGCCTAATGGCTATGACTACAGCAAACCGCAACAGCAACAGCCGTGCAGTCAGCCAAATAGCATACAGGTGACGACACCATCGGGACGCACTTATGACATTCCACAGAGCAACAGCAGCGGCATCAACGGCGGCGTCAATCATCCCTACTTGGCACCATCTCTGGCTAAGCGAACGCAAATACAGCCTGCTCAAGCTCAACCGCAGCCACAGCAGCCGCCAAACATCTCTCCGGTTAACTCACTAGTGCCGCCCATTGGACAACCGGCGCAGGGTAATCGTCAGGCTAATCCGCCACCGCAGCAACAGCAGCCGCAGCAACCACAATCACCAAACTTGCCTGCAGGAGCTGGAATATCCACCAGCCAGCGGCCGTATGTGGCGCCCAGTCTGCGGAATAATGGTCTAGGTATCAATCGTGGACCACCGACGCCGCAGCCGCCACCGTTGCCTGCGTATGGAGCAGGTAATAGTGTCACTGTTGGCAGACCTGTGCCAAACTATCGTAATAACAGTTTTAGCGCTGGTGGCGGCGCCAATCGTCCGAACACATTTCGATCGCGCGGCTTAAAGTATTGATGTATGTGTGTATGAACATCAACTGTTAATCTTACTAGTATTGTTTTTAATGTATGCAAGCGTATTCCTAAATATATATATTACACAAACGTTTTCCAAAAAGTACAGGCTGGATAAATCGATAGCGTTTCCAACTGCAATCAATAAGTGTCGCGTGTCGTTAAAAGCACTTTTTATGGACGCGTAGCGTAAAGTCTATTTAATTTAATTAGAAGCAACGTTTATGTTTGCTTAGTTCGTTGGGTTGTGAAGTATCCGCTGGCGCTGATTTCTAATGTACTCGTCGCACTAGGGCATACATTTGTATTTTGCGTATGTATGCTACTTTTATCAATGAACTTTTACTCACCACTCGAAAACCATACAAATGCAAAGCAAATTCATTGAGGACCAATGCACAAAGACAGAAGGGCTTGTTGTAAAATCAAACGCTATTTTTATTTTGATTATTTATATTGATTATCAATGTTTAAATGTGAATTTTCTCTCAGCAGCACGGCCTAGTTGACTTCAATCGTAGTTGTAACAAAAGTAAAATGGCGGACGGCACTTGAATCGATTCGAAAATGTATCGATATATCGATTACTAGGATAGTAAGCTGATTTAGTAAAATTATCCGTTGTTCTTATTTTTAGAACATATAAAAGAATAAGCTTATGCACATAACATGATTACAATTAAATGCACTTTGCATTCATCGGTCCTTAATTCACTTATTTGGTCAGCGAACCGATAATATTGCTTTTTGTATGACATAATAGGATTTTTACGATTGCCGATTGCAGTCACACTGTTTTTCATAGGTCAGCACGGATGCTGAATTGTTCAACCAAGGCCCTTTTGGTTTTTAAATCGAAATTACTTGCAATTTTTACACAAAATATATCTCCACAAAAGCTCGTGATCATTTACAGTCTGTGCGCACTTTTGGCAAGTGAAACTAAAGCTCTCTATTAGAATTCTACGCATTGCTAAAACGCAGTCGTCACACCTCTAGCCATCACACCAATACAACGAAAAAATCCATTAATAAAAAGAGGACGGCAAATAAGCTAACGTAAAGTCTTGAAACAGTCGATTGGTACTGTATCTAGCAATTTTTGACGCTTCGATTTTCGACTTTTACCGAAAACCACGCGAATAACTTTTTGGAAATATTACGCAAGTATTATTTCTGGACATACTTGTTAATAATCATGGCCCAGTAAAGATGAATCCTCAACGCAAAATAATCTCTCAACGCACTCCGTGTGGAGACAAACGTCAACCCGAGACGCAGTTTGCTGTCAACTCGCAGCAGCAAACAGCCACAACCCAATTTACCACTTTATCTTCCTATCTTCACCTCAACGAGCTCTGCGGCGTAAGCGCAGCTAAAACTAACAGCAATGGAAAACAACAAGAAACAACAACAGCAGCAGCGTGCAAACAAATCATCTGCTGAAGCTCAACGCAAATCTAGTGGTGAGCATTCGTTCAATTCCAGTTAGTTTCGTTAAATTCATTGCAGGGAAATAATCTTACAAAACAGTTAATTGCTGATCGCCAGTTATCCTTATGCAGACCTTAATTTAATTAAAGTTTTAGAGCCATTAAAAAGCTTAGTTAAGTACTTGGTTCTACATCTTCCGATCTATTCCACTTAGATTTGTATGTAAACAATAAAATACGCAGTTCTCGACGACGCGAACAACTTCCAACACCACGCAGCGAGCAACAACAGCGCACCATCAAGCAACAGCCGCAACAACAACAGCAATCAGCTAAATTACGTACGAATGTGGACAAACGTCCACGTGCCCGAGGTGGAGGTGGAGGTTACGGTGGAGGTGCCGGTGTCAATGCTAACAGCTCCGGTTATGGTCAAGACCAGGACTGTGCCGTTGGGCTTCCATGCACCGGTCCGGATAACACTTATGGCAGCTCCGGACTAGCATCATCGGGCGCAAGCTACATGCGTAGTGGTGATCCCGACTATGAACTAAACTCTATCTATGCGCATGGCAGCAAAAAGCAGAATCTGAACCATCTGCTGAATTTTCATTGTGTGCCACGTCAGTCGTTGTCGTCGGACTGGCATGCCACTGGACATGGCGCTACGGTTGCACGTCGCCAGCCACGCTACAATAAAGAGCAGTTTCTCCAAGCTAATTTTCAGTTTGTTATACGAAGTAGCGCCAAGGCGCAGGTGAACGGCTCACCGGATACGCTAATCGATTGGAATCTTATCGAACAAATCAACATACACACAACCGAGGAGCCGCAGTGCCCAATTTGTCTCTATCCACCGGTGGCTGCCAAGCTGACTCGCTGTGGCCACGCCTACTGCTGGCCCTGTCTGCTGCACTATCTTTCACTGAGCGACAAGACCTGGCGCAAGTGTCCCATTTGCTACGATGCTATCCACGCTGCAGATCTGAAGAGCTGCACCATTTTGCAACAGCAGGCAATGAATGTTGGCGATACCATTAATTTTCAGTTAATGCGTCGCCTCAAGGGCTCTATTTATATCGAGCGTTATGCCGGAGCCGTTGCAGTTGGAGCCGCTGTTGAGCATATGCGTTTTCCCTTCTTGAGTGCCGTGGATGAGACGAAACGTTTTTCCAAGTTTTTGATTGCTAAGCGTAGCGATATAGCAGTTATTATTGAACGCGAGCGTCGTGAGCTCTTGGCCGACTCTGATGTATCGTGTCCTGAGGATGTGTTTACCCAGCAAGCGTTGTTAACACTTAATGAACGTTGCGAGAAGTTAGGCTTGGAGCCGGAGGAGCAGCAGCAGCAACAAGTGGAAGAGGAGCAACCACAAGCTAAGACTCCTGATATTGACGAAAAACCAGATGATGCCTCGGTTTCATCTTTGGGCGAGGCGAGCAGCACTGGCAGCAGCAGCAACTCCTCCAACATCAATAACAACAAATATTATTACTTTTATCAGTCGAACGATGGACAAAACATCTATTTGCATCCATTGAACGTGAAAATGTTGCAGGCCTGCTACGGCAGCTTGGAGCAAGCGCCTGTACAGATTCAAGCACAGATAATACAGAAGGAGCATCACTCCATGGACGATGAGCATCGACGCAAATTCACTTGCTTGGGCCATTTGCCTATAACGTGTCAGTTTGCAGTTGTTGAAGTGGAGCTGCAGCCTCCAATTATCTATCCCAGCATACTGAAGTTGTTTAAGGGTAAGTTTAATTCATTTTCTAAAACGAACACTAACAACTATTTAAGATTTATTTAATATCGCAGATGATCTGTTGCATCGCAAGAAGGAACGACAGCGACGGGAGCGCGAAGAACGCAAACGCGAGCAGCACATCAATGAGATCAATGATCGCCAGATGGGAAAACTAATTGCCAGTGCAGCCAATTTGAATCTTAGCTCTACGCATGAGTTTCCTACTGTAAGCGAATATCTGCAAATTGTGTTCATAGTCAATTTAGATTATTGACTTTCTTATACGATTGCAGTGTGGCTTTGAGGAGGGTTTGCCCGCACCACGCGGCGCTATACCCATTGCTTGCAGCAGCGGACCGCGGTTCTCGAAAGTGGCTGCCAGCCCCAAGCAGGAGCTATGGCCCAGCATTGGTAATGCCTCTTCAGGCATGCGTCAAAGCCCAGCCGAGTTTCATGTGGGTGCCTGGGGTCGTGCTGCACCACCACCATCAGTGAATGTTGGCGCCGCTGCTGCTGCTGCTCCAGCAGGTCGTCCCACTGTTGATGAGGATAATGAATTGCGTGCTGTGGGTCCTTGGGCTCTGGGCGAGTTGCTTGAGGGTGCATTAGATCAAAAGAAGCAACAGCGTGCTGCTAAATCAAATACTACACCAGGCGATGGTGCTGTCGGCAAGAAGCAAAAGAAGGCTAAGGGCAAGAAAATGGTACCTTTGTTTGCTGTAGGCATGAACAGAGCACCATAAATCATCCTAGATGACAGATATTTGGCATTATTTACTAACACAATTGAATACATTAAATTTATGTTTAACGCGTCGCTAGGTCGCAGATTATTTCAATGTTATTGCAAATAACACTGTCAACCATAAAAATCCTTTATAATTTAATTAAACCATATTCATATGTATGTGCATTATTATATAACAATATGTATAACCCAATAAAGGCAAGGAGCAGTGAATTATTCGCATTAAACGATTCTTTTCATACCCTGAACCCATTAGAAATGGGTAAAAAGGGTATAATGGTTTTGTGCAAAAGTATGTAACAGGCAGAAGGAAGCATCTCCGAGCCCATAAAGCATATATATTCTTGATCAGTATCAACAGCCGAGTCGATATAGCCATGTCCGTATGTATGAACGCGTCGATCTCAGAAACTATAGGAGCTAGAGACTCCAGATTTGGACCATAAGCTCGCCTAGTCCCTAGGCAGTACAAGTTTGTTTTCGATTTTCGATAACTCATCCCGTTTCCGATATACACATGGGATCGATAACAACAGAATCTTGAATTTTTAAAACTTTGAGATGGCATTTGAAGCATTGAACAAAATAATGAAAATTTGTGAAATTTTTGTTAAAATCGGTTGAGAAACACCGGAGATATGGAGCATTGAAGTTGAATATGCAGTATGTAGTATGTGCGTACACACACACACACATACACACATTCTTGGATGCACTGACTGTAAGCGAAAAGTATAGGGTTCAGGGTATCGTCTAGTCGGGATTTCTCGACTAGAGCCTTCTTACTTGTTTTAAATAAATTTTAAACCGAAAAAAAACTGACTTTAGTTGGCTTTCATTCAAATTTTATTTATCCAAAAAATATTCAACAAAGCGAATTTGTTTTTTGTGTTGCAAACTGTATTTTGCATCAATTGCTTTTGTCTTTTCTTTTTTGCGAATGTGTATTTTTGTATAGTAAATTTATAATGTTGTTGTTTAACTTATAGTTAAAGTGTTTCGTGAAATAATTTAATATAAATAATTCTATATATTTTTCTTCATCTTTCTTTGACGCAAAATCATTAAGGCTTGATACAAAAATGAATCTTTTGCGTTGGTTTTGTTTTGTTTGTTTGATTTTTTTTTTCAATTTTGTTTCATAATCTTTTCTTTGTTACGAATTGCAAATTGTGTAAATTGTAAAGAATTTACGTTTGCAGCTGCGCCTCCATTTTTGGCTATAAAAATTGGCTACGTTGGCTTCACATACTGGGCGCAGGGGGCGGGACAAGGTTCAACTGCAGCAGTGCAACTAAAGCTAAATGATTCTTAAATACGGTCTATAAAAAATTGCATGTGCTTCAGCACCAGGATCTGTGTCTATATCAGCTCATTGCTGTTCTCAACAAATTGGTTGCCGCAAATGTTGAGCACGTATAAATCAATTTAATAAATATACAAATAGCTTTAAAGAGAAAAATTTCAAACGTGTGGCTAGCCAATTTTGAAAAGGGTTGCATGCAAGACATTACTGCTGTAACTCAAAGTGATTCAATTGCTGCGCCGTTCCACAAATTCTGCATCGTAAACAACATCATCGTCATCGTAGTCATCCGGTGAGGAGGCAGCTGCCGACCGTGTATGCTGGTAGCTGCTTCGCGCCTGCGTCGAGCGGTGCTTGTTGCCATTGAGGGATGTGCTGCTGCCGCCGGCGCTGTACTCAGTCGGTAGCTCCAAGTACTCATCTGTGGAATCGTCGGCATCACCATCCAAATCATCGCCATTGACTGAGCCCGACGGACTGCCAGGTGGACTAAGCGCCTGTATGAGTTTGCCCTTGGATTCGTTCCATAGATGATTCAAACGTTCGCGTCCGAACAGCAGCAAAAATGTGTCAATAAATTCACGTGACTTTTCCTCCCATTTGGTGATGATGTCGCCCTTGACTTTGGTTAATTCACGCTTGCCGCGAGACTTCAATTCGTCCATTTTGTTTTGCAGACGGAACTTCTTCTCGGATAGGAAAGAGACGTTTAGTTCCTTAGCGGAGTAACCGCGTGCAAGATTGCGACGCACATACAAGTCATAATCCTTGACAATGCGCGCCACAATATCCGAAGTTGACACGCCCTCAGTGCGTTCCGTTGCAACAAACATGCCGCGTGCCTTAAGTGGCCCATAAATATCATCCAAGCCATCATGACCATAGGGAATGTCATCGTGTGCCACAAAATCTATTTTATTTTCGGCTATGAACTCGTCCGACAGTGTCCAAGGGGCACTCTGTACAATCTGAACCAAGCAATGACAAGGCGGTTAGTTCCTTATACTTCCAAATATAAATATATGTATATATATATACACTCACCTCGTCCACGTAGCGACAATGACGCACACCCTCGTAACGTTCGAAGCCATTCATGACGGTGCGTCCCTTCATGCGATGCGTTAACTCATCATCGCAAACGCCAACAATCAAATAGACATTGGGAAATATGTTTTTGGCCTGCATCAGTTGACGGGCATGACCCTGATGGAACAGATCATAGATGCCATCCGCATAGACACGCACCCTGCGACTCGTTTGGCCCGAACGTGCCATTTGGTAGGTGATGCGGGTCATATAATCACAACGTTCGCGCTCCAAGATTGCCTCCTCGTCGCAAGAGAAAGGCGCCGGTTTGCAAATTGTCTGCAAAGATAAAAGAGTCAAATATAAATACCATATTTTCAATTGCACGCGATTGCCAATCTTCTCGAGATTACAAATTCTTTAAAGTCCATGTGCAGCGGCAACATTTTGTATTCAAACATTTGTGGAGAAGTCTCTGCCCTCTCCTCTTCCTGGTCAGAAATCATCTTTTTTTAATTTTTAATTTTTTATCTTTTTTTGTCTATTTTTTGTTTTGTCAAATTGAAATCTCTATTATATATTTAATGATATGTGACTGTAAAAATATCATCTGCTTAAGTTGCTTTCAGCTTTCTAACTGAGCTCACAGCAATAATAACCAATTTGACTTTGTACAACAACAAATTCTAGGCACACTACGACTAATTCTTTCGGGGATTGGACGCCTTCAATTGCGCAGCGGCTCTCGGTCAATTAATTGGCGGCAACTGCTTCCGAATCAATACAATTGACAATTGACAACAATAAAGCGGCTCAGCTTGGTTCGGACGCAGCTCCAGCGACTACAAATTTCAATTGTTACAAATTGAGCGCACAAATTATATTTGCATATATATGACACTATTTTTATATATATGGAAAGAGATAGTCGCACGACTTGGCACGAGGCGCTGTTTAACAGGCATCAGGCGATATCGTACGACAAAACTGAACAATCATTCAAAACTTCAACAGCTAGTTTAAATTAACACCAATCAAAGCAAGCAAAATGATTTGATCATCAAATCTGAACTATAAACATGCACAGATCATAAAATTAAACCTAAAAATTTGACAAATGAGTCACAAAATGTTTACTATTATTCAAAATGTAAATATTTCCCATTGGAAAGTTAACACTTTAAAAACAAACAAACAGAAAAAAAAAACAACCAAAAAGCTCATCAATTCAAATAAGCAGACATTTGACATACATATAATATTTATGTATAAATTTCGAAAGCGTTTGACGCTCAAACGAACAATTTATGGATTTATTTAAATAACAGGAATATATCCTATTATTTGGGCCCAATTCAAATGTTAAAGAATCTGCTTTAACTTTAATGTGGAAAGAGAATATAAAAATTGAATTCGTCACAACATACAAATTTCAGTCGAGCATTCTCGATGTTATCCATATAACAATGTATATATATAATTTACAGTAAATTATTAGTTACAGTAAACTCTAGAAGCAATAATAAACATCAATACTTGTTATGTAACAATACTTGTTATTGCTACTAAATTAGTTTTGTACAACGCTGTTTTAAAGCGATTTTTTAGATATTTTAACATGATATGGTATTAAAAATTATTAAATTAGTTACTGTATTGTAATTAACATTGTCAAGTAATCAAAAACAGAGAATATAAACATTTTTGACTGGTGGTTGAGTATACAAATGATTTGTTTTGCGAATTTATAAATAGTAAAAAGCGTAAAACGATGCAATGTTGTTCTGAAATTATTCCAGAATAGTTGTACGTTGTTTAACGTTTGAGGCAGCAAATAAATGACTGCAGCAAATTAGATGATGATGCAATCAAAGCAATCTACATATAGAATACATACAGTTCATACAATTCATACACATGCTTGTATATACGTATATATACAAATGACCTTGGCAAAGACATTTCCCGTTGCTGTTTTTCGTTTTAACTTACCGCTAGATCGGCAGTGCCGCTGCTCATGAACGATTGCTTTGAAGGGGATGCGGCCAAGCCAGCTGGTGTAAGCAGCGCTGCTGATGCTGATGCTCTTTGTGTTGAGGGCGTTGTTAAATTGGAGGACAACAGCATTGGCATCGCTGGAGGCGGTAATTGTGATAGCATCGATGCTGGCAGTGGCAGTGTTGAGGGTTGCATAAATTTACGCTTAACTCCAGCGCTGCCATTTAGGTAATCTGAATCCACTGCTACTGCTGTTGCTGCGGATGCTGCGTAGCCACCGGCGGGCAAGGTGTCATCTGGTGATGTCGCCTCAACGAAATCATCGGCTTCGCTCTGTGAGATAGTGCGCGTGGAGTCGCGCAATGTGGTAGCTTTCTGTGGCTCAATCATGTCCACAATTACCGATTTCTGATCCTGCTGACTGCTACTCGCTTTGGCTGCTGCTGCTGGTGCTGGTGCTGCCCGCATCGCTGTCGGCGTCGCTGTGCGTGTCATCATCGTCGTTGTCGTCAGTTCTTTGGCATCCATGGCGGGCATGGCAATTGCTGTTTCGTAGGTGCGTTTCCGTGTGCTCAGCGTGGATGTGACTACAACGGCGGCGACTGTAGCTGCAGCTGAACCCACGTTAATTGTGCTCTGAGTGGTGGTGTTGTTGTTGGCGATTACCGATGAAGTTGCCATCGCAGCGAATATATTGCAACGGACGCGGCAGTTTTGCTGATTTGTTAATCCCTTTTGAATTGTGCAGACGATTGTGAATTGATTTTTAGTTTTTTGTTTGTCCGACAAGCTGCAACTAAAATGAGCAATTGAATTGCATTAATAAATACGTACTTTAATTACAAAAACAAAACCTGTTTTCTGACTTTTAACAAGTTCATTATTACTTAAGTTCTGTTTTAATTATTTTATGTTTCTAAACATCACTGGAATCGAAACGTTCCAACTTTCCAGTGTCCACTGTTCATGTAAAAACCAGTGTGAACACATTTGTAATATGCTGTAATACATTTGTGTAATTGAAGCATGCTTCTTCTTGCCGTCTGGGGCTCACTTTTTATGTGACACGTGACATTTTGATTGAAACACTGCCGGATGCCATGGAAATCAAAAATCAATTCGTTTTAATTACTATTTATTTCGCTTTGTGATACAAAAATTCTTTAAGAAACTGCAACAGCAGATAAATGTCAACAAAGACAACAGCAAGAATGCCAAATACAATGGCAACACATTTTGGCACGTACTCAGCGCATAGAAATTAACGAGAGAGAAAAAGGGAGAGAGAGAGACAGACAGATTAAAAGTAGAAGTGGGCAAGAAAGCGTTTACGACAACCTATGTGAAACGTAAAACTTGACACCAAACAAAAATCTATCGAAAACGAAAAATTCACTACTGCACACGAAACTATTTATGTTATTACATGTGTACAATTAAAGCGACATAACGCACGTGAGCAGAGAAACATTTACACAAGCGCGCCGGAGAGCAATCAGCTGTTCAGTGCGTGTTTTATTTAAGATATTTGAATACATCAAGCTCTATGTTCGCTCACGAAATATTTACCTGCTTGCCTAGAACGACTAGATGGCCTTCAAAAACCCTGTTACGTCAAAATTTGCTTTTGTTGTTTGTCAAAAAGAGCACAGCGTTTCTTATCGTACCAAAGATTATAAACGCAAAAAAACAAAAATCAACCTAGAGACCAACATTTGCAGGGGTATTCCGATCAAGGCTACTTATGCCAATGCTATAACTGACTCATATCAACATTTGTCTGAATTGAAGCATGTGAAAACCGGCACGGCACTTGCGAATTTGTATGTTAGAAGTCAAGTTCAAGTTGGTCTTACACGAAGCTGAATTTCATAGCACTGATGTAATCGTTATTTTTACGTTGCCTTAGATTCATAGGCTCAGAAGAAGAAATGGAAGAATATAATTTATGCTAATTACAGTTGCCATGCAGAAAAACAAGATACATAAACCGCTTTTCATAGTTGCGGATAGTTTGGGATTATTACTTATTCAAAGGTGGCAAAGGCAATGACGTCACAAAAAAAAAATGACAAAGTTAGTCGTACGATCGGCAAATACTCATGCTGACATAAGTGCAAACACAATCAGACATACCCAAGCGCCAGTGTATGCACACATACTGCCGGTAATAATATGCATGCGTCAGAATGTAAACAAAGTAAGAGAAAATGAGTACGTGGTAAATGCGGGCATATACAGTGAGCAAAGCGCATCTGCAAATTGACAGATGGGCCACACTCAGCAATGATTAGATTGCCTACTTGTTGCCTTATCAACCCAGCAACTATTTGTATGTTTTGAAACATGTTTCCGCTGCACCGGTCTGTGTAAATAACTTAATGAGTTTCAACTAAGTAAACTAATAGATAATATTGTCCGTGTATGTATGTTTATTACTATGCCCATACATATATTGAATGTAGTAGTTTTCGACACAAGCAAGCCGATAAGCAATAATACACAGGGGCGATAAACGCTAAGGCGGATCTATGTATGTAATAATGTTTTTTTTTGTGTATACCACGTAAAAATAAGTTGGAGACCTTGAAAAAATCCCGAGCAAAGAGCAAACAAGCAAAGTTTATTATCATCATCATAAACTGTTTCTAAGCTGAGCTCCGAGACGGGGTTAATGTACGTTTTACGTACAAACATACAAACATACATACATACATTCGTTCGTATCTCGCGTTTCTTTCAAGCTAAAATTTTTGCTTTGTTGGCTTTTTAACGTTCTCAACAAATTTTGCAGTTTTTCACTTTTGACCGCCATTCGCCAAAGTAACTTTAAAGATGGCAAAGTACAGTTCCACCATGTTAAATCAATTTTAACACGAGTTAGGAGGAGTATTGTTTTTTTTTTATTGATAAGCTCGACAGCTTATTACTTGCTGTCTATATATAGCTACATACAAATTTCTTTCTAATATATATGTATGCACACAATATGCATTGATAACCTAACTGTTGCTCCCAGGCATTATCTTTATGTGTTTGCCCAAAAAAAAACCCAAAAAGAACGATGAACAAAAATCGTAATTTGAACCTGACCTGATGATGTAGCACTTGATAAATACTATACTTTACTCAGCGTGATTGATACAGTTCTTCGAAAGCATTTATTTAGTTAGTTCGTTATTGAATTATCACGCTACGGCTTACTTAACTTGATTAGTTCACGTGCTCATTGCATAAAATGGAAAATATAAGGAGGTATTAGGTGCATTTACTTTAGTGCTTTGTTAGCTTAATAATACTAAGCACATGGATAAACTATTGATTGGGTTTTAGACATAATTAGAATACACCTGCTATAAAGTCACTAAAATGATAAGCTTCAAACTTTTTAGTGTTATTGCACGCAATGTTCGAAGAAATACATACTGACCAAGACTCACATATAAATATTTATGTTCTCACACGCACACAAGCATAAGCTAGACAATCACCCACACATGACTGCCGTTTCATTCATTGAGTAACGAAAACAGCTGACTAACTGTGCGTTGGTTCAAATGCGTACGCCACGATCAAACACTCATTTGTTTCTCTCTCTCTCTCTCTCTCTCTACCCGTAAGTTACGGTAAGAAATAAAATAAAACGTGAAACGTGTCCGCTTAGAAAAGTGGAGCGACGTCAGCGCAGTGGCATGAGTAATATTCGCATTGCTTAAGTTATTATTAAATGTGTTTTATTTTTTGTTTGCAATGCCAGCCAACAGTGACGAATGCCAACTTTAAAATCATACGATCAGAGCCCAAAGTTCGCTATTAAACATAAATAGAGAGAGAGCAAGAGAACAAGAGAGAGTCGGTGCGTTGCAAGTTTTTTGCCGCAACAAAGCCCATGAAAGTCATACAATGCCGACGGATGTTCAAATAAATGACGTGGCGGCCTATGGCGAACGGCTGCTACCAGCAGTAATTGGAAAAGAGGGTCATAGAAAAGGGGAACTGGCGTCGTAATGTAAGTTGCAGAACAAAAATCGATAGCGCAGCAGCTGTTGTTCGAATGCATTAGATATCTGGCAAAGATGTCGGCGTCGGCATTATGTAAACATCACACAAGCCTTGGCAGCCAAATCAGAACTAATTAAGACGCATATAATATTGTAGGGCCACCCAGCACTATAATCAGCAGCAAATCCAAATCCAGCGGACGCTGCGCAATGGCCTCTGCTCAGAGCGTAGAGAGAGAGTGCGAAAAATGAGAACGAGGAATTTGCTCACGTCACGGGCAGCGCCAACGTCACCGAGAATGGGCAAGAAGAATATAAAACACCAGCAGTGACAGCACTTTGTTTGGACATATTTGTGTACATATTTTGGGTCTCATTCAACGGCGACAATACCAAATGCATGCATGAATATTTGGGCCAACTTACTTTCAAATTTTTGCTTAAGTTTCACTGCAATTTGTTTGGCTAAAAATCGATGAGTGCTCGTGGCAACGTTTTATAATTTTTCACACGAAATGACGCACCACGAATTTAATAATCGTTTTATTTTGCACTGTGCCTGAATGGCAAATGGTGGCAGTTATCGCCGAGCCACTTGGTTATATTGTTTGTGATGCTTAAAATGCAGCAATTGGTTCAAAACTTCTGTGTCCGCGTCTGTCCGTCGCAACGAAACGAGTGGAAATCGCGCTCACGACAACTGATTTTGATGTTGCCAGATTGTCAATTACTTCCACCGGTTACACGAAAACTTATCGTGTGGCGTTCTCACTGTCCGCATTTTAAATCGATATAGTGAGACCATAAAATTTGCATTTCTATTTATTTGCAATGAAAATAAGTATAGCAAACATTTCACTAAAAATATGAAAATTTTAGTGTTTCATATTCGAGATTCAGTAACACTTCAACAAATTATTTTTCTATTGATCTGCAATTTATAGACATCATCGATGTTGCTGAAATGACTGAATTCAGGGAAAGCAACAAAAATTGTCGTGTAAAAACTAGTTTCAATGTAAAATTTGTTGCTGTGTTTTTTATATTTATTGACCCTTAACAACATGTAAATGTTTTTCATTTTTTGTCTCAACGAAAAATAAAAATAAAGCTTTATTTTAACATAAACACCATTAGTTTAATCTCATACTTAATTTCAATAATAATATCATAAAATTGACAATATTTCTGCCAGAAAACACAAAAATTTCTTTGGTATATTAACTGAGCGAAAAGCTACCGTTTGAAATAAATATCATAAAACTAAGGAAAAAATTGACCAAGATAGTTAGAGAAGACATAATTGGAATATCTTAGAGACTAATAGCTACGCAATTTTTGTATTGAACAACATTTATCGTATGTATTACAATTATTTTGGGTTAAATTTCATAATTGCACAGAATTTTTGTTATGTTCAACTTTGGCTTCACTTTGACTTTGGAACACTTGGCAAGTGTGTGTGGATGGCAAGTGATTTGGATTAGGATTAAAACGATGACAAGTCTTTGTCGGCTTACACATAAAACTAACAACGAATTCGAGTATTTTCAGAGATTCCTCAAGTGAAAGGATGTATAGTATGTATGTACTTAAGGGCAATATGTATATGAGTATTCTAGGTCACTGGTTGCAAAATGTCTGTGGGTGTCTGTGTTTGTGGAAATTGTGATGGCTAACACGATATTTGTAGCTCAGCACTGGGATGGAATGCGTATGCCCTGGGTTATTGAGTTCTCCAGCACGATGTGGCAATCATCGAGCGGCTCCAGAATTTGTATGAAGAATGTCAAAAGATTGCGTCGACGCAGAAAACTCTCCTCCTCGTACATCTCATGGGTGACCTTTGTCAAGGCCATTGGCTTTATCAAGCGCGTCAACAGATGCTCCCTAAAAAAAAAAACCCAGAGAAATGTATATTAAATTTTGTTTTTAAACTCTTGATTAAAGTTTATTTACCTCAAGCTGAGGCAAATGAGCAGCTGAAATTTGCCATCTTTGCCCAATGTGCTCGCAGTGCCATTAATCTCATCCATTAGCTGCACATATAGACGCCAAATGCCGGCCACTTCACGTCTCTGCAGACTGTTGTTGCTGCCATTGCTGAATGAAGAGTCCATGCTGGATGCCGAGTCTTCAAACTCCTGCTGCAAGTTATGTTCGAACAGCTCCTTGATTTTAGCTGCAAAGCGCAAACAATTGAAAAAGAGCAATTGGAATAGGGTTTTTAGGCACTTACTAAAGTAATCCCAGATGTATAGATTGCGTCCAAAGAAACGCGATGATCGAAAGCCACAAAGGAAGACCTGCTCCAAGCATTTGACCAGTCCATCATCGCCGCACAGAAGATTCGTCAACGTGCCCACATCACGATCACGACTTGGCTTGTAATGCCACTTGACAATTACATTAACACAGTTGCCCAACTGATGTTGGATCTCTGACGGTGCCACCGACTCCTGACGCTGCACGCTCGGACTGCGTGCACGCGGAGGTGTGCGTGTTGGTGGCACAAGTTCAGCATTTTTGACACTTGTGGAAATACGCTGACCAACCAGCAAACGTTCTGTGGAATCATCATCAACTCCCTTTCCCAGCCAGCGTCCACAGGGAAATCTTAAAAAAAAATTCCGTCATTTATTTTTTTTTTGCGTAATAAAGCATGATTATTTACTTGTAGGTGTGTCCGGTGACCTCATTACGCATCACCACCTGTTCCACCAGCCATTTATGACTCTGACCTGAATTATCGTGTCCAATGCGCATTGTCGTCAGCAGTCCAAGATTTTTATACTAAAGTAAAATAGATTTCGATTTATTGAAAATACTTAAATTGCCTCTGTAATATTGCACTTACGTGAAAGATGAATTCCAATGAACCTTTTGGCACGGGCACACGTTGTGTTTCATTCATGGTTCCAGAGACCATTGTCCACACATTGCTAGAGGTGTTATAGGAACCGTGTTTCCGCGAGGGAAAAATGACAACGCGATACGGCAGCTCTAAGCATCAAATGAAAAGATAATATTAATAATATTTGGCCAATTTAGTTAGCTTGCTCAACCTACTTGTTGTGGGATAAATGTTGGTAAAGCTAAAGTAGTCCACGGTATTAAGTGTCAACAGATGGTAGAGAAACTGTTCCTTTTCCTCCTCGCAGCGCAAAAATGCGGAACGCTTATACAGCGAGCGCAGTAAACTCTCATCGGAGAGAAGCGTGCGAAAATGACGCGATAAAAGCTTTTTCTCCAGCGACAGACGCACCCAGGCGCGAGTATAACCAATATGCGTCTTGATGTCCGCCATGGCCAGCACGTTTCTAAAAGAGAATTTATTTAAATGTTGTTTTTGATTGTGTATATGGATGGTATAAGCATAACTTACTTAACATCAAACTCAAGCGATTCGGGCAGCGGGCACAGCTGCTCCAGGCCCACAAACTTGTTGCGATCACGCGAACGACTGCGATGCGGACTCGGTGGACTTTCAAAGTCGGTTTGGAATGTGGACAAGTCTGTCAAGTAGCAAAAAAAACAAGAATTTATTACAAGAACTAACGGAATAATAATTTAAAATACGTACAATCCATGCGCTTACGCATGGCATTCCAAGCCAGAGCCGGTGAGGCGCTGGCAATATTCATCCGATTGCTACTGGGACTGCTGGAGACGGGTGTTGAGAGTTCAGCAGCGACTACGTCACCCCCACTTTTGCGTGACTCCTGCAACTCCAGATAGGCCTGCAAATGTGCCCAGAGTGCCGATTTGCCTTGTTTGTTTTGGAGACCATGCGACCAGATCTTCTCCAGCAGATCACACATGCTCGCTATAAGTGTGTTCTCCTCAATGCCATCACCCTTGAGACCCAAGGCCACCGCCTCATTTCCCATTTTTTCTAACAGCATGCGCTTCGTCTTCGACTTGATATCCTGCCGGAAAGCGAAAGATTTGTAAAATATTTAAACAATTTTAAGAATCCGATTCTTACCTTCAGGAGACGTTCGACAAATGTCCAGTTGGCTTGCGCTATCAATGCAGGACTCACGTCCGCTGACGTCAAATTCGCCGAGAGACGATTGATGGCCACATTTGAGTTGGAGCTGTTGCTGTTAATGGGTTTCTGATCCAACGGAATATCACGAGCACGCCACTTGTTGCCATTCTTGACGCGACGCAGGCTGTTGCCTCTGTTTTGGGAATTGGTTTTCGTTTTGGATTTTTCAATTGGATTTAATGGAGTTAAGCGTCATGAGGTTGAAGTTAAAAGATTAAGTGAGAGATAGAGATTTAGAGAATTAATCAAAGGAGCTTAAAAAGTTAAGCCAGAATGTATTCGTAGTTGATTTGAATTTGGATGATAGGCAAGAGGTGGGATACAGATGTGTGGGATGCATGCATGGGTGCAAGGACAAGAACAAAAGAAATGCATTTAAAGAAAAAGAAACGAAAATTGAACAACGGTTAACGTTTATTTGTTTTGTTTTTAAGTTATGCGATTTATTTGTTATGTTAAGCAATAAATTAATATACAAACAGAACAAACAAAAAGTAATGCTAATGGAAGACGCTAATAACGATACTACAAAATACACAACTAAAGCTAACATTTGGATAATATCAAAAAGAGTTGCTGCAGGGAAGAGTAGTGGGGAATGTCAAATGATAATTGTGCTAACAAACACACATACATTTTCAAGGGTTAAGTTACGTGCGTGGGGTTCTATAGAGAGGTAGAGAGAGAGAGAGAGAGAGGTAAGCAAATGGATGGAGAACACTACCTCGAGGCGCACTCCTGATTCAGCACGCCCTTCTCGAGCAGCGGAAAGCTGCGAAAATAGGCAGCCCGATTGGATAGTATCTCACTTGGCGGCGTCACTTCGATGTCAATGCAATTGAGACGCTTCTCGAAACACTGCTGCGAATCTTGGCTGACCACGCACGGCTCATAGCTGGTGGCACAGATCATATTCTCGCCATGACGACGACTATAAAATAAGTAACGTTTTAAAGTAAAATTTCATTTAAACTTTTTAATTCTCAATTGCTTACCGCAGCAGCTTGATGCGCTGATCGAAAAACTGTAGCTGCTCGTCAGGCTGGGTTTCCCACATGGCTAGGATTTTGTTATCGATGAGTGTTGCAAACATTTGAGATTCAAGGAAGCGCGACAAAAAGGCGCGATGATGCTCCGGCTGATCGGATAGAAATGAGGATTTGTCAAAATTCTGTAGAGTTTCGCGATTCGATAGCCATTCATCCTTGGCCTGATTGGGATGGATGACAAAGTATTCGTAGGCATGGAACATGTGCGCAAAACGATTAAGAAAGATCTCGCGTAGCGCGTTATTAATGCGCAAATCCTGATAGTATTGCTCCACAATATTTAACGCTGGCTTCTCAGCGCGTCGGGACAATGAACCCATACGTGATGGCGGCAGTGTTGCGTCCACAGCATCCACATCGTGGTAGATGCCGACCGGTGAAGAGGACAGCGAGAACGTTGGACTGCCTACGGGTGAACCTCCCGCCTGGTTGGCGGCACGCATGCCACCCTTGCGACGCAAAAAATCAGCAATGCGCGGCACATGATCAATCTTTGAGGGATGCGCCACTAGCGGCTGATAATCCACGCCCGGTTGTTGGGCTGGCGAGCCACTTCCTCCACCGCCACTCGATAGCGTGTAGACTGTCTCCTGCAGCTGTTGGAAGCGCTCCTTGCTACGCCGCGCCGCCTGCAGCCCGTTAGGCAGCGTGCAGCTTGAGATCATGGCATCGGCAGCGCCACCACGCGTCATGTAGCCATTCTTTAAGCTTGGCTCATGGGCGCGATCGCGCTCAATTTCAAACTTGTCAAGCACTGAGATGATCTCGGCCATAAAGTCCATCTTGTGGGGAAAGATGGGCAACTCCTCAGGCAACTGGATGTGCTTTTTATCAATGTCTACAAAGCATAGAACCGCATCACTGCCAATTTTGTGTGCTGCCTCGCAGTCGGCATGCAGACCCATCACAAACGGCACCGGTGCGTCCAGGAAATGATGCAGTGCAGCGGGTAAGATCGGTGCATACACATGTGGCCAGATAAATGGAAATAGAAGCGATGTTATGCACTCGCCCACAATCATTAGTCTTTGGTAGTCTGAAAATTGCCAAATTATACTTCATGTCGTCTGATTTAAAATGTGATGTTAAAACTCACCCGTTGATCGCAGCAGCACCTGACTCTCCAGCAGGACACAGGTTAGCAGCTGGATGACACATTCCACGCCTAAATAGCTAAAGAGCAAACGTAGCGGAAAATCCAACAGCGGCAATTCTGTGCCCAACGATGGACGCTGCAATATCACTGCAATTGCTGGCAAATGTGGTTCCATTGGTGGCAAATAGACCCGTATCGATTTGCCCGGCTGAGGTAGCATTACTTCATAGAGTATATTGTATACATACGATTCGAGACTTATGCCAGCGCCCGGCTGTCGTGGCAGACAACTGTTGTGAAGAGGATTATTAGACAAAATAAGTTTTGCTTTGGCAATTAAATTAATTATAATAAGATAATTACAATTATTGAGTAGTAATATATACACTAAGGTCTAGATAAGATAGGAAGTCTTTTTATAATGTCTTAAAGTGTTTACGTAAATTCTATTAGGTTTTTAAAAAGCTTGCAATTGTCATATAATTAAAAGGGAAATAAATGTAGGCCATTTAAAAATGAGAAAAAAGCGCTAAAAATGTGAAATTTGTTAATGTTTTTGTGATTTAAACATACAAATGGATAATGTTCACACAGTTGTTAATGCTGTGGTATGATATATGAATGTGCCCAAAAGTTATCCACTCACCGGTACAAATTCTTGAGAAATATCTGTGCGGCAAATGCATAGGGCGCTTGGCAAATTAACGTTATACTTTTCGCCACAAACAACTTATCCTTGCTGATGTCGTAGTAGCTTTGTGCGGACTGCGGTGCCTGACCAGCGACCTTAAAGTGTCTCGGCAGCGATCGACTCACTGGTCCATCCTGTTTGAGTCTGCTCAAGGAGTGCGCCTGCTGCCCATTTGATAGCTCCGTAATGAACATGGACTGCAGCGTGTGTATGGCGCCACAAATGTTGCGATTACGTATCTCCTCGTAGAAGACCAAACTGAAGCCATAACAACGCTTGCCATCCTCCCGCGTCGTTGCAAACGAATGGAATTTGGGCTCAATATTGTGTTTCTGAGTACGAAAGCGCAGTCCCTGTGGCAGAGAGAGCTATAATGGAAGATAATGAATACGTTAGAGATGAACAATCACATCTACTTATAAAAAATTCAATGCTTACATATTTTAAAGTTTAATTAAGTTTTCAGTCATGATTTAAATTCACATAAGATATCAATCTCAATGAATATCGCATATAAAAGAATCATTTATGCGCTTGAATCAAACAGCTATAAACTTGGTATAAAATCGTAAGTGATCATTAAGAGCAGATGCTCAATACAAATACGCATATATATATATACATTTGAAGCACTCGTAGAAGCACAGAAAGTGAACACATGTCATGATTTATATGATAAGAAACTCGTTAATGCAATTGCTGCGCAGTCGTTGCTAGCATTTGCTGCCGACGTCAACGTTTGCGTCGCCGTTGGCTGCCAATGTGGCATCAATTAAAAGCAGCTCATACACGCTTGTACTCATATTCATATCAATGGGCGCCACAAGTCAGTCGGGCATGAATTTCATATTTGTGTGCAGGGCACTTACGCGGGACTGGATTTATGGGCAGAGGGATGGGAGTGTAGGGGGGAAATTGATCGCGTCATGCAGGCAATTGAACTTAATTGAAGCAAACGTTGAAGATTCACACCCAAAAACAGGGTGGGAGCTGCACCTACCATGCAAATGCCGTGAGCATCAAATGGATTCCATGCTACATTTTCGGGATAATGCGCTAGCGGCTTACTCTTGTAGGCGCGATCCAGCGGCGAGCAGTGCAGATTGTCACCTAAAGAATAGTATTTAATATGGATATTTATCACTTTTTGGATAATGCGACGCTTACCTGCAAATCGATCTGGCTCCAAACCTGTGTCCAGATCCAAACCACATATCACAAAATAGTCGGCGAAGCGCGAGAACTGAGGATCCGCATCGCGTTTTAATTGATTTAGCTCCGATTGTTCGCCAGGCGATGTCGGTGATTGCACTATGGATTTGGGAATGGATGCAGTCGTGGCTGTCGTGTTGCTGCTGCTGCTGGCATTGTTAAGCATCAATTTGGACAAGCGGCTTGAAACATTTTCACGCGTCGTCATAATTTGTTGTTTTTTCTGTCTGTGTCTTTTGTTCGCTGCTTCTGCTGCTGTTGCTCGATTGCTCCAATTGTAAATCAAACAAACGCCTCCATGTGTGCGTGCATATGTATGTGTCTTTATGCTAGTATGCGTGTGTGTGTGTGGTGTATGTTTGCGTATTTATTGCTATTACCGTTGTGCGCTCTCGTTGTTGCTGTTTGCCTTTTTTTCTGCCACTTTCCAATTTACAAGACGATGACAACGACGACATCAACGTCCCTTGCCCTCTATATAAATTTCGTCTGCAATTATATCATTTTTAATAGATCAAATGAGTATTTGTGCTTATTGTGTGCTCCATTTGCTTGTTATGTCTTTATATATGTATATGTATATGCAAAATATATCTTTGCCTTCGCTGCTGCTTTTCACCCCCACACTCTTCTCTAAGACGCGTTCGTTTTTTGTTATTGCTGCTGGTACTACCTTGAGCTCAGCTGCTTTATTTTATATCAAACTAAGAACACTTGAATTTAGGCGACACAAGATCCTAACAACTTTGCGTTTGGGTTAGCAATGAATTTGTGCACTTATTTAAGACAAATATTTTTAACTTTGTGCATTACCGTTGTTCGCAATTGGCACTTTCCAAAATTTTTAGCTATGCGATTATTTCAATATCGATGTTTTAGTTCAAAATGTTGTGGTTCATTTTTCGATAAGGTTCGATAGACAGTCCACTGCAATCTGGTCACATCTGCAGGCTTCACCTCAGCTGATTTTTGTTTACTTTTTTTTGTAAATATTGGCCATAAATTGCCCAGTTTTTAAAGACAATTGCCTTATGATAAAATGTCATTTACGCTGCATGGTACTATTACATGCTGATATTACATTTATACTCTGCTTACGTCCTAAATAAGCGGAAAGCTACATTTTATTATTATTGTGTGTAAAACATATTTAACTTTACTTGATATACATCAAGTACTTCGTATTTCACAAAAACCAAACAATGGCAATTTGTCAGCTTTTGTTATAGCCAACTTTTAAAAGATTCTTGCTTGTTTTAAATATGGCACAAAGCTATCGGACCGACATGTTTTTATATCGATATAATCAGTTAAAACGATGCAATGAATATTGACAATTTGTTGATGTGGGTACACTTGCTGCGTGGAACGTGAAAAAAGTTCTAAACTGTATTTATGTGTGGCGACATTGTCGCTTTTTAATAAAAAGCTGGAGAACGGCGAGCGTAATTGTGCGCTCATAGCTAATTTAAGCTTGACCGATCAGGAATTCGTTTATAATGTTGGAATCGATATTGAAATATTTTTGGAAAAGCGACTGAGCAGTGGGTAAGAGGTCTTAGAACTTTTATGCCACGAACATGTGTGAGTGTGTATTATGTATACATTTATTTGTGTGCATAGAGAATACGTGTGTGTTTTTGTGATGTTGAAGCCCTCGGTCGTGAACGGCAGCAGCTAGTAGCGCGACAGCCACAACAACAAAAACAACAACATTGAAGCTCCTTGTGAGATTCCTTTCGTACCTTATTCCCAAATTGTGTCCGTAACAACGCGGAAATATGCAATAAACCAACAACAAAGCATTATGGGGCCGCGATGTAATATTACCGGTTTGCAAACGCCACAAATTCGAGTTTTCCCAGCTGCCCCACAACAACTGTAATAACAACAACAAAAAGTGAAGCATGCAACTTTACTTTCCGCATTGCAGCACTGGCTGACTGGTTGGAGCTGGTAACACGGTTTTTGTTCCCGTTTTTCTTTCTTTACTTTTGCACCTTTTGTCATGCAAGACGCGTTAAATAAACAATTAATCGCCGTGCAATAAACAACAGCGACGCGGACTATTATCGGTTATTTATTATTAAACAGTGCTCGTGCACCCTCACAGTAAATTTACATATTTTTGTTTTGGTGTGTTATTGTTATTAATGTTAATTATTACATTGCGCTCTTGTGTTTTTATTGCGTAATAAATAATTTACAAGTCGAGCTTTGCGTGCTTATTGTCTGTTTTCTTTAACTCGAAGCAACTTGTTAGCGAGAGCGCGAGAATGAGAAGAGAGACGCTTACAAACGAGCACACACAATTACAATTATACATCACATACATATCGCGCTCAGCACTCACAGAAGTCGTGTATTGGACTCTTTGTCTTCCAGTGTACTGCTCTTTCCACCTGTGAACAATTATCGCCGTTATCTTATACATCAAACATGTGAGAACTATCGACAGCAGTACGATCTTTTGACGTTTTCCGTGGGTCAAGGCCCGCAACGACGAACAGTTGTTTGTTTTCGCAATCAGCTTATTGATCCGCTCGGATTTGAGAGGTGAGTAGCTTTGAGTGTTAGCTCACTAATACACATACACGCATAACATTCTAACTGTAATTGACAGCCATAAACAGCAGCAGCAGCAACAGCCAGTAAAAAGCTGGCGGAGCAACGGTAGAAGCAGCAGCGCTAGCAGAAAACGCGTAACGGAACTGTGTAAAATGGGCGTTAAGAAGCATATCAGCGAAACACCTTGTAAGTAGTGATATTAGGACATTAAAATTAACCTCTGTAGTTAATCTCTGTGAAGTGCACTATAATTAAGAGAAAATATTATTATAATTTGTTTTGCATCTCTAATTCTCTTAACGTTCTTGGCCTAACGTTATTTATTGCTTATATTTTATCATTTAGCCCAACAATAACTTGTTATATTATATGTTTTTATACCTATTAAAAGTGAATATTAGATTCATTTGAGGGAGTGCCACTCTTATATAGAGCGTTTTACATATTTATACATATGCATATACAGATAAGTATGTAAATATATATGTAATCAAAGTTGGCACATTTGGCAAGCTTGAAATGTTTGCAAATAGACAAAGGAAAAAGGCAAAGAAAACTCAAAAACAAAAACCAATTAATTATATGTGTGTGTACAAACGACTAAAAATAAAGCCAAATACGCCGGCGAACGTATCAGTCAGCCAGCTAGCAAGTTCGTTTGTTTGGTCGGGTCACGCAGCTTATTCAAGGTCGCCCTCTTTCGCGAGCTACATTTTGGTTGCATCATACACTCACCCAACACACGCACGCTCAGCAGCTCTCTCATATGTGCTTGCTCCCTCGTTTTGTGTTCGCCCGTTCGCTCACTTGTTGCGCCCAGTTTCAGACTCAGTTTATGTTTTTGTGTTGACATTCACGAAGCAGCGCACAAAGCATACGGACATAAAATTGGGTCAACATTAGTGAATTTTGTGTGTATGTGTTTTTTATATGTGTGAACACTTTTTGCCAAACGCATTGCCTAACCTAATACTTAATTTTGTGTGTATTTATTTGCAAATAAATTTATTTTCTTACCTTCTTTTGATGTTTTCTTGTGCAGTAAGCAAATCAAACTCTGTGGATTTGTATAGACCACCCGCAATCAGAAATAGCAGCAGCGAAGAAGCACCAGCTGCAACGAACGAAACACTTGTAGAACCTGCTGCAGCAGAAAAACAAGCAACAGAACCAGAAGCAGCACCAACAGAAATATTAACAACAACTACCTCAAACACTCGCAAAGGATCCCCGCCCCGGTAAGTTATAAGTGATAACCTTTTAGAAAATAAACCCAAATCTAGTAGGCTAAAACAAAACGAATGAAATAAGTATCGTCAGTTGAAAAATAAATTGTGTTTATTAGTCTAAAATTTTATTCAAGACTTAAAATCGTTTTTAGTTTTTCATAAAGTTACTTCTATTCTTCGTTTTGTATTTACGAAATATTTTAAGTGCTCATCAGTTACATTTCGTTACATTTTTCTTGCTTCTGTTTTGATCATCTGTTTCGCAGAGAGCAACAATCAAGCTACTCGGCTGCAACAGCAACGCGTCGTGAACGACGTCCAGACCGAGCCGTTTATGTGCCAAGGGCACGACGCAGTCAAACAACGCCGCCGTCAGCGACAACAACAATAACAACGACACCGGAGTTAACGCCAACGCCAGCAGCAGCAGCAGCTGTATCGTGCAGTCCGCAGTCAGAGCTACAGTTACAGCCATTGGAATTGGCAGTTGTGGATACAAACCCGTCCAAAGTAGACGGCGGCAACGCTCAACAGCAGCAGGCAAAAGTGAAAAAATTGAGGTCGCGTCGAGGAGAGCGCAGCAAGAAAAGCGTCAGTAAATCGATTGAGGCATCAACGCTGCTTTTAATTTCGCCCAGCGAAGATTCAACGATAACGACGACGCCACCACCGCCAGATAGCAACTGTGATAAGGAGGTAAACACTTTTACACTGCTTCTCTAGTTAGCAAGCAATTCTAAATATATTTTTATGTGCAGACCATGAGCGGCAACCAGCCAACAAAGACGGGTAAAACCCAAAGCAATAGCAATATCAACAATAGTACACTGCAATCGCAAACGCTGCGCATAGAGGATGCGGCAGCGCTGCCAAAAACCCATAATGCGCCAACGACTGAGGATGCCAACCAAAAATGTGATAACGAAGTGCGCGAATTGCAGCGAGCCTCCAAGGTAAACTATAGTGCAATCATAAAATGATCAAAGCCAAGTTAGCAGTGTGAAAATTTGTACAGGAAATCAATCGAAGCAATCGTCGCATCATGAAACAAACTTTTGTCTCGGATGTGCTGGAGATACCCGAAAAGATTGAGACAGCAGCAGCAGCAGCAGCGGCTGCAATTGCACCAAGACTAACAACTGCCGACAGCACCACCGAAGATGATGATGAAGATGATTGGGAGAATATGTTTGATGAGAGTGGCGAGTGTTTGGATCCAAAGATATTGCAAGAGCTAACCGATTCGGTGGGCAAGTGTAAAATTGAACTTCCAAAAATGGATTATAGCGTGAGTGGCAGGCAAATGCAAAAATTTGTTGCCTATTATTGTTATTAATAACAATTTGTTTGCAGCTTTATCACATTAAGCAATCACTGCTTAATGAGGAAGAGTTTCCGCATGTGCTGGAAATCTCGAATTTCCCCGTGGAATTCAAGACACCGGATCTGTTCATGCTCTTTTCACAGTACAAAAGCGCTGGCTTTGACATCAAATGGGTGGATGACACACATGCACTCGCCGTGTTTAGCAGTTCCCGCATTGGTAGGTAGTATGCAAAATTTCCAGTTAACTTTATTTTGAAACGAATCCTCTCATTTGACAGCTGCTGAAGTACTGACCATGGGCCATCCGTTTGTCAAGTTAAAACCGCTGGTCGAGGCCACAATCGAATCCCGGCTCAAAGCCAAGAAAGCGGGTGCCGAATCACTACAGCCTTATCGTCAACGGCCAGAGACTTGCACGGCGCTGGCGCGTCGTCTGGTATCCGGAGCATTGGGTGTTAAACTGCCAACAGCACCGGCGGAACGAGAAAACGAACGGCGTGTGTTGCGCGAAGCCAAGGGTGCGTATTGTAATCAGTTAATCAGTTGTGAATTTATTCTCTATTTATACCTCCTTATATCCATAGAACGCAAACTTTTAGCTGCCAAACAACGTGACGAGGTGTGGGAGAGCTAGGCTTGCCACACGCTGCACAATGCATTTTATAGTGGCATTCTTAACTTAACGTGCCCAAAACAACAAGTCTCTCATTACTTTCTCAATCAAAGCTACTAGTACATAACTAAATGATAATTTGCATGACTTAACCTGTGTACTTGAAAAAAAATTATTCGCTTTTCAAGCAATTTGTGCAAACAAATTTTGCCTAATTCGTTGCAGTTTTTGGAGTGCATGCGTAAACGTAGAAACAAGAAATATCTACTTTATATAAAGTAAAATTTATATATGTATATATATTTATTTGTCGTAATTGATAAGCATTACTTGCATAAATTACCTGTATGTTGTCTTAACTCCAATCGTATAGTTTTATTTATAAGCGCAAGCAATTTATATGAATATATATTTTAATAAAGTTTATAGCGCGTAAGTTCCAAGAATAATAAAGAGTGTGTTCTCTATGGTGTTTGGGCAAAAACAAAAAACGGATATGAATGTATATTTAATACAATGTATCTTATATTTAAATATGCAATGTATCTTGGCGTATGCATATAGTGCTGCCCATCGTCGTGCCGACATTGAAACTGAATTTATTTTTTATTTCGATATATCGCCTAAAATTTTGTGGGCACACTTCGTTAAAATAATATATTTTAGTTAAGCAAAGTTTGGTCACACTTTGCAAACTTTGTTGGTATCGCTTAGCTGTTAAATCTTTGGTCAGGCTGTCAGTCGTCTTGAAAATTTTAATAAAGTCGCAAGTGGAGAGTGCTCGCTGATTTTGTCGATCGGAATCAAAATAAGATAAATAAAAACAAATCGGTAATGCGCAGCTTAGAAAAAAGCAATGACACATTTTGACAAATGCACGTGCAAAAGTGTAAATTGGGTTTCAAATTTTGTTGTCAAAATGCTAAATGATTTGTCTGTGTGTGTGTGTTTTAACGTGTGGCGATGACATTACACTGCACTCTTAATAATATGTATTACATATATATTACCAAGTATGTACTATAATTCAGGCGTGCCGTGCGCCACCCAACATCCAAAAAGAGCATAGGAATGTAAAGCGTGGCGTGCAGATTTTACTGCTAACTTGAAAGGTTGCGCTACACACGGCTCGGATTCTATTTAACATTGTGCTTGTGCACATTCGCGAACATTGTTTATAAAGATTTTTTTTGCTCAAGCACCAACAATTTGCACGCGTTACAGAAGCAAATAACGTATCGACGTCAACTTATCGGCTCTCGCTCTGTTTTTATCACATACATATGTATATGTAAATACTATCATATTTAGTGTGTGTATGTAGTTGGGAGCGCCACACTCGTCGCCACACAGACGAACATTCACAGCGCCCTAGTGTCACAATGAATTTGGCGATAGACTCTGATTGCAGTGTTATGAATTAATAATTAAAGCAATTACACTTTTGTGTTCATAGATCAAAATAAAAGCCGCCGCACTCACTGCGGCCGAAGTCGTGTACATAAACGACTTGAGAAAGAACTTAATACTCATCTTCATACGAAACCGCTGCTTTTAAGAATCTTTTAAAGTTTGGTAAGTTTACTAGATTGTTTTTTGCTCTTTGTCTCTCTCTCTCTCTCTCGCGCTCTCGCAGCGCCACTGTTAAATCAGAATCTCATTGAAAAATAGTAAAATAGCATTCAGTGATTGATGGACAATATGACAGTGTTGCCAACTCTGCTTTTGACAGCAAATCTTAACAAAAAACTAAAAAAGTTAAATAGCAACAAAATGGTTTTAAAAAGCTTTACAAGCAATAACTATCTTAAAACGAAAATTGTTTGCATGAGATATGAAACTAGCTTAACTAGCTTTTTTGCTCACCAAAAGCACTGACAACACTGATAAGTACATTCACATAGACACTTATATCTAGGCAAGTGTGTGCGTGTTTGTGTGTACGTGCATGGAAAAATACAAACAAAGAACCAAGTCAAAGGCAACCTGTGCGAACATGTCCCTCTGTCCTTTTATGCTATTGTCTTTGTTGTTGTTGTGGGTCAGCGAACTTTCGGACACAGGTAGAAAGAGAGAGAGAGAGGGAAAGAGCTACGACGGCTGCCGCAGCAAGCAAAATAAAAGGCATTTTCCATTTGCAGCGTGTGTGTCTTGAAAATTGTTGTCTTTATTGCCACCACCCCTCTCTCTCTATCCTAATCCAACGTTACTAACATGCGTATACACGCATACATATATGCAAATGTACATATGTATTTACCTGTCAAAGGCATCATGTTAAATTTGTTTCTCTTACTTCTGCTGCAGGTTAAGTTGATTTAAGGGAATTTTTCACGTTTGCCGGCTTTAAAGTAACCGGTTTCAGCTTAACTGTTTCCGCTCCGAACTTCCCAGTGTGTCGCCTTTTAGCGTCTTAGTCATTATCGTAATCATCATTTAGTCATGGCTTTTTATCTATACAAAATCTGAGTCATTTTAGTTGTGTTTGTTTTTGTACATTGCTTGTGGGCTATTCGTTTCTGTTCTTTTTTGCTCTGTTCGTGTTAAGTTCTATCAATCTTACTAATATTCATCTAATTGACCTAGGTTAACCTATTGAAAATATGTATGTCCTGTCAAAGATTTTACGTCTGTTATCGTTCACATGTGAAAGGATTTTGCGAAAAATCCAGGTCTGTCTTTAACTAACATCATCCATTAACAACAATATTTCATTGAGACATGTATATTAATAACGTAGTTAAAAAAAATTTTGTTTGATTTTAACATTAAAACCGCTGTAGGGTTCTTAAGATCTATAGAAATTATATAAAAACAGTCAAGAAATCGCGACTAGAAGATACCCTGAACCCTATATTATTATTATTGGACGTAGATGTACTAACGGACAGTACATTCAAGTGGCCCAACGATACCAAGCACCGGGTTGTTAACGCGCGGACCCAAACATAAAGCGACCCACCTCCCGCCCATCCGACCGAGGGGCGCACCGCGTAACGTGCGGTTACGAAGATCGCGAACATGTAGACAAATGACATAACACAATTTTTTTTAGTAACCATGCCGAAGTAGTACTATGTATTAGGTGGACAGCATAGTTAGAATAGCAAGCATGCAGGGCTATATGTAAAAAATGTGTGTACGCGCATAAAAGTTATCGAAAAATTGAAAACAAACTTGTACTGCTTAGGGATTAGGCGAGCTTAAGTTCCAAATCTGGAGTCTCTAGCTCTCATAGCCTCTGATATCGACGCTTTCATACAAACGGACAGACTGACGGTCGGACGGGCGGACATGGCTATATCGACTCGTCTGTTGATACTGATCAAGAATATATATACTTTATGGGGTCGAAGATGCTTCCTTCTGCCTGTTACATACTTTTGCACAAAACCATTATACACTTTTTACCCATTTTTAATGGGTTCAGGGTATAAAAAAACCCGCAATGGGTTCTTCTAAATATTTTCTAAATAAATTGCTTTCTTATAAATCACATAAAACTAAGGTCTTCATAAACATAAATAAACAGAAATGGACAAATGTCTGTACTCTTAAATATTTATGTAAATCACCCACACTTGGGAAGAATTTAAATTCATCAGAAATAAAGTTTTCCATATAAATACAATTTGTATCATTAAAGCCAGCTTACTGAACCATATTGTTGATATTGATATCAGAAACCGGTTATTTACGTGTCTTATTTGTCAGAGTATTATTTTCTTATATTATGTATATTATATTTATATATATATATATATATGTTCCTTGCTCAGTTCTGTCATTTTATCTTTGTTTTCACATTTACTCTCTCGATGTATGCCTCATTCATTAAATGTTCTTTGTTCTTCCTCGTCGAGTGCTTGAGAGAAAAGATTGCAAAAAAAAGCATAAGAAACACGCTTGCTTTCTTGAAAATTCTTTTGTTGATATTCGATTAAGCATATGTCGTTTTAATCGTTTTCAGTTCACTGACTATCCTTTAACTCGACTTTGATTATCCGTTAACATTTTCGCCCTCTTCTTAACTGAATGGCATTTAAGTATCGGCTGCAAGCGAGCTTTGACTTTTTTTATTTTTACCACTTTGATTATCTTTTATATTTAAAGGTCACGCTTCATATTCAGCCGACTAACCCTATTTATTTCAACCTCCTCCTTTAGATCTATTCAATTCTTTGTCAATTATTCGGACACAATTGAGTGTGACATCGAGTGCAACAAAATCAATATGTTTTAATTGAATTTTGCAACAAATACAGCTTGCAATTGATTTATGGGTTTGTTTCGCTTTGCCATCAAAACTGAATTCTGTTAAATATTTAATTTTCGACCATGTCTGGTCATTTAACTAGATTAATGTAGTTGAATAACCCAATAACACAAACTGGGTTATGTTTGCCACCCGGCCATATAAACGACTATAGATTTATGATGACACGGACTACTAGGTTAGGTTTCCTCTTCAACATACACACACAATTAAAGTCTTCCCAGATAAGCTGTGCTTATCACACGAATATATGAAACGTTCACAATGGTTTTTGTAACATGGTGAAAAAGTTAAACGCTGCAAGAGAACTGCTTATTAAATGTAGTTAACATGAAATCTAAAAAGTTTCGTTTTGATTAGCAAAAAAGCTCTAAACTATATGATTAAATCGATGTGTGTATATTCAAGTTAATAACTAACTATAGACTACAGTCGTTTGTCGATATACAACACCTCTAAATATTAATTACCTTTATTTTTAAACGTAAACAATTTGTGAAACTTTTGCCGAACGTAGGATGCGAATCGTTTTTAATACAATATAAATTTTAGTTTTGCCACAAAGTAAGTCTTATGTGAATTTAATATGCAAATAAATTTCATTAAATAATCTGAATACTTTTAACATGCCTTGTGAACATTTGTTTACTTCCTTTTCATCTGTTTAGAATATCTCAAATCTACAGCAGCTTTGCAAGTTCATTGAAGGTATTATATATATATAATCTATATATATATATATATATATCAGAAGATTCTTAGCTCAGAACAATTGTTGCCATAATTTATTTTCTGAAAGTAGTTTGTTATTTATTAACCATTCCAATCTAATTGAATAACACTCTCCACCAAATCATATAATACAATATTAATTTCACCCTTGGATAAATTTTTAAAAAATCATATAGACATATCCCAGTTGAAAGCTTTCATATCGTTGGCCTGACAAGAAGTAAAGCAGTTTCACTCAGTTACTCTAACGGAAATTGGGTCAGCGGGTTATGTTAGCTTATTGCCTGTACCCATAGATACATCCACTCTTTTTATACCCTGATCCAATTAAAAATGGGGAAAAAGGGTATAATGGTTTTGTACAAAAGTATGTAACAGGCAGAAGGAAGCATCTTCGACCTTATAAAGTATATATGTTCTTTATCAGCATCAACAGTCGAGTCGATATAGCCATGTCCGTCTGTCTGTCTGTCCGTATGTATGAATGCGTCGATCTCAAAGACTATAAGAGCTAGAGACTCCAGATTTGGAACTTAAGCTCGCCAAATCCCTAGGCAGTACAAGTTTGTTTTCGATTTTCGATAACTCATCCCGTTTCTGATATACACATGGGATCGATAACAATAAAATCTTGAATTTGAAAAAATTTAGATAGCATTTGAATTATTAATCAAAATAATAACAATCTGTGAAATTTTTATTAGAATCGGTTAAGAAACACCGGAGATATGGAACCTTGAAGTTGTGTATGCAGTATGTGCGTACATACACACACACATACTTGCAAGCATTGACTATACGCGTAAAGTATAGGGATTAGGGTATCGTCTAGTCGGGATTTCTCGACTAGAGCCTTCTTACTTGTTTTTTTATTTTCTCCTTCTCTATCTCTCTATCTGTTACTTAATATTTGTCCCTGTTACGTGGCACAGAATTTGCATAAATAAATCAAAACTTACTAACCTGTCCCACTTATTCCCAACTCTTCCCCTCTTGTTTGCCGCGTGTCTCCATTTCAGTTGTCTCCTCAATTTTTGTTGTTGTAGTTGTTGTCTGTACGCCAACTTGTCAGCCTTTTTCGCTTTTCCGCGCTGCAACGCCCCTGCCTTTGGGGCACAGAAAAAGCGGGTTAATTGTCGGCCGACTTGTCGATGGAGCTTCTTGCAAAAGAACAATATCATATATATATACATATTGTTAGCGGCACAATTTCCTGCATTTGTTTTTTGGACCGCAAATGCAATTTTGTAATTAAAATAATTTTTTTTTATTTCCATTTTTATACCCTGATCCCATTAAAAATGGGGGAAAATGGTATAATGGTTTTGTGCAAAAGTATGCAACAGGCAAGTTTGTTTTCGATTTTCGATAACTCTTCCGGGTTTCGATATACACATGATATCGATAACAACAAAATATTGAATTTGGAAAACTTTGAGGCGTTTGATACATTTAAAAAAATAATGACAATCTGTGAAATTTTTATTAAAATCGGTTAAGAAACACCGGAGATATGGGACATTGAAGTATGCAGTATGCAGTATAGGCGTGCACACCCACACACATACTTGCAAACACTGACTATACGTTTAAAGTATAGGGATCCGGGTTTCGTCTAGTCGGGATTTCTCGACTAGAGCCTTCTTACTTAAATGACTTAAAAACAAACAACAATTAAAAGATACTTGCTGCATAGTTTAAGTAAGCATTAGTACGATTTCGCGCAAAAACAAGGCAAGTGAGATCCGTGCTGTCACCAATCCTCACAGAGGTTGTGCCCCGTTGTTGTCCGGGTTCAACCAAACCCGTCTGACAATGAAATAATTAGTGGAGTTGGCCATTAATGGAGACTATGAACCCATTCGGAACTGGCTTCAGCGTTGGTGCAAGCGAAATTCTATAATATATATATATATATAAATACGAGTGTCACAAGTATTTTGCTGCACTATAGCTTTCGCTATATTATTCACTGTAATCACATTCATTAATAATTCTAAGGGGAAAGCATAGGACACGTAAACAGGATGAAATACTGGTGTGGACTTAATGCAGTCCAATCCAGATATTGCCACAGGGTACACAAAAGGTAACCGAGTTGAAATCGATGCCAAGTGCTAAATGGGTGTGCCCTAATAAAGTGTTTGTGATAATCGAAATGTTGTTAATACATTTTCGAATTAACAGATGTGGTCTGAGTGGAAGGGTAGTGGCGGGCAACAAATCGACCAAGACAGCATTCACAACCCCGCTGGAAGTGGATGAAACCGCTTCTCAATCCGAGGAGGTCCTTGATGTGGATGAGTCCCGCGCAAACCGACAATATCCAGAGGAATGTGCTTAAAGATCATACGCAGAGATAAAGTCCAACACATGAAAAAAAAATATAACTTTTAGAAGTGAAAAAGATAGTAATTAAATAATTTTAGTTTATAATTTTTAATTGTGTTTTATTGAAGGAAAAGTATTGTTTTTAATTTACGGACAACACAAGCGAATTTTAAACGCAAATTTAGGTGTCTTTCTGTTCCTCCTTTGTCGAAGAAATGTTGTGCAGTACATCGAATCGATAAAACGTTAAATATTTATAAGTCTTTCTTATAAAAAAACGGTAGTTAAATGTTTTCCATGATCACATTGATTTGTACGTTTATTTTTACCTACTTTTTCAAATGTTTTAATTAATTGTACATCCAACATTCATGATATAACTTTTGATACTGTTGTGTTAATGGGTCAGCCCGCCGTACAGTTCTATAGACCCAACATTTTTTATCGAAACGAAGATTATTCCGGTCAAGTTGCCATGTGGTTTGATGTTGCCATACAATGTAGGTGGATGGGTCTAAGGGGCATTAATATAGCATAGCATATGCCAAAGGTTTAACATGGCCCAAAAACTCGGCTAAAACAACATGACCTAGAACATTGTAACCCAATTCTGATTCAACACGCTCGGTTCATATCAGAGATGTGCACTGTTTTGGTTTTATATACATATATGGTTATATATATGTATATAAATATTGTTGTATGTTTGTGTGGGTTGGCTTACGAGTGTGTTGGTGTGTCTTGTGGCACTTGCAACAAACGCATTAAATGAAAGCTTCTGCATGTGCAATGCATATTTAATTGTCATCATAAATGTGTACTCACATCACGTGCTTGATATGTATTTACTCGTATATAAGCATTGCTATGAGGCGAATGTTTTATATGTGTTGACATACATATATTCTATGTATACTCGTATATAGATGTACAAAGTCTTATTGCTGTGGTTAGCCAAACTAACAACTACTTAGGCGGAAATGTATACAAACTTGAAATCAACCCTAATCAATATATATGCGTACAAATATCTAATACATGAATTATCATGTTGTATAGCTTAATTTGAAGGCTTCTGTTTTAGCCATGGTCAAGTGCATTTTAAATATATTGTGTTATTGAATTATTATTGTTAAACAGTTTTCTGATTCTATAATCAAGTTCGTGTTTAGTTAAACTAGTCACGTGTTTTTTTTTCAAACAGCTTCGCTGTCAATTGGCAATTAGCTCTGATATAACCATGAATACGAAACGCGACTTAGCTAACTACGAACATTCGGGTATGTGCTTTAAATGACCTGCAAGAAATGTCAAAATGTTAAATTATTTTGATTTCATCAATGGACGCCATTTCAAATAAGTTAGTAGTCGAATCCCCCCCGTCCGTCTTACCACCCTTTTGAATCACCCTCCAATCGTTGTCGATCGTCAGTTTTTACTGCACTTAGTTGAGCTCTACCTTTTATTTATTTTTTTTTTTGTCATGCTAAGCACGTTTGCAACGTTTATAAATATTTTGTCATTTGCTATCGGACAGCGGCCTAAAGGCTCAATGTGGTAGCGATATCAGAGTGCTAAAGCCCCCTCACCATAAAACCCTCAAAGTCAGATATATCACATACAAAAAGTCAGACAGAAAATACTCCTCCTAACACTGGGCAGCCATGTGCTCAACTAAGTGTGAAGGTTAAAGCTGCATGCATTATACATAGCATATATATTATTATATAAATGTTTATACCTGCAATTGGGCTTTAATCGTATGGTTAATAGAATATTCATATACCTTATGGGTAAAAATTAATAACCAAATATTGTCGCATGCTGTGGAAAAATCCTTAAAAAAAAGGTGTGTCTTAAATTTAAGTTTTATTTTTAACAAAACATTTATTTTTTAAAAATATAATGTCGGAAAAAGTGCTTAGTGATTCACTTGAAATTAAGCAACATTGTTTAAAAGCTTTATTTATTAAGAAGGCATTGACTGACTGCAGCTGAACGCCAAGTACTTACAATAAGCTATATTAAATGCTTTGATATCTGAATAGTTATAAACTAATAAATGTTTAGAATTTCATCAACCTATCTGCGTTCGCAGACTTAAAAAAAAACCTAGTGTGAATTTTGTTTCAGCCTTAAATGAAACCTTATCGAACTTAAACAAAAAGACTTTATATACGTGTCAATAATATGAAAATGCTTGAATTAAAAGGTTTTCAATAAGTTTCAAGCCTTTTAAAATGCATACCAATATGTAAAAGCAAAATATTTTTTGATATGCATAAAAAATTGTTCTCTTCATTTATTGACATTTCTATTTTGTTGGTAAAGTTGAGTTGGCCCACAGTTGTTGTTGGTTCATATTTAGTACATATTTGCAAATATATAAATACTTCAATACATATGTGAGTTAAGTATATACTGATCATACAATGGGCTAAGCAACAACGTTATCATATTGTCGTTCATATTTAGTTTTCTTTTACATATGCCCTATCTCCATTTTCACACACGATAAGCCTAGACTTTGTGTTATATCAACTTAAAACGGTTTAATAACTTTGTAATGTAACGTGGCATTTATTTCTTGATCAGAGTAATCACATAATAACATTTCTGAAAGAATCTTCAAAATTTTGTTATACTATACTATACTTTGAACAGGAATTTTTATTATACAAACTTTGGATAACAAGCTTATCTTATCTTATCTATATTAGTCAAAAAAGTACGCATAGAAAAGTACTAAAATATACTTTTGCTTTTTTTTGTGTCTAGTGTGCCGAGATAATGCGATAAAAACGACAAAAAAGAATATCGTGACTGTTTATACCCTGAACCCATTGAAAATATGTTAAAAGGGTATAATGGTTTTGTGCAAAAGTATGTAATGGACAAAAAGTAGCATCTCCGACCCCATAATATATATATATATATATTCTTGATCGGCATCAATAGCCGAGTCGATACAGCCATGACCACAGACGGACAGTCTGTTAGTTAGATACTGAAGATTTGAAAAATAAGCCATAAGTCTAAGGAAATTTTTGTTTTAAATTATCGATAACTCATTTCGATTCCGATATACACATGTTATCGATATCACTGGAATCTGGAATCTGAACAAAATGGAAATGGCTTTTGTAAATAATGAAAATCTGTGTGAAGTTAAGTCAAGTATGCAGTATACGTTTACAGACATACACACATGTTTGCAAGCACTGGATGTACACCTTAAGTATATATTTCTTAGAGTATCTTCTAGTCGGGATTTCTCGTTGTTTTTTCATTTTTTTCGGCGGTTGGTATTAAAAGGATGCATTGGCAAAGTCAACGGTCTTCCATTCCCTGCTGCAGCTAATCACGAAAGGTTTGTGGTTTCGGGGAAAAGGGGGCTGGTATGTTTATTTCTTTACTTTTTGTTGTTTTGGTTGCTTAGTCAACGGCGGATCGCATTAAATAAATGCGAACATGCAAATTGTTTTCTTAGCTACCAACACAACAGAACGCTAGCTACCCCGTTCCCGGGCCTCGCACCCTCCTACCCCTTAGCGACAGCTATATATATATATTTGTTTGTATTGTTATTGGCTGTATTTGTGCAGTTTCGTTGAAATTCACTCGCTTCTGTTGAAATTGTTTACACTTAAACAAAAACAAAAACAAAAAACTGCTGCTGCAACAACAGTTGTAGATCTCCGTTTCTTTATAAAAAGAAGGCAATATTCACATCCACTGTTTATAATTCATAAGCAATTGGAACACAAGCAAGTGCTGCAGATGCAGAACAACAGAACATCAGAATGCAGTTTTTTGTGTAAGTTTTGCAGCCAAATCAATCGAAATGCCAAAGTGTTCGGTTGTTTAGTGAACCATAACTGAAAAGAAAACAATTACCCTAGCCCAACTGGTCCACTCGAATTGTGCTGGCAAGGGATTGGGAAAGGGAAATGGGTGTGTGTGTGTGTGTGTGTGTGTTTTTATGCCCATTCAAGCGTGGCTTAAATTGTTTTTTACAATTTTATCTATTTTTCATTCAATTAAATCTCGAAGCTAGGAAACGCTTTTCTAGAAAACCAAATGGAGCATTTCTGTGGTATAAAAAGTTCGTTCTAAAGGTTCAATCACTTATTATTATTAAAGGTGAATGAACTTATTTAATTGGATGGGTTTTTTGTACCTTATGTCCTAATATCTCCTCTTTTCATGTTAAACTTTCCTATTATTTCTTGCAGTTTCTCCAAGATGTCTAAATATTCAGGCAAAAAATGTCGCCTGCTTTCGATGATGTGGCTGACGGCGTTCTTCTTCTTTGTGGAAATCATAGTGGGCTATGTGACCAATTCAATGGCTCTTGTTGCAGACAGCTTTCACATGTTGGGAGATATAGCTGCTCTGGTCATATCATTCCTTTCAGTTAAGGTAAGAAGTATTCTCTTTAGATATATATATATATATATATATATATGTCATTGTCTTGAGCTGACTCACATTTAACTTAAACCCCCAACAGATGTCACCCAAAAAATGGTCAAAGAACACTTTTGGCTGGGCACGTGCTGAAGTCTTGGGCGCTCTGGTCAATGCGGTGTTTCTCGTCGCACTTTGTTTCAGCATCACGATTGAGGCATGCAAAAGGTGAGATACCTGTCGAAGCACATGTAAATGTGTGTGTGGTTTGTGTCAGTCAGCTGGCAATATTCAATATTTTTTGCCTTGTCACTGTTTCGTTTTATTTCGTTAGTCACTCGTTTCTTATACATTATCTTTTTGTTGTATTTTATTTGTATTCGCTACGTTTCAATTTGCATGCCGCGTGCATTTCTTTGCCACTTTACGATGCGCGTTTTTATACGCCATACGATTGTTTAAACGCGTCAAAAGTTTTTTTTTTTTTGCGTTTTGACTCGACATAAAGCAGTGGAAAACTGGGAGCGGCCCAGGCCCAAGCTAAGACTAGACTACATATACTAAAAAACTAAAAACTAATCAACTAACAAGTTAAAGCACTAAATCATAAATCTTTTAAAACTTACTTTTATATTTAATTTATTCGCATAAGTTTGAATTGCTTTTTCTCAATTTCAAATCCAATTCGCCCCCACAGATTCATTGAACAGGAACCTATTCATCAACCGGAACTGCTGCTTATTGTGGGTATACTGGGTCTGTTGGTCAATATGATAGGCTTGTGTCTACTTTACGGTGCGAATACTTTATACTATTTCTACGCTTAAAAGTTTCTTAATACATTTCGAAATGTGTTTACCTTACAGAGCACGGCGGTCATCATGGTCACTCTCATGGTGGTGGTCTTACGCGCAATCACAGCCGCCTTACGGAGCTGGCCAATATGGATGAAGGCGAGGATGAGCAGAATGATTATGCCTATGAGAAGCAGAAGGAGAAACCGGTCAAAAAGTCCAGCCATGGTCATAGCCATGATCCCGGACAGATGAACATGCGTGGCGCCTTCCTACATGTGCTTAGCGATGCTCTCGGAAGCGTAATTGTCGTTGTCAGTGCGCTTGTTGTGTGGAAGAGCGATTGGGAATATCGTTTGTACATAGATCCGGCTCTATCCATTGTCCTTGTTGCACTTATCTTGCACTCGGTGTGGCCTCTATTACGTGAATCTGCATTGATTCTGCTGCAAACAGTGCCCACGCATATTCAAGTGGATGCTATACAAAAGCGTCTGCTCGAAAAGGTCGATGGAGTTTTGGCTGTTCACGAGTTTCATGTCTGGCAATTGGCCGGAGATCGCATTATTGCTTCCGCGCATATACGGTATGGTTTTTATTGAATTTTCTTCTAACTTCCTTATAACATTTTTAACATACTTTTGTTTCAGCTGTCGCAATTTATCCGAGTACATGAAAATCGCTGAGAAGGTCAAAGAGTTCTTTCACAATGAGGGCATACACTCCACGACCATACAGCCAGAATTTAGCGAAATTGAGGGCTGCAATATGTCCGATGGCACCTCAAGCATTAATATGAGCGGCTCTGATTGCTGTGCCCTCGACTGCCCCACCACAGATGAGGGCTGCGTGAAGGCCACATGCTGTCAAAACAACAACAAATTGGTAAAGAAAAATACTTGGCATTTTCGTTGTTATATAGTATTTAACTTAATTTCTATTAATTTTCAGAATCAACTACCCTCGCCCACAAATTCACCCTACATGTGCCGTCAGCGCAACGCAGCTCGTCAGGCTGGCGATGTGGAAGCCGGATCGCTGCTTGAAGCAGCCGCTGCCAGTGGCAACCAGACAGTTGGCAACGGAACGGCCGTAACAGCTTCTGCGGAGCCAGCGCCAAAGAACGAAGCAGTCTGACAACAGCCACATCAGCAGCATCATCATCAAAAACAGCATCATCAGCAACATCAACCAGCACAGCAACAACATAAAGTACACTTTGCCACAAACCCAACCACACGTGATATATTTTACGAGCCAACAAACAACCAACAAGTAACTTCCAAAGCCTTTGCTACCAGCAATGCCAGTCCCAGTCTCTCGCTAACCGCACAGCGACGCCGCGAACTTCAGCTACACGCCGAACACCAGTTCATGGAGCAGGTAAAGCTCAGTGGTAGCTCCTGCACTCGCAACGGGGATGAGGTGGCCCTCTAAATTAGACGGAGACTCAGACTCGCTATTTGCAAAGTTTCGACAGATCTTTTGATGAACTTAATTTTATACGTTGGTCAAGTGCAGGTCTTTCAGCGTTGTTGTTGTTATTGCACGCGCAGAAGGCGACTCTAGTTTATAGTGTGTGTGTGTGTGTGTATCTGTATGTGTATGTATGCCCTACCACCCACAATGTCTGCCCCACAACAGTGTTAGAACACTATAGCAGCACTGTATTTTATTTTATTCTTTAGTTTAAATGAAATCAAAATGTTGAGACATAAGGCGAAAAAAAAAGAACCTACAGTTTAATGTCGTTCATATAAATTATACAATTATATGAGATGATAATAGCGTTAACTAAAAAAAAAAATAGTTAATTTTAGCAATTAATTCTTAAACAAACACACAACATAAACCACAATTAAGATTATATACGTTTTTTACATTTTGAAAAGTTTATACAAGAAAAATTATAGAAGAAAATATAATGTATTTAGTAGTTATAGATACACTATATACATAGTTAATGATTAAAGACAGTGACCGTTTGGTGCGAATGTTTAGCGAAACAGTTGAATGAATTCAAAATACCTAGTGTTTTACCATATGCAAATTCTATTATACAAGATAAGGCTTTAGTTTTTTAATCTTAGTAGATGCTTAATGTAAAAAATGGTTTTTACTGCAATGGCAATTAAGACTTCATATAAACTAAGCTATTTCAAAACTGTATCATCAATGCTGTATTATTTTATGTTTGTTTATCGAGTGTCTGCGTTTATGTTTGTAAATATATTCACATCAAACATAATCATTATAAAAATTAAATTAAACAAATGAAAACCAAATCTCGATATATTATATTTTTCTTCTTTGACTGTTGTTATTTAAACGATTAGCATGCTTTACCTTCTTTTGGCAGCTGACTTAAAGTTTTATTTTTTTTTAATATCGCTCCCAAATTTAAATTTCTATCATCTTTTCAAGCAGATTTTTTCTAAAATCTTTTTAGCATTCCTTTTTCCTTTCCTTTCTTCCTGCTCGTTTCAAATGAACACTAGTTGAAAAGTTTTAATGTCGCGAAATTTAAATTTTTATCAATTGCAATTCTATGATATAATAAAATACATTTTAATTCCAATAATTGATTTTTATTAACAAAGAAATTATAATAATGTCACTTTAAGGTGAGATGAGAGTAATAGTTATAGTGTAACAATTATAATTAAATAACGCTCTTAATGTGGAATGTTAATTAGTTTTATATGTACCTAAATTATGTGTGTGTAATTGCAAATTTAACGTTTGGATTTATGCTCTCCATCATCGATGCATTTCATCTTTGAGAAGAGCAGCTGGCGCTATAAGTTTTCATCAAGATTCTCGTCGGTGTTCTCCTCCACAATTGCCTCGTCCCATGGTCCGTGAATGTTAAACTTGTATTGCTGCTGTTTTACAAATATAAACGGGCAAACAAAGTTGATGAAGAGCGTTGTGCAGGCATAAAGATAAAGCACCGGTCGAGATATATAATAGAGAGATGCACAGCAGATGACAAAGATAGGCACCAAGCAGAAGGCATGCCATGTGGATGCAATCATGATGGGATAAAGCACAAAGAAGATTGCAGCCTCGACAAGTAACACAAAGGCGTGGTACGATGTTGAAAGTCGCGATGCCAGACAGATGGCACCAAATATGGCAGCATTTAACGAGATAGCCTTGGAGACCATAGCCACATCCAGGCCGTAGTCGGAGAACATAAGATTGAAGAGCATCACAAAGAATGTCATCGTATAAATGGTGTCCGTGCTTATGGCCTGTGTTAATGTGTGCAGCATAGGTGAGAAAATATAGCCAAACAGCAACACAGTGACTAACGTCTTTGAATCCTCTCCCAGCAGTGTCATACTTAGGCTGCTGCCACGATAAACCAAATATCCGATAGCAGTAATGATGCATGTGGGTACAAGAATGCTGGTGGGTGCAAGCCTCTCGCTGAGCATCATGTGATAGAGTATTAAAAAACCTGCTATGCACGAAATTTGATTGCTTAGCACGGTTATACCGGCAACTGCCTCGCCAAGCGTGTAGATTCTGACATGGAGATTAGTTCGCAAATCTTTTAGGAAACTAACATCTGTATAGTTGTCCGGGTACTCGCGGTTCGAGTAGAGGTTCTTAACCCATGCTTTTCGCTTGCTATGTAACATTTTTTACACCTAATTCAATTAGAACACAAATAATGACGAACAACTTTGTTTACAAGGAAACAGCTGCTTAAGTAATCGATACGAATACGGTTGCGGCGTTACAATACTCGATGCCAAGTGCAGAATCGATAATCCCAAAATGCGCCAATGAAGTACGTTTTCGAAATTTAATTTTTGTTAATATGTGGTGTTTATTTTCTGCTTAAGAGTTAGTTGTAAAATGGCCACGAAAAAGGCAGAGTTTTTATAGTTAGGAAGACAAAAGTGTCCTTGGCAGTAATAAGTTAAAATCAGGTAAAAAAATCCATGGGATTAGTTAAAAATAACGCTCAATAGGGCATCCATCTATAAATTTGTGTAAAATATCCTAAAGAGATTGCATTAATATTGTGATTAGGGACAATTGTTAGATTATTAAAATGGACTCTTAACAAAGCCATTGTCAACAAAAAACATAATTTCAACAATCGAATTTACGACCAACCACCAGTCAGCTTGTGAAAGAGCTCCTCATTCAGAGTTTGATTGTTATCCTTCGAGCGCATTGACATAAAAATGTAACCGCCAATAAATTCATGAACCACCTTGCAATCGGCAGAGTGACAAGAGAACACTACATTCTCGTCGTTGAACTGAATCATCATGCATTTAATGCCCCAGTTGACATTCCAGGCTTTCATATTTTTGTAGCGCCAAGTCTTGATATGATCTCCAGAATTCAGATCCATTCGCATGATCCGATTGTGGGCAACGCCCAACAGCTCCTCCTTGCGGTGTCCATCAAACTTGATGATGAACAGGGAGACGCCAAAGTCGGGCAACGATTGCCAGGCCTGTATGTACTTCAGCTTGGCCTCCAGCAGCGACAACTCGCTCACATTAGCATGTGCTTCCAGAATACGTTGCACCGCCTTGCCTGACATTTTGCGTAGCATCTTGGCAGAGAGATATTCCACGGCATCCACAGAGCGCGGATCAATGTTGACGTGCACACCCTGTACAGGTCGCTGCATATGCAGCAACGACAAAATTCCATCGACCTCGCTCTCGTAGGTGCTGTCTGCTAAGGAGCGTCCTTTGGCCGCCAGGCGACAGGCGGCCAACCACTTGGCATATTGCTGTTCGTTCTCGCAACGCACCCATACCTCACTATTGGGTCCATTGCGATCCTCCGGCGACACCTCCAAGCGTATGGCATATTTTCCTTGCGCAAGATTAACATCCGGCGTCACCTCGCAGCCACGCAGATTAATGCTGATTGTGGGAGCGGTGCGACGAGATTCCTCAGCACTTTTATACAGATGCAAGTGTAGGTCGCGATAAGTGAAATAGTAGCGCTTATAACCTCGCAGCGTGAAACGCTGTGGCTTAAGAAAGCGCAGATAATCGGAGAGTTCTGGTATGCGTGTAATATTAATTGGATCGTGTGCATTGCTACCTTCCAGTGTTATCTGCAGTTCGTTTAGCGCTGAATCGATGTCATCATCATCATTTTCCTGACTGGACGTCTCGATGCCCGAGTCAACGGCTGTCATCGGTTGCATGTCCACCTGATGATTCACCTGAAACTGCAGGGCTGCAAACATAAGCGTTTCCTGCTCCGTGCAGTCAAGCTCCTCGTTCAGTATGGACCATTTAGCCTGCTCGTACAGCTGATTGATGCGCACTTGATCGTACTTGGGATTCAAATCGAAGAACGTGTAGTACTTAAAGCGCAGACAAAGAGTATCATACTCGCGTATGCCTTGCTCCATCAGTGACAACGAACTGTCCAGCCAGCCGACATTGAGGCGTGCCTTCTCTACCAGCGATTTTGGACGCAAGAGACGTGCGCGAATCTCGGCGCTTATTGTATGCGACGAACTGGCCAAGTTCTCTTGAAAGTCACCCAAACTCGATGAGGAGGAATCGTAGGTACCATAGCCAGTGCGACTTGGCTTCCAGTGCCCAGTCGTAGGGGAGCGTCGTGATGAAGCCGATGCATTGTGCGGCGACAGCGCACAGATGAACATACCAGGCGCTGATGGCTGGTCCAGGCTACCATTACTGCCGCCATTAAACGCCGAATTGATAGGCACAAATGAATTGGTGTCCGGTGCCGGTTGCAGATATGTTGTGCCATCTGGTTCAGCAATGGGCACTCGCTTCTGATGAGGCAACTGGGCAAAGTTCTTTTTTAGATGCTCCGCTTCAAGCGGTTTGCACAGCGACAACTCCTCCGGATGGCGTATCTCCAGCTGTTTGCAAAGATTGACAACTGCGGCGAACGTCTTCATCGAGTAATCGACACGGCAGTCCAGGTAACGTAAATCTGGCAATTGGACGCGTAGTATCTTATGCATGGGCGTAAAGTGAAGCAAGCTGTCCGCCTGCACTCCACACTGGTCAAGTGTGGCGCGTGTGCGAGTTAGCCAGATGTTCTTAGCGGGCCAGTAGAGTGCATGATCCGACCAATCCTTAGGATTCTCCGGGTCAACCAGCTGTAGCATTATGCTTCCTAAATGCTGATCGCCGCGCACGCGCATTGTGCGGTCCAGCGTCAGGTCCGTTATGTAGATGCGCAGATTCCATGAGTTTTCGCCAACGTGAATCATTGTATAAATTAACTCTTAGTTTTTCGGATGCTGACGTCACGTTTGCCCTTAATCTTCGGCCGCTCGCTCTGACTGGCAGCCTCAAACGTCCTTGGGGCGTCACCTACTTGCGTTTTGATCGCCTACAAATAAAGTGAGAATCGTGTTGCAGCTGTTGATTAATACGGTTCTTTTACCCAAATAGTGCAATTTTTAGAACATACTTTAATGCGGGCACGCTACATATGGCGTAATACTCCCGGATACACGCAATCGAATTGATTGATTTTCACTTAAGAAACTGGAGCAATTAATGAAAATGCATTGAAATAGAAAGCGCCCAGTGTTCAATGTAGAGGTTGAGAAACATCGACGGCACTATCGATAGTATCGATGCTTGCATTTTTTTGACATCATCAATATCGTTTTTGTTTTACAAAAATCGATAGTACTTTTCAGCAGAATTAAAGAAGAAGAACAAAGCAAGTGCAAAATAACTGTAAATTTGTCCGGTCAACTTTGAGAATAAAAATGCCGGGCGTCACAGTAAAGGATATTGACCAGCATGCCGTTACCAAAGCGGTTGCCATATATCTTAAAAAAACTGGAAAATTAAAGGTTCCTGAGCAGATGGAATTCATCAAGACTGCCAAATACAAGGAACTGGCACCATACGATCCCGACTGGTTCTATATGCGTTGCGCTTCGATTCTTCGTCATTTGTACCATCGCAGTCCAGTTGGAGTTGGCGCCATTACCAAAATCTATGGCGGTCGCAAACGCAACGGAGTCAACCCATCTCACTTTTGCCGTGGCGCTGATGGTGCTGCCCGCAAGGCGCTGCAAGCTCTTGAGCACGCCCAGCTCGTCGAGAAGCACTCAGATGGTGGCCGCAAGCTGAGCTCTATTGGACGGCGTGATTTGGATCGCATTGCCAACCAGATTGCTGCCAAGCAACGGGACGCCACCAAGCAAACTGGTCCTATTATTATATCCAACTAAAAATTAGATGTACGACTGTGCACCAACCAACGTAAAACTTTTCTGTTATATGTATGCAAGACATAAAAATATTTATTATAACCATTTGAAGTCTTCAAGGGAAGCAAGCGTTTTTCTTTATTCCGTTAGGCTGGAAAAAATATAGCCTACAACCTGATCAGAAAAATATATTAATTTTCATTTGCGAAAAATCATGTTTTATATACGATTGCAATTTCATGCTATTTTGTCTTATCTTTTCATGCTATTTTTTGTAGTTTAAAAACATGTTACAAACAATAAAATGTACATCGATGTTTCGGCTTAAAAATATCGATAGCCGACACCTTCGATTTTTCTACATCTCCAAGTTATTGAAAACAAAAAGTTGACTGCCCTGCGCTATTCAACAGGTTTTTATTTTAATTTGTTTTCTTTGGGTAACAGCCAAACAAAGCATCGATATTAGTAAACTTTGCTTAAGTAATTTCCTTGTCGTTAATAAAATAAGCTTGAAATAAATCGCAAGAAGCAATGAGTTACGGTCCTAATCATTTTTAAAAAGCGTAGTAAGAAATTGGTATTTTTGGTATTTTCAACAAGTTGACAGGCTTGCGCGATTGCCGATTAGAGTTAAGCGACAAGTTTTACCGTTACATCTGCGCCAAGTTTCTTTATTTGCCATGACAACGGATTTTAGATTAAAGCAGCCCCGTGGCGATGATTATCAATGAATTTGGACAAACAAACAATAAACAAACGACAAAATCGTAACCACAGCAGCAGCCAGTCAATTTTCAGTTACAATTCGACAGCTGCCGGCTTTCTAGCTATACACACACACAAATAAGTACATAAAACTTATTCATTATTTATACATACAAATCGGCTCCTGTAAATACAACTTTGTTGTGAAATTACAAAAAAATTTCAAAGCGCTTGTGTGTGCATTTAAATGGTATCGCCGCGCAAATCTGCATCCACCATCAGTGAAGATTCTCGGTGGGATAACAACATGTCTTCGTAAGTATCAAATTGGTTCTCTAGTATAAAAACCACCACCAACCATTTCCCACTCCAAATGCCTTACCCAGGTTGCCGGTAAAAAGTTGCGAAAGCCTCTACTCTGCCAGTTCCCGCGAATCAGCGCGCCAAATCTATCAGCGAAAGCCAACGTCACGAACCACAAACGGAGCCATGAGTCAGCCATCCATGCTATCCAACAACACTAGTGATATACATCAACGTGTTATGTCTGCTCGCAATTTGCGTGCCAAAACCTTTCAGAATCAGTTGGCCGACGCACAGGCAGAGATTTCCAATTTGGCTCATGAGAATCGTATGCTGCGCACAATGCACAAGCGTCAATCGATGGCATTAAACAAGTATGAGAATACGGGTGCGGAGCTGCCACAGTTATTGCATTCGCATGCCGAAGAGTTGCGTGTGTGGCAGACAAAGCATCGCAATGTGCAGGCGGTCAACAAGGATCTGGAGCAGAAGCTTAAGCAAAAGGAGGCACAGATCCTATCGCTGAGTGACCAAAACAAATACTTCAGCCAGCTTATCAAAGACAAGTAAGAATAAACCAAATAAAAAAAAAACTTTTTTAGTTTAAAATCCTTTTTTTTTTGTAGAAACTTGGATGAGCGGCAGAAGTTGCAGGATAAGGTGCGCACATTGGAGCAGCGCCTACAGGAAAAAGATAACGATATGAAACTAATGGCACGCAAAGTGCAGTTGGAATCAAAAAACTTTCGTCAGCAGCTGCTTAATGAGCAAAAGAAGTGCAAGGAGGTCATGCTTAAACTGGAGAAGGCAAGGCTAGAAATAAGCGGCTATCGCAAATTGGAGGAGTTTACAGTAAGTCAAAAAAGTTTCCTACATAGATGATTGCATATAAAATCTCTCAATCATAGGTTGATAAGCCTAATCCCTTGGCCTCAGGTCGTCGCACAAAGCTGGGTGCTGTTGAAGAGACGGACAAGATTGATAAGCTAGAGAAGTCACTTGATCTCCTAGAGAAGGCAATTGAGAAAAATAATCAAAGTGAATTTATTGCACTCACTGACGTTCTGGAAACAGATTCAAATTTTGACTTTGAGAAGGATGACGCCGATGAGGTGGACAAGGATACAGATAGCCAGGTTAAAGATAATAAACCAGTGCGCGCCAAGTTGATCTTGCCACCGGCTACCATTCACCCCAAGTCTCTCACTAACAATGCAAACAACTCGTCGCGCCCCTCGCTTAGCAAAATGATGAATCAGTCCAAGGTTAGCCCTGCACGCAAACCAAATCCACGACTTCGCGGTGGTGTATCCACGTCAGCAGCAGCTGTCCGCAACATTGTAGGCAGTAAACCACTAAGCTCCAAGCAGACCACACTCGATTCAGCGGCCAACAAAATGCAGACGATGACAAAATCACTGGAATTCGACTTTGAGGATGATTATGAGCATGACGGAGATCATGATGATGCCGATGCCAAGTTTGGCTTAGATGACGACGATAACGATGTTGACACAGATGAGGAGCAGAATCCGAATGAAATGAGTCTGGTAGATTATGCTCCCTACTTACACACTAAATGTGAGCTAGGCAAGATGCTGGATATAAACCCGGATGACGATGATGATGATGTAGACGAAGACGACGATAATGAGCCATCACCAAAACTCACAACAAAGGTTGCATTGGTAAGTGGGATCTTGAGTAATTATTTATTATTACATACTAAGACAATTACTTTGCACAACAACAGGGGAACTCACGCAGTCCCAATATAAAAGAGAATATGTCTGGCATACGGAAAATAATATCGGATGACTATAAGGAACGCGAGAACTTCTTAGACATCCACTGTCGTCCCAGCTCGGGCAGCAACAACAAGCGCTCCGATGATCCAACCAAGAAGAAGCGCAACGGCAGCATCCCAACTAGCCTTCCTGTTGCGGCTGGTGGTCCAATGGTTGCAAGTCGTAAGCAAGCGTTACTCGCTGCCCTCAAGGTCATCGATGACAACAAAGATGAGAGTTAGTTACCCGCTTTTTTTTTAAACTGCGTTAAGTTATATTTTTTATTTGATTACAAAGTAAAGAGAGTTCGGCGGTCGAAGCAATTGCCGCAAATACTGGACAAATGCTGCACAATATGGATGACGTGCCCATTGTCAGCACTGGTTCAGCTTCTGTTGCATTTGCTTTAGCGCTGCTGAGCAAGTAAAATGTAAAAGATGACAATTTTAAAAAATTTATTAGCTTTATAAACCTAGAACATATATACATCATTGGATCATTTATTGTTCTTTCCGCGCATTTTACTGATGGCCCGGGAAACTTTTTTGCGCAGTTCTTTTTGTCGTTTCATTTTAGATGCTTCGTCGGCGCGTTTCCGCGCTCGGAACTTTTTTAAGCGCTGCTTGGTGTCTTTGCGTTCGCGATGTCGCTTGTCCTTGTAGTTCGTTTCGATCATCTTCATCATTTTTGAGACCTTTTGCTCGTAAGGAGAGTTAATGACAGCAACACGTTCGAGCGCCTCCTTTGGGTTTTCTGGGCCCAGCTTGGGCTTATCCTTGTAGGGTAGGGCACGCTGCAGCGCCTTTGGTATGACCAGCGGACGGAAGATCTTGGGTTTTCGCAAAATCTCCGTATACATGCTGTCCGGCTGGGCATCGTTCTTAAGTGCACGCTCACGTTTTAGCTGACCGAGTGTCTTCATGCCCTGCCATTGGCTCTTCTGCTCTGGCGGCAGAAGCAGTGAGGTAACGGGTGCATAGAAACGTGGAACTTCAACTTGGAACCAGGTGCGACAGAAGACAATGTCGCTCAGCAGTATCTTATCCTCGAATGTGGCACGATAAGAGCCCTCGGGCGTGTGATGAGCCTTCTTGATTTGGCCGCGTATTCCTGACACCGTCTTGACTTTGGCGCCTTCAAATTTAGCCACCTCCAAAGAAGAGTTAAACATATCCTTGACGAACGCCGTATTCTTGTAAATCTTGAACGGATGACCCACCAACTTAAGCTTCTTCATAATCTGCGAGGATTTGTCCAGCTCCGTGACACAACCTGTGGCAGCTATGCGAAAGCCGAGACGTTTCATTTCCTCCTGATCATGGCGCACCGTTTGCAGGGCCAGAAAGCCCGTATTTTGCGGAGTTATTGGTCCCCAAAAGGTCATGCTGCAGGTGACATGATTGGGTGTATACTTTAGATATCGATGCCTAAAGTTATCTTCCACCTTGGCATAAATAGCAATCGTCTGAAAGCGACGCCAGCCCATTGATACGATGATTGGATCCCCAGTTTTAAGGATCTTCTTGTACCAACGATGTTTCTTGACCTTGCAATTTACATAACCCACGTTCTCCTCGGTCATGTTGAGTGCACCCACCAGCACCGGATAACTGGCATCAAAATTCTCGACAAATTCAGCCGGTAAACTTTTAAAGCCAAGACGCACATACAGTCCGGCGCGGTAGCCTTCGATTTGGATGCGCAAATTGTTGTCGAGATGGGCAAATTCACTTTTGTTTAGCTCACTCTGTTTCTGCGCTTCCGCCTTGAGGTCCTCGTAGAAGCCGTGATCGCCAGTAATGCGTCCACCATCCTCTTCACCCTTCTCCCCGCTGTTATCGTACTCGGCATCGAATTTTGCCTTCAGTTTTAGTTTCTTGGCCATTAGTTCCGTTTTTGTCAGATTCTCCTCTTCTACGCGTGTCATTTTCCGTTTAACAGCTGTGGTTCCTAACTCAGCTGCTTCATCGCCGGCTTGCTCCGCGTCAGCGTTGACAGCTGCCTTGAGCTTGCCACTTTGCTGCTCACCCGTTTCTAGATCCTCAAAGTCACCATAAATCTCGCTGTCCGCATCGCTCATGTCGTCCAATTTAAGCAGATTCTCGGCATCCTCGGATGCCTTCCACTTGCCAGTCACAAAGCAGTTCTTGATAAGTTTCTTGTTTGTTTCGGACAGCCAGTCACGTGTCGCATCTAAAGAAGGATATTGTCAAACATGTCTCTATATATTCTTGCAAGGTAAGGATTACCACATACCGGTCTGGTACTCAAAGAAGCAGCGCTCGTCCTTGTCGCGTATGTCCAGGTCCTTTTGCATTTCAGTTTGCTTTCTGGTAGCCAAGCGAAATAGACCGCCTAACTCCTCCCCCGAATCCTCAGCATTCTCCTGCTGCTGCTTGGATTGTTCGGTCTGATTGTACACGCCGTAGACCAAACGCATCAGATTACGCGACTCCGAGTGGCGTTGCAGATAGGCATCGCGTGCCTTTTGTGCCAGATTTGTTTTCCAGCTCATATTGCTGGCCAGGATGCGTGCTTCCTCATCATCATTCTTTTGGGAGTAACTGGTTGCAGTTGTTTCCTTCACATCCGTTAAGCTTTGATATTCATCATCGCCCGAGGATTCCTCGTCACTGTCCAGTTCCGCCTGCTCATCATCGTCGCTGTTCTCACCACGCCAATCCTCTGCAGCAAATTCATTAGCCTGCTCCTCATCGCTTGAATTGGCATCCATTCCAGAATCTTCAGCTCCGTCGTCATCCTCTTGCTCGGATGCCTCGTCGTCACTTTTATAATCTTTGGATTTGATGGGCGCCGCATCAGAGAATAGCCTAAATTCTTGCTGTTCCATTTGCTCATCCATGGTGGCCTTCTTGTCAATCAGCTTGCTGACTAGCGCCTCCTGTTCGGTGGCCTCGGCAGTTTTCTCCCTATGAGAGTGGGAGCCCTGCAACTCGATATAAACTGCATCCTTGTCGTAGACAATGCCACCCACACCCGACATAGGCGCATATAGCAAACGCTCCTTCTCCAATAGGCTGCGCTTTTTCTCCGTGCCTGGAAGCGGACACGGGTCGGATATTAGGCTCAGCTCATCAATGCGTGCATCTCCTAGGCCAGCAATGTGCACCATATTCTCCTGCTTGAGTGGTACACCACGTACATAGCCATACAGAACCACTTCGCGATCGCACTTCGGATTGCGACGTACTGTGTCTGTATTGGTGACATCCTCAAGGCGATCCACAAGCAGGTAGCTATGTGCACCCCGCCATTGCAGCGGCCGGAACTTCATGACGGATATGAACCGACCCAAATTCTTGATTTCGTTGCGCAGATACTCGCCATGCAGCAGTCCGGACAGATAGAAGAGTTTGGCGCCATCATAAACTTCTGTCCAAAAGCGATGCTTAAGTTCTTTTTTGCGCTTGCGCAACTGTTTGGGATTCTTGATCATGTCGAGATGCGTCAGCACACCCATTATCTTAGGCATGCCATGAACCTGACAAATGTTTAGAAACTCAAAGATCTCCATTTCGAACCCATAGCTGGCATCGCATAGGAGCAGCACCAAATCTGCGCACTTTGCCACATCGATCATCGAGTTGACATCGTTGTTGCACTCCAGCAGCGTGATGCGTCGCTTTTTGGATGTTACAATGGTTATGGGACCGCGTATATCTGTGACATTCGTGCGTGTAAAGCTCTTGATCAGATCCTTGATGAGCGTTGTTTTGCCCACCTTGGGCGGGCCGACAATGGCAATTAGTACTGGTGGCGGCTCATCGGGTGTCTGGTCTACAACCGGGATGTGCTGTTTCTTGGCCGTTAGATCCTCTTTCCGTCTGAAATTGCGCTCCGCACGTTGCGCCGAATTGATGGCAAATGCTTTGGGATTGCGTTGTCGCGCGGTCAGCTCTGGTTCTTTTTGGTTTGAGTCTTTTTTAGCCTTTACCTTCTTCTTGTCGGCCTTTACGCCAGACTGTCGTGCTCGGTGCTGCTTACGCTTGTCTTGGCCAACATCATCGGCCATTTTTTAAGGCAAAATTTATAAATTTACGCGAATGTTTACGAATTGTTGCACGTGCTAGCAGCAAAGAAATACAGTTTGGGATTAAAATACTAGACATAATCAGTAAGTATTTTGCTTTAAACAAAATATGGTAACACTATTGGTACGTTTTCAATTTGCGGGCTCAACGGTCACACTGCGTTGCAAGCAATTTTTTCGCATTATTCATATATTTAGTTAAACTTGCAAAATGTCGCTGAGTTTGGGCAAAGTGAAAACCTATTAAATAGGCTCGTGCAACAGACACATCCTTTGTTCGTCAGAAGTCTAGTAATAACAACAGAGGCGCTGTCACAAAAAAAAGCTCAATACTCTCCCTGGCACACAGGCAAGAAGCAGCAGCAAAGGCGGCGCGCAGTAAAAAGTCTTATAGGGAGCCGAACCAAAGCGACGGCAGAGTTCAGGTAAATGTTAATTAAATCTAAAGCAATGCAAATTAGGAAGCGTGTAAAATTGCTAATTTTGTCATTAAAAAAAGAACGCTTAACATCCCATCAGGCTTGAACCAACTGACTTGTAGTATGTGTTTAGTAAAAGGGGGCTATGCTGGGGGTGGTTGACGGTGGTAGTGGCCCTGGTACAATTCTGGAGCCGCCTGCAGCAAGATGTTTGCCCAATTCAATGCCACTGCCAATCTAGCTGACCTTGTGCTGCTATCGATTTCTGAAATTGCATAAAAAGCCAAAAAGAGAAAAGAAAATACAAAACGACAGCAGAAGCAAAAGTGAACTTACTGCACACAAGTGAAGGTTAAACATTTTCTATGGCACGGACGCTGTTCTTTGTTTGCAACGCCTCGTGAAAACAATAAGGCAACAACAACAAAAAAAAAAAATGCAAGAAATAAGAGAATAACAATAAAAACCACAACAGCGATCAGAGTCCCAGAAACGTATACATTATTATTTATAATATTTCATGCCTTTTCCGTGTTCTGTTTTTTTTTTTTTTCTTACATATAGTGCAATTTAAGCGAAATCAAAATTGAATTAAATCGAACTTCCATTATAACGATATTTAAAAATTGTTTAAGATATGGAAAGTCCTTGTGAGTCGGAGAGTTCCCTGGATGGTGGCACAATGCTGCCACCGAGTCCAGTATCAAGGGAACAGTTACAGAAGCGCATCGAGTCGCTGACCCAGCAGAACAAGTAAGCAAGCAAGTAAAATTAATTACATTCATTAAACCAATTAAAAGGGAATTTTATTGCAGAGTTCTTAAGGCTGAGCTGGATACATCAAAGACTAAATGTAAAGTTGTGCAAGAAGAAAATCGTTTTCTGAAGCAAGCATCTGTCATAATCGTTAGTACTTAAAATACACACACAGTTCCAACACTATTCAAAATACATATAAACTCCCTCTATAGCAAGCCAAGGCGGAACAGGAGGAGGAGTACATTTCCAATACACTGTTGAAGAAAATACAGGCACTTAAGAAGGAAAAAGAAACCTTGGCGCATCACTATGAGCGAGAAGAGGAGTGTCTGACCAATGATTTGTCACGCAAGTTAGACCAGCTGCGCCAGGAGAAATGCAAGTTGGAGCAAACGCTAGAGCAGGAGCAAGAGTGTCTTGTTAATAAACTAATGCGAAAAATTGAGAAACTGCAGGCTGAAACGGATAATAAGCAGACAAATCTGGAGCAGCTACGACGTGAAATGGTTGAGCTGGAGAACACACTCGAACAGGAACAGGAGGCGCTGGTCAATAAACTTTGGAAGCGCATGGACAAATTAGAGACAGAGAAGCGCTCGCTGCAAATTAAACTTGATCAGCCGGTCTCTGATCCGACAACACCACGTGATATCACCAATAATGCCAATGGCGACACCGCCACCAATCTAAGCGCACACATCCAGACGCTGCGCGAAGAGGTGCTGCGTCTGCACGCCAATCTCGCTACCGCCCAAAAGGAGGAGAAGTCCATCAGGGAAGAGAATGCAAGATTGCAGCGCAAACTAAAACAGGAGGTGGAGCGACGCGAGGCCCTCTGCCGTCATCTATCGGAATCCGAGTCATCCCTTGAAATGGACGAGGAGCGTTTTTACAATGAGAACCTCATGGCTGGCGGACCCACAGCTGCCGCAGCCGTCAATGCTCAACGTCAACGCACCATTAGCAGCCCGGTCTCGCACAGTCCATCAAACAGTCGACCTCTAAGTCCCGGAACAGCGGGTCAAAACCGTTGCTATGCCTGTGGGCAACTTGTGGTATGAACAAATTTCATATTTAAGATGTTTATGAAATATGTTTTAATCATTTTATATATTTATAGAATCGTCGCGCTAGCGAGCGCTTCATTAAGCCAGCACTGCCTACGCCCATGTTGGGGCTAAATACTTCCGCACCGAATGTGCTTACCACGACAAACCCATTGCTAGCAACTGGTTCGGCTGGCATTTACGGCGGAAATGCCAATGTTGGCGGCGTTTCAGGCGGGGGAATGGCTAGCTTTCTATCGAATCTGAGCAGCGAACGACTGAGCTTGGGTGCTGGACAGCCGCAGGCAGCTGGCAGTGCGGGCACATACGTTGCCGGCGGCATATTATCGATGAATAATCAGTTAACAGGCACATCCAGCAGTGCTTCGTCCTCATCGTCCAACTTGATGAACAATTCGTCCAGTGGCAATTTGGTTAACAGTAGCAGCAACTCATCGCTTTCGGCTTTTACGCCCACCAATCAACCAAGTGGTGCGGCCTCGGCTTTTATTCAACCGGCCAGCCCAATGGATACTTCCACGTACAAGGAATAAATGGCTACGCTGCTGCCATTATATATATATATATATATATATTTTCTCTCGACACTACACACTCTCACCAACACCAACAAAACACACACAGGCAAACACAAATACGCACGCAAGCAAACAACCAGTTTAATGAAAGTATCAAAAACATACAAAACTCTATTACTGTAAGCTTCATTCTACGGAGCGGCTCAAAGTCGCATGAATTATTTATATTATTATTGATATCAAAATCTCTTATAGTTATTGCGACATACGTAAAAACCTTCAATTATATACTACAATTTAAATTCCTACAAAGTGTTTGAAAAGGAATCATGATTACTTATATGTATGTGTATGAGAATTTACTCTTTGTTTACTTCGATTTAAAAGAAGAAAATCGAAAGATACAAAAAGATTCAGCATATGTTAAACCAATTTCTCCAACTTTCCCATGCATGTATGTGGGTCTCTACAATTTTTTGAAGTATGTATATGTAAGACAACAAATAAAGTTCAACAATTAAAAATTATCAAATCATAAAATTAAATTTTCTCATTTTTTTCAAAAATCAGTTTAAATACGCGTAGAACATTCTAAAATGTATTATACAAGTAGTTTAAAACCTTTCTCGAATAGTTCATACAAAGTTTGAAATGAAACGGCCCAATTAAGCTATTGTTAAGTATCGATTATTTTCGATAACATTTACATTGCATATATATCATGCGTTAAAGTCTTGATTACAATTAATTCGTTTAATCCTGGATCTTCGAGGGAATTTTATACCTTTTTTATTTAGACGCTGTTTAAATTAAGCAAAAAAGATACATGGTCAAGTGCTTTTAGATTTAAATGTGGTTAGTTAATTCCAATAACCAAAATTTATTTGCTGTAAAAGAAATGTAGATAGTTTCATTTATTAATTTACATAGCTATAATTTTATTTTCGAAGCTAAGCTATAAAAATAATAACGGCAAATAGTTACCTATGAAAAGCAACGCGTCGTAAATACATTTAACTGTGCTGAAAAGTTAAATCAAAAGCAAAATAGCAGTGGGCTAACAATAAGAACTTATTAGGGTGTGTGAATATTTTGCGACAAATACATTCTATATATACAAAAACAACAACAAAAATTGTACACAAAACTTATTCCTAGTCTTGCAAGCACCTCATCTGAAAGTATTTCTCATCGATGAAGCGGCAAAATGCGACCAAATGTCCAAATTTTTGCACGGTTTGAGCCAGCGCCATATTGGGTAGCCTTGTGGTTAATATGCTAAACAGGTGGCCAAAGGCAATCGCATCCAATTCGCAGGGCTGATCACCAAAGAAGTAAGGTGTATCTGATTCTTTCAGTTTGTACTCTAGCGTCTCACAGCACTTTGCCACTTTTTCAATGACATGATCGATGTCCAAATCGTGCCACTGATAGACATTAAGCTGTCGCAATGCATTTCGACGTTTGCTGTAGTTCTGCATTAGGTTTAATGGCCACGGATAGACAGCTCCATTGCGGGGTGCAGTAACCTCTTTGTAAACGCGTTCATTTTTGAAGCTAACGTACAATTCGGCCATGGTAAAAATGTTCTCCACTAGGGAGACATATGTTCGCATATCTGCCTTTTCATCTTCATCCTGCCAGCTTCCAATTGCCATATCCTTCTGCTCCACAAAATTCACAATTGGCTCAAATTCTGCAAAAATAAAAGCACCTGCACGTATAAATGGTAATTTAGTCATTCGACCGCCAGGCGACATGTGCTCTGCATTTGAACAGGAGCGCACCCCAAATGGTAGGTTGCACATCTTTAAATAGGCTTTGACAGCCAGGCAGCTCGCATTCTCTGGCAATAGAATTTGTTCTGCCTCAAAGGGCTGGCGGGGGGCAAAACATAATACATTTGGATCAGTTTGAGCTTTTACTTGAATGCATGATATTTACCTGATAAAGAGTGGCATCTTCGGGCCAAGGCTCCTCGGAAAGCTTGTCAGCGGTGTGAAGTTGATTCAAATATTGAGAATTTTGCATTTTTGATTTGTGTCAAACCTTTTATCGCCGATGAAGTAATAAGCAGCTGTTCATGTGTCTTATGCAGCACTACCACACTGTGGCTGTGCTTACAGTTACAAAAGTAACTGCTACTTTTTAATATTGGTGACAAAGCGTGTTGTTGTTCGGAAGTTTTAAATTTGCTAATACATTTAATATGTTTTGTGCAGTTCAGTTAATTTTTTAGACAATTGTTGCTACTTCGAAAGCAGATATCGATATTTTCGATCTTAAGTAACCAGATTTGTACTACTGCAAGCTATCGATAACGGGTATTTTGCTCATCCCAACTAGATTGCTACAGCTTGCACCTTTCGTTGCGACGTTTTTTTTATGTTGTTTTTGCTTGTTTATATTAAAGTATTTAAACCATTGATATTTAACTAAAAAGGATTGTGTAAAATTTGATATTTTGAGGAACATTCATTCTTTACCTATATTTTGAATATTAAAAAGGTGAGTACTCGACCTGGTTCTATGGATAAAATTTTATGCAGACATTTTAATGATCTCGTGTGCGCATTAATGTAACGCAATAGTAAAAAGTTCGATAATAAGTTAAAAAGTAAGAAACGTGTGCTTATCTGCAAGCAGGAGGTGAGCCACTCCCGAAAAAAGGTGCTGGCCAACAATCAGAGATCGCTATTTATGCCGGCCTTAGTGCGTGCGTGACTGTGTGTGTGTGTGGGAATGTGTGTTTGTGTTGGTGTGTGTGATTCATGCGTCTGGGTCTTTGGCGCTGCGTGCCGTGCATTTTATTTTATCGGTCTGCCTAAGCAGGCAGCGTCATCGACGAATTCATTTCCTTGAACAATTCCCTCCATCCAAATCACTCACACTTTGACGGGGGGTCGTCCAAAGTTTCACTCTTTTAGTTGTTTGGATGTGATGTTTGAAATTTGTTTCTTTTGATCATTTGCTTGTTTCTAAGAGTTCTTGTTCCCATTGCCTTTTGGTCTGTTTATTGTGTATTCGCACTTAATTAATTTTCGTTTTCTAATTCATTCCAAACACAATAGTAAACGGGAAATTTTGTGTTGCTAAAAAATGTTCTCAGCATTTTTACCGATTCTTTTTTTCGTTTTTTGAGTAAAATGTGTACTGCAAATCTCAAGTAAAAATATACAAAAGTGTATAAATAAAATTTTTTATTATCTTTCTTGTCGCTTACCATGCGTCACAATAACAATTACTCTTTCTACAATAAATAACAACCAAAAACATACATCCATATATTAAAAATTGTACAAAAAAAACCCCATTTAAGTCAAAACTGGAAAATAAATATTGTAATTGAAATAGAACAAAATTATCGTTTTGCCACACATGGAAAGGGGTATAAAAGCAGCGACGTGTATTTAGATAATGAAAAGCAAAACCAATAACAATGTCAGATAATGGAAAAAAATGTATGTGTGTTTTAATATGTGTGCGCGTGTGTGTGTGTGTGGGACAGGGGGCGCGATAGTAGTCAACCCATTGTGGTCAATATTATTCAATGCCGGCCTGACCCGCCTCATTCCTCGTGCTTCATCTTTCACTCTAACGCTTTGAATATGTTTCTGCCTTATCTGTTCATACTTTGTATACACATATATGTATATATAAATCTTTATGTATGCTAGCCCAGATGCATCCATATTTTGTCGAGCTCTCTCTCTCTCTCTCTTAGTCTCCCTCTCTGCTCCTTCAAAGTGTGGTCAAATAGCGCTCACTTATGTGTTAATAATTGGAATTTAATCAATAATATTGAACGGGGAAATCAATCTGTTGTACTTTTGTGATTTTACTGCTTGCTTGGTATACAGTAAAAAAATGTTACTATATTTAAATATTTTGTTGTACAAAAAATTGTGTTAAATTAAGTCTTAAAATGCCATTATCCGGTGCTTTCAAGTCCCTTTATCCAAAGTTTCTTAATAATCATTTGTATTTGGAAAAGGCAACTAATGCATTTTGCATATTATTTAACATTATACTATATATACATACATATGTAATTATGACGTTATCGCCCACGTACTGTAAACTTTACTAAAAATATGCATGTGACCAACATGTTGAAAATGCTGAATAGCATTCATATGATTATTTGTAATATTAATGACAGGCAATGTTTTTGCTTGGAATTATACAAATGTGTGTTTTAATTTTATAGAGTGCGATGGCTGAAACAGAGACGCAACATCATGAGCCACATCTGGATGAGGATGTGCATGATGCCAACTATCAAGCTCCACCAGAAAAGACAATTGAAGAGCTAATGGCCGCTGATCAAGAGGATGAGAGTCTGCGACGCTATAAGGAGGCACTTCTGGGAGCGGCGCAGTCCGAAATGATTGTTGTTGGTGCGTAATAATATTAAGACACTGAATGATTTAGCAATAAAATAAACAATCTGTTATTCCCGCACAGATCCGAATGATACACGAAAAGTGATTGTTAAGAAATTGGCGCTAGTCGTTGAGGGGCGCGATGATATGGAATTGGATTTAAGCGGCGATATTAGTAAGCTCAAAAAGCAGGTTAGTTAAAGTAAAGCTTCTCTTATGTATATTGTGTATTATTTTAAGTATTGTTCCTTTCGTTTAGCTCTTTGTGATCAAGGAAGGTGTTCAATATAAGGTGCGCATTGATTTTCTTGTGCAACGCGAAATCGTTCATGGCCTTAAGTATGTGCAAAAAACCTACCGAATGGGTGTGCCAGGTAAGCATCATATCATAAACATACTGGCTTAAGAGGGATGTGTGGATTCATTATTTTAAAAGACCACTCGGATACCTAATCTGTTACATTTATTTAGTGTGATCCGATTTTAGTCCTAACCTTACTTGCATAACACTTTGCAGTATCTCTTGACCATGTCCATTCAGGGTGCATGCACTTTTAGGGCTTTTAAAATGCTTACAGCCACATCGACATACCTCTCGGCAATTGCATTTTAGTCCGTTGTACACGTTCAAGTTGATCAGACCACCTAATTTTTGCAATGGGAACTGGCAGCTTCGATGGCACAGCTCTGCTGTGTGGCATATTTGGTGTAGCTTACATAGTTTTTATAACATTTGCAATATTTACCATAATAATGTGCTGAAATTTGCATTATTTATATTCAATGCTTAACATCTTCCGGATAAATAACTATAATTGCTTTAAGTTGTGGGTAAGCTTTAATTACATCGCCGTTGACACACAAGTGCATGCATTTAGTAATGTTTATTAATTAATAATTAACATTTTTCGCAGTGGACAAAATGACGCATATGGTTGGCTCCTATCCCCCCAAGAAGGAAATTCAATTCTATTTGACGCCAGCTGAGGAGGCGCCATCTGGCATGGTATCGCGAGGCACATACTCTGTTTCATCTGTCTTTACGGATGATGACAAGCACATTCATCTTAAATGGGATTGGACTTTTGAGATCAAAAAGGACTGGGCATAGGAAACAGCACAATACACACAACTTTACACAAAACACACTTGAAAATAACCACACACACACATTCGCATACAAGCCAACTAATTTGTTGTCCCAAATTGATTGTAAATTATTTTTGTGAAATTGAAAACAAATGTTCGGTAAAATTCCTAATTGTCAAAAGTATTTTTGTTAACGTTATTACTCACCAATACATATTTTGAAAATTGTAAATGAAGCCAAGAATAGTATTTTTGATACCATATTAAATGAGTGTGTGTTAATATGATATAATTAAGGTCTTTGTTGCTATGTAAAAGTCAGCCAGTTAATCAATCAGTCAATCCGTTGTATCACTATACTCAGTTAGCACTTAATGCCATTGGATATGTATAACATAACATTTTCAATCTGATTTAATGTTAAATGGTAATGATAAACTTTAAGAAAGTTTTGCGCATTTGCCTTCCTAATTTCAAACAAAGTACATATTATTGAAGAATGCAATTTATAATGAAAACATTACCCACAGATATATTAGTTGCAGAAGTATTTTCAAAGTATGTGCGCACTCTAGGTGTAGCTATTAAAGTGCATTTGATTAATGATTTATTTGTAAAACGTACAACATATAAATGATACACCTTGTACTCTATTATAACTATCTGTCTGTATAATTCGTGTACAATTTAAGTGAATGCAAGAAATGCAACTGAAAAGCAATGAGAATAAAATGTATTTAAATATATAATGACTTCTGGTTGTTTGAAAATCGGGAACTGGCCGCAGGTGTTTGGTACTTTATGTTAACTTGTTAGAAACCTGCTTAGTAAAAAGTTAACAAACAATTGTATTTATAAAATATGAAGTTATCTAATTTATATACTTTTAAAAATGTATCAATGTTCAACGTGCAACGCATTGAAGGATGCACCCAAGACCACATTAAATGTGTTAGTTCTTGATCAGCATAGTGAGATGATTCAATATAGTCATGCCCGCATATCTGTCTGTTTTCATGCAAACTAGCCTCTCAGTTGCTTAGCTGTCAAGTGTAAAGCTTTTTTAGTTTTTACTTTTACATTTTATAATCTGATACCGAAGGAAAAGAGTATTTTAGTTTTGTGCAATGCCCGTCTGGGGCCGTCCGTTTGTGAAGTAAGAAACTTGAAACATAGCAGTTCGATAAAGTGTCAAGATTGGGTAGTACGCCCACTGGGGGGTTGGAAATCGAAATGAAGTCAATACACCTCTGTGTGATAATCGATAAAAGACATATTTTTCACATTATAACAGAAAGAGTCACTAATTTTGTGAGTGAATATCTGGTAACGTCCCAAAAGAAACTGCATCGATAATTTGGATGCCACGGTCATACTTATATTTTACAGTTGAACCTGAGCCCTGAACCCTATACTTAACTTGTAAAATCAGTGCTAGCAAAAATGTGTGTGTGTGCGTACGCGCATACTGCATACTGCATACTTTACTTAACTTCAATGTTCCATGTCTCCGTTGTTTCGCAAAATTTTGGCTAAAGTTTCAAACCGTCTAAAAGTATACCAAATTCAAGATTTTTTTGTTATCGATCGCATGTGTATATCGCAAACGGAAAGAGTTATCGAACCAAACTCGTACTGCCTAGGGATTAGTCGAGCTTATATTTGACATCTGGGGTCTATAAATTGTATAGTCTCTGAGATCGACGCGTTAACGGACGGACAGACGGGCAGACAGACATGGCTAAAGCGACTCGGCCGTTGGTGCTGATCACGAATGTATATATACTTTATGGGGTCGGAGATGCTTCCTTTTGCCTGTTACATACTTTTGCACAAAACCATTATTTTTACCCATTTTCAATGGGCTTAGAGTATAACAAGTAAGAAGGCTCTAGTCGAGAAATCCCGACTAGACGATACTCTGATCCCTATACCCTATACTATACGCGTACAGTCAGTGTTTGCAAGTATGTGTGTGTGTATGCACGCGCATACTGCATACACAACTTCAATGTCCCATATCTCCGGTGTCTCTTAACCGATTTTAATAAAAATTTCACAGATTGTCATTATTTTGTTCATTATTTAAGATGCCATCTCAAAGTTTTCAAGATTTTGTTGTTATCGATCACATGTGTATATCGAAAACGGGATGAGTTATCGAAAATCGAAAACAAAATTGTACTGCCTAGGGATTAGGCGAGCTTAAGTTCGAAATCTGGAGTCTCTAACTCTTATAGTCTCTGAGATCGGTTGGCTCATACATACGGACAGGCGGACAGACGGCTGTTTATGCTGATCAAGAATATATATACTTTATGGGGTCGGAGATGCTACCTTCTGCCTGTTACATACTTTTGCACAAAACCATTATACCCTTTTTTCCCATTTTTAATGGGATTGCACCAAGCGTAATTTGTAACTATTTGAGTAATGAAGAAGAACTCCAGATAAAGTTTCTGTTATTTTTATAAGCATATCCTGTTTTTAAAATAAATCATTTTCTTTTAAAATTTTTTTTTTATAATTTTCTCGTACGTCACTCAAGTCTTTAAAAATGTCCGCAAAGAATTTCTGTTTTATTTCGTTGCGTTTGTTACTTAAATGTAACATTGTTATTTAAAATGTACAAAACAATAACAAATTAAAAGTTTAAACTTGTTTTTGACAAAAATAAAATAGCAATCACATAAATAAATAAAATGACAGTACAGAAGTGGATGGGAACCTCCAGCAACTTAAGCGAAATAATGAAAAAAAAAAAAATGCTTTTAATGGAACAACAACAACAATGAAGGCCTAAGGACAATACTTGAAGCGTATTAAGCAAGAAAGAATAAGCTCAGTGATTTAATTTGTGTCATATGACACTGTTTTCTTTCTTTCCATTCGTTGAACCTCATTCAGATAATAAGATAATAGGTAATTGAATAATAGCACAGAAAAAGATAAAAATTCGCATGTTTGAACTGTCTTAGGTATGTTCTTTACTTACTATATCTGTGTAAGCACAAAAGAAACCTAAATATATATTTTGTCTTTTTAAGCAAACAGATCCACTTGCAACCGTCTATTCCTGTTACTAAGTACACTTTTAAAGTAATTTTTTGCCACCAGAAATAAATGAGTTTTAAATTCTTCCAAACAAATGTTCGGTTGCTTATCTCTTTCCCTTTGACATTAATGAATGGACATTTGACAGCAACAGCAACAGTAACAGAAGAAACAAAAGCAGCGGCAGCAGTTGTGTTCTAGCATATTCTCTTTTGTCCATATTCACATCAACTGTTTACAATTGTTGGCCCTGACGAGCACTTCACAGCTGTCTACGGCATGCACAAGGCGTTGAAAAAACACAAAAATAAACATATTAAATGGAAAGAATAAAAGAGTTCAACTAGCATATGCCCCTTTGCCGAAATTTGATTATATACTGTAAGTAATATATACAACATTTTTTGGTACCGGATATACATATGATAAGGATATGCATATTTGCAAGAAAATATCAATCTGCATTGGAAAACATTTCGTCTGTTTCATGAATGCTTACTTTACTGATACACCCAATTTAACAATTAGTGAGCTTACTTGGTTAAAAAAAAATCCAACCAGGCGCAACAGGCTCCGACTCTATATATGTATGCAAATAATACACGTACGAATGCACGCCATAGCCATCTTGTTGTTATGTTGGCACACTTAATGGCAGCCGTTGCAATTTGCTTTAAGTTAAAAAGTTGCTATAAGTTAAAAAGAGGTTTAGTTAGGTGTTGGTTTATGTTGGTACATTAATACCATAGGTAAAGGAATACATTTGTTTTGTACAACGTTCGCATAACTAACTGTTTGTTTGTTCCATCAACTTAAGGATTGTAAGAGAAAATTGACAAGACTTCGTTATGTGTAGATTAATATCCTTTTAAAATCCTTTATCGATCATATGCATTAATACTCAAACTAGTTTGAATGTAAGATTATGGTACTTTTCACAAAAAGATATAATAATATAATATATATAATATATAATAAAATAATATGCCCTACATCAGTAGCCAATTGGTAATAAGGCTGTATACTGGCCATTTATTTACAAAGCATTTTTGTGTTCGTAACTTAGTTCCAGCTAATAAAGTTAAATTAAATTTGGCTGTGTCTCCCTCTTTTAGGTACATTCTACTTAATGTGTCTATTAAAACTTAACTTAACTTAATTTGCAAAAGATTTGTGCGTGCGCTTTATTTTGTATGCCGAGACAGAAGGCGAAGCGTGCTAAAGTTTTTAGGCGTTTGCCACTGGGGACTATGTGGCGTATGATGAATTTAATTTAACGCCCGCTGTGATTGCACGCACAAGCTTATGGGTAGTTTCCAAAGTCAGCTTATTGTCTTTATTATATCCTGTACATAAATAATTTACATTATGGGTATATAAGCAGAGATTTGTAGATTGCTGTATTAAAAACAAACATATATACATTTTAAAGAAAAAACTTAAATACATTTAATTAACTTGAAAATAATAAGCAAAAATAGTTTTGATTAATATAGGGTATATTTGAGTGAAACATCATTGATTAGCCAATTTATGCCTTTATTATTCGATTTTCTCAATCAACTTAGTTTGTGTAAATAATATATTGACAAGGAATATGGAAAAAGCAACGCCAAGTCTAATATGAGATCATAAGTTGTGTTAGCTACTGTCATTCAAATTATGACCATTAAAGTCTTTACATTCCAAAGAAACATGCAGGGCGTTTGGAAGTCTTAAAGTCTTAAGACAAATCAAAGCCAACGCACAACTGTGAATAGGCTTTAAAAAATTCCAATGCAGTAAAGCTATTTAAAGCCATCCACAGAGAAAAAGGAAAATTTGTTAAAAGACCAAGCATGCAAATCACTCAAAGCGGACAGGCTGGGGGAAACGGACATTGTACGAACAGGACGCAAAGGTAGTTCAAGGGAATAATTTTGTATGAATGTTTGTAGGTGTTAGGCAGGGATTGATGCCTTTTCGGAAACCAGAATAATTTGCGTTTATATTGAATTTTCTTTCTTTTTTTTTTTACATGCTTGCGTTCGAAAAAAAGGAAAATTTTGTGTTTGATTTGTGAATATATTTATTCAAATGGACTATGCTTAGCTCATCTGCATTTTGAAGGCATTTGATTTTCGGATATTACATATTTTGGTTGAGCACCGAATCATCAATCAGTGAAATGTAATAATGGATAATAATGATAATGGGTATACAAAACATTTTATTTACTTGAAATATTTTTGCAACTGATTAAAGGGAAAATTCCACAAGTAAAGTAGACTCTCAAAAATGTAATTAAATTGTAACAATTTTTTGTTTTACTTCAATTAAGTGAATATAAAAGGTAGTCGGCAATAGAAGCAAGTATTCGAAACTTTTCAGCCAAAAATATTCGGATGTAACTGCTTAAAGAAAGTTCTCAATGTACATCGAAATGAAAGTTCGAGAACTAAATTACTTTATTTACATATACGAAGTAAACAAAAGTTTAAACTACATTAAATATGTTTTGTAGAGAAATAAAAATGAAGCACACTTTTGGGCGCCCTACATGTTGAATACTCTTGACAAGCTGTTGACACAAACTTACACATACACAAAACACACACGCACACACATGTATAGTCATGTCCTGTTCATTTGCGGTGTTTGTTGCCTTTGTCGTTTTTTGCTGTTTTGTAATTAAGCCAATCTCTCTAATTAGAGCACAATGCGTAATTAGGTTTTACGCTTTGCCCAACTGGCGCGTTTCTAGTTTATCAAGGTTACATTTTTAAATTGTGTATTTTGTGGCTGCCAACTAAAAAAGTTACTTAACTTGACGAATGCAAGAAGCCTTAAACGTGGCTAATGGACTGTCAATCTGCAGAAGCTGCAGAAGTTCCATTCATTAAATACCATAAACGTATTTTTATACCCTGATCCCATTAAAAATGGGAAAAAAGCGTATAATGTTTTTGTGCAAAAGTGCATCTCCGACCTTATAAAGTATATATATTCTTTATCAGCATCAACAGTCGTGTCGATTTAGCCATGTCCGTCTGTCCGTCTGTCCGTATGTATGAGCAAGCCGATCTCAGAGACTATAAGATATAGAGACTCCAGATTTAGAACTTAAGCTCGCCTAATCCCTAGGCAGTGCAAGTTTGTTTTCGATTTTCGATAACTCATCCCGTTTCCGATATACACATGTGATCGATAACAACAAAATCTTGAATTTTGAAAACTTTGAGGTAGCATTTGAAATATTAAACAAAATAATGACAATCTGTGAATATTTTATTAAAATCGGTTAAGAAACACCGGAGATATGGGACATTGAAGTTGTGTATGCAGTATGTAGTAAGCGCGTACACACACGCACACAAACTTGCAAGCACTTACTGTACGCGTAAGGTATAGGGATCAGGGTATCGTCTAGTCGGGATTTCTCGACTAGAGCCTTCTTACTTGTTTTTAATTTAAAATGCTTTAAAACGCAACACTTTAATGAATTTTTTAACTTTAATTGGCTATTATTAATTTTATTTACTTTGTATGCCGTTTTTCATCGATTTGTTTGTTGTTTCATGCTCTTTATTGCACTTCAATTTAAAGTAAACGTTTAAGGACAGTTTGCTGCTCGAAAAAGCATAAGTTTGTTAATATATCGAATCTAACAAGTGGCTGTTAATGAATTATTGCAGCGATAAACTTTAAATATAAAGTAAGAACGTAAAAAGCAGCAACATAATACTTTCCCTATTCAGCGTCAAAGATTGACAAATTGCTTATCCCATCGTAAAACTTTCAGCCGACTTAGTTTTACCGCTCTACTTTATCTGTTCGATAACGTATAACGATAACCATATATGCGGTAACTAAAATCTTTTTGTTCGACAGGATAACGGTACTATAAAATTTAATATAAAAAGCAAAACACGGGCCTTGACTTGTATTTAATATAAAGATTTATATATAAACAGAATATTAAAATAAATATCTTGAATATTATCCGTTATAGAATTTTTAGAGTCCTTGCTGTTACCTAAAAGTTGTGTCTCATTCTCAATCAAAATCCAAACAAAAAGCACAAGCTTATTATAAATTCATGACCAAGTCAATCGCCATGAAAGTTTTTTCACGCAAGCCCTGATATTAAGTCTGAGTGGCCTTTTGCCAAGGCGCTGTGACCAAGTTTTAACTTCTGCGCGTTGGCCCGAAAAAAAACACGCTTTGATTCCAACAAAAGGCCATGACTTATGCATGGAAAGGAAACTTATAATCCATGACTCCTTGACATTACTGACTTTTAATCTATCGACAAACAGTTCACATAAGTCTAAAATTTATGCAAAAATCCGTTTGTTGTATCAATTAGTTAATTTGCATTGTGCATCAAATCCTTTTCAAAGTTAAAGTGTTACGATTTTTTTGTGCATTTGCATATTTTCAATTTGCGTTTACATTTTATTTATTTGCCAATTTAAAGATAATTTTCATTATACAAATGTTGCATGCGGTTTTTTGGTTTCTGCACCATTTTGTTGCATCCTGCATAAGTTATTTATGCAGCGATTTTAATTGCCTCAGCACGTTGTCAAATAAGTGCTAACAACATTAAATATAAAAAAAATGAGTCGGCAACATATATTTAAAAATAATTAACTGGAATCATAGTGTGTTTAAATAATAAATTAAAAACTGCAATAGAATCAAATAAAAAACGTATAAGTTTGTCCAATTAATTAACTACGTTCTATAAATTTCCATCCAATAAATAAATCCAGCAAAAATAGAAAGCTCTTGAGAAAAAACTCTAGTTATACTCTGAACCCATTAAAAATGGGTAAAAAGGGTATAATGGTTTTGTGTTACAAATGCAGTATGTAACAGGCAGTAGGAAGCATCTCCGAGCCCATAAAGTATATATATATTCTTGATCAGTATCAACAGCCGAGTCGATATAGCCATGTCTCTGTCGTTGTCTGTCTGTCTGTATGTATGAACGCGTCGATGTCAAAGATCTCAAGAGCTAGAGACTCCAGATTTGGAACTTAAGCATGCCTAATCCCTAGGCAGTACAAGTTTGCTTTCGATTTTCGATAACTCTTCTCGTTTTCGATATACACATGGGATCGATAACAACAAAATTTCGATTTTTGAAAACTTTGAGATGGCATTTGAATTATTAAACTAAATAATGAAAATCTGTGATATTTTAATTGAAATCGGTTTAGAAACACCGGAGATATGGGACATTCAAGTTGTGTATGCAGTATGCGGGTAGACACACAGACACATACTTGCAAGCACTGACTATACGCGTTAAGTATAGGGTTAAATGTATCGTCTAGTCGGGATTTTTCGACTAGAAATTCTTACTTGTTTTATATTAAGTAAAAAACCATCTACTACTAAAAACTGTAAGTTCGAATCAATTCTAATCTTTAAATGTATTTAAAACCGACTGTGCGATCAAAACACTCTGAATTACAAATATAAAATAAGAAACGGAAGCTATAAATATTATTTGCTTTAAGAGTTTGTGTAAAACTTTAACCGGAAATGTTAGAAAGTAATCGCTCATTGCGTATACGCTCCATATTGTCAAACGGAAATTGCTCAAGTCTGCAAACAAACTGCAACAGTGTGTGTGTGTTTGTGTGTGTGTGTGTGTGTGTTACTTCGTTACTCTATGTACAAATAGAAAATTTCGCCCCACGTTTCTAGTTTCTTGGTCGTAGAGTGCTGTAAGCAGCCGGAATGTAATGTTGACAATATTCTGTTAAACTGAATTTAACAAATGCTCAAGAAACCAAATTGCACCGTGCCCCAACTGCAATGTGTACATATATATAATTCAATTTCAACGCCAACAGACATCCAGGGAGAAATTGAGGCTAAAGTGCAGTGCGGCAATTGCATTTCAAGCTTCATTGAAGTCAATTCTTCGACGATAGGCAGCAATGAAAATCAATAAAATTAATTACACGTTCGTTGGCAATCAATGTGTGTGTCAATATTTAATAGCTTTAAGTTAATAATAGGAATGATATATATCTTATAACTTGTTACACTTGTCACACCTTTAAAGAAAAAAAAACTTGTATCATTCCCTTATTTTTGTTTAAAACATAGCAACAGCAACGTTTGTTTGCCATTTTTTATAAATTACTTATAATAATGATAATGGTTTTCTATTTTTCTTTTATATTCTCAACAAAGCATTGAATCAATTTTATACTGATTGATTAACGGGCAAAAGATAGCACATACGTGAGTAAGTATGTATGAAGTGTCACTTGATTAAAAGCTACTTAAAAAAAAAGCCACATCAAATTTTAAGTATACATTGTGTGTGACGAATCAAAGTGCCTCTGTGTTTGTGCCTTTGTGTTAATGTATGCGTTTCATTGAGCAAATCTGATGTGTGTGTGTATGTGTTATATGCCGGCACCCGTGATAAAAACCAAAACAGAGCAACAGTCAGTTTTGCGCTCTCAGCTTCTGAACTTTCCGTTTCTCACTCTCGCTCTCACTCTCACTCGTGTTGCGCTCTCGCTGGTGCCGAGCAACATTTGAACGGCAAGGTCGGCAACATTCAGTCGTGCTTGTTGCTTCGCCTCAGGTATGTGTTTAAAGAGCGCATTTAAAAATTGTCTCATGTATTTGTATAAACATGTATTCTGCCTATTCCTCTTTTAAAAAAGCCAGGAAATATATCTTAAATATTATTATAATGTACATTTGATTATATTTAATGCATAACATAGAACAAAATATTAATCCATGTTGTTATATACATATATATATTGACGTCTCTTTTTTCCACAGTGTATTGCGAAGCACTCGCACACGAGACAACTCTCTGTCCGCTCTGTTTCGACTGCCACAGCCTGTTGGACGTTGCTCGACGTTTCTGATTAAAATGCGCGCTCAGTTCTGATTAGAACGTGCGGGAGTGCGGTTCGCACTCGGTTGTTTTCGTTGGCAATCGCAAGTCGATTTCGTTCCGATTTTAATTTCGTGCGTTTGTCTAGGCGTGTGTGTTGTGTGTGTGTGTGTGATTTAATTTAACACCGCGCGCTACTAAGCATAATATACATCTGCAAATACATATATACATGCATATACGAATGTATTGATATAAATAATAAAGCTATATATTCAAATACACATGTGAAATTTGTTTAAATTGCCAGCAAGAGCCCCAAACAACAACAACAACAACAACAACAGAAAAAACAACAAAAGCAGTATCATCATCATCATCAGCCTCAACGTAGCAACAACAGCTTCCAATCATTTAGGTAGTGTATCTGTTTTTCACACACTGAGAAGTTTCTAATTAGCGTAAGCCAAAAAGAAAACAACAAGCAAAAAATAAATCCAAGCAAGCCGGCAAAATCGGTGTCGCTTCTATCGCCAGATAATTGCTAAGTTCAATACCAAACTAAAATTAAACAGAAAATAGAACACTAAACAAAAACAAAGAAAACAAGTGCGAAAAGCCCCTCTTGGGCAAGTGTGATAAGCGCTAAACGACTTTGATTACTGATTTCTATAATTAACTTTATAGTTTTAACGTTAAATAAGCCAAGGAAAATAGACTTTTGCAATAAATTAACAGAGTATTTATATACAAAATGAACTTTAAGAAGAAAAAAAACACAAGCAATAAAAAATTGTGTTGCTCTCGAATTGTCAGCTGTTGGCGACACATTGCGTCAGTTTTTTTCTCGTTTTATTTATTTTTTTTTGTTGCTATTTTGCAATTTTTTTTTTTTTCTTTACTTCTGACGGCCGGACGCGACGTTGTGTTGTGTGCGTGTTTGAGTGTGTGTGATGAAAGAAATGATACAAAAGGCGGCACAAATGAATTTAGTTAGCGACTACAGATGTTGCCTGGTATATATGTATATTATATATATATATATGTATATGCATAACTACGAGTCGAGTATCTTGAAGCATTTTTGTGGGTGCCATTGACTTTGGCATGCTTATAATTATCATAAATTGTAGCCTCAATAACTTCTAGTTTCATATCTCTGACGATAGCGAAGTTTTTAATAATACCATCAGTTCCCAGCACTTTAACCACAACTATATATATATATATATATATATATATCAATTGTACTGAAAACTGTATTGCTTGTTCATCATTCAGAGTAAGTGCAAAATGAAATTAATTAAACGTGAAAAACACAAAAACCTCATCTGCGAATTGCCAAAGACTTGCGACGCTTGCAACAATTGCTCTCAGGCCAACGTTTAGCGTTCAGCGTTCAACGTTAAAGTAATCCGATCTTTTATCAAAAAGTTGTGAAACTTGTGTGTAAGAAGAGTCATCATAATATATATAATTCCCTCTGTATGGGTATAAAAATAATCATTTACTTAGTCGCCAAATCATTTGCCAAATGTTGTCTTTAAATAAATCAAGTTATAAAAATGTTTGCGTTGATTTCGCTTTTGGCTCACGGCTCAGCGTTAATAAATTAACGCCCACACTCCGTTATGCGTTTCTTGTATATATTTTTATTTTTTATTTCGGTTTTCAGTTTTTATCTTTATGACAACACAACGCTCAAATTCTATAAGAAGGAATGAAAAAAAAAAACGCAATATATAATAAAAATATCAACGCCAGTAGGGGAAATTACTAAGTATGTCTGATAAGCTCGATGAGGGAGCGTCCGTTTCATAGTTAAATTTTTCTTGTACATGGCTTTTTTTGGCTATCATCATTAAAAATAAAAGTCGCCGCCCCGATAGTGGCGATAAAATATTTTATTGAAGGCCGCCATAAGCTTAAATGAGACAAATTATATATCACATTTTCTATTGAAATAATCATTTCTATTAACTAATTGCACACTCTTCGGACGTCAGATATGGAATATTCACCAAATTAATTACTTACAGTCGTTGGGCGCTTTCTTAAATATAATTAAATATTGTTTGCTTGTGTGTGTGTGTTTTTGTTGCTGTATGAGTCATTTAGCATATGTATACAATATAGTAAATTTAACTTAAAACCAGTAAGAAGGCTCTAGTCGAGAAATCCCGACTAGACGATACCCTGAACTCTGTACTTTACGCGTATGTATGCGCATATCTCCAGTGTTTCTTAACCGATTTCAATAAAAAATTTCACAGATTGTTATTATTTTGTTCATTATTTCAAATGCCATCGCAAAGTTGTCAAAATTCAAGATTTTGTTGTTATCGATCCCATGTGTATATCGGAAACGGGATTAGGTATCGAAAATCGAAGACAAACTTGTACTGCCTAGGGATTAGGCGAGCTTAAGTTCCAAATCTGGGGTCTTTAGCTCTTATAGTTTCTGAGATCGACGCGTTCATACATACAGACGGACGGACGGACAGATGGACATGGCTATATCGACTCGGCTGTTGATACTGATCAAGAATATATATATACTTTATGGGGTCGGAGAAACTTCCTTTTGCCTGTTACATACTTTTGCACAAAACTATTATACCCTTTTTACCCATTTTAAATATGGGTTCAGGGTATAAAAAGTGACTGCTTAGGTGATTCACTTCATGTAGTAGCATGCTCTAGCTGACCAGAGAGTATATAGTGTTATCATTTTGTATATATACAAAAGTTGTTTCGCACAAACAAAACGCTTCCTCTTGAACTATTTAGGTTTGTAGATTTGTTTACGTTTTTGAAATATATATAGCCATACTTACAATGCGATGAAATAATCGATTACACTTCACTGGAATTTCACGTAGTTAACTTATAGAGCGCTTCTTCATAGCTTAAATTATTAATAAAATGGTTAAATAATGTACACAGTTCGATCGTGAGATCCCTGCAGTACTGGGCAATAGTTGCGGGTTGTAAGATTACTTCCTTCTAGGCGACCACCACCACCTACTTTAGCAACACATTTTTTTTTTTGGTTACCTCAAAAAAAAAACTTTGATTTCAATTTATAATTTAAGATAAGGTGTTCAGCTAGAAATGTACAATTGAGCTAGTTCGAAACAGATTTTGATTGCATTATATGGTGGTTTCATAGGAGTACTTATTGATCTAACCTTGAAGGAAGTAGTGGAGAACGTAGTTCAAGCATGGCAAATCGATACCACCAGTACTGCTGGGTTAGGTAAGGTTAGAGCGGTAGTGGTAATGAATGGGCTCTCCCACTCACATAGGCCATTTCAGAGCCGTTGTGGTTCCGTCCGGATACAGACATACTACATACATAAATGACGGAAATGATTCTAAGAGGTCAGATCAAGATAGCGATTTGTGAAAGAAAAGATTGGAAAGAGTTTTCGCCTCTCCCTCGTCATGACAGCTTCTGCAGATATCATTTGAAGGGCCTAAAAGTCTCGCTACATGAGATCCTAAGATTTTATCATCTTCAAAAACAAAAGCAAACAAATATTATGTACTTTTGATAACACTGATAAACAAAATTTAAAACGAAACGTAAATAATTTTAGTTGCTTAACGGCTGTAATTGCTGAAAATTCTGTGTTGTTGCCAATACGAATTCCAATGAATTCTTCAGAACTAACCTTTTCGATTTTCTTAAGAGATCAAACATTTCCAGTCATTCCTAAAAACTAAGATATAAATAAATGCTAACAAAAAATTGTGTTAGCGATCTATTTAAAGCATAAGCTATTTATTACTATGTTGTGCTGTGTTATAAATTAAATACATATATATTTTTTTGGTTCCCTTCGGGATATAGCTTTGTCAAGTTTAACAAATTTGTGAAAATTGCAATTTTATGCATTCATTTGTGTTTTTTTTTGCTGCCTTATATTTTGTTCTATGTGTATATGGATGAGTTTGCACATGCAAATTGGCCTATAAGTATAACAGTATTGTTGTTGTTGGATGGATGTGTGTGTTTGTGTGTGTTTGCAAGTCCGCAGGTCACACAGCTTCTTATTTTCACACAAACACCCCTTCCGAATGCAGTACAGCATTAAGATTTATGTCGAGGCGAAGCGTTTTATATATTTATTTCTCGTTTAAGTTTAATTAAATTTGCACATTTGTGTAAAATATCATATATACATGTGTCGTTGTTTTTGTGACAGAGCGCACGGGGCGTGTCTGTGTCTGTGTCGGTGATTTGGCATGTGTATCTGTATCTCAATGTATGTATGTATATGTGTGATTGAGTGCCCTCCATGTGTCAGCCTAGACGCCTAATCAAACAGCGGACAACAACAACCACAACAACAAAAACAGTGACAAACCGAAAGCCAAAATTCAAAAAGCCCTCAGTGCAAATACGACAAAATTGTATATATGTATTAAATTTAATAAACATGTGTAATGACGGCGAACGAGAGAATTCGCAACAAGAACAACAATCAAAGCAAATGCGACAGATAAAATAAAATAAAAATAAGCTAGATGCTGTCTCGGGGGTTATTGAAAAAGTCCCACAAAATCGCCAATTGCCAAAAAAAAATAATAAAATTTTTATATACAAACAAATGAAAAAAAAAATAAAAACAATAACATAAATTTAAAGCGTATTTGTGTTGTTTCCCCAATTGTTGTTGCCTTATTTTGTTGATTTGTTTTCGGGGCGAGCAGAGTAAGTTTTTTTAATTGCTTTAAATTAAGCGTAATTAAAAAAAACAAGTAAGAAGGCTCTAGTCGAGAAATCCCGACTAGACGATACCCTGATCCCTATACTTTACGCGTACAGTCAGTGTTTGCAAGTATGTGTGTTTGTATGTACGCACATACTGCATACTGCATACACAACTTCAATATCCCATATCTCCGTTGTTTCTTAACCGATTTTAATACAAATTTCACAGATTGTTATTATTTTGATTATTAATTTAAATGCCATCTAAAGATTTTTCAAATTCAAGATTTTATTGTTATCGATCACATGTGTATATCGAAAACGGGATGAGTTATCGAAAATCGAAAACAAACTTGTACTGCCTAGGGATTAGGCGAGCTTAAGTTCGAAATCTGGAGTCTCTAGCTCTTATAGTCTCTGAGATCGGTTGGCTCATACATACGGACAGACGGACAGACAGACGGACGGACAGACGGACATGGCATATCGACTCGGCTGTTGATCCTGATCAAGAATATATATACTTTATGGGGTCGGAGATGCTTCCTTCTGCCCGTTACATACTTTTGCACAACTTCATTATACCCTTTTTTCCCATTTTTAATGGGATCAGGGTATAAAATGTAATTTGTGCTACACTTGCGTACTTATACAGAGGGGATAAAGATATTGCTAACATAACAATTGTAAGCAAATTGTGCTCTTTGACCTCAAGTACTTTATTAAATTGTATTCGACAAAGTCATCAAAATGATTCATTCCAGATATAATACCAACCGAGAGGAACTCAACGCGAAACAAGATACAATTGAAAACTATAAGTTAAAAAAACCTTATCAGTAAATATTGACACGGCAGCGTACACATCATCACTTAAAATCTATAAATACACATGTTGTGATAGAAACATTAGTTTTCAGTTTTCAGTATTCCTAAAAGCTATTGTAAAGATAAAACCCATTTAGAATATAACAACAATGGAGTATGTAAACAAGACAAATACTCGCCATTTCCAATGCATTCACACTGTGAGTGTATTTATTTAGTGAAAAAAAAGAAGGTTTAGACGCTTATATATTATGCATACACATGCATATTTATTTGCAATAGATAGCTAACGCTTATCATTCCTTTTAAAATATATATAATAATAAATTTAAATCGAAGAAAATCACTTTAAAGAGTTTCTAGTAAATAAAACGATTAAATTGTTTGAGCAGAGTTTTAAAAATGGATATTTTGCAATTTTCTCTATAAATATTTATTAATCTGAGCAAACGTGTAAATTTGTTTGAACAGAGTTTATTAAATGGATATGTAATGCTTCCTGGGTTAACAGGGTATCGTAGTGTCTAGCTAAGTCAATTAGAACCTCCAATTTTCTGTATAAATATTTATTAATCTGAGCAAATCGCCCAAAATGTTGCTTGCTCTATTTCTGGCTTTTTGCTGTCAATCGTCAAAGATTTGTTTTTTTTTTCACTTTTCACACTTGTAGCGCGTTAAAATGTCAAAAATATGCTTACAGCATTTATCACAGTTTTGAAAAAAACTGATTTATTTGCCCATAATTTTTTTGACCATAATTCAAAGAACGAACAGCAGCAGCAACCAAAATTTGACGTCGTCGTCGTCTTAGAAATCGAAATCAACATCATCATTATTATCATTGGCAAATCGCATTGATTTGCACAAATGTTTGGGGCTGTTGTTAGGTTGGGTTTGTTGCTTGTTTGTGGTCGATGGTCGATGCGTTGTTGGTCCATCGTCCACTGGTCGATTGGTCGTCTGGGCGACGGCGACTGTCGAAGACCAAATGGGCGAGAATTTGATTTTTATGGCAAATCAGGTTTGTCTTGCACATTGCACAAATTTTTCATTTTGACATGTGTATGTACGTACGTACAGGTGTACTTATGTACGTGCGTGAAATATAGAATGAAAGGTCGCGTGAAAATCAAAAAATCTAAAAGCAAATTGTTGAAACCATTATTATTTTTGGGTCTACTCTTACTTATGTTTATTTGTGTCTGTTAATTACGCTTGTGTTGCCGTTGTTCGACTTTGGCTTTTATTAGCCTGATTTATTTTTAGACGCTTGATGTTGGCCGTTTTATGAACGGTTGCAGCTATAATAAAAATCGCTTAGCACATGTTTGAAATCATTTTCGCAGCGCTTTGCCGATATAGTATACAAAATTAAATATTTTGAATTGTTAACACTTAAGAGCAGCTGTGCCCGGATTCAATGTCGTATTTAAGATTATTGCCTTTTGACCTAAAAGCGTAGATTCAATAAAATTGCTTGCATAACAAGGAAGAAAGCTAATTAAACAAATAATCTTCCTTTCAGAAAACCAATATGGTTCATTAATGTTTACTTGGTCACTTAGTTTTTTCTTAACAATCGCTTCTGAATGCATTGCTTGTCAATTAAATGCAATTTATTGGTCTTACCAAAACAAACAACAAACAAATTAAATCAATTGTGGAAATGTCACGTTTCTGGCGTTAACAAGACCCATCCCCTCATCTCCTTCATATGCAGGTTTTTCGCATATGGTTACGTGACATATTGGTACTAAAATGCACAGCATTTGTGAAAACCACAGAATCATCAACCATCCCACCCCAAAATGGTGGTTAAACTAATTCTCATTTAAATAGCTTTCGCACTCCCACTCTCTGTATATGTGTATGTGTGTGTGCGTGTGGGGCTTCCTAATGAATCAGTATTCATGGGCACGGAGCCGTAAATCCAAAAAAAAACAAAACTAATCTTAACGAAAACCTCCCCACGAAAAAAATAAACCACAAAAATCAAAAACCAAACAAGCCCAAAACCATTTACGCCCATGCCTAGTTTTGTTAGCAATTTTGGCTTTGAAAACCAAAAGTTAGCCCGCCATTCACATGCTGCAAGTTGTAAGATTTTAGCTGCCGTGCATTGGGGCGAGCCAACGCAACGTATACGCAATTCTTTGTCCGACACTTCAAACTGGCAACTTTCGCTGAACCAGATACTGCACTCAATCTAATTGCATCAAAAGTGCATTGCTTTGAGAGCAGTTTAAAAAGCAGCCATAAAACTTCTTCTTCCGCTTCTTCTTTGGCAGTCAATTAATAAGTTATTAAGGTCAGCTTTTCAGTTTTAACTTGTTTTGTTTTGGTCGGTAATTGAATTTCTTAATTTGTTCTTTCTTGCTGACCAAAATTTATGATGGGCATTGCATAATATGCTTAAAGCTCGACTAAAAAGACTTGAATTCATGCCAATAAATATAAGTGTCAAGTATTAAGAATTTAAAGGTTGTAAACTTTTCCTTGAATATAAATAAAATAAAATGGTTTTAGATATAAAAAAATATGTATTTGTATTTTTGGCCTTTTGATTGTTTATTGTTAAGCGTTGTTGTTTATAGTTTATTAATAATAAAATTGGAACAGAATTCTAACATATAATCTAATAACAAATGTCATAATATCATTTTATTATACCCTGATCCCATTAAAAATGGGAAAAAAGGGTATAATGGTTTTGTGCAAAAGTATGTAACGGGCAGAAGGAAGCTTCTCCGACCCCATAAAGTATATATATTATTGATCAGCATCAACAGCCGAGTCGATATAGCCATGTCCGTCTCGCCTAATCCCTAGGCAGTACAAGTTTGTTTTCGATTTTCGATAACTCATCCCGTTTTCGATATACATATGTGATCGATAACAACAAAATCTTGAATTTTGAAAACTTTGAGATGGCATTTGAAATAATAAACAAAATAATGACAATCTGTGAAATTTTTATTAAAATCGGTTAAGAAACACCGGAGATATGGGACATTGAAGTTGTGTATGCAGTATGCAGTATGTGCGTACATACAAACACACATACTTGCAAACACTGACTGTACGCGTAAAGTATAGGGATCAGGGTATCGTCTAGTCGGGATTTCTCGACAAGAGCCATCTTACTTGTTTTAAAATGTAACAAGTAAGAAGGCTCTAGTCGAGAAATCCCGACTATACTTTACGCGAACAGTCAGTGATTGCAAGTATGTGTGTATGTGTGTACGCGTATACTGCATACTGCATACACAACTTCAATGTCCCATATCTCCGGTGTTTCTTAACCGATTTAAATAAAAAATTTCACAGATTGTCATTATTTTGTTTAATGTGTCAAACGCCGTCTCAAAGTTTTCCAAGTTCAATATTTTGTTGTTATCGATCCCATGTGTATATCGAAAACGGAAATAGTTAAAAACTTGTACTGCCTAGGGATTATGCGAGCTTAAGTTCCAAATCTGGAGTCTTTTTCCCATTTTTAATGGGATCAGGGTATAAAAAGAATTAAGAGCATGGTGCTATAATAATGTCAAAGCTTAAAGATTAAGGCTTTGACTTAAGTATTATGTTATACAAACCTAAAATAAACTAACGAAAAAACTAAACTCATCATTAACTTATACGAATGTAGAATTCATACAAGATAAAATATACATATGTTAAAAGAAAATAATTTACTTTTGGTTATAAAACAGAAAATATATTTCCGCACTTAAATATTTTGTATGTATGGCTTAATTCGACAGTAGCAATATTGCAAATTTTATTTAGCGATTTAGTCCGTCATCTAGCGAGATGGTAATACACATTCAAGTGATTTGCATGTGTGTGCTGCAATTGAAAAATGACAGCAGTGCAAGCAGGAAACCCCGGAGAGCGATAAAAACTGTTATAACTTACAACAGCAGCGTCTCATGTGTAGCAAGTAGTAGCTGGGGCAATAAACACTGGCGTAATCATTAATCATGAACGATCAAAGTCAAAGATACAGAAACAGATACAGACGCACACACACACATATATAAATATATATATACACGGAGGAACACACTCAATCATCATGTGTGTACGAGTGTTTAGGGAGCAGGCCTCGGGTCGTTGGCTGTGGCTTCTTAATCAATTCCAAACAACAAACAACACTTGGAAAGAGCGACGCGCACCGCTAAAAGAATGCAAGGTTATTAAGGCATATGTGTACACGAGTACTTTGTATGGATTGTATAAAATGTTTATTGAAAACAAAACTTGAATTGAGATGGTGCAAGTGCAAAAGAAACGATTAAGAACGAATAAGAAATCCCGACTAGAACATACTCTGAACCCCAATTTTAACGCGTATAGTCAGTGCTTTCAAGTATGTGTTAGTGTGTGACTTCATATTCAATGTTCTTATTTTTATTATTTCGTCCACAGTTTAAACCTCCTTTTCTAAGATTTTCAAACTTAAGATTTTATTGTTATCGATCAGAAAGTGTTATCGAAAATTGGAAACAAACTTCTGCCTGGGGTTTGGTCGAACTTATGTTTCAAATCTGGAGTCTCTAGCTCTCATAGTCTCCGAGATCGACACGTTCATACAGACAGACGAACAGGCGGACATGGCTATATCGACTCGGCTGATGCTGATCAAGAATATATATACTTTATGGGGTCGGAGATGCTTACTTCTGCTTGTTACATACTTTTGCACAAATCCATTATACTTTTTTTTCTGACATTTTCAATGGACTCGGGGTATAAAAAAGTGAAAAAATGATGGCATTATTTGTGTGTTTAAGAGGAAGCGTGACAATTACCTTTACCACCAAGTTGATACATTTTTACCCAGATGAAGCTACATATAAAATAAAAGCATATCTTTGCGTTGCCGTTTTTTCGCTTAAGCGAGTATATGGCACTTTACAATTGCAATAATAGCTAAAAATTTATGACTGGCCATTTAACAAGCGTAATTGGTTGTACATTTCGTTGCGCTCCATGCGCGCCAGTGCCAAATGATAATTTCGATAATAACTTAGATGCAAATTAATGATAATTGACTAGGCATTCCATTTCTGACTTTTTATTGTTGTTGTTGTTAAACCTTATCAAAGGTATAAGAGCCATCGGAAAAAAGCATACGAGCAAAAGTAAACAAAATGTGAAATTTGGATTACGTATACGCAATGTAATTGGCATCATTAATATGACACGGAACAAATTGAGTTCAAGTTCTGGGGCACTGTAAATGATACTCACATGTACGTATACATTCAATTTTATTCATGCATATGCCAGAGCTAAAACCTTTGAAGTGGAACATAATTGGATAGAAATTCAATGAAATTGAATGTATATGTAGTTAAAATTTTAAAACTGTAGTTGAAAGCAGTTGGCAATAAAATGTAAAAGTTATTGAATAATAATGAGCATTGCATTTAAATTTTAAGCTGCAACACAAACAAAATTCCAATGCGAATTTGTTTGCTTAACTATTTTCGGCCATTAAAGATTAAAATACAAACACAGAAGCACGGCTAGCTAGCTATTAATTTTATTTATTTTCATTTCACTCCAGGTGCTCTTCTCAGATGCACTAACTTAAATAAACTAGGTAAATGCCGCAGTGCTGCCGGCGATTTTGCGGTGTAAACAACAATAAAAATAAAACAACTACATTGTTTATATATGTGTGTATAAAATAATAAAAACACTCGGTCTACCGACCAAATCGAAGCAAAACACAACAGTACAAAACAAAACAAAACACAACTAAACTAAACTGAACTGAATGGAGAAGAAAGAGATAGCTGGTAATAACAATGCTTGGTTGTGTGTGTATGCATGCAACAAAAGTTGTGTGTTTATTTATGAGCAGTTTTCCAAGCTTTTTTTGCTATTTTTTTTTTGTTTTTTTGTTTTTTGCTTCTGTATTGTGTGCAGGTCAAACGCGTGGTCGCCTTTTGTTCGTTTGCTGTTTAAAAATGCGAAAATCTACAAGTGGTTCGCGCACAAAGCAAAACTCACAAAAATAAACTCAAGTGAAAATGCTATTGAAATTGCCTTGCATTTATTAAAATGCCTTGTGTTAATAGGTTATTAAAAGGCATATTTATGTTAATACTTCTAAAGAAAATATTTAGCTTAAAAACTAACCTTCAACCTAATGCAAATTCATTAAACTTGATACTAGTTCTAAAGCAATATCCATTTTTAAATTGATCTTATACACAGAAAGTCCAGATAAAAAATGAGTTTAAGTTAAGTTGAGTTGAATATAGAGTATAGAAATCGGCGAGGTAAAATAATATTTTATGTAATGAAAATCAGATCTTGCATTTTGAAATGATTTTATTTTTTTGCAAATTAATATTTGGATAGAAGCTTTTTATTCGAATTGTGCTGAAAATAGCGGGTGCTTAACAGTTTGCGGTGAATGAAGTCAATAAATATTGTTTATTTACCACGCATCAGCTAAGCAAAACAAACATCATATAAAGCCATCGTAATTGCGTTTTTTTAATGCATAAAATTCTCTTGAGTTTTATTTAGTTTGTTTCTGCAGTAAGCGCCACTTTAAACTCAACTTGAGTGTCCAACTAAAAGATGCAACAAAAGTGTCGAATGAGTAAGCATACATTCCTGGAATGAACTTTTACACGAGACAAGTTTTACAAGCACAACACGAGAACTTAGACAGCTGTTAGTTGGTTGGCATTGCAAAAGTTTTATTTGTATATACTACATACAAAACAAGTAAGAAGGCTCTAGTCGAGAAATCCCGACTAGACGATACCCTGATCCCTATAGTTTACGCGTACAGTCAGTGCTTGCAAGTATGTGTGTATCTGTGAACGCGCATACTGCATACACAACTTCAATGTCCTATATCTCCGGTGTTTCTTAACCGATTTTAATAAAAATTTCACAGATTGTCATTATTTTGTTAAATGTATCAAACGCCGTCTCAAAGTTTTCCAAATTCAATATTTTGTTGTTATTGATCCCATGTGTATATCGAAAACGGGAAGTGTTATCGAAAATTGAAAACAAACTTGTACTGCCTTGGGATAAGGCGAGCTTAAGTTTTGAATCTGGAGTCTCTAGCTCTTATAGTCTCTGAGATCGACATGAACATACATACAGACAGACGGACATGGCTATATCGACTCGGCTGTTGATTCTGATCAAGAATATAATATACTTTATGGGGTCGGAGATGCTTCCTTTTGCCTGTTACATACTTTTGCACAAAACCATTATATCCTTTTTTCCCATTTTTAATGGGATCAGGGTATAAAAAAAAATCAAAATCTGTGGATATACATAAGTTAGTGTGCGGCGCTGTCTAAAGAATTCTTCAACTTTTTGACCTTGTTTTTGAAAATAAAATATACATTGATGGACTTAACTCTAATGTTGATAAACATGCAAAACTTAAATTCTTTTCGAATGTCAATGCAAAGAATATTTTTGTTTATGGTGCAAGAAACATGGAAATTATACATTTTTGCCAAGTCACCTTTCTTTTTAAACTTTTGCATATGTACATTGATCAAACTTTTGATTTAGGGACATGATTAGTTCGCTTAAAAGCAAAAGCTTTTTAGCTGGATGCTCTTGTTAATTAAAATGTTATAAAGTCACAAGTCGGATTTATTTTGATAAAGTTTTGTATTAAAAAAAATCAGGTTCAAGTAAAACGTACAATTCAAAGATAGAGTTTCCAACATTTTTGCTCTTCTACAAAGATATGTATAATATTACAAAGTATCTACAGCTGCAGGAATTTGCAGCATTCCCGTTGATAATTTTTTTGTGTTGGCACGCTTGGAGCTTTGTCTCTGTTTGTGCTCAACAAAATGAAACTTTTTTAATTGGGGCTAAGCAAGTAAAAAGGCTCTAGTCGAGAAATCCCGACTAGATGATAGCCTGAACTTTATCCTTTACGCGTACAGTCAGTGCTCGCAAGTATGTGTGTGTGTGTACGCACATACTGTCCACTGCATACACAACTTGAATGTCCCATATCTCCGGTGTTTCTCTTCCGATTTCTTTAAAAAATTCACAGATTTTCATTATTTTGTACAATATAATAACTCAAATGCCATCTCAAAGTTTTTAAAATTTAAGATTTTGTTGTTATCGATCCCATGTGAATATCGAAAACGGGAAGAGTTATCGAAAATCGAAAACAAACTTGTACTGCCTAGGGATTAGGCGAGCTTAAGTTCCAAACCTGGAGTCTCTATCTTTGATAGTCTCTGAGATTGACGCGTTCATACATACGGACAGACAGACAGACGGACGGACATGGCTATATCGACTCGGCTGTTGATACTGATCAAGAATATATATACTTTATGGGGTCGGAGATGCTTCCTTGTGCCTGTTACATACTTTTGCACAACTTCATGATACCCTTTTTACCCATTTTTAATGGGTTCAGGGTATAAAAATTACCAAGTGTTGCTTACAGTCGATAAATGTACACGTTTTGTACAAGTACAGTTGAAAGAAGCTTAAATGTTAGTTCTTAAGTTTTTACAGTATCACCCATTACGTTGATGTTTGTCTGCACTCGAAGTCGGAGAAGCTTCCTTCTGCCTCTTACATACTTTTGCACAAAACTATTATACCCTTTTTTCCCAATTTCAATGGGATCCGGGTATAAAAAGATTACTATAAAAACTGACAAGGTTGTTTGAGTATTCGAATCATTACATTTTTAATTATTGCACTTCTTTACTGATATAAATCATTAAATCAACCTATGTGAACACTTTATTGCTTGTCATTTAGTTGAGGGAAAACCATCTCATGTTTTTTTTCTTCTTTTCTCGCCTAACTTTATTGCAGCAGGCAACAAGCAACAAGTGCACCGTGGCACCTGCACTGGGCAGGCAATCTTAGCGCGCAGCTGGCGGCTGTGAGTTTTCGTTGTGTTGCCAGGCTTATCTTTTTGCCATGGTTAGCCAGAATGCAAAAATTGTGAAAACGGCAAATGGCACGAACGCATCCATTATTGTAGCACCAGCAGGCAGTAATGCTGGTGAAACTCAGCAGCCGATCCAAACAGCGACAGCAACTGCGACAACGACCATGACGATGATGGCGACAACGTTGTCGGCATCGCTAGCCGACTTGAGCGACCAGGAAAATGGCACAACGGGTAAGTGCGATAAAGTTTCAAGTTTTACACCCTAATGCTACCCTAAGGCTAATCCAACGGGTCGGATATTCACGGCAATGGCATTGCTGAAGCAACAGCAGAAGCAGTGCTTCTTCAAATTAAATTAGTTTCATAACGGATGCCTTCTCAATTTATGCCATATTTCCGCGATTTAACATTATCATAACTTTCCCTATAGCAATACGGTCATACTTTTAAAACAAACATCCATAAATATATTAAAAATTTTTAAAAGAATCCTTAACAGTTAAATAAGTTTTAGCTAAGAAAATGATATTTAATGGAAATCGGTAATGTTAAGCCACTCAAATACCCATGTATGCCTTAAGACTAGTTTTTTAAAGTCGGCTTATTCTGTTAGAAAAAAAAGTTTAACGTTAAGTTCTTCACAGGGTATCTTTTGACATGCCACTGCGGGTAAAGTAATTTTAACTGTTTTTACAATAGATAAAAAAAAGAAAAAACTCAAAACTTTTTACACTTTTCTACGAAAATTCCTTAAACTGAACCAGATTCTGTTTAACCGGTTAGTTGGCTTTTGTATTTGCTGCTTTTTGCTTTAGTATTAAATTGAGTAACGCGTTGAGTTTGCCACCGTTAACTCCTTACTTCCATCCTTCCAAGAGCACTTTGCTGCCGCCCTCAGCTGATGTAACCCTGACTGGTTGGTTAATTTGGGTTTGTCACGATAGCATCAGCCAACGCCCGTTTAGCTGGCCAATTCTGAAAATTACTTTGACTTGACGCAGTTGTTATTATCGTATTAATTAAATTTGTTTTAAAGTGCCAAAAGTTGAAATAATTATAATTAACATTAAATTCGCCTTGGTATTTCTTGGCAACAAAACTTACATTAATATTAAACAAATTGATTGCTATTGGCAATAGCTTTCGTTTCCGCTTAAATGATTTGCTTTAACTGGCCCAAATTTATTTGATTTAAAAACTAACTAAACTATACTCAACATCTATTTCAAGCTTACATGTCAAATTTATTTTACAAGAATTTCATTTAAGTTCAAACATAATAGAGAATGTTTATTTGTGTTGTATTATTTTTCATGCGCCTAAGGCAGGGCAAACGCATACAATAATAGATATTCTTAGTTGAAAATTTGTGGGTGAAGTTTATTCTGGCCAAAAGGCAACCTGTTGACCGTCATTTGCCAATATTGATTGAAGCAAAAAGTTTTATGAATGAACAGGCGACACAGCCTTTGGGTATTGAGTTTCGTTTATTGATTGAAATTTATCATGCTTTAAATAGGCGGCCCATTAAAAAAGGTTACAACTTTGTCGCTTTTTATACCCTGATCCCATTAAAAATGGGGAAAAAGGGTATAATGGTTTTGTGCAAAAGTATGTAACAGGCAGAAGGAAGCATCTCCGACCCCATAAAGTATATATATTCTTGATCAGCATTAACAGCCGAGTCTATATAGCCATATCCGTCTGTCCGTCTGTATGTATGAACGCGTCGATCTCAGAGACTATAAGAGCTAGAGACTCCAGATTTGGAACTTAAGCTCGCCTAATCCTAAGGCAATACAAGTTTGTTTTCGATTTTCGATAACACTTTCCGTTTTCGATATACACATGGGATCGATAACAACAAAACCTTGAAATTGGAAAACTTTGAGACGACGTTTGATACATTTAACAAAATAATAACAATATGTGAAATTTTTATTAAAATCGGTTAAGAAACACCGGAGATATAGGACATTGAAGTTGTGTATGCAGTATGCGGGTAGACACACACACACATACTTGCAAGCACTGACTGTACGCGTAAAGTATAGGGATCAGGGTATCGTCTAGTCGGGATTTCTCGACTAGAGCCTTTTTACTTGTATTTAGATGATGTATTAAGGGGCTTGTCCCATCTTACCCTTAGAAAAGTTGTTTGAAGAGTCAAAATGTATTCAAAGTATTTCGGTTTGACACACCAACTTGTATCTAACATTAATTTATAAAAATGTCAAATAATACAAATTTGAATGAGTCAATGAGAAATTATGACATAATAATGAAAAAATTCCAAAGCATGTCTCTTCATTTACAATTTGTGCCAGTTAAAGCAAATAAAAAAGTAAAAAAAACAAGCTTAAAACTTGTTTAAATCAAATCAAGCTTTAATAAGTTTATGGTTGATTGGCCTGAAATACTGATTTGTGATTGTGATTTTTATTTAGTCTTTTTACTATTATTTTCCGTATGTTAGAACGTGGTATGGTATATATAGAAAAAAGTTGGATGAAATAACTAACAGATTTTTTCATAAAGAGCGAAAATAAAATCAAGTTAAATAATGTAAAACGTTTACAATCGAAAATATATTTTTCAAAAAAATAGACAAAAGGGAAAATTTGTTTATAACGGAATTCATTGTAATAGTAAAAAAAAATCATTCAAGACCATATATTAGATATATTAGCATCCTTTTAATAGTAAAGCTGCAGCGATGTCCAAAGATCTCCGCTTATATATTCATATATATATATATATATATATATATATTATGTTATTAGACAAAAGTAAATAGCAATATAGCGTAATTATGATTTAAACATTGACTGTTACTTAAAGTAAACTAAGAATAAAACAAACAACGTCTTTCCCCATGGAAAACTCGACTATCAAATTCCAATTTCTGTTTTCTTTGCATACTTTATCATTTCAAGATAACCAAATTTCCTGTCACACCGCCCGTAAAGAGGGTTGTTCATATTGTTGACTCAATTTTCATTTTCATTCTATTAGCATGATGATGAGAACTAAGAGGAGTGTTGCATATGGCATACTCTCTCTCACACACATACACACAGACACACACGATGCTAATAAGGCTATAATATAAATTGCTTAAATTTCAAATAATGCAAAAAGTTAATATTTAATCCAGAAGAAGATGTTACGTATACGCCTTGTATATAAGTATGCTTGGGTTTCGTAAGCTATTAACAGCAATTTGCCTAAATTGTACATCAGCAGCTGAGCAAGCAACAAAACATAAAGTCTTTGTGTGTGTTGTCGAGATTGTGGGTGCTTGTGTGTATAAGATATATACATTATGCATACGCCATGTGAAAGACAAATAAAGAAAATTTGTAGGCATAACAAAACAGGTTTAATATGTTACCCGGATACGCGCGTTCAGACACACACACACTTGTTGAAAGTTGACAAGAAGTCTTTTGCATAATAGGGATAAATCCTGTAAATAAGATGAGTCTGTTTATTTGAGACTTATGTTATTATTATTTTTTCTTTATCTTTGCGGCCAGCACAAAGAATATTTTTTGAATTCAATTTGGGTTTGCTTCTTTTGTACCTCCTAAAAAACTTTAATGGTCTGCTGAAAATTTCAAGCTGTATCAATCCAGTGGACAATTCCTTTGGGGCCCTTAGCATTCATGCAGCTTCGAGTTAACTTAACTTTGTTGCGGAAAGTTTCACAAAGTTCTTGCCACGGCTTGCATTTTATCGTCCGGACTTCAACCATTAAACTGGCTTCGTCATTACTTTTTCTTTACTTCATTGTTTTAATTAATGGCAGCTGCTTGGTTTACAGCTTTGGTGGCTTTACAAATTATGTGCAACCAATTGACAAAAAGTTGATTATAGCTAACTTGCAGAAAGCTAAGCGGTAACAAAGGAAGCGATTAATATTTTGCTTGCAATTTTAATTATGGTGATAATATTTTTTTTTTAAAAGGCTTTTTGCTTAAACTTATTATAAAGCAATAAGTAATGCAATATTTATTTAATTGACTTTGAAAATGTTATAGTTGCTAATTAAAGCTTATTAAAAAGTCATTGCTTGTACTTCCAGCACATTCCCTGAGTTGTTGTTGATTGAATGCCAGTTTGCATGATTGATTGCTGTATTAATTAATTTGATATCAATACTCCAGCATCAAATTGATTTACCGAAGTGTTGATTGAGTCATTAAAAATCAGGAAAAACAATCACACTAACTAAGATATTGTCCACACATGTCCATATTCTTTTGGACACACAACACAGCGAACCCTTTCAAATTATCTAGCAGCTCATCTATCATCATTGGATGTGTGCCTGTTGTATCCAGGAATGCTTTTACCGCTTGCAGTCTATGTTATATATATCGCTCACAACCGACCCGTGTTTATAGCATCTTAATTGAATTTCAATTTTCAATTTCGCCTTTTAATTGAATTCAATGAAAAAGTGTCGACGAAACGGTATTCAACGCTTTGTGTGCAGCTATCCATAGTACCACATCACGCTACCCCCGCACCACCCTTTTTCTCCTTTGCTCATCCGTTCGGTTGTTGTTGTTGTTGTTTTTGTTTGTGTTGCTGTTTATTCAGCTGCTGCTATTGCTTCTGGGATCGTCAACGGGGAGAATGGTAGTCTGTCTGCTGTTGATGGCGCCAACGATGCGACAAAACATACAGTTCCCCCTTCCCAAGCACCGCCAACCCCTACCCCACCAGCACCTATCACAAGTGCCAGTCTCAGTCATGTTAGCAGCCCAAGTTCCCTGCAATATTGAGCTACGCATTTGGCTTGGTCTGATTGCTTTATGAGCATTTTTAGCTGGGATTGGTTTGCGATTGACTGAAAAAAAAGTTGTTAAATTGATTGGGCTGTAAACATAGGCGCACCGAGATAAACAAGCCATTAGCCTCGCATAATGTGCAAGTGTCAGAAACTGAACCCGATTATATAATTGTCAATGACTTATGGCAACGGATGAGCCTTTAAAGCTAAAAAGATAAGTTTGCATGTGAGTACTTCCTTTAAAACGAATGATTTAAAAAAGAAATTTAATATTGAAAATTTAACAGAACTCAAACTGTTTCTGAATGCGAATCGTAAATCAGGATTGCAAATCTGGTTCGATTCTTCTTTGTTACTTTGATGAAAGCCTTGGTTTGGTTGAAAACTCAAAGCAAGACAAAGAGAAAATGAACAATATTTGTTTCTTAAAACATTTTCAATTGTCCCTTCAAAAAATTAAATTTAAAAGAGGCGGGTTGAAAAATCGTCCTGGCTTGGCTCGTATTTATTTGTTGATAGATACATTTTTAGTGAATATTTATTTATTGATATATACAAATTTAATAAATATTTTCAGTTCGCTTTATTTCATTAATTTAAGACATAACTCAATAAAATGTCAACCTATTTATCTTTAGCGCTGTTTGTTTCGAACTTAATTTCGAACTTTGTTTGTTATGTATCCAAAAAGTTGAAGATATAGTAATGCATGTTTAAAAGTATTCAATTTGTATGTGTGAATTCATATCTACGTTTGTATCTGAACCTGTATCTGCATGTTCAATTTTGTGGCCTAGCTCATTATGTCGTACAATATGGCGCAACCGTTCCTGATTCCCACACACACACAAATGTGTGAACTCAACATGCATTCGTTCGTATATTTCTGGCTTGCCTCATCTAGGATTTATGCCACTCAGCAGCTGATATAACACACAATATTGGCGGATTTGCAACCAGAATATATATGTACACTGCTTACACACACTCAGCTTACACAAGTCTGAGTACGAACGGGTATTGGGCGACATTGCCGAAAGAAATAAAACGTACTGAATAGGACACGAAAAAAATGATATGCATATATATATATATATATATTTATATGCAAATGGCTTTGACAATGAAGATGCGGTCTGAGCTGAGATTACTTTTATGACAATAATATGCATATTACTTACAATTTGACGATGCTATGATTTGGCTTGTTATACTCACACTAACATGCGTTCAAGATTTGCCTTATTGATTGCGGCTCTGATTTGGAAACCCAACACAATGCTCACAATAATACACTCGTCCAACTCATAAATCGCATTTGTATTGCAAATCGTTTGTTGCTCGTGGCAAATTCAATTTGCATGTCGCTCACTTTTTTTCTCATTAAATTTACATTTGTGACAAATTGCGCATCGTTTGCCCCCAAGGGTCGAATCCATTTCTTCTCCATCGATGTCAAAAGAGAGTAAACAGAATGCAGTGGCTGCAGCCTCTCTCTCTGTCTTTGTCACTCCTTTCGCTTTTTCTTTCGTTCTGTTTCTATGGTCTAAGTGCATTTATGGTCATTTTGAAAAGATTAAAAGCTTTAAGACCCTAATGTACCACGTTATAAAAATAATCATTAAGTCGCCGTAAAGTGCATATAATAAAATACTTTAATACTAACTTTAATATAGCGACGCTTTAGGGGATTTGTGTCCTGATTTATTATTTTACGATGTCGTAAACTAAGAAAGTTTACGTTACTTAAAGTGTTTTCGATTTCACCATTAGAGATCTAAAATTTTACTTTTTTATTGCTGATATTTTTATATATTCATCTTAAATATTTGTGTGTCATTTGTTCTTCTTCTAATACACATCAAATATTTCTATCTCACAGTATTTCTGCTTTCTATATAAAAACCAACCTTCAACTGTTTAAAGAACAAAAAACATTCTAAAAACTCCCCAAGGACTCTTAAAATGGCAAATTTTACTATGTCCCTATTAAATTTTCGGTTCTAAAAGGCTAAGCGTTTTCGCTCAAATGCTTGATTGGCTTACACGCCAAAAACCGAAAGGTAACAAATATGAAATGACAAAACGAAACGAAGCTGCTGTCGACTTTCAACGGCTGGCTGTTGCCTACGCTGTGGCATTTGTCTTAGCCGAAACGTTGTTTAGTAGCACACGCACACCAACGAATAAATGCTAGAAGCCATTGCCTTGCTCAAAAACACATTGCGAGAAGCTCGCACATTGTGCAAGAGAAACAATCGAAATAGTACGTGAGCTGCCTGTTTACATTCTTTTTGTTGTTTTATTGCACAGTGTCATAGAAAGTGTTTTTTTTTTCAACAAAAATTGTTTTTTTTTTTAATAGTTTGTGCAGTTTTATTGTGTGAGAAATTATAACGGAAATGTTTTGTTTAAGCTTCTTAAGCTTTAGTGCATACCATTTTTCAAAATATAAATTTTCAAATATTTATTTTGCACTGTACTTCCGTGCTGAACATGACCAAAAGTGTTTGACTGCACCTTGATAAATGCGATGACATGACAATTGCTTTATCTCGCTCTATTGTTCAACGCTGCTGCCATTAGCAGGTTTAGTGTAAGAGCAATTTTTATTGCTGTCGCAATATGTGGTGTCACCAATTTATAAGGCAACCTCACGTCTCTCACGTTTACGTCTTCGATGACAACTTTCATCAAGCGTTCGCATTATTTATTTGGACCAAGCTGTTGATTGTTTTAGTTCTGCTGGTGAGCTTAGCTTAAGATGTATATTTGTGGCCTGTGGCTTTGTGGCACAAAACAAGCTGGTTGCCAACTAAAGCAGTGAAGAATTCTGGTAGAGTTTGTTATGTACCACAATAACAAACCAAACCATTAGTATGGAGGAGATTTTGTGTCCAAAATCAATAATATTCAAAAACATTTTCAGTAAAACATACATTTCTTTCATTTTATTTAATTTTTTTACCTCAATTTAATTATATTGTTGCAATGCAACAATATACAACATATCTCAAGAGATCCCGTACAGGGTAAACAGATCAAAACGCTGTTTTTAAAGAAAATGCACTGCAACGCTTGTTCCTTGAATGGCGGCTTAACGTGATGCCGAACTATTCTTGGCACTCTGCACACGTTGGCGCACCGTAAAGTTTGTAATACTTGCCAGCACCATAAGCACGTTATTTACAATGTTGCAGCAGATGGTGGCGCTGTATCGAACGGTTGCTTAGACGATGCACAACGTGGCAACAAATAATGCTGCAGCTGCCCTTGAAATATTCCACTTTGTGTTTACACTTAAACGTGGCGCATGTGCAATATAAGCATTTTGTTAAAAAAGAACATTGCATATATTTGGGCGCACGCAAAACAAATTTATTTAAGGTTGTACAAACAGTTGAATCTTAAAGTGAATTTTATAATGTAAAGGTTTAAATGTATATACGGAATGTTTGGAATGTTGAAATATAGCTTTGGCAAACGGGGCACTTACATGTTGCTCTCAAAGCGGTTTTTATGCAACTGCTGCAGAACACATGACCACAGGTGGTCGCCGTAGGTTGGCGTTGTTGCACACATTTCAAACAGACTGGACATTTGTAAAGTTCCGGAACCGCACTGTTACTATCCTTTATCGGTTGCTCAACAGCGCTTTTAGGTTTAGCTAATGTACATGGGATAGATTGCTCAACAGAAACGCGTTCAGATGAAGCTGAGCTTTGTGGAATGGATTGCTCAACAGTTCTATAATTTCTACATGGATATGGTAGTAGAGGAGGAGCTTCATGCAGTGTTCCAACGCGTTGTCGTACGCGCTCAATGTCAGAAGCATTCCGCCCATGGGTAACGTATGTCGGATAAATACCGCTCCCATTACGGACAACTATATTGCGGCGGTTGGGAAAATCTGGAGCACGTGGAAGATTATCTGAAAATTGTTAAACATAAAGGAATAATTCACAACAATTATTGTCGATATTTTCACCATTTTCAGCAGCCAACATTGTCTCAAATTCCTCAAAAATGCGATTAACTAAAAAAAAAATGTAATGTAGTTTATGTACTTACCTCGATTCAATTCCACTATTATTTGCTGAAAAGAATCTTCACGTGCATTTCGATTTGCTCTCATGGATTCTGTATTCTGTGTTATGGAGTTTTGTGTATTAGAGTTTAGACTATTCCTGTTATAATTCCTGTACAGTAAGTTATAGTAGCGATCATCTCGTCTACATTGCACATCAATGGGTGTTAACTGATCTATATCGCTCTGCATAAAATATTGTAGCTTGAATAAAAATACATTTTAATACTAGATAAATACAAACTTGTGAAGACTGTGATCCTTGGGAACGTTCTGTTGGATCTGACATTTTTTATTTGCGCTTCAATCTTCGCTAAATATAAAAATGTTTGTAACCAAAATTTCAGACGACTGAATATTCAGTAAGTTTAAGATGTTTTGAATACACATGCAAAGCTGAAATGATTGTAACACTTTTCACGATTCAGTTTGATCTAAGTGAAACTCACAGTTGATGCTGTCAATTTAAATTGATGCTGTTGGATGCTATTTGAAAGTTCGTGTGTGTTATATCTGTGAATGTCTTGACATGTGTCTGCACGTACTTAATCACATGGAACCCAGTGAAAAGCCGTTGCGGCTTTTCACATTTCATTCACAATACCGTCAAATACATATAATCTATGCCAACAGCTTTGCAGTCAATATCATATCCTGTGTTCTGTGTGCCAAAGTCTTCAACTGTATCGCTTTAGACATTTTTTTTTTCTTTTTATGACCCACAGCACAGCAATTCTGTAGATACGACGAGCGTCCTTTCACACACACACATATGTCATCGCGCACACACCTCAACCCATCTAAGTGGGTTGCTATTTCTGGGTGTGAGTGTAAGTTAACACAGTCAGCTCTTTCAAAAGAATTTTTGTTTGATTGCAGAGAATAAATAAACAAGTGAAGGCAGCTAGAGCAGCGCATAGCATCTTCCATTTACGAGGGATGTTCATTATGTAATGAGTTTTTTTTTCTCTCTTTGCCATATGGTAAAGTATTGCATTACTTCTTTCTTTCTATTACTATTAATCAAACACCAATCACATCCATTATTATTTGTATTCACACTTGACAGCTGATTATTTTAAGAAATATTTTGAATAATTTGTCAGTAAGATATGGTTCTCAACATTTTATTTATTTATATTGTACTGAAAAATCAACCCTCGTCAATAAGTTGATTTGTGTTGATTTGTCCTCCACTTCGCTTGTGGCATATGTTGAATTTTGTTGAGTGGGATTCTTAGCCCTAATGCGTGCTTTAAGGTTGAGTGCTTTTCTTCTTGTTTCATGATGCTTAAGCTAGAATGTACAATTTTCAATTGTCATTTATATTAAGCATAGTACAATAAACATATTTTATAACGTTGATTTGTGTTTATGTTTTTCTCTTTTTATTGAGTTCGTATAATCGACAATTGCTTGCAAAAGACATAAAGGATTTGCCTTGATACGCTGAAAACAAAATCATATTGACTTTTTTAATTCGGCTTAATTACCAAAAAGCTTGATGAAGGTCCAATTAAACCCAATATGTTTCTGCTTTGAGATATGTATTCAATTAAGGTTCTTTTTTCCGTTCTCTTTTCACGCTGAGCAAGTAATTTGGCCAATTCAGATTTCATTAATGAATCAGGCTGGCTGTCAACGGCAGAGGGCAGCAGCCAGACGAAAATGCTTGACCCTTCAAAAGTGTGCGTCGATTCACAAATTCATTTGGCACTTTTTATACCCTGAAACCATTAAAAATGGCTTAAATGGGGTATAATGGTTTTGTGCAAAAGTATGTAACAGACAGAAGTAAGCATCTCCGACCCCATTAAGTGTATATATTTTTTTTTGATCAGCATCAATAGCCGAGTCGGTTTTCTCTCTTTCTGTCTATTTGAACCGGTTGATCTCAAAGACCATAAGAGCTAGAGACTCGGGATTTCCAACATAAGCTCCTAGGCAGTACAAATTTGTTTTAAATTTTCGATAACTGTTCCCGTTTTTGAGATACACATGTGACCCATATCAAAAAAATATTGAATTTAGAACACTACGAGACGACGTTTGAAACATTTGATAGAATAATGACAATCTGTGAAATTTTAATTGAAATTGGTTGAGAAACACCGGACATATGAAAAATTGAAGATGAGTGTGCAGTATGTATGTAAGTATAGGGTTCAGGGTATCGTCCAATCGGGATTTTTCGACTAAATCTTTTTGTGTTGTTTGTTATTGATGTACGTATTGGTTTGTCTGCACTTAAAATTTATGTATGAATATCCATATGCTGGGAAAAATATCAATGCGTGAGTCTGGTAAAGTAGAAAATGAATGCAACATAAACAATAAACACCTAGCGTGAGTTGAATCTACTAAAAAAAGCAACTCAAACACATTTTTCTAGGCCAGATATTGAACAGTGTCACAAATAATTCAAAGAATATAAACGCCGCTAATAAGCTGTCGATATGGTTACTATCCATATTGATTTACAATAACACGCACACAATAAAAAGCTAAACACAAAACTGAAATATGTAAGGTAATTTTGAGGTGATTGTCACCATGATGCGGTATGTAATTGTGTATGGTAATGCATACATATGTATGCATCCAATATGTGATACAGCTTTTAATAGCGATTTACATGCCTTTATATAATTTACTGATTGCCTGTTTCGTGTTATGGACCAAACCAAAAGCTTAATATTGTAATATGAGAAATTTCATATCTTGGCTTAATTTAATTAAGAGCATTGATAGTATCGCCAAGAAATTTTTTTAGTTAGATAATTCATTGCTTTAAAAATACAAACAGAAAATTGTGCACATATTTTTATTATGCAGTTAATGCAAGAAACAGTTCTTTGACAGGACACAGTAGACTAAGCTACAAATAATTGAATAGTAGTTACGTCTGCAAGTCTTGCGACTTAGAGGGAAAATCCTTCTTGCACGTTATGGCAGAATGCGTTGCCTTGATAGAGAAAGAAGTAATTGTCTAGGAAAGCATGTAATCCAAATTAATAAGTTGAAAACCCTCGACGCATAAAAAATACTTGCTTTTGGGAAGGAGCTGGGATTTGTGGAAAGCTATGGGCTTAGAAGGAGTCTCAGTGCATGCATCACTTAAGTAATAACAATAATACAAAAACATATTACTCAACAGATTGTAAAAACATTTATTGCAAACGAAAAGTACAAATTGAAAAAATTAATGGCTAATGCTGATCCATATACAAACATATTTAATCGTTTCTTATAAATATTGTTGCTCTCGAAAAATTATTTTAATATGGTTTATTCCACCTGCGATCAAAGCAGTTACTCTTTTCATTAAAGAAATGAAAAGGTTCAGTAAAATAAGTTTTAATAAAGTAGAAGTATAGCACAAAATTAAGGTCAAGTTCAGCTAAAAATCTATATTAAAATAACGCGATTGGCACATGAGTTGCCATTCGAAATGTTAGGCACATTTGGTATTTGGTACTTAAAACGAATTACCCATTTAACACGCAACGCTAATGGGCCGCGCAATTGACTTTTCTTTTTCTGTTTTTTTTGTTTTTTTTTTTGCAGCTGAGGACATACACCTGAACGATTTGTATACACGCTACCGGCAGAGGCTGCGAAAGTCGCTGTTTAGATCGGGCCTGCTCACATCGTTGGTGGCATGTGTCGTGTCTATAGTAATTGGCATCGTTTACGAACAGGTAAGTGCAACAGGAGGAGCACCAATTAATGGCACCAACTTTTGGTTAGTGCGGAAAGTTAATGTTATTGGGGGATTACAGCACCTGCTGCAAACGCTTCTGCTGGTATTGGCAGCCCTAATATCTGGATCAATACTGACGGCTCTACAATTTCCGGCTGTGCTCAGTTCACCAGCTGCAGCCTTGGCTTTTGCCATTGTCACCACCTTTTCGCTGGGCACCATTGCGGCCATCACCGGCAGTGAGCTGGCTCCTCTGCCCATGTATGCATTGTTTCTGGTAAGTGGCTCAATCTGGCGTGAATTGTTGGATGGTTGGATTTTCAATATTTATGGATATATGTATTGTGTTTGCAGGGCATTCACACAATGCTGCCCATATCGTGGCCGGTCTCTGTGGTGCTGGCGTTATGTATGACTGCCATACATATCGTTTATAGAATCGGCGCAAGTCCGAACTATGTGCCCGATTTGCCAATGGTAAGTTTTTTTTTGTTTTTTTTTCAATGGAAATTGCATTTAATTAAGTTTGTAAACTCCATATATTTTCATTGTTGAGAAGGTTAAAAAAATGGTTGTGAAATGTAAATTTAAACTTATATTCCTATTTAAACCATAAAAGCATTTATATGTATTGAAATTGGCTTTCACAAATCTCATTTGAAAGCTCGTTATTTATTTGTTTGTCGTGGCGTATTTGTACACATTTGAAAAAGATTTAGATGCACAAAGTCCGTAAACAAATAGACATATTAAAATTTACATTGAAGTTTTATTTTAAGAAACAACGTTAAGGCAAAAAGTTTAAGATTAATTTTTGAATTGCTGAATTTCATTCATTGCAGTAATAAACTGCGTGAATTTAATATCAATTTAATTTTTTTCCATTTTTATTTAATTTATATTTAATATAAATTTTAATTAAAACTAGACCCTTTTGATCATGAAGTTATTTATTTATTTCCTTCTCTGTTATGTCGAAACATCAGTTGTAGACGACTGAATGAATTACTTCATTTTTATCTGGTCGCAAAAGAAGTTGTGACTCTAACAAATTTCTGGTTTAATTTTGCGCACAATTGCACTTGGTTCACTCTATCGTCCTTCAACACAAATTGTGTGTATTCTGTGCTGTGGCTGGCAATTTCTATCCCAACGTTAATTAGCTGGGACACAATTGTTGTGTGTTGGGAATTTCGATTACGAGTCTGTGGTTAAACATTGTTGGTTTTGTTAGCTGACTTGACAGTCTGGCTTCATCATTCAGTGCTCTTGGAATGACCCCATTTAACTTACATCCTTTGTGTGATTTCTCTCCCTTAGCTCTTTGGTGAGATTGTGATGCTGGCCAGCGCATCCGTTTCCGGTCTTTACTATCGCATCATGTCGGATGCGGCACACAACCGCACCGTAGATGGAACACGCACCGGCATCGAGCAGCGCGTCAAACTCGAGTGTGAACGGGAACAACAAGAGCAGCTGCTTTTAAGCGTCATACCAGCATACATTGCCGCCGAGGTAAGTTCGCTAAATACATTATACATTGCATTTCAGTTCCATTTCAACTGCCGCTGCTATTGTTAACGGCAGGTCAAGCGGAGTATAATGCTCAAGATGGCGGATGCTTGCCAGCGAGCTGGTGGCCAGGCCTCCACATCAGCCACACGCTTTCATGAGCTGCACGTGCAACGACACACAAATGTCACAATACTTTTTGCAGACATTGTTAACTTTACGCCGTTGTCATCATCATTGACGGCCAGTGATTTGGTTAAGACATTAAACGATCTCTTTGGTCGATTCGATCAAATAGCTCAGGTGAGTGAGATATATAGTACGCTTCTCATTTTTAATTTATATCGCTCATGTTTCATGTGCTTTTCACACAGGAGAATCAATGTTTGCGCATTAAAATTCTGGGTGATTGCTATTATTGCGTGTCCGGGCTGCCCATTTCGAGGCCGCAGCATGCCACTAATTGTGTCAACATGGGTCTGCAAATGATCGATGCCATCAGGTGAGTTTTCCCTTCCAATCTCTCTTTAAAGTGTCAACATTGTCGCTCGTTGCGTATACAACATGTTTGCCGTTGGCCATACCTTTTGACTCGGTGATGGGTCTTTGGTTTTTCTGTGGCCTTGAGGATGAATAAAGTATGTGAGGCGTATTTGTGTGGGTCTATGTGTGCGTGTTTGTGTGTTTGCCATTGCCGGCAGGGCTTGTGCAAACGTTTGTTTTACTTTCAACACTTTGATAGTTTCTCTACGGCATTGGATTATAGATGAATAAGCACACATCCACACCATGAACCCGCACACACTCATCTCTGACACAAGTGTTTACAATCGGTAAAGCATGCAACAATATATATTGAACAAGCTTTTTACTGCATTCACTTTTAACACGTAGATTGTATGTACATGAATGTTAAGCTTTAATCTGCTGGCTATAAATATATGTCATGTTATTATTTATTGCCTTCAATTTACTGTCAACTCAGTGTTTAGATATGTCGTATTTAATTGCCAACATATAGACACGTATCCAGTTTTTATGGCGCCTATTAACAACGTATAGTGCTATAAAAAAAAGCCAAAAAGAGCACAAAGATTGAAACAGCATAAAATACAATATACAACATCGACACAAAAGCCATTTTAGTACACGCTAGAATTTATGCGCAAGTGCCCAAGTACCAAGTCGGACATTATGTCCGAGAGGTATTTCAACTCTTAGCCGTATACCCTAACGATGGGTATTATGCAAATAAATGTTTGTAATATGTTACAATTTTATTTTATTCGGTACAAAACACTTATCCCACGCAATTTTTTGAGAAAACTTGTTATTTTTTGTTTATTGGAAGAATATCCAAAAACCGTATTCAGTTCTCAATGCCTTCGCATCTTTTTTTTATGTTTTCTATTGTGTTTATTTTTTTGTTCTGGCTCGGCCGAATACGTTCATATCATTTCATTTTAAGTATTTCTTTTGTTCTTGCCGGAAGACATTTGGCTTTTTAGATTTTTAGGATGACTGTTGCTGCTCAAGTTGCTTTCTCTCGCTTTTGTTAGTGCTATGCAGATGCAGGCCATTAAGCAGCTAAAATGGAAAAAGCGAGCTTTCCTTTTTGCTTCACTTTTTTTGTGTCCGTGTGAGAAGTGAAAGTTTAATTGTGCAGCGCAACAGACGTTTATTTTTTCTGTGCTTTAACCTTATTCATTTCGTGCTTGGTGGCTGATTGCTAATAAAATAAAAAACTAACCCATATAAGTAGGCAATATTTTTTTTTACCTGAGAATAAATAGTTCTACAGCTTTATGACAAAGATCTTAACTGTAAGCTTTGAAGACGGATTTTATAGGTACTACTAATATGCTTTCAAAAGCATGTCATATTCGAATTATAATACTCATAAATAATTTAATTTACTAAGCTTTCAGCCAACACTAAAATGGAACATGTAACAAACTTAAGAAATGTGAAGCTCTTCACAGTTCTCAGAATAGGTAGAATCTTTTGTTTATGTGTAACATAATGGTAAAGCTCAAAAGAGCTGCCAAGTGATTTATTTTCTAAAGGCATTTACTTTCGCTTTGCGGCTCATTTGGCACCGAAAGTACTAACACTGCACTGCCGAATAAAAAATAGGCTTTAATGTTAATACCTCAAGAACTCTTAACTGGGTGAAGACGTGTGTTGTATACGACTAAAAAGAGTGCCGTGCTTTTCGGTAAACCTGGCCGGGCATGTGCCATATATACATACATCAGGGTTGGATCTGGCGCCGTTGTTTTATGGCTCATAAAATTGTACTCGTTACACAACTAGTAGTATAGAACTGCTAGTTAGCACATAAGTATGTAAACAGACATACATATGTAATGTATGTACATATGCTCTTGTACTCAGTGCTTAACACAATGCGGCTTTCATTGTTTGCCCTCCGTTTGCTTTTTGCTTTATTCCGGCAGACACGTGCGTGAGGCGACTGGCATAAATGTTGACATGCGAATTGGCATACACACGGGAAACGTGCTCTGCGGCGTCCTTGGCCTACGCAAGTGGCAATTTGATGTTTGGAGCGATGATGTTACACTGGCCAACCACATGGAAAGCGGCGGTGTTGCCGGGTAAGTCTTTGCCCTTTCACCTCCCTCTTTCTCTCTCTCTCTCTCTCTCTCTTTCATTTGATGAGGTGCTAAGCTAACTCGACACTACAGAACGAACGGCTGGCTGCTTGCAGAAGGCGGTCAAAAGGACCTGCAGGATATGTACTACACGTCATAATAGCAATTTAAATGTGTCTTCATGGGCGGGGCAATTAAAAGCGCCTTTTGCTTCTGGCCATTTCGTCAGCAGCAACAAAAACTCATTGCAATGCAATATATATACATCTATATATATATATAATACACATTAACTAGGAATTGTGCATAATTTTAGCACATTTAATTAAAATTGTGTCTGGTCTTAACTTATGTGATGTTTCAAGCACAGCGAAAGGTCTTTTTTTCATACAACACAGTTTATACGATTTAAATCCGTTTTATTTAATTATTCCGATTTAACACAATATTAAGCTTGATTAAGTTCACTTTAAACTAAACTAAAAATCTTTAAAGTATAAAAACAAATGTTAAGGCAAGTAACAGTTTTTTTTTTTCAAATTAATTCGCTAAAAAACTTTACAAATAATACAGTAAAAAACTATTATTTTTTGAACAGTATATCAAACGAAACACTTCTTAACGAGGTAAGAAAGGATAGACGATCGCACCTTCATCGCTAAAAAGTTCTGATATTAAACAAAAAATGAATAACAAATTATTCAATTAGTTTTGGGTTTTCCAGAAAGTAGTAGAACAAACAAAGTGATTTCCGGATCCTAAGCCACCGCATAGTTTCATTTGGGAATAACCGTCCACAGTGATGCTAATTACGTGTAGTTCGACTATACAAGGAAGTAATGTTTATGTGAAATTTGTTAGTTCTAGTTCGTAAATGCGTCATATTCCATGCCGAGAACTTCTAATTTTAAATAATAATGAAACAAGTATTTCAATAGTGTTGTTTGTTAATTCAACTAGGTATGTCTTATTAAAAGTTTTGTTTAAATTGTGTAATTAGTCAGTTAGTTAGGTAACACAGACAGACTTTGCCTCTTTTGTTACCATTTAAACTTGAGTATTGTGCAACTTGAGTCTCAAAATGTCAAGCATTTTTTATACTTACTCGTACTTTGTTATTTATAAACAACAAGTGTTTGTTCGTACTCAATTCAATTGGCATGCATCCAAAAATTTCGGTATCCTGTGACATAGATTGCAATTATTTGAAATTGAATTGAAAGCAAATCAATGAGCCGAATGAAAGTCAGGCGCTTTTTTTGGCAAGTTACGCACGAATGCATTAAGAAACATACAAAACGAAAAAAAAAAGAAAGAAGAGAAAGTAAATGAAAACAAAGAACAAGCAATGTGTAAAGGTGCTTAATATGCATGATGATCAAGGGAATAAAACGAGAAAGTAATATAAAAGTATATATGCAGATTGGAATTTAATAGATGAAAATTCTTTACAGCCGTGTGCACATCACAAAGCAAACTTTGGACTTTCTGGGCGATAAGTTTGAGGTGGAGCAGGGCGAAGGCGGCGGTCGCGATGCATATCTGGCGGACCATAAAATCGAAACGTATCTCATTGTGCCGCCCAAGGTAAGTGCAGAGTTTTAAGTCTTTTAAGTTTCGTTTTGATTAGCTTAACTCTTGCAACCATAGCCCGCCTATATGCATAGTGTGCCAAGGGTTGTAGAATGCATCGAGCATGTGGAGCAGGAAGATGACCATGGAGCACCGGATAGTGATGTCAACGAGAAGCTGCTGCCTGCAGAGACACGTTCTCCAGTCACGGTTGTCGCTGATGTTACCGAGAAGCTTTCACCCATTTCAGTTCATAGCCAGGATGTGGCGTTGCATGCACCGCTCACCTCCGCCGCCTCAATGTCCATCAAGGAGATGTCTGAGGAGGAGGATGATGTCGCTGTCACCGAACCGCTGGTGGGCAAGCACCACGAGCACGATACCAGCAGTGAGCCACCAACAATTAATGCAATCCATCGTGGCAGCGGTGATTCAGACGCATCGGAATCAGCACCGAAATCTGCAGCATTATCTCTGCCTGCCGACGATTTACTGAGCATGAGCAGCGAGAGTGGTATCTCGAACAGTGGCAACCAAGCACTCGCAGCAGCATGTAATGCAGCCAATGCCACGCCGACAACACCAGTAGCTGCCACAGCAGGCACTGCTGCTGGCTCCAACAGTTTGACCGTGGCCGAAGCACCTGAGCGCTCCCGACGCAAGTTATCCGTACAGGGTAAGTTAAAATTTTTTTGTGACTTGGATTATTGTTTAAGATTGTGGAGAAAACGTTTATCTCCGCTACATTTGCTTGTTTATCATTTAACTAGGACAACTTTGACAAAGCATTGCGAAAGTTGTGTACGTCAAATAGTATTTTGACAGTTTTTCAGATAGATTGGATTGGATGTGGTCTTTCAGTTATACAATTGCACTAAGCTGGCATGCATTTTTTAATGAAAGTGATCGAAGAATTTTGAAAAATGTTTCTTTTGAGTTAAAGCTCACTTAAAACACATTAAAACAATCAAACTGTTTGATTTGTGTGATGAGTAAAAAAAATATTTTTTTTTTTTGGAATTTTAAACCAATATAGCGATATAGTAATAACATATGTACATGAGTCGAAAACGGAAAGAGTCATCGATAACTTAAGATTAACTAAACCAAAAAGTAATAAGCGAGAACCCTTGTTTAAAATCTAAAATCGTTAAGTGTCATAGTCCCTTTAATTGGTGCGTTCATACAGACAGAAACACAGCAGGGATTCACTACACATTAATTGGCTGTGAGCTTTGTGAATTTCGACTAGGGTGTTAAAGCTTGACATAGCCGTTGAATAATCTTATTTGTAGTTATTATTTTAACATCTTCCTTCCAGGTCTTATGTCGTTTGCCGACAGACGCCGCTCCTCTGGCGCCTTCATCGAGGGAAGAAAATTATCCATTCACAGCGGCGAAAGTTTTCGAAGTCATGCGGGTGAGTGATAAGATAGAAAGAAGGGGATTGAAGGTAAAAGGGGTTATGGAAAAGGAAGCCCATAAAACGCAACAGTTGAAAATCACTTTCGAAAATGGGCTTCAGCTTATGCATAATTTTATCGCTAGTCTGGCAACTTATGCATCATAAATTTGATGTCCTTGCATTGGCTTGAGGCCTGGCCTTTGTGCAAAAACTTTTTCATACCCAATGTACCCGTTGACCAGGTGGTCCAGTCTGGCCCACAGAACTTGCCCTTAAGCCCTCCCTTTACCAGCCTGCTGTGCTTTGTGTCATTTTACCGCTGAGGTGCTCGGCTTGTTTATGACTTTTAATATTGGCCCTAACGTGACAGCTGGAAAATTGCGAATTTAATGGCATTTTTGATGCAGATTTGTAGGCAACGCGTTAATTCGCTTGCAACATGAACGAAGCTGGTTAAACATTGTGTTAAAAGTTATCAAACGAATTAACACGTCAAGGATTGAAACTAATTTTAAGCTGGGTTTTAAAGTTTATCTTACGTCATTATTATTCTTTAAATGACTTCGTTTTGTATTTATTTGTTTTTATATTATATGAATTCTGTAGGAAAAGTAGAGATCCAAACTATTTTGTTTACAAGAAGGAGACAAAGCTTTGAATAAATAATCATTTTGTTATTTTAGTAACATTCCATGTTTTATGACTTGAATCCCTTATACATGAATTGATTTCAAATTCCAGGTCATGTCACACGCAATCGGCCCTCGTCAAAGATGACCAAATATGTGGAATGCTGGGGCGCCGATCGACCCTTTGCCAATATTGCCGAGTCCAAGCTGGTAAAAAACATTGGGCTCGCGGTAAGTGAATAGTGGTCCATGGCAATAGAGTCTTTCTAGCTTTGAAAGGTCAACTAGCAGAAGCCCGACACAGAATTAAAATTTAATTTCAATTGGCAGGGAATGTCGCACAACTGGCACAAAATTGGTTATTGGTTATGCAGAAAGCTTTCGTTGATTTGACAAAGTTTGCAAGCATGGTCAAATTAAGCAAACAAGCAACAGGCCTCATTTCTAAAACCATTGTGTTTCAGCAGTTGCTTGTTTTTATTTTTACACCCTGAACCTATTGAAAATGGGTAAAAAGTGTATACTGGTTTTGTGCAACAGGCAGAAGGAAGCATCATTTATAAAGTATATATACACAATTTTGACTAGCATCAAACGCCGATTCGATATGGCCATGTCCGTCAGTATGTAAGAACGCGTCGATCTGAGAGACTTTGAGAGCTCGTGACTCCAGGCTAGGAACATAAGCTCGTCTGTTCCCTAGGCCGTATAAGTTTCTTTCAAGTTTTCGATAACTTTCCCCGTTTCCGATATACACATGTAATCGATCAACTTTGGCATTTGAAATATTTAACGAAATAATTGCGATCTGTGAAATTTTTATAGAAATCGGTTGAAAAACACCGGAGATATTAAGCATTGAAGTTGAGTATGCAGTACGTAGTATGCGCGTACTCACACACACACACACACCTACTTGCAAGCACTGACTGTAAGCGTTAAATATTGGGTTCAGGGTATCTTCTAGTCTTGTTTTAAAAAAGAGCCTTCTTACTTGCTTTAATTTTTTGTTTTTTTATTTTGCTGGGGTTGGCTGAGTAAAGTTTATTATATTTCGCACCCGACATCTTTGCAGAGCATCGCCATGATTGAATCAAATTTGCTGCCACCAGAGCGTAAATGTTTCAATTTTAACTTCTTGGGGCCGCCCACTGAACTAAAGCCGGTAACCATGTGGTATCGCAACACGCCTCGTGAGGCAATGTACCGTGAGCAGCCGGACACTCATTTCCGCTATGACCTGATATGCGCCTTCGTGCTCTTCGTCTCGTTGGCCGTGGTGCAGCTGATTGTAATCGAATTGTAGGTAAGCTCCAGTTCCACAGACGATTTGCTTAACTCAGACTTGCACTTGACAGAAACTTGGCGCTGCTTGGCTCGCTGCTGGCCAGCTTCATATCCCTAGCATTATTTCTCTATCTGAGCAATATGTCCGTGCCGGACATGCACACATCGAACACGGAGCGCAATGGTCCCGGTCAGGTGGTGGCCAGTAGTCGCTTTCTACGCCTGGCTATGTTCATTGTTGTCAACATTCTCATCTCATCCTGTGCCGTTTTCAGCGTGGTAAGTTCAATAACTTTCAAGCCTATTGTTTTCGTACTCATTTGTATATTTGTTGCATACAGATTAATTATTCGCTTCCCGATGAGGTGTTCATTGTAATGGCTAGTAATGGAACTAATACCACTGACAGCTTTAATAACACAGCTTTATTAGATGAACCATTCGATATTGCATATGCCATACCCAAGGCACCGATTTTTCTGTTCTGCTGCGCCGTAAGCTTGGCGGCCATTTCGGCATTCCTGCGATCTGGATTCATCCTTAAACTTATTGCCATGGTGGTAGCTCTCATTGGACAGATGATTGTGCTCGGCTATAGCGATCTCTATGTGCACTACAATTTAGTCATTTATGATGATGGGTGAGTATTTTAACACAAAATTTATAAAAATAATAAAGCTCTGATCTGGGGCTCTACTATATGTTTTGTTTGGGGTCGCTTGATCCAAATCCTTGAACAGTTTCTCTCAATCAGGTCTGGGTTTCAAGTTAACCTGTGTGGCTGTGGTTAAGTTCGATTTTCGATATTTTTCTTTTAATGAACAAGTAAGAAGGCTCTAGTCGAGAAATCCCGACTAGACGATACCCTGATCCCTATACTTTACGCGTACAGTCAGTGCTTGCAAGTATGTGTGGTGTGTGTATACGACCATACTGCATACTGCATACTCAACTTCAAGGTTCCATATCTCCGGTGTTTCTCAACCGATTTTAATAAAAATTTCACAGATTGTTATTATTTATTTATTATTTTATTTATTATTTATTATCAAGATTTTATTGTTATCGATCCCATGTGTATGTAAAGATTAGGCGAACTTAAGTTCCAAATCAGGAGTCTCTAGCTCTTATAGTCTCTGAGATCGACGCATTCATACATACAGACGGACAGACGGACTTGCCTATATCGAATCGACTGTTGATGCTGATGCTTCCTTCTGCCTTGCATACTTTTGCACAAAATCATTATACCCTTTTTCCCATTTTTAATGGGATTAGGGTATAAAAATAGTATAAATAAAGGTTCATTGTATATGGTGATTCGGATAATGAGTTGACAACGCATTTTGTATACATGAATATTCATAGTGGGTCGAACCAGTCGTTTAGAGTTCAGGAACACCTTCCAAGTTTACTATAGGTGGAATTTTAAAAACTGAATAACTAATTTTCACATCTTTGCTATGGACTTGGCTTTTGTAGATCAATTATTACATATATTCTTTATAAGTTCGAAATCTGCAAAGCCTCAAACCAGTTCTTTTAATGCATATATATAATATTATTTATTTTTCACGTTCCCCTTTTTTTTCTATTCAATTCGTAGACTTAATCTAGAAGTTAAAGGCTTTTTGCTCCTACTGCTGGTGATTGCCGTGTTGCACATACTAGATCGTCAAGGTGAATATGTGGCACGAACTGACTTTCTATGGAAGGCAAAGCTTAAGGTCGAACAGGAAGAGGTCGAAACAATGCGAGGCATCAATAAGGTAACCTTTCAACGACTCACAATTCACCTTACCAAAGTATCTCATCCATTTGTTATTTGTAGATACTGCTAGAGAATATTCTGCCGGCTCACGTGGCCACACATTTTCTGCACCTGGAACGCTCCACGGAGCTATATCACGAGAGTTACTCCTGTGTGGCTGTGATGTTTGCGTCCATACCCAACTACAAGGAGTTTTACGATGAGACGGACGTTAATAAGCAGGGCCTGGAGTGTCTGCGTCTCTTGAACGAAATCATTTGTGATTTCGATAAGGTGCGTTGAAAAACTCTAACTTACCAACTTAACTAAACCAAATGGTTCTCTCTTTTTTTTTGGTAGTTACTTTTAAAACCAAAATTCAGTGGAATCGAAAAGATTAAAACAATAGCCAGCACTTACATGTGTGCATCTGGCCTGAGGCCAGGCAAGGAGGATGGCGCAACGGTAAGTTTAAGCTTCTTTTACAACTTAGCAACCCGTGTTAATTAATATTTCTCTAATGCTTTACTAATCTTGTAAATAAAAACTCAATGTGCATTCCTGGCATACCGAATAAAGTCGCGTAGCTTTGCGGTAAGTTCATCAAAAAGAAAATGAAAAAAAATTAACCAAAATTAAACTATTTAATACTACCGTTTTTTGGTGAATAGTAAGAAATTAGCATGGCAGCATGACTTACTTAAACTAAAAATCAATTCTATGTATTTATCTGAGTTTTTGTGGACGTCAAAATAAATTACCAACACAATCTTGGGTTCGGTTTGGGTTTGGGAATTTAAGATCTAATTTTCCTTATGTTTACTGTTTAGAATTCTTTTGACATATTTTGTCTATGTATCCTCGTTAGCAGGCTCGAAGTCATTGAAGTAAGAGCGTGATTAGAATCATTGAAAATTGTAAATGAATAGTTGAAAGCTGGCCACATGGTGGTATTGCTTTTACTATTTAACCATTTAAACTCAAAATGATAACAAATATTTACGTCGAAAGTTGCTGGCTTCATACATCCTTCCGCTTTTCAAACTCACGTTATACAGCTTAGCTTAAGTTGCTTGGGGCTTCTAGTCAGAGCACAACCGTTGAATCTTAGTAAAAGATTTTTGTTAATACATAGTACATGCATCTTCTTTCTCTACGCTTAATATCAGTGAATAATACGTTACTTTATGATTGTTGTAATCCATTTGAAATTTATTGAAACACACCAGACGCTGAATATATTTAATACTCACTTACCGTTTGAGTGCAAAATAAAACCGGAAAAACAAAACTAGAAAACGGTTCAGCAAACATTACAACAACTCACCAAATTTAGTTGTAACTATGTTTTTTTTTACTGTTTAAGTGGCCCTTAATCGTTGCTTAGGAGTTTAATTAAACTTGTAGCACACGAAACAGACCCTTTCCATTACAATCTAACAATGACCCTTCGCATAAAGGAATACAAAAATAAGAGATTTCAATGAGGGTTGGCATTGGGCAGGGATTAGCTAATGTTTAGGGTTCATAAGCTCAATTGGGTTTTACTTTTGTTGACCAGGCCAACAAAAGCGAATACGAGCGTAATAAAATACCGAAAGGCCAACTAACTTTTCGTAACTTTCCGTTCGCTTTTATTCGTTTTTTTTTTTACGTCTTTATATGTATTTCTTGTAAACAGGATGAGAAACGCACCGAGGAGCACAATGTGGTCATATTGGTGGAATTTGCAATTGCTTTGATGTCCATATTGGATTCAATTAATCGCGAATCGTTTCAACGCTTCCGCCTGCGCATCGGACTGAATCATGGACCGGTAATTGCTGGCGTGATTGGCGCCCAGAAGCCGCAATATGATATCTGGAGTAACACCGTCAATGTGGCATCTCGCATGGACTCGTGTGGCGTTATGGGAAGACTTCAGGTTAAGCGAACAATAAAAACAACTCTAGCTTGGGGTTACATGTACTAATTAAAACACTTTTGTTTCCAGACAACGGAAAATACAGCTAAGATATTAATGGGCGCCGGATACGAGTGCGAATGCCGAGGCCTAACCTATGTCAAGGGCAAAGGCAATCTAGTCACCTATTTTGTAAAGACACCATTCGACGGGAAATTGTAATCGGATGCGATCAGTAAAGAGCGCAATTTGTTGTTAATAATAATAATGATAAATATATAAATAATGCTATTTATGTTTAGACTATTTTTCGTTAAGGCATGTTGTTATTTATTTTTTTGTGGATTATATTTCATATAAGACATTTATTAAAAACTTTAAGCATTTAATTTGCGTTGCACATTAGGAATTATGTTAATTTAGTCTTTAATTGTTATGTAGCACAATTTGTTGGCAATTTAATGCGTGGCTCACCAAAACAGCGAATAATTAATTATACACAATTATATTATAGTAAAAGTTCGAAGCAAAATTTAAATCCTTAGACAATGAAACAAATGCTAATTAGCCCACCCCTCAATAACCAAACAATACTAATATTATATTAAATGCAACTATATATATTTATATATATATATACATATAAATGTCTACTGTGTGTTCCAAAAGATTCATCGACTATTTGGTACTATATTGCTTACTTTTGGAACACTTGTTTAATTTAACCAAACTATGTGCCATTAAAACTGTTAACACAAAGGTTGAAGTTGTTTCAACGACCTCTATCTAAACTCTGTACCTACGAAAATTTGTATATATATTTTTGTACAATCATTTTTATATTGTGCACCACTTTTGACCTTGCTTGAAAACCAATAGAAAAATTAAACAAAACTGTAAGGAATCCTAAATGAACATATCCCATCAAGCAAAAGCTATACCTCCGATAAAATCTAACTATTGCTAAATTTACTCTATGTATATCTTTGTATTTGCTAAAATAATTTTACAATTAACCCACAATGTAATCGAAATATATTTACGAATGTCATAGCTATGAACATATTAAGTACGAAAGATACATTTTTAAGGAGATTCTAGTTGCGCATAGATACGATATTGCTTGCTGTGCTTTTGTATACGTTATTTAACTATTAATAATAAGTACATTAACCAAGTTGCTTAGCTATTTATAACAAATTTGATTATTGTATAATTTAATAATTTTATCAAATACTATTTATTAAATAATAAATCAAACAGTTTTAACTATAGAATATTATTGCTGAGTTTTAAAAAAAGAATCTTTCAGCTATTATCTCTAGTTTTTTGTAAATTCAATCTTTTTATACCCTGAACCCATCAAAAACGAATAAAAAGATATAATGGTTTTGTGCAAAAGTTTGTAACAGGCAGAAGGAAGCATCTCCGACCCCATAAAGTATATATATTCTTGATGCTCAGTTTACGTGTTGACTGCTCCCCTTATATATACACAAACATTTTGGTTACCTTGACGTTGGAATGTGAAGTTGTCAACTAGGCGACAAAAGGATAACCAACCTCCAAAAATTCGCATTTGAAGTTATCAACAATCAAAAAGATACCTGTAATCTCCTACACAGATTACTATATCTGTGTAAGTGAGACCATTTGAAGTTGTCAACTAGGCGACATATCAGGATAAAAGTGTGCTCTCGTTAGATAAACGACCACAGCACTTATAACAAAGCCCATCAACCGACAAAAATAAAAACTGATTAAGAAACGGATGTACAACAACATATCTGTAAAAGTCCAACAAGCGACAAAAATCAGCCAAAATAGCATCAAAAAAGTAACCATCGATGAGTTACTTGATTTGATTGTACGGCTGATATCTAATTATAGAAAGAATTCCGCTCAGAGGAATTTAGATTCTCTCAATGAGAAATGGAATATTGTCCAAGAAAAGAGAGAGAAATTCTGAGATTCTAAGAAGTAATTAAAAACGACGCTGAAACCATAAGTCAAACCACAAGCAAGAAGCTTGAGATTGGCGATGGTCAGCGTATGAAGAAGTTGAAAACCCAGAAGAAAATGGATATGACACAAAGGAGTATCTACAGGCAGAAGAAGGTCTACAAATGGCACTAGATTCAATAAACAATAAGCAGTGCACCAATGACATTAACTTGCCTCGCATAACCATCACCAAATTTGATGGGAACATATTAAAATGGAAACAATTCTTTGATATGTTTTTGTCCATGGTACACGGGACCAACATGCCAACATTTCGATGTGGTATCTAAGAACCAGCGTGATCGATGAGGCAGAAAGACTTATACGCCAAACCGACTTGAAAGTGAATAACTACCTTCACGCATGAAACATCTTGGTTGACGCATACGACAATCTAAGAGACATAGCATCAAAAGTATTGAACCGGTTTTTAATGCAAAAAGCCATTAACGACAATGTAAAATCGCTTAAGGAACTATACACAGTCATTTTGGAAACTCTTGCATCTCTTAAGGGACTCGGATTAGACATCTCAACGTGGGACCCAATTTTAATAGCGGTCATACGAAATTAGCTGGACAGCACAAATAAAACGCTGTACGAGCAGTCATTAAGCAACTCAAAGCAAATACAAAAACTGGACACCATGCTCCAGTTCCTTGAACAAAGAGTTCGTGTTTTAGCTAGCGGAAGCAAAACACATAGCAATGCCAAAAGAGACTTGATGAAGGAGGAAGGATTGTCTCTATTGCAAGAAATCTTATCATATGATATTTCGGTGCGACTATTTCCGTGCAAAGACAGCCGCTGAGAGTTTGAATTGTGTTCAAACGACAAAAACTGTGCGTCAACTGCCTCGAAGGAGATTGTCTCTGCATATTATAAGGGAAGCAATCTGCACATAAACTGACTACTAAAAGGTGTCGCAACTAGCACTTGTAACTAGTTGGACTTACGAAGAGAGAGGTCCTTCTTTGCGCACACTAAGTGCGATGGTAGAAATGAGTGAATAGACTTGTATGAAAACTGCAAACTGCAGGCCGCTCGACAGATGGTGTGAAAAACTATTTCTTATCATGAACCATGGCTCGGGTGCATCTGCTTACTGCAGGCAGCTCGACAGATGGTGTGAACATATTTCTAATCACAATCCATGGTTTGGATGTGTCTTATTTGCTGTGTATCTGCGCTATCTGCAGCGGACGATTTTCTGCACTTGATTAAACCGTACAAATGGCTTATAATTTAATTGATATCTTTTTTAATATCGCTTACTATGTCATCCTTGGCAATTCCTTGAAGAATTTGCGCATTGTTTGAGCATTGTTTTCAATAGAATTGACATGAGATCACTTTGTACCGTGGGTCCTACTTGCAATATGTCGTTTAATGATTTTCCTGTGTATGTCTTACATGATGCATCGAAGACTTCTCTTAGCTTTGTGGTGCTGCTGTCAGGTTTAGTACACAATGATGAGGGATGAAATAATGGTTTGTTTGAAGGAGTTTTCGAGAGACAGCTTTCATATGACCCAATTGTTCATATTCGGTCATAAAGCCCACATATGCTTTCCAGATTTTTGAATCTGTCCTTCTTTCTAGTGCGATGAATCTTTTCTCTGCAGTCTCCAACGAGGGTCCCAGGGCTGAAGAATGTTCAGCAAACGGCAATTTTACGATGAATCTCCCATCTGCAGCAGTCTGCAAGTTCTCAAAGAAAGAATCGTTGTGTAATGACTTTACCAACAGATTTACACGAGCTATGCTTGTCTTTGGTTGTCCACCAATGCCATTAATTCGTAGTGTGGAGTCGTATCGTTTTAAAGAGGCGAGTCGTTCTGATATTACATTAATCTGTGATCCAGAATTTAGAAAAGCCTTGAAAGCTTGTTGGACAATTGGATTTTGTTGCTCCATTGAAGAATTTTTCAAATGCAGCAGCATGTTGTGTCTTTTTTGGCACTTGAAGCACTTAAAACGACTTGGGCAAACCTTTGCCATGTGATCTGTGTGTAGTTTCATAAAAATCAACACTCATTTAAATCATAAGCCATTTGTACGATTTAATCAAGTGCAGAAAATCGTCCGCAGCAGAAAGCGCAGATACACAGCAAATAAGACACACCCAATCCATGGGTTGTGATTAGAAATATGTTCACACCATCTGTCAAGCCGCTTGCAGTAAGCAAATGCACCCGAGCCATGGTTCATGATAAGAAATAGTTTTTCACACCATTTGTCGAGCGGCCTGCAGTTGGCAGATAGTATCAGAGGCAGCGTCGTAAATAAGATAATGTTAAGACATGGTATCTGTACAGGCATAGATAACTATTGATTGTTAAGGTCAACTCGTAAATAGCATAAGATATCATATCGTCTAAGAATTGTGTATATAAACCATGCATTTCTCTTCAACAAACTCAGTCTCAGTTCATATAAGTCTATTCATTCATTTCTATCATAGCACTTAGTGTGCGCAACAAAGGACCTTCCTCTCCGTAAGTCTAACTAGTTACAAGTGCTAGTTGCGACGCCTTTTAGTAGTCAGTTTATGTGCTGACTGCTTCCCTTATTATATGCACAAACAAGCATCAACAGCCGAGTCGATATAGCCATGTGCGTCCGTCTGTCCCTCTGTCCGTCCGTCTGTAAGTATGAACGCGTCGATCTCAGATACTATAAGAGCTAGAGACTCCAATCCCTAGGCAGTACAAATTTGTTTTTTGTTTTTTTTGATAATTTTTTCCGTTTCCGATATACACATGTGTTCGATAACAACAAAATCCTTATTTAGGAGAAGATGAGAAGGAGTTTGAAACATTAGATATAATAATGACAATCTGTGAAGTTTTTATTGAAATCTGTTTAGAAACACCGGAGATATGGATATATGAAGCTGAGTATGCACTATGCAGTATGCGCGTACACACACACACACACACACATACTTGCAAGCACTGACTGTACGCATAAAGTATAGGGTCGGGACTTCTCGACTAGAGCCTTCTTACTTGTTGAATTTGATCATAGTTTGCCTTGTATACAAAGTTTTTTAGAAGCAAAGCATTGTCAACTTTTTATCCTTGAAATGAAATCACTAATTTCAAAGTTAAAGCTTTTCCTCGCTGCTGTCATTTATTTTAATCAGTATATTTTACTGAACTCGCAACTTTACATGGTAACAACTCAGAATTTGAAACTATGGGGTATTATACCCTATGGAACGGAATATATTGTGCAAACTAAAAAGTACTATTATGGAATCAAATTGAGTGCTATTATAGCTAGTTTTGCCGTTATCGATCGCGGAGTTCTATATTGGCTATGTACCAGACTTACATCTAAGAAATCTAAGCACAGTGTAAGATATTTCATAACCAAGCTATGCTGGATTTTTAAAATGCATTGCTTTTTCTCTATTTTTACTATTACAAGCCCATCATAATAATCTCCTGATGCCTGTGAAGAATGGCGAAGTGATCCTATTGAGTTGTAAATTACAATTCTTGTTTCATTCGTTTGTCGCTCTACTCTTAGTTTTTAGTTGGGTAGAAGACAAAAAACATCAGACGTCAGATGCTACTACGGCTATAAAACAACACATACACAGTTGTTAGCAAAATGGGCATAGGATAAAATCAACATTTATTATCGATCTTGGATTTTTGGATCTGTCGTACAACTCAAGTGGAGCTAATAAATAGCAATACTTAACTCATGGGCATAAATTTTAAATTAAATTTTGCTTAGTTACTTTGTTGCAAATCATCGAAATGTTTGGTTTAATTTGCTTTAAAACACAATACGCATTAAAAATACAAAAAAAAAAAATAACATACTTAGAACTAACGAGATTTCATTTATTGTGTCTAAACTGATTTGTGTTGCTCGAATGGCTTATATGTTAAACAATATACAAACATTTATACATCTATTGATATGGACAGTACACACAAAAACAAAACATGTAACAAATCACAGAAAATAATTCAAACAAATTGAACCTAAAAACTAATTCGTACACAGTTCTTACACTTATTTTGTAAACATATAAAAGTAGTAAAGACGTGTGTCAGCGGTTTAATGCAGTGCAACGCACAACCCGTGTTTGTTATACGAGTATTTCAAGGAATGCACACAATGATTGCTATTCTCTTTTTAAGTATTTTTTTTTTTTTTTTTTTTTAATGCGTTGGCAAAGATGTTTCTTTCGTATTTTGCTTCTTTTTTTTACTTTGTGCTTTGTTTTACTTTGTGTGCAGCCGCTACACATTTGTACAAAATCATAGCAGTGCTTGGAGAATGAAAGAAATGAAGACGAAAGGTGATGCGTAAAAAAAACGAAAGCAATTTGTGTTTGAAATACCAGCCCGTTAGCTGCGGTGTTTGCGTAGTGCTGTAAATAAGTACCGCTGCCGATCTCTGTTTAAAAGTGTGGCAAACACACTTTGCCAGCGAAGAGTTCAGAGACGACTGTTATCCATAGCGCCAGAACGAACATTATATACGAGATGCCAATTTTGAACGTATTAGGCAGCTGATACGCTTGACCACCAATCTCTTCAATGTGGAATCCAAGGGGAAAGACAACCGCGGCCATGCAGAATAGAACCATTGCCGCAAAGCCTACCCAGCGTGCATACGGAATAACATTGCGGTCCCAGGTGCTCGATGCCAGCAGAATTATGGTTGTGGTAATGCAAATGCAGCCAGTGAAAATGCATACCAGTGCAATAAGCCATTCCGGCTGCAAATCGGGTGTATAGCAAACTTGCGGCCTGTTATACAGAGTCATACAAGTCCACATTAGGCCAAGGCGTATGTCACCTGAAATACACCAAACAACAAATTGTTATTGTTTAGCATTTTTGGGAGCGTGTGTGTGTGTTGTTAGTATGTATGGTAAGCAGCATCTACCAGCTTCCTCAGTTATGATCCAATCGGGCAGCGCCAGACTCACTATCGCAAACACATCAGCGGCCATGAAGAGTGTCGCACTTATTGTTGTTAATTTGTCCATATTTATTGCACGAATTTAACTAGTTTTGCTACTTTCTTATTGTTTTTTTCTTTTCGAGTGGTAATGTGACCGTACTTCACAAACACCAAAATCGTGAGGTGCTGCCAACTCTCAGCGATTACTAAACTGTCCACTGAAAAAAAGACGAATAGTCGATAGCCGATAGTTAGCCAGTTGTCCGCTAATTTCAAAGCAACACTTTTAAAGGATTTTTTTCTCAAGAATAAAACTTAAAAGGGTGCTTGGTAATAATATATTTTAATGCTTATCTTTTTTTTTTATAGAATCTATTATTATAATTTCTGCGATAGGCTAAATAATTACTATTGTATACTACTACTATTACTATATTAATACAAATTTATAAGCAGCAGTTGCATAAAGCTGATCATTATTTTTATTCTATTTCTATTTTAATATTCAATCGCCAATCAAAAGTTTCTTTGCAACGTGTCCACTTAACTTTATAAGTTCCTCAGGTGCTGCTAAGGCATTCGAAAAAACAATTACAATTACGCCAAGGAATTATACTTGTCTATATTGCGGGTGCCGAGATTTGGAATGGGACATACGCAAACTAAGCTGACGTGTCCTTAGCGGTGGCCAAACACCGTTTGTTCAGTTTGTTTTATACGTGTACTATTACTATTACTGACAGACAATGTTGGATTGCTGTGTTTATACTGTGATATCTAAACCCACTACTACATTACATGTAATTTTCTGCAACTTTTTTCGAATATGCATGAGCCATAATTGTTTGGCCTGTTGCTGTAGGTGTTGTGGTAGTCACACTGTACAGGTTGTTAGGTAAGGACATGCGCACACATAAAGTAATATCAGGTATGTGGTTTCTTTTCTGTTGCACTCAATCAGTTTTCGGCTGTGCAACACGTCTCTTTTGCAGTCAGTCGTCAGGAAATTGGTGCGTCGGCGTTGGCCAACTCAAGTTGCGTCGCGACAGCATCGTCGTCCGAGTGCCGAAACAAAACTCATAGCTAGCAAAACCTCCTTCTAAAGCGGAGACTGATGTTTATTGTTTGTCTGCGTTTCGGCGTTACGAGTCGTGATTGTAAATAAACAGAATTATGCTTGGGTTGCACAAGTTGCACATAAACAAATTGATAAAAACAAAGGAAAATGTTTATGCGTATACATAAATACTTAAATAATGTTTGGATAAAATTTGCATACTATATTCTGTGAAAGTTTAGATAATCGTTTTTAATAAAATGTGGAACCACATGACATGATGCAATTTATAGTTAAAGAAATCTAATATCAATTCAAAGTAAAAGTGTAAAGTAATCAATTACATAAACTAATAATTGAAATGTATTATGAGCATACACATCAATTCGTAATTAGTAAGTAGCATTCTGAAAGATTGTCTATTTTTTTTTTGGCTTAAATTGTAGTATTTATATTTTTTAAATTTAGTTAACAGTTTTGGTTTATATTTACATATTAGTGTGTACCAATTTTTAGCAATGCACTTGTAAAAAAAGGTAACTGTTGCACAGTCATAAAAACGCTGACGTGGCAACTTTTCTGCAAATTTCTCCGACGACCCATGGTTATGAAATGAGTGTGTGGAGTTGTGTTTGGGGGAGTGTGTGGAAAATTGTATTCCAACTTCAAAACTTCAGAGAAATTTTTACACTCTGATACTGAAGGTAAAGAGTCTTGTGCAATGTCTGTCATGCTGTCCGTCCGTCTGTATCAGAGTATATATATATGGACTATAGGACTATAGACTTTGAAACTTTGCAAATATCCGGGTTCATGTGTTCGTCAGAAGAAGTGTTAAAATTGAAGAGCTACACCCACTGGGGGCTTTTAAATCAAAAACAAGTCAAAACACCTCGATCGATAGATGCCACGCCCACCACTGCCGGCCCCAGCCAGCCACTTTTTTAAATCGGGGATGTCCGTATCTTCTACAGTTTTTTAGTTTCAGTCACCAAATTTGATGGGTAATAATAATTGCCAGAAGATACGCATCAGAAATGCATCATTGCCACGCCCACCCATAACGCCCACCTTTTAAAATCGGAAATCACCAATTCTTTCACTTGTTTACAGTAGTCTTTTTATACCCTGATCCCATTAAAATTAGGAAAAAAGGGTATAATGGTTTTGTGCAAAAGTATGTAACAGGCAGAAGGAAGCATCTCCGACCTTATAAAGTACATATATTCTTTATCAGCATCAACAGTCGAGTCGATATAGACATGTCCGTCTGTCCGTCCGTCTGTATGTATGAACGCGTCGATCTCAAAGACTATGAGAGCTAGAGACTCCAGATTTGGAACTTAAGCTTGCCTAATCCCTAACCAGTAAAAATTTTTTTTTCGATTTTCGATAACTCATCCCGTTTCCGATATACACATGGGATCGATAACAACAAAATCGTGAATTTGAAAAAATTTTAGATGTCATTTGAATTGTTAATCAAAATAATAAGAATCTGTGAAATTTTTATTAAAATCGGTTAAGAAACACCGGAGATATGGAACCTTGAAGTTGAGTATGCAGTATGCAGTATGGTCGTACACACACACGCACACATACTTGCAAGCACTTACTGTACGCGTAAAGTATAGGGATCAGGGTATCTTCTAGTCGGGATTTCTCGACTAGAGCCTTCTTACTTGTTTGTATGTTTCGTTTGGCTTTGACTAAGGGTGATATTAATTTTAAAATATTTTGGTTTTGATTTAATTCGCCCAACATACCAATGCAACAGACATTCGGCAATATATGGAGAGGGGGGATAGTGAGAGAGAAATGTTGCTTGTGAACTTTGAGGGTGCCAACATCTTGACAGTTTTCAAACGCACATCACACATACATTACGCATACAGATCTAAAGATCCCACCAAATTTTTCAAACCTTCCATCATCTCTTTATCGCCCGATACACACGTATCAGAGTATTAAGCGCTCGGTTGTGTTCGATCGACTGCTGTTTTAATAGTTAATGTACACACATACGTGTATGTATTGCACATGCCCTTTTCCCTGTCTAGTTGCAATTTTGAACATGGGCGAACTAAGTATATTTATTTTTTTTAGCACGGATACTTGTTAGCTGACGGATTTTGAAGAAGCTGTATCATTTTGCAATTCTAATGTATACAAAAGTCAAATTTCAATACCAGTTACGCACCCCCATAAATGTGCGACGATTGTTGTTGTAAACAATTGAAATATGCTATAAAAGGCGAATGCATGGAGCCGATTGAGAACAGTTGTCAACGCGACATCGACAGAGACGAGTCTCATTCTACGTCTTAGTCTGGGTTTAAGTTTAAGGTGAATAACATGGATGAGCTAGCTAACGAAAAGTGCAAGTCTGATGTCGAGCTAGATGAAAATGAGTAAGTTAATGATTATAAGCTCACCCACACATAATAGTCGTTTGTAATTTGGCAGGCAATGCTTGGATACAGCGCTTAATAATGATTTTAAACAAGATGAGGAACAAAAAAAATCTGGAAAAAAGCCACTTGTTCTCGAAGAAAGGCACTCACTTTCTATGTAATTTTTGCATGCATGATTTGAAAACAAAATTTGAGTGTACATGTTTTGGATCTAATACTTTTTACATTTGTCTAACAAATTACATATATTATTCGCATTTTTCAGAGCCGAAACTAAGAGGCGACGTGCCAGAGTTCACTCTAATGAGCATATGTTTATACCCAAGGAGTTGGCACGCAGTGAACTACATCAGCGTACTTATTACTCACCAGTGAATAATCTGGATCAAATCAGCCGAAACAGCGACGATTGCAGTCGAATGCTCAGGTTTCCAGTGGGATACGGCCGGGCACGGTACGTTGCCCAGCAAATGAAAAAAGAGAACGAAACCCACAAGTTACTATTAAAGGATAACAAGTCAATGACTAAAGTGGATTGCACCAAAAATAAACCAAATCAAGAGAATTTTGAAGCCAGTGAGCAATTAAATGACATGCCCAATCTGGAGGAACCGAATGAGGATGGAATCCAACTTCAAAGCGAGGACGAAACTTGCATTGTCCTTGAAAACATTGTAAATGCTACCTACCAGGAGACTGAGACTGAGGAGGATGGTACTGATGAATTAATTGACCGCGTGTCCAAACGTCAATTGAAGGATGATGTAAAGTAAGAAAATGGAATAATCAACGATTTTATTGACTAACATATTTAAATAATATATACAGACTACGCATGGCTGACCAGGTTAAAAGCATTTTCCGCTGGCATGATCCCAACTCCAACGATAAGATTGTTAAAATGGGTCTCATGGTCAACTTAGATAATATTGATAACATCGGTTTTCAATTGGGATTTAATGGGGATAATGAGTCTCAGCAACTACAGCTACAACAGCAGCAACAAGAACTGTTGCAAGTAGAAGAGGAAAGAAAAGAGTTTTTGTACCAGTCCCAAGAATTTTCTCCTGACAATATATTACCCGCAACTCAACAGCAAGAGAAGGAACAAGAGCATCAAATTGAAGACTCTGCAACCACTATTAATTCGCCAGTATCAGAGCATCTTCTGCAGGAATATCAACATTTTCCGGATGTGCCAACAACAACAGCAGCAACCACAACAGCAGCAACAACATCAGAAGTAACAACAACAGCAGCAGCAATAACAACATCAAACTATCATGCGTTTGAGACTCAACCGGCGGACTTGACACAAAGTTCACTGCTAATACAACGCTTTACCTTGCCGCCAATGCAGACTGCCAACATTTTGCAGCCAAGCAGCGAAAACGTGCAGCAAAGCTTTGTAGAGCCACTGGAAATGTTAAGGCAATGGAACAAGCAGCATTTTGAAAGACACTTGTATCTTCCGCCTTCGGCACATGTCCTGCAGCAACAACATGCAGCATTGCGACAGCAAGAGCAACAGCAACATCAAACACTGTATACCGAACACCAATTGGAGTCTGGTCAAAGCGAACTCCAACAGCTCAATTCACAATATTACGCCGTGAAAATCAAGCAAATTCAGCATCTCAATGGCTTCAATAAAACGCTTAAGAGACTTTTTGTTAATCGCCAGCTTAGGAAGCGACAACATGCCGATTATCAGAAAATGTTTCTGCAAAAAATGGAGGAGAGTAAAAAGCAAGAAGAGAGCATTTATGAACAAAAAAATCAGTTCAATATGCAAATGCAGACAGAGCTTAACAGCTTGGAGCAGCGTATCGCTGATAAACAACGTGAGTTGCTGGAAAGGAAGAAAACCTGGCATTGGCAGCGACAACAACATCTTCAACTAATGGAACAGCAGCAGCAACAAGTGCTCGCATTCAGTCAGCAGCAACGACAACAACAGCAGCAACAACATCAACAATTCTTACGCCAACTACAGGCAAACGATCATGCAACACGATTGCTATGCTTTCAGGATGCATTTGTTCGCGGCCAGATATCGCCAGGTGGCCAGCACAGACCAACACCGCCAATGATACCCCCACCACCAGCCCCACCACTGATATCAGCTTATTATGCAAACAACCTGCAACAACCTGTGGCACAAATCTTTGACGGATGTATTACGCGTCGGCAGCGCACCATCGATTACAAAGCAGGCCATATTTCGCCATATATCATTCCGTTTCAGACACACAATGCGAATCCTAGAAGGATGAACTAAGCTCACTCGACGGCCGCTAATGATATTCGCCACTTTATGTTGCCTGATTTTTCTGGTAATCAGTCAATTGAACAAACTGCGATTACATCAATTATAGGCAGTAATGCCTCCATAGAACAATAATGATAATGACGTTTGTGAAATTGTATATGGCTTACAGTTTAGAGCTTAAATACATTTAATTTATATGGTTGTAAAATAAGTAATGTGAAAATTGGACATATTATATTGTTTAAGGTATTAGGCAAAAAACTAGTTTTTTTCTAGAATAGTTCATTTCTTAAAAAAGCACTATATAAAAATATTATGTATTCAAGACGATACACACATTTTTACAGTTAATCAGCGAATTTAACAAGTACCCTCCAGTTTTGTCGCCTAAATAGCTTTAAACTAGGTAAGTGTATTGTATAGTCAATTTTTTATTTCAACGACAGATCCATAGAGCAATAATGATAATGACGTTTGTGAATTTGTATAAGCTTTCCAATTTAAAGCTAACATGCAGTTTACATATATGGTTGTATAATAAGAAATATGTATATTGGATAAGGCAAGAAAGCCAGTTTTGTTTTAAAATACAAACATTTTAACAGTTAATCACTGGGAAGATAGCTTGTTCCGTCTCTCTAAGATCAACGATTGTCAATTTTTCATTTCAACGGAAATGCCAATATCTTCTTCTTTACAAAAATGTGAGATAAAATAGCTGGCACAGCCAGATTTAGTATTGAAGTGAAAACACAGCAATATAGTAGGGAATTGCCTTAGAAGTAGGTAAACTTGTCGGGCTATATTATCCAAGCGCGAAAATAGCATCCAAAAAACTGTTCACAAATGAACACATTACATGGAGACCTACTTTGACCTTCGGAAAAAGTTTAATAAACTAAAAACACAAAATAAAATAACTAGCATATTGTAAAAGGCTGAAATTAATTTAGAAATATATAATCAATGTTATAAATGTTTGGAAGATTTAAGTAACACACCATATTCGACAGCTTTAATAGTAAATATCATTATACAAGTATATCCATAAAACGCCTATGTGGTTGCTCAAGATTTTTAGACAGCTCCACGCGTACATACCGCATGTTAAAAACGATAAGCGCAGGGTAAAGAAAACACCCTAATTAAATAAAAACTTATAACCCTTGCTAACCTTAGTGTAACAACAGCGGCCCCAGGTGAAAAGTGTTAGTATATAAGACCTAGGATTTGTAAGAATAAATCTAGCAATTTTAACACTTAACATTGAACAGCGAATTCAAGTTGCCAAAACATCAAAATGGCCAAGTAGATAAGCGAAAATTGCAAGGTAGTGCTTGACATAGCTGTACGGCGGAGTTTGTAGCTTGCGCGGGTGCTACGAGTTGATGGATTAGCATAGGATTTTGGCTGAAACTGTTATCGGTGAGCTGTGATTGCTGGTTTTGTTTTCAAATTCTTGATTCAGTTTTGAAACTTTGAAAAGATGAAATTAAAGAGCCATACTCTTAAATACAGCAAGCAGTTTTATATGAATTGTACTTTTGAAAAAAAAAAAAAATATATATTTTAAAGATATTTTACAGTACCTTTAACCTTCTAGCACCTCGTTTTCAAAGTAAATACCCACTTGTTTTATCTGAGTCATAGTTGTTTCCCAACACCGACAGTGGCATTTTAATGTAGCACATATTAACATTCTGCGGCGGTAGAAGATATTGTTGGTGCTGTAGTTGCTGTTGCTGTGGCTGTTGATACCTCATGTGCATTGTATCAAATTGCGACAATATTCCAAGATTTAGTACTCGGGCTGATAAGGTCTCACACAAGCATTTTGCACAGATATCAGTGCAAAATATTTTAAACAGAAAATTCTTTTTTGCTTTACTTTTTTACTTTAAGCAATCGAGTCTTTTATTTCAATCTTATATATTACAAAATTCAAATGTAAGATATAAAACTAAAGCGGTTTTTTTTTCGGATCACAAAATTTAAATATAAAATGTCGACTGGTGAGGAGGAGAAGCAATTGCCCTATAATTGTAAGATGCCATACGGAATGATCACACCTGAGCAGAACAATGGGACTCGCAGGTTCATTTTGCTCGTGGACGACAATGGCAATATAGAAGTTAGCCCCAATAAGCAGGTACAAGAGAACAGGAAGGCCATTGACAACCAGAAGTCTCGAAATACATCTCTTAAAGTGTCGCGTCGTGGAAAACAGCGCATTCGCATAGCATTGATTGAGGAGGAGGATGGCAGTAGCACTGATGACGATCTGGACGAGACTGATGGGGTCAACCAGTTTGTCAAAATCTACGACAAAAGAGGGCAGGGCAAACCAAGCTTTCTTGTGCTGGAGGATGCAGTGATGCGAAAGCGCATAACGGAAGATTTGCAGGGTCAGAACATCTGCCACAGCCATGCAGAGCAACAGACATCACCATGCGACATTGGTTCACATACTGGATGCCAAACCGATGAGTTCTTGATGCAATGCGCTCTGCGCTCCAACCTGATCAAGAGACAGAGCAGAGGCTGCCAGGCGACAGATGTAAAGCTGCCAGAGAGTATTTCTAAAAAGAGCCTTTTAGCGTCATCAATGCGTCACCTTAGCCAAATGGCCACCAAATTGAGCCAGCAGCATAAAATCAAGCAGCCAAAAAAGCAACCATTGTTAAATGGTTTGAAAGAAGCCGCTGCAGCAACACAAGCCGTAGCCGATACAAGGGCATCACATGTAACAATTAATTTCTTAACACCCAACTCACAAGAGCAACCAGTGCTAGTAACGACAGCAGTAACTGACGAGAACAACAACTATGTAAATGTGCCAACAGCCAACAACTGCAACTGCTGCTACCTTCACACGCCAACAATATCTAACAGTCAGTATTGCCAGCTAGGCACATTTGTACATCCGCAGATTCAAACGCTGCAACAGCAACATCTAAAACCAACAGCATCTGGTTGCAACTGTTGCAACAGAAATAGTTGTTGCTTAACGCGTCCAACGTTTAGCTGTTGCCACATGCCGGAAAATCATTACAATCTGTCATTGATGCAGTCAACCCCGGAGTATCCAACTACATGTTGTCCTTCGCAAGGCATTCACAACTGCTTCTGCTATCAAATGCCCGCAAGCAACATGTCAGCTTGTCCAGCGTCACATTATCGACATTGTGAAACTTCTCAGCAACAGCAGCAACAGCAACAACTGCATCAAGAGCAGTATTTTTTCCCTGGCAACGGTATAAGCATGGATTCCAGTAACACGCCTGCTAACCAGACCGTAAGCGAGCAGAGGCGACCCGATCATTCAGAAGAGCTTCAATCTAGCATTACGCAAACGACATTTGGACAGATGCATGCACCCATAAAGAGTCCGAAGATTGGCAAAAAGTTGCGAAACAAACCTTTGGGACCATCGTTTCCAACAAACAAACTTTATAGAGCACGCTTTGGACGTACCTGTATAATTCTAAAGCCCACTTCGACGCACCAAAATTAAAGAATATTCATAAAATAAAACCATAAGTAGATCCGAAAATCTGATAATTTTATTAAAATTTTTGCAGACTCAAAGGTATAATTCAAGCATTTGAGCAGCTAGCATGAAATGAATTGGCACTTTCATCCGAATTGAGACAATCGCCTGGCATGAACTTTATATTATACTTGGCCAAAGTTTTCATATAAAATTTCTTAGGTATTGTTCTCGCATTTGTCCTATACTCAGAGAAGTTGCATGCGTTTAACTGTATGTTGTTTTTTTTTTTAGGCGTCATCGCTGATGTACCTGTTTGCTTTAATATAGTTGTTGGATTTTTTGGCTTATCTTCAATCCGAACACATTTTTGAAATGTTGGCTTTTGTGCAACATGCACGTCTAGTTGTTTACTGTGCTGTTGCTGCTGCACCCCTTTGTTAGAGCCATCAATGTCCTGGAAATTTTGCTCGCTCTGTTGCTGTTTATATTCCTGAAGCTGTTGGTTTTGGTGTTCTTGCCGCTGTTGATGGGAATCACATTCATACTTCTGACAACAAGTTTTTTGTTCCTGCTGTAACTTATTTGCATACTGTTGTAAATCTTGCTCCTCCTTTGATTGCTCTTTTTGGTGTTGATGCTGCTGAAGTTTTTTCTGCTTCTGTTCTTGTCCTTGATAATTATTCATATTATGTTCATCGTTCTTTTGTATGCTCACCGGCACTGTAGGCTCTTCCTCTTCTGGACTTGATTTTTTCTGCTGTTGCTCTTGTAAGTTCTGGAGCAGTTTTGTAAAGAAATTGCAATTTTGGCACTTATGTTCCTGTAATAACTTTTGTAGTTCACGCATATACATTTTTTCTCGTTCTTTTAACACTTTCAGTTGCTGTACACTCGAAACAGTTGGGAAGTTGTTGGAATATTGTTCTTTGCATAGGGATACATCATCTGAAATTACAGACTCATGTTCATTATTATTAGTAATAGTTCTTTCTGATTTCCTTGTGTTGGTGCCTTTTGCAGCTTCATATGGTTTTGTAGACGATTTTAGCTCCATGGGATGGGAGTTCATTGCTGCTTTCGATATCGAATTATCAATATTTGTTTGTGTCGTATCAATGCAATAACTACATTTACCGAAACATGCAGAGCGGGCCCTATGAGGGGCATGTGGCAGTTTTGCAAACCAATGATTGTTCAGTACTGGCGCTTGCAGGGAACCTAACAGATCTTTAAGGTCTTTAGGTTCAGGTTCCGTGTAAAGCTCCCTGCCTCTCTTGGTTTTTGGTATTCGATTCTCCTTTTTATAGATGGATTTATCAGCTACGTTATTTAACTTATTTTCAGTCTTTTGCGAATCATTTTTCGTTGATTTTTGGCTAGTTATTGAACAACTTTTACAAACTTTTAACTTTAATTCTGTCTCTTCTTTTTTTCTGGGAACCGCATTACCATTTATTGAACTTATCGGTTCAGTTTTTTGACTCTCCTTGTTAATATTCGAACTGTTTTCTAATGATCCCGTGCTCTTCAACCCGGAATTTTTGTGTAGAATGTTATTCTTATGATTTCGTGCAATCTTTTGAGTGGATATGTTTTTTTTGATTCCAGAATTAGCCTGGCATATAATCTGTACTAATCTTAAAGCTTCCACGATATCAGAAAAAGATTTATTTGCATTAGAATTAAAGGTACAAGCTGTTGGTTGCGATTCCTTTACCGTTGCCTTACGTTTACCAACTTTCTTCATGGATGATAATTTAGATACAGTTTGTTGCATCCTGGGTTCCGCCGTACGTGGTATCTCTGCTTGCATTTGAGGCATCAGACTAAACTCAGAGCCCATTGGATGAACAGTTACAAACAAGTTGCTTTTGGCAGTAGGGTTCATTGCTGTATTTTGTGGAAGGGAGTTACGACATGATTTAACCAAGCTGTTGTTGCAGTTATCAATTGACAATTTATCTATTTTATTCAAGCCTTCGGCGATTTCTAGTTGCATATTGGAATTGAAGAGGTTGAAAGGAGTGTTCATGCCCATTTTTCCGGGTATGCCAACCCTTATAGGTAGATTACACTCAAACCTGTCAACAAATAAAAAAAATCTAAAGAATTTTTTTAAGTAAATACTGAAGCAGCCTGACCACATTGTTTCATCCTTTTTGTCTTCCATACTCTCTGGCCTACCATATGTCTTTTTTCTTTTTAAAGTTTTCTTCTTAGGTGTTTTATCTTTTGCCTGTTTTGGCCTTATTTTGCTTGGCTGTAGCTCAGGGCCAATATTACAGGAGCAAGATGTACTTTTACTTAAAAGACCCTTTCGTTTTTGAGTCGTGGTTGTGTCACCTGCAGACTTGGAACCATTGCTGTGTGATACATTTTCGCTGGCTGAATTTTTGATTTTAGCGTATTGACCTGACTTTAGTTTACTAGATAATTGTTCTTTTGCTATTTTGTTGTCGCTTAACTGACTTGGTTTTTGTTTTTCAGTCCCCTGATTGTCACTGCCACAACTCGAAGCGTTTGTCTTTGGATGATGTCTACGAAAACAACATGTTGCATTGAAATTACACATTTTCCTTTAAATTAAAAGATCCGATGGTCGGTAATTTTATTTATAAGAAAAATCTGTAATTTAAATGAAATGTATTGTTATTTTCAAAGGTTATTATTTAAAATTTTGCAATTATTAAATTTAGATATGACAATAATGTCATTTCAAACAAAGAATCGACATCAGCTTTTGGTAATAGTGGGTGTAGACGAGACAAGTAACTTTTTCCATTTCTCTCAATCATGTCGAAATTATTTGATTTAATCGAATCCCACATCTAGGTATTTACTATATGGGCAAAGATATATTCCAAGTTTCAAAATAAGCTATAAGTGCGGCAACAATACCTTAAAAAACACAAGTAAGACACAAGTAACTAACCTTACGGTCATGCCTGCATAGTTGCGCGTATTCATGTAGACTAAAATTAAATCTTCAAAATTTTTGGTGTTCCTCAACGGCTTTTGATAAACAATTTGCAGATATTCTTTTTTTTAAGAATAGTTTCTTAAGCCCGTTTTAAAATTTCAAGACTTTATTTTTTTCGGATCTATGTGTAAATCAACTAGAAAGCCATTGATGAATTAAAGCAAACTTTTACTGCGCGGGTCTACGAGAACTAATATTATAGTATCCGAGATCGATATACATATGGACAGAAACACGGATATGGCCAAATCAACTCGGCTGTTAATGCGACCAAGAATATTTAGATTTAGCATGGTCAGAGAAGATATCTTCATGGTTTCATCGTAAAAAAAAATTTGGATCTGATTCCGCAGCCCTTTAGTTAGTAAGCATAGAAATTGTGCATAAGTATGTAATAGACAGAAAGAAGCATGGTGTTGCCCATCTCTGTGTGGTTCATTAACCGGTACATAGTTGTTATGGCAACAAGTATGTATACTATAGAGAGGAAATTGCATACAATGTTTTCGTCTTGCTCAACTGCTAGGTTAGTTACGTGCCAGAACCCTCAGCCCTTCGGCTGTCGAGCCGACTATGCAGAGAGGCAGCCGACTGAGACAGTTGGATTATACCGCTCCGGTGTTTATATGAGTGTGTACTTTGCGTTAGGGGTTTTTGTCATTTTAGGGTTGAGCTTATGTGCACGTATTCATAAGCATAAATGGTTGTTTATATGCACGACAATTGAACTTCAATATCTATAATATAATTTTTAAAACGGTGCTGAGCCATACATATTTCTTTTTTTTATTCACATTCGTCCAACAAGTTTTATTTATAAGGTTAAGGTTAATCTCTAAATATGTACATACAGAGGTAAAAGAAGGAACGCAATTGCTTTATGGGTATAAAAAATAAATACATTCTGTACAATACTGTATTTGTAATTTATCTATTTAACATGAAACGGAAGCATTGATCGAATTATTTTTTCCGTTCTTAATCAAAGCTTATAACGTAGCGTACATTATACATAGGGCTGTCGTTGCATTCCCTGATACTGTACATGGCACGTTACGTTACGAACTCTTTTTGCTATATTTTAGTGACCCTGCCAGCGTGGCATCATAAAGCGCATCTGAGGACAACGCTGTCGGCAACAAGGCTGATTGCAATTATTAATCGGAAACTGGGCTGAATGCATGCACTGTTGCTGATGTTGTTGCTGCTGGCGTGACTGCTGCTGTTGTTGTCTTTGGCGCTGTCGCTGTTGTTGCTGATGTGGACACACCTTCGAATATTGTTGTGGTGCATAGAAACTTTGTTGCCTATGAGCTGCAGTTGATGATGTCGAGCCACAGTATCTTCGCTTTGGTTCACGTTTTAAGCACGCTGATTGTTGCGGCTCTGCAGTACGGATGGCATAAATTGCCAAGGCCAGGCCTGGTTTTGGAGTCACAAAATTTTTTTGTTTTTGTGTAGCGGTGAATGAAGATTCCTCATGAGCAAGACACCTTAAGGACTGTGTAACTGCATTCTCTGCATTTTCACAATCACACTGGATTTCCTCCATTGCTGTCGTTGTTAGCTCCTCCATTTGTTGCATTCTGCTTGCATCACACACATTTTCCAGTTGCATCTGCATCTGAGCTATTTGATCTTGTGCCTGTTTCATTTGATTCTGCAGCTGTTGGGCTAGAAGTTCAGTTAAGCCATTTGAGGTGGATTGCTGCTGCTGTTGGCTGCACTTGCTGTAGCAAGAGTTGCAACTGGGAGAATTGGGACAATTTGGACAAGTGGATTGTTGTGATCTACAATTTGGTCTTATCCAGGCCGAACCATTGTTGTGGGAGTTGCATCTGTTAAGTTGTGACTGTTGTGCATCTATGCAAGATGTCTTTCCTAGCTGATCTGGACTCATACTATATTGAGGCAGAGAATACAGTTGTGTTGGGTTCCAATTCGAATCCATATCCAGCTGATTGGCGTCTGTTTGTCGCATCTCATCACAGTTGAAGCTAAAACAAAAAGATAATAAAAAAAGATTCATTTGTAGTGATAGGCTTGTAAGTATGTACGTGTATACCTGATAAAGTGTGTCTCCGTCACTTCACAAGTGGCTAGCATGCTATCATCAAGAGCCTTAGGGTTACAACTAAGAGCAGCCGTTGGATATTTGCCATGAAAGCATTGAAAAACTTTCTCCGGCTTGTAGTTTTTTTCCGCAAAGTTTAAGTTATTTTCCTCATTTTCAACAGCAGTAGCTCCAGCACTGTATGTGATGATGTTAGCTGGATCAGCTTTAGCTGTCTCCTCCTCAGTCATAAAGCCTCGTTGAATGGATGGAACATTTGAAGTCTCTAATCGAGAAATACTGTTTGGAGTCTTAGACTCCACCATAACAATTGGCAGCACATTAGAATGCAATAAATGTACACATTTTTGATTTGTGTAAGGTGTCCTTGTTGCAGTAGACTCATTGCCTTCATCGGTTTGTGTGGCAATTTCGAGTCTATTCAGTGATTTTGGTTGCAAAAAGGGACTATTTTTCCAGGTTGTTACAACAATATTACGATTATGATACGGGTCCTTAAAATTATGTTGAGGTATATGCACATCCACCGTCTGAGGCGCTGTAGACCTAGATGTCGTTTGAGACGATAAATTATTCCTTGTAGGATAAAACTGTTTAGTTGATGTGTTCCTATTAGTATTCTTAAGCATGTGAGCATTTATACAGACACGAGCTGCTGAGGTTTGCGGCGGTTGTAAGCTGATGCCCTGACCGATAAAGTTTTCATTCCATGAACTTCTGCAATTTGATGTCCTGTTGAGATCTTTTTGTCTTTTCATAGCGTACTCAGCGGCAGCAGTGTACCACATGGGGCTGCTGTTTCTAGCTCGATTTCTACGCATCTTTGCTAGACTCGGCCAACCAGATTCAACAATACTTCCGTTCAAATTTTTCTGTTGACACAATCCAAATATTTCAATAACCAACTTTGATTGTCAAAGTGGGAATATTCACTGCTGACTTATAGTTTCCAAGGACCTTTCAATAACATCGTTAGAGACAGCAAGTATCGCAGAATAGATTCAGGTTCTTAAAACATGGTCAAAAATAGCATTTATGGACTGAAACTTAAGACATACTAGTAGCATATAGTAGTAGTAGTAGTAATTTAATTGATGAATATTGAACTTAGACCAATTGTAGAAAAACTATACTTTGATATAAACATCAAAATAATAAAACCTTTTTTAATTTTTTTTTTTAGTAAATTTCACGTTAATGATTTTACGATGACCATTTAAGTGGACTAAAGGGTTTTAAAATGTACGAGTCTTGCACAAATAAGTAGGTATTTTGTTTTTTTTACCCATTAAAAATGATAGCGTTAAATTTTATTTTTTCTAAGTTCTTTTGGCGGTGCTTACTGCGATTGCAATGGAAGGTAACTGAATTATCGTTAATTGGAATCAAATAATTAATTTTCAAAGCTTTTTATTAGCGTTCCACCCAATTGTGGGACCAACCAACGAGCGTGCGAACGTGAAGCTAAATTTTCAAATATTGTAGCTCCAAGCTTTTTAGCTAATCGCGGCAAATTAACGACTGAAAGACCGAAACCTTTGAAATCTAGTAAAAATGCAAAGGGTCCAAAGAATAATAAAATGCAAGACAAAGGTCTTAAAGATAAGAGAGATAAGCAAAATAATGACAAAAGGGTGGATGAACAAAACCCTGGAGCAAATTCCGTGCCTGGTAGTGGAAATAATAATGGAAATCCTTATCGAATGGTGCCTGGTAGTGGAAATAATAATGGAAATCCTAATCAAATGGTGCCTGGTAGTGGAAATAATAATGGAAATCCTAATCAAATGCTGCCTGGTAGTGGAAATAATAATGGAAATCCTAATCAAATGGTGTCTGGTAGTGGGAACAATAATGGAAATCCTACTCAAATTATATTAGGTGTTGGGAATCATGAAAATTCTACTCAAAACCCATTTGGAGCTGAACTACCACCAACTTCATTTCATGCACAGGGAGGCCAAATGTATCCACAATCCTCTTGTGGTATTCGAGCTGCTGGTCTACCCAGCAGGCAATGCCCAATGTTTGATCCTTGTACGGGCAGAGAACTTGGACCACAGGCACAACCAACACAGCAAGGACGAGCTTGTCCAGCCTTTCTTGCAGATCCTGGCATGTATCCCTGCTACTGCCTTAATTATCAGCCATATCCTACACCGACAGATGCTGCAAGTGCTGCTATGGTTCAATTTCAACAGTCTCCAGGAGAGTCGGGACATTCTCCACGAGAGTCGGGACATTCTCAACGAGAGTCGGGACAGTCTCCACGAGAGTCCGGACAGTCTCCACGAGAGTCGGGACAGTCTCCACGAGAGTCGGGACATTCTCAACGAGAGTCGGGACAGTCACCACGAGAGTCGGGACAGTCTCCACGAGAGTCGGGACAGTCTCCAAGAGATTCGGGACAGTCTCCACAAGAGTCGAGACAGTCTCCAAGGAGCTCAGGCTCTAGTACTCCTTTATTGCAAAAATCTCCAGGAGAAGCGGAGAACTCTGGTTCTAGTGCTGCTTTTTGGGCAAAATCAACACCTCCAGCAAGTGCCAAAGAGAAGAATCCTAATATGCCCATGACTCGGTTTCAAGCAAAGGCAAACAAGGCCAACACAAAGTTGCAAGCAAAAGTTAACAATGTTCCTGGGCCAAAAGTAGGTAAAGCAAATACCAGCAAAGACCCTGAAATTGTGAATTTTTCAGATGCCAGTCCGGATCTTATTGATCGGTGAGTTCTGTCACACTAAAACACTAAAACGAAACGGAACTACAAAAATTAAAAAAAAAAAAACTTCTGATTTAGGACTTCTTGTTCATGTAGACTTTTTATTTGGCAGCATTTGCAAATCGTTGCAAGTTCCACGTCCTCCGGAAAGTTGCTACCTTCTGCTGCCAATTACAATGTCGGACAAAGTCAGTAAGACAAAAGAAAGAGCTGAAGAGAACTCGAGCAAGCCAACTCGCAACTGTGGCTGCAATACAATGATCAGTGGAAAGTAAGTGCTTATTAAGCAATTTGTAACTATGTGAATCTTGAACCTTACTTACAGCCTTGAGGACAATTTACAAGATAATGAGGAAAACGAACAGATGCCTCAAAACTGTTGTGGTCCTTGCTGTAGTTCCAGCTGCAATCCCGGCTGTAATCCCGGCTGTAATCCCGGCGGCTGTTACTGGCCACGCTACTCTTACTATTATAATCCGTGTACAGGATGTTATTGTTGGTGCAAAAATCATTGTTGTTGTAGCGGCAATAGCTGCTACAACAACTCTTGCAACAACTCCTGTCCCATTTCTTGTTCCAAGCCAACAAGTCCACCACAAACAAATGCGAGTCCGAAAAATACCGAAGCACAAAATCAACCAGGCACATCGCAAAGCAATAAAAAGGACATGGATCCCAGGATTCTTGGAGGTGCCACAACATCATTCCAGCCAAACGAGCAAGAGCTCAATAGGCATTGGATGGCATTTAATTACAATAACAATAACGCCAATAACAATGCCAGTGGATTACAAACAACGCCATATGCTTACAGCTCTATTCCGTTTCATGAATAATTTTGTTTGTTTCCAGTTTGAGATTTTGGAAGTTTGCCGTCACCGCGGTAAAATACACCACAGCTTAACGACTCCAAATATTGATTATGCTGCTTAAGTAATTGATTTTTTATAAGAGTATCTCAAACCAATTCGATAGTATAAATAATAAGGCTCAAAATTATATTATATAACCAACAACTTGACTATTCTATTTGACGAGCTGAATCCGAATCTAAAGTCCGAAAATGCTAAGACGTCAGACGTCTTCTTCGGTCTTTTACTGAGTATCTCAGTAACTGCAGTACTCTTTCTTTTTTAAGAAATCAAATATAGGTTGCTATTTCCGGCTTTAGGCCTGTAATTATGATTTGGAAAACACGTCCATGTAGCACTACTTCAGCGTTCGAAAATTGACCCAGGTTTTAAAAGTCTAAGTTGCACGGAGCTGCATAAATGATCTTATATTTATGAAACTGCAATCAAGCAAACTGGTTTGTTTGTTGTACATATATATAACATTAAAAATTTTTAAAATATTCAGTATATTCCATGGTATTTTTATTAGTTTGTAAATTAGCTCTTTATGTTTGTGTTTTGTTTTGTTTTTTTTTTTTATACACTTTTGTTTGTGTTTGTCTACATATCGTACATATGTATACTCAGATCTTATTTAATTTGTGGGCTTTGAAATAAAATGAATTGTTTTGTTTGTGGGTTGATTGTATAAGAGAAAACCTAACTAAAAACTATGAACATAGCACATTATAAATTGTTTGTGTAGTGCAGCTATAAATACAGGTATTGTATGTTTTAACAAAAAAATATCGAAATGACATTTGTTAAATGGAAAATGTTAAATATATATTATAATAGCAATAGACAATAATATGAACTATGCGAACAAACCTATTTAAAAGTTGCCTGCACCTCTGCATTTTTTAAACTGAGTTTGGCTTGCATTCTGCCCATAAACATTATTGATTACCATCTAGTTTCGTGTATGTATTTAATAAATTTAAACTTTCGTACATCTATATATATATATATATATATATATATATACATATATATATATACATGTACATATTAATGCGTGTGTTTGTTTATATATATATATAAATTATTCATAGCTTAAGGACTAAATGGGCGTTGAGCGCAGGCGCATTTATAAGCTTTAACAAAAATAATATTTAAAAATAAAAAAGAAACAAAAACTATGTTCGTACTCGAGTTTTAAACTATTTACATTGGACAATTGTCAGCTTGGTTTTCAGTTTAAAAGTTGCTCAAGTCTCGACTAAGATCTTTCGCTTGACATTATGGTTTAGTTGTTAATATTAGTTGTACAAGCTGTATATGTATGCATATAGAGAACTCGTAGTTTTTTCGTTTAATCACATGTTGTACGCTCAACTTAAATGGGGTAAAATAACTTAAGGAATTGTCGACATTTAATGTGGTCTGCATGTTAGGCATTCTCATCGGTTACATATATATAACCATGCTGTTGCAATATGCTTAAACGTTTCTCGACGGCATCGCGATCTATAAGGACGGCAATCAAAGAGTTCAGTTAGTAATAAGTTTGGCCAAAGGATCCCCAATAACACAAACTCACATTTATTCAACAGTAATTTGTCCTGCGGATGATTGCACTTTTGCACTAAAGAGTGAAGCAAAATGTGTGCAGTGTTGTAGCGTTCAAAGCAGTTCTTGGTATTTTTGAGGAGCTCATCCAAAGCAGCAGCCTGGCACTGCAAATAAAAATTTGTTTAGGATACATTTAGGTGGATGTTTTTACTTCCACTTACCATATCCAGCGCATAGTCGTAGAGTATTTTATCGGCTGTTATATTAAATGCATTTGCCTTTTGTAATAGCCCGCTGCCATTAAGACGCTTCGACTCGGACAGGATGCTGCGATATTTGCCATTCATAGTGAGTAGCGCTGCAGCAGATTGGATTTTGTAGAGTGTTAGGAATGGTTTGCATAATCTTTATCGGAGTTTACTTACCGTTCTTTACATTTGACGACGGCTTCAATTGTCCGTTGCGCAGCTGCTGCGAAGCCAAATTCAAGCCTGACGATAGCAGTTGAAGGGCGCGAACAAGCAGCACTAGACGCTCGGCTCGCTTGCAGTGCTCCGGGGCATGAGGTGGAATATGATGATTCTCCGCAGCATTCTGGCTACCGGCGACCATCAGCGTAGAGAGCGGTGCACATCGCGAGTCGGCCACCTCCTGAATGCAATCGGTGAGCGCCAGAACAAAGTTTAGTTTGGAAAGTGTTTCGTTGTGTTCGCGATCCATCAGCGTCTCCTCGGACAGTTCGGGTGCCAGGAATGCATGTGGCTCTGATCCTGGTCCGGCGCCAACAGCCGTGTCCAGTAGACTCTGTAACCCACCGGTAGCACCCAATTCGGGCAGCGTGAAGGCACGCGGTCCAAGCATGTGATGCTGATTGTTGTTCTCCGAACCGCTGCCCGCAGATCCAATGGAGCCTAGCGATCCTGGTGCCACTAGCAGCGTGGGACTTCCCAGCGTTGGCAGTTTGGTCAACGCAGCGGACGGAAGCACCGGCGAGCTATTGCCGCTTCTGCGCAACGGCGACTGTGAGTGACCGGGCGACACTTGCCATGTGCTGGGTGCATGGGGCGGAGGTGTCTCCGACAGCGAGCCACCAGACGCAGAGCGCACCCGGGTCGGCGGTGTGCCAATGGCAAACTGCACGGCCGGCGGTGAAATCGAATTGATATCACTGCTGACGCTGCCTTTGCGATGATCCGCCCGTGGTTGCTTGACGCTAATTGGCTGCGATCGTGGAATTTGATGACCACCCGCTGCCAAGGTGGCCACAGTGAGCGGTATGCCACTTTGACGACTGGGGGAGCCAACGGCTAAGCCGCCACCACCACTAGCATTTGGCAACTGACGACGCGACGGAGCAGGCACTGGCTTGGGCTCTGAAATGGGTAGGCTGCTGGGACGCGGTGGACTGGATTGATTCTGTGTGGGTTGCTGTTGCTGCTGACGCGCTTGTCCAGCCGCTATGTGTCCCTGACGCTGATCTTCGGGCAAATTCTTGGGCACTAGCACAAAGTCATCCGAATCCTCGTGCGAGCTGCAGGATGCACTGTTATTCTCGCTATCGCACAGCACACCCACATTGGTAATGGTGGCACAAATTGCCGGATTAGCCACCACAGAGACTGCAAGTTGAAGAATACTTAAAGTAAGATTCACTTTCTTATTTGTTTTTTAGCTCGGTATATAGTTACCAGTATTCTCCTCTTCTAGCGCTGCTTCCTGCTCTTCTCGCTCTTTTTGCTGCTGCTCGGCTAGTTTGACCAGCTGCAGCTCCTGCTCCAGCTGCTGTTGCAGCGGACTCTTGGCCTTGACAGGTGGCGTGCCGCTCGACAGCGGTGGTATATCAACTAACAAAATAAAACAGAGAGTAAGGCTTTTGCTGTTATTGGTAGTAGAGTCTGCAAGTCTTACCCGGCGACACGACTGCCTTCTTGCCCTGTAGAAACGGATGAACAAAGAAGCTCTCATAGGATATGCGATCCTTGGAATTACGACGCAGCAGACACAGCAACAAATCACGCAAATCTGGCGAAACACCATGCGGTATTCTACAAAAGAAATTACACACAATTATTGACAGTCAATAAACGATGAAGAATCTTTTACAAAGTAATTGCTTACTTGGGTGCCAGATTTTCATTCTGCTCATAGTAGAACTTAAGTTCGTTAGGCGTTTGTGCATAGAATGGCGCCTTGCCCGTCAAACATTGATAGACAATTGTGCCCAGGGACCAGAGATCGGCTTTTGCATCATATTGAAGCGACATAATCACTTCGGGAGCCTGTGAAAATATACAAAATTGTTAAAAGAATAAAGACAATATAGATTGAGACAATTGCCTTACCATGTACATAGGTGAGCCGCACAGAGTGGCTGCCATGACGCCCTCGTTGAGAAAACGCGCAAAACCAAAATCGGCTGTAACAAAACATTTCAAAAATTTAATTAGTTTAACATCAAGATAAATATTCTTTAAAAGATTTTCTTTTCAAACTTGAAGAATTCGTTTTAAATTTTACTTTTTAAGTACTTCTAAAACATAATTATACATTTTGAAGAGAAATGTTTAACCTTTTATAAGGCGTAATAATCAGAATTCAATTTTATACGTTTCTTTCTTTAATTTCAATAAACTTTCTTACTCCTATATTCTTTTCTTTTCTGGCAACTTTGAAATTTGTTTTCCCTTTTATTGTTGCATATTTATAAAGATCTTCTTTCTGAGAATCTGTACTCAAAATTTCAATTTCGATTAGATATTAGCGATGATAAAGAAGAATCCGTTGCGTTTACGACTAAAAGTTAAACTTTTAATGCGTTTATCTTAAAACGCATTTTGAAATTGGTGACTAAACGTACTCAAAAACTACTTGACCGATATCTTTCATTAGCAGGCTTATTCAATACATAAAAAGTACTGGATCGTTAGTTTTTTTTTCTTTTGGACATAAAGTGGCCGCTTTATCACCAAAAAAAAATTAGCGATTTTTTTTGTCTAGAAAATCAAACTTTGATTTTGACTGTCCGGGATTTTGTCAAAAAGTCATAGTTTTAAAAACACACTTAGTAGCGTCGTCGTGTTTTAATATTACTTACCAATTTTTAGCGTTATTTTCGATGGTGCTGGCAGAGTTTTGCCATAGTTGTGCGACAGCAAAATGTTTTGTGGTTTGAGATCACGATGCACAATTCCTTTGGTATAAAGTGCTTGCATGGCACCAGCTTAAAAACAAGGCAATTGAAGCTTAACAAGATTAGATAGACAGATAGAATAAATCACTCACCTAGTTGTATGAGAAATAGTCGAACAGTGTCCTCGCTTAACGTGCCTTTAACGCTCAGGTAATCCGCCAAATCACCACCATTGCAATACTAAAAAAAAAAAAGAGAAAGAATGTAAAAGTTGCATAAACATATCCAAACATAGCCATTGTTGTTGTTGTTTTAAGCCAAGCTGTTGGTCATTTTATTGAACTGCATAGTTGGCAAAAATCAATTCAAAAAAGAGATTTGGCAGCACGCAAATCTTTTAACCAAATTCAATTAGTCTACTGTCTGGGGCAGGCAAAGGTATAAAAGCTGTCATAAATAAGGTAAACAGAGCATAATCGAAAAGTGTAAACAGTGTGATTGGTTTGTAGCAGAGCTAAGAAATGGTAGATCCCGTGGCGTCGCTGTGTAATGCCAGCGAGAGTCCTGTGCTGAGACCAGAGGCTCGGGTCTCGGGTAACGGTGATCTGCAGTTTCTGGGTTGGAATGTGCCGCCGGATCAAATACAATATATACCGGAGCATTGGCTGACGTATTTGGAGCCGCCCGCCTCGATGCATTATATGCTTGGCGTATTCTATATCTTTCTATGTTGCGCCTCGACCGCTGGCAATGGAATGGTCATCTATATTTTTAGCACATCGAAATCATTGCGCACACCATCCAATATGTTTGTGCTAAATCTGGCCGTGTTTGACTTTATAATGTGCGCTAAGGCACCCATCTTTATATACAATAGTTTCCATCGTGGCTTCGCTTTGGGCAACACTGGTTGCCAAATCTTTGCTGCCATCGGATCATACTCGGGACTCGGTGCTGGAATGACGAATGCAGCTATTGGCTACGATCGGTTCAATGTCATAACGAAACCCATGAATCGTAATATGACCTTCACCAAGGCCATCGTGATGAACATCATCATTTGGCTTTACTGTACTCCCTGGGTTGTAATGCCGCTAACACAATTCTGGGATCGCTTTGTGCCCGAGGGCTATCTTACATCCTGTACCTTTGACTATCTGACGGATGACTTTGATACACACCTCTTTGTTGGCACAATATTCTTCTTTGCTTTCGTGTGCCCTACTTTGATGATAATGTACTACTACAGCCAGATTGTTCAACACGTTTTTAGACACGAGAAGGCACTGCGTGAACAGGCCAAGAAGATGAATGTGGAATCACTGCGATCCAATGTAGACAAGAGCAAGGAAACAGCCGAAATACGGATCGCCAAAGCAGCAATAACCATATGCTTTCTGTTCTTTGTCTCCTGGACACCATATGGAGTAATGTCCCTCATTGGCGCATTCGGAGATAAGAGTCTACTAACACCAGGAGCAACTATGATACCTGCATGCACATGCAAATTGGTTGCCTGCATAGATCCCTTTGTGTATGCCATCAGTCATCCCAAGTACCGTCTAGAGTTACAGAAGCGTTGTCCCTGGCTGGCCATCAATGAGAAGGCGCCCGAGTCCAGCTCGGCGGTATCCACAACGACATCAACACAGGAGCAAACAACGACAGCTTAAGACGACGCAAAAGACGACGACGATAAAACGAAACAAGTTTGGAATAATGTTAAGCCCGCTTACTAACCAGAAACTGACCTACGACTGATACTTGACTTCTAAGCAATCTGAACTCGTAATAAAATCTATGCAAATCAATTATAATAATTTTATGTTATCTAAGATAAACTAAGATGCAATATTAAAAAATGTAAAAAAAAAAGAAAGAAAGCAAATGATGAACAAGAATAAAATGAACGGCCGAAAGAAGCTTCGGCAAACAAATCGCGTACCATGCCAATGAATTAAGCTTAATCAAGAGAACCCCACATGCCAGCCTTGTACAAATGTGAATTATTCATGGATTGTGTCTCGGCTTGTAGTTTTCTTCAGGTTCAAACGTGATCTTTTGTCTGACTAACAATTATAGAATACACATACACATTAGTTGTTTTTTTTTTTTGTGTCCGCTACGATGTCACAAGGTCATAGTGAAATGATTTATGTCAATTTCGAAATCAGAACAAAAATCTTCACTTAATGCTACTGGCTTTAGAAGAATTAGTAGAAAAGTTGCTATTAAAATTCGTATTCGTGTTTTATATTTCCCCTTTGAAGCTTTTAAGAACAGCTGCAGCTTAAAGCAGCCCTGATTCATATGCAAAAGTGCTTCGCAATTTGTAGGAACATGCTTTTTGGGAGGGTTGAAAAGGGCTCGAGAAAGGATTCAAATGACCTTCGAAATTTAAAAACTAACCAATACAAAATTTGCAATGGAAAAGGAAAAAAAAACAACAACATTTGCTGGGAAATTGTGTGCATAATAAGCAAGAAAAATATTTGTTGCTAAATACGACAAAATGTGTGTCTATTATGTACACTGTAATGAGTAAACAAAGCACTCAACAACAACAACAACAACAACAATATTAGGCAATTAAAATATGACAAAAGACTTGACTTCCGAACAACGAGTCAACGCTCAAAAAACAAACAGAATAATACAAAAGTCCATTGACATTAAAACCGCACAGCAACAAATAAATGACAAATGCGGCTGGGAGAGCGGAGAGTGCTTTTTAAAATGCACTTTGATCTATATATATTTTGATAATTTCTATGAAATTTACAACAACACAAGAGCATGAATGTGTCAGCGCATATGCGTAAAGGAAACTTGCCAAATTCTAATAAAAAAACAAATAAAAACAAAACTAGTTGAGAAAAGATAATGAGCTGAGGAGCCAGAGAGCGTATGTCAGGAAAAGAAGAAAAAACATCGTGAAGCTCTCTGAGATTGTGGCGTTGCCATCAACACCAAAATCGCGCGCTGCTCAGTTTGTAAGGGACGCTCGCACCATTCGAATGATTCGCGCTTACTGTATTTAAGTTAAACGCACAAAATACATACAATCAAACGGTGAATAAAATGCTTAAAGCTCGTGCAATTTGTTGACTTCAAACAGTGAGTGAGTGATGTTTAAAACAAAAACAAACAAAAAAGAAACATTTTGCTGTGTAATACTAAAATACGACACCAATCGTCAGCGACTAAAGGTCAACAATTTTCTAGCGGCTGTGAGGCGATAAAACAAATAGAATGTCTACTTATAATCGGCTACTACACATTTATGTTATGTGTTCATTTCAAGAAACTTATACTTAAACCCAGTGATAAAGCAGTTTTGCTGATTAATGTAAATATTAAAATAATACGTATATTCCATGTTTATATAAAACAAAAGCACTGAGTCCAATTGTAAATGTTTTATTCTCCGAAACATTCAAAAGCTTTTTCAAACAAACATAAACCAAAAACAAAATATTTTCATTTTTTTTAAATGGAAACGGAATCCATAATCGGAGAACATAATAACAAACAAGTTTGATAAGATTAGCGATTAAACAAAGCAAACGTTTAATAACAATAATTCGTCTAACGACCAAGTAAAAGTAAAACGCGTAACGCCAGAATATATAGAGAAAGAACAGTTTGGTTTTTGTTATTGACAGATGAGAGCATGATGAACAAAATGTGCCGACTTCAATTGTGAATGAGGCGCAGCCGTGAGTGGCTAACTCTCTTTATCATACCGAGCGCCTTCACAAAACACATGCCCAGCATAAAAACAAATACATGTACATTGTATATGCAAAAGTTTGCTCACTGCTGTCGCTGCTGCTGCATTTGGCAGTCTTGCCGCTTTCGCTCTGCTTTTATATCTATACTCACTCAGTCACAAGTAAGCAGTGAACGCGTTCAGTCTGTCTCCGCGTTACTCCGAGTGCCGTTCGAAGTGTCCGTCTTCTGTGACGAATACTCAAAAAAAAATTGTGTTTTTGCTTTTAAGCATTTCCCCTTTTGAGCAAATTTTAATCTTTGTTTACATATATACGAAATACGAATATACATGTGCGAATATAATATAAATTTGTCAGCCTTGGGAAAATACTGTAAAATATTTGTGTGAAAGAAGAAAAGTTTGAATAATACTCAAATTGCGTTCGTTTCTCTATTTCATTCCTCGAAATCTGCTCATTCAGTTTATTTCCAAAGAAATCATGTTTATCTGGATTTATAAAGTCTGTACTTACAAAATTTCCATTTCTTCACAATAAGATTATGTTGGAAACTTGCGAATTAAATGAAAATCCGTGTATTACATAATTAAATACATTACAAATAAAGTATGAGCCAATTGTGCTCATAACTGAAACTTTTGACTGGAGTTCAGTTTTTAATTACATTGTTATATAATCAAATTTCTTTAACTTTAATCGACAGTAAAAAGAAAAGTGAAAAAAAACTTTAACAATGACATAAAATTGAAACCCTCTATAAAAACATAAACATTTTAACGATAAAACATTTAACAACAACAGAAACAACTTCAAAACAATAACAAAATGCACGTGTATTACAAATTTGGATTACTTTTAATATTTTTGCTGAGCGTAAGGTAAACAAAACAAACAACAAACCCACAAATAATGATTGTAAAAAGTTGTTCGGCCAGTTGTTTAGCCATTATAAATAAACAAACTCAATTTCTTTTAAACATTGGGTCTTTTAATTAAACGCAAACGTTTTCTTTAAGAAGAAATTGTGATTGGCAAAGGGGAAATTTGGCACATTTTCCAAGACACATTGAGAGATAACCCTTTTACATGCCGTGTGAGAGAGAGAGAGAGAGAGAGAGATGGCAATTACATAGAACACACAACAAGACAAAGTACAAAGTGCCATTTCGAGTAGTAGTAACAAATACTGAAAACGAATCCAACAGGCAAACCAGTTGATAGAAGCTTCGTCGGTACATAACTTAAACGAACCTTGAACCGGCAAAGTATCAACGTTTTAACGCATTCTTGTGGTCAGCACGGTAACAGTGTGACATAATTTTGAGCACTTGCAATTAAATATTATTACCTTAACTACTTATATATATATATGTGTACTCTAATCGACCTGTTGCTGTTGATAAGAAATACAGTTGCACCGATAATTTTTAATTAACAATATGTTTTCAATTCAATGTGCGGCAAGCGTGCAAAGCGTTTTAGCACAAGCAAAGATATTACCATCATATGACTCACTTTCAAGGTATCTAGGAGCACCCTATTGATTTACCCCACACTCGCAATACTCTTAGTATGTGTATAAGAAAAAGTTTTAAAGGTCGTCAATGCTTGTGTTGCTCGTGCGTGTTGTCATCATAACATTCTGTTATTACCGATAGTTGGATATTTTGGACTTTGTGCCAAGGCATGCGAATAGAGCAAACCTTAGTCATATCTTTTTGGGTTATTTATACTATAAAACGTATGTTCTTTATCGAACAAGAAATGCGATACCGGCTAAATTAATTAAGCTCATTTTGTAGCTTCAAGTTGAGTTGATCATTAAGTATCTAATCATAACTCACTTATCAAGTAATAACCCTAGCCATACTATACTGTACTAAATATTGCCATTCTAAAAATATACAGTTTCTAATTGAATAGGTAGCAGGTAGCTCAGACATCGCTTAAAACACGTACGGGTATACGGGTGTAGCCTTATATATGTATGTATTCATAGGAATCAAGAGTCACGCAATTTGAAACAAGTTGCAAGTGGCGATTATAAGAAGCACTTGAACTGTCCGTCGTGTCGTGTAGTCGACTCGAGTAAGTAAGTCACCTCGTAACATTTTGTTGTTTTTTTTTTTGCGTATTTAACAACACACTGCCATAAAAACTGAATTCAATGGAATGTGCGCGCTACCTAAATCCCTCCTAATGAAGGTTTTTCACAATTTCGCTAAAGCAAACTTAACCAAAATCACCAACAAGTCAAGCCAGAAATGAGAGTGAGAGTGAGCATAAGAATGAGGAAGAACGAAGGAAAAAAGAAAAAAAACTTGACCAAGTTGTCTTTGATAGCCATGACGTAAACAAGTTTGCCGCCTATATATATATATATATATATTTTTTTTTTTCATTTCATTGATGCGGCTCCAAAAGCAACAAAACACAGCAATAACAAACAAAAGTGAATAATGATAAAGAGCAGGGACAGGCAGATTTGAAGCACAAAAAACTTAAAAACTAAAAAAAAAATTGCAAAACATTTAATGAGTTATTAAGATGCAAGCCTATAAAATACACTGCAATGGCAATATTTTATAGTTTAAAACGTACTAACTACACGCCATTCGTCACATACTACAGGGTATTTATGTGTGGAGTGTTTAAATGGGTCAAGAACGGTTTCGGGACAAACTACTATGGGGTGTGTCCGTTATACACGATTCATCACATGATGTAAGCTTACTTTACGTTCAAATTGACCCACATTAACATGCAATTTAGAGTTTTGGCTAAACAACTTGGCTAAAAAGAAACACAGTTGCCAATCAATCCACTTAGCTCAGCTTTTTTCTAATAAGTATTATAACAAGGTTGCATTCTCTTATACTTCTCTTATACTATTGTAGTATAAGCTCTACAGCGCCAGCGGATAATACCCAAAACAACAACAGTATCAATGACGATTACGACTATGACGACGATGAATATACTGATGAAGCGCAGCGTAACGAAACATCGGACAAAATATTACCGGAGATTGCTGCAAATCGTCAATTGCCGTTAACATCATCAACAACAACAACCACATATAGGCCAATTTTTAGTAAGTCAAAGAGTTAATAGTGTTATTGTGATTAAAATGAAATTAAAATAATCCTCTTTCCGTACAGGCATTCCACGTCGCAGCAGTCATGTGTTGGAGCCGAGCTGTCCGCGCAATTGCCTGTGTCTGGAGGATTTTAAGTATGTGCAGTGTACGAATGCCCATTTGACACATGTACCGTTGGATTTGCCCAAAATGGTAGCAATAATTGATTTGAGCCACAATGCCATTGCTGAGCTGCGTGCCGAAGACTTTGCCAATTTATCCAGAGTGGTGGAAATAAATTTAAGTCACAATTTACTTAGACGTCTGGACAAAGAGGTAGAGCAGTGAAACAAAGTTTCAAGAAATTGAAGTTAATATATTTTGTATTTCCTTTAGGCATTTAATGGTCTGGAACGTTTGCTTCGTTTGCGTTTGGCCAACAATCAGCTGACCAAAATCGATCCTGATACATTTGCAGGCGCCACGGATTTGGCCTTGTTGGATTTGAGTAATAACAGTATCGCACAGCGCAAAGATGGCTCCTTTTTGAATCAGCCCAGTTTGAATGAGTTTAGTTGTTCGAATTGCAGTTGGACAGAGTTACCAGATCAGATTTTCATGAACACAAGCTCTCTAAATGTACTTCGCTTGGATCACAATGAATTCAATCGAGTAAGTTGCGCGCCAAATAATTATCGATAGTTGCTAGCCGGCATTAGGCCGACAAAAGAGTTGGCAGCACTATCTGCTCTTGCTCCCATATAGTTATCTCGCTCTAGCGCTCGCATGCGCACTAATACTTATGATGCTTCCTCTTCTGATTTTGACAGCAAATCAATACGATAGCTTTTACACCGCTAAAAGAAATAATTAAACTAAAGCTGCCCGAACTGGATGAAGAGAATATTGAAGAGCTGTGCAACTTGCTAAAATCCATTGACAATATCAGCTTTAAACACTTTGATGTTAGCTGCTTTGAGCTTGTGCTGGGTACATCATTCAACGAAAGCCTCATCCAGGCCACGGATCCGCCCTTTAAGCTTGTGACTGGGCTGCCAACGACGACAGCGCCGCCGCGTACAGGTAAAATAAAATGAAATGTAAACAAAACAGTTAACGACTCTTTATGTACATTATAAAATGTGTTTCAGCAGCAAATCGTAATCGCAACTCAAACACCAACAGAATGTCTAACGAAACGGAGAACAATTTAGTAAAGGCGGGCATCACTGGCGGCAATAAAACTCCCGATAAAGAGGAACCATATCAGGTGCCAATCTCACAGGAGATTATTAACACGCTACTCATATGTAAGTAGACGCGAATATATGTATAGAATAAATATAAGTTAATTTGCTAACTTAATAATTACAGGCATTATGGTCATTGCGGTTATTGGCATTGTTGTTGGATTGATTTGCCGCAAGGATATTGGAGGCATTAAAACAAAATGCTGCCGCACCAGCAAACCAGAGTCAAAGGATCAGGTGCATCCAACTGAAGAGATACCTTTAAACAAGCTAGCCTAAGACAAACGCACGCTATATGCTGCACGCTGCCTTACAAATATAATAATAATGATTCCAAAAACATGAGAACAAATTCCATTTGTGATGTAAACAACTGCAGCATTTTTGGAGACAAGACGAGACTTTAAAACTCTGTTCGCATTGTAGTTATATATATATATATATATATATATGTATATATAAGCACAACGAATTCCCAAAAATTAGTAGGGGGTAATCTTAGAATTAGCTAATATATATAGTTTTTAAGTCCGCCTAGTCGCCGCCTAAGCCCTTTATTGTAACACACAGACATTTGTAATTTTAGTTCGTTCACATTTTGTGTTGGTAGCAACAAAAATAAATTATACATATATATTTGTGGTTACATTCGGAGCACACACACACAAACCCACATACTTCATCATCATATCGATATTGTTTACAAATTTATAGAGTAAGCTCTTAGACCTTCTCCTACTCTTAATATGCTAAATATGTATAGTATATTTATGGACGTTTTGCCAATTATACAATAAAAATTAAATATTGGTAATAGTTTACAAGAAATAGAAGCGTATTTCTTGAAAGTTCTGCTTTTGATTTTACTTGAATTTACCTTTCTTTCGATTCCTCAATTGGATTAACAGCAAAATTGACCAAGTTTTGAGTAACTTAATTATAGCACAAGGTTCGCTTTATTTCACAATGTGTTAAGTGAAACATTGAAAGTGGAATAAATCAATCAGTAATACATACAAAAATAAAACTGATTACATTACAAATTAGAGCACAAGGGAAATGCCTCCCAGGGGTGGACAGATATACAAAATGGGGTCAAAGTCAGTCAAAGCGAATTCAACTAATCGCATTTTTATAAGCACTTTGACCCAAAAACAAAAACAAACAGAATAGATAATAGATCTAAAAATAATTATTTACTCAAACTCAAGCATATGTCTGTATTGGAAAACACCTGCACATTACAATTTGACTACAACAACAATGACAAGGGAAAATAATTAAAACGCAACGCCCATTTGTTATTCCTTCTTTCGCAAGTGATCTTCATATCTGTGGGAAAGTAAACAAAACTACGCTATTTAATCTTATCAAGGCAATAACTAATGCTTTCAGACACAGGAAAATCTGACCTATTTTCGAAATCATAATCATTTAAACAGTGCGCGCTGAAGTTGTGAAAGCGCTTCAAGCGAGTGTGAGCAAGCAAAAATTGAAAGAGACGAGCATTAGGTAAACACACCGAGAGAAAAATAGATACTTAAACAGCAGAGTCAATGTGATATATAGTTTTAAATCAAGAAAGACTTTGATTCAAATATTCAATAGTAAGACATTTAATTAAAAATTAAAATGTGTTTAATGTTTAAATTTCAATTTTTTATTTGGTCAATGCTAGAATACTCTGAATTCGATTTTTTTTGATTTGGATTTTAATAATATTGATTTGAATCTATTTATTTCTAATAGTGCTCATATTTAGAACCGGCATAGTATGTATTTGATTTTAAGTTAAGCATATTCGTATTTGATATGCTTAAAATAGTAAAGTTAAAGGAATTTTCTCTAAGTGCAACAACTTGTTTAATCAAGAGCAAAATTGCAAAAATGGCAAATTCGCTGTTGAAAAATAACACACAAAAATATTCGTATTTCGAATCCATAGCGAAGCGATAGCACTTAGCACAGCGACTATAGAAAGATGTAAGCTGATTTATTGTAATTTTCATTAGTTGTTTAAGTTACAGGGTATGCCATATTTTGGCAAACTTTAATCAGTACAATCTGGCATATATACATATATATATATTCTGTCTTTGAATAGAATCGTGCAGCGTCCGCAATTAATTGCGTAGCGTTTTAACTTGCAAAATTTACCGAAAGAGAACCAGAGGCAAGGTGTCTACGTGCTTAATGGCGGGGTGCACTGAATAATGACAACGACAACAATCCAACTGAGTCATACGATATCAATAATATGTATACCTAATATATATATACTCGTTGTAGGTACAAAAGTAAACGCGACGGTGTAAACAATGACGTGACACATTTTGTCTTAGATTGCTGATAAGACAATAAAAAATGCAAAGAAAAGAAGAACTGGTTAACTTACCTCCATGACCAGATTGACACAATCCTGTGACTCCTTGCAATCCAATAGGGCGACAACGTTCTCATGATGCAGCTCTGTTAGTTCCTTAAGAATTTTAATCTCCTTCCCAAGTAAATTCTGCGTCTTGATTAGCCCCTTCTTGGTAATACACTTAATGGCCACTGGCATGAGTTTCTGAAATGACAAACAAAGTGTTTAAAATTAGCATTAATTAGTGCTGGTTAACACACAAAAGTCATTAAACGCGACACCCAACGATGATTTATAGGTCAATTAAAGTTATAAGAGCTTGAATATCGAAAAATTTATTTAGAAACTTAATCTGCTTTTAAAGCAAACTAAACATTTATAGCGTTAATTTTCGTAGTGTTAATTAAACGGTAAACTATATTCGAAGTCAATAAATTTAACTTCGTCAACAGAAACAAAAACTTAAAACTTCATTGTCCTAGCAAACTTCGAACAGTTTTAGAATAGGTAAAAGTTGTTTTAACCTTTTAGCTTATCTCAAGTTAGCTCCTTACACCCTGAACCCATTCAAAATGGGTAAAAAGGGTATATTGGTTTTGTGCAAAACTATGTAACAGGCAGAAGGAAGCATCTCCTACACCATAAAGTATATATATTATTGATTAGCATCTACAGACGAGTCGATATAGCCATGTCCGTCTGTCCGTCCGTCTGTCTGTCTGTATGTATGAAAGCGTCGATCTCAGAGGCAGTACAACTTTGTTTTCGATTTTCGATAACTCTTTCCGTTTCCGATATACACATGGGATCGATAACAACAACATCTTGAATTAAGAAAACTTTAAGACGGGGTTTGAAACATAAGTTATAATAATGACAATCTGTTATGTTTTTATTGAAATCGGTTTAGAAACACCGGAAATATGGAACATTGAAGTTGAGTATGCATTATGCGCGTACACACACACACACACACACACATACTTGCAAGCACTGACTGTACGCGTAAGTATAGGGTTCAGGGTATCTTCCAGTCGGGATTTCTTAACTATAGCCTTCTTTCTTGTTTATTATGATCAAATGACTTCTTCTAGATACACACTTATTACACACACACATGATAGTTTGAACAGTTGTCATAAATTATGCATACAATATCCGCATGTATATATGCTTGCTTGCAGAATGCAGAATTACGAATAATGTGTACCGGGTCTCACGAACCCCAATGCGTGTTTATAATTAGATGTGCATTGAAATTGCTGTTGGCTGTTAATTGAAGGCGCTTGCTGATGTCGCCTTGTCTGACGAATAGGGCTTAAATCCGCACTTTATCATTAATGGTGTGTGTATATGTGTGTGTGTAATGTATTTGTATTAGTTTACTTATTGCGATAAACGTCAAACTCCGCCCCGTTGCGTCGTCTCCATCCAGTTTATTTATTTGCCCCAACTCTTAACAAGTGACAATGACTCTTTGTCTGTGTTTGCTTTACCTGTTTACCTGTTGGTTTGCTTGGCTTGCCGTTTCCGAAAGCACTGCACCTCCCCAACTCACCTCCTATCCACCCGGAACAACAGTTAAAAGTGTTAATTTGTGGTAACAACGTTTTATTTCTGAACTTGTATTAAGTATGGCATGACGTGACATATTAAACATAATTAAGTGAATAAACCCAACGGAACTTATACGCAATTTATTTTTACGATCTGTTTTTCTTGGATCTATTATTTAGTGCTAGTTCTTAGTTCTTACTTTGATCATTGGCAAAAATCTTCCATTTAATATTTGTTACCAGTTAAATCCTTATTAATAATACACGAGAAAAACAATTGTAAATTATTTTGTTTCATTTTTTTTTCTTTCCTGACAATCACACAAAAGTGTCGCATCTTGACCGATAGCAAGAGCTCATTTCTATACACTTATATGGTATAAAGAATCTGTTTGTTTGTTTCTGAAAAGTATAAATAGAGTAAAGAATTGTTTTATTTTTGTTGCCATACGGCTTGTTAATTAAAAGAAATGTTTAATGCTTCATTGAAAGATATGGCATTAACTTGAACTGATTACAGACTCTGCCCTAGGTTAAGAGAGTCAGTCGCAACAGAATGACAACAAAATAAAAGCTTACAATAATAATAATAAGATTAATTTATAATTATTCAAGAAAATAATGTTGATTTTAAGTGAAAACAGAAACATTTCTGCTTGATAACCTTCAAAAAAAGAAGCTTATAATAATTCCTAAGCGAATAAGAAAGCTAAAGGAAATCCACAAACAGTTTTTGATTTAGAGAGTACAACGAAAAATTCAGGTTACAAATATCAAATATTCTGGCATAATAATAAATAGACGGAAGTCGGCAAATGTTATAATTTGACAAAACAAATACAAAAATAAAAGTGGTAGCTATCATCTATAATCAGCCTATCGAGTTTTAGACTTGTCACAGACAGACAGACACATTAACAAGCTTTCACGTGCGAGACAAAATACGTACAAACCTATATATATCAAAAATATATGCGCATAAATAAATTATTTGCTATTGAATTCACAAATGAACTGGTTAAACAAGCATTTCATTCGAGTTCTACATCGCTAGTGATCTACAGATATATATATATATATATATTATTTTCAAGTTGAAATACATAATAACAAAAGCCGGATGGGCGAGAGTTTTAATTATATACTCTTTTTTCGAAAATGTAAATTGCCAAACTCAACTTATTTAATTAATTAAAAAATTGATTTGGAAAGCGTTTCGAAATGAGGTCGAACGCGATATAACAGAGTATTTGATCGTCATGGCACATTTGATATGGTGCATGCCTCGCATGTCTCTTTTCAATATTGATTCAATCACGCGTTGCGCGAAATTGAAAACCTGCAACGCAAAATATTGGCCAAAGAGCTTTTCCGACTGGCGTTTCGGCGTCGAAAAGCGTTTGTTTCAGCCACATTTTCAGCATATCAAAAACCAGTCGAAGCAACTCCAATCATCAACTCACAAATGTATCTGTGTCTGTGTACGTGTACGTGTGTATCTTTCAGATGCTTTGTGTTGTGCTGCAGATTCGTTTGTTTTGTTTCTCGCAGTTATACGCGCAATTATTTTTTGTTGTTTTGTTTGTTTTTGTTGTTGTTGCCATTTCTGTCCAAAAAATTTTGTTTTCCTTCTTTAGTTTGGGCTGGGGGCCATTGCACTTTGCCTCCAAATTTCTTTCGGCTTTTGCGCTTTAAATTTCTTTATTTTTTTGCGTTTTTGGCTTGCCCCGTTAGCCTTATCACATTGAAAATAAGGCTGATGGTGCGGTTCATTGAACCCCAAAATTACCATTACCATTACCATTAGCATCATATACGCAAATTAATTTTTTGTTGTTGTGATTACATGGGGAGTGCTTTTTTCGGAGAGGCCTTAATGCTGTCAGTGATCCAACTTTCACATTTGTTGCGAAACCAATTTAGTGTTTATTTATTGGCTTACTTGAGATTCGAGTATACGGTTAAGCGTATTTTTGTCGTAGGTCTTTTGGCATATAAAGTTATATACCGGCATTCATGAAACAGCAGGTTATCTCAATAAATTGTAAATGAATCCACGATAAATCGCTACAAATAACATTCATGATATTCCCTAACTAAATCATACATTCTTTTATGAGATTAGATCTTCAATATTTGTTTGTAAACATGAACTTGACGATTTCTACAATCGACAATGTAAGCAATTACTTTTGTACAACTTTTAAATCGGTTAGAAGCTCAACTCGAACAAGCTTGACGGCCTGTTTGATAATTTTCCAAAACGCAAAAAGCGGCAAAAGCTGAAACAACAACACAAAACAACAAACGGCGACAAAAATTCAAATGCAAAATGCAATATAAAAAGTAAATATGCAAAAACAACAACAGCACCGAGAATCAAAACGCGTGCAGTCAAATCAGTCAAAGCGGCAGATAGATAAAGCAAGCAGTTGTTAGAGGGAGATGGTGCTATGAAAGCTTCCCATAATGTATTTTATGAAACATGAAGAGCAAGTGCGAGGGTTGCCTGAACAACTTATAATAATTACAATTCGAGCTTGAATTTCAATGTGAAACTTTTCAAGAAACAAACATTACAAGCTCTCTTTTTATTGTTGCTAGAATATAGTACAGTTGCAACAAAATGTTTAGTTTTTGTCGCATTCGCATAGCTTGTTCGGCGAATAGCAAGTGAGGCAAGAATTTCGAAAAAAAAATTACTTTTCATCGTACAAAAATAGAAATAAATGAGCTGTTTCCGATTATTTGTCAATAGCTTTTTTGTAACATTTGATTAACTATCTTTTAATGCAGTAGTTAATTTTTACTGCAGTTATAATACAGTTTAGTTTATTTTTGTGTAACAAATTAGTTTAACTAAGGAAATGTCCACTGTGATTTTGCAAAAAATGATCAAGAAAACGTTATCTTTAGATATTGATGGTTTTTTTTTTATTTTTTAATAAATTTATAAATAAACTATGATGAGTTACTTTTAAAATTGATTATCTACAAAACAACTCTCGCTTGCTCTATGGCACATATTGTCACAAAGACTACGACTATATTGAAACTTTGGCATGATTCTCGTTTCATTTGGGTTGAGGGTTGTGAATTATGCAATGCCACGAGCGTAAATAAAAGCGTAAAAAGAATAAAGATAGACCAAAAGAGGAATAGAATCACAATCAAAATAGAAATAATATATATATATATAATAAAACACGTGTCAACGATTAACGATTTTTTGCACATACACGTATGTTGAAGGTATCTCACTCATTCAGAGTTTTGTTTTAAAACGGTTTTGTGTTTGTTTTCAATCACAACAATTCTCGTATCGGCTTGATGTCTGTTTGCTCATTTTGTTTGTATCTTTTGTATCTGCTGCTGCTGTTGTTGTCTGTGTATCTGCATCTTTTGTTGTCTGATGTCTGATACAGCACATGTTCGTATTTCCATGCGGTTAACTATTTTTAGAAGTTGCTGCCAAACGAAGCACGTGCATCTGCCTACCTGTCACAAATTAAAGAGAATTGCGTATGCTTGCTAGTTTGCTTTGCTAGTTTATTTTCAGCAAAGTTCAAACTTGGGCGCGTACCACAATGTGCCACAAAAGCCAATAAATTAAGTTACAACTTGATTGCCAGGCCTTAATACGGATGTATTTGATCCTATGAAAGAGTATTTCTTATTCACTACATTCACAACAAATTTTTGATTAAATATATACTAATTATATACTTAGTACGAAAGTCAAGCAACAAGCAAAGTAAAAATTTATAAAAAGCAATAATCAAAACACAACAGCAAAATACAGCGCTAAGAGGTGAAAACTTTTGCGGCAACAGCTGACAGTTATTGCATCAGCTGTTTTTTAACATCCACACAAGATACGCATCTCGTTTATACACATAAACATATACACATACACAAACATATATATGAGAGTGTTTGTTATGTTAACATATGCAAAACTTTGACACATTTATACAAAAACGTTAGTGAAGCGGTCAGCATTTAAATTTGTTTATAACAAACACGAAACGAATTGAGACTGAGCAGAAAAAGAATGAACGAAAAAAACTTTCCCTATAAATGAATCACATTTGTATATAGCTTATCAGCTGTGAAAATAAATGCAGTTTCAGTGATTTTTATTTTTTAATTGCTTAAGTTTGTCTAGAATTTAATTGTATTAATAACATCGCAATAACAACAATAAAGTTATCCCCACTTCATTCACACGTATTGTGCTCGTTTGTATCTGTCACACGTTTTCTTGCCATTTCTTTTTGCTTTTGTAATTTTTCTTCCCTTGATTGCTGATTTCCTTTGTACACGCATTTGTAAACAATGTTGGTAACCTGTTATAGTTACCAGTATTTCTTCGACTTTTACTCGTTAAATAAAGTCTTTTAAAACGTTTTGCTTGATCTTTAAATAGTTTGATTACTGTTTAAAATGTATCGACAAAAATCACTCAGAGTTAATACCCTTATAAAAGTATTTTAATTTACAATTATTTTATTTGTAGGAAACTTCTATATCATGAAACAGCCGAATCAATGCGGTTAACACAGCTCATTATTATTCACTTTTAAGTAAAGTAAGTAAGTAAACAACAACAATATGTGACAATATTTTTTTATTTACTTTTAGTCATTCGATAGCTCCAAAGCTCCGCCTACGGACATAAATTAAATCAATCGCACATGTACACATTTTTGTATGGTGTGACCCTGAAATAGTTTAAAACACTCTTGAAATCATACACTCAAGCAGAAGCATAGACGTACAAAAAACCAAAAAAAAAATCAACCCGTTTGTATGTACATATGTGCATATGTATGTAGGCCTGAAAACGCGTCGCAAAATAAAAACAGAAAAGACGTAACTTACAAGCACGCACGTGTCTAGCCAGCTAGAATAGAATAAATTCTCTTGAAATAATTAAAAATTCAACTAATGAGATAAGAGAAGCACACGTATGTGAGTAGAAAAATACAAAAACATAAACAAAAGCGCTTAGAAAAAAATTCGATGAGGAAAAGAGAAAGGAAGAATAACGCCCCAGGAGTTTGTGAAACAACAAACGGCGACGCCGCGTCAGCTGACGTCTCTCTTATGTTGCTGCGCTGTCACTCTTTGGTCTGCCTGTGACATTTGGCAAGAGCAAAAGAGAAGAAGTAAGTAGTACTTTTCGATGGTATACGTGTGGGCACACTTTTAAATTGCGTTTTATGCGAAATTCGCTCGTGTAGCTTGCTTTAACAATGGCGCATTGTTATTGATAATATTGTTGTTGATGTTGTTGTTATTTCAACAAATGCTAGCCAAGCCCTGACTCTAAAGTCAACAACAACAAAGTGCAAAAACATTCACGCACACAAACATACATACACATATATGAAGACGAAAAACTGGTAAACAAGTCATTAGACGCCTTACATGACGTTTACTTACCTTGCGATGACGTCCTTTGTAGACCACAGCGAAGGCGCCATGGCCAAGCATATCCTTGGAGCTGTACTCATATTCCCCGACAATATTCATTGCATTCGCCGGCAGCGACGCGCTTTTAATTTCCTACTTAGTGCCTTAAATCACTTGCAGCTACTGCTGCTGCTAATGCAGTAAGCCACGGGCTGCCCTCAAACACGCGCACACACACAATAACAAGTGAACAGTCACACACACACGCGCCGTAGATTGGGGGTGTTGGGCGAGGGTTTTACTTTTTCAGCTGCCTTTTGCAACTGCAAGCGTTGTGAAAAATCAATTTTTTCGCATAACTTACAGTCAAAGTAAGCGTTTTTATGATCTTTTTTAGCGATTTGCTTTTTCTGTCAGCTGTTTTCTAGCTTGCACTTGCTATAAACAATTATGGAGCAAACACACGCACACACCTGCCTTTGATTTTTGGCATATAATTTAATTAAACTCTCGTGTACTCCCGTGTGCTGGTACTGCTGTGTGTGTAATATATTAAGTTTTCACACACACACTCACACTGACACACACACACACACACAAGAAAAATAGTTATCTCACTCGCGGTACAATTGTATTTCCTGGTTCCTTAAAAATTTTATTTTCCTCCAATTAATATCAATTGTGTATGTCTTTTTCTACTTCGCGATTGGCAATGTTGTGCTGAACAGATTTCTTCTTCTTTTGAAATGCCTAACATTTTGCTTCTTCTTTCACAATCACAATGTCCGTCCAGTGTTATACTCAAACTGCACTGATATTTTATATCGGCCAGGGCTGCTAAAAAATATTTGTGTGTTATGACAGCTGTTCTGTTAAGGCTTAATATCACCGAAATCGTTTGTTATAAAACAACAGTTTATCAAAAAGCTTATTGTGTTACATGAAATTTTTATGAGCTTGGAGACAGCTTTTTAATGTAGCTTAACAATAATCACAAAATCCATCAACGAAATCCGCTTATAAAGCGAAATTAAATAAGTGCGCGTTAATAACATTTCAGCAAATGTTAATATTTTTTTAATCTACAGCTGTACATTTACTGTTAACTTAGTGGTGGTGTTGTCGACTTCTTGTTAACAAGCAATATTAAACTTGTTTAAACAAATTAAAAGGTGAAAATAATTGCGGACTCATAAAACTATTAAGATTATACATCATAAAAAGGAAAAGGCAAGAAAACTGATAAAAATGTAATGGATTTTATATCTTTGTGTACCCTTTGTGAATGCGTGTGCATAAAACCCTAGATAAATACATATGTATGTGTGTGTGTACATAAGTCGTCCGCATATGTATGCATATGTTAGTTTGTGTATATACACCGAGCATTGATAAGAAAAACACAAAAGCATCAAGGTAAAACATAATTTTCTTATTTTGTTTTAATTATTTTAGTTTTTTCCATCAGTAAATATACTGCGTTCTTGAACAGAATGAGCGCGTCGAGTGAGGGTGGAACAGGCGGTGCGGTGGGTGGCGGCGCTGGAGGTACAGCTACGACAACGACGCCTGGTATGTATTTGAAAAGAATATCAACTATGTAGAAATGTGTGTACGGATGTATGTATTATGTATGCAAAGGTGGATAGAAAAAATATATATGTTTATGTGTTGTGTTAGCCTAAGTATATGTATACATAACAATTCGCTCTGTGCAATACTGCACTTGTATGTGTGTGCGTTAGTGTGAGTGTGCTTTATTGTTAGTTTTCTTTTATGACCGCATACGCGCGCAGTGTTTGTTACATTTTTCTTTTCTGTCTCTCATTCGCAGCATATGGCTGTTTAAATGTGTGCGTGCGCGCGTGTTTGTGTTAGTGTGTACGTTTTGTTGTCACTGTAAAATTCGAATTTGTGTTGCCAGTAAATAGAAAAGTTCATGGCGTTGCCAATAAGCAAAAATATGAAAGGTGTTGCTCCATCCCCATGTTTTGTTTTTTTTTGCTTTTTCATTTCAAAATACAGCGACATTAAAAGCCGTTAAAATACGCACTCATCCACATCTTAACGCAAAGCACTTGATAGCAAACACATCAACAAAGCCAAATGCAATGATATCACCCACACCTACGCACATTCATATGCGTGGCCCGATAAATCGATACTCATTACCCCATTTGCTACCCGCAGCACATTCCACAGTTGCCGCCAAAATAACGCACGTGAAATCGGATGGCGGTATTTCTATAACTGGCACGTCCATCATTAGTGGCGGCACCATTAAAGTGGCCACCGCTGCCGGCAACACTGTGCAGGCGGCATCGCTTAGCGGAACACCAATTTCCCTAAACACTGGACAGGCCACGACAGCTGCCTCAATACGCGCCATCGGCTCCGGCGGTCAATCAACGCAGGTGCGTGTCGTCATGCCAATGATCAAACAGCTGGAGAATGTCACTGCCACAGGTCGCACACAAATCACAGCCATACCAGCAACACAAACACGCAACGTCTCGAATGCATCCATTACGGTCACCAGGCCAGTTACACAGGCCACCTATTTGCCGCGTGCCAGCGTCACAGCCACACAGATGAGCGGCGTTAATGTGACTGGCGGCCAACGTCTTGTCACACCATTGCGTGCCACAACCACGGCTAGTGTCCATCCAGCACCCTCGGGACTCACAAGTACCGGCAACTTTGTACGTGCGTCGCAGCCATCGACGGTTATCTCGTCAGCAAACAGCGCTACGGCAGCGGCCTGGATGCAAAGTCCCACTGGGCAGGTTCAACTTATACGTGCCATTCATCAGCCAAGGCAGCGAATTATCACCACATCCGCTGGTGTTAGTAGTGCCACCGTTTCCACCACAGCTACTCCTGTTCAGGCGTCTTCAGGTTAGTAAAGATCATAATACTCTAACCCTTTTAAACTAGTGATGATTATTTTGTTTGTAGCACTCACTGTTTCGGCTGCACATCCAATGCCGCCGCATACTTCGGGTCCAACGGGTGTGCCTCAAGCTTATGTGGCAACAGTTCTGCCACCGCGTCAGCATCAGGCGACGCTTGTCTACTCAAATGTTTCAGCCACCGGTGGGCCCAATACAAATCCAAATGCAGGACATCAATTCAATCCACGTTTTGCCGTAGCTACACCTTTGGGCAGCTCGACTGGAGGAGGCATTGGTGGCGGCGGTGCCACAACACCACTTGGCACCACAGTCACACCGCGGCAAGTTCGTCCCATACCGCTGAGCAAAAGTTTTCCGGCAACAAAGCTCAATACCACGAGCATTAGCATACGTGCACCTAGTATACCGCAGCTTAGCTCAAATGTTCCACCCATACCGGTGAGCGTTTCTGGTGGTGTCACACTGGCTGGACGCGGACCAGTTGGTAGCGGTGTTTCACCCGTTGCATTAACAGCTGCAAATCTGCCCACCACTCGGATCATTCAGCTGCAGCAGCAGACACCTGGCGGTGCCCAACAAATCATTGGTTCGACCGCTCGTCTGGGTGGCAATGTTATGTTGCAACCATTCCTTATGAGCACCAGTGCTGCTGCTAAGATCGGTAAGTGAAACCTACGCAGACTTTATTTAAAATTTCTTCAACTTGTTCGATCATTATATCACTTGTTAACGATTACACTGCAGTAATTTCTATAATAGCTTTTAATCGATAAATTTATAAAGTCGATTGTATTTTGTCATCGACTAAATTTATTAGCAAATTGCATTTGACAGGTTATTTAAAAAAAGAAAAGGAAAAGGAAAAGGAAAAAATAGTTGCACGTTTTTAATCTGTGAAAAATTATTGTAAATTGAGTATATTGCTCATTTCTATGACCTTAATATAAAATAAATTAATAAGAACAAATAAAACCTGATTGTAATTTTTTTCTTTTTTCTTGCAGGCATCCGACCACCCGTAACTAAGGTGCAACCATCCCTGACTATTACACAGCTTAATCCCATTGGCAAACTATCGACGGCGGGTGGAGCAAGTGGACCAACAATGACACCACAAGGTGTGGCAAGCATACAGGCGGTGCCAAGTGTTTCGGCCAGCGTAACGGCTAGCTCGGTGACAGCTGGCAGTTCAGTTGCAGCATCCGCTGCCGGTGGCGCCACAATGCTCCCGCTGACAATTGGTAGCCGTGGTGGACCCACCAGCAATATACTGACGGGTACACTGACACCCATTAAGAATGCCAGCGGCATAACTGTGGGTAAAATGATGATGACACAATCGGCAGGAATTGATGCAAGTGTCGCCAGTGGACTACAGTCGAGCGGTACGGCAACCAACGTATTTATACAACAGCGAAGTGGTGTTGGAACTGGGGTAACTGTCTCAACAGCAACATCTGTGGCAACATCATCGACAGGTGCATCGTTTCTACCAGCAGGCAGTTCAGCCATTTACTACGAATCGATGCCAGCATCCACAGGCGTCCTCTCACTGACAACGACAACGGTGACGCAGAGCACACATACGCATGGCCAGACGCAAGCACAGGCGCAATCCCAAGCACAATTGGTGAGCAGCAGCAGTGGTGGCAGTAGCCTCTCCGTTTCCTCGCTGCCCTTCGTTAGTCATGCCCAGCAGATTGGAGGAGGAGCAGGCAGTAGTTCAACGGCCACATTTACAGTGCTGCCATCATCGGCAGCAGGTGGCGTTAATCGTACAATTGGACATCAGCAGCTCATCATACCGGCTAGTGCTGCACATGCAGGTGGGGTACCGCCACAGCACATGGTCATACCGCTTCACACGTCCGTCAAGGTGACAACAGGTGCTGTGCCAACAACGACTGGTGGTGGAGCGACAGTCAGTGCAATGCCCATGCAAGTGCCAGTTGCAGCAAATACGCACGTCTCCAGTTTTATGCGTAAGCGCGATGCCGAGGGTTCACCCATACGTGGCGTCAAGAATTTGGCACCCACCTTGCTCTCAATGAGCAGCAATACCAATGCCTCAACTGCGATTGGCAATATCACAGCGGTTAATTTAGCTGCTGCTGCATCTGCCTTTAATTTACAGCCGGTGTCCGTGGCACCTGTCGTGCAACCACAATTACCAACCATAACAACAACGGTAAGCAGCTCGGCCTTAACAGTCGAGGCACTCGCTAAAAAGGAACGTGAACGTGCCAGTTCCGTTGCAATTGCAACTGTCGTTGGAGCATCTTCTGTGTCCACAGCATCAGCGTCAACAACCGGTGGCAGCATTGTTAGCACACGCAATGTGCGTGCCGAATCGCCGGCTTCAACCGATGGCTCAACCACAGTCTCGGCCAACTCATCACCGGGCGTCGATCAGCAGTTGCTGGACAGCAATCTGACTATCAATCGAATTGGCGATGAGGCTAATGGAACAGCTGTGCGCGACAATGCCACGCACTTTAATCCAATTAATGAGGTAAGTCGAAGAGTCGGATTAATGTTTGTTCATTTTGATATCAATTTTAATTTGATATTTAGCTGTACTCACCACATCCGTCTGGACTGCCGCAGAGTGTGGCGCATACAACCTTAGGATCACGTGGCAGCGGTGTTGTTAGCGCTTTTGTAGATGTACCACAGCAACAAGGATCGCATCTGGTCTCCTTGCAAGCAGGCACACTCTCCGCAAGCCAGTTGCAACAAGCGCGGATGAATGGAACAGGAGGAGCTGGCAATAATTCTAGCTACGATGGTTTAGCGCGCAAAAAACCGCGACGATCTACGTGAGTTTTGTTTTTGAATTTAAAAAGAACCTTATATTTAATTCGTATGTTTAAACCGACAGCAATGACAGCCAACAATCGAATCAAAGTCAGGCGTCATTATCGCTGTCACTACCACCGCCAATGGGCAGCATGAGCATGAGCAGCCATAGCAGTACCACACAAGAAGCATTATCCACTTTCATGCAGCATCAACAGCAGCCACAACATCAGCCTCTCAACAATGGTGGTCTACTGCTGGCAGCCGCTGGCAGCACTGGCGTCACGCCCAATGCCAGCGTTGGCGATATCAACAATCATCGTTTGGGTGGCAACGGTGCGCCCGCTGTTGCTGGCAACAAGGAAAACGCAAATCCAGTTGACTTTGTGCTGCGACGGCCGCGTAATTGTGCGCTTTTAAATGTGAGTTTTAATAGCGGTTTGAAATCTTAATTGTATTTGAATACAATTTATGATTCTTGTAAATTTTTGTAGACATACAAGCAGACGCACAAGCTGGCAAACAATCATTTCCATCGCTACACAGATGTAAAACCTCGCGATGAGCGACGTGCAACAGTCATTGATTTGGCCAATCAGCCAAATGTTCAGGGCAAAATAAGCGGTTGGAAGCTTTATCATTTGCGCTCACAAATGGAGGATTTGGTAGGCAAAAAAAATAATATATATATATATATATATATATATATAATTTAAACTTTTTAACTTTTCAGAACGAATCTGAAATGGTTAGTTTGGGTCAATTGGAAACTATGCTTAAAGAACTGGAAAAGGACAAAGATAACCATAGCGAAATTGAGCGTGTCAGTGAGCTTTTGAAGGTAACGTCTAGTGCTTAATAATTAAAAAAAAAAAAAATCATATAACCAAAGAATTGTGTTTTGTACAGGGCAATATACAACGGAGTAAAATTATTACCGATGGCATCAATGAAGCGCAAAATCAATTGATGAAAATCTTTGACCATAAACCACACGTCTCGGACATAATCAATCGTTTGCAATCAAAGCGCAATTTTAAGAAACGCGAAAAGTTATAAGAAAAATGTGAATTGTAAAGTGTAAAGCGAACCGGAACATACATACAACGACATGTTGCGCCTTAATGTATAACTTGATATGTTTATAGCATTGTAAATTTTTCCTAAATTTAACTATATAATTAATTATAAGCATAAGCTACATATTTAAATATGTAAGATAACACATTATAACAAGAAAAACACAATCACAAATTAACAACCACACAATAATTTAATGCAATATTTTTTCAAATTTACTAAAAAAGAAAAATACAAATTGTATTAATGATCTTTTATATAAAATATTCGTTTAAATTGTACAAGGGGAATTCATTGTTCAACAATTAAATTCTTATTGGATACTTTGGTGCTAATGAATATCGCTTAAACAATTTGAAGCATTGACAATGTTTTCAGCTTAACTTTAAAAGCTTCCAGATAACTAGAATCTGATGGCAGACATTTGATTTAATCTCATTGGTCTAGCAGTCTTTTGCGGATCACTCGCCTTATCAGTCTGGGTGTGACAAAGGATCTGCGTTTAAACCTCCCACAAAATGGCAAAAAGAACAACGTAAGACATATGAAAGCATTTTTATTTCTATTCTGTGTAGCTGTGTATGAAATAAGGATAAAGGGAGTGTCTACATTGGTGGGGGCGGTGGCACACCGTTGAACATGTGATGCATGGACGGACGCGGTGGTCCTGACATTGGAAATCCGGCTGGTGGCCCCAAAGCGCGATGCAAACTCGGTGGAGGTGGTGGCAATATTTTTGGTTCGAATTTAAATGCAAATTGCAAGAAGAACTGTTTGGTGTCGCGATTCCAGTGGGTCCAGAACTTGCCCTCCGTCTTTTCCACCTCACGCGAAGGCACCTTGAAGCCAATTGTCTCGTATGGTTCGGCTGCGAACAGCAAATACTGCCATTTGCGATCCGGTGGCTCAATCTTTTGCTCGTAGGCGGACATAAAGCGGTGACGCGGCACAATACCGTCGCTTATTTCGGGATAATCGATTTGGAAGAGAAGCGACTGTTGGCCATTGCTGGGTTCGCGCTGTTTTGTTACTCGATAGCCGGGACGACCGATTTTCACAAACTTTTTGGGCTCGACTCGCGGCTTTTCAGGCGCAAGCAAGGATGAGGGTGATTCCTTAGCTTCTTTTGCCGCACGACGGGCTAAGTTCTCCTGATGTTTTTTACCCTGCGTATGCGCTAAGTAACTACCCTCGTTGTTGTGCAGAGTGAGGCACAATTTACATTCGTAGGATCCAAGATGGTTTTTCATAAAATATGGATCCTTGTTCAGATCAATGGTCTCGAGTGCCAGCTGCCGAAGACGTTCCTTTCGCTCGCGATTCGTCTCTGACCAAGAGGCAACGCCACCGCTACCGGTTTTGCCACCAGCACGATTTTGGAAATCCATGTTTTGAGTTAGGTTTACTTTAAAAACGTTTTGCAATAAAAATAGGCAGGCGTTGTGTTTCTGCTACATTAAGTAGGGTTGTCAGGTTTCAAATACCGCGTTAGGCATCGATAAGATATCAAAACTTTCTTTATGCGATAGTTAACGAGCGTACACATTTTCTTTACCACGAAATTAGAAAATAAATTAAAAAATATATTTTTAAAACAAAAAAAAAATTTTTTATATTAAGGAAAGTTAATGTAAAATAGTGTTTTTTAAATTGGAGAGCATTTATTAATATCGATTTATCACGTCAAACAGCTTGGCAAACGATACATCGATAAGTCACAGTACACCGGGGAAAGAAAAGATTTTCGTCACTATTAACTTTCGGTCACTCTTAATCAGACTAAAAGTTGCACATGGTCCGAGTTTTTTGCATTTGGGAATTTTAATAATTACAAAGTTCAACCAATTAACGACATGAAATAAACGAGAGTAAAAAGTTGGTGTTAAGAAATATAAAATAATCGATTTAAATAAAACTCAAAACGTGTTTAAAGCCAAAAATACGCTGAGAAATTTAATTGTAAATGTATATTTTTTGTTTGTAATTTACAACTGTTCGCTGCGTAATTTGGGAAACAATAAAATTCGCTGATTGTAATGGAAGAAGCAAACCCGCATTGTTATAAAAAATTACCGAGAATGGCCCATGCAAGTCAGAGCTATGACAAAAGCAACATTTCATTGTCGCCGTCGCCTTCCTCGTCAGTTAAAGAAGTTGCACCGCCCAAGCGCATTATCAATAAAATTCCACTGGATTTCAACAAATTGAAGCAGTCTGGCTTGCATAGAAAACTGGCACATGCAATATTAAGCAAACAAGATAGGAGTTCGCTCAAACATATTGCATCAGCCACAACAATTTCCAAACAAACTTCAAATCCCTCTGCTGAAGCGCTGTCGACAGAGACGTCAAAACTAACACAAGAACATCAAATGCAGCAGCACCCGCAGCAATGGAAGGAAAGTGAATTTCAGTCTGGTAATTAAACATATTAAACTTGAATGTTTACTTAATAAATAAGGATTAAGTAAAAGGGGCTTGCTTAGTTGACTTATACAAAAATATGTCAATATCTAGCTATATTTGCTACCTAGTTTAATTATCGTTTTGTGGCGCTGCTTGTTGAGTTCTCGCAGTATTTTTATGTAGCTTAAATATGTTGGGGTTCGGGTTCGGGTTCGTTACCCGGCTCTAAACCAACGATTTTTTCAAGACCCTTTTTTTTTATTAAAGCAATGGAAATATTTAAAAAGTTTTAAACAAATAGTTAAAAACCTCTGTATCCAATAAAAATAACCTAAAACCTTTTATTTCAACAACTTTTTTCCTTGGATTTTACTTCTAAATTATTTTGAAAAAAATTTAATTTTGGTTTAAAAAAAAGCCAAACAAATAAAAAAAAAACCATATCAAAAAAAAACCCAAAAATATAATCAAATAGCGTAATAAGTAAAAAAAAACGTAAGAAAAGAAAACTTCCATTTTTGGCAATTAAATATAACCGCTTCATTCAAATATATTTTACCACTAAGCATACTTAGTGGTATACCCACTTGTTGCATGCACGGTGGTAAACCTCTTTTTTTTTTTAACACCAAACTTTTAAAACTCGTTGAAGTATTACCCTTGACATCTTAACTTGACGCCTCTCGATGGTGTATCATGATAAATGTTGATTGTGGGATGTCTTATTTTCAAGACTTGGCCGTTGGCCAGAGTTCAACTCACAGCGCAGGATTATTTTTCTATAAATGGAGCCAATTTTTATATACGCTTTTATACAAAAAAAAAAAAACTTTAGACTTCGGGAAATTGAGTAAAGTTATATACCTCATAAAAGTTAAATGGGTTTTCATTTCCTTTCCCAAGCAGCAAACAAGATTGTTCTGAATTTCACGCCATTCCAGAATACATTTTTATTCCCTGAACCCATTAAAAATGTGCAAAAAGGGTATAATGGTTTTGTGCAAAATTGTGTAACAGGCAGAAGGAAGCATCTCCGACCCCATAAAGTATATAAGTTCTTGATCAGTACCACAGCCGAGTCGATATAGCAATGCCCGTCTGTCTGTCTGTCCGTATGTATGAACGCGTCGATCTCAGAAACTATAAGAGCTAGAGACTCCAGATTTGAAACTTAAGCTCGCCTAATCCATAGCCATGCGTCAATCTCACATAGTTAAGAGCCAGAGACTCCAGACTTCATTTGGAACATAATCTCGCCTAATCCCTAGGCAGTGCAAGGTTGAATGAAAATCTGTGAAATATTTATTAAAATTGGCTAAGAAACACCGGAGATATGTAACATTGAGGTTGAGTATGCAGTACACACACACACACACTCACATACTTGCAAGCACTGACTGTACGCGTAAAGTTTAGAGTTCAGGATTTCTTCTAGTCGGAATTTTTTCAACAAGAGCCTTCTTACTTGTTTTCTATGTTTTTGAAGCTCAAAACTTGGTGGAAATTATGTTGCATTTTTAAAATTAATACTTGAATATTCACTTTTCAGATCCCAGGAATTTTGGTTCCCCCGAGCAGCAATCATTGAACATTAAAGCGCTCATCAAGCACAGACTATTGAACAAACTTCACACCTCTCCAGTACGTCGGATGCCAACAACCACATTAACAACATCAGCACCAATAGAACAAAGCATTAAAAGTGGACAATCAGGTGGTTTTGCAATACCAATAGCTAAAGCAGATTTGCCAATGCGGTCGAAGCCGCCTTTGGTGCTCAACCTGGTCAATCAATTGCCCAAGCATCGTGCAACGTGCGGAGGCAGCAGAGAACAGTCACGGCGTCAGCACGAGTCACCATCAACACGATCAGCACCAGCATCACCCAAACCAAGCATATCACCCGCATCAGCTTCCTTACCGTCCACAGAAGGATCCTCCACACCACCTACACGCTCTGCATTGTTAACATCACCACCGCCACTTATTGTGCTTGAGCACAAAGTGTTAGCGCCTAATGAGAAGATAGATCTAAGTGCCTTGCATCTACCAAATGGCCAGTCGTCGACAACTGTGTCTCCCACAAAGGATATCAGACATGCAGATAAGTTGAAAATGCCTTCTAGAAAACCCACAGAAATGGCCAAGACGATACTCAACAAATTGCAAGCGTCCACCGGAACAAGTTCAACGGCCAAGAAGAAAATAATACTAAACGCCAGTAAGCTAAAAATGCCGCGTGAGCAGCTTGCTCAATTGGCCAAGGAGGTGCGGAGACAGGCAATGGAGCAACAACAGCCAAAGCCCAGTTCCAAGTTAGTTGTCGCAAGAGCAGTGCCAGCATTAACTCCAATTCCCGTGACACGAAAGATACGCCTTCCAGTTCTTAAAAATGACACCAGTTCTGTGATAGCTTCGGACAGTCGAACATCAATCACAGCCATTCCGCCTACAACAGATATTCAAACATCTTTGATTACTCCAAGTGTAGAAACTCTCGACAGTGCCAAGGCGACAGTACCAGCCTCTATTAACAGCTTTGAGCAATCCACAAGTCTGAAGACTATAGTCGAAGCAATCCCTATCTACAGCGATAAGTCATCTTCATCACCCATTTTTAAAACTGAACCGTCAGTCAATGAACTTTCTGCTGTAGATTTCATAGCCCAATTGACTGCAAACAATTCAATTGACCTATCTAACTATTCAGAGCTTTCCGCCGAGGAGCTGAGTATGAGCAAGAAATTTTCACCTGCATTGTCCGTTAAAATGAACCAAGTCTTGTCCATTGGCAAGATATTTCAAATGGAGGACATGGATATATTGCATGCCACATTGAATGTGAACGGCAATGAACCGAATGTCTTGTCGATTAGCCCAAATGCTATCAAACTTCATAGCAGTGTGCTTCCCAATGACGAAAAATGTACCAGTGTTGATAATACAGACAGTGGTAATACTATAACATTGTCGGTGGAGGTAATGGAGCCCAAACAAGTAGATACCGATACAGAAAGGAAAATTATATTGGCAAACCCACCAACTGTGGTTGTTACAGTTCCCCCTGAAATGGTCAGTACTGATGTCACGGTCGAAAAGCAAACAGTTAAAGTGCCTGAGCCCAAACTAAATAAAGGTGAAAATCAACTCACCAAACCTTTACAACTTAGACCTAAAAAAGCAAAAATTAATTTAGTGCAACGTAACAAAAGAAATGTATCCAAAACGAATGAAACAATAACGGATAAGAAAGCAGAAGAACCTGTTCGAGTATCAGATGTAATAAATAAAGATACAAATAGAGAATCTAATCAGGAAACAGAAACAAAATCCGTAACAATGGAAGCCACTGAAGCTGGTACTAGTAAAGATTCCACGGAAAAGGCAACGGACAAATTCGTTAGTATAATTCCTGAACAGATTACAGAAAAACCGGAAACTATCAAAGTTTGTCAAAACTTAGCAACAACTATAGATAGCGAGAAAATTAATAATGCTGCTGCTAGTGAAAATTCCACGAAAAAACCAACAGACAAATTAGTTAGCATAATCCCTAAATATAATACAGATAAAACCGAAGCTATAAATGTTTTCGAAAACTTAGCTACAACTGTAGATAGCGGGGAGACTATTGAAAGTTTTGTTAAGCCCACAACAAATGAAAATAACACAGAGCCTGTAATAACTGAACAATCGAAAATAGAAAGCGACCTAACGCAATTGTATCATCCACTCAAACTACCGAAGCATAGACAAAAAATAATTAATGGGAAGGAAAAGAATAACGAAATAATCCGTAAGGAACATCCTTCAGATGCAGCAGGACCATCCGTATCGCTTTTGGATGTCCTGACACAGGAACAACCTCCACCGCAGGGTGTAGCTCAATTACCTTTTCGAAGCAACGAGAAAACGGATGCCGAGAAATCCAATTCCTTTGAACAGCAGTCAGTGGAAGCAAAAGGTATTCAAAATGTTTTAAAACACTTGGCGGCCGAAAACGTTGTGCCGGAAAGCAATCAAGTTAGGTCAGTGGAGACGGCTAAAATATCCCGAAAAAAATTTGTGAAAACCCGACCAGTCCTAAACGCCAAGAGGTCAAAGGTCCTTGATCTCAAAATGGGTGCAGCAGCAACACCCAAGCCCATAGAAGCATTGCATCCTAGGAAAAGAGCACTGCTAGCCGAGAGCAAAGTAAATGGTTCACAACGTGTTTTGACCTCCAGTACAAGTGATGATGATGGCGACGAGTTTTACGGGTTTCAAGACGAACCGTTAGTGAAAAGCAAAGGCGACAATCATTTAAAAATTAACGAAACTGATATAAGTGATGATGCCACTCCCGATTATGATGAGTTAGAAGACAAAGCCCAGTCAAATATTGTAAGGCCGAAGAAACTTAAAAACGATTCTACAGTTCAAAACCACCAAAATGAAAACACCTCAAAGCAGGTGAAGAATGTTGAGGTTGATCAAGAATGCGTGAAAATAATTAAGGAGCTTCCTGATCCGGTAGAAACGTCTAACGTAAACATGCAAATACAGGAATCTAACAAAAAAAAAAAAAAAGAGTCTGGCGTCTGGAAGGAAGAACTCGAAAAAAACGCTTCGGACTCTAAAAGTAAAAAACCAGACAGCCTTGAGCGAACAAATACAATTGAATGTTCAAAACGAGCTGCGAAATTGGAAAATGTTGTATCGGAAATTTTGCCTAAAAAGAGGATGTCCAAGAAAACAACTCAAATGCAAGAATCTGAACTGCAAAACAAGCGAAAGCGTCCTCGTCTCACTAATGTAAAAGCAAAAGATGTGGGAAAGGATACGGAATCAACAATAATAGAGTCAAATAACAATAAACCTGCAGCAAATACGAAAAACGCAAATAGTTCTAAAAGAGAGAGAACAGAAGAGGTAAAGGAAGAATCGGAATCACAGAACAAGCGAAGCTGTCCTCGTCGCAGTAGTGTGAAAAAAAAAGTAAACAATAATGAGTCAGAATCGGTAGTAGCAGTGAAAACGGAAACCCCAGAAAAATTAAATACAAAACCACCTAAAATCAAGGGGGGAAGGCGAGGTCGAAACCAAAAATCAGACTTATTAGTCGCTCCGATAGATACAACCAAATCAGATACATCCAGTCTGACGGATTCTTTGGATTTAGCATCTCCGAAAGTAGCAAAAAAATCTGGTCGAAAAAGTAGCAAAACACAACCAACTGCCACATCTACACCGGAAACAGGGATTCAAGCAACGCCCAAGCGTCGCGGCGTCCAGGCAAAACCGATGCAATTCTTGACGCCAGATGGCAACACCAGTGATCAAAAAAGTGACTTTGACACGCGGCTGCTACTCATTCGCAAACGAGAGCAATTGGAGAGCGAAGAGGAGTTACGCGAGGATGGGCGTGGAAAGGGTTCCCAACAATGTGGCCTATGCCTCGTACGTTGTAATAACTGGCAGGTGCACATGAGCGAGCATTATGGAGTGGGATGGCTGGTGGGAGACCCGCAACCGGTAAGTATTGAGTTTTTAAATTAAGCCAGCAAATCATTAAACTTATGAATATTTATTTTTTAGTTGCTAACGCGCAGCGCCGTCATGAAAATGATGAAAACCTATATCGAAGCGGGCAATAAGCGTTTAAGTTGTCGTCTATGCAATCGAAGTCTGACCACTAGCTTGGGCATGTTGCAACATCTAGAAAATTGTGGCGTCAAGGAGCGTATTGTGTGTCCGAACTGCAAAAGCAGCTACTCTAAACTAGCCTACGTAAATCATTCACGCACCTGCTCACAGCAACCACCTCAGTCAAACGATCAAAATGTTGTACCCGAAAAAACACCTGATAACATTGACTTGCGTCTGCTTCTTATACGCAAGCGAGAGCAATTGAAGAGCGAAGAGGATTTGCGAGAAGATGGCCGTGGGAACGGTGCACTACAATGTGGTCTATGCCTCGTGCGTTGTGATAACTGGCAGATGCATCTCGGCGAACATTATGGCGTGGGATGGCTAGTGGGAGTGCCGCAGCCAGTAAGTAATAGCCTTAAAATTAGGAAGCAAGAATTAATATGATATCTTTCTTTTGCAGTTGCTAACGCGCAGCACTGTCATGAAAATGATGAAAACGTATATCGACGCGGGCAATAAGAGGTTAAGCTGTCGTCTATGCAATCGGAGTCTTACCACTAGTCTGGGCATGTTGCTACATCTAGAAAATTGTGGTGCCAATGAGCGAATTGTGTGTCCAGACTGTAAAGCCAGCTACACTAAACTATCCTACTCAGCCCATCCTCGTACCTGCGCCATGCGATCACGTCAGTCAAGCGTAGAAAAGGTAGTTGCTGAAACAACCACTGAGATCGACGACAACACACAAGTGTACAGCAATGCCGGTCGCTTTAAGCGCAAGTCCACATTAAAGTAAGTAACTCATATATAACTTCAAAGGTTGTTAACTTTAATAACAACTCTCTTTCTGTAGAGCTGAATCAAAGCTCGTTAAAATTGCAGCACAGATGAATAAACAATGCGATGATGAACCAGTTAATAGTAAAGACAAGAAAGGCAATATATCCGATTTTGATATGAGCACAGATAATGAAACATCTGAGGAATCGGGATCGGAAGGTGTGGATTCCAACGAGGATGAAGAGAACGCCTCAAATATGAATTCATCTCTTGTCAAGAAATCGCACATAGCAAACAAATCAAGAACAAGCCAAAAGACTTGTGAGTATACGATGCAAAATGATTTCAAAAATTAAATTAGTAATTCAATATTCTTTTAAAGTATACGGACGTATTAACGTGAAAACTGTGGCAAAGGATCGATGGAATTACTTGTAAGTTTTGTATGTTTTTCTTTCATGTATGTATATTTATGATTATTTTATTTAGTACGCACGAAAATTATGCAAAAGGGGTTTTATATCAGCATATATTTCCACGCTATGAGAAACTTTTGCCTGATGATGCCAGTAAGTTTTTGCCCTCTAAGAATTCCACCTCCATGCGCTATGCCTACAATAATGTTGACAATCAAGCTTGGATGCAGTTAGCGCCATTGGAAGGATTCAGTGAAAAGGGTACGTTAATTTAACTTGACATGTTGACATTCAATAACTCTAACATTTAATGTCCACTGCAGATGAATATATTTGCTATCTGGGTAGCCCTATTAAGGAGCTGGCATGGATTCCTCTGCCCCCGACAGTAGAGACGCAGTATTTATTGTGTTCCCAGCGCAACAAAATGAACAGCTTTGCGCGACCTTCGAAAGACAAAAAAGAGGATGCCATGTTGTTGCTACTTGAGTGCACATTTTCACCAGCTGGTGACAACAACAACAAGCAACTAATGGCGCGGCTGCATTACGGCATATGTATTCGTCAGGAAGCAGTGCATAGCTTTGCATTAATGCCCAGCGGTGGTTATGATGAGTCTATCAACCGCTTGGGCCTTGTAGCTGTGGGCAGCTCATCGAGAACGGTTATTTATGCGCTGCCCTTGCATCCAACAAACAAAGGCTCAAAGAAAAAAGTGGATGACGTTATTGTTTTGGATCCGGTTCTTACACTCAGTTTAGACATAGAAAATCCTGTTAGGGATCCGTGCACCGTAATAAGATGGTCTGAGGTGAGTACCTTAAAAGATACTTAAAATTTGGCCCTAGCTAATACTTTTAAGAAAAATCAAACTTATATCTATGAAACATTATTGAATTGGTTTTTTTATTCTAATAATTTTAGAGTGCTGGACACACTTTATTAGTGAGTGGTTATTCTAGCGGTTACGTTGCCTTTTGGGACATTTCCGATGAGCAGGGACTCAACTGTATTAAACGTGATAACCAACTTTATTTTATACCCGCAAATGTATTTTACTTTGGCGAACGTAATATAAGTTGTAAGTATATGTTTTGAGTGCATTTTGTTGAAGTATACGTTAATTACTGAAAGTTTTAGATTTGGAGCTTCATTATGACACAAACGGTGCACGTTGGCTGGCCGTTGGAGCAATAGTCCGAAAATTATGGGTCTATGACATATTGAATTGGTCCCAGCCATTACCAATTGTGGGTGATACTATACACAATTTGTTTTTAGGTGGCCTTAGCTGGCCTCCGTTGTGGGATTCGTTGGTTGTTGGTGTCACCGAAATGTACAAGTATAGTAAGTTATTTATTTATAAAGTCTAAAGTTGTTATTGGTCTAATGAACTTTTATTATTTATATTTAAGAATATCCACGCTTATTGACTCACAATCCGTCGGGAATTAACTTTGACCACAACTTGCTGGATTCGCTGCTCAGCAGTCCGCGTTCATTACATTTTAATTCAGAGCAAGTGACGCTTGCCACAGTAACTGACAACGGTGATATCACATTTATACAAACCAATCAGTTAAATAGGGAATCTCAGCTTAAAAAACGTACAACAAAATGTCGCACTGTATGCGCAACCGTTGCGTGTTATTTAAATGACACTTCAGAGCCGGATTCTATTAGCCCTGAAGATTTTCAGCGAGATTATGGTCTACTTCTCAAACCACTCACAAATGCGCCCCATGCAAACATTCCAACTTATCGCAACTCCAGGCAGCAACACAACTTTGACATGCTAAATCTAATGCGCCTTAATTGTGTGCGCTGGAACTGGAATAATTGTGGCCGCAACTGGGTCGCTGTGGGTGCTGAGCATGGCTTATTACGTTTTGTTCATTTTGATCGTACCAAACACTTTTCGATGCATTATTAGTTTGGAAAATAACTGTGTTGCTTGTTTTTTAAGGACTTACTGCTTGGAGCAAGTGGTTAAATAACTTGTAATAATTTATTTATTTTTAATATATCGTTTACACAATATATTGTATAACTGCAAGTATGAAATATATTAAAAACAAATTTATATTTATTACATTTGTAAATAAAATAAAAAATAAAAAAACATAAATGTTTAAATTAATCTACACTGCTCCTTTTTTATATTTATTTTTGCACTCGATTAATGCTGCTCTATTAGTTTGAGTTGCCTTCAACGCAAGGAAAAAAAAAGAGCAAATGGGTTTAAACACGGATAGAAGTAAGCCAATAGCTTCTGGAGTCGGGCTATACACTTTAGAGGATTAAAGACTAGGAGTAAAGTATTTGGTAAAGCAAATTAATCTTTTGGAATAAAATTTGAACTCGCATCCACTAATCAAAAGTTTATATGAGAAGAGTGCTGGTCACTCTAAAGAAGAATATGATAGAACACCATATTCCAAAAATAGATAGGAAAGATGTAGATAGAGTGGCAGGTCATCTAATATTCTTGTAATAAAAACACAATTTTAATTTTATTTACAACAAACATATATTTTAAAATATTTCTTTCTACCATCTGCATTATAGTATGCGGTTGCACTATATGTATAGTATATTATATAAATTGTTCTTGTATCAATATTTTTAAACAGATGCAGTTATTCAAACAATGATATAACGCTTTAACTTTTGAGCTATAGTAAGCAGCGACACATATAATATATAAATTTTTTTATTTTCCTTACGCGATTATAAAGTTGAATAAAAATCTTTAAGTAAATAAATAGATTGGCAAAATGCGTGGCTTACAAACTAAACAGGCTAAAAATGCTTACATAAATTAAAACTGAATGTTCGGAATTACGCACACAAAAAGATAACGTTCTAAATATATTCTTATATATGTATAAGTCTACACACAATATTTTGTTTAGAAATGAATTCCGATTAAGAATATCAAGAATATCTAGACATTTTGATAATGTTTTTTTTTTTTTTTTTTTGAGTAACATATGTTGTGTGTATTTTTGATATATACAATATTAATATATGTGTGTGTAAAAATATACATAATAAAAGTAATATTTTTACTGTTGAATCCTTTTGTCTTTTCTATGGCCGCTTGAAGGTACATAGCAGAAAACACAATTTGAAATAATTGTATGGAGTGTGGCTGAGTTAACAGTGCGTTGAGACTAACTTAGCAGAGTCCTAACATATCTGCTTATTATGCACTTGACCTTCAGTCTTCATTCTTAGTACTTTTCTTTGTCGCTAACTTATTTTTTTTTCGTCATTCACTCCCGATTTTTTTTCTTCCTTATCTTGCTGTGCAAATGAAACTGTACTCAGGCAATAAATTATTTCAAAAAAAATTAATCAGTTGAAAACGGTACTCGACTTGCAACTAACACACATATAAACGTATAGTTTGAATTAAAAATATAAAGTCATGGAACTTGAGAGAGTTAAGATGAGTTATTACTTCTCGGTTCTGACGCCATTTGCTGGCTCTATGCTGGCGGCATTGCGATTGCCCGCTAGCTCCTGCTGAATCTCGTTCAGACTCTTGCCCTTTGTCTCGGGCACAGCCAAGAAGACAAAGATGACACCAAGAGCGGTAACGCCAGCGAATAACCAGAAGGTGCCACCACTACCCAATCCTTCATTTAGATTCTTAAACGTCTTTGTCACGACAAAAGCCAACACCCAGTTTGTTGTGCCCGCAATGGACCCGGCGAATCCCTTGATATCGGTGGCAAATAGTTCGCCCATCATCAGCCATGGCACCGGTCCGAAGCCAATAGAGAACATGACAATGAATACGCACAAGCTAGCCACTGGCAGCCATCCTAGATTATCAACACTTTTTTCATCTTGATCCTTCATATAGAAGAACACTCCAATAGCGGTGGTCGATAGAGCCATTACAATTCCGGAAGCGAGCAACAAAATTCGGCGTCCCAACTTATCTACGACCAAGACTGAAACAAACGTTGCCACAACTTGCATCACACCAATCAGAATCGTTGAAATGCTGGCTTTGATTCCAGTGTTCGCAGCCTTTATAAGAGTAATTATAATGTTACCAAAAATGAATTACAATTTAATTGCTCATTAACTTACTTCAAAGATGGCCTCGGAGTAAAAGATGACTGCATTAATTCCACTAAATTGCTGGAAAAACATCAGACCCAAGCTGATGCTCAATGCCTTGATTGTAACAGGACGTGTCAAAGCTGCCATGATATTAACTTTGTTCTGACGAATCTCGCGATCGGTTTGCTGCAACTCCTCCAATTCGGGTGCATAATCGTATTCTTTGCCACGCAACCATTGAATCGAATTTACAGCGGCTTGTTCGCGGTTCTTTGAAACCTGTTAAAATATGGTTAAAAATGATAAGTTAACTAAATAGTTGAATAGTCAAAAAAGTGTGGAAACCTATTTAGAATTAGGCACACTTTAGTTGACTGTTATCATTGAGCAAGGAATTTTCTTACGGCGTGGACCTTATATATCACTTTTGATATAGCCAAGGTTTTATGTCGATTTGACATCTTGATGTGAATTCATTGCTCAATTTAAATTGCTCGTTATGAAACTTACCAAATATGTAGGAGATTCCGGCATGAAGAAGAAAATGACACCAAAGATAATAGGCAAAACGCCGCACACGACGCTCATCCAAAATACATTAAGACCTGCACCGATGCCATAGACAAAGAGAATACCAATCGTGATCATGAGCTGGAAAAAGCTGCCAAGTGTGCCTCGAATATTCTTTTGAGCAATCTCGCCCGTATACATCGGAGCTGTTACACAGAAGGCACCGCCAGCGATACCCAGAATAAAACGTGCAATATACATCATGACGACGTTCTGTGCCCAGATAAGCAATGCCCAGCCAAGAACGAAGGGGCAGACGAGGAATAGCATTGTCCATTTGCGTCCAATCAGGTTGATGAGGAATCCAATCGGTATACACACACAGGCAGCACCCAAGGTCATAAACGAACTGACCCAAGAGAATTGCTCTGAGCTTACATCAAAGTCGTAGGAACTGCCATCGACGACTCCAGTCTCTGCCGGCGATGTCCAGCCAAGCAGTGTACCGGCGGCTAAAGCACCACCAGCTGCTGCTAAAGCTGCAACATATTGCGGAAAGGTCCTTGACCTGTTCTCGGTTGACGTGTGCACCATTTGGCCGAGAAGATTCTGCTGATCCTGCAAAACCAAACGAGTTAATACACTTTTTAGTAACCTATAGCGTTTTGCTTGTTTTGTGTGTGAATCGTTTGACCAACTAACTAGAACTGCCGCCTAATCGTATTATCAAATAATTCGGATCGCCTAGACTATAAGTAAGCCATTATAGTACTCCCCCTTCACCGCACAAAAGATTACGAGCTTTATTGCGTTGTGATAGTGAATCTATTCTTTGGTTTTTTGGCAACAGCCGTCAAGTTGTCGTTAATGGGGTGGTTAACGAACCCTAAAGCCAAAGCTTAATCATTAACGATCTATAAAAGACCTCCCCCCTACATAGCATATTGATAAGGACACAAGGTGACTTCTTAAGACGCTTGGACATTTTGACCATTCTTGATGGGAGCGACTAGTTTGTGATAGCCAGGTTTACTAGTATTCTGATAACCATAAGTGTTGACTTCCTGCTTAATGGGTGCAACACATTACCCGTAGTAATATTGTTTGCAAAATTAATTTAGAGAAGTTGGTAATGAGCCGAAAAAAGTAGAATGTGGGGCAATGGAATGTTGACGATAAGATATATGTTTGTCAAACAACCAATTAGTGAACTTAAATGCACTCGATCAATAATAAAACAACTAATTATTATTAAGATTGAATAAATTATTATTCTAATTGACATTTAATAGGTCTAAGTATATAACAGAAGGTGCAAACACATATCCAATATTTATAATATAAATTATAGTAAGCTCATCTAGTTTAAAGTTTGTTTTCCAAGGCTAACGAGCCATTGAAGCGGCACCAATTAAACTGATTGCTGCCTTGACCACGGCTTGCTTATTGGCAATAAATTATTCAATGATAGATATGTATAAAAAACATGTGTAGAATTTCTTATCGCATGCCCAATCAATAGACCAAACACCTAAATACTACAGTTACTACAGTACTTATGTGAATCTATGTATACGTACTCATTAAAGTGGTTTAAGCGTATTGATGATGATTATTATTTTCAATAATAATAAAATTCGCCTAATTACAAAATAAGTTTAATATAACAAAAGTTATGATAAGTTGGAGATTGCCAAAAAACATGTATACAACCAAATCTTAATTGCAGTAACTAATCAAGATAAAATAAAAAAATTAACAGTATAAATATAAAAATAAGTAACTTGGTTTCAACAATCCAATTATAGACATAGATTGCATTCAAAGCGGTACTACTATGCTAACAAATACATCTTTTATTGTTCCTTTCTCTTGCTGACTTTCCTGCTTGCGATTTGCTATATCTCATTTTACACCCACACACGGAATGTGCCTTGCATTAGTATTGCAATCCCATGCACTCTCATATGTATAAATATCCAATCAAAGCCCACATCAAGCTGCACAATATTGACTTCCGCACATGGCAAACGCTGGTCGAGAGTTGCATTATCCGGTAACCAGTAACCGAGAAGAGGCGGTTTCACGCCTACTTTTTACTACTTATTGTTGTTGGCTTATGTTGTGGTCGGGACACACCTTCAGACTCGAGGCAGTAATTCTGCCTCGAAATCGATATTTGCTGTGTTTTTTTCTTGTGGTAACTGCGACTGCTGCCAGTGTACATCAACTATATTTAGAATTCGATTTGCGTTGGCAGTTAACCAAGCAAGCCAATAACTTGTTGGGCGCCTACGCGCTAAAGCGCCGGCTTTAAGTCTAAGTGGCATGCTCTGAGACTGGTCAGGATGATACCCATAGAATGTCAATCCATGTCCCCAAGTTCGTTTCAATGTCAATACGCATCGACACAAGATATATTTATGCAACTGCATTTTTTACTCGATGATTAACATAAAAATGTAAAGAATGATAAAATCTATTTTCCCCGAGTGCTAAGCCGGAAACGGGTTCCCTTCAACGTGTCAAAGGAAAACCATTAAGGAATTCTATTATTTCCAACAGCTTCTGTCTTAGACTTATCTGAATAATGTCGCAATAAACATTAAATTTTATATAACAAGACTAAATGCACCAACCAGTTTATACAAATCTTAAGTTCAATAAAAATGACTTCCTTATTTTCTGAATATGTTTTAAATGAACAAGAATGCAAATACAATGGTTATACAGGGTGATTTTGTGACATTAATTAAACTTAAATAATCTTTATTTAAGCAAATTTGGCTAGATATTGAAAGTATGATTTCATTTTATTTTATTTCATCTATTTTGGTGTTCAGTTAATTGGAGATGTTGAGCTTAAGTATTTATTTGAAAACATTCTATTTTGGCTATATGGGACAAGGTCGCACAGCCAAAAAACACAAACTAATACACAAAATCATTCATTAGCAAATCAATATATTATCTAACAGAGCGAGTTGCCTGAATTGATAAGAAATTTATCGAATAAATTCGTTAAAGGGGGCGTTTAAATCAAAACATGTAGTTAATTTGCAAGAATTATGAAATAACAAAAGGGGACGTAAATTTAACTATGTTAATTAAACATGCTAAAAAGCGATTTCATTATTTTAAACTTGTTTCAAATATTGCACAAATTTAATTAACAAAACTTTTTGTGCACGTTTTAAGCCGGCTTTTATCTTTGCATAAAATTTTATATAAATATTTTTTTTTTTGCAACGAATTTATGACATATAAAAAGAAAAAAACGAAATGGTATTTGTGGCTTTTAACCAGCTTTTAAGGCCTTAAGTGTGTATTTATTTAACTGTGTTATCTTCATATTCTATTTTGGTTTGTCAAAAAATATAATTAAAAAAAAACCAGGTTTTAATGTAATCGCTTTTACGCAGTTGACAATTGATATTTCTAACAAAATGTTCATAATTTTGTGGTTGCTATCAGTTTGAGTTCTTTGCCAGCAGTCTCTTTAAATATTTTACTAAATAAATATTAACAATTGTATGCTCTTGGAATAAAACTAGAGCGAGTTTCGCTTCACACAACGCTAAAAGGTTGCGCCGTGGTTCCATAACTTTTTTTTTTCTTTCCCAAGGTCATAGACACATTTAAAAAGCTAGAGAGAGTGTTAGACGTATTTTATGTATTTGTTTAGTACCAGCACCAGATAGATAATTTATGTATTATTTTTTTTGCCTACTTGGAGACTGGCATTGGCATTGGACCTTTCATTGACATTGGCTTTGATGATTTTTACCGCTTGCCGCGAGCCATATTTGGCACCATTCTCATTGGCCTCCAGAAGGCGAGAGCTCTCCTCGTTGCTGCCATCGGGCTTTTTATTGGGCTCATCGCCACTGGAGTTACTTGATGATACCGTTGACATGTTACTTCAATTCGATTTACTTATTTTTTAAACAAATGCACAATTCGTTTTCGTTTTCGGTTTCGGTTTGATGTGTATTATGTCACTTGTGGATATGTTTTGTATTCAATGCGTTGATTTATTTGATTATTTGAGAGACGTTCGTTCGTTTTCTTATGGTTTTTCTTGTTTTTTGTATAATTTTGTGCATTTAACAATGTCAAATTGTTGAATAATACGCGCGAGCTTTTCAATGTCCTTTTTTTGTTGTGCGACCGACCGTTTGTCCTTTAACACATCGTCTTACACCCACATAAAAACATTGATTGTAGAGTACTTTTAGGCGCATGCGCTTTATGTTGCAAACATGTTGCTGTCCAAAAACTGCATTTGGTTAGCCAAGATAAGCACCCAATATACAAAAACACACACAAAATATATATATTCAGACGTCGTGCATCTCAAGCGTTCAATCGTTCAAGTAGTATTTATGTATCTCTGTATCTCTTAACCGCACGCAACGACGGTTGGCTGGCAAATGACGCGCCAAATTATAAAATAAAAAACCAGCAACGCCGGGCTCTCGCTCTCTCATTGCTCAGTCTCTCTCTCTCACTCGCTCTTTCTCAACTGGTCTGGCGGAGACGCTCTCCCGGCGACAATGTCGTACGCCATGGGGTGGCCACTGACGTTGTCGAGGCTATTGACTTGCAACAACGGGCAACATAAACTGGATATTGTAAGCGCCTTTGATTTGTTTCTCCTTCTTCTTTGTCGTTTTGTGTTCTGCTCAAGACTTCTTTCTGCATCAGCGACAACAAAAACAACAATCGAGTGTTGAGTGCAGTCTCTAGTCCACACTTAAATGCATTCAAGTTTACATTCGTTTTCAGGCCCTGTTTTGTTATAAGGCTAACGATCCTCAGCACTGTCTGAATACCAGTTGATTGTGACCTTAATTGAGTTGCAAACCATGTACAGATGTACATATTTATTTTGTCCTTTCCTCTTATTGCACAATTAATCCTTAATCAATTAAAACATTTTTTGGTGTTTTTTTTCATACCTGAATCACTACAAATATTTCTTAATTGAAGTTGAAAAAAAATGAACTAATTTTATCGGAACATTTTATTTATTTGTAATCATTTTTATATAATAAAATAGTTTAAGCTAGTCGAATATACTTTGCCAATGGAATTTTTACAGGGAGTAAAATGCACGAGAAGTTTTTTACGGTTAACAAACTAATTTACTTCAATACTTAAAATCTTTTGTACAGTTGCAGTTATTAAGTAGTACAAGTTTATTAAGATTTCGAATTATTTATTTTATTCCTGTTTATTCAAGCAATTAACAAATTCAGGGCAATTTGTTTGCATATTTTCGGTAAATACGCAATTGTCCCACAAACAAAGGCGATAATTTTAATTTCCTATACTAGATGAAGTCTCCACATGACCGCTAGTACCGTAAAGTGTAGTGTAGGTAGTATAGAGCCAGAGCCAATGTAAATAACTATACTCGTTCATGCATTTCCATATGTACACACGCGCCCGAACACACTCATGTGTACATACATTTCCAGCTATATAGTAGATATGTATCTAGTACATTGTTTACAAACGAAACGAAAATGCATATATGAGAATTTTCTTTACATACTCTATGAGTACTATGTACCCTTCGATAAAGACAACTCATTCTTGACCGTGCTCGGGTTGGATGGAGGCAATGCAAGCTCTATCCGCACCTTTGTCTTTACTCATATATTAGAAAAGCAGCGATGAATATGCGGTTATGAATCAATAAGTGCATCTTCACATTTTGTGAGAGTGTCTGTAGGTGAACGTGTGAATGTGACCTAACACTAAGTCTAATCATCTTATTGCTGACAAGTTGCAGAGATTTATGTTGGATGCCTAACCTACAGGTATCCTCTAAAATTCTTTCATAATTTTGCGTTGATTTTTAACATTTAGTCTTAAGAAATCCATACAAGGGAGAGCAATTGAATTTAATTTACCTTTAAAATATTTCACAAGTTATCGCTAAAAATATCTCCTATAATCAGTTAAAATTAAGCTTTTTAATTTATTACATTTAGTTCACGCAATTGATAAACTAATTATAACATATATTTTATAGGGTATACAATTTACGAATAAGCATGACAATACTGGAAATATCTGCCTCAAGTATGTGAGTATAAGGAAATGAGCACATTATGTACGCATGCCACATGAATTTAAAGAATAAAAAAACTTTACATGTAAATAGACTCTATTTAAATGGGCTCGACTAAGAGATACCCTGAGCTCTAGACCTTGCACTACTGCACCAATGCATGTTTGGCTTAGAAGAAGTTATGTTCACAATCTGAAAGTATGTTTGTTGGTGTGTGGTGTGGATAGGTAAAAAATAATAGTTATAAATACTTTGTTTTCCCCTTCATTTTACATAGTAGATAAGCAAAAAATAAATCTCTTTAAAATCTTTATTATATTATCTTTTATATAATTTTCAAATCTCTTTTTGTTCTTGACCTACCCTCCTATCTTAAATAAACAGCTTCGCTGTGTCCATTTTGCGCAGTGACTACCCCTAGTGTCTGTTAACCACCGCATCTGGTTAACTGAGGCAAGTTGCGTGGCAAGCTAGAACTGAAATACAACTAAACATTTGGCACGCTTCATGATGGGGACAGGCGCACAGAGCGCCTAAAAGCATGCCATTTATCTAGATGCAGGGTGGTTGTATCTGTAACTGTTAGTGTTGCTGTTTGTATTGTACCTATGGGCCATGACCAGAGCACGCAATGCCAACGAAATGTGTATGTATACTAATTACGCAGCACAGACGAGCCAAAGCAGAGCAAAAGGCGAAACCCGAGAACCCCCAACTGGCCTCCAACACGCTCGTGTTATGTAAAGAACCTCATTAGGGCAACAAATGCTGACGTTGACGCTGTATACTTGGTCTCCGATTTGAATGTGCGAGCACAACATACGTCAGAATACTAGAGACGTCATGCAACTGTATTTCACAGATACATGTATACATGTTTATACGTAGATGTTTGAGTTAGTTGTGCGCGTGACGTCACAAGAGCCAAGCCCCAAAACACTTGGCCAATCGGAAAACGACGAACGTGCCCCCCATCAAAAAAAAAAAACAACAACAACAACACACACAAACAACACAATATATATTTATATGCATATGCATTTGTGTTTCAACATTTGAGCTAAAAATTTCAGTGCAGCTTTTAATGTTGCTGTTGGCCCACGCAAATCACGCTATTTTTGCTAGTTCAAGTGTAGCGGAGGAATATTCGCTGAATTAACACAACTTCTATTCATTATGACCTACATTTGAACTTGTGATGAAAAACGCGTCATAATTCAATCATTTTGGGATTTTCATCTTTTTTTTTTGTAAGTTAAAAATCAATATGTCGCCCTCGCCTTGCTAGAGGTTGATGTATCCTTCACACTTTTCGGCACTTATAATTGGCTGATGTGTCTTTAAATATAAAACCGAAATAAGTTTGGAATCAAAAAATATAAGATCAAGACATTTATAATAGTTTGCCAAAATTGTTCCAATCATGTTAGTGATCTCATTTGTATGCATATTGACTAAACTTTTTTTTTTGTTTGAACTCATTACTTTAAAATAGTTTAAACTATTCTTGCATGTTCAGTATTTACTTCTTATAGTATATTTACCTGATTTAAGGTTTAAAGTACTGCTTTATTCTGCATGCAAGCAGTTTTCCTGCAAATAAAAAACATAGAAATAATATTAATATTTATTCAAATAGATGTTTTGATTTGACTTAACTAAAATGTATTTATAATAAAATAAAATGTATTTATTCAATTTATAACGGACAAAACAAAAAGCACACTTAGTACAAAAGCTCCTATCAAAAGCTTTTATACAATGTGAACGCAGCAGCTTCGCAGCAGTTTACGCAGTGCTCCTCAAACTTGTCCCAATCGTTATGAACTCAAAACTGTTACTTGTTATTGTTGGCCCGCCGCCCGTGTTTGCAGATAACCAAGTATGTTTAAAAAACTGCCAAACAGGTGTTTTTCTTATCATTTTTTTTTAACGTTGCTTAAGTTTAAAAACAAAGGCAACCAATCTTACACACTTTATAATTATAATTATAAAGAAATCATTGCGCAAAGTTCGAGTTAGAGTTAAAAAAAAAATCATAAATCAAAATCATTGAATTTAAATATACCTTAAGAAAACAAAATCAAGCAAGAAGAAGAAACCTCTGCTCTTGTCCGTTTTATCAGCGTAAATGAAACATGCGACACTGCAGCCATACACTACTTATCAATAAGTATATACAAGTGTATAGAATTGGGTTCAGTTCAATAATAAATATCAGTCATACAGATTGTTGCACTAGTCATTTATGAATTATCGCTAGTTTACTCGCCTTATCGGGCTATGTGTCTGCCGCCTAATCGCTTTATGGCCCTATCGATAACAGTTATTCAGATATGGTGCGCTTATTTTCGGTTATTTATGTGCTTACATATACAATTCATACGAACACTGAATATTGTTTGCATTGTTGATAAATTTTCAAGTGTCCTGATACTTAACAAATAAAACAAGTAAGAAGGCTCCATTCGAGAAATCCCGACAAGACGATACCCTATTATTTAAAAATAAATATATATAATATAAATAACTTAGCGCGTACAGTCAGTCAGTGCTTGCAAGTATGTGTGTGTGTGTGTACGCGTATAATGCATACTTTTCTTAACTTCAATGTACCATATTTTCGGTGTTTCTCAACCGATTTCAATAGTGTGTGAGCTTATCTGGAGTCGCTAGCTCTTAATGTCTCTGAGATCGAAGGCTGTTGATACTGATCAAGAATATATATACTTTATGGGGTCGGAGATGCTTTCTTCTGCCTGTTACATACTTTTGTACAAAACCATTATACCCGTTTTACGCATTTTCAATGGGTTCAGGGAATAAATACCTTCACATTTGATTGACAGCTCTTATAAGAGTACAAAAGATATATCCATTGACCAAAATGATACAATCGTAATATATACGAGCACACGCCCAAATTTAATGATACAAGTCCCACGCGAACGTTAACAAGTAAATTCCTGATTAAATTCATAAAAACCATACACAATCAAATGTTTTGTTGAACGTGCTGCGAGCAACGTAACTAAATAGAACAGAATTTACCTAGCTGAGAATTTATTAGTGCCAATTGAGAAAATGTTTGTCTTATAAACAGTAATCTTTATGATTGTTGCTCTTAATACGAACATATATAACCTGCACAAGAGGCATTGTAACGTTTGAGATATCATCTAGATTCTAGATAATATTATGAATAATTCGCATTGTTAAAAAGAATACATGTTTAAATGCCAAATTGTTTTAGGAAATACAAAAAATACTTATCTTAATTCTTCTACTATTTCTAGCGTAATTATTTTCTGTTATTATTTATGTTTTTTGGTTTTGTTTTATTAATCGACTCATAATTATTCATTGGCTGTTTAATTGCATTTTATAAATAAATTGGTTTGTGGTTTGCCAATACTAAGGGGTATGTGTTTTGCAGCTTTGATCAGGGTTTCAGTCTTGAACCGTTGCGACAGTGAATTATAAACCCATACTTAAAAGACTTTGTATCTTGAGCAATTGATTTGCGTAAGGCGTTTCTGATTAGAAATATATATTATGAAACATTCGTCTATGTTGTTTTCAACACTCTAATCTTTTTGTCAAGTGGTGATCCTGTTTACGTAAGCTACATACATACATATGTACATAAAAACTTATTTTGCAATTGACGCAAGCACTTAAATTGAATTGTTTGATGCCAACAAACCCAGCGTAAGATGCATAGAATCAGTGATTAGGCTCAATCTAAAAGGCATATGCATTGCTCAAAATTCTTTGAACGATCATATTGGGGGGTAGGTGGGGGACTGACCCGCAATGCTATCACATGACATTGGGTGGGCTGCGTTGACAACACAATGACAATGATAACTGACAAAACGAAAACATCAACGACAAAACGACAACAAAAGATCAAACGGGGTTATCAATAAGCCTAGAGAGAGGCCCGTCTCCGGGATGATTTTAATTAAATTAAGTACTTGCAATATTTTTTGTTGTGCCGTTGTTTTCATTTGCTCGCTACTGGCAGTGCTGGCTGTGCCCCTATTGCTTGGGAAATGTTGAAAGGTCTACCGTTCGAGCTGTGTACAAAGTACAGTCAAGTCCATTATGATAAGCCTGTCTCTAATCTGTACTAAATCTATATTAAAGCCGTCTGCTGCTGATAAGCACTGAGGATTTTCCAAAAAAATTCAGTAGCTTTATAGTAAACAATAATTAATTTGATCAATAAAACGTGCCAGCAACGTACTTCTAGGGTGTACCTTCCCTAGAAATGCAACATTTTAATAGGGGCTGGCACTTGAACTTAAGTTTTGCTTGATAGTACTCATTGATTATTACTATTAATTAGTTTTGCAATGTGAACTTAGACGTATTATTTTTAGTTGATTTACTTTTTTTTTTAAATAAGCGTCAATTATTCTTTATTATAAATCATATCAGAACAAAACAGCAATATTTGTTGCTGTCATCAAAACAGTTTTTAAGTTGTGTCGTTTTTTTTCCTTTTAAAGGTGCCAATTGTATAATCACTGAAGCTTTCTTTAAACTGTCAAATAAACTCAAAAAACAGCTTAACAACGTTGTTATCATTGTGTCATTCATAATGCCACTTTCATATATCATTCAATTCTTATCAAAACCAATGTTATAAATCAGTTAACAATAATCTCCAAAATAAGCAAGTGAAAGTAAAAGCTTTCTTTGGCGGAAGAAACATTTTGTGCATTTTAAACTATTAAGCCTTTGTTGCACTTTAAAGCCGCTTTAGGTTCAGATAGCTATGACAACTTATTTATATTAATTGCTTTTGATTTGTTAGCTATTATTATATATGACAATGTAGGTATTCCTTAAGGGAACCCCATCGATAACCGGATGTTGTTGTTGATTTTATGTATTTTTGCGTGCCTTGTTTTGTTTTGATCGTCAGTTAGTTATTGTTCACATAAGCTTATAAGAGATAATAATTGTTTTTAACATCTAACTGTCAGTACAATATAAATTGGGATTTGTTGTTGTTAGTTATATAATATTATGTTCTTGATGTTGATTTTAAAATGTATTTCCACTTTGTTACTTATGTTTTCAATAAAGACCAATGTACAAATTCAAAATATCACATAAGTAAATAAGTGAAATAATAACAAATGTAATGTAGTGAAATTTAAGGAAATGAGGCAATGAAAGAAAAAAAACCGTTTAACCGAATATGAAATGACTCAAAATGTTATACATTGTCAACCTTAAGCTGAATTTCTCGGAAACTCCGAAACAGCTGTAAAAACAAACTTTTAACAATTTGTTGTTGCTTTATGTGCTTGTGTTTGTACCACTTTGTTTTTAGGTTTAAACAACAAATATGAACAAGTAGGTACATTTTTTTAAAAGATATTAATCAATTATAAAGTACGAAATAATTGGTATTCTTAACGCAACTGATTGTTTATATACAATATTGCTAGTTGGGCGTACTAATTATTTAATTGTTTTGCCTTTTCAAAATTGCCAATATGCTTAAATGTCACATAAATATGTAAGTTAACACTTATGAATATGTGATTTCCTTTCTTATATTATACTCTCAAAACAGTTTTTGTTATAATATAAGCTTCGACATTTCTAAAATTAGATTAGCTTGCTTCGTTCCGGTTCTGATAAAACAAGTTTCGGTAGTTAAAAAAATTAAAAATAAAATAAAACAAAAGCTATTCAATATTTAAAGCTGATTGAATGTAAAGCAGTAAACAAATTAATTAAATATCGATGTTTTTGTTTACTGTTTGCACCCAAAAAAAATGCTAACAAGTAATGCCAATTGAAATCGTATTTAAAAGGTGAATAAATTGTTGTATAACCTGTATCATTACACATTTAATTCTAAAATAAGAATAAATAAAAAGATTGTACATAATAATTTATTAACAGTTCAAATGCTGAATCGTGAGTTTCTTGCAGTTTAACTTTAAAAACAATATTATCTGATTAAGATGTTGTTTAAAACTTAATTGTATATTTTTTTCGCAACGAAGTAGTTGAAAGAAAAAGCTCAACAAAAATACCGTACAATCTTGAATGGTCTATAATTACGAAATTTCTTTAACTGAAAATCTTAGTTCGCACTGCTTTCTAAGCATTCATTTAGCACGTTGACATATTTTGTCTGGATTCTGTATAATATATACAAAACTATATAGCATAGAATTTATTTTAATTCAAATCGTTTTGCATATTCAAAGCGTGGGCGTTTGCCGTCGATGTGCCTCTAAGTTTTCGGGCATACTAGTACGTCATAGAAATGCTTGTAATCTATTTATTATGTGTTCTTGTCTTTGCGGATAAACAATCTGTTCTTTTATAAAAAATATTTTCAATGTACGCAATCATATTTGAACTTGATTTTGAGCATATTAAAAGAGTGAAAATAGTATATATATATAAAAATTTCTTTCCGTTTTGACCAAGTTTTATTACCTAATATTTAATCAATTTATAACTAGTAATTGCCATGTAAAATGGCTCATCATTGCGAAGCTGTAAGTGTATGAGTGCAAGTTGTTTACAAATTTGCCTTTGAAAAGAGCCAATTTGCTGACGTCATTTTCGTCAAGTCACGGGCACGCCCTGTAGCGCCTCTTCTTACACACCCACCTGTCTGTCATTCACATACATATATTTAAATGATGCGCACGTGAATTTGAATAATTGATGCATTCTTTGACTGAAAATTTCTCCCGCTGATATTCCCGCAATTTACAATTATTTTTCACAATTGCAAATTATCTTTTAATGAAAATAGAAAATTCCCTCTGACTTCCTACATGATGTCCCCCCACCCCTTTTTAGTGGGTGAATTATAAATTACAGTTATTTGTATAGTTTTGCACGCTGTGGTAATTAATGATTGTTTTTTTTATTTTATTATTTTGTTGTGCATTTAAAAAGTTTTGTTTTTAAATTAACTGCAATCTGATCTAACTGAAAAGCAATTGAAACCAATCGTATCAATAACGTTAATTGTCAGGCCTTAATTCTTCTAACCCATTTATTTAGTAGTACTAGTTTAAATGCGCGTACTACATTTAACTTTTCTCAAGTTCCATTCATTGGCAAGAATTGGTAATCAGGAAATTAAACAACTTAAATAAACGATATCGAGTTTATAGTATTACCGAAAATAAACAAATAATAAACCTTGTCTAGCGACAACGGCACAAAATCCAAAAATCACCAAATTGTAGGCATGCACACGAAAACCCAAAGTACGTGATTTTTATTCGATGTAATAAAGTAGAATACTTAAAACTTAAAGACAATAAAAATAAGGTAACTTAGTTTTAAGTTTAACGTGTCGGGCACACGCAAATAATATATACTATATATATATGTACTTATATATCTATCTATCTCTAGTCTGGGGGATTTTTAGTCTATCGCTTGAATTGCTGACGGGAATTTCAATGTGGAGATTTTTTTTACGAATTAGTACCTGTTCAAAGACTATTTGCGTATATTTGTCAAAGTGGGAAACGTACAAATTATGCGCAGTTGTTTTTCTTACAAAAGCCTCTGGGTAATTTTTCAATAATGTGACTAATTAAAATTGTATCACAATACTTCCGAGCATACATGAGAACATAACCATAGCTCTGTATGTAAATCATGTAAATCATGCAATTAGTTCTGCATAATGTTGACAACTGGCACGTTCCAGTGTCCCGCAAACTAAACGCTTAGTTCAGCAATGTTTTTTTTTTAACTTTGGTCTTAATGTAAGAAGCCATATTTTAAGAAAGATTTATATGTATAGGTTCAACGCTATCTAGCTGAGGATCTACAATACTTATAAGAACACGACGAACATTTTTATAATGAGTGTCGAGCAAATATTTTGATAGCAGTTATTTAAAGGTTTATTACATGAAATACCTTGTTAAAAGTCAATGCACTGAAAAGTATTTTAAGTGCGGCATTTCGCTCATTAATTTATATCGATTGACTTATCGGTAAGAATAGATAATTTATTTGTTTATACAAATATTTTAAGATTTGTTTTATTCTCCTATTGTTAAATCATTTGCAAATTTGCTATTCTTATCCACTGTATTTAGTTCCCATCAAAGCTATTATTTATCTCATTCGTTGTAACGGATAATTGCCGAAACTATTGAACACACAGAACTTGAACAATTCTTGTCAAACTGTTTAGAGGACCGGCGAACACTTACCGAAAAAAACACAAAAAAAGCAATCACGTGTCTGCTTGCGATGACTTTGTATTAAGGCAGCTTCCAGCCGATGCTTTGAACTTGAATTGTCCTTTCTGGAGTCTGGGTACGTTGTTCTGCTTTCGGTGCAAAGAAAGCGCGCGTAATTATATTACAATTTATACGATATTAAAAAAACACAAAACACAGAAGATTGCCAGACAAAATTACAGTTCGGTTGTTTTTTGTTTTTTTTTTTAAGAAAGATTTCACTAGCGGTTGCGATACGAGAGAGAGTACAAGCACATTTAGACCTATAGAACGGACATGGACGTGGATAACGAAATCTGTTTTCGCTTTTGTTCTCTGTTCTGTTAGCTCGTCGTTTTAGTGACCGTTCGCGACGAATTCGCTAAAACAACTGATATCGTTGATATGACGGGCCTCTGTTGTTGGGTAAGTAGCTCAACAGAATTTCACATTGACATCGACAGCGGCAGCGCACAGTGTAACAAAGCAGCAGCAGTATGTAATGTAAATTTCAAAATTGTTTTGAAACGATAACCTTTGATAACCCCTAAGACTTTCGCTTTTTAGACACAACACTTAGGAATTCAATTCAATTAAGCTTTTTAAATAATAAAAGGCATCCTCATATCTATAATGAATTAATTTACTTACCAAAGCAAAGTTGTTAATTAGGCAAAGTAAAATTTTGCGAATGTTATGTTTTAATTTTATTTTTTTTTTTCATTGCGAACCACTGTGCTTTGTAGCGACGCACACAGACACAGAAGCACAGGCAGAGATGCTGTCTGTGCCCTGCGTCTAAGTGGGAAATTTACGTTACGTTAATTTGGTCGTTATTTAATCCCAATGCCTGGTTTTAACTAATCGAATAAGCGATTGAGTTTTACAAAATATAGCTTGTGACGCCCATTTTATATAAAAACAGAATTTCAGCAGAGTGAATTTCATCACGATGCTGTACAGATGTCTACATATACATATAAGGATATATTTTGTGTGTGTGTGCAGGGATGGTGTTGTCGACGTTTTGCTTTGACATTGAGCTTCGCAGTGTCCTTGGCAAGGGACGCAATGCTTACATTTCGTTAGAGCTTACGCAAGAAACGTAAGGCTTGCATGCAATTATATGGCAATGCAGATAAATAAATAGATATCGCTTCCAAGGGAAATAGAGTTTTCATTTTGATATATTATGCGTATTAAACAACTCATTTTGATACATTTTTATTTAAAATAGGGGGTAAAAAATGAATGTTCCTCTGTATAAGCGAATTATGTTATATGACTACAAAAAATAAAGCTCGTCATTTGTAAAAATATTTACATTAAAATAATGCGGACTCTGATTCATTACTGACCGCACTGACACAATTTCAAAATTGCGCCTACTCCTTTTTATTTTAAATCCATATTTAATCACTTAATAAAAAAAATTTGAATTCAAATGGGAGAAACGAAACCTTAAAAGGTGTGGAGAAGTAAATAGTTATTTTATGAAATAAAGAAAAAGAAAATAAATTGATTTGAAATGAATATTAAAACATTGATAAATTTATTGGTTCGTTTTGTTCCTTTGAGAGCTTATTTAGCTATATTATTTTTGGTGTCTTTTTATACCCTGATCCCATTAAAAATGGGAAAAAAGGGTATCATGAAGTTGTGCAAAAGTATGTAACAGGCAGAAGGAAGCATCTCCGACCCCATAAAGTATATATATTCTTTATCAGCATCAACAGTCGAGTCGATATAGCCATGTCCGTCTGTCCGTCTGTCCGTCTGTATGTATGAACGCGTCGATCTCAGAGACTATAAGAGCTAGAGACTCCAGATTTGGAACTTAAGCTCGCCTAATCCCTAGGCAGTACAAGTTTGTTTTCGATAACTCATCCCGTTTCCGATATACACATGTGATCGATAACAATAAAATCTTGAATTTGAAAAAACTTTAAATGGCATTTTAATTATTAATCAAAATAATAACAATCTGTGAAATTTTTATTAAAATCGGTTAAGAAACACCGGAGATATGGGACATTGCAGTTGTGTATGCAGTAAGCAGTATGTGCGTACATACAAACACACATACTTGCAAACACTGACTGTACGCGTAAAATATAGGGATCAGGGTATCGTCTAGTCGGGATTTCTCGACTAGAGCCTTCTTACTTGTTATATAATGCAATAGTTTTCTTTTCTATATATAATAGTATATATATTTTTATTTTTCATACACATCGATTTTTATTGTTAAAATAATTGAAACGGTAGTTCATTGCTGTTGTTATAATTGTTGTTCTGTTTAAAAGCTTAAGGTAACTGCAAGTTCATGCTCTTAGAAAACTGGTCTCATTTATGTGATTGCATCAAACATATATTTTTATGTTTAAAATGTCACTTTGCGCTCCTGCTTGCCTTATCGCTAGTCCTACAATAGTTGTAATTTTATTAAAGCATCACATTGTTCTTTTTGCTGTTGGCGCTTTGGTCGCATTTGGTTCCAAGGGCTCGTCGGTAAAACCACAGAAACACCACTTGGACTGTTCAGACTTGAAGAGATTTGTGTATTTGGTGAGTACATTTGCGAGCTCATCGTTGCTCTTTAGCTCCAGCGACTTAAGGAGCATGCCACGCAAATAGCCGGCAATGGCCGAAATGTCCACGCCATGAGGATGCAATACCAGAAAAGCGGATGTCAACGCTATGATCTGAGCCTCAACAAGTGCCAGCGACACCACGTTGCGCTGTAAGCGAGGATGAAACAGTTCAAATAATATAAAAACAGCTTTTGTTCAACTTAACTCTTACCCTTTGTGTTGGAACTGGTGCATCTGTTTTCACAACTGTTTCTAAAATATCAGACTTAGGGCTATAGTCAGATATGGCCGATGGCATGCCTTCTTCCGCAACAACATTATTTCGTGTTGCCTCCAATTTCTCATCATCTTCGATCTCATGTATTTCGACAACACCGCTTTGATGCTCAATAATGCGGACATCGTCATCAACCTTATCAATATCAATGATTTCCAGTTCCAGTACAACGGCGGGAAACTCCTTTTTCCCTGTCGCCCTGATATCTTCTGAATTTCTGCTAGAGTCACCGCTGCTGAAGTCTGCATTTGAAACGCTGGAACTGTAGGTTTCTTTGTCCTTAAGCCTATCGGCAGTCTCCTTAATTTTGGTTTTGAGCAGCAGCTGCTTGACACCGGCCTCCTTAAGATTCCGCTCCAGTTGCTCAATGATCTTACTATCCTTTTGTTCGCGAAGTTTCGTTTGCAACAGCTGTGTCTGCATGTTGCGAATGGTCTCTTGCAACACTTTGATTTGCTTCTCGCGTTGCTGGCAATCGCTACGCTCCACAGACATCTCGTTGCGTATGGCCTCCAATTGACATCGCAACGAGTCGTTTTCATCCTAAAAAAAGAGAAAGAGTATTTGGTAAAATAAATCTATAATATATAATGCCTGCTCACCTTAAGTCCATCGCTGTCGTAACGTGTACGTTTAGCACGCTTCTCGTAATCGCGCTCATCATCTGAGATTTCCATTTCATCATCGTCGATTTGTACAGTTCGCAGTTCCTGCATGGCATTCCAAAATGGATGTGGTCGTTAAAAAAATGTTTCTTATTGCTTGTTAACTGCTTTTGATGCATAACGATAATAATTTTTATATCCTAGATATAGTAATTTGTTTCTATAAATTAAAAATTAATCCTTTTTTGGCTCTTTGTACTTAGTTTGGGTCTGCTTACTTACCTCGCCACATTTACACAAGTTCTATAACTTTGTATGTTTTCTTTTATACTTATGTTAAATGCCACAAAAGGGTTTTTTTTTTATCATTTTATTTTGTTTACCAACGCAAATCGCACAGCCAATCGAAGACGGTGAGTGCCTTACAAACTTTTGCAAATGATTTTGCTATTTTATTTGTTTAATTTTTGTTTTTATTATTTTGCCAGTTAAGTTTATAGTACATGTTATTTGGCATTCGTCTAAAAGTTACGTAGTTATAAATTGAAATGGAAAGCTAATAGGAAAATTTATGCAAATTCTTGGTTATTTTTCTTTTTAAACCACATAGCGAAAGCAAAATTTTACTACCAATTATGCCAACTTAAATGTATTATTATGATGATTCATTTGGATGAAAAGCTTACACGTATACTTTTTAAACCTAAAATGAATTGGGGAAATTGTTCCAAAGTTCAAAGAGTAGTGCAATGCAAAAGTAAAGAATTTTATTGAAAAACCAATAAGTTGAACTTGTTTATTGTACAACAAGCATACTAAAGAAATAACAATCGAATTCATCGGAACAGATTCCCTTGATATATAATATGATTCTTAATACTTAAGTCAAAATACAAAGATATAAGATGGTTAAAACATTATAAAAATGACGTCAAAAATATTTAAGTTTGTGCTATAAATTATTAGTTGAGAAGAAACTATCATAAAATTAATGTGTTAGAAACTCAGCAAACACACATTTCAATATTAGAAACTTATTAAAGAAAAAAAGCGTTATGATTATAAAATGATACTACAAGCAAATATATATCTTTGATTAAAGCAACTAATTAATACAAATGAGTAACACAAACAATAACAAATGAATGAGTTAAAAGTTGTATAGAAAAGTTGACATGCTGACAGATAGGTACCAGGTGATCATCAACAAACAAGAATATTAATTACAGTTCTAGACTAAAAGTACACAGACAGACAGAACACAACAGAATAGAAAAATAACAGGCACGATAACAACAATTGAATAGTAGTAATATGTGTTAAATACGATTTCATCATCAGCTTGAACGTGTGTCGTAATTCGTTTTTTGAACATTTTTGTACGTACCGTGGCTAATTTCTTCCATTGGTCGATGTTTTTTCTTTGGGCTTTGGTGAAATGGTCCCAAACCTTCTTGTGACTAGCGGCATTGAACACTTTTTCAATCTGAGTGACTGAACAATAATGCAATAATATATAATAATATTAAGGGAGGACAGAGGGTAGATATTTTGTTTTGTTTTGTTTTTAAGGGTCGTGACCGTTTATTTAGCTAGTCTGCATTTTGTTTAAATAAAATCAGTTGGCAGATAATAAATAAGTAGAATAAAACTACTTGAGAGACCTTCGCAAAACATAATATTCTATATATGTATATGTAGTCTAATATATATATTATGAAACAGCTTTTTACCTACATATACAAACATTTGTATGTACATATTCAAAGACTTCAATCGCGGTTAGTTGTTAGTTGTTTTTCTACAGACAGCCTAAAAGGCGGTTGGTGTCTGGTCCGAGAGGCTACGTTGACTTTATTGTAAGAATATCTCTTGCTTGGTTTACAAACCTTTGGCCTGGACTTACACTTGACACAATGCCATCAGACATTGCTTAGTCAGACACAGTAAAACGAGTCACTGCACAGTGGCATAAAACACGATATATAGCGATCAAAATGTAACTTAACTTATGCAATGAAAAAATGAAACAAACAAAATTAATTTTGTTTACTTTTACCATCCATATGACTTTCATTAGTATTTAAACTTTTTTTGAACATTTAATTAGATAAAAAATTTAAAGCTTATAATAACAAAAGACTTTGGAAGCCTTTAAATAGTCTGACAGGTGTTCTATGTATTAATAAAACCTGATGGCTTTTAAATCAAGTTTGGCCACTGTGCAGCACTGGTGTTGTGGCTGGACTGTTACCTGGGACAGCTGCTTGTTTTGCTCCTTCGACCAGTGTTTTGTCTTGTTCTTTAAGAGCAAATTTTAGACAGTGAGATTCTGTATGTGGTTTGTTTTTTAATTTTTGGCATTTAATAGCACAATGACTAAACATGTAAGCATGTGTTTGTGTTTTTGTTGAGATTTGTCATGGTACCAGACGCTAGACGCTAACCGGAGCGCAACAATAAACAAATAAAGTTGATAAAAAAAAAGGAGCGCACCTACAACCCATCTAAGACTACAAAGAAGTGGATGATATAAATGTTGCCCACTTACATTGTGTGGACATGGTGCCCATTTGTTTGCGATAGCATTCACGCGCCTTGCGCAAATCCTCCTCCAACTGCTGCTTGTCCGTATGCAGACGCCGTACATGTGCATGGGTGCTTTGTATCATGGAGTAAAAGACGTTGGCATTGCGCTTGGTACAATCTCCACGTTCCAGCCATGTGGTTATTGTTTGTATGGCCTTCACAAATGTTTCATTGTTACGCAAATGCTCCGCAACAGCGGTGGCCTCATGATCCGTATAATGGGCGATTGGTGGCGGCGATTGTGAACGCATCTGATCCAGGGACATCCGTTCACGATGCCGCTGCTCCCGCTGAAGTTGACGCTGCTTGCATTCGTAGTCATATTGATCGTCCCGCGCCTGAGCATAGTCTACGTGCAGCCGCCCAAAGTTGGGTGCTTCATTTAGGCTTGAGATGCGCAGCCGGTAGCCGGACAAGTAAATGGCACGATCGATAGCCGCCTCATGACGATAGCGTATGTGGCAAAAGTTTTTTTTCGACATGCGTAGTGTTGTAATCTCACCACATGACTCGAATATCTCGCGTATTACTTCTTCCGTAATGTTCTCTGGCAATCCGCCAACAAACACCGTACGGCACCCAGGCGGACGTTCGCGTATGGTAGGCGGCGGTGCATTCGGATTGGGTGGAAACAGAACGCAGTTTTTTGTCTTTATCACCTCCTTGAGCCCGGCCGTGGAGCCATCTAAAAGCAAAGCATTATGGGTTAGCATGAATTGAATTGGATGTTTTTAGATGTCACATTAATACTTACCCGCTGCTAGAGTAGCATCCATTCCTGTTCCCGTCGCATCAGTTGGCATGCCAGCAGCTGTTGCAGCGGTCACATAGCCAGCTGCAGCGTAGTTGTGCTGCATTTGCTGCATTGCAGCCGCCATCATTGCCGATGGATCCATCAGCATTTGCGCATTGGCATTGCTCGTAGTACCCGTAGAAGATGTATTGCCCGTGGTTGTGGCTGCTGCAACAGCTGCGGCCGCAGCAGCGGCGCTCTGTGTTGTAGGAAAGTATAGGTAGCCGGGTGGCGTGTGCATCAGACCATTTAAATACAGTTGCTGTGCATCGGGCAATGTTAAAGTTGTGCCGGTTAGTTTTTCCCCCGGTTTGACAGGCGGTATGACATCCGTATCATCCAGTTCGTTCTCATTTTCTAAATCCATTGGGGCGCTGCCCTGCGCATTATGCGGCTTCATTTTAATGGGTGTTGATTTATTTAGTACTGGAGCGTTTGCTTGTGCTGATGCGCTACTGCTATTTGTAGTTGTGGGTGTGGCAACGCCAACTGTGGCGGTAGAAATTGCAGCCGCCAATTGATTAATAAAATTTGGATGATTTGGCAGGTTGACGCCGTTTGGCATGCTTCCAAAAACTGGCACTTTAAAAAAATAGGGGAAAAGCAAAAGAGATAAGAGAAAAGAAAAAACAAATACAAATCAGCTGTTTATCAAACGCGAACTAAACACCAAAGCGCATGTTGTATTATTTGGGCGCACACAATGTAATGTGATAGGTATAGTATTTTTTTTTTTTTTTTGCATTTCTATATTTGTTTTATGGAGTGGTGTTTTTTTACTAGCCACAGACTATAAACTTAACAATTTATAATTGTTAAGTGCAAAGTTAACTGCTATTGTCTAGTTAATTTTTTGTTTCGGGTATCGCTTACACATATTATCAGCCAAATTTGCATAATTGAACGCCATTTGGAAACTATTTCACATACACTACGCGAAAAATACCACAGCACGGTGTAAAGTATATAGTTAGATACGATGCGTTAAAGTTGCACACATTTTTGACTTGCGTTTAGTGTTGCAAGTATACGCATCGCTTTTACAATCATTTTATATTATATCAAAGCAACACTCCAGATTTTAGCGCTGTTTAAAGTTATTTAACAAAACTTAAGCTCCGGCCGTGCCGTGCGGAGTCAGCAGTTCTTTTTTTTTTTGGTTATTCAGGGCTACTGTAAATAATGCAATTACTTAAATGTGGTATTTTTTAGGAATTCCAAAGCGGCACCGCAGCACATGTGTACACACTGATTATGATTCATCAGCTGTCGTCAAATCGAGAAAGTTAAGAACAAAAACAACGCGAAAACACAACGTAGTTTGTATTAAATCGAAGAAATCCTTATATACCTTATTGAAAAAACTAATCGGCATGTCGGTTAATACGGCGCACGCCAATAATGGTGTGCTTATACATGCGGGCGAATAGTAAGTATTGCTCATATTGTTTTATTGGCAAACTATTTGTTGCGGCTGCCTGCAAAGACTGACGTCATGAAATAAAGTTTTAAAACCGTTAGCAATTTCCTATTTTGTCTTTTAAACGCCATATTAATTTAATGATGTGAATATATAGATAATTATTCACCTTCAAAACTAACTGCGAATACCCAAAAGCTCGAACTATTTTTTTTTTTTTCAATTGTGAAATCCAACAGCTGCCAGCCACAACAAAAAATATGTGTTGCGATAAAAACCAAGCTAATACACAATGCATATTTATTTTTATAGTATACTGTTGCATAGCGATAGCGTCTCTATGGACTTTTCTGGTCAGGATGGCCATCTGTTTAAAGGCTCTAAGCAGGGACGCGTTTATTTGACTTCGCATCGCATGATTTTCAACAGCAAGAAATCCAGTGATGTGATGCAATCCTTTAGTGCACCATTCGTCGCACTGTCGGATGTAAGTATATAAACAAAATAATGAAAACATTGACTCATTACTAACATTGTGTTTTCTAGGTAGAAATCGAGCAGCCCGTTTTCGGTGCTAACTACATTAAGGGCAAAGTGCGCGCCCAGCCCAATGGAAACTATGTGGGCGAGGTGAAGTTCAAGCTGTATTTTAAAGCCGGCGGCGCCATAGAATATGGTCAGGCATTATTACGCGCTGCGAAGACCGCTCAAGGCAATTTCCATCGCGGCGGACTCGCTGGCGACGATCCACCACCATATGCACCAGCTGGTGCCTGGCATGAGGCACCACCACCGGCTTATCAGCCACCGCCAGGCTACTATGGCTGGTTGCCGCAACATGATGCTTTCAGCGGACCGGCACCGAACACAGTCTTTATTAGTGACAATCCGCCGCCTTATCCCGGCATCAGTAAGTTGGTGGCAACTTTTGACTGCTTTGATTCAAAACCCATACTCGGCTTTTGTTGTTGTACAATTGGCGAAAGGAAATCTGCTTGCTAATTTGCTCACCGCTTTTCTAACTCTTACGCACCATTCCACAAACTATTTCTTTTTGTCTATATCATAGCACCACCAAACAATCAACCGGCACCACAACCTCAGCCCCAATCGCAGCCCACTGAACCCAATTGGTATGGTTTTTCAGCACCACCAGATCAGCAGCCGCAACAGCAGCCTGGCTACGGTGGCCAAGGATGGGGTGGTGGTGGCTATGCGCAGCCTCCGCCATACGCATCTTGTGCGCCTGGTGGACCGCCTTATTGCGGACAGCCTGCTCAAAGCTTTGGCGGTCAGCCAGCTCAAGGCTATGGTGGTCAGCCGGCTCAAGGCTATGGTGGTCAGCCAGCTCAGAGCTATGGCGCACCCGCAGTGCCTTATGGTGGTTATAATCCAAATATACCTGGAGGATTCATGCAACCCGGATTAATGCCACCACAGCAGCCGAATGGGTATCCAGGAGGCGGACCACCGCAGCAGCCGAATGGTTATCCAGGCGGTGCTCTACCCCAACAACCTGGTGGTTATCCGGGCTCTGCTCCACCACAACAACCTTCAACAGGTGGTGCAGCTGCCAGTGCTGCTGGCAGTGCGGCTGCAGCCAATTTCATGGGCTTTAGCTTGCCACCAGGAAGTGAGTATAAATCATACAAATATTTCATTGTTTAACTTATCATTCTCTTCACATGTTGATTAGACTAATTTGTATCACAACATTAATGGATAATTAAGCAAAATACCCAAACCCTGTTGGACATTTCAACGAAAACTATATCAATCATTTCATTAAAACATATAATGGTTTGTTATAAATTTTTTATTTACTGCTTTAAAAATTTATTATTTATGTATAATTCTTAGATATTCTTTTTAAATTCTAAATATTTATTACTTCAAACAGTTTTTAGATATACACGTAGTTATGAGTTAAACCCGTTGTAGCCCTTTTTTTCATTAGAAATCATCTTATTGTTGTGCCTAATTTATTCGTCGAAATCTAACAAGCTACAAGAAACATTCATCAATACCAATTCTGGCATCTGAAACGAAATTTGCTTTGTTTTTCTTACCTTTTTCACAGTGTGAACTGCAGATTAAAATCAAAACTACTATACCGTAAAACAAGTAAGATTAAGCCATGCTCTTTATCATATAAGTGATGCATATAAATATATATATATATATTGATTTCAATATTCAACAAAAGCCGAGCCTACAGTTTTTTAAATATACGCCTGCATTCGTAGCTTGTATAACGATTATTTTCTTTCTTCTATTTTCCAATGCAAACTTTGCAGGAACCAGCAGCACGCAATATTATTATTACCCCAATTGTTATCCAGTTGCAAGAACTTTGTGTTTTATACCAATACCTGTTATATATCCATAAAAAGGACTGTAAGGCATTATCGTTATTGTAGTCAAAACTAGTTTTTATGTCATACCATTTAAATACACTACCAATATAATCCATTAATCCGAATTTCAACAGATTCCAAAGAAGCTGAGGCTGCGGCCAGCGCATATAATACACCATATAATCAGGGTCGGCCAAGTGCACCAGAATCCAGCGATATGCCGCCGTCATATAATGTAAGTTGGCAAAGCATCAAACTTAAAACATTATTTGATTTTATAATATTCACTTTTTTATGTAGAACTTGCCTCCCAGCTATAATGATGCATCAAAAAGGCAACCATAAACAAAAGCTTCTCAAAATTCAACAACACGTTATATACAGTTGACCAAATTAATGGCACATTCCGATAAACGAAAGTATTGTTATTAAAAATTAAAAGTTTCAAATCGGATACAAATGACTTATTCTTTCAAAAGCTTAAATTATTTGTATGCCATTAAAAAATATCTGTAAATTATTGTTGGATTCGATATTTACAAGCAATCGATCGAAGATTTTAATTCTACTCTTAATCAAAATGTATGATGTCTCAAAAAGTGAACATTGAAAATTCGATTTTTTTTTGCTGGATATTTCTATTTAATACACTTAAGTTTGGTCAGTGTTGAGTCACAATATAATGTAAAACAATTTTAATTTTGCTTGTTTTTTCTATTAATTGTTATTAAATATAAACATACAGTATGCATATATATTACTGAAATAAAAAAAAGATATTTTGATTTGATTAAAATAATACACATATAACTATTTGGAACAAACCAAATACAAATAACAATTAATAAATTTGCTTAAAGTCTAACTTGTGCAGTCAATATAAACTATATGTTATATAAAGTTAAGCTCTGGTGCTGGAACTTTGTGTTTGCTTGAGGATATCATCATAAAAATTCAACGTTGAGAGTTGAGTTATTCTTCTAGCTTTTCGTAGGCTTGCTTGTCTTCTTACAGTTCGGGAAAACAACTATTCAGATCTACAGGCAAGGCGTCGACCTTCAGAACTCCATTCTAAAAGTATATTCATAAAAGCTTCTTTAATATATTTTAACCACAAATTTGGTTGTTGGTGCTTCGGGTCACAGAATCCCGCAATATAAACGATGACTTACACAACAGCCAGCGCAAGTGCGGGATATCGTTCAAGCCGCAAAACTCTGTTCCATTTTATCTTGTCCACCTTCCCGATTAGGTGATACCCTAAAAACTATACTTTACGCGTACAGTCAGTGCTTGCAAGTATGTGTGCGTGTGTGTACGACCATACTGCATACTGCATACTCAACTTCAAGGTTCCATATCTCCGGTGTTTCTTAACCGATTTTAATAAAAATTTCACAGATTGTTATTATTTTGATTAATAATTAAAATGCCATCTAAAGTTTTTTCAAATTCAAGATTTTATTGTTATCGATCACATGTGTATATCGGAAACGGGATGAGTTATCGAAAATCGAAAACAAACTTGTACTGCCTAGGGATTAGGCGAGCTTAAGTTTCAAATTTGGAGTCTCTAGCTCTTATAGTCTCTGAGATCGGTTGGCTCATACATACGGACGGACAGACAGACGGACAGGCAGACGGACGGACAGACGGACATGGCTATATCGACTCGGCTGTTGATGCTGATCAAGAATATATATACTTTATGGGGACGGAGAAGCTTCCTTCTGCCCGTTACATACTTTTGCACAAAACCATTATACCTTTTTTCCCATTTTTAATGGGATCAGGGTATAACAAGTAAGAAGGCTCTAGTCGAGAAATCCCGACTAGACGATACCCTGATCCCTATACCTTACGCGTACAGTCAGTGTTTGTATGTACGCACATACTGCATACACAACTTCAATGTCCCATATCTCCGGTGTTTCTTAACCGATTTTAATAAAAATTTTACAGATTGTCAATATTTTGTTCATTATTTCAAATGCCATCTTAAAGTTTTCTAAATTCAAGATTTTGTTGTTATCGATCCCATGTGTATATCGAAAACGGGATGAGTTATCGAAAATCGAAAACAAACTTGTACTGCCTAGGGATTAGGTGAGCTTAAGTTCCAAATCTGAAGTCTCTAGCTCTTATATTCTCTGAGATCGGCTTGCTCATACATACGGACAGACGGACAGACGGACGGACAGACGGACATGGCTATATCGACTCGGCTGTTGATGCTGATCAAGAATATATATACTTTATGGGGACGGAGAAGATTCCTTCTGCCCGTTACATACTTTTGCACAAAACCATTATACCTTTTTTCCCATTTTTAATGGGATCAGGGTATAAAAAGAGGTAATATAATATATTTATTTAATTTATTTAAGTACAAATAAATCCATTATTACTTTTAAAAAGTTAAAACTATTTAATAAGCATAGACAAGACCTAACTTTATTATCCACAGACCCAATAATGTGTGTATTGAGGAATGATGTCGACCGACCAGCTCAGAATGCAATGGATAAATGATTAACGGTCTGGGTCCGGGTCCGACGGTGTAGGAAAAATCTATTTTACGTCACATGCGCATTGGCGTTTTTTAATTTCGAAGCAGAGGGTTGTGAGAAACATGGCAAGGACACTTGCGCTAGCAAAGGATGGCAACTTAGTTGTGTGCATGGCTTGTGTGGGCATTCAGCATTTAAACAAATGTTGTCAATAAATGCAAGCAAACTGCATAACAATTGAAATTAAATTAAGCGATAAGTGTTGCCGATTGAAAAACGAAGAGTGTGCAAATGATAATCAAAGTGTTTTATTTTTGATTGGGTTACTTCAATTTGCATTCGATTGCGATTGAGTGAAACTTTTTGGAGCAACAACTTGCGTCTGTTGTTTATCGATTTGTGTGCCACAAATAGCTTTTCGATGCAGCCAACAAGACATCACCCTGTATAAGTGCGTATGACGAGGCATTCAACGCATTAATTATGCAAAATTCAATTGCATTGAGCATTGCGTCCGTCGATCTGAATTAAAAACAACAATAGACCAATAAAAGCAAAAAATTGAAAATAATAATAATATATCAACAACAGCATATTAAGAAAGATGGATGTGGGCGTACAGGAAACCACATACGAACCGTTGGAGGGGCGTAGCGGTCGGGGTTCGGGCAACGGCATGAGGCATCCGACAAGCATAGATAGTCCCGAATATGATACACGCGCCCCAAAGGACCAAAGACACTCCGTCTATTTGGCACTGCTTGCAGCGGGCATCGGATTCGTTTTACCCTACAATAGGTGAGTACGAATCTACGAATGTGCGAACGTGAATCCGTGAACTTGAATGGAAATCAAAATGGCAACTGCAATGGGCACATGAACATATGGACACTTTTTTTTTATTTGCTGACTTCCTTATATAATTATATTTTGTATATTTATATAGTTAATTTCAGAAAAAGTTTATAAAGCACAACTCTTGTGTTTAAAATAAGAATTGCAAGTTATGAATAATTTCCAGCCAAGCATTTTTGCTATGATCCGTTATTTTATTGGGTTTTGTGGAACAAAACATTGTTTTTTTCGATAGTTATAATAAGAACTCCCAATTACTACTTTATACAAATTATTTGTAGCTTAAATAATAACATACTTTTTTTTAAGGATCTGAATTTATTAAGCCAACGCATATTAAGAATATTTCTTTCTGTGTTTGTATATAGTTTTATTATCGCAGCGGACTATTGGCAGGGACGTTTTCCGGGTCGTCCGGTGGCTCTGGACATGTCCATGACATACATCTTTGTGGCCTTCTGCACGGTGCTGTTTAACAATATTGTGCTCTCACTGGCCCCCTTCCAGACGCGTGTGCTCTTCGGCTACATAGTGTCCTTCACCACACTGATCTTTGTTGCTGTCTGCGAGGTGGCCTGGCACATGTTTGCCACGAATACAGCTTATGTGGTTAACATGTCCGCTGTCGCCCTGACAGCTATCGGATGCACGGTGCAGCAGTCAAGCTTCTATGGATTCGCCTCGATGCTGCCCAAGCAATATACACAGGCGGTGATGGCCGGCGAGAGCATTGCCGGATTTCTAGTGTCTTCCAATCGTGTTGTAACCAAGTTGCTTATCAACAATGATCGTGTCTCGACGGTCATATTCTTCCTGACATCCACGCTGTACATACTCTTCAGCTACCTGCTTCATTTGGCTACGATCAATTCACCTTTTGTACGCTTTCATGTGGAGGCGTGCTCTAAGATTGTTTTGAGACCTGATGAGGTAAGTAAAAAAATAAAACATATACCAAAGTTTTCATAGAAGGTTTACTATAGAATTGAAAAATCATCCTGTGGTTCCTATGTTAATTGTAAGATATTGTTTATATTTAACCAAAATAACGCGCGTTAAGTCTGTGGAATGATTACAAAATTTGGATTCCTAAAATAATTTACTAGCAAAAAGCTCTTGCGATAGATAGCAGATAGATAGCGATAGATGTTAGTTCATTAAAACTTTAAAAAACGCAGGTTAACCGAAATGCAACACAGAAGAGACTAGTTTAAGTGTTTGAGTCCATTAAATAAAAAAAAAACAAGTAAAATAAAAAAAAAATAAAAATTTCTAGTTTCTCATTCAAGTACATTATTAATAATTTTTGACTTTTGTATTCACAGCAAGAAATTGATGGTGCCACCAGTAGCACAAAGTATGGCGTTCTCTCCATGGATGGCACAACGACAACAACAACAGCTGGACCGCATCATTCCAGCGCTAGTGCAACAAATACGCTAAGCTTCAGTAATCCCGTGTATGAGTTATCCAATCCGACGGCTGGTGAGAGCGTCATTGAGGGACTTGGTCCGTTACCCGAACTTCCTGCGACGCCACATGAACTGGCTACGCCCACAACGGTGGCCTTTAAGGTGGAGCACGTGATTACGCCACGTCGCTGTCGGCCGAGCAAACTGGGTGACATACGGGAAGGATTCGTGACACGTTGGCGTGTCGCCCAGGTCATCTACCCCTATATGGTGTGCATTGCTCTGGCCTACTGTGTGACTCTGTCCCTCTATCCCGGCATTGAGGTGGAGGTCAATTCGTGTGCCCTGCGCAGCTGGATGCCCGTTTTGCTAATGTTCTGCTTCAACACGTCGGATGTGGTGGGCAAAATATTAGCAGCCAGTCCATATCCCTGGTCACGCCGTCAACTAATCCTGTTGTCGGGACTGCGAATTGTGCTTGTTCCTATGTTCCTGCTATGCTGTGCGCCACGTCATCGTCCCGTTATTTCGGGTGAGACGGCACCCTTCCTCTTCACCATTGCGCTGGGTGTGAGCAATGGATTGGCAGGAAGTCTGCCCATGATGTTGGCACCAGCCAAAGTTCCCGGTACCCTCAAGGAGGTCACCGGCAACATTATGACACTCTCCTACAACATTGGACTCTCCGCCGGATCACTGATTGGCTATGTTTTTGAAAGCATGCTGGGACCGCAGCTGGAGAATCCCTGTCCCACTTATCCCTATGTGCCCGCCTCAATTATTGATCACTATCATGGTCATCTACCACCACTGCTGCCCACCACCACCACCACCAGCTCCACATATAGTGCGAACACAACACTAGCACCACTACTGTTTAACACCACAATCGCGAGCATGACCAGCACCAGCACAGAGAGCAGCTCCACAAGTCCTGTTCCGGCATTGGCCACCGTTATTACCACCACAGCCCTGGCACTCTACAGCACCGTGGCAGGAAGCAGTGCGGAACTGATGAATGCCACTGTGACGACAATGCTATCGGCTGTATCATCATCGGTGGGAGACATAAGTGGTGAACTTGGTGGCAGCACAACAGATCCCCAAACGCCTGAGGCACTGTTACAGGAGATCTAAGTTAGGCAAGTATCTGAAAGATACATTTACAAAAGGAAGCTAAACCTTCGGAGTGAGAAAGAGAGAGAGAGAGAGAGAAAGAGGGACAACTTCAAATACGGATAAGATCATAAAAATATTTGTGTAAGCATTACTGTTATATTTATAGGATAGAGATTGCCAAATGTTTACACTATTTCGACACTTCGAAAAATGCTCTCTCTCGCTGTAGCTTTCCGTCTGTCTTTCTGAAAGTACACATATATTTCCATAAGAGTGGAGAAAAGGAGAAAAGCTATCTATCAAACTATCTAATGTCTTTGAGCGACAAATATTTATAAAATCTTAAAACTTATAATGCTATGTACTCCAATTAAGTGCTATAATATTCAAGTTTCAATATTTTTATTTCAAGTTATGAACAAAAGCAAAGTTAGGTAGGAAAACTTTCAGTGTGTATGTGAATCTATTTGCATATTTATATGTAACTAGGCTATGAATGTTTATTAATGAATGTTAGTGGGTAAAAATATATATATATATATATATATAAATGTTTGCTACTTATTGAAACAGATGACAAATATTTTTATAAAAAAGAGCAATACCAAATTGTTTATGTGGTTTTTGGTGTAATTATTGATCTTAACTTTTTTCCCAAAGTCACATCATAAAAAGTCTGTTGTTTGTTATTGAGTTTCAATTGAAAATGGCATGTGTTCTCTAAATGTGAATATCATTACGCTATAACAATACCTTAAAATGCACTTTTTCTTTAAAACAATACTTGTATTAGAAAACTCCGTTCCAAAATACAAATCGTTACAAATCGCTTAAGCGTTAACTACTTTGTACCATATGGCTTCATGACTTGTACATAAGTGTATCGGAAATCTGTTAAAGTCGTTTTTCGTATAACTGATGTTTATTTACTTTTTGTATACTTTGTCAAATTGTAAGCAAGTTTGATTGGTCTATGAAATGATTGAAACGTAAGTTAAATGCAAATACCTCTAAGCATTGTAAGAAATATGCATGTCAACATAAAATTGTAAAACAATGTTGTCAGAATAGAAGTATAAAATTTATATTTAAATTAGCTTAATATAATATTGTGTTACTCAATAGTAATAGCAGAAATATACCAACTATTAAATAACTAGAACGCTCTGCCAGGCGCAAATGTTTTTTCTCTTCATTTTCCGCAATTTTTTCTTTTTTCTTTTTAATTAGTTGAAGTGTATTCCTTTGGCTGAACGGTCTACTCACCTATGTGCCTTTTAAAGCTTATTTAATAACCCAACATGAGCGTATTGTACGAAAGCTTATGTTTGCATTTGAGCTTTTAGACTGGGCACTGCCAATTGACAGTAACTAAGTTAGGACACAATATTTTATTTACAAGGATATTTGATTATTAAAATAAAATGTGTCGCCATCTTGCGGGAATAAATTGATTTCGAAAAAAGGTTTGTTTCGCCATAAGTCCTTTTCAAAAAACTTCATTTGTTCGAAAATAATAGCGGGAAATATTTGCAATTATAATAATGGGATCAAATCTCATTAATTTCCCCTTATTTAAATAGAATTCTCAATAGAGTAGTTCAACTGACCATAATCAAAAAATGATAGGCACCATCTCTTGAGAGCTCTATTTGGTTTGACACAAGATGACGCTTTACATGTGTAAATTAACACAAGCCTAGTGATGAATGTTTGCATTGCAATGAACAAGTAGGAAAACTTTAACTATATATAACACTACAACATTGCATAAGTGTCTATCGAAAGAGGTGTTTGAGTGGTTAACTCCCAAACACTTTGATTAACAACACTTTTAAATTAATTAACAACTTTTTTCTTATTCATAAGAAATAATGAACTAGAGGTTTAAATCACAAAGCGTACTTGAAAAATTAATGTAAAACAGTCGCTAAAAGAAAAAATTCGAAAATTTCCTTACCTTAAAACAAGCACAGACATAAATTGCATGTAAGCCCGGTTCAAAACATCGTGCTATATTGTGTAAAGAGTTGATTAATAGTCATTACGAAGGCTCTAGTCGAGAGATCTGGCACTGACTGTACACGTGAAGTATGGGGTTCAGGGTATCGTCTAGTCGGGATTTCTCGACTTGTTAGTTATGGATATGATTGTGATGGATATTCCCAGCAAAATAAATTCTTTCATTCTGCTCTAAATGTTCCTTTATAGCTTAACGCTATGCGTGTAAACATGTCGTCTTAGCTTAAACGGTTGAACAAAATGCTTGGCACAAAACATCCACTGATATGGTCGCTCGCCCGTGTGTTTGCGACGATGTACCTTTGGTTCGTAGTGCACGGTAAACAGAGATCACATTTAAATGGATTCTAACCGTTGTGACGCCGCACTTATATATTGAGCTTGTTGGGCGTCAACGATTCTAAGCCGCACAGCGAGCAGAGATATTACTTATGGCCGGTATTATTTTTTTGCGATATGCTTGTTAAGTATACGCTTATCCAGGCTAGGCTGCACGACAAACGAGTGCCAGTAGTGCGGATACTGGTAACGAAAACGTCTACTACGCTCTGTGGCAACGGGCATCTGACTAGATGATTTAGGATGTTGACTGTTCATGTGTTGTTCATGTAGCCGCTACGCGAGCACTTGAATTTTTTCTTCTCGTTAAGAAATTGTGTGCGTAGATGGTGCTCCAACATGGTCTGAAAAAAAAAGACAATAACACTCCCATGTTAGGCATTAGTAAGCAGATTGAACCAAAAGTCGAAAATTGATAATCTCAAGTTTTGTCACAACAACAAGAGCAATGAAGTATGGCAACAACTAATTGTTGTTCCACGCATCGCAAACATTGCAATCAAAAGAAAAGCCAAAGCATTTATGGCCAAAAACTTTCAAAGAGTAGGCAGAAAAAGTGAACAAAGCAGAAGGGAAATTTATGTCCCCACGAGCCAATCTCAGGGTTAGTACCTTCTGTTAAGAAAAAGGGCGCGCTGTTTTCCAGTCTTTATTTCATACATTCTCTTAGTATTTCACAACATCTGCAGATAACAGTGAGTTAAATATCAGTCAGTGCTTTCAAATATGTGTACGCGCATACTGCATACACAACTTCAATGTCCCATATCTCCGGTGTTTCTTAGCCGATTTTAATAAAAAATTCACAGATTGTCATTATTTTGTTAAATGTATCAAACGTCGTCTCAAAGTTTTCCGAATTCAATATTTTGTTGTTATCGATCCCATGTGTATATCGAAAACGGGATGAGTTATCGAAAATCGGAAACAAACTTGTACTGCCTAGGGATTAGGCGAGCTTAAGTTCCAAACCTGGAATCTCTAGCTCTTATAGCCTCTGAGATCGGTTGGCTCATACATACGGACAGACGGACATGGCTTATCGACTCGACTGTTGATGTTGATAAAGAATATATATACCTTATAAGGTCAGAGATGCTTCCTTCTGCCTGTTACATACTATTGCACAAAACCATTATACCCTTTTTTCCAATTTTTAATGGGATCAGGGTATAAAGATGAAGTCAATAACAACCCTTTATGTGTTGGTTTGTTCAAAAACGGCAGTTCTAGCCAAAAAATCCCAGTTTAACATCATTGCGCTTAAGGGGTTCTGAACTTTGCATTCTAAGACATTTTTGCAAAAATCCAACTAAATGGGAATTTACAAATGAACAAAATTTCCCACCTTTTGAGAATGTACCCAGGGCCTTAGCTTAGCTTATATTTTTTCCTAAATGGACTGAACTTCTACTAGCTATTAAATTAATGCGTAATTCTTTTATAAGTTGTGTTGTTGATAGGAATTGAAACTCTGTTTTAATGAGAGATTGATGTTATACGTTGTTCTTCCTTGTTACATTTTATAATATTCAAACCATAAATGCGATTACGGAACATTTCTAAGACCAACGGAATATTTAGATGTAACATTTAAATAAAGAAAAAAAAACAACAAATATTGAATATATAGAAGTAAACATATTGGCGAACTAGTCCTTCGTTTATTATATGTAGAACTAAAAAATAAAAAATTATTATATAAAACAATATAAAACAAACAATAAAGGTATAACACAATAGCTTTAAGTTCTACGTGATAAATTTGTTAAAGTAAAGTAGTATGAAGCGATTTTAAAAATATACTGCTTTTTTATTTCTGTTGTTCTGTTATAAGCGATTGGAGATTTGATTCAACTATAATTGTATTGAATCTTTATATAATCCAAGTGCATGGATAACATTTCCGCATGTCGAATGTCCAAATGAATATGTTGAATTTATATAAAGGTACTATGTAGGTGATTTGTATATTATGTTAAATAAATTATACAAGATTTAAATAAAGTAATTAATATATTTTCTATCAGCTGACTTTTTGATATTTTTTTTCAAAAATATGCTTTGCAAAGTTAAGCAGATCATCAAGATCAACATTTTTGTGTGGCAAAAAAGAAGAGTATTTAACTTCTGGCCTCACAGATAGCTAACTTTCTTATATTTTGCACTGTGGAAAAGCAGAATTGATGAATTTTCATTTTCATTACGAATTCCTAAATTTTGTTTTTTTGTTTTGCTTTTGGTGTTGTTCGGAATTTTTAATCGTGGTCGTGGCAACAGATGCGAAAGCGGCATAAAATCTGGTCAGAAACCTGGTTAAGTCGGCAGATATTCCGCAACACAGAATATGCAATTAAAATTATTTGGGAAAGCGGAGCAAAACAGCATTTTGGCAACATTTGCATTTGCATTTGCATTTGCATTTGCATTACATATACCGGAACCACAAAAGCAAGACGTGGGAGAGGGAAGAACGCTTTTGGGGCAGCTGCCACCCACAATCGGTTAACTTTATCTACACACGAGCGGGCAGGCCAACTAGGCGGCAACTTCCACCTCGAGGGGCTTTGAATTCTGTGTTGGCTGCAAGTTGCATATAGATATGGAGTAACGTTTTATCGATTGGCCAACTTCGTTCACTGAACACTGCCTACATTTCGGCGCCATACTCTGATCACCCTCCTGCCGAACGTACATGGACATGGAACCCTTCAGAGGTGTTCTATTTATCGGCTGGCGGTGTCATTGCCCCCAAAGGCAAGAGTTAACAAATTCCTACTTCTTTGTTCGTCATCGGCTCGTTATGCACGAAAACTTGACACAATGCAAGCTAAAATATAAACAAAAGAATGCATTGAGATTGCGATTGTGTTCAAGCTGTTTGATTCACACATATCGCTCACATTTATCATAAGTGGCAAAATTTTAAGTTTGTAAATTTTCAGAAATGCTAAGAACGTTCTTCGAAAATGATATGTTAAAGTGTAATGTTTTGATAAAGGAACCAATTAACTAAATTTTTATTGTCTTAGTAGATCTTAATACGATAAACAGCTTACTCTGTCAAGAGGTAACCTCTTAGAGGTTGCAATTTAAACTAAAGGTTAAATTACATTTTAATAATCAAAATATCCAAATATAACTAGATAAGATCCAAATAAATAAATCAAACAAGTAAGAAGGCTCTAGTCGAGAAATTCCGACTAGACGATACCCTGATACCTATACTTTACGCGTATAGTCAGTCTTTGCAAGTATGTGTGTTTGTATGTACGCACAAACTGCATACTGCATACACAACTTCAATGTCCCATATCTCCGGTGTTTCTTAACCGATTTTAATAAAAATTTCACAGATTGTCATGATTTTATTCATTACTTCAAATGCCATATCAAAGTTTTCAAAACTCAAGATTTTGTTGTTATTGATCCCATGTGTATATCGAAAACGGGATGAGTTATCGAAAATCGAAAACAAACTTGTACTGCCTAGGGATTAGGCGAGCTTAAGTTTCAAATCTGGAGTCTCTAGCTCTTAATTATTAATCAAAATAATAACAACCTGTGAAATTTTTATTAAAATCGGTTAAGAAACACCGGAGATATGGAACCTTGAAGTTGAGTATGCAGTATGCAGTATGGTCGTACACACACGCACACATACTTGCAAGCACTGACTGTACGCGTAAAGTATAGGGATCAGGGTATCATCTAGTCGGGATTTCTCGACTAGAGCCTTCTTACTTGTTTCTATTTGTTTTTCTTTTCTCGCATTGATTAATGGTTTATTTGTAGTAGTATTAATGCAGCACTACCAATTTGTCTTTATAAAAATAAATATATATTTAAGCGCAAATAAATACAAACTATAAAAATATGATTGGTGTAAATTTTTTATTCAATAAGTTAATTAACCAATTACAAGTGATTGGTAAAGTGTTATAAAGAAAATATTTTTCAACCGACAACTTATTTTGTCAGATATGTTTTACGACCTCGCCTTGAATGCCGTGAATGTATTTTTAACTTTATTCTTTAGTTGATCGTTTTTCCCTTTACCTTCCAAGTATCTAGACAAGACTTTATGACAAAGAAGTCAGAAAGTCAAGAGCTACGTTTTAGGAAATCAAAAGTTAATCGAATAGTGAAAATTGTAGTTTGCGGATAAAATCTCGACAAATTGGCAAATCTAGTCATGAATAAAAATCAAAAGATCTTAGCTATATTTGCAAACAAAATCATTTTCAGTACATTGGCTTATGTCAACTTTTGAGTTGAATTTAATGCCCATAACTACAACTACAACATTCACAATAATCAAATCGCTTCACTCCACTAGGCTACGGGTTGTTGTTGTCGCTGTTGCTATCATTGTAATTATACAGCGATAACAACAACAACAACAACAACAGCAACAGCAAGAACGGCAAGAGAGCAACAGCATTACAAATTACGATAATAATTTCCATTTCTAATTTCCTTGAAACGCTAAAGGACTCTGGCTGTTGTTGCTGCTGCTCGTGCTGCCGCCTGCCTGCCGCATCCTCTTCCATGCATCCGGTAACAACAGCAATAAGCAATAAACCCAGTAGCAGCAGCAGCAGCAGCAACAACAACGATTACAACAAACAGCAGCAACAGACTATGGACGCGCCAGACGTTGGCATAATTCCAGAATTGCAGAAATCTAACAAAATGCAAATGCATTCATTGATTTTTCAGCTTATAACGAAATAGACATCATCGTGTCGTTTATTGCACTAGTTTTTCTTGTTGTTCTTGTTATTGTTGTCTGTGTGTGTGTGTGTGTGTGTGTGTGTGTCCCAATTGTCTCTCTTTCATAGTCAAACTCAAAATGGACCTATGGCAACTCCGGAACGATTATTCAAGTGCTTTTGACAACTTAAAACAACTGTCGTGTCTGAAATTGATCTGTTGCATATGAGCATTTGAATGTGTGCATAGTTATTGATGGCCAAGAAAGTGCTTTTTCACATTAATGTTGCATACAATAATAAAGTTATCTGTGAGTTATAGAAAAGTACAAAGTGAACGAGGTGTTTTGAACTCTCAACATAATAAAGACACGTAAAAAAATGCGTCAAAATGAATTGAATTGAAACAATTTATCGAAATCACAACCGAGTAAGAGCTATAGCCGTAATCGAAACAAACAAAAAGTTTTAAAAATATATTTAATGCAGTTTTCTTAATATGACACATTCCATAAGACATGTTAACTAGAATGTGTGACACATATTTTTATTAAGTTTAATTATAAATATTTGTTGGTGGGTGTTTCAAATACTTTTTTCAGTGGAAACAGTTTAAAGCAAGCATAAGGCAAAGTGCATCCTGTTGCTGCTTATATGTATGTTTAGGTTTCGCTTCATGCTTGTTGGTTTTGTTTGATCTTGGTTGCCGCTTGAAAATTTTTGTCGCTTTCATTCCGCAGTAACAGCTGGGTGGGGAGAAACTTTGCTAAACTTAGTGTTTGCGCCAAATGAGGGGTTTTTGTGCAGGAAGCTAACCGCAAGGCATTCGACGCTTGCTGACTAAACAAGCCATTGGAAGAAGGGTAACAAAAATTCTTTTTATGCTTGTGCCTTTTGTGCCTGCAAATCATTTTGCTAAGTCCCCCCCCCCCCCCCCCCCCCCCGCACGCACCCGTTTCCCGCACACAACACAACTACCTATTTCTACTGCTACTGTTGTTGGCTTTTGTTATTGTTTTTGTAATTTGATAATGCATTTGATTAAGGAAATGAAATTTTTATTAAGGCTGTTTGCTTATTCGCTCCTCGCTGGCCTCGCTCGCGTCGCTTTTATGTTTACCCTTGCAAAGGGTATGAGATTTAAGTGTGTGTGCGTGTGTGTTGTTGTGTTTTGTGTGTTTGGAAGTGTGTGCGCGTGTATTGCCATTTTGTTGCCTGTTCCGTTTTGTTTGCCATATTCCACACACTTTTATTCTGTCTCTTTTTTATACCCTGATCCCATTAAAAATGGGAAAAGGGTATAATGGTTTTGTGCAAAAGTATGTAACAGGCAGAAGGAAGCATCTCCGACCCCATAAAGTGTATATATTCTTGATCAGCATCAACAGCCGAGTCGATATAGCAATGTCCGTCTGTCCGTATGTATGAGCCAACCGATCTCAGAGACTATAAGAGCTAGAGACTCCAGATTTCGAACTTAAGCTCGCCTAATCCCTAGGCAGTACAAGTTTGTTTTCGATTTTCGATAACTCAACCCCTTTTTCGATATACACATGTGATCGATAACAATAAAATCTTGAATTTTAAAACCTTTGAGATGGCATTTGAAATAATGAACGAAATAATGACAATCTGTGAAATTTTTATTAAAATCAGTTAAGAAACACCGGAGATATGGGACATTGAAGTTGTGTATGCAGTATGCAGTTTGTGCGTACATACAAACACACATACTTGCAAACACTGACTGTACGCGTAATGTATAGGGATCAGGGTATCGTCTAATCGGGATTTCTCGACTAGAGTTTTCTTACTTGTTTCTTTCTCTCGTGTTTTCTCCCTTCAGGCACGGCATTTTTTTGCTTTCGCATAATTTCTTTGAGTGCGGTTGGATCTCGGCGATTTTACGATGCGAGCGAAACGCCAAAAGGTGGGTAAACCTGAATATTCCCCTTTGAATGGTGCCGCGCAACGGTTAAAGCATCAGCATCAGCAGCATCAGCAGCAACAGCATTCGACTATTGTGTATACTACAGTAACAGTTTCTTGATTTTTTCCCCGTTTTTCCATTGTGTTCTTTTTTACCTTTACCTCTATGTTTTTTTGTTATTTTTTGTTATTTTTATTTTTATTCTACATGCTTCTAGTGTTCGCAAACAGCTGATGTTTTCACAAGAGAAGCGCAGGTCCTTTGTTTATTTATTTATTTACTATTCGGTTTCTTTTTTCTCTTTTTGTTGAGATTAAATTTGCATTTGCAATAAGTAAATAAATAATTGAATTTTTTCCTCACAGCTTTAATATGCAAAGTGAGATTTCACTACTCAAAAAAATCAAGAAGACCATGAAATAACGTACATATAAACTTTGTTAACAATTTATTTTCAAACTGCATTAATATATATATATATATATACATTGTGGAGTGTGCGATGAATTTTTTGTTGGAGTTACACTCAGAAAAAAGTGCGTTCAATACCATTGGTTTACAATAGTTGGTTAATTGGTTATGCTATTTCTTAATTCATGAAATCTGCTCATGTTTTATGAATAAAATAAATATTAACGGTTTGGTGCAAAGTTTCGCTCATAAGTTAAGAACATATATTAGTTAATTCATAAATGCTTTTTGCCTGAAGGTTAACCATTTATTGTTGTTGTTCTATAAAGGTGATTTGGAATAACAGCCCCAACATTGGTACAGTATAACCCTACTATAGGAACTTTATGCTCTGCGATGGCAGTGTGGAGGAATAGCGCTGATTATAATAAATAATAATGCTCTGCTGATAAACATTATCATACACATTCGTATTTGATAGAAATATAATTAAAGTTCATTTGTGTAATCTTACCGAATAAAGATGTAAATAGTCCTTGCCGGGTATCGAACCATCTTGCGCTTTTGCCGAACATTTTTCGTATGCAGTTAAATAAAATCGAATGCTAACCGAACATGCTCAACAATCCGTTCTTAGTTTATATGAACATTGTTCTTAACTTGCTACAAGTTGAACAAAAAGTTTCCATATGAACATTAAATAGTCTGCGTTCAGGATGAAACGCGTGCTTTTTCTGAGTGTATTAATTGCCTGTCTTATGGCTGGCATAATAAATAAATTTAATCGAAATCACATACGAGTATATGCATCATTCATTGCAAATTGAATTTACATACTTAATTTAAACATAGCTTATTTGCATTCATCCCGTTCATTCACGTTGCTCATTTCCCTTTCATTTCTCCTATTTTCTCATCAACGCGCCTACGTAATATCGGCATAACGGTATAACGACATAACGCATTTTGTTCCTCAACACCAGGCGAAAACCAAACAAAACAAAAAACAAAGCAAGCTAAAAAAAAAAGAAGAAACAAACCCTAACCCTTCATGCACTAACTAAGTGCGCTTATTCAACTCCGAAAAACAAACTTTTCCTATTGTTATTACATTTTGTTTTTCTCCCATCATTCTCAAGCGTTGCCGGTCGTTGACTTTCTCTCAACTTTCTGCTCGACATCTAACGAGCAGAACACAAGCAGCAACGACAAAAAAAAAAAAATGTGGTACAACAAAAAACTGTAATAACAGCAGCCAGCGAATGTAATTTTAACATGTTAAGTGTTAGAATGAAGCCTACTTCGAGCACAACACTAGAACAACTTCTAACACTCCACTCCACTCCACTTCGCTCGACCTATCAACGTAAGCCAATGCTCAACTTCATCTCATAGCTAAGTCACAGATTTTGCTATTCCCCTCTAATGTTGCTCTTGTTAGTGTGTGTGTTGTTAGGAACCGCATTGTTTTTGTTGCGTTACCGGTGCCGTTGTGCCTGTGTTCAGCCTCAGACATTGTCCACGGACAACAAAAGCCGTGTTGATGTTAATGTTGATGTTGATGTTGTGCTTGCCAAGACCCAAGAATCAAAACCATTTCCCCTCCCCTCATTTCCCGCTGCCGTTGTTTTCGCGAATATTGTTGCGCTTTAAGGGCATAGAGGTAGTATTCTTGTTGTTTGCAACAGACATTTGTTCCTAGCTGAAACATTGCCAAGGTGGCCAGTCCAGCCAATCAACAGATGTGTTAGTGCTAAAAATGGAAATTGAAACATTTAAGAACAAATTTAGTTGGTTATGATTTTTGTATCAGTTTTAAAACAAGAATTCAAAAGGTAAATGTTTATTTATGAAAACCAACTGACGCAAACGCAACAGTGCGAAGCGAAAGTGCTAATAATTTTTATTCCATGAATAAATCAGTTTCACTTTAAAGCATCGAACTTGTTGCATTAAAGCGCTTAAAGCACGTGCACGTCACAGCTGACACACAATGCGCAAAGTTGGCTACACTATGTTATTATACAGGATAACAAGCATATAAAACCCAATATTTTTATAGCGTACATGCAAGGAATTACTGTTCTTATACTTCGAACATTTTAAATGGCCTAGCACATCGAACATGTTGTGTTGTGGTCCTGCAACATGATTTAACAGAACGCTGCTCTCTCAAACATGTTATCCACACTCTCTCAAACATGCTAGACACACTCTCTCTCAAACATGAGTTATCCGCACTCTCTCAAACACGTTCTATCCATTGTCGCTCTCTCTCAAACATGTTCGTTTGCAAATCCTTGAATTGTCGGTTGTTTTTTTACGCGTTTCTGAAAATTTGCCGACGGTAAAACGTGCAAAATTGCACGAAAATCTAACCTGCTCTGTAGACCTATCGCAAACTCGCTTATTTGGAACTCACAATACGCCGCAATTAAAATCGCGCTGCCGTTACAATTCTGCCATGTATTTAAGTATGTGTGTGTGTGCGTGTTTCAGCATGTGTGTGTTTGTCTGCAAACACTGCCAGATTAAAGATGTTTGATTTTGTTTACAAATAGAGGGCTGTGGGGAGGGGGGGATTGTTGTGTGTGTGTGTGTCTTGGTGTCTCATTGTTGTGTGGTAAGCACACTGGCCAGGACAACGGAAACCGGAAGTGGCGCTGCATGCAGCGGATATTGCAAATTATTAACCCTTTTGCTACAATTTCGTTTTGTGGTGGTCAGCGGCGATTTCGCAGACCTAGCTTAAACGGATGTACAAGCATGTTGCAGCCCTCGTATAGCTTTCTAGCTTTTGTTTCTATCCATCTATCTATGTATCTAGCCTGCAGCTCTGCAGGTGTAGTGTTTAGAGCAAATTTTGTCTCCTCTCCACCTGGACCTAAAAAGGAAGGTGTATGTATTGTGTATTGTGCTGCCAGACAGACAAAATGATTTATAGACCATTTGCCAAACAAAAAACTTGACTTTAGCACAACCTTTGGGTTTTGTGTCTATACCCAGTTCACAGCACACAACACACAACACACAACACACAGTTGTTGTTCGAAGCGCCCAGCTCTAAATTCTCACAGTTCTCATCAACAACCCGCAAAACTTTTGTGGTGTTAAGTGATTTTTTTGCTTGTCGGTTGATGTTGTTTTCGTTGTTGTTATTGTTGTGGTTGTTGTTAGCTCTTTAGGGGTCAAATATTTGTTAATGAGTTTTGTTCACCATTTTCCATTCGACAGACTCAAAAATGTTGTGTGTGGCCCTTTTAAAAATAAATGTTTATTTATGTATGTATGTGTGTATGTATGTAGACATTTATGATTGTATGCAGTATATGCAAACATTTACTCAAATGTATTTACTTGTGTAAATGGAGATTGGAAGCTTTTCAGTAAAGTTTCCATAGATACGATAATGTAAATTTGATGACATCTCAACATTTTGCGTTTAGTCAAATTACGAAAGCAGTTTGCTTTGCAAGACAAAAGGAATTACAGGCGAATGGCCATCAAAAGGGACACACAAGGGAATATATTTGAGAAGAATGAAAGAAAATGAATAAATGTATATATATATATATAAAAGGGCAGGAGATATATAAAACATATTTGTCAACATATTTGACTTATTCTAATACTAAAAAAAGTTTAAGTATATTTACATTCTTTTCTTGTGTTTGTCTTTTAGGTATTTCTTAAAAGTTCTTAGCACATTAAGATTTAAAAAAAAGAAAAGAATGCATTTGAAATTAAAATGTTAGGTTGTTAAATGTGAACAGCCTTTGCACAGATTATTCTACAAAAAGCATATTTTTTTTTTCCTTAACCATCGACCCATTATGTGTAGTACATTAGAGTAGTAATATATTCCCAGTGCGTATTAATGAAATTAATTGAAGAACTACATTTTATACGCATGTTTAAATACACAGCAAAATCAAATGCTCGTTGCCAATTATTGCGTCTGTCATTAAAATAGTATTATTATTTTTATATAATATTTAATTTTAAATATGCAAATGTGTGTTCGTTACATAAGCCGTCACAACAAGAGAACCTAATTAGTTGCCACACAAGGCATAAAAAAAACCGAATGTAATAATGAAAATGAAATTGACATCATTATAATGATAATGGTAATGATAATCAAGCGAATGGCGCAATGTGATTTAAGTTAATTACACAACACTACTATTAAATGCAAATAAATTGAATTCTGCCTCTAGAATTTACTCAAATATATATATAAATATGTATATATACGTTGACGTAAAATGTTGGCCACAAACGCCGCGATGCCGATGCCAAGCCACTAGTCGAACCACAAGCCAGACCAAAAGACGAAACCCAAATGGCCTCTCCCACTCCCAGTCCCAGTCCCAGTCGCAGTCCCACTGCCCTTCCACCCAACCGCCCCCATTAGCAATCTTCGTGTCCGTCCAATCGTAAACGATGGAATGTGAGAGGTTTTGGCAGTATGGCAGACACCGTGGCGTATGGACAATGCAAATTGAATTCCAATGACGAGATATCATTGATGCGTGGCTGAAATTTGCAATCCGTGTTTTGTCGCTCAACCGGAAACAATTACAAAGCACAGCATATCGATAAAAAAAAAAAACAAACACACACGTCCAACGCTGACAGACGGACGGATGGACATCAACAATTACAATGGAAATGGCTTGTGCCCTAAAGTGACGCACATGCAGCATTTATTTGACTTTTCCCCGAGGCCTTCACAACATGTTCGCTGTTGCAGCAAGCATCAGGTTCACAATCAACAACAACAAAATAACAATTATCAATAAAATTTAATGCGACGGTAAACGATGCTGTTAAACCTTTTCAATGTTGTTCAAATTGCAGACAATCGGGTCTTGTTTATTGAGCATATATATATTGTGTTACTTTTTAAGCTTATAGAACACAGCGATACGACGATAAGCCACGTTAAATGGCAGTTATGTGGAGTAGGTCAAGGAGCATTAGATTGAATCAACTATTCAAACAAAACAAATAAAGATTCTTTCATGACGTTTGGGACAAAATCTTTTTCATTTAAAAATCTTTAACTCGAAAGAAATTTGCTGAAAACTTAAGCTCAGTACGAATCAAACACACAGCTACATTTGAAACTAAAGAAATCAAACAAACAAGAAATTCCTCGTGTAAAATCGCTTTAATCGGCAAACATAGTGTCTGTTATCCAGTGATTAACGGCTATTTCGTTTTAATGGTTCTTCAGTTCAGTTGAACTATTTACTTCCTAACAGACGAACCCCAATTACAAAACATACAAACAAGGCTAGTAAAACATCACTAACGTGCGCAAAACATAGCAATCCAAAACAGAGCAGCTCTCTTCACCATTTTAAAGTTCTAGCTGCTGGTCAATTTCCGCATTTGAACCGAACTTATCGTCTCATACCAAAATAAGATTGCATACTTTCATTGTGATTGTGGTTTGGAACTTGGATTGGATAAGCCTTAATGCCAAGTGGCGCAAAGAATTTGTTTCTCAAAACTATATAGTATGTTTGTCCAATATAACATATAATAATAATAATAATACATAGAACTACAAAATGTGTACTCTATGTGTATTTGTTTGTGTTTGTATTTATGTGACTGGGGGATAAATGCTTGTTCGCCTTTGTGTATGTATATGAGTATGTGTATGTGTGCGTGCTAACAGCTTATACACGCTTTTGGCTTGGCTTTTGTTTTTATTGTTTTTATTCGTTTTGTAGTATTTGTGTGTGTTGTGTGTTGTTTTTACTGCAGGATTTATCGCACTTGGACTGCGGGCGCTTTGTTTGCGGCGCTCTGGCTCTGGTTGTGGCTCTGGGCTCTGCACTGACATGAAAAACCAAGCGACGCCAACGTCTAAAAATTGCAGTGACATCCGTCGGCTAGAACTCTAAGTTCTATAGAGTCGGCCAAATGGAGGTTAAAGGAAAAGGGTTACAAGTGGGGACAGCTGAAAACTGGGTATTTGCGGTTTCTAATGCTGGCCAACACACAAACGTAAACACACAAAGCTTTTGTGACCGTCTGCGAATTTTTGTCGCCACTTTGTAAGTCCTTTTAATGCGCCATTCTTTCTTTTGGCCATAGGTCTATCTCTGTTTTTTTGTTAAACCCTTTCGAGCTTAGAATTGCCCTCTTGTTTTAGGCAGAGGTGTTGGGTTTTAATTGCATTTTTGTTGTGTCGACCAAAATTGCATGTCATTTGTCAAGAGGCGTCGCAACGCCCATTTTGCATTTGCCTAAGCCATATTAATGAGCGGGTACCCACACGCAAAAGGGACACGAACTAAGAGCTGCAAACCCGAGTGTTGACTGCCTGTTTCAACTACTATTTCATTGGGTCATTGTTGAGATCAGTTCAGGACTGAGTGGAGCAGCATGTGGCTGCTTGGTATCAAGTGATTAGTTGCTTCTTCTATATATACTACATATCTGAATGTTCTTTATAAATATGCCTTGCTTAAAATGCTTTCAGTTGTGAAAGATTTTCAGTAACAATGTAAGTCGTACTAAATATTTAATATTTACGAGAGTTGATTTAACAATTCAAGTACCATCGAGTACCTATATTGATTTTCTCAGTTTTGCACTTAGTTTTCATCAAGTTAAGCCGTTGGCATAAAAAATACAAAGTTGCATGTCACAGAGGAATTTTTGAGCACATCGTGTTTTCAATAGCATCATAAAAGGAAACTGCTGCGATTTCTTTCGACCTCGCTTTCATGCAGGACTTCGATAAAATTTTATACCCTTGCTGAACGTTCATTAACTGTAGTGTTTTAAAAGAAACGTTTTCGCCTACCTTATCCTGCCTGCTTATCGGTTTTAATCCAAGGAAAAAAAACTTTATATACTATTTTCGTGTACATATTTATGCAGCAACTATTACATATCGGAGTAAAATTTTATTTAACAAGATATCTAAGTTAAGCCCAAAAAGAAAGAAGAAAATGAGCTTAAAAAGCTTAATTGGGAGAGACTTAAAGCCCAATTTGCATTTATATGCTATAACAAAACTTTTTTTGAACTGAACCCATTAAAAATGGGTAAAAAGGGTATTACGGTTGTGTGCAAAAGTCTGTAACAGGCAGAAGGAAGCATCTCCGACCCCATAAAGTGTATATATTGTTGATCAGTATCAACAGCCGAGCCGATATAGCCATGTCCGTCTGTCCGTCTGTCTGTTTGTATGTATGAACGCTTCGATCTCAGAGACTATGAGAGCTAGAGACTCCAGATTCGCCTAATTTCTAGGCAGTACAAGTTTGTTTTCAATCTTCAATAACTCTTCCCGTTTTCGATATACAAATGTGATCGAGACGGCATTTGAATTAATAAAAAAATAATGACAATTGAATAAATTATAAATAAATTGTAAAATTTTTATTGAAATCGGTTGAGAAACACCGGAGATATGGAACATTGAAGTTGAGAATGCAGTATGCAGTATGTGCGTACATACACACACACACAAACACACAAATACTTGCAAGCACTGTCTGTAGGCGGGATTTCTCGTCTAGAGTCTTCTTAATTGTTTTTTTATAAAATTCTGTCAGATAAATTTTTTTGAAGAAACAGTTTCTATTGCAAGTCTTAAATTTCGAAATTCAAGTTCTTGTTGTTATCGACAGTTCGTTGAATCAAGAAAATGTGGTTAAAAAAAATAAAATAAATTTTTTTTATTATATTTTGAAGTCGTGGACGTTCTGCTTCTTAAGTTAGCCAATAATTTACAACAAAAATGTATGTACGAGTATTAATCGAATGTTTTATTTGAACTCAACCCCATAAGACCGCAATTAACTTACTTTTTCCAGATTGTTCAAGAAAATCAACAATTTATAAGCATTTAACTTGTATACATGTGTTTGTGAAACTTCGTAACTTACTGAAATTAACTTAATTGCAGCGATTTTAAGTCGTGGCTGATATTGTCGCTACTTATTAGATTTACATGAGCTTCAAAGTCAAACACATTGTTGGCGCAAAGCGTTTCAAGTTTCGATTTGTTTAACTTGCAGCCAGTCATCAGGAGGCAAAAGGACTGTACGACAGTCAGAGGACAACATTTTAATTTGCTATGCTAAGCGACGTTAGCAGGACATTGTTGGCTTGCCATCCTGGCCACGTTGCCCGCAACAATCAGTGACAGGACCAGCAGCCGGAAGAAGCCAGGAGCTTGAAGAACACTGTGAACTTAGAACTGAGTGCTGGCTGCTCTTTGGTCTTTGGTCTTGTGTCTTGTGGCACAAATCGCACACAATGCGTTGCGCCACAAAAGGCTTGCGATGGAGCCGAGACGAGACGAGTCGAGCCGCGCTGCTGCCGCTCCTCGTCAAGGGCCAATTAATCAGTTTGTTTAAGTGGTCGGCACTTCAAAGCATAAACGGGAAAGAAAAGAAAAAACAATCCTTGTATCGCAAGAGATTTTTTTTGTTTTGTTTTTTCTTATATATTCCTAGAATTTTTTTTTTTCAAGTGCGGGCTCATTTATAAGACTTCGATTTTTATGGTACGCCCGTTGCTTAAGTTCACATAGTTTATTGCGGTCATTTTTTTGCATCGCAGTTTTATGCTACCCGTAAAATTTACAAACTTATTTCAGGCCATAAATATGGCCCCAAGATTGGCCTAATTGAGTGTAATACATGTTTCACAATAAGGTTATATATATAAATGCCAATGTCTAATGGTTTATAGGCAACGTACAGAGAACTTTGTTTATAGCATGCTGAAAGCAATTTGTGCAGCGTATTTATGCCTTAGCATTTTTGAAGTAACAAAGCAAAAATATGTGCACATAGATAAGGCTCAAAAAACCGAGAGTCGTGGCAAAGGTGTGTTAAGGGTGTGCATAGATGTACGCTTCACTTATCAAACAATTCATGGAAATATTTAAAATCAGAGGATGTATAGAATATGCTAATACACACACAAGCGTCGTCATCTACAAACATTCGGTATCCGCATTACCACTTCGAAATTAGGATCCCAAAAAACATGCCTTTAAGCATGTAAACAGCATTGCTAGGTTCTGCTTGTTTCACTAGTGTAATCACGTAAGATCAGTTTAAACACAATTTGATGGTAATCCATAGATTATCAGATGGTTCAATATTCAGTAGACGAGGAAATGGCTTAATGATGTTTAAGGCACGGTCCGTAGTATTTTAGTTATATTATAAGAAAGAAACAGTTTTATATTGCTAGCAACGTATATTTAACGTAGCAACATTTTATTTCACAGATTTGTTTCTTTATTTTGCGAGTTGAAGCAAATTTTGGAATTTAGACTTAAGGTTCGGACTCAGCGGTGCAAAAAATATTTAATCCCCTTCGCGGAACATAAATATTGTAAATTTTTATTTATTACGTCATATCGTTTAGCGAAATTTGTGATTTTTTACAAATATTTCTTAACGTCAATGTTTTTTTTTTTGGAAATTACCTAATGAATAAATAATAAATGGAAATAATTATATGGATATTAAAATTGGGAAATTAAATGCACTATCTATCAAGCATTGGTTTTTTTGTACTAGATGTTAAATATTTGTTGAGAAGTCAATAACAACGAAATAAATAATATTTGTTTTTTTTTTTACACCCTGATCTCATTTAAAATGGGTAAAAGGGTATAATGGTTTTTATACAAAAGTATGTAACAGGCAGAAGAAAGAATCTCCGACTGCATAAGTTATATGTGTATTCGTTTGAACGCACAGACTCTGAGAGCCAGATATTTCGATAACTCAACCCGTTTCCGATGAAACTATACACTAAATAATAAAAATCTGTAAAATTTAAATTTTTAATTTTTTTTTATGGTTTTGGGTATATTGTAGTCGGTATTTCTTGACTAGAGCCTTCTAACTTGTTTTATTTTTTTTTAATCCCATTTAATGTTTAAGCTTATCCATGTGCCTTTTGGACTTTTTCATTGGGCCACGAGTTTTGTCTAGTGTGTAAGCCAGACTCTTGGCAAAGTTTTAGGCCAACAAAGACAACCAATAAATGAATATTGACAGGGAGGGCAGTTCGGTGAGGTTCAGGTTGACGGCCAGCCAGCCAGCCAGCCAGCTAGCCTATCGACATCAGAGCTTAGCTAATCGCACAGTTATCGACTTAATGGCGAAGCGAAAATAAAAAGAAAACAGTAGTATTTCTTATTGAAAGGCACTTTGACAAGCACGAACATAGGCACTCACACATAGATACACGCAACTTGACAGGCCACAAGGCAAACAAACACTTTAACGCTGCTGACCTCCAACAAGCCTAAGAGCGGACACGTTTACGGACATGGAGGCTAAAACTCAAACCAGTTGTATTTGGACTCAAATGTTGTGCCTTTGAACTGCAAGTCAAGTCAAATGAAAAACGCTCCAATGAAAACTCAAACAAAAATGGCGAATGTTTTCAGACGTTTTTTCGGTTTGGGGTTGCCACCTTGGGTAGGCCCCGAACCTGGCCGCATGTCGCTTTTAGGGCGTGGATAGACTATAAATAAAAGGTTGCCCTCTATTGATTTCATAGCATGCAACAGCAACAAAAGTGGCAGGAAGAAGGAAAACCCGTGAGTGTTTATCTTCAGTTTGTTTGCCTTTTGCTTCCACTTTTCCACAATTTTTCCTTTTGCGTTTTGCCTTTGTGCTCTTGTTCTTCGTGTCTCCTTGCCGCTGAGTGCCTTCAAATCCGTTTCCTAACGTCCTGTCTTTGACCCCCATCTAATGGAGAGAAATTGCGTTTTAATGAGTCGACGGCCTTATCATAATGCGTTTCATGGATACTATTTTTCGCTGTCTTTGATGCACATATTACTTGTATTTTTCTATGATTTTTAAGATTATTGTCAATTATCCACAATTATTTGTAATTGTGCCAGCTTACAAATTTCTTTTTCATTGGCTTAGCAGCTTTAATTTGATTTATTTGCAAATAATTACGCCTGTTAGACAGGCAGTCAAGCTCTCTAAATTGATGAAATGACAAATTGACAGACTGACAGGCACAACAACACAATATGACAGAAAATTGCACATGAATTGGCCCCAAGACCCCGCCTAAGCGATGAGACCCTAATGACACGTCCCAATTTATGACTTATTTACGAGTATTCACCACGAGGTTTGTATAAAGCATGATTTTTGATTTAGAGTTTGTTTTTGTGCATGATTTCCTGAATATGCGAAGAAGTCGCATATTTTGATGTATTTTTTTTATTTTATAATATATAATTTCCGTCTTTCATTAACTCTTAGAATGATAAGCAAATTTATTCGATTACGCATTCTCCTTCGTACTATCGTACTTTTGAGAGGAAAGGGTTTTCTCCTAGCCGCTCTCGACAGAAGCTTTCTTATTTTGTTTCGTTGTAAAGTTTCCTTCATTTTGATGAAATACATAATATTTAGTCAGCATACTGAAATAAGCAAGTTCCCTTCAATTTTCTGATTGTTATGAATATAGAGGAGGAATACTCAAAAATATTTACCTTAGCAGTTGCTGGGCATACCTTGAATATCACGTCGATATCTACGGCATACCAGAGTGCAGCAAAAGAAGTAGTCATGAGCCCATATTTGCCATCGCGACTCGCTTGCGCAGTTCCTTGCATAGTTTGATGCTGCTTCTGCTGCTGGGTGCGCGCATTTTGCATCGTACTCGTAAATATGCGTTTCATATGCATGCGGAATACGAAAAACAACAACGACCATGACAACAACAACAAGAGCTGCGGAAGAGATGCGGCTAACATACTGCTGGGAGACAAACGGTTGAGTATGGTGTGCCTGGATACGGATACGGGTACGCGCAAACAGTTCGTTTGCTTTACGACTTCATTTGTGCGCCTTTCATTTCCATTTTGCAGTTTTTGTTGAATTCAAGCCGCTTTTCACGACAAATGCAACAGCATTTTGCTTCACTGCTGTGCCCTGCTTCAATTTGTTTTTACTTGCCTTGCCACTTTTGAGCGATTTATGGTAGCAGCTGGCCCTAAAAAAGTATCTATCAATTGATAAAAACAGTGTTCGGGGCCCATCCCCACAAATTGATTTTGTTGTTTTACTGATGATATACACGTATCTTATACTCTACAGTTGTTTTATTGCGTTTTAATTGCGAGATACTTTCTTTTTTTTTTTGATAGTGCGAGTTCATCTCAAGATATTGTATTTATGTTTGTGACGACAGGTGTTTTAATTTGTTATAACCTTAGGTACTTGCTGTCAATCATGATAACTTTTACCATATTGAAGCAATCTCTTGCACGTTTGAAGAAAATCAATTTGCAAGAAATTAACATCGTTAAGGGTTGGTAATGCTAATGGATCAGATACTGATTCGAAACACTTGCTGATGCTGAGCTCTATTATCCAGGCACATATATACCATGCCTACACAAATCGGTTGGATCAAAGCAAAGCCCAGTGCACAAGCAAAAGTTGAAAGTTCATTAGTAAGCCATAAAGTAGACTATATAAATGTATGCATATAGAACATATGTGCACTACACACTCAGCACCCATACGAATACGCAGACTGAATGGCTCATTATCAACACCCACGCAGCTGGATAGCAAAAACACAACAACAACAACAGCAACAACAACAACATGAAGGAAAAGAAGAAGAATCGCAACAGCAGCAAACGGAGGATGTGGCCACATGGGCGTAACGCAGTCGCCAGTTCAAGTGGTTTTTCCTATAGCCCCGCTAAGAGCTCTCTGCTCTCTTCTGTGTATTAGTGTAGATGTGTGTGTGTGTGTGTGTGTGTTTGTAGCATATCTTTAGGCGCCATCCAACCGCATATCTACATTTAAATTATGCAAGTTGTTGTCTAGGCCCCACCGTCTATTCCTCACATTCGGTTCTGACTTTGGCTGTGTTTGGTCGACAGTTTGTCTGTCTGTTTATATTTGCCTCGCCGCCTGCCGCCTATGTCTTTGACCCAGAAGCCCACATTTTGGCGCTGTGCCGCGTTTTATTCTCAGCCCTATACATATGTATATCTAGTTGTGTGTGCATATAAATCTAAGTGTGTGTGTGGGGATTCGAAAGTTTTTGGGCCAGGTTTTTACGGTTTGTGTATTTACACACGTTTTTTAGCCTGCAGCAGTTTGGAAATACATATACATACATACATATACATAAATATACTACAGTCGTGTACCAATGTATTCACTTCGCTTTTTATTTGTGCCTGCTGCTGTTGCTGCTGCTGTTTATTTGTTTAAATTTAACGCATCTCTGCCCTCCAGTCCAGTCCCTTCCCTTTTCATTTATGTTGTTGTTGTGTTCTTTTTACTTTGCTTCTATTTTGCTATTTCTAATTTTGTCTATTTCTTTTTTGTCTTAGCGCAAAGTTAGCTTCATTTTGTGTACGTCCTCTCAAATTATGCTAACAAATTTTTTTATTATTTCGAGTTGGGGTTTTAAAAAAGCGCCTTTAAATTGGAGCACTTAGGATCTGTCTGTGCATTAATGTGCTTTGTTAATGTTGTTGTTATTGTTGTTGTTCGCCTGTAAATTGAACTAACGAGTGTTTGCGGTCAACCTTCAAAAATAATATGAAATTGTGGTAGGGATTGTTATAGAATTTTTCCATTATTTTTTGTTATTTATCTTAATAGAAACATTAATATAATTATCATAAATGTTTTATTGATGCTTTTGGGCAAAATTTAATTTATGATTTTACTGATTGCCATTTAATGTCATTATTTTTTTTCTAGGTCAATGCAAATAAATTGATAACTTCTTCTTTTCACCGTTTCGGTTCATTTGTTTTCATTTTTCGCGAAATCATTTAGCTAGGTTTTCGTTTCGTTTTCACGCTGTAAACTTGTTTTTTTTTTCGCTTCTTTTATTTATATTTCGTTTTCAATTTTTATTCTATGCCTTTTTCAACCGCTTTTTATTTTTTCTCTTCCCATCTTTGTGTCGGACGTTGTCTAACTGGTGGGCTGCGTTGCGTGAAATCGCATCAGTTGTACAAACTTTAGGCGCGTTATTTAATTTGCCATTGAGGCAGTGCGCTCCATTTATTCAGTCCACGTCCAGTGAAATAAAAAAAGGACTGCTCAACATTTGGCTATTGTGGGTAGGAGAAAAGTTTTTGCATGTCAAGAACTCAGTTCCAACAGCTTATATTTGGGCTTGATCGAATTTAATTACAGCAAACGCAATGCTCAAAGGAAAATTACTTGGAAAATTAGAAGCAGTACACAGTACAGGGGCGGTGTGGTGGCAGCAGCGGCGTTGGGAAAATCAATGTGACCTTGGCAAACTTAAGTCAATCAGTGGGTGCCGTGCTCTCAGCCCTTAAGCAACTTGAGTCATTGAACATGACCCAGTTCAATACTTTCTAAATAATTGATTAGTTGTTGCTTCGGTTATTTGTAAACGGAGGTCGACAGCAGCAACAGCAGCAGCAGCAGCAGCAGAACTGAGTAATTGACCCAACACCCACCATACCAGTAACGCAACTGACTCCCTTTGTTCTAGTACTACAATACACGACAGATTGCAGCTTAAGTTCCTTAGGTTATATGTACCCCGTATCTAATTTGTTGTAATTTGACTCTGAATTTGCGTAAGAACATTTCCGTAGATTAACGTTTGCTACTGCTGGCGTTACAACGAATTCGTCTGTAATGCGATGTAATTTTTATACTTATATAAGCAAGCAAGCACACACCAACGAAACCCCCCAAATACATTTGGATTTATATATATTAAATGCGGCGGCGGTGACCTTTAATTAATGTACAAAACTTTTTAGCTTCTGTTGCCTAAACTAGAACTCTTGACCCTTGAACACTTATGAGCTAATTAAAAAGTTGGCATTATGCAGTCGAAATACATTAAACTTTTTTTAGGCACTACTTGTGTGCACTTGTTGGGCAATCCGAACATAGCTTACTTTATAAATTTATTTATGTATGTACATATGAGTTTAATAAAGTTGTTGTTGCCTACAGCAGCTACAACTTTAATGATATTTAAATTTTGTTTGCCAAAAAAGAAGCATAACTTTCTACATTTGCCGCAGCGAGCCGAAGGAAATTTGTTTGTTTAGTCATTTACTCGTATTAGTTGCCATGCGCATACATAGGACTGTGTGTGTATTACTCCCATTTAGGGCCAGACAACGAACGATGAACTTTAAGCGGAGCATGAGTGTCGTAAATGTGGCTCAAATATTTAACGAGCGTTTTCTTTGCCTTCCTTGCCTTATTACGTCAATTCTTACACTTATTGCTTTGTACATATATTGCGCATACGGCGTGTTGCGTATTTAATGTTGCCTTAAATTAAAGGCAGTCAGCTAGCTGGGCGCACATTCAATCTGATTCATAATTACATAATTATTTCTATTTCTATTTAATGGGCACATCACAGTTAATCCGTTTGCGGTCGTATTTTCAAAGCCTTAAGCTTCAGCCTTTCACTTTGCTTTTGCCTTTACCATGCACTTTGTAGTAAGTTTTACTTATCTCTGGTTTGTGGTTTAAACTCTTCAGAAGAGTATTGAATGTATAAAACTTAAATCAGCTTATGGTAAACTATTGAAGGATTCGTTCAATCAGATCATTTTTTTTATATTGCTGTACAAAAAAGTTTCTGGAATAAAGTTTTCCATCTTTAGTTCGAAGTTCAAACAACTTTCTACGATTTCACACTAAATTAATATCGGCCCCAACTAGTTTGTATTTTGTGTCACTTGGCAATTATTAAGCTTTGGAGAGAAACAGGAAACCGAGCAGTGTTTAACCCAAATCAACTTAAGTGAAGTGTGGGCTATAAACTTGTTTCGATACACATACATTAATTAGTTATGCTTTAGCATGTTGAACTAAAAGTTTTGCAATGCCATTTAGCAGACGGAACCTTCTGTCGTTGTAGTTCTGCTCATAAATTATGTCAATGTAGGCAAATTGTTATCGCAGCATTTGACACATGTGAAACTAACCGAACCTTGTACATAAATAATGTCTAAGTTCCAAAGTTCAAGGTTGCCCAATCTACGTACGAGTACGGATATGCGGTTACAAGATGAAGATTAACTGAATCGATATGCGCTAAGCGTGATGAGCAACTCGATGGTGAAGGATGCGAAATTTGTGCAAAATTGTTGCCAAAAATGAGTTGTAGAGTTTTGCATATGCTGACTCAAATGCTCAAAAGCGTGTACAATTTTTTAGTGTGTCAGCCAAATATGGTGAGCGAAAAGGCTAGCATTTTATTCGCACACATACACACATGCATGCATACTTTTAAATGCACCCTCAAGCTCACACACAAACACAATGACAACGCAAAACGAGAACGAGAAGTAGCAAAAGAAGCAAGAAATAACTTTTGTATAGCATACTTTTTAGCGAAATTATTTACATACAAATGCTGATGATGTTGATGAAAGAAAGTAGAAAGAAGACGACGTCGACGACGCCGACGCCGACGACACACGGGCAATGAGGGAAAGGAAAGACCCGGGACACAAGGAAAACGAGAGACGCGCCCAAACAAGGACGTCGTCAAGCCGCCGGGGCTTTGGCAAGGATATACACGGGCACTTGTAACTATTGCGAGGGTTGCCAAAATGATGCTGCCTTTGCTGTTGCTGTTACTTTTGCCGCCTGCCGCTAGTTTTGTATTGCAATTTTTTTTTTTTTTTTTTACGGTTAGGGAGTCGGGCTAGAGGCACAGCTTGAGCAACTGTCATTCTATCTCACCTGTCTGTCTCTTTGTCAGCCTCTGTGTGTGTGTGTGTAATGAACAAATTTTTGAGCGCGCAAATTTTCACTTGTTACCATTTGATTAAGTGAAGTGCGTGTGCCGACACTAACAAAAAATACTTTTCATTTCCTATTTTTTTTTGCAATCACTTCATGAAATTACTAGCATGGATATTTTCTATAGCGTCATGTCGCTTTGGGTATAATGGAATTATAATTGAAGGGAAAGCCCAAGAGGAAAACATTTATTTATTATGTTTTTTGGCTATTTAGTAGACTTTGCCTAATAGCTCTTGGCATCGTACTTTATTCTCAAAATTTAAGCACAAACTTTCGGACTTTTCCAAATTCACACACTGTCTAGAAATGTGCGCATCCGGCACACTGGCAAACAGCATCCTGCAGCAAGGATTGTGCATGTCCAGCATCCGTTGCAGCTCCACAAACGTAAAGTTTTTGCCATTTGCTCTGGTCGAACGTGTCAAGCCCAATGAGGCGAACAGCCTGGAGTTGGCCTTTGACTTGGACGCTAATGCACAAAAGATCAATCTCGCTGGCGAAGTGTATCGCAGTTGTGATGGCAAACCATATCTTTTTCAGGCAGTGTGCAAAGCCCAACTTGGTGTTGCCTGTGAAGAAAAATTTAGCAATGAGCCGCTGCCAATTCTTGGTAATCCCGACTTTTTACAAGCTGCCAATGAGCTTGTGCTGTGTAAAGCAGCACCTGCTCTAACACAGAATCGTGTAAGTTCCTTGATGAGACTTTTTGTTTACTGACGAAAATGTAAAAAGTTGCATTGAAAATATTTTTGTGTACAAAAGTTGGGATCCTGTCGATAATGGTGTGTTATGTTATACGTATATGTGTGTTATTTCTTGTCTAAGCTAATACAGGTATAACCAAACGAATATTAAAATTGTACAACAAAGCTTGAACACAAAAATACTTTCTAATTTTTTCTTCATAGTTTTTAAATAATTCTATGATAGTTTTTGTTACTTTTTAGCACTGCACTTCCTCTTTAATACTTTATTTTGTCCATCTAAAAATATAGTGCGCAAAAAGGGGTTTTCGATTTATTGCCTAATGTCTGTTAATATATCTTAAATAAATTTTTTTTAAATGCCAAATCTAAGTCTTATAGACCTTATAATTATGTTGAATTTAGTTGCTTTGAAGACGCTCTTAGCAATCTATCTATAAGATATAAGGTCATTATTCTTACTGGGGACCTAAACAGCCATAACTTAGCTGTCAAAGATTTTTCTGATGAAATAGTATCACAAGGCATGCATCAGTAGTTCCCACCCGTTTCACAACAACAAGCACCCCACTTTTAGATATAATCCTGGTCATTCGAAAAAATAGAATGATGTTATTATAATGATAAACTATCAGTACCTGTTTTTTCAAGAAATGACCTTAACTTCACTAAAAATATAAAGTTATTCCCTTTAAGTGAATGTCGTTTGTGTGATTGGAGCGAGATATATACCTCGCAGTCAGTTAACCACCAAATTCAAGTATTTGAAGATAGTGTTAATTATCGTTACCAGACTTTTGTATCACTTTAGACTTAAACTTTAAAGTCTAGATTTTATTTATAACTCCCATTAAGCTTGAATAAACATCTAAGAACAACAAAGTATAACTTAATTTTGGCTGCAAGTTCTATTCTTATTTTCCCACAATTGCTTGATATTTTCAGGTGTTGGGCGTGCAGACACGTTCCAGTATGGGTGCATTGCAACTAGCTGCACAATTCCTGCGGCAAAAGATGAAATGCACTGTTTGCCTGTTGGCCCAACCAAGCTGTGAGCTGTATGAACGTATATTCAAGAGTGCCGGCTTCACTTGTCACACCTATCAGTACTACAGCGAAAGCAGAGGTGAGCTCAATATCTATGGACTGGTGGCCGACTTAATGAGCGCACCCGAAGGTGCCGTTGTGTTGCTGGATGCGTGCGCACAAAATCCTACTGGCTTGGATCCCAGCATCGATGAGTGGCAGCTGATTGCCCACATTATTAAGTGCAAGAAACTGTTGCCGCTTTTCCATTTGGAATCACATGGACTTGCCAGCGGTGACACGACCCAGGATGCTTGGCCGGTTCGTTATTTTGTGGACAGACGCTGTGATTTGCTATGTGCTCAGTCGTTCGTTAAGAATTTCGGCCTCTATAGTAAGTGAAATGTCTGCTGCTTCATAGCAGCTCCGGAGCAGCTTCTACAACTAACTACCGCCATTTGCATGCAGATGAGACTCTGGGTCAACTAATGGTTGTGCTTTACAATTCCATCCAGCGGGAAACGGTACGGCAACAGTTTGAGGATATGTTGCGTGAGAACAACGACAAAAGTAACTCAGTATTTGCCAGTCGTATTGTGGCTAAGATACTCAACAATGCATCGCTGCGACATGACTGGTAAGTAATTAGAAGATGATTTATATGTTTATTAAATGTTATTATCAGCTATTGTTTTTAGGTCTCTAGCACTAAAGGATGTGCACGACCGTATTAAGGAAATGCGCACAGCTCTGAGCAATAAATTGGAGTTACTTAAAACGCCTGGAAACTGGGAGAATTTGAAGGATCAGAAAGGGTCACATCTTAACACCAATCTCAAGGCACCAGAACTTAAACAGTTGCGTAGCAGGCACATCTACATTCCCCACTCCGGACGTATAAACTTGGGTGCCCTGGGCCCAACTAGTGTTGATTTTGTGGCTGGTGCCATAAACGATGTAATGCTCTCTACCAAAAAAGATACTCGCCCGATTTTACATTCAATTCCTGATCAATTTATGGCATTGAAGTAAAACTAAGTTCATGTTACTGATATTAAAGAATTTATAAGCATTGGATTCTTCACATCATGATTGTATTTATATAGCATAGAGAATTTTCCGCATTGTGAACTTCTGATGACATTGCAAACTATGACTGATTCTTGGAATAATTAAAAAAATTACAAAAAAAATTTCTAAGAAAAATACCCGTATATGATTTTATTGTATTTTCAATTCAAATGCTTTCTTTTCGAGAGCAGTCTTGCTTCATTTTCATTACAAGCTATAATTTCAGAGAACACGCAATTCAATTACAGAGTTGCTTAGTTGAAGATATCTTCAAAAAATAGTAATAAAGCTGAAATTGCTCATAACTTAGATCACTCAAGTTGGAAAAGGACAACCCCCAAAAAATGGAAGTAAAAAAACAAGATGACAGAACAGAATGATACAAAATTCAAGCGAAACTTTCGCATTCCTTAGCAGTATGATGAAAAATGCACTTTGTAATTCTCGTCATAGTCGCACATGTCGTCGCACAGCACTTATAAACGTCACATTAGAGTCAGTTGCTGCTGCAAGAGACATACATAATGCGCTTGGGAGGAGCTAAGCAGGATGATAAGCTGAAGGTGCTGGGGCTGGTGCTGGCGGAGGTGGTTTTGGCAACAGCTCGTTAAACAAGAGTTTAAAGGTTCTGACGTTGAGTGTCCTTACGTGCGTGCGTGTGTGTGTGTGTGTGTGTGTGTGTGTGTGTGTGTGGGACACGCAGTTACTGCTACGTGTATTTGAATTTATGTTTTTGGGTCCGAGAACTTGAAGTTGACATGCATCTGCACTTATGAATGCACGCATAGAAAATTATTTGTCCAACAAAAAAGTTGAGCTACACACAAAAATATGATTAATTTAGCATTAATTAATAAATAGGTTGAGCGCATAACAAACCAATTATATGCAAACTGACAGGAATATTAATTGGAGCAATTAATTATGGAATACTAATAATTAAATTTTATGTGTTTGCTTTTTTTATGTTCCAAAAAAATGTAACATAAATTAAACAAATACAATATTGATGAACATAAATGAATTAATTATGATTCTTATGACCAGGTTTTCAATGACAGTATCAGTTTTCTGATTTAAGTTATTCAACGAGCATTTACTATTTAAATGTTGCGCTATCAAATGTACATAACTAGTTAGGGATTTGAAAAATACATTCAACTGTTGCGCACACAATCAAAAAAACATTTATTTACTTAAATCGAACCCTTTTCATACGAAGGGTTGCTTTGCCTGATTGCGTATTTAACCGCAAATGCCATAAATCTTAAAGCAGTAGCACTCTCCAAGTCTTAGAAAATAGAGTGAAATACATTATTTATATCAATTCGCGCGCAGTTGCTATTAGTTTTTCTTATTTTTTTTGTTGCCAGCACCCCTTAAACTCTCTGGGGGATTTACTGGTCTAAGGAGTCGATCGCGCTGGCCTGCAATTTGTCAGGCAGCCATTGTCAGGGTTAACTCAGTGCCTTAAAGCTTTCTAATGAAAGCCATTGACGAGCTCAACTGCCCTTGCAAATCCATAACGGTTGGCGCTCTAACATTTCCCCAATTCCTTTACAAAGCTTTTCAATTCAATTCAATCGCTTTGACAGTATCAAAAGCAATAAAAATAGTGTGGGCCAATGCTTACATACACGTTCATGTTGTTCACACATTCTACAACAACGTATTTGGAAATTTTTGTACTTTTGAGTGTGTGCGTGTGGTTTTATCATTGATTGAACATGTTTAGACGCCTCGAAGACATCAAATTCACACGCTCGAAATGTATTTCATGCGACAAGTGACCCAGTTTAGGACACCAAATATGTGTGTGTTCCTATTTCTTGCCCTGTTAACTTTTTAGCTCAGTTCTCTCAAGTGTAAATTGAACTTAATTTATTTGGTTTTACGAGGAAAAATAGTGGTTTCTCCCCCTCCGACGGCATTGAATAAAAATTAATGAAGAGGAATTATCAGTTGCTAGAAATAATTTGCTTAAACCAGAACCATATTGTTGGCTTGATTTATTTGTTTCCTTAATGCAAAGAGCATAAATTAATAATAAAAATGTAGCATATGTCTAAAATCTGGCTATTTTAATTTTACTTAAGCACAGAACAAAATACATCAAGAAAATGAATCGTTTTAATATCCTGGTCCCACGATAATATGAAGTTGTGTAAATTTTACATAATTTTCTGGCTCTGCAATTCCAAAGTGAAGCATGCAAGAAATGAAAATAAATCTATTCAAAAATTGTAATAAACAGCCTATCCATTTGGTAGAAAAAAACCTTGTCAATTATCGAACAAAATACGAAATTGGATCAAAATGTGTTAATAAATTCAGTTATTGTGTATTGGCAAATCTTTTATTCATTTGAACCAAAACACATAGAAGCAAGAAACTGTTGCCTTTTTTGCATTTATACCAATAGTGAGCAAGAATGTTTACTGATTGCTTTGTGGCACACATACGAATCCTACTTGATTGATTTATAAAATGTCGTTGCATGAGTACAGGGTATCTATTTGATTACATCTCAAAATGTTCTACGGACAAGCTGCAGATATCACAAAAAAGAAAGAAAAAAAACGAAAAACGCTTGCCTTTCATTTTTCTGCAGCTCATGGCATATTCTTCGCAATTTTTATGCAATTCCGTTTACCTTTTGCAGTATGTTCCGTGCTTGTCGGTGTCTTGTGTACGTACACATGCATACATATGTATGTTCATTTCCGCACAGAGTTTCGGTAATCGTTTTACCGCATTTTTGTGGTTTCACTTGCAGTTCTCGGTGCCCACAATATGTACACACGGCGATATGACCACAGCGACATGCCAATTGTGGCAAATGTTGGGGATTTTGCGAAGTTGTCCGCGGCTAAAGGAAAACAAGCATGAAAAGCGCTCAAAAGCGCAACGCAGATTGCCCGATGAATACGTGTGGAAGCTAGCAAGATCCGACTTGGTTTGGTTGCTTGTAGCATCCAACAAAAGTCTATTTAGTTGACTTCCAAATGAGCTTCTTATGTACATACTCACTTAAATGAATACCTTTTCACCCATCGCACTTAGCCGGGGCGGTCTTAAGATATATGTTTGCCCATTTAGAATATATGCTGTTATTGTTCGGTGACATGTTTTCATCCTTTAACATCTACGGCACTATGTCAAAACTCTGGCACATCGTCATTGAGTTTTTCACAATTTACGATTCTTTTGACTCACTTCTCACGTCTCGCTTGATTACCTGTCATATTTTATGTGCTCGTTCTCCCTCTGCGCTTTTTATTTATTTATTTTTTTTTCATTTTTTTAGATAGACTTACGCAGCACTTTCCATGGCACATAATTTTTCATTAGACACTGCTTTTATTCTTAGTAGTTTGCTGCTGCCTTAGCTTTAGTTTTCGAGGTTATTAAATTTTGCAATTTACATTTGAAGTAATCCAATTATTTTTACATTTTCACCTGCTTTCATAGGCTAAAGTCTGTTTGTTAACTTGCTCACAGCAAGTATTTATATAAAACATTTTCTGTTGCAGTCTCGTTGCTTCTCTTTAAAAAACTAAAAAAAATCTAAATAAATGATTTGGCTATAGAGCCAAATGTCGGCAACATAAAAGCCACACATTTATTTGGAATTGAGAACAAAGCAGTTTGCATTTGCCGCTGGACTGTCAACACCAAAAGCGGCTTTATAGTCGACCACTTCTTAACGGCTGCCCCTTTTTATTTTAAAGAGAACTTCACTTCGCCTGGGTGTAATTTGAAGCAGGAACAGGATGGGTGAATAAATTGGTTTCTGTCGCATAAAGCCATTACATGGCAGCCAGCACAAAGGCGCACTAAAGGTATGAATTTTTATATGTGTGAATTTGAATATATGTATGTATGTGTACGTGTAAGATATTTCATAAGCTGCAAAAAGCAATGCCGACAACAACAACCAACATATCGCTTTCGGCAGTAAGTGCTGAGATCAAAGGGTCCTTTCATTGCCACCGATGGCTAAAAAATATATATTAATATTCGACTTGTGATTTTATAAAAATAAAAAAAGCACCCAGCGTTAATAAGCTTGTATGTAACCATGTCGTTTTTTGCTCCCACTCCCTCGTCAAATTAAAGCGACCGCTGCTATATTAATAAGGCAAAAGTCAGAAATATGTTGAAGATATTAACGGGGCTTGTGCTGCATCTGTGTAAGTAGAATTGTGTGAAATAAAATGAGAAAGAATTTTTTTATTTTACTTTTATATCTGTTCAAAAACACAATATTTTGCATTGAAGGTACTTTAAAATTTATATTTTGATGCATCCTATTTTAATAAAAAAAAAATTTAATTTTCAATTTTATTTTGAGATATTTTTTTACAGAAATAATATTCTAAATGTTGCTTTAAGCTTTTAAATGGACTTAGCACATTCATTTTACTACACGTCGTGCTAATGTAACGTACATTTGTATAGTTTTGGGATTCAAGTGACACATTGAAGTCCAGTCAAGTGGCGTTTATGGTCACATAACAAAAAGGAAAACTTTTATAACTTCAGTTGAAGCACACACTAACGAATTTGAAGTTTACCAATGTTTAACGCTTTCAAAACAAATATACCGACATATGTCTACGTATAGAAACAGTCGTTAGTTCGTTAACGAAACACCTATTGAGGTGTAGTTTGAACTCTGTGCCACAACCCAGTTAGGAGTTAAGTTTCAAAACGACCACGAACTCATTAGCAACATAAGAAGTGCGTTTGGCATGCACGTAACTGCAGACAGCTTTCGGGGACAACACGCGGCAATATTCATGTTAGTTGGCAATGCCAGGCAGTGTGGCAGCCACTGCTTAACACTTGAGCCAAGCTAAGGACTTTGTTAGCCATAAATTCGCTTTGCTAACAATAAGGATATTAGATGTCACTGTCGTCATGTCTAGCTGGTAAACACACATACACATACGTGTATATGCAAACATTGCATGCTGTCTAAAGTTCAGCAATGCAATTTCCATCGCTATGCATTTTGCCATCTCGATTCACCCTGCAAACAAGTTATATGAAACGCCAATTTCTTGGCCATTTTCATATTGTCGTCCTTGCTGAATTTCTTAAGGCAAGTGTACAAGTGTTTGTGTGCGAGTACTTGTGTGCGAGTGTTTGTGTGTGTTTATTCATTGTTCATTGTATGCACGTATTTTATTCATCGCTTATCCTTTTTGTTATCTGCTTGCTTCTTAGTTCAACTGCAGCCGCATTCCTTAAATTGAATTAAATTCAAGCTATGTAAAATTAACAAAACTGTTTGTTAAGTGCACTGTTTGTTTTAAACATTGAATCTAGAATCATGATATACCCTTTCCATCAAATGCTATAGAATATCGATTTAAGAAATTAATTTAGTTATGAATAAAAACGAAGGCTAACGAATGTCTTTAGCATTTTTTAATATAAATCATGCTGCATACATGCGTGCTTCCTGCTTGTCTTGTTCGTCGGTGTCCCCAATCTCATTCTCAATCCTTTGCCCGCCTCTGCCAGCGCCCATTGTCGTTACACATGTAAATAAACCATAAGCAGAAATATCATATAAACTGTACGTTGTATTCATATTATGTACATACGTACATACGTAATTTTAGTCTTTTGGGAAACCTACGCACAGTTAACAAAATATTTCAACTTGACTGCTTTTTGCATGCAATGCGTCTGACTTGACCTGAATGTATGTGTGGACTATTGGATTGGGTGGTATCAGTGGCTCTGTGTGGTTCAGTGGTTCAGTTGTTCAGTTGTATTGTGTTTGAGTATTTGTAGTTGCTGTACAGCCGAACAAACGGAAGGAAACAAGGCATACAGAGAGCCAGTCACAAAAAATTATTTATTTTATTTTTATTCTTCAGTTTTTTTTTTTTGTTTTTTAATAAAAATATATATGTATGTTTGTTTGCTGAGATTTAATATGAATTTTAATCAAAATATAAAAAAACGAGGCTACCGAAAAGTGGTAATATATATTAAAAATGTACATCAAGATGATATTGCACTAACCACGCCGCGAACTGAAAAAAAAATATAAATAATAATTTCCGTTGGCATATATATCCTTTTTCCTTCACACATACACAGACACAACACAGAAAAACAGTATCCTCGACAACAGCTGCGTGAAGTGCGTTCAATTACTTTTTTTCCGCTTGATGTTGCTCTTCCTTGGTCGGGGTCGTTTTTCGTTGTGGTTCGCTCACTCCTTCTGCGCAGATAAACTTTCATCAAGTTTATAAGTGTGTGTTGAAAAAGCAAACCCAAAATTTTTTGCTTCACAAAGAATTTTAAGCGCAACGTTATTGCCACAAAAATGAAAGTCACCAGAGTAGCCTCAGTCCAAAAGTAATGAAACGCGCCTGAAACAAAAGCTCAAGTACGTAGAAAACAATTTCTTCAATGTTTCAAATTGTTTTACGAACCCAGCTTTGTTTTGTATTCAATTTGACAAGCTTGCCAATTGAAACTGGAATAAGAAAAAGTTTCAAAATCAAATGATAACAGCAATAAAAAACGTTGAAAATAACATAGCTTGAATCGGCACAATTATAAAACCGCTGCCAGGCCTGGCTATGGATTTTGGAATTTTTAGCTATTTGCAGTGTAATGGATTTTAAATGATATTTTACACGTATTTAATTGCCTACATATGTGTTCGTACATACTTGGTAGTAACATTTTATTCGTTCTTGAGTTGTTTTCCCATATCGTATTCCATATTATTAACGCTCGTGTGAGTTTGACACCATTAAATTGGGTCGTCAGTTGTGGTCGAAAAGTTGGCTACCCATACTACTGGTCTTGCCTTGTTAGCTTGAAGAAATGAAAACATAGGTCTATATTACCTCCATGGAGACACCCCACAAAAATCGCAATTTGTTCCGCAACATTGATTTAATCCTTTTCTTCTGCTTCACAAAAACACGCACACAGAAGCGCACACATCCACACAGAAATAAAATGGCTACGAAGTCGTCTGGCACTATTTTCTTTAATTTTGGTTTGCTTTTGTTGCCGTTTTCCGGCATTTTTGTCCTTGCATTTTTTTTTATTTTTTTTGCCGCCTTCTTACGCATTTCCATAAATTTTCTTTTCTTTTGCCATCGCTTTGAATTCGGTCCCATTTGAGCTTTCAATACACTTATATATTTGCATTTACTGATTTGAAAACGTTGATAGGTACTTCCAACTGCTTTCCGCACGTTTAAATTCCTCGCCGGTAAGTTAGAGCCAGGAGTCTTATAAAATTGAAAATGATACTTTTTGTATACATACTTTTAGGTAGCTGTGAGCATATATGCGTAAGTAATCTGTGTTGACTTGAGATCCCTCAAATATTTAATCATATTCTTGCAATTATTTTGCTGTGCAAACAACTAGCTTATGACAAACTGCTAAATTATATTGTACACAAATCTTATTAATATTGCATCCACAAATATTAAGCATAGAGTTTAATTACTTGGTTTATAACCATACATACATGTTTTGACCATACATACTTTTCCAAATATTTATACGAGAACTTCCAAAAGAAGTAGAAACTATATATAACAATTTATTTTTATTTTTTTGTTAATTTATTTATTGATTTGTTATATATATTTTAGTCTATCGATATTACTTATGTTCGATTGTGACTTACAACATTCACAACCCACGTAAAACCAAAAATGTTTTGGCAATTTATAAAATCTTGAAGGAGTTTTTTCATGAATTTAAAGTTTTGTCGCGTCTAGCAGCTCGTTCACCTCTTGCAACTGAGGTGGCAGATGTCCCACGGCTAAAGCCAAGTCCGCCACCTTACACGCATAGACATATCCTTTTTTGAGATCCTCATGTTGCAACAAGCGGTCAAGCGATGGCTCGAGTTGCAACTGCACCGGATCACAAATCACATATGCCTCCAAGATCTGGGGTAGCGTGGCATACGGATTGTTGACTCCAACAAGCGCCAAGCCGCGCCACGGTTTGTCGTTGTCGATGAGCACGCGGTAGAAGACAAGTGGCACGGCCAGCACCCCATTGTTATTGGCATCCGTGGCCAGGTGGAAGCTGGTTTTAGCAGCGTTTGGTAACGGCATTACGCCATATGTGCCCGTATACACGCTCACTGAGAGGTCAAAGCGCGCTACAAAGCGACGCGTTACATCCTCGATAATGGCCCAATGGCCACCATTGAATATCTGCCATTGTGGCTCCACATTCAGATAGTTAAAGGTGCTACGCTGCTGGCTGGCATAAATCAAATCCGCCTTGGCTACCAGGTGTCCGCGTGCCAGAAAGAGTCCCGCCGACGCATTCAGTAGGACGTTATTGTACTTACCATCCGCTTGTAGTAACAGTTGCACCACCCGTTGCTGTTGATGTGCCTGCGAGTAAAGTTTTCCCATGTCGTAGCCAAAAAAGTGGCCTGCGGCACTGAACTTAACCCGCTTCACTTTGTGTTGAAAGTGCTCGTTGGCCGGCTGCAACCGATGGAAAGCAAAGTGGGTTCGTAGCTGGTCCGCATCGTGGCACAGCTCCAGGGTGCTCACAAATCGTCCGGCACTAATGTTGTAACCCACCCGATAAATGCGCGCCAGTGAGGCAACTCCATTGCCAACATCTCCACATGGCTGCTCCTCCATACGCTCCACTTTATAGTACAGTGGCTTGGCGCAAAGAAAATCGCGCAGCTCACGTTTCCCACCCGCCCAATCAAAGGCTTTGTCGTGTAGGCAGCGTGCTTGTAGGGAATGAAAAGTGGGTGGAACATTCCCATCGCTGCTAACATTTGCAAAGGAACGTCCGCAATAGAGTTCAATATGGGCGCCACGAGGTATCTGCAGTTGTCCCTTTGCATTGGGCAGCCAGTAGATGTCCGTGTTGGGCCGCAGGTAAAGTGGCTGCAAGTTTGATATTGGCAAATCCTTATCAATGTCCAGAGTGCATGGAGGACCTTCAGTAAATAATTTTTATAATTGCAATAAAATTATTTTATAAGAAATGATAATTATTTATTTCCCCCAGATCCTTCACTTTTGAAACAAAAGATTTCGCATTGGCTCTTCGCTTGTTTAACAAGTAAGAAAGCTATTTTCAAGAAAGCTCGACTTGAAGGTACCCTCAATTCGTAAACTTACTTGTACGGTCATGTCTGCACCTTATGCATGATGGCTGAACTTTTGTCTTTAATATCTCCGGTAGTTCCAGCCGATTCAAAAAATTTCAAATATTTTCATTGTTTCATTTTAATTTTCGGAAAAATATCTAGTTTTTTAAATTTAAGATTTTGGTTTTATCGCTTACACTAAAGTTGAGTATGCAGTAAGGGCGTACACACACACATACTTACTTGCTTGAACATACTTGCAAGCACTCACTGTACGCGTAAAGTATAGGGTTCTGCATATCGTCTAGTCGGGATTTTACGACTAGAGTCTTCTTACTTTTTTTATGATGTAACAAATAAACCAATTAAAATGTTATTAAACTAATATTTTAGTTTTCAGAATATATAAAGTAGTTTATTTATTTTCTTACCTACTATTTTTAAGCAATACTAATATATTAACTGCATTTTTGTTTTTAAAACTTGCCAATTTGATTTTTTGCTTATAAGACAAATACCTGCACTTACCTGGCTGCGTAATCGCTTCTACATGCACTCTCTCACTCACGATTTGACTTAAATCTGCTGCTGGCCTGATTGCTTCGCGCGCTTTTGCTCCCAACGCCATCACGATCACCAAGCAAACAGTTAAGAACGTATTCATTGTAGAGAGCTTAGTGTTCTCTGTGCGGTGTCTGGCAGCATACTAACGGAACTGTGGCTTATACAAGTGTTTATTTGCTTTTATTTCTCTTACTCTTCAGCTGGTCCACACCCGGTTTTGAGAGAATTTCAAGCAGAGCATAAAGTAAGTGAGAATTTTTACTTTTATTGTTATATACTACAAAATACTTCCAAATGAGTTCTGCTTGCTATTGTGTAAAGAAAACTGTTGGTTGTTTTTGATTTCTATAACATTTGTTTCTTATTGAAAGGTTTTGATTGTTGTTTAATTAATATTACAAAACAATTTTTAATTGGTTGATGTTCATAGAAAGTTATGAATTAAACGCATTGCTTAATGTACAAATAAATCTAATTCGCTATGAGAGACATTTGTTCATTATTCGTTTGAAAACATCTTATGATCTTTCCGTAGTACTTGTGAGTTGGCCGGTTCCAAAATCTGTCGAAATATTAACCGCCTGTCCCTGTTTCCAATCAGCTTGAATTGTATAAGGCTGACCGTTGATCGAATATGAACTTATTTGCCTTCCCCCGTTACCATTTGCAAATCCTGAAGTCTGGGCTGAAAACTGAGTGGCGACGTTATTGTTGTTGTTTCATTGGCCAGGATTTCCACCCATTCCACCACGTCCTCCCATTTGACCCATTCCGTTACCGCCCATTCCTCCGCGTCCTCCCTTTTGTCCCATTCCATTACCGCCCAATCCTCCACGTCCTCCCATTTGACCCATTCCATTACCGCCCATTCCACCACGGCCTCCCATTTGACCCACTCCATTACCGCCCATTTCATAACCTCCTCTTCCATTACCTCCCATTCCATTACCATTCATTCCATTGCCACTCATTTCATTTCGTCCCATTTCATTTCCACGCATTCCATTACCATTCTTTCCATTGCCACTCATTTCATTTCGTCCCATTTCGTTTCCACCCATTCCATTTGGGCCCATACCCATATTTCCTTGAGCTCCAAACTGATTTCCCGTTCCCATTCCATTTCCACACATTCCATTCTGGCCCATTCCTGGACCACCATTGCCACCTCTTCCACCCATTCCATTACCACCCATACCATTCCCACCCATTCCATTACCACCCATTCGATTTCCACCGCCCATGCCGTTGCCTTGCTGTCCAGCCCGTCGACGTTTTTCAAACCCGTTCACATTTCTTTTCTGACGATTCATAGAGTTTGCGTTTCCATTCATTCCATTTCGATATTGATTTCCGTTCATTCCAGTACCACCATTTGGACCACCACGTCCGCCCATTTGATATCCCATTCCATTTCCACACATCCCATTTCCCCTGGGACCCATTCCATCTGGACCCATTCTGCCTGAACCCATTCCACCTGGACCCATTCTACCAGGGTCCATTCCGCTTGGACGCATTCCACCATAACCCAGTACACTACCTCCCATACCCATACCACTAGTCACATTTCCAGTTCCACCACCGTCTACTCCAACAGCCGTTTGTCGATAGTTTCGAAGGCTATATAAGCCATGAATTGATCGCTTAAGCCGATCTGAAATTCCTGAAAAAAATATTATTGTTGATAAAATCGAAAAAATTGATATGAAGAAAGATGGTGATCAGAGATTCCTAGATAGTATGTGGTTTTGATAGCTTAAATTCGTGAATTAAATTTGATTGATTTTAATTTTGATTTATTTACTGGTTAGCCATAATTGTTGTAATCATTGTTATTATTGTTGTTGTAGTAATCAACGCTCGGTCTTGAAGTGGTAAGCTGCGGTGTATTGTAGGTGGGATACGCCGCGCTTGGTCCATAATATTGGTTATAGTTGTAGCTCCCGCCAGCAAAATTCCCCATGCCAACAGGCAAAATATAAATCGGTTGACGTAGAGGCATTGGCATGAGCATAGGCATTGGCATGGGTATGGGCCTAGGAGGATAATAAACGCGACCGGGAAAGGGCAAAGTACCGGGAAGTGGAAGGGGTCTCGGCATAGGATATGGCCTTGGCATAGGATATGGCATTGGCATTGGCATAGGCATAGGTACTTGTCTTGTGGTAACGTTATGAATTGCGTGAGATGATTCTGATTCCATGTCAATAAAGTCGGGAAAATCTGGGAAAATTTGAAGGTTGCCAAGAAAAAATAAAAATAAAGAGAAACTGGTAAGAAGAGTTGTTTTAAAGCTGTGCGCTTATTGAGAGGTACCCGAAAAGGGCAGATTTACATTAATATTGTAGGAATAGAAGTTGGGCGTTGGGTTATAAAAGCCAGAATAGGCCGAATTGGGTTGTGCCTGACGTCCCATTTGCAAGCCTCTGCCATAAAACACATATGTGGGATAACCCTGGCCAAGTGATAGATACGCATTAAAGTGTGGCTGTGTTTGACGCTGCTGTAGGGGAGATAATACTTGTCGTGGCTGAACCGGAGGCAGAACTTGGCGTGGAAATGGTGCTGGAATTACACCAGGTGGGAGTGGTGCTGGAGGAGGGTAAAACACTTGTGGCGAACGACGAGCTCGCGATCCAAAGGCCACTCGAGGATAGCAATTGAAATAGCAGGGCGGTGTTTCTGGCACCAATAGTGGTCTAGAGTTAGCGCCACGAGCGTTGGCATAAGCCGGCACAGGTCTTGAACCGGGAATGCATGCATAGGGATAGTAAGGACTAACAATGCAGGGTTGCCGCCATGGCTGGGTATTGTAATTGTTATTGAAACTTGGATAGGGATAAGGCTGCTGTGTGCCATCCTGCACAATCACTAAAACGTTTGCCTGCCGCTGAGCTGCATGACTGTCAGCTGACTCAATGCCTAGGCCTCTATTTACAAGCCAACTGTCCGTGTCCATGTCCGGCTTAGGGTTTAGTTGAATCGTGACGGTGCTGGGACTGGAGATGGGTGCGCTGATGTTACTACGAGTGTTGGCTGTGGTGGATGTGGTGTCGATCGCGAAACGATCAGATTGCTGATCTGAAACGGATCGATTGCTATGGTGCTAACAAATGAATGTAATGACTGTACGCACCTGCGTTCAATGAACGTTCCACACATTTTGGGTACTGGCCGCAGTGTTCGCCATTCTTTTGATCCTTTTCGCAGGCATCGTGGGCAAGGACACATCTTTCAGTAGATGCACAGCTAATATCGCGACAATCACGTCCAAACTCTGACAAAATAATAAGAATTAGCTAACTATCAAAGCTCGAAAAAACAGGTAAAACTTACTCCTGTAGGCATTGACATGAGCTGATGTGCCCATAAGCATGGCCAAAACGAAACAGGCTATATAGCCCAACTGCCACTTTAAAAGCATGATTAATATAACTCAAAACGTACTCAAACAAGTTGCAAAGCTTCGAACTGAATGCTATTTTGGAAGTCTCTTTCGTTTTATACTGTTTTCAAGATATGGTTCGGTTATTTGATTCGGGCTTTAATTGTTTCGGTTAAAACTCATTAGCTTAATACACAAATTGTTAATGACAGCTCCATCTAACACACAGAAAAACTAAATAAAATTAAATTGAAAATAACTAAAAAATTACGATACCTCTGATGGTTATGGACCATTTAATATCTCAAAATAAATAATAAAAAAAAATGTTGTTGATATGCGTTTAACAAAACTATCAAAGTAATCGATGATATAAAAATTTTTATTAAAAGCTTCATTTAAAGATAAGATAAAGTAAAAACAGTTTTATTCAGTGTTAGATTGTTATGTGTTGATTAGCAATAACAAAGTCAGGGGCGATACGGGCTAATGGAAAACGTGTGGCACATGAGAGTTAAAATGCGATGTTGGAACTCCCATTAAAGGTGTTATCATTTTGACAAAAATACAAACTGCTTATCAATGAACACCTTATAATTAGTACATTAGTTGTTGTAAACTTAAGCATTTTTATTGTTTTAAGATTGTAACTTAAAAGGTAAGATTAAATTGAGTTATAAAATCTATGTCGTAATACCCAAAACTCCGCTCGTTTTCAGATCGTCCAGGGGTAAGTCCTTGACTACTTCGATGAAATCTTCAACAGTGCATGCATACGAATAGCCTTTCTTCAGATCTTCTTTGGTCCAACTAATCCAGTCAACCTTATCCCCAATATCAGGACAGATAACGTAGTCTTCATGAATCTGCTCCAGGCTGGCATGTGGATTGTTAACGCCCACCAAAACAATGCCTTTAAGGTTAACACGATCAATAATCACACGGAAGTACAACATTGGAACTGGTATTAATCCATTATTGTTTTCATCAAAGTCCAAGTAAAGCCCTTGTGCAATACCATTTGTATCTGGTAGCGTAGAGATGCCCCATGTGCCGGTATAACAATCAACGGTAACATTTTCGTCGGCAACAAACTTCCTCACACTATCCTCGATGCGTTCCCAGTTACCTGCATTAAAGGTCTGCCACTGCGGTGCCGCATTCACAAAGAAGAAAGTTGCCTGCTGTGCAGCTCCAAAGACAAAGTCCGTCTTTGCGGAAAGATGTCCACGGGCCAAATACATATTTCCACTGATATTGAAATAAGGCGAGGCATCCATGCCAAGAATTTCACTGATTGTGATATTTTGTTGAACTTGTGTGTATAGGCCGTTCACATCCTTGCCCCCATAGAAGTCACCAGTAATAAAGATGGGACGGCTGACAGAGCGCTGATATTGAGCACTGCTTGGGAATAATACATGGTGCACATAGCGCGTAACTTCTGCCAGCTCATCGTGACACACATCGTACGTTTGCAAAAAGTCGTTGTATCCCTCATCGTTGGACAACTGGAAACCCACCTCAAGCAGATTAGTGCCGCCATTGCAATTGCGATCAGTGCGTCTTGCTGTGTAGCGTGGCCAGGAGGTACATGTAAAATCTTGAATCTGATAGACACTGCCCAGCACCAGGAAGCTCTGTTGTTGCCAACAGCTGGCAATTAGCCGTTTATATTCAACGAAGTGCCCCTGAAATTGGCTTGATCCGGTGCAATGCATTTCAAGTGTCTCGCCATGCTTTAGCTCCACCAGACCATTCATGTTGGGCATTAGATATTCTGCGTTGCCCAGCGCGTCGCGCAGCACAAACAGTGGCGCTGGATCTTTGAGATCACCATTCACGCGAAAGTTGCACAGCTTTTCCTCTACGGCATCAGGTAAGCCCAAAATTCCATTGGTGTCTAGTTGATTCAAAGGCAAGTCCTTAACAACAGCAGTGAAGTCTTTCACATCGCAGGCATAGCCATATCCCTGCTCCAGCTGCGTTTTCTCCCAATCAAGCCAAGTCAGCTGCGCACCCACATCCTCACATACGACATAGTCCTTCTGGATGTCGGCTAGACTAGCATGTGGATTGTTAACCACCACCAGGGCAACGCCCTTGCGACTCAGTTGATCGATTACAATGCGATAAATCAAACGCGGCACAGGCAACTGCTGTCTACTGCGATCCAGATAAATTTCCGTCTGTTCTCCTTCAGAATTTGGTAAAGTGGCGACACTCCAACTTCCCGCATGAATACTGACATTGAGTGCCTCGTTGGCTACAAACCGGCGCACACTGCGCTCCACTGCAAGCCAGTTGCCGATGCTAATACTTCTCCACTGTGGCACCGCATTCACATAAAAGTGGGTGGCTCGTTGCGCCGAACCATGCACATAGTCCTGACGTGGAGCCAGCTGACCACGTGCCAAAAATAGATCCCGACTATTATCCAAATACTTGCTGGCATCTATGTTGAGAGTTTCACTTAAAACTTCCAGCTGATGCTCCTGGCCATAAAACAAATTGACATCCTTGCCACTATAGAAGCCGGCACGCAAATAACCCGGCTGGGCCACATTCTTTTGATAGGCAATATTCGCTGGTGTCAGCTCATAGCGTACATAGCGTGTGATCTGTACATCCTCGTCATAGCACAGTTCCAGCTGTGGCAACATCCCCGCCGCCACGTTAAAACCAATTTGAAGAAGCTCTGTGCCACCTTCGCATGGATTGCCCGTGCGTACGGCTTCATATGTCGGCCAGGTTTGACAGCTAAATGACCGGATGCTAACCTCCTGACCCTCTGCCTCGTAGATCTGATTACCCATACATGTCGCCGTCACAGCGCTATATCGATTGAAGGGCGTGGCCATTGCAGACGTGCAGTGTAAGTCGATGCTGGATCCATCATCCACAGTGTAAACACCCGATTCGTTTGGCAGCAACCAACTCAAATATCCCTGAGGGGTAAGTAATGGCGCCGGGTCCTTAAAATCGCCGTTCACCCTAAAGTGACACGGATTTGGATTGGGCGTTGGAGTTGGGGTGACAGGTGAGCTGGTAGTGGATGGTACATCCGTGGTGGTGGTCGATGAAGAGCTGCTAGAAGATTCTGGTTCAGGTGTTGTAGTTGGTATTGCGGTGGTGCTGGCAGTAGAAATTGTGCTTGGGTCGTCAGTGGTGCTGACAGGTGATGTGGTTGAGGTGCTGGCAGTAGTTGAGGGTGCTGCTGTGCTTGGCTCCTCAGTTGTGACAGTTGTTGACTCCTCGGGTGTTGTCGAGGGTACTGCAGTGGTGCTTGGTTCCTCGGTGGTGCTAACAGTGGTGGGTATATCATCTAATCCCAGGACACCATTTGTGTGCAGATCCTCAAGAGGCAAGTCTTTGACAACTTCGGTGAAATCCTCCACAGTAAAAGCATATGAATAACCTTCATGTAGGTCCTCCTTGAGCCAAGAAATCCAATTTAACCGATGGCCAATATCCTCGCACAGAATGTAATCGCTTTGTATTTGCTCCAAAGTGACATAAGGATTGTTGACCCCAACCAACACGATGCCCTCACGATTCTCCCTATCGATGATCACACGATAGTACAATTTGGGAACTGGTATCAGACCGTTGTTGTTCTTATCAAAGTCCAAATAGAGTTCACGCTCGACACCCTTGACATCGGGCAGAGTGGAGACTCCCCAAGTGCCTGTATAGCAGTCAGCAGTAAGGTTTCGGTCGGCAATGAATTTACGAACACTCGATTCAACTTTCTCCCAATTGCCACCATTAAAGGTTTGCCATTACGGAGCTACATTGATGAACAAAAATGTAGACATTTGTGCTGCACCAAATATTTGATCCGTTTTAGCAACCATGTGACCGCGAGCTATATATCGATCTTCAGTGTAGTTAAAGTAGTGCGAGGCATCCATGTCAAGAATTTCGCTTATTGTGATATTCTGCTGCACTTGCGTATACTTGACGTTAACATCCCGGCCACCATAGAAATCCAGCTCAACAAAGCTAGGCCTGGCTACGCCATGCTGATAGTCGTAGCTGGAAGGATAGAGCACATGGTGCACATAGCGTGTGGCTTCAGCCACCTCATCGTGACAAACATCGAAGGTTTGCAAGAAACCGTCGTCTTCAACCTGAAAGCCAACCTTGACTAGATCTGTGCCACCATTACATTCTCGACCGGTTCGAAGGGCGGTAAAGGTCGGCCATTCTTCGCAGCTGAAGTTCGCAAAGGGGTAAATCAGCTCATCAACCAGGAAATATTTTTGCTGCAAGCACTGCACAGTTAGATGCTTTCGGTTTTGGAAGGGTGCAGCAAAACCCGCACCCGGACAGAACATGTCAAGAAGTTCACCATTGGTCAGACGCACTGTATCCGTAGGATCCGGCACAATCAGTTCAAAAAAGTTGTGTCTCGCGAAAAGCGGTGCTGGGTCATTGAGATCACCGTTTACGCGAAACTCACAATCACCATGCACGGGAACACCTGGATTATCTTCTGCGTGGGGCAAGACACGTGGTAAACGTCCCTGGGCCGAGCTAGAGCTAACAAGCAGTTTTAGAACTAGAAGTAAAGTCACGTACCACTTCATGGCACTGCGTTTCTTTGCGTTATAGCAAAGCTTTGGCAGTTTTAGCGCTTTCTTATATTTCAACAATATCGCGACAGTTGCTTGTTAAAGTTATCGCTATCGACACACATGTTTATGACACTCGATTGCAGATAAGAGCTTTAATACATATACATCTTCCGGCAATGGCCTGATTGCTGACCTAAACATTTCGGGTAAAAACTAAGCCACTTAAATGCTAGCAATCTTTAGCTACTGCCAATACCGTTGTCACTAATTTATCAAATAAGGTTTTTTAGGGTGACTTTAACCTGAAAAAGTTTCATTCAAAGTACGATTTATATTTCTAATTTTTTTTCCATTAAAAATTTTATCAGGAAAGTGTTACAAAATTTAGCTACACAATGAAAACACTATAAAAACCTTAAGTAACAAGTTGGAAGGGTCTAGTCGAGAAATCCCGACTAGACGATCCCCTGAACCCTATACCTTACGCGTACAGTCAGTGCTTGCAAGTATGTGTGTGTGTGTGAGTATGTACGCACATACTGCATACTCAACTTTAATGTTCCATATCTCCGGTGTTTCTTAACCGAATTTGATAAAAAATTTCACAGATTATCATTATTTTGTTTTATATTTCAAACGCCGTCTCAAAGTTTTCAAAATTCAGGATTTTGTTGTTATCAATCCCATGTGTATATCGGAAACGGAAAAAGATATTGAAAATTGAAAACAAACTTGTACTGCCTATGGATTAGGCGAGCTTATGTTCCAAATCTGGAGTCTCTAGCTCTTATAGTCTCTGAGATCGACGCGTTCACACATACAAACAAACGAACAGACGGACGGACAGACGGACATGGCTATATCAACTCGGCTGTTGATGCTGATCAAGAATATATATACTTTACGGGGTCGGAGATGCTTCCTTCTGCCTGTTACATACTTTTGCACAAAACCATTATACCCCTTTTTTCTATTTTTAATGGGTTCAGGGTATAAAAAAACGAATACTTATCGTTATCAATTCAAAAATTTATTATTTGGTATTGAATCTTTTAATAGTTTTTACAAAGTTAAGGAGTTCAAATTATTAGAACTTGCATTAACGTATTGAGAAATATTCAGTTTCAGAGTGCTTGTTTTGTACAACAAAATTTGGCTAATATTAAAAACACTATTAGAAATCAAGCACAACAAACTGTCGTACACATTTATGACTATGGCAAGCAAACAGAGTCCAAAAGGCAAAGATTTGAATTCTATCACAATCAACGACAGGCGCAGACATTCATGCGAAAATTTGGACTACAAACCATTCATTAATTTGCAGTACGCAGTACGTGCATGTGGACATTGGGAAATTCACCGATCGAATTTTTGTGGTAACAGTCATACAAAATAGAAAAACAAGAAACACAGAATGGATATTCATGATTGCTCGAATTGAAGATATCCTTTACCCTTAGCTGCCACGAATGTAAAGATTTTTTGTATGCTTATAAAATATTGACACAACCTTAAGCCGAGTAAAACCACTTTAACTACCCCATTTTCACAATATAGTAGCACAGGGTACAAATAAAATTAAAAAAAAACTAACAAAGTTGTATGTAAAAACAAATAACTTGATAATTGAATTAACAGAATTACAATTTATTCGTCTTTGTTCCTGACAGCTGCTGCTCACAGAAGGCCTATCAATACAATGCAATGAGTATAAGTGTGTACTACTCTTTACGCGTCGGTTGGCTAGAAATGTAATATTTAACACTGACATGGTACTTAAGGAAACTTTTTTTGTTGCTTCTTTTTAATAGTTCTCAGACATACGAGTTCTAATCAATGGCCACACACATCAATGAAGCTAATTTAAGTGGTAAGTGAAGCGTAATTTTAGCAAATATAATGAAAGTAGTTGTGGTGTCATTCTACCCAAATGGTACACATTGCAATCAGTTGTGTTATTTATTTGTATATATATTGGACGTAGATGTACTAACGGACAGTACATTCAAGTGGCCCAACGATACCAAGCACCGGCTTGTTAACGCGCGGACCCAAGCATAAAGCGACCCACCTCCCGCCCTTCCGACCGAGGGGCGCACCGCATAACGTGCGGTTACGAAGATCGCGAACATGTAGACAAATGACGTAACACAATTTTTTTTAGAGAGCATGCAGAAGTGGTACTAGTAATAAGGTGGGAAAGATCGTTATATAATGAACATAAGATCCGAAATGGGTTATGGATAGCATAGTTAGAAAAGCAAGCATGCAGGGCTATTGGTAAAAAATGTCTACTACTTCTAATAGGTACAGCAAAGTTAATTTGGTTAATTAGTATTGGGGAATCTATTTCACCATTTATTAATTTGTGAAAAAAGGTTATTGCTAGCATAGTTCTACGATGATTAAGAGAGGGAAGATTTATTAGTAAAAGTCTACTGTGGTAAGCAGGTAAATTAGTACTATTGTCCCAGTTAAGACCCCGAAGGGCAAAGAGCAAAAATTGTTTTTGTACCGATTCTATTCTATCCTGATGAGTCCTGTATTTGGGATACCATATACAAGATCCATATTCAAGAATAGGTCGGACAAGAGACACATAAAGAGTTTTTGTTAAGTAGGGGTCGTCGAATTCCTTCGACCAGCGTTTAATGAACCCCAAGACACTTGATGCTCGATTTGAGATTAAAGCAATATGCTTGTCAAACTTAAGCTTTGGGTCCATTAAGATACCCAAATCCTCAACCAAATCAATCCGATCCAATGGTAGGTTATCCAGAAGATAGATATTAAAAAAAAGGCATTCGCCTATAAAAAGACATAACTTTGCATTTACTGCAATTGAGATGCAGTAAATTTACTCTGCACCAAGTTTGAAAATTGTCTAAGTCACTTTGCAGTCTATGACCAGACAGAAGACTTGCAGCTGACATGCATAATTTTACATCATCAGCATACATTAGTACCCGAGAATGATTAATAACAGACGGAAGGTCGTTTATAAACAGAGTAAATAATAACGGTCCAAGGTGACTTCCTTGTGGAACACCAGAAGTGACCTGCACCGCTTTAGATACTGAGCCATTAAAATAGACTCTCTGAGTTCTAGAAGTTAAATAATCTTGAATCCAAAGGATAAGATTATTAGGAAAGCCCAAAAGTTTAAGTTTATAAATTAATAGGAGGTGATTTACAGAGTCAAAAGCCTTACTGAAATCAGTGTAAATAACATCAGTTTGCAATTTGTCTTCAAAGCCCTTAATAACAAATGATGTGAATTCTAGTAAGTTAGTAGAGGTAGATCTATGTTTCATGAACCCGTGCTGGCACGGTGAAATCATAGATTTACAAAGATGTTGAAGATGAGAGGTTATTAGTTTCTCAAAAATCTTAGGAATAGCAGACAACTTGGAGATACCCCTATAATTTTGAGCATTCGATTTGTTTCCTTTTTTGTGCAAAGGAATAATATAAGACTCTTTCCAAATTTTTGGGAAAGAGCATAGCTCTACGGACATACTAAAAACTTTATGCAAAGGTTTTACAAGATCCTGAGCACAGTACCTAAGCACACAGCTTGGTATTCCATCAGGTCCTGGAGAAAATGTGGGCTTTATAACCAGAAGATCACAAAGTAGTGAGCTCTCTGTGATTTCCGGTATAAAAATGCAATTTGAGGCATTAAGCTGATAGGGATAAGGCGTGACGACTGGTTGAAAACAAGGGCTATAGGTCGTTTGAAAAAATTCAGCAAATAGATCGGCAATGGCCTGATCTGAATTGGCTTTCATTTTATCAAAGAATATATTAGATGGAAGAGTCGATGTCTTGCGTTTCGCATTAACGAAATCATTTATTTATTATTTTAATTTAACCGCAAAAAAAAAAATACTAAAGTTATACCCTTTATAAAATGGTGGAACAACTGTGTATGAGTATCCAGGTAGCCATTCAGATGTGCATGAATTGTTATCATAATAAGTTTACTGATTACAATCTATTAGCTTTTAAATTATACTATTTAAGGTGGTACAAGAATCTTTGTTAATTTCGCACTTATTAAACACATTTTTTCTTTGGCATGTACTGACTGGTACATAAGTTTTTTAATTTTTAATGCATTGTTGTGAATATATTAAAGTCAGAAAATATGGAAGAATCAATTGCACCATTGATAAGTTTGTAAGAAAGGGTTACTCCTAACATTTTTCAGCGATTAAAAAGATAAGAAAGATTTATGAGTAGAAGAAGGTAAGTTAATATTATTTTCCCAATTAAGACCCCTGAGTGCAAAGAGAAAAAATTGTTTTTGCACCCATTCTATTCTACCCTGACGAATCCAGTATTTGGGATACCATTTACATGATCCAGATTCAAGAATCGTTCGTACAAGAGAAATATTCAAAACTTTTTAAATCACATTTTCAACTTTCAAATGCGAAAGCAATTTAAGCACAGGGTGTTTCCACCTATGCTCGACAAAATAATTACTTGTTTGAAACAAAATAATTAGGCTCGTATATATTATTGTGGCCTGCAATTGGGGACAACAAATTTAGCAGATTTGCATTAATCAAAATTTTGTTTCGGGTCAGGTGTGAGTTGGACGCGTGAACATGACAACCCGCGCATAAATTTTGATTTTCAATAATTTATGTTAACTAATCGTAACACATTGCGTGTACGCAATATGCTTTTCATTGGCTAGCAATTAAATGCTAAAATCAATGCACGAGGATGAGTAATAGAAACAGCAGAAACAGCAACAGCAAAAGCATCTGGCTGTTGCCAATGACAAGCTTAATTAAATTTTTACATTTGCACTTCTTTTAAATTTGTCTTTGCCCCCTTGGCGCCCTTTGTCCTTGGCAGATAGCTGCCCAGTGCTCGCAGGTCGCTGCTCAATTAAAAGTGCATTAAGAAATCGCACGGCAGGTCACAATGTTAAGAAACCAGATGCTGCCAGATAATTTCTTGCCTGATTGCAGTTACTTAAAGAAAGTGCTTAATTCAACGGGGACGGATGCAAGTGAATGGCATTGAATACTGCTTCGGTGAGTTGTTATTAAATTCACAAGCAGAGCAATTTTCTTTAGAAAGAACTTTGTACAAAAGGACTTTCATATACAAGCTTTTTTTGACTTTATAATAAGACAAAACAAGTTAATTTTTTTTTGTGCCGTCTCTATTCACATCAGAAGAATGAAATGAGAATTAAGACGGATATCAAACATACATACATATACTTGTCTTTATGGCTTTATGCAATTTACGAAGAACATTTCCTTTTATCCTTTTTGGATAAAGTGAGCTGAAAAGCTCTTGCAGTACAGATATAAGCCCTCTTAAATAACCCTGATACGCCGTGTGGCCGACGGTGTTGATGGCAACATTGCGGCATTGAATAAATGAAGAAGAAGTAGAGAATAAATGTAGATGGCACTGGCGATGGCGATGGCCAAACAGACCACTGCCACTGGTACTGATGGCCAACAAGGCGGCTTTCAAGTGCAGCTGGCAAAAGCGTCAACTGTAAAAGACAGTGCCAAACAGGACAGCGAGAAAAAAAATCAGCGCTATTTTTATTGTAATTTCTTTTTCTTCACTTTTTTGCTGTGTTGTTTTTAAAAGGGATGTGACTGTGATTTTTTGTTGTTGTTTTTTCATACTTTTCGTTGTGCTTTTGCCAGGCGTAAGCAATTCCTGCATCCCTTTTTCCCTCTTGAGCGAAGCATTTTAATTTAAATGTTAAAACGTGACAATAGCGCAGTCACTAGGGGGATATGAGACTGTCTCATGTGCCCGGGACGTCAGTCAGTCACCGTCACACGCAGTTACCTACAACATACCCTACAGCCCAAGGTAGCCAACGGGTAAAAAGTTGAAAGAGTAATGCAACTGATTACAAATAAGCTGTTGAAGAAACTATTACAGAATTCAACAGAGATTTTGTGTTTATACATACTCGAAAGAATCTTATTTTGATTTGTGTTGTTCCTCCTTTTGTTTGTGTGTATGATTTAACATGGTATGCCTATAATGCAGGGTATTATCTGGTTATTGCCACTTGGGCGTCATGTACGTCAATCTTGTTGCTGTCATTTTCAGCATCGTGTGAATGATGTTGCTGTTGTTGTTATTGCTTGTTATTTGAGTGGAACACCAGCAATGTTCAACGGCCAATGTCCAATGGGAGCTGACGATCCCTTGGGAAAAAAGTTGTTAAATTATGCCTGCTCAAAAATTTGAATGACGGTGCTCTTTGGATAAACCGTGAATCCTGTCGAACCTTGGCCACCGCATTGCGAGTGCCAATTTATAAGTTTTGCTGGAGGCGTTCAAAAGAACAACAACAATAAAATGGAACCCCTTTGGTCAGAAAACCTTTTAGCCAATCTGATTTCTATGTGTTTGTGTTGTTGTTGTTGTTGTTGATGTTGTTCAGTTGTTGGTCAGCTACCAGTGTGCATGAATTATTCAAAGAAAAGGATATTAAATGCAAATACACACACACACACACATTTTTGTACATAATTTCGCGCATACATACACTTTTATGTGATGCTGTAGCTGCTCCTGTTCGCAGGACTCGCTTGAGTAGTTGGAAGTTTTACTGCCGCCCCGTTTACCTTCAACTGCGTGCACGCTGTTGCTCTCAATGTTATTTTGGCTGCTTTTGCTGTTGTTGATGAACCAAATTTTAATTAATAATGTGCGGCTTCACACATTGCCGTAAAATATTCATGCTGGCATCATTGGTATTTTAGGCGGTCAGTTGAACTTTGTTGGCTAAATTAAAACTCAGGTGTTTGACAAGAAACCAATGTCATCCCAAAGCAAGCATCGCTAAAAGTGTTCTCAAGCAGTGTCCTGTTTTGCGCTAACTAGGTCAAGCCAACTTTATATGCACTAGCTTAATGTTTTTCTCGCAGCAATCTTTAATTTTACTTGCCTTTGTAAGGCTGCGTTGTCTTTTATCATAATATAATAATAGTAATTAGCAGCTATGATCTTTTCAAATGCAATGCCTCTGCTGTAAGAGTAGGTTCCCATTAACAAGACTAGGAGTTGTATAAGTTAGTGACTAAAGTATTTTATATAATAACTACTATTAAAAATGCGGGCAATAATAATGGTATATGTGGGATCTGTATAGTTAGTAACTCCTTAAAAGCAAAAAAAAAAACAATTTCTCATTTAAAAATTTAACTAGATTAATACTATCTGAAATTTTTTTTTTAATTTGTGTCATTGTAAAGGACATGTTCATATACTGGCCACACTACAAAAAAGCTGTTGATGTCAAAATAAAAGTTTTTTTATATGTTGTATAATGAGATAAGATAAAGATTCAATGAAGTGTCAGTGAAATCAATCAAAATTGATCACAAAAGATATGTTTTTCGGGTTGCTATCTTGTAATTCTTTTTCAATCTTGGCTTAAAATTTTTTCTCTTTTCAATTGATTTGTTCTACTTTTGTGTAATCGATTATTGTCAGCACAGCTGCAGTATAAGTGTAATTGTATAAGAGAATATTCTCAAGAAGAAGCTTCGGCTATTTTTTTTTTTACACTATTTTTTGCATGTCAATTAGCATTTTTGCTGAATGCGAAACTCGAATAATAGTTTGATGTGTTGTACATTATGATATCAGGGTTTTCTCAAGTGCATTGTTGCCATTGTTGTACGTTGCATGCTTGATTCTGCCTGTTGCTGTTATTCTTTCACTTCAGATAGTAAAGCTCGTTTCATTTTCCGGTTTTTGCGCTCTCCACCCTGTATTGGCCTTTCGCACAGAAGGAAAATTTCAATAACAATGTCTGTTGATTTTAACTTTACCATGTTATTGCTGTTGTTGCTGTGTGCGCTTTTGTTGATATCTGTAATGTTGCCGTTGTGCTCGCTGCAACGCAGCAACGTTTAATTCAATGTAAACGTGTTAAAGCGTGCCCAGCATGCGAAAGAACAGAAAAACTTTTTTAAATCGAAACAAATAAGCAATGGCTGACTGATGGACTCTTCACCTGCCAAAGATTAAACCTCTTCCTTCTTTTGGCCATCAAACACCAGCAGTTACAGCATCATCAATAAAAACACATACATACGTTACGTAATGTTAGAGTGGTATATATAGTTTTTTTTATTTTAAAATAAGTTAAATACGTTAAGACAATCTAAACTAATTTGTTGGTATATATAAAATTAAGAAATGAGCTTGTGTGACAAAGAATTCAAAAGCTTTTTATCAAGAATTTATCACTTAAAATTGTCTATAGTGGTCAGCGACCACCCTAATATACGCGTATTGCGGTAACGTCAACGACAATGGATATGTTGAACGAGCTCATTTAATTTGATTTTAATTTCACCGGCTGCATTGTGGACGCAGAATGCGGCAAATGAAATTGGTTCCAGGTCGAAAATCAATCAGACTCAAATTAAGTTAATTCGTTTTATTTATACTTATTGGTCTGATCGGGTTATTTGAATGAAAGCAAATAGGTTTCTTTATTTGCATGCATCATATATTTTTTTCACTTAAGCACTTATGATTAATATCAGGAACATTATTGTTTTTGTTTTCATTGATCATATAAGGTTTTTAATCTTTTCTTATTTTATTTTAATAAATATATACAAATTTGTTAATTAAAAGAAGTTATCATTAACAATGAATGCACTGTCTAGATTTTCAAATATCACATTATTTTTTGCACAACGTAAATTAATTCATCTTTCACTTAGCTTCAAATTATTGATTGACTGTTGAAATACTATCTGTTGAGTCTTGCGATTAAAATGTCATAAATTTCAAAGTGCCCAGAAAGATAACTGATATGTCGAGCAGCTAAGTAGTTTAGTTTGTAAAGACAGTTCCTATATAAAAAAATAAAATAAACAATATTAACATTCAAGCATTAAAAGGAATATCAGCCTCTTACCTCAATAGGCTTTGCATAGCTTGTAATTGGAAGTTCCAGTTGTAGTGATTCCTGTGCCTCATCGGTTTTGAGCTCGAGCAACAATTTTGAGACATTATCAATAAAATCGGAATTAAGGTTTCCCGATGCAATGCGAAGGAGCTGCAACTGCTTGCAGTCGCCAATCACTTTTAATAGGGCATCTGAAATGTCGCATCCGCTAGACATCCAAATGCTAAGTTTCTTTAACTGCCTGAGCTGTGACAGCATCTCAACGCACTCGACCGTTGAGCAGAAGCACTTGAGCTGCTGCAGTTGTCGCTGTCGGATAATTTGCAAAGTCTCCTGTGGAGAAAGGGTGCCTCCATCGATTTGCAGACATAGCAGTTGTGGTCGCACAGCCAGGGCCTTTAGCAGCGGCACAAAGGAGTTGCTACGCCGTGCGCCCGAATGGATTAGCTGCCTTAGCTTTGGTAGCCTAGCAAGCGGCTCGTAAGCCGAAGCCTCCGCCATCATGCCAAACTGAAGCGTTTCCAGGTTTTGGCAATGGGGAACTATGTAACCTAGATTACCCCTGACGCAGGCATAGCCCAGATTCAACATGCGTAAATTAGGGTTTGACTTGCAGCATTTTACCAGAATTGGCGCACTTATTGCTTCTATTTGCAAGTGTAGCTCTTCTAGACAACGCAGCTGCCAAATTGTATCAAAGGTCCAATCTGTAAGATATAACGGGTTAAAGTTGTAGTAATCTTTACTAAGGGGTTGAAGAGTATCTGTAGATTAGATACGTTTTTTAAGTTTATTACGTCAGGATTTTGAGATATTTGAGATTTGGTTAAACAAATATGTTTCTGAGTGTTTTTATACCCTAAAAACCTATTTAAAAAGTATGTAACAGGCCAAAGGAAGCATCTCCGACCCCATAAAGTATATATATCCTTGATCAGTATCAACAGCCGAGTCGATATAGCCATGTCCGTCTGTCTGTCTGTCTGTGCTTATGTATGAACACTTCGATCTCAGAGACTATAAGAGCTAGAGACTCCAGATTTGGAACATAAGCTCGCCTAATTCCTAGGCAGTACAATACGATACACACATGCAATCGATAACAACAAAATATTAAATTTGGAAAACTTTGAGACGGCGTTCAAAACATTAGACAAAAAATGACAATCTCTGAAATTTTTATTAAAATCGGTTGAGAAACACCAGATATATGGAACATTGAAGTTGATTATGCAGTATGCAGTATGCGCGTACACACACTGACTGTAAGCGTAAAGTATAGGGGTCACGGTATCGTCTAGTCGGGAATTCACGATTAGAGCCTTTTTACTTGTTTTAGTATGTCTTTCTCCTGCCGCGCCTAACGCATCTTTGTGGTGTTTAAGTAAAGCCTTAATCGTTCACTAAAAGAGCCATACTCGTAAGGAACCAAAGAATTTAAAAAAAATAAACAGCTTAATAAAATTTTTTATATTTTTCGACATTAGAAACAGTAACAGGGTAAAGAGTTAATCATTACTTACCAGATTTAGCATGAATTTCTAAAATTTTAAGCTCATTTAAATTTTTAACAGCTGCAAATATACGTTCAAATGCTTTTTCGATCGGATTAAGTAAATAATCTAACTGTTTAATAATCAATCGTTTCAAGCTGATCATGCCAATTAAATTAAAGCATAGTATGTCAAAACAGCTGATAGACGCTTCGCATCCATGGCAGCTTAATCTGCGACCGTGATCTAAATCGATGGTGAGCTTACGAACTGATTCGCGGCAAATGGAGAATGCGATCAGCGAATGTCTTGTGCCGCATTCTTCGATAACAAATTCACGATATTGTTTTTTAGCCCAAGCAATAAACACTTCACGAAATCGTTGGCAGACTTGAGCAAAATAAATCTGTTCTTCAAGTGTGAGATAATCAAGCAACAATGTTAGACAATCATCGTTCATATCTAAAATATTTAGCGAGCTCATTTTTGCGATCCAGCGCGATTTGTCTGAAACGCGAGACTAATATTCAATTGAAAATAAACAAGAATAAATACCCCAACGCATAATAGGGCCACGTATGAATGTAAACATTATGACTAATCAGTTGCTGTTTAAATTGTATTTGTAGATACAAACGTTTGAGTGCGCTTCTTGTTGCCGTTTGTTGCTTTCGGCTCTCTAGACAGGTTTTGCCTCGTGCATTGGAACTGACCTAACACAATTTATACAGCTGACGAGTTGTGATCAAAAACCACGTACTACGCAATCATTTCACCAGCGTTGAAATACTGCGGATAGTCTGAGTGAGTCTGAGTTCATAAAGTGTTTATTTATTTCACAGCCCTTGACTGACTTAGAGTATCGTGAAATTATCTTTTATATATTACAGCAGTCTTTTATAGAATGAATTACGGATTGGCTTTGTAAGTGATGTTAGGTTTTAATAATTTAATGTGAAAGCAGTAGTATGAGTTTTAATAAAACGAAGACAGTTTTCCAATAAGATGCATTTATTCAAACAACTAATTTTGCAAATAATGCTACGTTTTTTCGCAACAGATTCGGTAAATAAAATGCTTTGATATAAATGTTTTTTGAATTACTTTGTTAAAACGACGATATTCATCGTAGTAAAACCAAAATCATAAAAAGTTTTGAAAATAGTATATGTAAAAATTTTATTAATGAGTTAATTATAATTTTAAATGTAAAATTTGCTTTTGATTAGAACTGCCTAATTCAATTATGACACTTATAAAACTTTTTGTGTAACCGAAGGTAACCTTTTGATCTTATCCAAGTAAGTTTTTCGTAGCTCATCAAATTTCGATGTTGTTGTTTTCATTTTGACGTCAGAATGTGATTGGCAAGGCAGATTTTTAAGCGATTTAACTAAAGGCACGCTGGCAGAATTCAGGACTTGGGCACTTTTTGTCTTCTTTCGGCTTGAATTAATAAGGGTTTTGGTACCTAATCGCTCGCCCTGGAAGCTGCTCCTGCCGGTGGCGCATTGGGCTCCCGCAGTGCTGTAAGGCTTTTGACGACGTTTCGATTTCATGCTGCCTTTCACTACGTGTGATGGCATTTCTTTGCTTGGCATGGGAACTTCAAAGACTGCAAGATTAAACTCCGATTTATTTCGAAGCAGCACATCATGGTCAAAAATGATGTTCTGCAAAACGATAGTGTCATTCTTTAAAACTGGCATGAACAACTGCGGTTCGCGGCCTGGATACTCGACTAGCACAACGCTTTTATCTGCCAGTAACTTCAGGGAGAACTTCGGTTGCCTTGTTTTGAAATGCATTACTAATTACAAAGTGAAACGCTTTTTCACGGTTGGACACCGAAAAATAGATCTTTACTAAAAGAAATTTGCTTAAATTTGTGTTTAGAGACAGGTACTATAATTTTGAAGTTTGGTGCCTGACTAATTTAAGAGCACAAAAAGTTAAACGAGTACATATTTTTTGATCGCACAGGCATCGCCGGCTGCTCTACGAAAAAGATCCTTGGATTGCTTCTTCTTTGACTTTACTGGTTGTAACTTTGCTTGTGGTTCTTTCTTTACAATTTTTACTCTCTGCTTTTTGTGCTCTTTTTGTTCAGTATTCGCATTGTTCTCGTGCACAATGGATTGTAAGGGACTCACAAGGAGCTTTGATAGGCTATCTGCCTGGGCAGCTAAGGAAGCGGCCATTTTAGCAGCTTTATCTGTTTGAGTTAATACCGAATGCTTCCTTTTTGATTTGTCCGCATATCGCGCCAGCTGGTCAGCGGAGACGCGTTTCATGGTAACGCAATGACTAAAAATATGAGGCAGAAAAATCTCAGATTCATAGCCATTACATTCCGCAAGCACCACGTGTCCGTTTGAAATGAGCTTAAGCTCGAAGTTCAACTTGGGGACGATTCCTTCTGGACTTACGCTGTTTGGCCATAAGCCTGAATTTAATGCTGTAGTTAGCTTGCGCCTTGCCAGACGCTGTCCTCGGTAAGGGTTTGAGAATGACGGCCAGGTAGACGGGAATCCGCTCATTTCACTCGGTCGGGGGCTGGGCTGGCGGCTGCAAATGACATTCGTCAATGTGACGCGACCGAATTGCAGTTCAGGCAGAAATATTTCAGACTCACGACCCGGCGTCTCTACTAGAACCACACTCTTGTCCGCCAGTAACTGAATGCGGAACTTAATGGGATTTGGGGTCGCAGAATATTTGTTCACGCTCATGATTGGGCACAGATAACAATTATTGCCGTCAAATACATATACAACTGCAATTTAAAAAGGCTCAGACTCAATTGCACCCGTCGATATCCTAATGTTACGAAACTAAATTTTTTTGTTCTTTTTAAAAATATTATTTTTTAAATTTGGGAATAGTTTTGATTCTAAAATCAAATATCTTCAACCGATAACCTGGCCTATCCTATACCTGGCCAAATCACGTATCAACAGAATATTAATCAGAGACAAAAGTGATAACTTTAAGATTTTAAAGAAGCTTTTTAATGATTTGACTAGTATCTTCGGGTGCAAAAAATGTTTTTCTATGTGACGTGACTTTGAATATGTAAGAATACTGTGCTTTCTTAGGTTCGAATATCTCGAAAACTTATCCATACAACAATTATTAGTTCTGCTTTTCATTAATTCTGAAATTTAGTTTTTGAAATCTAATGTAGAAAAGGAATAGAATTATAACTTTTTCAGTTATTAATTTTCTAAATTATTTGTATCTACTTAAATAAGCACGAATTTAATTGAAAAGAAATATTTGAAGTAAAAAATTAAATATTGTTTCGAAATCATTCAAAGCCATATTTAACATTATTCAAGCTTTGCATTAAACAAATGCTAATTGAAATAATCATTAGTTATTGTAAATATTTGCTTTAATTTTCTGTGTCTGCCTTTTGCCATAAATTTGCAAATTGGGCATTAGGTAAACCAACAACATCCATTTAATATTGACAAAAAAAAAAAGCAGAAATTTAATGGCTTCAATCCGCGTCAGTTTCCCTTAAAGCAAACCAATAAAAAAAACCACAAACCATCCAGTCAGCTACGTTTAGCTATCTGCGATATACCAGAATCCAATACCAAGCATTTTTCCTAATTGTATCAAAGAGCTGGTGAATTTATGGCTCCAACTATTAAATGTCGAATTTCTGGCCATGCACCGGCTGTGTTTTATGTTCCCCAAGTAAATGGAGATGGAGGCCAGGACTTTGGATAGCAAAAGAGACTCGCCTTCCATTTTCGGGGGGCAAAAGTTGTTTCAGTTCGTCGGTTTGTTACCCAGCTCAGCGAATTATAAAAAATTCAATTATAAGGTTTTATAATGGCACGGGTGTGCGGTTACACCTGGCATCTATTTTTTGTTCTCTTTTCATCCCTTTCAACAGAACAAGATAATGCACTTTATTTTGCGTAAGGAGCTCTGCGTTTAGTTTAAGATATATCTAAAATCTATTTGACATTTGAATAATTGAGTTGAAAGCTTTTGTGCAGCACATACACACAATAACTAAATATCCGACTAGATAATTTCCTAACATACAAGCTATATTTTGAATACCATTTCAGCGATCAACACTGTTGCCAGACAAACAGACTAATGTTTTGTTTTACTTTGTTACAAATACACAACAAATGCTTGTCATTTGATTTGTGCGTTTCACATAAAAGTTGACGTAAATTTGCGCCGCTCTCAAAAGTATCAATAATGATATTTCAGCGCCTGTCGGATGTCGTCTGGCCAAGTAATTTAATCTGACAAGAGCCAAAAATAAAATAGGCTTAATGTGCGAAGAAGTCCCCATCACTATATACACTATATATATGTGTACATTTGTTAGGTTTCTCACTCGGATCGCCTCAAACGAATAAGAATAAGCACGAAATTTGAATAAGAAAGTGAAAAGTAAAACTCTTCCATGACCGACTTTGAGTGTGAGTGTGTGTGTGTGCCTTTGAGTTTTTCCGTAAGCCGTTTTTGCAGCTTTTGACAAATGACTTAAAGCCTTGAGGGCACACCAGCTTTGAGAAGGGTTAAAGTAATTTGTTGAGACTGTTAATGTGGACCGAGAGACCAGGCCACAAAAAAAAAACAAACGCAAAATAAAATTAAAATATTTTCATAAAAATCGAGGAAAAAAGGACGATTTGAGGTACAGATAAACTAACGCCTACTTTCGTTAAAAGTTGTATAAATAGAAAAATATAATATCTTCTTTTATAGAATATTTATTGTTGTTTTCAAAGTGGCAATCAAATTTTTATAACCCATTAAATTTGTGAGTCCAAATTCAATTTTGCATACGATTTGCCCCATATAAAAGTATTTTGACTACACCATAAAAATGTATTATCTAGAAGACACATGTACACAACTATCTTAAGTTTATGTGTTGATGTAAATTTTCTTTTTAAAAGATGTCAAAACCTTAAGAAATTAAGGTTTTAAAATCAAGAAAAAACAAACAAAAAACTAAATAAGAAATTGTAATATTCAGTGTAGTTAACCAAAACATTTAGGCATAAATTAAGAAAGATAATATTGAAGCTGGTCGAGCTGTAACAGAAATATGTCAACGGATCTATTGTCTGAAGCAAATGTGTATTATGCCTTTGAAGCTCATATCGAATTAACACTTAGACTGTGTAACGGTCGTTAGTTTAATTTCAAATTAAGGAGTAAAAAGTTTTTATAGCTGCAAACTAAGCTGACAATTAGTTGCCGTTGCACTTAAAGCCGTGTACGTGGTGAAGACGCCAGTGATTTTTATACCTTGATCCCATTAAAAATGGGAAAAAAGGGTGTAAGGGTTTTGTGCAAAAGTATGTAACAGGCAGAAGGAAGCATCTCCGACCCCATAAAGTATATATATATTCTTGATCAGCATCAACAGCCGAGTTTATATAGCCATGTCCGTCTGTCCGTCCGTCCGTCTGTCCATCTGTCCGTCTGTCCGTCCGTCCGTCCGTCCGTATGAACGCGTCGATCTCAGAGACTATAAGAGCTAGAGACTCCAGGTTTGGAACTTAAGCTCGCCTAATCCCTGGGCAGTACAAGTTTGTTTTCGATATACACATGGGATTGATAACAAAAAAATATTGACAATCTGTGAAATTTTTAATAAAATCGGTTAAGAAACACCTGAGATATGGGACATTGAAGTTGTGTATGCAGTATGCAGTATACGCGTACACACATACACACATACTTGCAAGCACTGACTGTACGCGTAAAGTATAGGGATCAGGGTATCATCTAGTCGGGATTTCTCGACTAGAGCCTTCTTACTTGTTGGTTTTGATTTTAGTTTCAGGGTTGTAAATTAGTTTAAGTAGCGATCCCAATCTTCAATGATTGTGTTGGTTGGTAGATCATGGCAACGAACTCCCCTCCCGTAAGAGCTACGGATCCAGATTATCCCGTCCGTCATATCCGTCCACCAGACTTTGTGGTTGAAGATCCTACTCCTAGTCCGGCGGTATCAAACCCACTGTTGCAGCTCGCTCTCGGGCGCAATTCACAGTGGGTCAAACATTGACGGCGCTACAACTCACACACACACACAACGCTCAAACACATACACGCTCATAAGTATCGGACAGAATGACATATTTTATTTACTTAAGGTGGGGGCTGGTGATAAGGCAAAGAGGGAAAGTTTCATACACAGCTTCGGTTTGGTTTTATTGCGCCAACTTGGCCTGATGACAATGGTGGTCGAGGTGTGCGCTTAATCCGGAAACTTATTTATGTACGTACATAAGTATGTATGCGCTTGTGTGTGTACATTTGTATATGTATCTTTCCGGTCGTTTGGCTTACGCATTACTCGTACGTGTAAGTGGACAGAGGGAAGAACTGAGCGACGAGACGGACACTTCTTGTGACACGACCGCGCACACTTTCACTTTACATAAGCTCTTTGTAGTGCTTACTGCTTGACACTTATCAGTATATATATATATATATATACATATATACATATATATGTATGAATGTATGTGTTTGTGTTGACAAACACTTGATAATTCCTTTCGTACACGCACTTTGCCTTGGATATGTGATATTGTTGTAGTATGCATAAATATATGTATATGTACGATAAGTAAGTACGAGTATCTGCAAGATAATCCAACGTATCCACTGGCCTTGCACAGGGCCATCTGCCAGTTGCTTGTTTGTCGCTTGCCCGCAAGGGTCTCTTGAATTATTTTAAATTGTTTCTGTCATGCATTTTGATCGAGTTTTTATGTATTCATATGCGTGCACATCTATAGAATGAAATAAAATACAAATAAAAATAAAATAATGGTCGCTCCTTTGCATTTGCCAAAAGGGCCATAAACTGTGATTTAGCGTCTTGGATTCGGATTTCTATCGGAAATTTAATCTTGCAGCTGGTTTAGCGGCCAATTTAATGGGTTGTGGGTCGATTGTTAAGTAGCTTGCAAAGTTTCTTTTCAAAAAAAGTTGTGCTTTATTTTCTTTAGATAAGCTTAAATTATACCACAATACGCTCAAAGAAAGGAGCATAATAAACTGTATAGAAGTTTATGCACGGCTTGATGGTTGTATGTAACTTTTTTTTCTTTTAGTTCCCCAACCCGTTGGTCAGGTTAGTTGCTTTGTAAGAGATGATGAGCACATTCAGTGATAATTTTATTAACGTGCGAATGGCTAAAATTACTTTCTGAAAACTTTTTTTTTCTGTTTGTCCAGCCTTCAGGGACGAGCCATAGATCAAAGCAGCTTTGCTCTGCTCTGCTGTGATGTGATGTGCCGTGCATCGTACCTTGAATTACATACGTACACACATATGTGTGCCCTGTCAGCAGGTGTGTTTGCGGGGGGTGAAAGTGCTTGGTGGATAGGTGTGCGCACTCGTATGTGTCCTGAAGCGGCACGCTGCAGTACTGCAGTAAAGTAGGTCAGTACGGCTACTGTTGTATGATGCCAATAAAAGTTAATGTGTCCGTGTTTGAATGGCATGTGAAGTGCCGGTATTTGCTACCAGCTTGTTGATATTTTTTAATATTTATGGAATTTCAAATTGACACATTTACGTGAAACTGCGTCGAATTAAAATTAAAAACAAGTTTCTGTATCAAAAGTCAACTCCTTCTTTCTTGGTTCACTTCCCATTTTCTTAACAGCATCACTCACAGATACCCTAGAATTATTTGGCAAATGATGCGCTGCATTTTGATTGATTCAAGGTTCTAAGAACTACAATGACGACGAATTGTACTGCACATGCCTTATATATCTTTGTTATCTTACCGTCGGGACAGTTGGTCGCATATTTATAAATCAAGCTTTAATTAAAACAATCTCGTTAACTAATAAAATGTCGATAAAAAGAAACCCCTAAGCGATTTGGCTTTTAAATCTGTTTTGTATTTTTAAAAAAAATTTTCTCCGACTGTTTTTCACAGCAAGTGATTTAGTGATACGGTGCTAAATAGAAAAAAAAAAATATATATACATAAATGATAATACAAGTGTACTAAAGAACATACGTGCCAGTGTCAGTCAGTGCGTGCAAGCATGTGTGTATGTGTGTACGCGCATACTGCATACTGCATACACAACTTCAATGTCCCGGTGTTTCTTAACCGATTTTAATAAAAATTTCACAGATTGTCATTATTTTGTTTAATATTTCAAATGCAATCTCAAAGTTTTCAAAATTCAAGATTTTGTTGCTATCGATCCCATGTGTATATCGGAAACGGAGTTAATATTTTAATTGAAAACAAACTTGTACTGCCTAGGGATTAGGTGAGCTTAAGTTCCAAATCTGGGGTCTCTAGCCATTATAGTTTCTGAGATCGACGCGTTCATACATACGGAAGGACGGACAGACGGACGGACAGACGGACATGGCTATATCGACTCGGCTGTTGATGCTGATCAAGAATATATATACTTTATGGGATCGTAAAAGTAAAATAAAGAGAGCTTGCGGCGTTCGTAGCTTCTAAGCTGCATTTAAATATTTAAATTAATCAAAATTATTTATTTGTTTTATGATCTTAGTTACATTTTTATTTTCTTAATTTTGTGTGAAATTTTGAAGTTGACTTTATTGTGCCGCCTATGCCGAATGCAATGAAGTACACAACAATCAAAATTAAAACGGTTGTTCTTAAAAGTCGCCTTGGTGCTTCTGACTTGAAATGAAACCAATAACAAATTTTACTGGCGCCTGATGTATGTGATCAGTATATCTTGCGCCGGCTGTTGGTACAACAAATTATGCAGCGAAGTTAATAAAACTAACGTTTTGTTGCAAAAAAAAAATGTTGTTAAAAGCGTAGTTCGTAATTGAGCAAAACCCGCTGAAAAAGTATATAAAATTCCGTTGTACGGAAGTTTGACTGTAATAATATTGTTGTGTTTGAAATACATACATGAATTCATTATTGCTATCATCGTTTATTACGCAAAAGTTATTCATTTGATTGTACTTATAAACACGTGTTTGTTCAACAAAGCACAAGCAGACTAAAAACACAACACAACAAAATTAAAATAAACTGTAAACTAGTTTTGGATAAAATTATAAAAATATAAAAACCTACTTAGCCGAGTTTATAATTCATTTAATAAAGAGAAAATGAAAATAAAATTCTTATTGAATTTTATCCACCCACTGACCATCATAATTCCCTTTGGGCACCGCATAATAAAAAGATACTTCAAAGTCGAAATTATAAAAATAAAACGGCACATTAAAAATAACAAGATTTTCAATTATGCTAAACTTGGAGCTGTTAATTAAATCTGTCAGAAACAATTTGGCAAATTGTTTACCTAAAAGCCGACAACAGTTTATAATTAGAACCAAGCGAAAAAAAAAACCAAAAGAAATGAATGAAATTATTTACCTGGCAAACGAACAATATCTTAACAAGAGACAATGTAAAAGCAAACCATAGAAGAGAAGTCGACTATTAAAGGCCCTCTACACAATTAAATTATAATCTTCTGATTGTGCTTTATTAAATTGCAAGTGCAGAAAAAACTACGATACACGCTTTCAACAGTATATTATGCCAGGGTATTAGCAATTCAAGTGCAAACAATGCGATTGCGTCCCAAGAGACTGACAAATGAAATGTCTACGCAACAAAATAGCAACTGTCGTTGTCGGAAATACGTCAACTGTGAGCGCAACTGTGAGCAATCCTTCGATGAGATGAGTGCTAAGATGAGCTGGATGCCTGGATCTGTTCTGATAGTGTGGGTAAGGAAGGGCAGGAAACGGCCAGGCGACAGCTTCCTCAAGGCTACTATTGTGTGCTGGAGTGAAGCGTTGACAATAACGGAAATTATTGTTTCTATTCTTGTTTTCAAACATTGTGTGCAATGTCTTCCGCCACACAGACGGACTGACAGACAGCTTTTCAGTTAAGATTAGGGCAAACATTGCCTAGCTTTGGACGTTGAACCATTTCCAAGACTTAAAGCTGCGAAATAAAACACTTTTCTTTCAACTTAATCGCTCTTTGATACCTTAACACAACTTTGCAAATCTTGGTTTTTGATCCACTCTTCGTGAGCAAATGCAATTAATATGGAAAAGAACAAGATAAGACAAGCAAGTAGACTTTTTATATGCAACTTAATACTTAAGTGTTTGTTATCTTGTGCATAGTTTTTATATTATTGATTGGTACTTTTTTTTTTTAAAGCTTTATCTTTTCATTACGTTTATAAAAAAAAAAATGTATTCCAACATTTATTAAGTCATAAAGTAAAAACTTTTATATTATAGCGTATGAATATTTTATAGCGTCCTAAAATTTGGCATTGTACAATGCTTAGGCGGAGCGCGTTATCGAAAAACAACAACAATACAAAACAAAAGTTTAAGTTAAATATGAAAATTTACTTTTCTGAGAGCTAAGAAAAGACTTTGTCAGCATTTGCCATTCATTAATTTACTAGTACTGCCCTGAAACTGAAAGACAAATTGCTCATGTTGCGGTTGCTATTGTTGTTGTTGTTGTTTGAGACTTTCTTGGTAATTGCATTGTTTGACAAAGACCCAACCGTGTGACCTTTTGACAGTTTATAGTCTTAACTTATGTAACTTGCCCTCCGGTCTGTGCAACAGCTAAGCCGAGTGAAAACTTTACGTACGGCTTGTTGACTCTTTAACTTACTTGACAAGCTGCAGCTGATGCAGATTTTTAGTCAACAAGAACAACAAACTTCACTAAAATAGGATATATTTAGCATAAAGCAAATTTAAATATGTTGTGAGTTTTTCTTTGAAGTTTCATGCCAACTTGTTGAAGTGCCTTAAAAAAAACTTGTAAACTTCTTGACATTTATTGAACACTGAAACACTGCGGACAATATCTTTCTTCTAGCTACTTGTCAAGCACTTCCAAATACACACACTCCCTTCCCTACACATGCACACATGTCGGCTTTTGCAATAGGTGTACCCTGTGCCGGCTTTCTCGATCCAAAAGCCACTGTTGTCGGCCAGACGTCTGTCTCTCGAGCACATTTCTCATTCAATTCCTTTGATTTTCATTTATGGGAAAAGTTTTTTAATTAAATTCAATAAGAAAACCAATTGTTTTCAATCGTACACTTTAAAAGCGTGTCGAGCAACATAATTGAGTTTTAGTCAAACTATTTTTCATAACTTTAAAATATTGATGTCCAAATTTAAATAAACGTATGTTTGCTTTTAGCCAAATACAGTTTTTTTTTTATTAAGCATACACATTTTGTATTTTATGTGGCCATTTTCTCGATAGTATAAACATTGTTTTGCATATGCATATTTTGTTTATTTTAATTCTATAAATTTTGTTATTCAATTTTCAAAAACATATTTGCAGAAAACTAATTAAACGAATATTCTAAATTTGGAGCTTGTACATTTTGAATTTCGGTTTATATTGTGGTGAAAAAAAAATTGCAATATTCTTGTTTATTGGCGCAGTAACTAAATGTTAATTAATTTTATTCGCAGACTCAACTTCAATCTTTATAAAACATGAGGAACCATTAACTAAACAAGTCATTCAAAAGACATTAAATGAAAGCTTGCCCAAATTGTTTGTAATGGCCTTTCATCAAATTTTCGAGTCTACTATAACGAATTAATTGCTCAGAAAATGATATTTTCTTGAGAGCTGAATCTTTGGTACACATTCGAGACGAAAACCGTTTTGTTACGCTTAAGCTTGACATATATAATCCAATTAATGCACAAGGACAACGGGCCTTTTTAGACCTAATTGGTTTACGGGAAAGGTATCGTTAAATGTAAAAGTAAATGTAAAGGTAAAGGTATCGTCAACACAGAGTGCCGCCGGTACCCGGTTTGAAGTTTTAGTTTGTGGGACCCACCCTCACCCCTCAGCACTCACGGCTGGCTATGTATGAAATGGCTAATTGGGTTTCGAGAAAGGCAACATAATTGGCATGTGGCTAACGGCCAATCAGACTGTCTAATTGAATGTGCGCCAAAAGGCTTTAATGTCTTTTAAACACTTGTAAGCTGATAGCAGGCTAGTGCCGTGGTTGGGATCAACTAATAGATTTCACCATTATGTTTTTGATATGCGCATAATGCTCCTTTAATAAATAACTAATTAGCCTTTATAGCACAATCGAATTGATTATGCAAATTGCAATCAGTCATTTGTATAAAAAGCATTACATAAATACATAAAATAATTACAATTTTTTGCAAACTTCTTTTCGAATATGCAAATTTTTTAAGCCAGTTAATCATACGCCTCGTTACATCATTATATGGTTACACCATGGCAGCAAAAAAATAAAAAACCAACTCAAATTAACTTTCTTTCTTTGAGTTTTATGAACTAACGAACCGACAATAATAGTTCATATTTTGCTCACAAGCTGCACAAACTAAATTAAATATTTGTATTTAATATGAAATTTGCATAGCCATTGTTGGCCTTTATAATCTGAGAGCGTATAGTTCACGAGTCCACGACCACTCATTTATTGCAGCATAATAAACTCGCTGCGAATATTTACAGACAAAAAATGCCGATAAAAAATGCGTTTACACTGTGTGCTCAACACCTCCACTTGTTTTAAAATATATATGTTATGCTTAACACTATAAAAATCAACAAAAATATTATTCGCATAAAAGGTTTCTTCTTTAATGCATCTTGTTACGTGAATGTAAGATATTTATAATCAGTATCCAATGCAAAAAGTAACTGGAAATGCTAATTGATTTGCAAACACAAATATAGGCTTAAGCAACAGTCAACAACTTTTTTAATCATTTACAAAGCACTAGCCAAGAGACAACAAACAAAAGTTAAGAAACTGTACCACAAAAGTGCTGACATCGTTTGATTGGCAATTGCAATTCACTAGACCACAAAACAAAATGCAATACATTTGCTTGACCAACTCTTGTTGACTGGCAAAGGACTTACATGATTGGGGTTTGGGCCCAGTTTGGAAAGATGGACAGGAGACCCTGAATAACATGCCGTTAAGTAATTGATTTGCCTTGGTTTTGTTTCGTTTGCTATTTGCTTAGCACTCAATGACAAGCACTTTAAACAATTTATTTTGCACGTTGGCATATTTAAGGAAGTAAGCCCCCAGACTCGACAGCTGACAAATTATGCCAATGTGCACCCGTACGCTAATGCACTAGGCCTAAATAATTGATATGGCATTGTGTCTGGTCTTTCAGTGTGTGTGTGTGTGTGTGTGGGAATAAAACACATGTGAAAACTGTATATGTTCGTTCAATTGACATGCTGCGTATACGCAATTTGCATAAAACGCATTCGGCCCGAGCTGCTTTCAGCAGACTCAATCGCAGTGTGTGTGACAACAACCTGATGCCTTTTGTTTATTAAATGCAAATTTAAACTTCAAGAGCTGCCAAAAAAAACCTTTAAATTTGGCACAATAGCGAGAGTCTCTTCAAAAGTTCAGTTCGATCACATAACTTGTGTTTATTAGTTTTTTAAAAAGGTAGATGAAAAAAATTGTTCGTTAGCTTAACTATACTATTACCTATTGCTGATTCATTTAATTAAGTTTAATTTTTTGTTTGCACGTTAAGTATTTAATTTCGCTATGAGTGCTTACAACTGCATTTCAAATGGTAAGGAGCCCCACTTTATTTGCGCATGAGAAATATACTTAATTATTACTAAAACCGCAGAGCAGCTGACAAAATTCCACTCAATCTCAATCCACTTCTGATAATAAACACCTGTCTTTGATTAAGATGCCATCTCCCCAATTACAAACTCCCAGCTGCAAATTGAAAGATTTTCAAAAAGGATACTGCATATTCTGTCGGTTTTGATTAAAATGCGAATGAAATGCAAATGTAATTTAAATAAATAAATAAAGGTAGTTACAATGTCTTAAGGTTATATATTGCTCAAAATGCATTACTAAACCAATTCTTATTTGGATTCGGTTTCTGCCAATGCGGTAAATTTGCATTCCAGCAAATTTCTAAATAACATTTGACATGAATATTGGCATAATCTTAGGTGTTTAATTAGATTTGATTTGTGTACAAAAGGAGTGCAGTAAAATGACATTGTGGTAATTACATGGCATGCAAATTGTGTTTGTTGTTTGGGGCCACTTTGACTTATAATGACAATATTTAAAATTATGACTTTAAGTTGCTATGAAAGCCAATAGCCAAGTTGCATTTAAAAAATATCTTTGAAACTACCTCCAAGCAAATACCTTGAAGAGTTATTTGTTGGAATAATTGCTAAAATATAAGAAGGAGAATCAAAATGTTTTCAAATCACTATTGACATCAGTTAATTAATAAAAATGTGCCGATTAATTAAAGTCAACTTCTTGAAAAAAATAATCATAAAATATATCAATTTTTGCAGGCGTCGCAAAGAACAGCAAAAAAGTTTTTAATAATTATTTAACTATATGTATAAATAATAATTTCCGATGATTTTGCGTGCTCTGCACGTCGATGTAAAAAAATTTGTTAATATGAAATATGAGAACAATGCCAGGGCATTGAATCATTCGTATGAACACCTTACTCCCATACTCATTGCAAACAACAACAATTTTCACACAAAATTTAACACATACCCGAGAGCTCGGAGCCTCACCTGGCGGCTATAACTCTTGCGCTCACCTGGGCAGTTGCCGGCCGTTAAATTGAAAACATGCAGCAATTCGAGCATGTGAATATGAAGGAGGTGGGCTGGGACTGTTGCGGTAGCCACTGGTGATTAACAATGGACTACTCCCGGTCGGCGTCATTAAGTCCCAGAGTAAGGTAACACTGGGCCACAATTGAAGGATTTATGCAGGCCGCGACTTTTAATGCAAAACTTAAAGCGCCGTAAAAAGTTTGTTAAAGTAGTTGGTCTGCAAGCCAAAGTGACGCTGGCAGCTGCACTTAATTTGCAGGCAGCTCATTTGTGGTTCCAGGCATTATGCTTTCTGTTCTGTTCTGTTTTTTTGTTCTTTCTTGTTTTCTTTGCATTTATATATAAAACATACATATATCCAGCTGCGGGTTATAAGAGAATATGCAAAGGAACTTTAGACGGCAGTTACTTATTGATGCCACTCCCTTTGCTTCACTTCGCTTTTCTACTCTCCATATCGCGTTCTGTATGCGTGTAATCTACTCAAAGCAAATAAATTTTTAATGTTGACTAATGCAGAAAATGTACGCAGAAATTTACCTGGCCTAACTTGCCATCGTTCCCAGCTAAGCCAAAGGCAAAGCCAAGACCCCAACAAACGGGAAAGTTACTGTAAGCTAGCGTAAATTGCAACAGGCTCAGGATGCAGCTGAAGGCGTTGTAGTAAATTGAAAATGTATTCCTGGACTAACTTTCTAAGGTATACAAATCAGCGAACATGGCACAAACAAGAGAGCTAGCTGCTAACTCATCAAAATTCTAGATAATTTGTGCTTCAATTTCAGATATCTGCAGTTCTTCAAAAAGTCAATCGGAATATTAGCATGAATATAGGCAACCATCCGAAATAGCATAATTGAATGACCGAGAAAACTAAAAACAATTTCATTAAGGCAGTAATTAAAAATAATTTAAAACAAACATCACAAAAACTTTTCGTGTTAAAGTAAGACATACCTCTAAAAAAAACAATGAAAAATACAAGGAGAACAACAGAAACGTACAGCTAATGGAAAACTAAAAATAAGACAAACAAGAAAATGGGCCCTGATTGTGACAACATGACATAGCTGGGCATGTTAAGATGCTTAAAGGATGCAGTCCTCCTGTTTTGATAATGAAAAAGCAAGGCGACGCCAGGGAAGCAAGCAATCATTGGGCAAGCTAGCAACTAAAAACTGGTCATACATTAACGAGCATCAGCGAAAACTTAAGACTGGCAGTTGAAACTGGAAACTGTTAACTGGCAAACTGTCCGGGCGGCGGGTGACTGTGAAGGGTTGCTTGTTTGCAATGTTTGCACTGCTAGCAGAATGCTTCAAGTAAATTATGCAGAATTGCAGCATGCAAAAGTTAGGCGCACAACAAAAATGGAATTCATGCTAGCTTTCCACTTTTTCCAGTTATGTGTTTGTAGCTGCTGTTGTTTTTATGTTTTTAATAAACTTAATAACTTTGCAATTTGTTATTACAATCAGCGAAGGACAGCAATAGCCGCCAGAATTGCTACCACGCTGCTAGCTCTACTGACATGCAAATGGGCAGCCTTATGGTATCAAGTTCTACATTGGCAACACATGGCGTATACTTAATACTGATACAAGTTATGCAGTCAGCATGCGATAAAACTTATTTAAATAAGAAACATTGGCAAAAGTTGTAACAAAAATTCAGTTAAATTGGGCAATCTTTTAGATGGAAGTTGTGGTTTTTTTTTTTAATTGCTTAGGCCATGGCGTTTATATTTTGAACAGCGTTTGGGTGTAAAAGAGGACTAGCCAAATACAGAGAAAGATTGGAAAATATGCTATGATTTCATCTGGCTCACGAGTTGCAACAATTACAATTTTGGAGCTGAGGTGGTCATTTGGGAAGAGGTTATTTTCAGGTACAATTAAGCTGAACCTTTTTTGCAAAGTGTGTAGTAAAAAAATTTTTATTTATTTTGCTAAAGGCCGTTTATACAAAATTTAACAATATCCAATACAATGTTGATTTTGGTCTAAACGAACTTTTAAGCTCAGAGCTTAAACTTAAGCTTTTATTTGTTGACTTCAGATGCCAAAAACGCTCAAATCTTGTTACCAAGCCAAAATATTTACTTACTACCTTTTCTTCTATGCTTTATGCTTAATAAACTGTTCAAGCCACATGCATAAAGCGGTTATTAACCTCAGCTTATTTCTGACTTTCACAGTGCCACACAATCCGGTTTAGCTTAAGAGTTCATAAAGGTGCTTAAATATAGCCGTCTAGACCCAAATGAAATACAAAATTAAAGCTTTTTCACGTTGAGCATTAACAAGCATCAAATGAAGGTGGAGTTGGGTGGTTGGTGCCCTAAATAAACAAACATATGCAACAACTGAGGTCTGCAAACAAATTGAATTTGCCTTCAGAGCCAAACAGCATAACAAATAGACGATACGCATACGACGTGTGTGCCGTGTGGACAAGGCACAAACCACAAAATACACTTGGCATGGCAGTTGATATATAAGACAGTGGACAGCAGACAAAAAAAAAAAGACGAAATAGAGAAAGAAAGTCACTCACTCAACCAGTAGGGCAGGCAGTCTGTCAGCTAGTCACCCTACCTAGTCAAGCAGACGTATTTGGCATGCGTGACGTTATCACAAGTTGGAGCATGGTTACAGATGCTGTTAACCAAATTCGGACACACACAAACACTCACGTCAACATTTTGGTCGAAGATTGGCGACTAGCTGATGTCGCCACAGATGACAGTTCACAGTTTGCAGCGTGCCAGGTAAATAAATCAAACAAAAATTGGCTGCTTTGGCTAAGTGAACCGTAGTCATAGACTCAACGTCACTTTGGTACAACACACCGAACTTTTTGACTGATTATCGGACGGCTGTTTATGACACACACACACACACGCACATTGAAACTGGCTCCAATGATGCAGGATGCCAAGGTTGAGCATGCCGAGCAGCATTGCATTGACAAATGGTGCTGGCTGCTAAGATGTCTCACAGATCATAGAATACCCATTGGATGATATGACTTAAACAATAGGTACAGTTAACTATTTAACTGCTGTTGACACATTGATGAACAGATAACTAGTATAAAAAAAAAAGTATGAAAAAAAGTTTTATGCTTATATAAATTAATGTCTTTATACATTTAATAATGCAATTTTGTTCACAAATGAAAGGATTTTGTTTAAATACGCGGATTCATTCCGGCTCAATTACAGCAGCTTAATAGTAAAAGGAAGCTCCTTTTCTAAAACGGAAGTTAAGCTAAAGAAGGAACTATTCTTATATCGATATACGATTGACATCAATATCTTATAACAAGGAGCTGATTCCAGCCACAAAAACATCATTCGGTCAAGTGTAGAATTTAATAATGTTAACATTATTTAACTTATATGCAAAGCACCATCGGCAAATTTTAATTTACGAAACTCAGCTTAAGGTTGGGTTTTTTTTCAGGGCGCCCATTAATTTTGCTTGTAACATGCAATGGAAATTTAAGATTGCGGCACAATGGCGTTTGACCCCGACTGACCTGGTAAACCAGCTGAACCGGATGACCCAGGCGAAGACCTATACCACACCCAGGACACTGATATACAGTGCATGTGCATGCGATTCAATTCGAGTTCTGGTTCTAGCTGCACCAGTATAAGAGTAAGCGTGTATGTGTAATAAGGCTGCATATATTATGGCATATATATTGCGCCATATATTAGAGTCTTCTCCAGCAATTTCTCTCGCTCTCTCTACTCCCTGGGCGCGTTGGGCTTCCAAATCCATAGCTGGCATTGGCACGTTTCTCGGCCGCAACCGTTGCAGTTGTTTGCCTTGCGGTGATCACTCAATTTGAAATAATTTGCAGCTGTCATCTAACCCAAAATTAGTTTATGCCCATTTGCATAAAGCAAAATGGTAGATTGGCGAGAGCTTCGAAATTGTGTATGTTTGTTTTGTTTTGTATTGTGCTTAAGCTTTGGTAACTTTTGGTTCGGTTTCCAGCTAATAATAATAATAAGCAAAGTGTGCTAAAAATAGTGACTTTAATTCTCAGTTGCCTCATTGTTTAGTTAGCTTACAAAAATGCATAAGTAAAAACAAACATACAAAATCTAATATTCTTGACGAACTGAATTAAAATACTAACTATCCAAAAGTGTGCATCACATCACATCACATCAAATCACAAAATATCCAAAAATCGACACAAGAAACAAACGTACGCTTTAGAGCTGAGTATCTTCTTTTCTCTTTGGGTCTGTTTCATTGTGCTTTTTGGGGTGTAAAAGGGCTTGTAATGTCAACAACTTGATAAGTTGGCAGCAGCTGGCTCAAAGCTTTGGTCGTTTGAAGTTTTTGTGGTTTTTGCGGTATTTTGCAAAATAGAATGAAAAAAAATATTTTGGCACTTTGCTTTGGCCTTTTGTCGACTAATTCCGGTTTTTGTTTATCTCTACACACACTCACACACACACAAACTAACACATTTGCAGTTGGTAGTTTTTATGCAGCTTCGACTCGTGTGGCAGACGCTGTTAAGAACGAACTGCAATTTGGTCGCTTTAGTGATGCCACAAAGCAGCTGTGTCTTTCAATGCAGATGCATGTATGTATCTATGTGTAGTGCAGAGGATTAACTTGCAACAAAACAAAAAAGTGCAGATTTTTGTAGCAGCAGCTGCAAAAAAATACTTGTAGTCTTGACTTATCCTCTTAGAATCGGTTGACGAGCCGAACTGTACTTTAGTCAGTGTTTTAATATGTTTTCGGTCATGTTATATTTGTCTGTTAAGTCATATTTACTTTGATTTAAAGCACAAAAAAAATTTCATGAAAAATTATTTGTATGATATTTTTGAAACAGAATTGATCCAAATTTAATCAATTAAATCGATCGTTAGCTGACTTGGCAAACAAAAATGGAAGTTGATACGAAAGCGCCACAAAAGGTGGAGAGAAATGTGAAAAAAGAGAATCACGAGGATGCCGTTCAACAGTTATCCCGTATGCCTGGTAAGTGTCCCGTTGGGGATTGCGCTGATATCGTGTTTCCATCCAATTTATTGATGCATATGCTGCACAAACACGCAAATGCTCCGAGCATCGCAAGTGCCGAGATATTTGAGCATCGACCATTGACGATGTACTTTAATCCGACGGGCTTTGAGTACGGGCAAAATTACTGCTTTGCAACGCTAATGTATGGCGGGGAGATGGGCAACCCAAATACGCAGCCGGGAATGAGTTTTCTGAGTCTGCCCAATACGGAATTAATCAACGATTATCACAAGTATGACAATTATCTGCCCATAATGATGATGGTCTGTCACAGCACCTGGTTTTCCCAACTCAAGGATAAGCAATTAGAAAGCGAACTTGTTGCCAAAATCGCCAGGCGAGCAGGCGTCTATGTGTTTTGGCTGACCTCACCAGCTACCACTCGCAAGCTATACTATACCCTAACCATCTATGACAGAACCTACTCAAACTCGCGCAGCGTTATTCGCTTGGTTCGCGACTACACTAGCGTCCAGAATCCTAGTGATTTTCTGTCCCGCGATGGTAACTATCTGCTATTGCGTGACTCGGAGGTCAGCGAGCTAATGAGCATTGGTAAATCGATCTCAAGCACGATAGGCAAACAGCAAAAGCCTGGCATACCCATGGAACTGATTATCTATGAAAAGCCAGTGAAATCAAAGGTGCGCCACAGCAGCCAGAAGCAGCTGCAGGTGATGCTGGCCCAGGCACAGGATCTATATGCCAAGCAAACAATGCCTCGCGCCAAGCTTTCAGTCAAACGCGGTCTTCCTGGTAAGATGCCGGCCACCAAAAAGCCGCGCCCCAAGCCAACAGTTCCATCCGTTCAAAATGAAAATGAAAAATAATTTTACCTTGTGATTGCTTTAAATGAAACACAATTTTTTAAAATACATAAATCTTTAATTAAAATGAACTAAAACTTGAACATAATATTTTTAAAATTTAAGTATTTTTATGTTATATATTAAATAGTCTATCCCAATTTATAACAAGTAAAAACGGGTGCAACCAACCTCGGAATTATCTAATACCGGATGAAAATTGGTGATGAAGAGTCTGCTTGCGAAAGCGGTAAGGGGCGCGGGATTGGCTGGGTAGTAGAGTTTTGGATATAGAGTTTTGAAATTCGAAATCGATTAATAACACATCATTTTCAGGCTACGCTGTCGAAGCCAGTTAGAAAATTGAGCAGAATAATCATTAGACTAATAACAAAAGCTTTAAAGTGTGACACTTGGACAGCTTTAGATCGGTTTAGTCACTCAGCTCATAATTATCTAATAAGCCGACAACTGATTGAAACTCAAGTGCGCATAAATCGCCAACAGTGTAAGGCGGAAACACACCCACCGCACCCCACTCTCAAAGCCCGCAAGGCATATGGGTGCCTAGCTGCTTTGCACACATACACACGAAGATACTCACATCGGCAATAATGCAAGCATGCAGCCATAGCATGTGAATGACGCTAATTGTATTACAATTTACTTGAATGCCTTCAAATGGGTAATAGCAAATCACAAACCGCTTAGTTCAGATATTATATGGGCATATACGCTTGGGCGGCAGGCTTGGGCATTTGTTGCGCACTTTGAACAGCACCGCACCACCCAATAACTGCAGCCAGCCAACCACTTGCCGCACATGCAATTTTAATCATGAGAAATATGTGCAGAAGCGGTTTGCACAGTTCCAGCAGCAACATCTATGTAGATGATGATGATGAAGCGTGGCCGTTGATGCTACGTTTTGGGGTAAAGTGTGGTGAAAATGTGGTAAGCAGCCCTTGCACCCACTTAAATAATGCCTTTCAATTCAGTTATTCACTGTTATTGGTGGTTAGATAAGAATGCCTGGCGCTGCCAAGCCACAAATCTGATCCATTGCGATAATGCAACTGCCAACTGGTTTTATTCGTATATATATATATATATATATATATATATATATATATATATATGTTTATGTGTTTATGTGTGTGTTTGTGAATTTCCATCTAAATGTTATACTGCATGCCACTAATTCAGGTATTCACTCAAACGATATTTTGTGTGCAGTGTGCAACTCAAACATAATTACACAATAATGCACATGTGAGTAAACTAGTATCTGTATATATATCAGCATACTAAGAGTTAAAACATATATTGACAAAAAAAAAGAAAAACAAGAAGGCTCTAGGTGATAAATACCGACAAGAAGATACCCTAAACCCTATACTTAACAATCAGTGATTGCAAACATGTGTGTGTGTGTTTGTGTGTACGCCTATACTGCATACTTGACTTAACTTTAATGTTCCAAATCACCGGTGTTTCTTAACCGAATTTTCACAGATTAACTTCATTTGATCCATATTTTCACACGCCGTTTCCAAGTTCCGCACGGTGGGGTGTTTCAATAGGAGTAGTGCTATACTGGTATCAAACAAAATCTGAATTATCGTCTATTTTTTGCCATGTTTAGTGTCATTGTCGTCGTTGCAAAATAGGATTTTAGTAATGGTATCTGGTAGCATCTAAAATCCAGATGCTTAAGCCAACTCTTTAGAGTTGCTGCCTCGATTATAGTCATTTGGATCGTTTACATGGCTTTGAAATATTGTGCATCGAATCAGGTGAGAGATTTAGTTTTATGTGCTGCCAATAAAGAAAAAGAAATAAATATATGTCGCTCTGCGAGCGAGTACACACAAGAAAAATCAGGAGATGTTGTTTAATGCGAGCAACAGTAAAAAAATAAAGGAAAAGAGCTGCATGCAACAAATGTGAATGCCAGGGAAACGATTCAAGTGCTCGACAAATGCACAGAAATATAGCCGCCCACTTTCCCCCATTCACTTGTTCCACTTTCCCAAGGCGCTTTGTCACATTCTTCGGCAGTTTTGCCTTTTCTTCTACTTACATAGATGTATTGTTTACCGGCTGCTTGTAATTTTTGTTGCCACAACCTTCACGCAGAATAGAGCTGAGTATATCCATGTGCTTTTGTGATATACGTTTTGCCATCCAAACTGTCATCTTTGGGTTGCCGGCAGTGACAATGTGAGCAGAAGATGGGTGGGATGGGATGGGATGAAAAAAGTTGCTGCAGATGTAGCTGCGCCCGATGTCTGCGGCATGGGAAAGTACCAACTCACTTCGCATAGGTCGGGGATTAGCCCTATGCTCTAGAGATATGGCACAAAATGATGTTAGTGGCAATTGGCAGGAAAAAGCTACACAGGAAATTTTGTTGCTTAAGTGATGCTAGCAGCAATAACAATTTCAATTTACCATGCCGGAAAAGTCATTAAACATGTTCAGGTTCACACACATGATGGTAAATATTTTTAATTTCACCTTTACTGAGAACATTACACTCTATACTCGTATTAGTGTTCTTGCATTTAAATTGACTTTCTTGGACTGAATTTTATGTACATGTAAAGTTGTGTGCTCTTAGCGCTTTTACTATATATTGTCAGGTGTTATTTGTAATTTGAAGATATCATAATGTCCGCAACTTTGCATTTGAATCTAGTTACAATATTAATGCATAGATCTCTTATAAAAAGCACTTGATGAAAATGATTGCAAATCGTGTTCACAATGGAATGGTTCGAGTGAGTGTTTTGATTGGTTTCTCGGCACACAACAATCTCTGCCGCACTTTGGTTGTGTTTGCTGTACATTAACACTTTGCCACTATTGTTAAACAGCTTTGGAACTGAGAGCATCAACAACTGTGTGCAACAACAACAAACACCAGCATAATATATTATAACATTATTAATGATGAAGTGCACAATAAGCGTCCGTCCCACTGACACGTAGAGTTTGCTTGGTAAACAAGAGCTGGTTGCCAAAGTAACTTGTTTGTAGCTGGTAACAAGTATTTTCTTCATTGTGGTTTCTATTTAAAGGTCCATTGTGCACAGGCTTTGACTTTGTCAAGCACAAACTGAGTTCAGGGCGATAATCTATTATTTGCTACCATTGAAGCAGTTTAGATATTAAGAAGCTATTAGGGCTGCAACTATACAGACATTTTATTCAATTGCATTGAATTTAAGTTTGTTTTGCAAATCTTCCTACTCTGAAATAAAATTAATATTATATTGGCCAATATGCATTATTATTAATTTGTGCCCAAACTTGGTACAAATTGTCAAATGATATATTTATCTAAAAGATAAATGCACATGTGACATACACACTCACACACCCACAATTGATTTACCCAAAATATAATAATGCTATTTTGAAACTTTGTTGAAATTTATGATGCCATTCGTTGTGCTCTAAATTAAAGGATTCTAACCAGAGCTATCATCTTTAATACATATTGTGTTGTTTGTTCATTGTGGAAACAGTCATATATATACAGCTTTACGATTGTCTTGTTTTTATCACTTAAATTGGGAAATTAGAATTATTGTCATGGCTTTTATTACGGTCGTAAATTTAAAAGGGGCAATGCAAGTGAATTCACCATGACGCTGCATTAAAGATGAGTTATTGCCCAGATGGTGTTAAAGTGTGGCTCTCATTTTAATTAGTTTGCTTTTCTAATGCCACATTGTTTGTTGTTTGCTTATAAGGCATGTGCACCTCAGGGACAGCAAAAACAATAAAAAAAATAAACAACGCAATACATAATAAAAACATAAACTACAGCTCTAGTTGTTCATTCTGTATTGAATTGTTTGCACATCGAACATTCCCTTTCTCTCGCTCTCTCATAGCAACAAGGGTTCGTTGCTACTTTTTACCCATTGGTAACATTGTTCGCGTTTAGCTCGATTGTCTGTGTGTGTATTGGTGTTTTGATACTTTGTTGTTTTGATGCTTTGAAATTTGCATAGGCAAGCATTCTGTGTCTAGGGATTGCAATCGAGTTTACATATTGCCCAAGGCTGGCAATAAAGCGGCTTACTGTTGAATATTGAGTTGTTGGCGGTACTAGGTGAATACCAATGTTTAGCTCCCTTTCTGGTAGTCGATAACAAATCAAAATGAACAACATTTGTTGTGTTTGCGATAAACAATTTAAAACGTTTTGAAGGTATATTTCCATTTTATTATTGTCCATCTGCAGTGCTTGCTCATACACTTGTTTGTGTATATCCCGTAGCATATTTGTTAAATCAAATACGGAACTCTTTTATACATTTCTTTGCATACGTCATAGGAAATTGTGTTTCCTGTTTCCAATGCCGGCCTTTCAATTAAACAGATATAGGTATAAGATGTTCAAATGATTACCCGACTTAACCAGAAAAATCCATTAAAGCACATGGAAATGCGAAATTTTCAGTTCGCGCCTAATGGGAACGTGACCTATACACACAAATTTAAACACAAACACACACACACATACACAAACCTAACACATTCCTATATGTATGGGGTCGATTCATGCGCACTTAAAAATGACCCAAAAAACGAAAGGTGCGCATCCAAAAAGCACCTCAATTTATATCTAGCACAGAAACACATGCGAGGCACATTCAGACGTGCGAAAATGTAACAATTTACAAAGGGTTAAGCTAAAAATGCAAAAAATAACACACACCCACACACACACGCACACACAAACCGACATGGACGGAAGAACACGCATATGAATGTACATAAATTATGTTTTAGAGGTGAGCAACATTAGGACATTTGTATAGTCACAGATTGAAAAAGAGAAAGTTCTAGAGTAACGAACAAAATCTTAAGGAAAAGAGATTTTCATGATTTATGATGCCTTTGTTCACGAAACCAAAATTATCGGTAATCGAGTTAAACTCTGACCAAAAATATAAACACCATGACTTTAACCATCACGTTTTCTACAGTTTCAACGTTTGTTGTTTAGTTGTTGACTGCCACTTTTGTATCTGCCATTTCTGTTTGTAAATTTTTTAAATATTTTTTTTTGGCTTTTTGGGTTTTGTTTTGGGTGTAAATGTTTGAACTGTCTGCACGAGTGACAGAACAAAGTTGAACAACAACAGCAGCGATGACAAAAAGAGGGTCAGGAGTTTGCACAAACAACACGCCCACAAGTACACACGCACACACACATTGCATTAATATGCAAATATTTGAAAGAGCATTTTTGTCATCGCCTGCCCCACTACATGACCTGCATAGCTGCTAAATTGGGCGTTTACTTTAAATTTTGTAATGCCGCTTTGAAATTACCAGAACATATCTGTTATTATTACGGCTTGGTATGAAAACTATTATACATATGTTAAATATCCCTACAATTATAATTTTCTGGTGTCATTATGAGTGGCAGTTTAAGTTTCCCTTTTTCGCATTAAAACTCTTTACAACTATAAACAAATAAATTTACAAATAAATGATGTGAAAACGTTTTAATTCAGCGTTAACCGCCGAGAAAATGAGTATCTTAAAATGATTTTGATAAATTCTGTCGGGTAATACAGTAAATTGGCAAAAAAATAAACTTATGGTATTTTTTTATTTTCATACAACGTCTGCAAGGAAAAGGGATCTGTAAACCAGCATCATGTGATTACAAAACTAGAGCGTGCAGAATAGTTTCCAGTTCAAATAAACTTATAATTATTTGAAGAACTTTTCGCTCCTTACGTTGTGCAAAATTACGATTGTAACAAATGTAAATGTCCAAAGGTATTTTCTAGTTACTATACATACATATATATACTTAACATATTGCAAAGCCGTTTTGTACAGTAAAAATTATATTATGTTTATATATACATATGTTTAAGCTCATTTAATCACTGTTGAAATATTAATACAATTTCACAACTGGATTACGTCTCGTATGCACCTTACTTCTTAAGCAGTCGCATACACAAATTTGTTCGAACTAACGCTTTCGTACACATTTCCTAGCTTTGTTTGAGTAAGTATCTTCGCCACAGAGCACATTGCTTGTATTCTAATAATTTTCAACTGCAGCTGCTGTGTTTGGCCTTCGGTCAAGCTTACGCTCTACTTGAAAGTGAAATCATCAGAAGTAACTGAAGAGCAGGTGCAGCAGCAAGAAAAACATTAACAAAAAAGAGGCAACCACATTTGTTGGTCTATAAGGAAACTTGAAATCGATCAGTTAACTGGGCTGACAAAGACTTTGGGCTCCTAACTCCTGACTACTGAGTCCTGACTCTTAGTTTTTTTCACCTACAAATACTAGCAATTGAATTTGCTTTGGGATGTTGCCTTTAGAGCTGCGATTCGGTTTTGTTTGGGGATGGCTTTCCCTAACTGCACATTAAATAGCTTGATTGCAGGGTTTCCAATCATTCGCAATTTTTTTTCCCGAAAGTACTACCATTAAAGTTGGCTCTGTTCCGCTGTGTCTCGGTTCCTCATTGTTATCACAATTTATTGCGAAAGGCTAATGAAATTATATAAAGAAATAACGTAGCCTGTTTTGTTTGGTTTACTCTAGCAAAAAAATTGATTTGAATGTGCTTTGTATATTCCAAATTGAAAGTAAATAAAGTCGATTGCTAAAGAATACAAAGTAAAGTGTTACAGATGTGCCTGGAAATTTGATTATCAAGAGCGGAGTCTTGATATATTCAATTAACTTTGCTATTCAGTCTTTCCCTTAAAGCTGCACTTTTTAGATGGGCAAATTAATCCGGTATTCAAATTAGTTTCCTTTTAGACGGACAACTCTGGGGCAAAGTGATTACCCGAATGTTAATTCCGTTCCATACAACTTTTCGTCAGCATACTACGCTCTGCAGTTCCTTCTTTTGACAGGCTGACTATGCAGTTAGCTCTTTATTGCCCCCGTTCGTGTCCATTAATGCTAAGCCAAGAATGGTCTGCCTGTGCTTCACAATGAATAACTCTTCCTAGCTCCGCCTTGAATACCAAATAGATGCCAAGAAGTATATCTTACTCGGCCGGAAACCACACACCAAATTCTCCTCCGGGCAGCCAAACCTTGTGGAAGTCGAATTCGCACACTTGTCGTTCATAACTTCAACTTGAAGTTCGTTGGTGCTTTGTTCAGGTGCAAAGGAGACGAAAAAAAAAAACCAAAACGAACACAAGCACAAAATAGCAAAACACTTCGCACTTGCTGTACTTTTTTTTTGTCTCAAATGCAATTTAAACGATGCAATTTTTTCATATGCAGCGCACAAAAATAGCAAGAAAATCTGCTGAAAAGAGGACAAGTACAAAAAAGCGGAACCGCATTTGAGCCTTTTTTATCGAGCAGTGCAGAGCTGAGCAAATTTATACTTTAGTCATATGGAAGGGAAAGGAGGCACCGAAATACTATATAGAGAAAATGAAGTCTTGGATTGTGCCTGCGCCAGAGCTGGAACTGGAGCTGGTAGTCTTTTTCTTTTTTTGGGCTGTCGTTGCCGTTGTACAAAGTGGAAAATGTGGTTAAAAACCGCAATACGAAATAAATTACTTTTTCTGCTTTGAGCTGCAGTCCGAGGCTGTTCGTGGCTCCTTTTGCATTGCAGCTTGAAATTGAAAGCTTCCGTTTGCCAGCGCCGCCCCAGTGCCAGCCATTTATCCAGCTGCCAAGCCACCACCCACCCCCCCATTAACCCACCGAACATTAGGCTGCGCTGTCCATTGCTCGCATCCGTTTCCGCCATCGCTTGTTGCAACAGCAAGCAAGAACTGGCATTGTCTCAGGCGAACAGCGACCCAATTTTGGCCAACTTAAAGTATGCTTTGAGGCCGACTTCTGGCCGGCCTATTTGTCAGATGGCCATAGCATTCCCAACGACGTTTTCGTCGTCGTCATCGTTGGCGGCCTAATTTGAATTATGGTCATCAAAAAGTAGCTAAACTTGTTAGATCAACTGGCGTAAAGCCAGCGCCATGTGGCCATATTCTTGGCAGCCACATACGCCTTAAATACGGCGGAGTTTGAAAGTGCTTTTGGCTCTTGCCTCAAATTGCTATATCATTTGCTCATATCTTGCATCGGTAGATTAGAGCTTATATCCAACCTGTGATTGGCTAATCTATTGAACTTTTCATAAATTTTTGGTGCTTTAAAAGTAATTTGCTTAGAGTTTAACATTCTACATAATAATGAAAGCCATTATTCCAACTGATTTCATTTAGATTTCATAGGTAAGTTCAGACAAGACATTCTAATAGTTATACTTTGGTCGCTTTTTGGGCATGATTTACATAAACTAGATTAAGTACTTTTAGTATTTTTGCTCTATTGACAGGCATTTTGTTGCAAATGGAAATAGTTCTCAAAACATTTATCGAACACAAAGGCACAATGGAATCTGAAAATTGCAAAGGAAGTCGCATTAAAGTAAAATAGCGATAAGTGCGCAGCTACAATTGCAATTACAGACAGCGACCCCGTTCTTGCCCTCGTTTTGCGATCCCAACTAGTTTGGTTTCGCTCCCGTTTCACCACCTCTGTCTCTTCGTCTATGTATAAATAAATATGTATGTTACTGTGGCAAGTGGACTCGACAGTCGACAGTTTTCCATGACAATTGTTGTTGGGTGGTCAGCCCCATTGTTGTCGCCTGTCCTCGTCTGTCCTGTTGTGTGCTTTGTGCTGTGTTCTGTGTTCTTTTGCCTGGTCCAGGACTGGCATTTATTTGCCGTTTGCATTCAACGAGCTGATGAATGGCCATTAGAAGTAAGCACAACGCTCTACGAGATTACCTTAAGTATGCGGCAATTGCACAAGAGCTTTCTCTTACGCCGCCCCTTATGTTTCTACTGTTGCGACTGCTGCTGCTGCGACTGCTGCTGATGCTGATAAAATAAAATGCCCCGCACGCACCCTTGCCCCATAATTTATGCGCGAATAGCATACAGCTGACAGCCTGGTCGACCCCACATTGTTGTCACCAGCATCAAATTTATGGCCTACAAACAAAAGACAGCTGCCGGTCAATATCTAAGAAAACTACTTCATACTTCATACAAACATACTATTACTACATACTAGAAGAAAACGCCCAAATGGCTACTAAATAAACGGAAATTGATGACGCGTAAAAAGTCAACGTTGACAATTTAAAAAACTAGTATGGCATACACTTTCATGGTGTCACTTTTATTCGCTATAACAGAAACAAGTGTGACAAGAGTCCTTATAATTTGATTTTATCTCATCTTTTGTTCCTACTTATGTTCTTTACACCTTCTTTATACCATTAAGCAGAAAATATATATTTAAATAATTTGTTACTTTTCTGACTAGAATAAAACGATTATTTATTAAATAACAATATTCTGGTTCACAAGCATAATTCCACATTTTCTGCAAATCATCTTTTAGACTAGTTTATGTGTAACCAATTAAGTAATTAAATCTTTTCCAGCAGAGCACCTGCTAGTCGTGCATTCCCTAGATATTGTGCTAGCTTTTTGTTTTAGTTATCGCACTTACACACATTTATCATAATCGAAGTTTTTTGTGGGCCCCCAGGGAAGTGCAGCAGGAGAGACGACTATGGCGATGGCAAAGGCAATGGCGACGGCTGCCATTTGTTTCCATTTTGTGTTAACGTCAGCAGGCTGAGCGCGCTGGAACAAAAAAGTTGAGGCACAGGCAAAGTTGGGTGACGGCGACTTTGCCGACGCACGAGCGTAGGCAACGGAAGTGCAAGTGCCGCTGCATTGACATTTCCGCTTCGTAGCGCTTTTGGGCTGCAGGCACATGGCAGCGACAGAAACGACGACCGACGAAAGGAAGAGTAGGAGCAAGTGCCACAACTTTGAGCCAGTTGGCTATAGCCCCGGGGCTTATTTAGCAGTTGGTGGTGGCTAAAAGTATCAAAAAAAAAAGAGAACACGTTTGTTAAATATTTTGCAGGGCTTTTACCCAGGAAACACTGATTTAGTCGATACTCTCCCAGGAAATGAGTAGAAATTATTTTTTCACACCACATAGTCTTTAAAGTCAAACTCACATCTGTTTCCAGCATAAGCAAAGTTTGCGTTTCTTTTGTTTGGACCATGCTGGAGTGCTTAATGAAGCAGTCAAATCTCAGCAAAAATCTTATTTCTCTCCCAATTTTTTTTGTGCACTGTGCGCTTTTACTTTTTGCTTGCAGTTGCCCTTTTTTGGACACTCTTATGCTCATTTGCTTTGGCTGTTGCTTTTAAATATAGCCATGTGGTGAAAAAACGCTTAATGTGCATAAGATAAGAAAAAAATTTTATTCAATTCTTTTGTGCGGCTTTCGTTCATATTTTTGTGCCACGCAAGTGAAAACTGAAATATAGTTCGTCCTGCAGGCGATACTATGTGTATGTAAAGAAAGTTTGTGTGTGTGTGTGAAATTCCTATGCATGTAATTGCACAGGGCAAGTTATGTATTTTTTATTTCTTATCAGTACCATCAACAGTTAAGTATTTTCTATTCGTATTTCCACAATAAAACAAGTAAGAAGGCTCTAGTCGAGAAATCCCGACTAGACGATACCCTGCATATCTCCGGTGTCTCTCAACCGATTTTAATAAAAATTTCACAGATTGTTATTATTTTGATTAATAATTCAAATGCCATCTAAACATTTTTCAAGCTCATGATTTTGTTGTTATCGATCCATGTGTATATCGGAAACGGAATGAGTTGTCGAAAATCGAAAACAAACTTGTACTGCCTAGGGATTAGGCGAGCTTAAGTTCCAAATCTTGAGTCTCTAGTTCTTATAGTCTCTGAGATCGACGCGTTCATACATACAGACGGACAGACAGACATGGCTATATCGACTCGACTGTTGATGCTGATAAAGAATATATATATTTTATGGGGTCGGAGATGCTTCCTTCTGCCTGTTTTTGCACAACTTCATTATACCCTTTTTTCCCATTTTTAATGGGATCAGGGTATAAAAAGATAAACTCTGGAATTTATTTAATTATATTTTATCTAATTTTAAATTAAATCTTTATAACTATGCCTAAGCATTCCATGGAAACGAGCTGCAACTTTTGCCAAACACTTAAATGTGGCATTTAATCGAGTGGCAGAGAAGAAGGAAGTATAATGCAACAAGTAGCAAAGCGAGGCTATAAAAATGTAACGCAAAATTAAACAACTTATTGCCATTTTTCTTGTAAGTATTTTTTTGGTCTGTGCCAGTGCTGACTTTGCGCTCTTTAATTTATGCAAATTTTATGCTACGCGTGGCGCCCCTAACCAGCAGTAGGAAGCATCAGCAAAAGCAAAGCCATCGGCTACCACCCGCTGGTCGAGCTTTGACACAATTTTCCGCCACTCAACATGTGGCAGTGGCGGCTACCATAGCAAAAGTCAAACCCAAGTGAACAATAGCTATGTCGAAAGCTGCTCAAGTGTCAAACGTCTGGAAGTCGAGAGTTGTGCTCCCTTCCTTAATGCGTTCGTCCCTTACTTTACTTTCTCTTTCTAATTTGTTGCAAATTGCTTTATATTGAAATTAGTTGAAAAATTTAATTTTCTTTTTGTGGCACTACCTTCGTGTTTTTCTTTTTTCGCTCCCATTTTGTGCAGCTTTCTTCATACACACACACACACACACACACACACACACACACACACACACAACCGCAAAAGTTTATAAGTTGAAATTATGCAAAACTCGCAGCGCTATGTTTGAAATATTATTACGCATTCGCATAAGGGCGCAGGCGTTGCGCAGCGTTCGCATGTTGCACGTTGTACGCTGCACGTTGAATATTGTATGTTGCGTACCTGTAGGCGCCACATGACTCAAAAACTTTGAATGCAACAATGCGGGCTTTGACTACGGCGCAGTAACTTCTATTAAATTTGCGTACACATTCTTCATAATGTTTAACACTCATCCAAAAAAAAAAGGAAGGAATATATAAACCACTGCATAAACTTTACACACACACACTTAAAATTCAATTTAAGCTTTCTGTTGACATAACACATGAAAAATAAGTATTGTAAATTTTGTGCTCATTTGCAAAGCTTTTTTAAAAGTTACATTTCATAGAAAGCATGAAAAGAATGTTTAAGCTTATACATGTAGGAACAGCGTAATATAAAAGAATAACTTTACTGTAACTCTCTCTCTCTCTCTGTGTTTTTTCTGATAAAAAGGTAACTGATTGTACAGTCAGTGCTTACAAGTATGTGTGTTTTTTTTTTTTTTTTTTTGGATGCGCCCCGGAGGTGAGAATCTTCTAAAAGATACAGGGGCCCGAGCCCCCTGCATGCACGATTCAAAGACAGTGTCAATGCATACGTACTAAACTCGCCCCCCACACACACCCCCACACCCGGCGGTATCACCGCAAAGTATTACTTCACCGGGGTGGGTTGCCTAACTAGGCACTCTCCGTCACTCGCCGCTCAGTTTCGCATAATCTCAGATCTTTCTGTATGCTTATGATGAGCTGGCGGACATCTCTCCAGTGCGACGGAGACTCCATCATGTGCTCTACCAGGGTCTCCGGTGGGGGCACTGAGCCAGACACTCCCCTATATCTCGAACATTGGTAGAGCACATGTTCCGGATCCTCGATGGCGTCCGGGCATGTCGGGCACTGCGGGGTGTCCTCGTGCCTGAACCTGTGTAGGTAGCTCCTGTAGCCGCCGTGCCCTGAAAGAAACTGTGTTAAATGGAAGTCCAACTCACCTGCATTTCTCCCGATCCAATCCTCTACGTTGGGGATTAGCCGGTGTGTCCATCTTCCTTTGCTCGCCGTCCTCCATCTATACTGCCAGGCGTCCATCGTCGATGCTCTTGCTGAGCTTCGGATGGTAGCCATGGCGTCCGGCGCAGCTATCCTTCTATTTCGGATCTCCTTCATCTCAAGCGCTAGCAGGTCAACTGGCACCATTCCTGCTAGGACCAGAGCTGCATCTTCCGAGACCGTGCGGAAGCCGGAGATCACTCGGAGGGCGCTCAGCCTGTAAGGTGCCGAGAGCTTCCTTTTTAGGCCTTTCTGGTTGGACACAGCCGTTGCCCATATGGGTGCCGCGTACAGCAGTACGGAGGCTACCACTCTCGCCAGCAATTGCCGCCTCGCTGGCTTAGGACCCCCCACATTGGGCAGCATGCGCGATAGGGCACCTTGCATTCTAGCTGCTCTCTGGCTGACGTACTCTACGTGCGTCCGGAAGCTGAGTCTATTGTCCAACCTGACTCCCAGGTATTTTAAAGACTCCTTGGATTTCACAACTTCGTTGTTGACTTGCACCTGGATGTACTCTACTACTTTGCGGCTTGTAATGAGTACGGCCTCCGTCTTATGGCCTGCAAGTTCCAAGCTCGCCTCCTTCATCCACTCTGCCACGATTCTTATTGCCGCGTTCGCTGCGGCCTCTACCTCCTTGCTCTCTTTGGCTACTACTACCAGTGCCAGATCGTCTGCGAAGCCAATGAGGGTACAGCCCTGTGGTAGTTCGAGTCTAAGTACCTCATCGTACATTAGGTTCCACAGCAGGGGGCCAAGAACGGAGCCCTGTGGCACTCCTGCTGTGACCTCATAGCTCCTTGGTCCGTCCTCTGTATCATATTCCAACACCCGGTCCGACAGGTAGTTGGATATGATACTAGCTATGTACGACGGTACTTCAATTCTACCCAGGGCTGTCCTTATACGCGACCAGTTCGCCGAGTTGAACGCGTTGCGGATATCGAGGGTTACAACGGCGCAATACTCCTTGTCGCCCCACCTCCATCGCGTTCCCTCGATTGCCTTGGCTGCCATGTCTACTACCGCCTGGATTGCGTCTACGGTAGAGCGGGCTTTCCGAAACCCATATTGGCTGGCTGAGAGCGCGTTTTTTTCATCAATGATGGCCTGGAGTCTGTTAAATATCAGCTTCTCCAGGACCTTTCCCGCTGAATCGAGGAGGCAGATAGGCCTATATCCAGACGGTTCGTCTGTCGGCTTATCCCCTTTTGGCAGGAGGATTAGCCGCTGCCGTTTCCATATCTTAGGAAAAACTCCTTCCTGCAGGCATTTTGCATATGTGGCCGCAAATATTTCTGGCCTCGAGCGGACCGCCAGCTTCAACGCCTTATTGGGGATACCGTCTGGTCCTGGGGCCTTTTTATCACCCAATCTTTTAATTACCTCCAAGACCTCTTCCGGTGTGACTTCGTGAATGTGCTCCGTTCGCTGGTATGACCTTGTTTCTTGTAGCCGCGGTTGTTGCGGGAACAGCGTCGCCACTATGTTGGCTAGAGCCGTAGGACAGGTCACCCGAACTGTCTCCTGGCTCCGCATCCTTTTCATGACCACCTTGTACGCGGTTCCCCATGGGTTCACATCAGCCTCCTCGCAGATTGCCCGAAAGCAGCTGGCCTTGCTTCTCTTAATGCTGCGTTTCAGCTTTCTTTTGGCTCCTCTGAGGTCATCAAGCCTACTGGCAAATTCCGGGCGGCCCCTGGCACGTTGGGAGCGCCTTCTGGCCAATAGGCACGCTTTCCTTAGCTGATTGATTTCCTCATTCCACCAGTAGCAGGGAGTTGCTCGTCTGCTCGGCTTTCTTCTGGGCATGGACAAATCGCATGCGTCCGTAACGCAGCGCATTAGGCTTATTGCCATGTTGTCGACTGATTGCCCGATGGCTGGGAACACGGTATGGCGTAAGGCTTCGGAAAGAGTATCCTCGTCTAGGAGGTTTGCCTTCCACTTGGGCCCACATGTTTGGGGTCGCGGCTGTCTTTGTGGTCTTTCATTGATCACGAAGTATATCGCTTGGTGATCGCTGAACGTGAAATCCTCGCTGACTCTCCACGTCGTCTTCCTGCATAGCGAGCTACTTAGCAGGGTAATATCTATAATAGATCCTCTGCCAGCCTTACGGTAGGTGAGCCGCCTCCCGTCGTTTGCGAGGTTCACATCTATTGATGCAAACTCTTCCAACAGGCAGGTTCCTCTGATATTCGTCGCTCTGCTTCCCCATTCAACTGCCCAGGCGTTGAAGTCCCCGGCAATTACTATGGGGGATCTGCCGCGAGCATCATCCGAGATTTCCTCTAGCAACTGTTGGAATCGCCTCAGATCCCAGCTCGGCGGGGCGTAACAACTATAGAAGGTTATAGTGTTAATCTTCGCCCGAACGAACCCTTCATGTTCTACGCTAATTTCCTTCGGTGGTGTTCGAAGAGACCAGATGGCCGCTTTCCCACACTTGCTAGCCGCCCATCCGCTTCCAGTGATTGGCCTGTGCGGCTCGCAGATTATGGCTAAGTCTGCTTGCGTCTCCTTGACCGACTGTCTTAGCAGGGCCTGAGCTGCCTCGCAGTGGTTGAGGTTCAGCTGGACGCACTTCATGATGTTCTTTTGGCCAGTGCACTCCGGAACATGGGACATCTACCGCTACCGGCGATGTGTTTATCGTCCATATTCTTCTCCTTGCAGAACATACATTTTGGCTCTTTATTGCAGTCCTTGGCCAGGTGGTTCTGACCTCCGCATCTTCGGCACAGATTCGACCGGTCATGCTCGCTCTTGCACTGTTTCGCGAGGTGTCCAAACTCCAGACATCTAAAACCCTTGGTGACGCTAATGCGCACCCGAAGTCTTGAGCTGACCCACCCCACTTTTAGGGATCCGACGGACAACACTTTCTTTGCACTGTCTGCGGGAAGCTTAATCGAGGCAGTTTGTGTCTGCCCATACGCCTTGCGCAGTGTGATGTCCTCCAGGGAGACCTCCACGTCAAATTGATCGCGGAACGCCATGGTCATCTCCTCCTTAGTGGTGACTTCATCGAGGTCTCTGGCTTCGATGGTCACCCGATGAGCGAGGGATCGTACCTCTGCTTGCTCGCCGAGCGTATTGACCACAAGGCTCCTGAATGCCGAGGTATCCATGCCTGGCTTATTCAGCTGCAGTAGCAGCTCGCCCTTTTGGGTCCTCCGTATCCTGGAGACAGCCTTTCCAAGCTCGTTGAGCTTCTCGTCCGCTTTGACCTTGCGGAGTATATCCGCGTAGCTAGCGTCGCCCTTCGCTGCGATGATTATTGCATCAGGCCGCGCCTTCCCCATGCGGACCTCTGGCCTCTTTGGCTTTCTGGCCTTCTTGTGGATGACCTTTGTCCACTGTTCACCTTTTGGGCGTTCCAGGCGTTCCGGAGCATCCACGCCTGAGGTTTTCACCGACGCCAGGCTACCCTTGGGGACGGCCGAGTCACCCTCTCTCCTACTCCGCTTGCTGTGGGGTGTGCCAGGTGAGCTCGACCCTGGACGCAGCTTTCTTTTCGCCTCCGGTCTAAATGGGGGGGACGTCTGCGAGGACTGATTCGTCCTGATGACAGCTTTTGCTCCCTCATCATGGAGCTGGATGGCTACCAGCTCGTAGAGCGCCTTTATGCTCTCAATGGAGTCGCGCATCGGTTGATGGATGGAGCGCCGTTTGCCATTATCCAGCATCTCCACCAGCTTGGAGATTTCCTGACCGAGCTCGCATAGCGCTGGGCCACGCTGGTTCGCCAGACCAGTGACCTCCTCCCTGTTAGTCTCCGGTGGTGGCGCTACACCACCCACCGGAGATCGCAAAGTTCTCCTACTGTTCGCGAACGCATCGCCACTCTCCTTTGTTGGATTTTTTGGTTTGTTTGTTTGAATTGGGTTTAACATCGAGTCTTATGGGTCCCAACTCCAAGTCGTTATCTCTGGTCGTTGCACAGTTGCGTAATAATCCCATGGTTATCTTTGCAAGCAGGGAGGCCATGCGAGGGTTGACACCCGCCCTTATGGGGTCGGGTGTTCAGAGCCGGATTCGCTTTAATCAGGATTGTCTCAACTGAACCTGTACTGCCAACTTAATGACGACGCGCCAGAGATCGTGCTCGGAGATTTGCCAAGTTTTAGCGGGACGGGGGCAGTTGCAGCATTACCCTAGCAGTCATTTCGGCAAGATTCCACTTTGCGTACTGAGATGCTAGAATACTGTTCCTGTCAGCCCAGGTTACGTCATATCAATTTAGCGTTTCCAGTGCTCTCATACCAAGGTATTACTGGACTCTGCCTTAGTCGCCTTCTCGTGTTGGTTGACCGCCAAGCGGATGCTTAACGGTCATCCAGGGGATACCTGGCCTACTGCCGGAGGTCACGAGTTGCTTGCACTACTCGGGACAAGAATCACATTGGACTTTGCCATTTTAATGCCGGTCCAAAGCTTTCGTCTTGTCCTAGTAGTGCCATCCCCGTGCCGCATCAGTCGCCTCATACGACAAGCTACGACTCGCTGTGGTGGTATTCTTATGCCCGCCAACCACACGGTGTACAAGTATGTGTGTGTGTGTGTGTGTGTGTGTGTGTGTGGGTGTGTGTGGGTGTGTGTACGCGCATACTGTATACTTGACTTAATTTTAATGCTCCATATCTCCGGTGTTTCTCAATCGATTTCAATAAGATTTCACAGACTGCCAATATATTGTTTAATGTTTCTCAAAGTTTTACAAATTCAAGTTTTTTTGTTACTGTATGTCGGAAACGGGAAGAGTTATCGAAATTTTGGAAAATACTTATACTGCCAAGTTGTTCCAAATGTGCTGTCCCTAGCTCTTGCGAGATGCTTCCTTCTGCCTGTTACATAGTTTTGCAGAAAACCATTATACCCTTTTTACCCATTTTCAGGGTATAAAAATATCGTAGATCAAGTAAAACTGAACAAGCAATGGCCGATATTTTTGAATAGAGCAATTTTTATTTTTTGCGATCAATCAATTTTGATATTTATACTTCTTAAAGAATTAAATACGTAATATTTTTGCTTTATTATTATATTTAATGTGTGGAAGGCAAATTAATAACTATGAGTAAAATAATAAAAAGAAATCAACTAAGGTCTTAATAATATTCTTTTTAAATATTCGCTGCAGCCTAAATCAACATAATCCAATTCAGATTTAATGATATTTATTTTAGTGCAATCAATTGAGCAATTTTTTTGTTTTAAAAGAATCTCTTTTCTTTTACTGCATGAAATAATGCGAATTTCAGTTAATTGTTAATTTTTATGCTCCTTAAAATGCAAACAAGTAAATTTCTGCTTAATATTTATCTTTGTTGTTATTGTTGTCGTTGTGGCTCGTATTGTAACAATATCTTTTCTGGCCCGGCTTAGTCTCGTTCAGCTCGTTATACATAGAGTACGTTAAAGAGATTGAAAGATATCAACTTAAGTGCTTAAAAGTAGCTTTATAACATTTTAATGGCCTTGTACTGGCTGGTGCGTTGCCATTGGAGGCCGTGCTTCAAGTTTTAAAATGTCATAAAATTTTTAACAAGTACTTTAACTTGTTAGCCGATGGAGTGATGCTGGACAGAAGTGTAATAAGGCTCATTGCATTGAGCTAAAAATGCTTGAAAACTGCGCTGACTGCGATAAGCTTCGAGCACTTAAAATGCTTTATTTTCATATTTAGATACAAAGCAATTTTATTAGCTTTAGAAAATTACAACAAAGTCACAACTCAATGGCAGCTGCAACAAGAGTTATAATGACTTTTTAATTAAGCAACGAAAAGGCAACAAAACACGCCAACAACAAAGACCAAATTCGTCGCCAAGTGAAAAGCTAAATTATGCAGCCCTTTCCCATTATTATTATTTCTTTATCCGCAGATGATAATGATGATGATGACAATGACAATTATGACGGTATCACCCAGGCACAGACAGTTGCCATTTGTTGTTTAGCTAGTGCCACATGATGCGCAAATTCACAAAACGAGAGCTAACCAAGCAGGCCAAGAGCAGAGACAACACCCAGTCGACCGTTCACAAGGCAAACAATTGAGCAACTCTCGAGATGCATATTCTGTGACAGATACAGCTATACTGTTACAGAGTACAGAGTACAGATACAGATACAGAAACAATACACACGTACACCATAGCAACTGAGAGCAGCCTGGGCTAGCCTGGACAACCTCCTGCCTCCATTGTCCTGTACAGCTGCAAAATCCCAGATACAACCGTTCAGTTGGCATCGGCCAGCTCAAACAGCACAACTGCCATAAATGTATATAGAAATATCAACGCAGTTGCGAGTCAAACAATAAAAGCCAAAGCCACCAAGCTGCCGGCTTCATTGGAGTCCCTTCGCTCTCTCTTTCTCTCTCTCTCTCTCTCTTTTTTTGCGTCGTCTGTTAATGTGGTTCCAAGTCTCCTGCTATCACTCATTAATTTCATCCGAATTTTGAGCAGTCTAAGCCGTGACAAAAACTGGTCTACGTCTACAGACGCCCGCCAAATGTCAAATGCTGCAACTAACTCAAAATTAAATGTTGGCTTTGATCGCTATTTGTATGTCCTGCAAACAAAATAAGAGAGTTCTTTAAACATAATTGAAAATTTTGGAATATCTTAGTGATAATATTCAGTCTTAAAATTTGATTTTTAATTACAAGATTTTTATTAGTTGAGTTAACTTTAATTAATCAATATTCGTAGTACATACTACGCAGTGATACCAGTCTATGACTCTCACGACCAAGGAACTGGTGCCTCTTGGTATGTAACAAATTATGATATCCATAAATACGAGTGATATATAATATAATATATTGTATAGATTGGGCTTACTGGAGCTCAAACCATCCGGTTAGTCAACCTATATATTGTTAATAAAAGTGTTTATTGTTTTGCTTAAGAAAAATTGAAAATGAACATGAATTATAAAAAAAACTTAACAAAAACTCAAAGAATGCTTTGCAGTGCATTTAAAATTCTGCACATTGTAATTTTGTGCATATTGTTTCTTCTTTTTTCATATTTTGCTTACATTTTGTTGAGCCAAAATCGCTAAAGGATTTATTATAGCGTTGCCATTCACAATTTCCAGTCTTGTAATCTTACTAGCCTAAAATAACAACAAGGGCTATTTATGTTTCTTTTTCATATTCTGCTTGGCCACTAAAGAAATTGCAAATGGTTTTAACAATATAGTTGGATTGCTAAAATCCATCTCTTTTGACGTTCAAAGCATACTAGTATTCGTCCAGTGTTTATAATTTAGCTACTAAGTCAATTTAAACCCCTTAACGTGACAGACTATTTAGTGCGAAAAGAAAATGCTAAAAGCTTGGGAACGCTGCCTACTGGCTGGTTTTTTCTCTTTTTTTCTATGCAAGACGTTCTTCCTACATGACTATGTGTTTTTTTGTTATTATTATTATTACTTGTTTAGAATTCAATTTTCTCTCTTCCTGTTCTATTGAGTATGCCTGGAATTATTTCAATTTATGATCTCATTTCCATTTCCATGAGCGAAAACAACTTATGCGTAGCTCAATAAAAAACGAAACGAAAATTTAAAAACGCTTTTTTCTGTTTTCGTGGGTATTTTATTATCTTGTTTTTGTTCGTTTTCTATACCCTGATCCCATTAAAAATGGGAAAAAAGGGTATAATGGTTTTGTGCAAAAGTATGTAACAGGCAGAAGGAAGCATCTCCGACCCCATAAAGTCTATATATTATATATCAGCATCAACAGCCGAGTCGATATAGCCATGTCCGTCTGTCTGTATGTTTAAACGCGTCAATCTCAGAGACTATAAAAGCTAGAGACTCCAGATTTGGAACTTAAGCTCGCCTAGTCCCTAGGCAGTGAAAGTTTTCGATTTTCGATAACTCATCCCTTTTTTGATGTACACATGTGATCGATAACAATAAAATCTTGATTACGAATAAGAATAAAATCTGCATAGACGGACATGGCTATATCGACTCGGCTGTTGATGCTGATCAAGAATATATATACTTTATGGTGTCGGAGATGCTTCCTTCTGCCTGTTATATACTTTTGCACAAAACCATTATACCCTTTTTTCCCATTTTTAATGGGATCAGGGTATAATTAAGTTACTGCAAATCTATTCTCCATTGCTATAATGGTGAAAAAAGGAGCACAAAACTTATCCTTGCATATTAATAGAAAGATATTGTTAAAGTAAAGAATTATGAATACTACGGCTTTGTAATGGGTCTTCATTGTTAAACATACATTTGAGTCCCATTTGCCACGTATTTTCATTTATATTAATGAGTATTCTTCTCACGCTGAAATGCTGTTGCTCACAGGAGATAATAGCTCACTAAGCGTATACGCAATTTTAATTAAAATTCAGAGCCATTCTAATGCAAAGCCAAATGCATTTTTATTATGTTGTGCTTAAACTGCGGAAAATTATATTTCAATTTTGTCAACGAGCCGCACAAAATACAAAATACAAAAAAACCCTTAAACTGGACCAAGGATAAAAGAACCTGCGTTGCGTTGATAACAAACTGTGCACAATTTTGCATATCAAAAGCAAAAGCAGCAATTAAAATAAGCGCAGATACGAATACGAGTGGAAATGACACGGTGGGTAGATACAAGTACAACAATGTTTGATAGATGATTACCACATACATATTCATGTGTATATACGTATGTAAGTATAATTGCATGCACACAGTAAAAACTGTATATTCGCACATATACTTCAACATAATTTCCTACCTTTCAGCTCATGTTTAACCTGCATTATGTAAAACACAAATGCGACACACTCTGTTAATTTTCATGGAATTAAATTCATACATTTCAGAGGTAGGCTGCCCATTAAGTTACGCATGTCTTACACACAAATACAAGTGGCAAACAAAACTTAACGAAGCCTACTTTCCATACATATACAAATCATGAAATTTATTGTCCATGCATTATGCACGAAATGCTTTCGAAATTGTACCGATGCTGTACATTTGATAAACTTTAAGTATGCACCTCGGATTTGGTTGCGTGGTTTTATGTTTATGTATGCCGCACATTTTCCACATATGAAATAATTACAATTTTGTGCGTGCTTTGATTTTGCGCCTCTTGACAATTTGCCGTAGCGTATCCTGTAAGCACAAAAATGTTGCAGTGCCTAATTGTTGTGCTGTGTAACATTTAAAAACGTGCACACACTAATTTGAACACCGACCACCAAAAATGTTCACCAGCGCAAAAGTTTACGAAAGGATTGTTAATCAAAAAGTTAAGAGTTAAGTTTAATCAAATCAAACGAAATATCGATTGATCATTTTTCCTGTCTCATGTTGAAATTTATTTAAACGCATAACTTTTATATCTATAAAATATAAAATATTAATATTTATTACATTTATTCATTTAATTCCAACTCGTGGAAAATGATTTGCTCTAAAAAGCCTTTGTATGCACGTTAAAAGCGGAAACTATTCCCAACAATGTATTTCTAATCAAAAATATTATTTTTCACTTTCTCATTTTTATTGTCTGCATCTATTTGTTTGTTTTGTCACTCGACTCCAACTTAGGACAGTTCACCAACACAGAGCAACGCCAATTTCACAATATCTTTCAAATCTATATTATGTCAGATCTGATGCTTTATTATTAAAAAGTTTCATTAGAATCTATTCAGTAGTTTTTGCACAAAAGAGTCACAAACATGCACAAAAACTTTTACATTAATAATACAAGTTTGATTAATTTTACATTCAAATCAACGTCATGTAAATTGTAAAGTTTTTCAAAAGAGACAAAATCCCCATAGGCAACTGTAATTTTCTGATGTGTACACATATCAAGTAAGCTCGAAATCTAAGTACAGGGCTTTGACCACATTAATTATATGTGTTTTTAGGTAACTTTATATACTGTATACTCCCAAAAGTATTTCAATAACCACATAGGCAAATGTTTGTTATTATTCTAAGCACAACTTTTCCAGCTCAGCCAACCGACCAGAGCCGAGCCAAGCCGAGTTGAGCTGAGCTGAGCTGAGGAGTTTGCAAAGTCCACACATTTACTATTACCCGCATTGCATGAGTGAACTTTGTGATGTGCATCTGAGACCTGTGCCGTGCACAATATTTTCAAATAAGTTTGTAGGTAATTAATATAAGTAAAACTTGCTTGGAACTCCCATTTCTGTTGGTTTGTTTTTTCTCTCTCTTCTTTTCACCTGTACACGGTATCTACTTTATTATTCATGTACTTGCTGCCAGTGTGTGTGTATGGGCGTGGATGTTTTTGTATTTGCCTGTTTTTTATTGTAATTGCAAAGCCAACACATTAATATTTCATTTTCTTTCAAATCCAATTAAATTTCTAATTATTATGCGTCGCATATGTGCATAAAAAAGTGTATAAAATACAATAGCAACATCTGTGCTTACACACACACACACACACACACATCCAAAATATTAAGCGACAAGAGTTGCCAGGCAAAGTTTTGTAATCTCATAAGAAAGTCGACCATAAACTTAGCTTAGATCATGGTTTAATTTCATTATTGTGTCAACTCAAAGTGCTTAGTGCATGAGTTGACCTGTGCAACATTAAATTTCCACAAATCCCATCATGTTGACAGTTGAGCACTTGACCTTTGGTTAGTTGGCATACCAGTCTTTTTGACTGCTTACCACACCCAAGCAATTTTGTGGTTTATTCATTAAAAACTGCTTAGTTGGCGCTCTAAAATGAGGAGAGGGGGCGAGGTGCCCCATTCTCGTGCTATGTGTTGACATAAAAATTACGCGCACAAAAGTCAACATGGAAAATGAGTAATATGAACAACATAAGCGAAATGAATTGCAATGCGTGTATGTGTTTGTTTGCGTGTGTGCTTGCGAGGGAAGGGTAGCAACATTAAATTAGTTTCGCTGTGGGCTTAAAATTTAAATCAACTCACGTATGAATAAGTACATGTGTATAAGTAAAATCATTGAAGTGATGATTAATGCCATATTTCTTTTTCTTCTTTTTTTTGTAATATATTGTTATTTTTGCATAGACAAGTAGGTGGGGGTAATGAGAAAATATACATATGGAATTCATTGGTTGTTTCACTGTGCATTCTGTTTGCCCATTTCCATCCGATTGATTCCCCCCCCCACACACACCCACCAACAAAATTTATACGTATATTCCACTTGCTCGAAGCGGTTATGAAAAATAGAATAAACATTTTGCAATTGATAATGTTTATTTAACGAGCTAATGGGCAGAAGCAATATCCTAACATTTGAATTCAATTACATGAGCATTTCTAGCAGAAGTAATGAGCAAATTTCAACAAGTAAATGAGGAAGTTATCCTTGGCAGGCAAATTATATATACTTGCAAAGACTGCAAAGATTTGGTATTTGTATGGCATGTTTTTCGATCATAGAAACCTACTACTACTACAGCAAAAAGAAGACCCTGACCAAAGCCACAAGTATCCAACAGTCTTTTATTGTATTTTATTTGTGTGATTATGCAGCTTTATTTTAAACGGCAGACATAAGCTGTTCGTCAAATTGAACAATAGTATAATTGTGCTGCTATCAGTATCTACATACTGTACGTATGTTGAGCTATACATTTATAGTTGACATGATGGTAAATAAAGAAATGTCATATTAAGCTCCCCGTAAAAAAACCTCCATGTTTTTTCATTTATCACTTGAATACATGTTCTCAATATGGCAGCAAACAGAAAAACTGTATAAAACACGTTGGTTTGGTTTTGTTGCCGCTAAGCTCTTAAGCCTTTTTTTTATTTTTTCTATTTTTTGTATTTTATTTAATATGCATTGGGAAAGAAAAACATATTTAAATCTAACCATGCAATCAAATACATAAATTCCCTTGCTTTTGCAAATGTTTTAAGCTTAGTTCCGCGCGGAAATAAATCATATCGCAACAAGATAAGCGTTTACGAGTTTTTTCTTTTTAAGCCTTCAACAAACTAAAAATATGTATACATAGTCGCAGTACTCTTTTATAAATTTTGCAATAAAATTTGTGGGATTTATGCGTTGGCCACAAAATGGCGTTAAATTGATTGAAATTGCTGCTTACAGAATTTAATATGGATGTTGTTTATTTAATAGTAGAAGTAAAGAAGTATACAAATAAACATCATTTTCAATAACTTTAATTTTAAAATGTGTCACATTTCAAAAGGAATATAACTGGTACAAAAAAAAATTAATCTCTGAACCTATAAATAAATTGGGGCAATTATTACATGCAAAAATCAATTTGTCGCGTTTATAAAAATGTATCAAAAATTCACCAAAAGATCAAAATTAAGATTAAAAATCTGAGCGTATTCGACCAGAAAATACCTTGTATTATTGTTTGGCTGCTGCAGATAAGCCGTAAAAAAAAATGTCTTTTATGGAAGTTGGTATACGTGTATATAGTCAAACGATTGATAGTTAACTTTACGTCTATTGAGAAACTCCTAGGTTATCACACTTTTTTGTCCAACTATATAATTCGCATTTTCATGCACACGCGGTCCCATGAAAAATGATAAAGCTAATTGATATAAGCAAACGAGCCAATCGTCAGGTCATAAAGCACGAAAAACCATTTTACAGCAAAGGTGCATATTACCTAGAAAAAATTATGCCAGATATATATACGCTGTCCATTTGACCATGGCACTTTTTTGTGAGCATAAACATGAAAATATGTTCGGGATGTGCAGGATTTAACAAAATAAAAAAATAAAAAGCAAATAAAAATAAATAAAATCATTGCATATTTTTTTGGGGTGCAGTCAAGTGTCTCATGTGGCACTTGGATTTTGGCTACCGGGCAAAACAAAATTATTTTCGTATAAAAAACAGATATGTTTTTATACTTATGTATTCTATAAACATGTAGGTTTCTATGTATGTGTGCAGCTAGCGTTACATATATATATATATATATATATATATATATTGATGGACGCGTTTTTTGATTTGCTGATTGTGTCAATTTGGAATGCCGTAAAAATATTTGTTCGATTTTATTGATTGCCATGTGCAGACGTATTTACACTGCGGTCAAGTGGACTTTTTGTGTTGGGAGCCACAAAACTCATCAAAACAATCAATGTTTATTTATTGATTGATTGATAGGATTTGTTGGCCTCAGAGCGGAAACTTAATATTACAACTAAATTAAAAAAGTTCAAAAAAGTTTAATTGAGAATTGTTGGCAACGTACTAAACTGAAAATGGTCTAAAATTATCAATACAATAGAAATATATATTACGAATACGTAATTAAGTTAAAAATATTATTTGAATGCGCAAACAATTTACTTAAATGGATTTTCAGCGCATCGCTTAAAAGTGCTTTTAATTTCGATATTTAGCTTAAATGGAAATGTTTGCATCAGTGAATACCAATCAATTATCGGTATCGACATCAATTGCAAATTGGAATTACGTTTCAACTTAAAGCTTTATCAATTATGAAATCAAATTACACGTATTGGCACAATGGCAGTTACCGACGCACAAAGAGTTCCATCTTTAATTAAAATAAAATCAATGTATTCAATTTCAAATGGTATTGCGAGTATACATTGGATGGCACTTCCTCTTCCGTTCGATTAACACGCATTTCCGGCATACACAGTTCAGACATAAAAAAAACACAAGAAAACAGAACTATAACAGCAAAGCACCAGAAATCAACTGAAATCCATGCATATTGGCCAGTTCAACGTTTTGGGCTACAATTGATGCTCAGCTCTGTTGTCTGCTGCTGCCAGGCAATAGCAAAATTGTAAATTAGTATGTGAAACTGCAGTTTGAAAGCAGCCAAATAGTTTGCCCTCTGGCAAACCAAGCCGGAAACGAAAGCTGTTCAGACAGCTGGACTGCAACGACGGCTGGGAGTGAAAGTGGGAGGCACGCGCTGCTGTTGGGCAGCAGCTGCAGATACATGACGTTGGTCAGAGCTCAATCGACCGCAACATGGCCAAAAAACCCAAAAGCAAAACGCAAACTCCAATTGCAACTAATTTCTATTTTATGGCTCTATACACACACACACACACACACACAGACACAGACACACACAAAAAAATACTATAATAAAAACTAACCAAAACTTTTGTTTGCGCTGTTTGCCACATTGACCGCGTAGCTGAGTTCTCGATACGCTTTCAATTTCCTTGCGAGGTCAGTTCACAAAAGCCATAACCGAAAGCCAAACCAAAAAAAAATACATACATATATATATATATATATATATATATGTGTGTGTGTTCTATGGATATCAATCGGATTTATTGTGTGTGTGTGTGTGTTTTTCCCATTTTGAACATTCATGTAATTTTAAACATTGCATTGAAGAGCAGGATATTGTCATATTTCAAAGCTAACACTGTTTACATCACAAATTAGTTTATTCGTAGTATTCGAGGCTAAAGATTGATAGCGAAGGCTAATTCGATACAGACTCGTGTCCACTAAATTTACTATCCTTTTTCAGTTGCATCGCAAGAGCTTATGTTAAACAGATAATGCTTTTCATAATTTAATTGTTAGCTATTACCCGTTGCAGGAGTGTGTCTGACATTAATAAAGATAATGTTAATGGCCTCAAAATAATATTTAATATACCCAATTAAGACACTTAAAGTTTGACGAAAAAGTAACTTTTCTGTCTGCAGACTTCAAGCAAACATACCCAAAGCATACAGGCAACAAAATAAAACCAAGAAAAGCCATCCTCAACATAACCCCATATGTTCACGGCCACAAAAAAAGCTGTGTGGGACTTTAAGTCTACGAGTTTGAATAGAAATTGATGTTTTAATTTTTCTACATTTAATTATTCTGCAAAGTTGGCCTGAGAACCGTCAAATCCTTTTATGCATTTATTTTTGATTGACAGCTCTGAAGTCAAATTTGAAACGCTCAAGGAAACATAAGTAAACCAATTTATGAGAAACAAGCAAATACTGTTGGCTTGCGTAACAATTTAAAGCGATCAAATGAAAGAAAATCGGCTTAGTACTTAACAAAGTAATGTTATAATTACGTTGTGTAAAGTTTAAGTCGTATGCTGCTCAATTTTTATATAAGTATATATTTGTATTTGAACTAGTTGACTTCAAATATAATTTGAATTTGGACTGTAGAACGCGGTCTATAGGAATCGACACACAATTTAAAGCAATCTATTTTGGTCAGTTTTTATGTAACAGACTGTTAAAGTTACAGTTTATTCTCATAAGAATCGGTCTAAAAAACGAATGAACGCCGCTTGAACTTAGACTTAAATATAAGTTTTGTGTAAACACAATTAAATTACGATTTCTTATGCGTATAAAGTAAATAAAAAACTTTTTTGACTGAATTTCTAACGCTTTGTTTTAAGCTTCGAAACATTTTCCTTCATTAAGTTCCTTCCATAAGTTTATTTCGGCTGAATCGATTTTCAGAAGCAATTTATTAATTTCATCTCTGCATTTCCTTATTTAATTTTACCAAGCGACGTAGAGTATTACTTCAACTAATTATAAATAAAACAAAAATTAAACACACAATCCTAGCAATAAGTTTACAAGTGCGCATTTAACAAGACAATTGAAGTCTAGCCCAGATGTCATTATTTAGATCATAAAGTATGTTTTAAGTGTGGTCATTTATAATTTTCAGCACTCGCTGTCTGCATTTCTGTGTTGCATCTCTTTCTCCGGCCGTGCAATGGGTCAGTGAGTAAATGTGGCGCTTAACCGGATGACACAAAGCTGCCGCTGCTGCCGTTCTCGCAGTATAATGCATTTAATATACGAATGAGCATGTGACTTTCCACACACACACACACACGCACTCGCACAAAACATTTGTCTCGCATATGTCAGGCATTCAGTTGTGTTGTTGTTGTCCTGCGTCCCGTGTCCTGTGCCCTGTTGTCAGCCACAGTTGCTTCTGTGCGCTGACAGTTTTGTAAGTTTGCATTTTTATTTACAATATTTAACATGCGCATATTTGTTGTTTAATTACGGTGACAACTATGAAATTAATTTAACAAACAGCTGCAACATAGCATTTAAGTAGATACTTTGAAATAAGTTATTAACTATATGTGTTTAATAAGCAATTGGTTGGTCAATGTATTGCATTAATCAGTTGTTAAACTATATAATATGCTTTGGCTTGGCAGTCGACAATACATACAATATGGCAATATAAGGTACAATCCCAAAAAAGGATGGTCAACCCTTTTTTCCTGCTTCCTGCAAGTGATGATGACCTATTGTCTTAACACACATTGGGCTTGAGTAACTGTTATGTGCCACTTTATATGTATACAATGCCTTATAAATATATACTCTTTTGATTCATTAAGTAGCTAGAACAAAACAAAATCAAAAATGGCCCAACTGCAGTAACGTAAATGAAACAAAACAAGAACCCAAAGTACCACAATGTTGAGGACTTTGTATAGAAAAGGGAAAGTTGATAGGGAAAATGTTTTATGCCCGTTCCACACGCAATGAAAATTGCAAGTCAGACCGAAAACGAACAACAAAAAAAGCACAAAACTGCTGCCCACTGATGGCAAAACTTGACAAGATGCCAAAAACAGCGAGCTGTGTTTTGTTGCCACAACTAACCAAAGGAGCCTACGTGGGGCGTTACAGTAGGTGTGGCAACTGTTGCCGAGGGTGGATTTTGAGGTGTTGTTTAGATAAACTGACATGATTTAAATAGCAGAAAAACTTTTAGAACACTGACAAGCAACCTGCCGCAAATGCAAATGGAAAGTAAAAAACTCAGAAAGCATACATAAAAATAGAACTCAGCAGCACACACGCACGCACGCACACACACACACACTCATATGTGTAGTTGTGGTATTTACCCAACATGGCAACTGTCATCTTGCGTTTGTCATGTGTTTTAGCATTGTGACATTGGTGTGCTGACTATGTTCCTGTTCCACACTCTTATCAACCTGCCTTTGTTGATTGAATAAACAGGCAACAAGCTCTTAGTGTGTATGAGTGTGTGAGTGTTGTTTTTTGTTTGTGCTCGTGTCTGTTCCTGTGCCTGTGCCAGTGCCAGTACAGTTAAAACTTTTTGACATGGCATCAGAGACGGAGACCAGTCAGACTTTGCCACGTTTGCTGCGTACCACAAGAAGCAGGAGTGGAAAAATAATATTTACTAGCTAACCAAAAATTGTCGGAAAGGCTTTGCCAAAAGCCAAATGACAAATGGCCAAAAATTGTTGCAATTTTCAATGGTGTCTGTACAGAAATGTGTCAGCAAAGTCATCAAAAATAACAATTTTTTGTTTATTCAATTCAAATTTATCGATCAAAAAACCTTTTAACTTAATAATATGTACATTTGGGCCCGTTATTTGAACATATGAAAAAATGCCTGTTAGTTAAAAATAAATCGATAAATGTAAATTTGCAACCTTGCAGCTTAAGAAGCTGTTTTTATAGACAGTTGGGTAGCCGTTACGTAGAATCTTAAAGATTAATTTTTTACTCGTAAGCGACGTTGACATGAGCCATTTGATTTATCTTATCGAAAAACTCTTATCCAGCATAATTTTGCTGGTTAAGAGTATTTGTTCGATAACCTCCAATCACATGTGCGGCATCTGAAGTTCATTTTACTGATATCGGATATCGGTATCATAAAATTTTACGTGAAAAGCAACTGACGGGTTTAGATATTATAAATAATATACAATGAGACATAAGAAAAATGAATTTTCACTAAAAGTGTTGTTTACAAATACATATGTTTTCACCATCTCTATTTCATTTCTAATTTGTATTTAGGGTCACAATTTTAAGTGATTTGTAGTTCAGAGACCATCTTTGTTATTTTAAGTAAACATGTTTTTTTGTCATTCATTTCAAATGTTTTACACAATTTGGTAACTTTGTTGCAAGCACACGGTCAAAACAAGGCATCCCTTGATCCAAAATCTGGTCCAGTCACCATTCAGCTGCCATTTCATTATCCTGGCTACCTTTTTTTTGACACTTTTACTAAGGCCGGGCGACTAATGATGACAAATGTATCAAAAGCAAAAATAGCTGTCGACCATTTTTGTTGCTTGGCCTGCGCGCCGCCTGAGTTCAAAGGTCAGACGGTCAAAATAGTCGCATATGTTGCGAGTGTGGCCAGCTCGCCCCAGCTATTCACATCTTCCTCCGGTCCACACAGTTGTGAACGCTATGATCATTGTGTCTGCATGCAAATGACTTTATTTGAATTTTAAATGTGTAAATTGTGCTCGTGTTGCTTGATTTCTCCGGTTGGCTCTCTCGGTTTACGACCTGGCCGTTTGTCACTGATAACGGCGCAAGTAGACGACGGAGGAAAAGTCGGGCAGACGGCAAAGCACAGCACAGAACAGCCAAATGAAAATTGCCCTGACATGGCAATGGAACAATGGGCCCGCAATGACAACAACGTTGGCAACAATGGCAGCCCATCCACATTCATCTACACATCCACCTCCATATACACCTTTACCTGGCAAAAGAGATATAATCATTTCCGTTGCCGGCCCACGTACGTACGTCTTTATCTCTTTCAAATTTTTCGTTATTGTTATGCGTTTTAAAAGGTTTTCTTTTTCGTGATAAAGGAGCTGCAAAATATGAGAGAAAGTATACAAAAAAATAAGAAAACTGTTGACTCACCTGGTGATTTCCGGCGCCTACCTTTTTTTTCGACATCAAAGCCGCGTATACGTAACGCGAGTAATTTGCTATGACTTCAACTTCCATCGCCAACTCCAACTCCATCAGTGCCACACCGCATACCCCTCTCCGAAATCTGCGTTTGACAGCTTTTTAATTAATTTCAAATGAGTTGAAAACCTTTAAAGCAAATTTTAACTATTCGTGAGCTCGCTTTCGGTTATGGATTTCCTTTCATTAACACGCTGCCAACTCATAAAATTTGGCAACACGCAACCAACTAAAAACTAAACGCATCATTTTGGTCTCATTTGTTTTTAAGCTAACGCTTTAAGGATATATCATACAGTAGTGGCTTGCATTAGAGGTTATATTCATTATATTTTACTAGATAAGAAGCAGTAAAAACCTTTGAATTTATTTTACGGTAGCTGGTGAAAAGGTTCCTTATGCATTTTCGTTTTATGTATCTTATAAGCAAAAACTTTGCGATATTTAGCATTCAAATATTAAAATTCTTATTGTGCAAAAAATTTTTTTTACTATTTCTACTTAAATTATTTGCTTGAATAAGCCCAGAAGATTTGAAGTTTTTATAATATTAACTATTCGGTGTAGCAGTTACATATTGAAGCTACTTTTAAAGTTTTGACAATTGCAATACTTAGCTCCATGAAAGTTGGCTATCTTTTAGTGCGCTCTGCAAAAAGTTTTGCCAACTATTAGCCAAATCGCTTCAGTAAAGCGCCAATAAGCCGAATAACTTGTAGCTGCTGCTTCCGCCCACTTAGTGGACTCGGTGAAAAATTACGACACATTGCAGAATTTATGATCCATCGAACGAGCTGAGGCGGATGGATATGCGCAAGACGTCATAAGGGCGAGTGCGGATGGAATCAAGCCTTAAACCGCTCAGGCGCTGAAATTGTGTGCGTGTAAACATATTGGTTGCGTTCATGGATATTTACGACTGTGCCGCTCGCTGCCATGTCATTGATGTACGACTGCGTATGCAAAAGGTAACTGTGAGCCTAAAGGACTCCGTAACAAGGGGGCAGGTGGCAGGGGGAGGGAACGCTCCAATGCTAAATGTCGTACGGCAGGCAGACATGAAAAATGGCAAATTAACTGAAATTAATGGCAGGCCATGTGCAAATTTATTAAAATTGATACGCTGAGCCAGGCGCGCCAGCTTTCTAACTTCATTTACGTGGATTTATGCGGTGGCCTAATCAAATAACCAACCTGACAACTCGTGTGCGCATATCGTTCATTTTTTTTTTTTTGTCATTTGATGCGGAATCCATCGAAATAGCAAGCTGGGTATCAATCAAAAGTCAAATCGATAGGACTTAGTTGAAACTGAAGACGCAACAACAATTCAGTTGATTGAGTCCGTTCCCCTTATATGTATTATGCAGCTTATGTTATCAATACTGTCATTACGTTCAACTGCGGTCGGAATAATCCCTTCTTCTCTCGTTCGTAGTCGATCTGGCATGGAAGTTTTCGCTTCATATTTTATTTATTTATAGCTTCAATTTGCTTGTTAGTAATTAAGCCGAGTTTGTCTGGATTAGTGACGAACCCTGAAATTGCTAAATGCCCGTCAAAACGCTTGAGTGACAGCTGTGAGAGTGTGAGTACAAATTCAAAGGTCTTATCTTGGCACACTGTTGGAAATGTAACAAAAATATGAACTAGCTTTACTGCTTCCTTACATTTTGTAGTGGGCAATATAACAGTTGATTTCAATTTGTGCGTGGGTTTTAAAAACATGAATATTTCATATTGCTTGGCCAAGTAAACGCTTCCAATTTCTTTCGAACAGTACTTATTGTTACTTATGCTTTCGCCAGTTTAATTTAATTTGATTGGCTAAGGCGAATGTGCTAAATGTTGTTAAGGACAAAGAGATAAGGTATAAGGACCAACATTTGCTTTAGTCTCCCTTAAATATGTATTTCTTTTAATAAAATCTAAGCCAGGGAAAATTTAATTTATATCAGCTCAAATAAAACTATAAAAATTTTTAAAACCTTAAATTTAACTTCGACTTGCAAAAAAACAATAGTGGAACAATATTTGACACTATTTTCTAATAACATCACGTGTCGCGACGGATCTGTAAGGCTTAAGTGGGGACAAATGGGACAGATTTTGCTTTATGCATTGCACAGGTCAAACGTTGCGCTTTGCCCAGGCGGTAACAACGCCATTCGTTGGAAATGCGAGTGATTACATCAACTCCATCCACCAAAAAACGATGCCCGGTGCGCTTCTGAAAGGCCTGCACCATCTCTTTCAGTTCCTTCTCGATCTTCGAAAGTTTAATAGATATGCTATTGCGTTCACGTTCTTCCATTAGGAGAGTACCGCCACGATTACGATAGCGGTTGATATCTAAAGCCTTCTCATCAAGGGCGGTCATGCTCTCGAACAGTTTAACATATTTGTCATATAATTCCAGGATTCCAGTGTTGCTTTTGTAGTATTCCTTAAGTTCTCGCAGGTTTTTTTCCAATTTAAGCAGCAACTCCTTTTCGCTGATATCACTTAGATCTTCGTCCTCCTCTGAAGGTGGTCTTTGTCGAGTCATATCGTACCATAGAGCGATCTTGATACGCACTTGGTTAATAAGAATCGGAATATTTGCCGATCGCAGCTCCTCACATGTTCTCATTGCCTGTCTAAGCAGCTCGTATTGCGTCTGTGAATATTCTTTATTTTTGCACAGCTTCTTTATTTTTGAGATGTCAATAAGATCCACGAGCTCCAGGCTTTGTGACATGCCCATGAGCTTAGCTCGCATTTGATCCAAAGACTTTTCGAATTCTCGTTTTGCATTGTCCTTATCGTTCATACGCTTTTGTTCCACCGTCAAATGCATCATTAACTGCTCAAGCTGAAATTGTTGTGTCGAGACTGTATGATCTCCAGGCATATTAACCGTTACCCTCAACTCCTTTTGCAACTGCTTGGTCCTGTTTAGAATCCCCTGAATGTCCTTCTTAAAAGCTTGTCGCTTATCGTCCCATATTTTACACAGTTCATCAACGTTTGCCGATTTTAAATTCTCCATTAAAATGTGTTAGAAAATCGAAAAATTTGCCGTTTTTATTTTCAAATAGTGTTAAAAACAAAAAATTCTAAAAGTCACTTCGTGCTGTGTGTTCAGTGAAAAATGTTTAAATAACATAAATACTAATAAGCACGAGACTCATACAAATTTGAAATATCATGACCGTCTAAGTTAAACAATCGAACAATGAAATTGACAAAAATGTCTTAAAGCTTTTTGACTAGAAATTATATGGTTTGGCTGAATCTATTTTTTTGTGTTCCTACTATTCTATTCCCGCAGATCACACACCTGAATTGGCTTTCAGTTTATGGCATAAAACTACCTGAAATGGATTGGGTTCCGCAAAATGTCTGAAAAAAGGGCACAAAAAAGATATGTTATAATGCTGAGATAATACAAAAATAAATAAAAACTGGATTTAAATTGTTCAAAAAACACAAAACAACAGGTGAGAAAAAAATAACCAGAAGTTGAGAGCATATAAAATGCACACATACAAATTATTCAATTCAATTGATGCAACCATTTCAACCGCTGCATTTGGCAGTCGAGTAGATTACCGAAACTGTAGCTGCTTCCGTTTTTTTTAAACCCTGATCCCATTAAAAATGGGAAAAAGGGTATAATGGTTATGTGCAAAAGTATGTAACAGGCAGAAGGAAACATCTCCGACCTTATAAAGTATATATATTCTTGATCAGCATTAACAGTCGAGTCGATGTAGCCATGTCCGTCCGTCCGTCCGTCTGTCTGTATGTATGAACGCGTCGATCTCAGAGACTATAAGAGCTAGAGACTCCAGATTTGGAACTTAATCTCGCCTAATCCCTAGGCAGTACAAGTTTGTTTTCGATAACTCATCCCGTTTCCGATATACACAACAACAACAAAATCTTAAATTTTGAAAACTTTGAGATAGCATTTGAAATATTAAACAAAATAATGACAATCTGTGAAATTTTTATTAAAATCGGTTAAGACATACACGCGTACAGACATACACACATACTTGCAAGCACTGACTGTACGCGTAAAGTAAAGGGATCAGGGTATCGTCTAGTCGGGATTTCTCGACAAGAGCCTTCTTACTTGTTTTCTTTTGCAGCTATGTGTGTGTTCTGCAGGGCCGATAGTGCCGTCTATGATGGACGCATCACATCAAACCCACTCACCACCATTGGCCATTCCAGACCTAGCGAAGAGCTTCTGGCAGTGATTTAAATGTGCACCGTGCAAAAAGAATTGAACCACAGGCGAAAAATTCAATTCGAATGACAACCACGAGCGTAATTAATGTTGAATAAAGTTTCGATGAATCTCTTATCAGCGACACAAGCTTGTGCAAAGCATTTCAGCAGGCAAAATTTTTGTTTAAATGCATATAAAAAAGAGTCGCACAGAATTGGATGTTTCTTAATTGGAATATTTTGATTAATTTTTCGAATTTTATAAAAATAACTATAAGAAAATTTCTCATTAACAAAGGTCGCTTCAATAGCGAGATATGGTTAAATATATTCTTAAACAGTCATAAATTCCAATTGAAAGAAACTGTAGATTAGATTTAAAAAAATTTCCATTGCAAATACATTTACAATTGAACACAGTTATTGGCATACAGCTTTAAGTCTATCGCATAATACGCTTGGATAGAGACCAATCCGTGAAGAGCGAGTAAAGACATTTTATTTGTTATGAGCCAAATATGACATATTCTTCTTCTCTTATAGTAAGAACACTTGATTAAAGCCTTAAAAAATTATTTTTATAATTTTTAAGCTTCATTTAAAACGTTTTTTTTTCGCTTTATTGAGTATCAAACAGACATTGCGATAACCAGTCTTTTACTATTCCCTTTTAAAGCGTATAACCAAAATCGTAAACAACGAAAAAAATAAGAAGAATATCGATTGTTACATTGAGCATTTTGCTTTACTCGCCCTTTGTGGTTTCAAATCAAAAGTTTAGTTTTTTTTTCTTTTTTTTTTATTGTCGGGTTGCTCACATTGTTGAGCTGAGTTGTCGTTGCTGTTGTAGGTTGTTGCTTGTCCTTCGCTCTAACTGTCGCCATACCGTTGCGCGTTTAGCGGTAATGAACTTCCGCTGTCAAACGAAATGCTTACCATGCAAATTGTGGCATAACGAATAATTGAAGCCAAAACCCCAGCCACAGCATTGTAATCGTCATTTCCATTTGTGTTACACACACAATTATTATTTTATTATTTTGTTTTTTGAGCGCTTGTTGCTGTAGTAGTTGCTTCGGGATCGCACATGTTTCACATCCGTTTACGCCATTTTCTTAGGCTGCCCAGCAAAATAGGCAACAGTTTCTCTTTTTCCGCCAGCTCAGAGCAAATTGCGCACATTTAAATGCAAAAACTGTAGCTGGCGAGGTGTTCATGATTGCTATAACAAGCAGATGGCATAACCCTCTTTGGGTTATTTACAGCAGCGCGTGAGCTTTAATTTTTTTTCTTCTGCGTATGTTGAAGTTCTATCTTTTTTTCGCTGGATTTATGTGCCCAAGATGTATGTCACATACAGGCAGAGTATAGAACCTGAATTCATATGTGTGTGTGTAGCTGTGCGTTATAAATATGCATGTGTTCATTATGCAGGATTATTGTTATATCAGCGGAAATGGTGCACAGCTTACACTCTGCTATGAATACCTTTTGAATAATCGCAATTTATTTAAAAGCACATTGTATAGTAAACTTCGTGTACAAGCGTTCTGCACTTTGCAGAGCTTCTTGCTACAGAGCAAGTTCTATGATGTAAGCAAAATCATGCTCAAAGAGAGACGGCATAAACTTGATTGCATCTGTTAGATGGATAAAAGGGCAATTTTAGTTTCTCTTCTTTCTAAGTAGTTTTTATCTACTTCTAAAACTAATTATAAGCAGATATGTTTTATTTTGATACCGCAAAATAGGCATACTTTCATTCCATAGGCTTTACTTGTTAACTATCCTACTAGTTTAGTATAAAGATGATGCTTAAATAATTAAGCTAAAATTAAGCAAAATAAATAGAAAAAACATATTTCGTTTTTGGGGAAAAGTTTGTAGCTGGATACAGTTCGATTTGGTGGCTTAAGATCGAATACTGGGCGAGGTTTTCAAAAAGCGAATACTAAATTTCACATGGGTTAATTACTAATTTTTCTAACTTAAATGTATTTGAGTACTAGCACTTTTATTAATAGTAACATACATGCTAATGTTTTATTTTTGCTAATATTTTATTTTTTAAATCAAGTTAGGTTTATGTGTAACTTTTTTGATGGCAAGAAATTAACCGCAAGCCAAAAATAGTTCTGATGTATTGTATATTTGGTTTAAACTGATTAAGAAGCATTTTCAGTTACAATATCGCACAATTAATAAGATACTGATCTAATACAATTAATGAGCAGCTTTATAACAAAAATATCTGCGTAAATGTGTCGAAAGCTTTGCCCGCATTATCAGAACAAATGTGACAAATGTGGAAATTTAAATGTTCCTGCATTTGAAGCACCTTAAAAATGCTTTTGCGAATGCTTGCAGATTAAAGCAAATTGTAAATTTACGCCAAACTGCATTCACATTAATGCAATCATTGATGCGGGGCACTGCAGGCTTTACGCCAGGGTCCATTTGCCAGCTTAGTACCGTTTTTGCATTTCCGCTTTTGTCCGCTTTTGACCATCGATTTAATCTGTGCGTGGCCATCGAAACATTGCCATCGCAGCAACAATTATGTCGTGCGTACAAATTCTCGGGCGAATTTCTCTTTCATATTTCCATGCAATAGCCGCTATGGCTGCAACAATGCCAACTGCTGTATTTGCTGCTTTTACTTGGCACAATGAAAGCGCCGCACGGGCGACATCCATTGCCAATTGAATGACTATTCCCACTTCCAATTTCACATTGCCATTGTGAGTTACCCAAATGCTAAGAGCGGCCGCGTCGATGACTACGATGACGACAACAATACGCCGATTGGCGCTGTGATTAACTGCATCGACGTTGCCCGTTTTGGGTTTTAGCTTTTAACTCTAAACTGCAGCGCACTAATTTGATACAGTTCTTGTTAAAATCGAACCTCAAGGCTTGCCTGACAAATTAACAAAGAACGACTTTAACAAACTTACAATGAAAATTGAGGGAACTACAATCTAAAACTCTTTTGTTTTATCCATAAAAGTTCATTCAACAATTTAAATATTAAAACTTGTGTACTTGTCTGTGGGTTGGGGGTTTTGGGTTCGGCATTTAATCTGCTCATTTTCTTATTGCCTGCGCAACATGAATGAAAATCAAATTCAACCCAACATCGCAAGCTTCACTTCAATTGACAGGCAAAGTTCGAACTTCGAACCGATGCATAAGACCTGACAATAAATGTTAGCAGTCAGATCATATGTATGTTTGTATGTATGTATGTGTGTATGTGAACAGCAAGCACTCATACGCATTTAATCAACGAGACAAAACTCATTGAAGGTAAACAGACTCTGTACATGAAAGTGTCCTGAACAGAAAACTCAAACGATTCAGGACACTATCTGCGTACTACTTTTACTATTTGTTATTCAAGCATTCGGGTGTAAAAGTTTTGCAGGTGTTTTTGCACAGCAAGGTAATCACAAATTAATAGCAGGCACACTAAAAAGACCATTCTTATACACACACAAAGTTCATAAACATGCAACACACTGTCATAATCATTAAACAAACTTCAATGGAGCAGAAATACATCACATGTACATATGTATGCAGGTACTTAGTTCTTAGAAAACAGAATGCTTCATTACTTGGCTATGAATACTTATTTACGTGATATTGGAGGGGTACCTTAGTTTAAAAAAAAAAAAAACAGAAAATGAAATTATTTCACAACTCCCACTCTTAAGTTACCCGTGATAGAATTGATTGATACCTGAATTTAAAGTACATTTTCTATGTTAAATACAACTGACAATCTTTTCATGTGTTTTATGCTTACCAGTTAACACAATGAGTATTTAAACAAACAATAAAAGCTTGAAAAACGATCCTGTAATTATACCTGCAAATCAATTAAACAAAATGCAAATAAAAAACTTTTGCTATATGCAAAAGAAGGAAACTACAATGTGAAGTTGTTGTTTTCGTTTTTTCTTACTGTTTTGTTTTACAAACTAATAAAAAACCGACCTAAATAGAGGCAGTAACAAAAAAAAAGAAAACAAAATAATCGTAGAATATATACTTACAGCAATTCTGTGTTGCATAGCTCATTGAATTTAATTTAAAATGTTATTGGATTTAGTAGTTTATCTTTATAAAATTGTATTTATTTCTTGTGGTATGACGAATTTAAATCTTTTAGTCTTCGAAGACCATTGATGCTTCTGGCACGTCAGGGGAAAAAACTTACTGAAAAACATCAAAAACACGTTTTAATCCTGATGTTCTGAAAACGCCATCGTGTCCAGCACTCAAAAATACATCGGAACCGACTGCGATATTTCTTAAAATAACAGCTTTTTTGTTATCGGTCTAAAAATTTTCGGGAATAAGAAACTATGTATTGTCATACTTGGATCAAGTAAACCAAATTCTTGGATTAAGACCATTTAAAAATTTTAATACAATCACTTTTTTAGTACTTAACAACCTAAAAGTTCATAAAAATTTTACACTAAGAAAAGTATAACCTAATTAAACTTATCGTGTTCTCGGTTCTAGAAATTCCGTACTTAGTGAGAAGTCAATTTCGAAATATGGGGTCTTAAGTGTATTTTCAGGGTACCAGTGTATATAATAAAAATATATAAGAAATTATTTCATATGATAGACAAATTAAGCTTTGAAACAACAAAAACACACTTATTTAAAATTTCGAATATTTTATCAGACGCTTATAGCTCAAAGTGATTACTAACATGGAAATATTTTTTTCTGTTCTTGCAGTTTCCCTTATCCAAACTTAACTGTCTGCCAACAAAAGCTACAAGCCAATAAGAGGCAACAGTTTATATGAGTAGAAATGAAAGTAAATAAAAAGTACTACAAACAAGTGAACGATAAAACCACTTAAAAAGCAAGCAGCTTGCAAGACGAACTCCGTGCACCCACATAGTCGTAAGTATAATAACTAACACGCAGTATGGCAACACAGCAGCAACAGCAACAAACAAGATGTCTGCCAGTCCGTCAGTCTGTATGTCTGTCTGTCTGTCTGTTATATAAAAAGCAAAATAATTGGCGTGTCAGACATTTTGTTACGCCCAATTTAAGTGCTTCCGCCTTTGCATGGTAGTCGAGCTCTTCCTATTCACGGCATGCAGCGGCAAGCAGACAAGTGCCAAGTGCACTCACTAGACAAGACGAAACGAGATCTAGGGTCGAAAGTCACACCAAATTTGAAAAGGGGGAGTTAACTATCAGCGAGTAGTAGTAGTATTTAAATGCTTTCAAACTGTGCACTATTAAATGCATACAAAATGTGTCAAGCAGCAGGAAAATTATATTTCAAGGAGTCAATTTAATTAAAAGTAACGAATCAGAAGTAATATGATATTTTTAAGTAATGGCGTATCGATTTCCATCCGTCATTAAACACTTTGCCTTGCTTCGATTGAAATGTTGCGTTTTCAATTAGCAATTAATTAATTTGCAACTTGTTGATGTTTTTATTTGAATGTGCTGATAACATAATAAAAAATTGCTACATTATTTACATATTTACAGACATATTTGTAAGTATATCCTTTGTCAAGTCAATCGTTAACAAATGTGTGTATATTGGTTTATATTTTAATTAATCCAGTGCGTTCGGTAGACATATTGACATTGTCGCTTTTTTGGCCAACTATAAATTTAAATACTTTAATTTGGTAAACATTAAAATAATGAATTTCCATTCTCATAGCTGGCGCTAATTAATCGCCAAAATGACGAAATTAATGAACATTTAAATGTTAATTAATAATTACGAGACAACAAATAAAATTCAAAACCAATTCATTTTATTAAAGTAGGCTGTGTTTTACGTGATTTTCAAATTATTTTTTTATGAAAAATGTATTTTATTCGTTAAATAGCAATTGTTCATTAGAGCAGGCCCAAAAAAAAAAATATATAAAAAAAATGGTACGTCTAAAAATGAATCTGCAGAAGAAACTATGGTTCTCAAATAAAACTTATGTCCGGGCCTATAAAGGTACAGAGTTGTTCATGACTTTTTTGAAAAATTTGCAAATAAACCAATTTTTTTTAGATTTCTCGTAAATTATTTTTCAAAATAATAAGACATAAGCGTTAAATTAAAAACTATATATATACATTAAAGAATAAAAATGATGCATATCATTTAAATTTTAAATGCTGCAAAACATAAGTGCTTTAAATACTTTTTGCTTTTTATTCTCGCTTTTATAGTACATATTTTTACCGTTAGTTTGGTTGGCTCATACAGCTTTTCACGAAACTACAAAAGTTTTTATATCGTTCTTTTCCGCACAGTTTTTCTTTAATCAAAGAACATTGTTAACAAAACAATTTCCGGGTAAGTTAAGCATCCATCATTCTGTATAACATTATTTGCGATTTCTCAAAGACCCGCTTGGCACATAAAAAAATCTTCGTGGATTTCATTAGCCGATAAAATGTATGACGGTTTGGAAGGTGTTTTTTCTTTGCACAAAACTTTACGAATCAAATGTAATGCACATTTTGGTATCAAATAGGTTAACTAAAACAATCGTTTTAATTATGAGGAATTTTTAAGGAAAGCATGAACAAATAATTAAATAAGCTTGATGCAAAGAACTTGCTGCAGAGTATATAAAATTTAATGCTTAATATATTTATTTTTGGGTGGCTTATCGTGTGTCGTGTTATCGTTGAAGCGACAAAAAAGCTCAGAGCTTTAATTAATACTTTGTAGTCAAAACAATATATCTTGTTATAATAATAACTTCTGGTCAGCTTACAACTTCGTACAATTAAATCAATAATCTTAATTTAATACACAGATATTCAACGTTTTTATACCCTGAAAAGTATGTAACAGGCAGAAGGAAGCATCTCCGACCCCATAAAGTATATATATTCTTGATCAGCATCAACAGCCGAGTCGATATAGCAATGTCCGTCTGTCCGTCCTTCTGTATGAAAGCGTCGATCTTAGAGACTTCTGATTTGGAACTTAAGCTTGCCTAATCCCCAGGCGGTACAAGTTTGGTTTTGATTTTTGACAACTCTTCGCGTTTCCAATATACACACGCTTTCGATGGCAACAAAATCTTAAATAATAAAAACCTTGAGACGGCGTTTAAAACATAATCCAATTTAATGACAATCTGTGTAATTTTTTATTAAAATCGGTTGAGAATCACCGGAAATATGGAATATTGAAGTTGAGTATGCAGAATGCAGTTAGCGCGAACACACACACACACACATATCTAATATACTTGCAAGCACTGACTGTACGAGTAAAGTATAGGGTTCAGGGTATCGTCTAGTCGGGATTTCTCGATTGGAGCCTTCTTTCTTGTTGTATGTAATACACTAACGAGCAAATGGAAAGGAATTTTGAATTCCAGCACCATTCTTTTGTTTTTGATGTTCGCAAAACAAACCGTTTGCTATATTGCATGTGTTGCCAACATTTAGCAGTCAAGCCATGTAATTACCAATACGCTCACACACATACACAGCGTTATATATTGTGCACTAATATGTATACACAAGTTGCACATATACAAATGTCGTTACAACTCCGCACACTTCCGCTTAAAACCTTCTACTTCCGCTTTGCAGTTAAAATGTATGCTACAAGCAAGCGAACGAAAAACAGCAAAGCTACAAAAAATGCAAACTTTAGCCATCGCATGTGACACGCATATGTAAATTTCATGTACCATTTTTATTTTATTTTCTTACGTTAATAAAAATAATAATGGAGAAGATGATGTTGATATGTGCTCGTTTAAAAGTATGCCACAAATATTGAATTTGCTGTCTACTCTATATGCAAAATGCGCATCACATTATCGCCCGTAAAGTATGGCGATAAAAGCAATCAATTTTTAATTTTCGCTTAATTAAAAATGCAGCAGAGACGCAATTTAAATTGTGAACCCCAACATAAAGAGAGAGAGAGAGAGAGAGACAAGCAAAGGCCGAAAATGTCAATAATGTATTGGGGCAATGTCGAAAGTTAGCCTGCGCTTAAATGACAGCGACCAAAATCTGGTTTTGTTGCAATCAATCATGGCCACTGCCAGTTTCAGTTCCAGGCTCGCATGCTCTTACACAGCACAGCACAGCAAAATATAACCAAACACCAATCCAGCCGGTGATCCATCGTCAGCGGTAATTGGAAATAGGTGGCGTTGTGATTGCGTGGTCAACGTCAGCTCGAACATCTACCGCTGTGTGCATTGTGGTTGCAGCATGCAACTCAATAAGTTTCGCATGACATGCTGCGTTGAGCTCTCACTCATTTTGATGACATTATTAGCGTTCTATGCGGCGTTTGAGTAGTGTATGAATAATGTGCGTTCAGTAAATGGTGCAACAACCGTTTTATAGCTTATAAATAATAAACATTCACCAAAAATAACACGCATGCATATAGATAATGCAATGTTTTATTTCGATATTTTTCGTTTTTGGACTTTAAAAACGTTTATAATAGATGTTACCTGTTGCGAGAGCTTATCGCTGACATTGCAAAGGCCTTTTATAATCCAGTCGGAGCTTTGGCAAATTGTGTTCCATAAATAATTTGACTCGGCTGAGTGGGCCATTGAAAAATTCCATTTCTGTTAATACTGAAGTTGCTCAAAATGTCACAAACATGGAATTTAATAATTCTTATTTGCTTAATTTATAAAGTTTACAACTTTTTTAATAGACATAAATGCTGGGGTGCCGGTGCCAGCCAACCGCAAGGTCCCCATTGCTCTAAATCCACCGTTCCAGAACCAGGAACTACCCTGCAACACAGCAATACAACGCTCAAGCAACAGCAGGCAGCCAAAAAGGTACCACACCCGAAAAATATATAGATGTGAAGCGAGCCTAACAATAACATATATAAAAGCATTTCTTATGACAAAAAAAAAACCAAATTTAAAAAAGTTCTTCTCGACAAAGTTTAGCCGAAAATTGGGCTTAAAGCTAATAAATTTGAATAAATCTTTTTTTAACAATTATAATTTCATTAATATAATAACACTTTTTCCTAAAGCAGTTTTAAAAATCTTTATTTATTACAATAAACAATTTATAAAAAAATAATTAGAAACCCTTTGATGCATAGCATTTTTTAATCTTTACCTACATTTTAGAAGAGTACAACAACGTCGACCTTGAAATTGTATGTAATTTTATTCACATACATTTTTTTCTGTCTTTTGTTTAGGTCGCATTTCATGACGTTCTCCGCTGTGGGGCTATATATATATATATGTATATATATATATATATATATATATATTCTAACGCGACGTTGCGGCGCTTGTGTAAAGTCCTTAGTTGACTACGTGCGGAAATGTCTCTAAATTGTGTGTAAAAATTTTGGCCTCGTTATATGTTTTTGTTTTTTCTTTGTATGCTGCTGACACCATATGGTCCCAGCAGATAAGGCTAAGTAATTGATGGACACTCTGAGAATCAAATGCAAACCAAAGTGGTTTTCTATACTAAGCGTACATAAATAAATACACACAAACATTGAATAAAGGTAACATACTGAGGCTTTTCTCTTATTAAATATATAAACTTAAAGCGTTTAACGCTAACCATCTAAGTGTAGGAATTACTGTTTATGCAACCAAAAATTACAGCCAATCATTAGGAGGTTTGTGTCAGCTTCATTCTTGTGTACTCGGGCTATGAAATTGTGAAATGAAATCGTTGACTACATGTTGCGGTGAACTGAAACGGCACATCTTTAATGGGGTCGGAAGGAAAGGGGAATGGTTGAGAGATAGTGTTGTGTTGTATTGTTCAAGTCCTTAAATTCATGTACTGTAACAAGCCGAGCTTTGTTAACCTAAAAACTTATCAAGGCCATTGCAAGTGAATGGGGCAAGAGGGACCCAAAAGCCACAGCAAACACAGCATACAATGCGCTTGGAGCTGCATTGATCTGGCTCATCTCAGTGTATATAGTCAACTTTTATAGCAACTGTCGATTTTGTGTGCCCTTTGCACGCAGTCCCGTGCACATATGCACTCTCTCTGAGTGTGTACGTGTGTGTGTCTGTGTGTGTGTGTGTGTGTGGATTCTCTTAGGATAGGGCTGGCTGGTCATTTCACTTGATTGGGCAATTCGCAACTCGGCATTGTCTAAGCGCCTACAAGCTGATGGCTTAATTAACTGGCACACATTGCATTTTGTGTTTTTATTTTTGCTACATATGCCTCCCATAATACCCATAAGAAATCAGAAAATTTAAGCTGAAAAACACTCTGAGAAGGGTCGACATGCACCATTAAGGCATTTGTGTTTTTTTCTATAGAACACTCGCCGATATTAACTGTGGTTGTAATTGGAATTAAATTAAAAGTTCAATGGATAGAATATAAAACATATATTGAACCGGCAAAGTATTATCGGTCCGTAAAGGCATGTTGACTTTAAAACTAACAAATAAGCTAGTAAGGTAGCTCTTTAAGGATCAAATGACAGCTTAGGAAGACCTTAACCAATACAGCACGCGATGCCGATAAAAAATTAATAAATATATTTTATTGTGGTTAAACGCTAAAACGTTCATTACAAGATTATTATAGTTAGTGTGTGTGAGAACGCATACTTGACTTAACTTCAATGTTCCATATATTCAGTGTTTTTTCTAATGTTTCAAACGCCATCTCAAAGTTTTCCAAGTTCAAGGTTTTGTTGTTATCGATCACATGTGTATATCGGAATTTTTAAACAAATTGGAACTGCCTAAGGATCAGGCGAGCTAATGTTCCAAATCCTTAGTCTCTAGCTCTTATAGACTCAGATCGACGCGTTCATACAGACGGACGGATAGACTGAAATGGCTATATCGACTATTTTGCAGAAAACCATAATAGCCTTTTTACCCATTTTTAATGGGTTTATGTTATAAATATGCTGGAAAACTTTAACTTTGCACTAGTATGATTTATTACAAATAAATTTGAACATGTTGTTATATTGTTATTTGTCAAACATCAGATTAATATTTTAACAAACTTCATCTACTAAAAATATGTCTTCCCTTAACTGATTGGCAAATGATTAATTAGATTAATGTCTTAGATTATTACATTAATCAAAAACAAATTTCATATATTTCTTTAATATTAAAGCCACAAAAGTTTGACCAAAAACCATAAATTTCAACATTTTTGTGTAACCTAGAAAATATGTACAAACACAGTATGTATATATGTATACACCGGACTATCCATGGTGATGCCCAGGCTCAACTAAAAGCTGTCAACAAGAAGAAAATACAATAAATATACGTTGCTTATGATTAATGAATTACGCAAACAAGTGAAAAAAATAAACACAGCGCAACACAACGCAAATGTGTAGGAGAAAAATACCTAAAACTGTGCGAGCAGCTTGTGCGCCTAAAAGCCGGCAACGTTGAACGTCAACAGGCAAGGGCTATGGGGCTGCGGCATTCAGTCTGTTTGGCTTTGCAGCCAGCGTAGCGTGTATTAAGGGAATTAAAATGTTATTATATAAAATAAAAATGAGGGCCAAGGCAAGAGCAGCGACTCAAACTGCAAAACCGGTTCTGGTGGGGTGCCAAGTGACGGGCGTTTGGGGCTAGCCACTGATCCTGGATAACGGTGCGATAATCACACCCAGCACACAGGCTTCACAGTCAACGCAGCTACTATATGACAGACGGACAGACGGAACGGTGAGACGGACATAATAACAGGCAGGTGACTTCAACATAATTCTCGATTTTTTTTTACATTTCTCGTCCTTTGTGAAGAACTTAATTTTACGCTTTTGCATTCTCTGTTAACGTAAATAACCAAGGGTCACAGCGGCACAGCAAGAACGGCCTCCCTCCGTGCAACAGAAGAAGCAAATGGTATTTGAGAAATTCAGTTGCTTTAAATAAAAGCCAACCCAACAAACTTTGGAGCTGATCCAATTTTAATAAGTTTGCCTGCTGCTTGGCAGCCACTCAGAGCATTAAAGCGAATACCTTAACGTACTCAATTTGAATATAATACGCAAACATTAAATTTGAGTACAACATTGATCGATTGCGTGTTCATGTATGAGGGGGCTTTCATGCAGAATATATGTTAAGTGACCATTGAATGAATAGAAAAAATAAGAGGTAATAAAAAACTGACCAGAGGAAATAAAGCATAAAAGGGCTAAGCAGCAAACATTGATGTCAAGTGACGGATGGTAGCGGTTTGAACCTAAAACCAACATATAGATTCACTATAAAAACAAGTAAGAAGACTCTAGTCCATAAATCCCGACTAGACGATACCCTGAACCCTATACATAGCGCGTACAGTCAGTACTTGCAAGTATATGTGTGCGTAGATATTAGGCGAGCTTATGTTCCAAATCTGGATACATATAATCTCTTAGTCTCTGAGATCGACACGTTCATACATACAAACAAACGGACGGAGAGACGGGCGGAGAGACGGGCGGAAGACGGGCGGAAGACGGATGACGGAAATGGTTATACTGTCTCGGATGTTGATGCTGATCAACTATATATATACTATTGCACAAAGCCATTATAACCTTTTTACCAATACTTAATGCGTTCAGTTTATAATTATACTTTCTTAATGCTTACTTGAATATTTATAGGTATTTGCCTGGAATCTGCAAGTTTGCGTAAAACAATAAATCTAACCAAATTCAATACATGAAGATTTAATAAAATTCCCACTATTTTCAATTAATCAGTGCTTTAAGAGTATATTATTTGTATTTTTGAATAAATACCTACTAGATCATGGTTTGCATGAAAGTAAAAAGTTGGTACGAAAACTTTAAGATCTGTCGAGATATTAAAAACAATTATTTAAATTAAATATTCATGATAAGCTCAATAGTATTACATATACGTACTGCCATGTGTGTGAGCTTGAGACTTGCAGGAACGCATAATAAACAAGTAAGAAGGCTCTAGTCGAGAAATCCCGACTAGACGATACCCTGAACCCTATAATTTACGTGTACAGTCAGTGTTTGCATACTGCATACTGCATAGTCAACTTCAATGTTCCATATCTCCGGTGTTTCTCAACCGATTTCAATAAATATTTTGTTTATTTATTCAAATTTGCAAATTTACCTGCTTACCACAGTAGACTTTTACTAATAAATCATCCCTCTCTTAATCATCGTAGAACTATGATAGCAATAATCTTTGTTCACAAATTAATAAATGGTGAAATAGATTCCCCCATACTAATTAACCAAATTAACTTTGCTGTACCTATTAGAAGTAGTAGACATTTTTTACCAATAGCCCTGCATGCTTGCTTTTCTAACTATGCTATCCATAACCCTTTGCGGAGCTTATGTTCATTATATAACGATCTTTCCCACCTTATAACTAGTACCACCATTGCATGCTCTCTAAAAAAATTATCTTATCTTTGTCTACATGTTCGCCATCTTCGTAACCGCACGTTACGCGGTGCGCCCCTCGGTCGGATGGGCGGGAGGTGGGTCGCTTTATGCTTGGGTCCGCGCATTAACATGCCGGTGCTTGGAATCGTTGGGCCACTTGAATGTACTGTCCGTTAGTACATCTACGTCCAATAGTAATAAATTCAAAGTTCAAGATTTTTTTGTTATCGATCCCATGTGTGTATCGGAAACGGGATGAGTTATCGAAAACAAACTTGTACTGCCTAGGGACTAGGCGAGCTTAAGTTCCAAATCTGGAGTCTCTAGCTCTTATGGTCTCTGAGTCTCATACATACATACGGATAGACGGACGGACAGACTGATAAAGAATATATAAATTTTATGGGGTCGGAGATGCTTCCTTCTGCCTGTTACATACTTTGGCACAAAACCATTATACCCTTTTTACCCATTTTTAATGGCTTCAAGTTATAAAAACCATTAGAATTCCACAGAATATTTAAATGCCGAGGCAAAGCTAATCGTGACCATGGCAAAGGCCATCAGACAAATAGCAAACCTCGATGTTGTAAAATTAATCAGAAATGAATAATTAAATACCCGATTAATATTGTTCACAATGCGCTGCAGTCGACTGTGATAATTAATTAGCGCCTTGAGTTGCTCATTGGCTTCAGGTTGGCTAGCATCTAAGGCAGTCAGGCTATTGGCGAGGGCATCAAAATGCAGCTGCATTTGTGTGATGAAAATGCAAAGTAAAAACCTGCTAGCCATGATGCAACCGACGCCCATCAATGACGATATTGCCTGTCAAATATATGCAGCCACAAAGCTGACGGCTGAATCAGGTTCGGCGAGCAATTGCTAAGGTATGCAGGTATTGCTCTGGTACTTGTATCTGACATGCTCGGATTCTACCAACAGCTCGTACAGCAGCTCCACAAAAAGCAGTATAATGTAATAATAATAATAAAGAAGAGGTAAATGGCTGAACATCGCATCATATGTCATGCGATATTGTCACGTCAGGCTAGGAAATAGCTGCTTCAGTTCAGATAGCAGGGACTCAATCTCGCTGCGATGTTGCAAAAGCATCCACATGTTACAGGCACCAACTAGGGTTAGGCCCATCACGCTGCAGGTTTCAGATATCTGTTCCAAAAAATCTTACCAAGCTGCTTACCCCGTGACTCGGCCAGGAACAGATAGATGCCCAGATTTTGATATATAAGATTCCGTGCACCAAAGTGAAACCATAGACGCTCCTGCAGAGACTGTTGCACAAATGATGCCTTGCTGCCTTTCCATTTCCATTTCCACGCCGCATCCTGGCTACTTGCAGGAGACTGCCTTTTATAGAATTTTTAAACGGCGGCATTTTTAACTTGTGAAAGGTGTCTTAAAAAAAAAATGGGTTTTGTCTGCAAGTTGTGCAATTTTGCTAAATTCCAAAGTTATAAGAATGACTACATTTAATAAGCTTCTGGGAATATGCTTCTGATCAATTAGATTTGAAAGCTATTACTATTTGAGTCAACAATTGGCTTAATGCACGCACAGCTGCCTTCTAACGTCAACGGTTCTAACAAAAAAAATATATTTACTTATCACTTTTTATACCCTGATCCCATTTAAAATGGGAAAAAGGGTATAATGGTTTTGTGCAAAAGTATGTAACAGGCAGAAGGAAGCATCTCCGACCCCATAATGTATATGTATATTCTTGATCAGCATCAACAGCCGAGTCAATATAGCCATGATCTCAGAGACTTTAAAAGCTAGAGATTCCAGATTTGGAACTTAAGCTCGCCTAATCCCTAGGCAGTACAAGTTTGTTTTCGATTTTCGATAACTCATCCAGCTTTTGATATACACATGGGATCGATAACAACAAGAGACAGCGTTTGATACACTTAACAAAATAATGACAATCTGTGAAATTTTTGTTAAAATCGGTTAAGAAACACCGGCGATATGGGACATTGAAGTTTTCTATGCAGTGTGCAGTATGCGCGTACACACATACACACATACTTGCAAGCAATGACTGTACGGGTCAAGTATAGGGATCAGGGTATCGTCTAGTCGGAATTTCTTGATTAGAGCATTCTTACTTGTTTTTCTTTTTTTTGCAACCTGTCCTATTTTTATGAACTTTAAGTCAAGGTTGCAAACACTTTAAATATTAATATGAAAAGCCGAAACCGAAGTACTTTTAAATATTTAATATTTCTGTTTGCTTTTTTGGTAAGTGTTCAAGTTTCGTCTTCCTCTCTCACTTTTTCTCTCGTAAAAAATTGCAAAAGTTCTAAGAGCTTTGCGCAGATTTATCACCGCTGTTGCTTTTTGCGGGGGTGGCCAAATAGGAATAATAGGAATGTAACCGGTCATCATCATTTTGGCTTGGCAAATAAGTTGGCCTTTGAGTGTGTAACTTGGCTTGCACTTGTGCCGAATTAAACACTACACAAGTGCTGAACGAGACTTTAAAATGGTTTAAAAGCGGTTAATGCTTTATAAAGATGTAAAATATTCAGCGTTTAACCTTACATCGAATCTTTTTGGTGAGCATAGTGGTTAAACATTATGCATTTTTAAATTTTATCTGTTTTACCCGATTAAAAATCAATAATTACAAAAGCTCAACTGAAGAGATAAGAAATAATAATATTTTATTTAAAAATAATTTTTATTTTTTGTATGTTATTATATGACAGCTTCTGCTTTATTTTAACCCATAAATTTAAATTTTTTCTTAGATTGTTTTTTTTTTTGGTTGTGACAAGCAAAATAACGAAGACAGTCGTTTGATTATTTCTTTTATATTTGTGTCAACCTCATTATGTGATGCCTTTAAGCCGGCTATCAGTCTTTTATATTTAACTCGCTTCTGTTGCCACCATCGTTGTGCACACCATTTCCGCCGGAAGCTATGTGGCAAACAGACAACTTTGGCGCGTACTCGTGTATGTATTGTGCTTACCGCTTGATGCCTTGTTTATTTCTTTGTTTATGGCTATTCTTGTTTTTATGGTTCGCCTTCTATCTTGTTCATCCCACCGCAGCTTTCTGATTGTCGCTTTTATATTTTTGTGGTTTGTACGGTCGCGTCTCATATGGCAAGTCTATGTTCATACTCAATTGGGTTGGGGGGAGTCTATGAATGTTGCTTAAGTCTCGTCCCGTTCGCTTTATGACACGCTTTCTTCTTTATCCTTGTGAATTCGCTGGCGTTTATTGTTTTTATTTTTCGCGTCACCTTTCGTCGTATGTTGTGGTAATTAAACTTTGATTGCTTCCAAATTGTGTCATTGATTGGCAAATTCTCCTTCGATTTCACTAGAACGAGTTTCTACACAACGAGTCGTTTTGGTTGATCGACATTTTCACTTAAAATTATATATTTCAATTGCAAGCATTTGTTGCTGGCATTCAAGCTGCTAATTGAGCCAAAAGTAAATAAAACTTCATATTTTTAATTTGCAAAGAACAAACAGTTCGGATAAATTGAAATTGGGTTATTCTTTCAAAAAGGAAATAGAATACCAACTAAAAATACACAGTACAAGCAATTAGCTTTTTTAAACACTTTTCGTGATAAGTGTTGCTGTTACAATTGAATCCCTTTGAATGGTATTTTTGTTCGATAGAAAAGAGTATTAAATCAATTAATTATACAATAAAATTTGTATGTTAGAAAATTGTTTTCGGTTTTATGTTCTATAATTTTAGTACATGTTTGTCAATTGACTTATTGTAGCAGCTGCAATTTTCGCATTATCCGAAAATGAAACGATGCTTTTAGCTACTTTGAATGCCATTTGGCCAACAATTTTGTGCTCAGCGTGTGCTGGTTCAAGTCCAAGACAAACAAAGCGCAGAAAAACTTGGCAACGGCAACATTGTTGTCCTAGGCGACCAAATAGACTAGCCCTATAGATAGATGTTGAATGTGGCACGTACACATCGCCAATTGCCAAGACTCAACACAAACTCAAACTCAAATCGAGCGGCAGCTGCGCAAAATATACAATCTGAATTATAACCAAGTTAAGGCAGTCGGCATAATGGCGATTGAAGGCGGTTACGCTGGCGGAGGCGGGAGTGTGAGTAATAGTTTTGGCTGGCAGCGCTTCCGCCTGGAATTTATGGACACAGTTCGGCCAAGTGGCCCATACGCTTGTATTCACTTTGAATACTTGGCAGCTGGCTTGAAGCGAAAGGCAATGGGCATTGGCATCCATCTTCGCCACTGACAACTGTAAAGAAGTGCTTCCAACTGTTGGATTTATCGATCCAAAGCCTTTGAAACTAATTAGGCTGCGGGCAAACACTCAAGCACACCCATGCCCCAATCCAGCCAACACATGCTGCTAATTTACAGAAATTTTGTAAAATTAACGTGCTTGTTTTTCGGCCGCAGCAAAAATACTCAGATTGGGGTACGTTCGCCTGACCATCTCTTTAATGTATGACCCTTCCCAGACTTTGGTCAGTAGCTATAAATTCCCTCCAAACTAAATTCGCAAGCGGCAACTTTTGTTCGCGTTGTTTACAAGATTGTTCGGCCATCCCAACCAACTACTTTCCAACCTATCCTTCTTCCTCGATTTATATGTATATACTTACAAGTAGTCGGCTGGGAAAATTTATGTGCATCGCCAATGAAAATTAAACCTTCCAACAGTTTACAAGCAGCACAGCTGCTTCTACATCCAAGAACTTGGTCCCTATTTCAAACTACAAAAAATAGTGTGAAAATAGTTTTTGCTGATGCCTGAACAAAATGAAATTAAGATTAATTAACCCATTATGCAGAGGAATTTATTTGTTTTGATAGTCATTTGCATTATAAAAAAAAAATATATATATCTTCAAATCACACCCTGTACTATTCAATACTATTCAATGAATTTCTTTTTATACGCTGATCCCATTAAAAATGGGAAAAAGGGTATAATGGTTTTGTGCAAAAGTATGTAACATGCAGACCGACCTTATAAAGTATATATATTCTTGATCAGCATCAACAGCCGAGTCGATATAGCCATGTCCTTCTGTCCGTCTGTATGTATGAACGCGTCGATCTCAGAGACTATAAGAGCTAGAGACTCCAGATTTGGAACTTAAGCTCGCAAGTTTGTTTTCGATTTTCGATAACTGAATATTGAAATCGGTTAAGAAACTAGAGCCTTTTTACTTGTTTTACTTAACATTCGCACACATTATACTTAGCATTCGTAAAATTTCTTTGGTGTAACAATGAAAATGTCGCCAAGAACACTTTTCCGCTCTGCTCAAAGAATTTCAACCCTGAGTACCCTGAGTATGAGACCTAAGTATTTCAAAGTTTCGTGCAAAATTAATTCAATTAAACTAATTCAACGGATAAAAACAGACCTACCAAAAACAAAAGAAGACAATTGCTGCTGGCAAAAGATGAGGGAAATGAAGAGATGAAATTAAAGGTCAAATAGGCATCTTTGGAAGTTATGGTAATAAATTTAGGGCTAATTAGATAATGAGAGTACTAACCGATGGCATATCCAATACCTTAATGTTGTTTGTCCTCAAAACTTAGCCATGTCATCGTTGCAATTATTTACAGCAAATTAAAGGGACCGAATGTACATGTAGCGAATCTTACTCTAACGAGCATGTAAGTCACGAACCAGCACACTGATAAACAAACATATAAACACACACTCGCACTTACAGATAGACAAACGGCACAACACGGGACTACACAAAAAACCCACAGATATATATACATATATATATGTATATATATATATACACGATTCGAGACATAAATCACAATTTCTTAGCTATTAAGAGAAAACCGCTAAGATTTGCGGCACTTCTAAAGTTGATGATGAAGCGAAAGCGTCGCGGCTTTTGTCCCTAACCAACATGAGCATTGGATTCGAATGGCCTCGGGTACGAGTTTAAGTGTGGCAACAAGGCCAAAGAATTCAAAGCCTCAAACACTGCTACAAACTGAAAGTTACATTTAAAACTTTATTTAAGGTTACAAATATAATGAACCCTTAATATTACAAGAAATTTGTTTTTCAGTTTATAACCAATTAATATATGTATTTTGTATTTAGATAGTTTAATTGTATATCCAGAATGATTCTTGTTATTAATTTTTGGTGAAAACAGTTTTATTTTTATAAATAATTCAGGATGTAGTAAATGTTATTGTCCCAATCTGATCTTAATTTTATTTTTATATAAACGTTTATTTATTCGCAAATATAGTCAAATTAAATTTGTTACTCCATCCGCCAACTAAGTCCACGATAATCAAACAAAAAGTATTTCCAGCATATTCAACAGTCATTTCTTACCGTGTAGACCCCTAAGACATGGCTCAACAATTTCTTGCTTGTTGCTAACAGGACAAGAGCCGTCACGACATTTTGAAGAAGCCAACAACAATTTTTGGCACTCGCGACCTAAAATAAATTTGTATAAGCGACCGCAGCTGAGGAGTTTAATAATGCTGCGCGTCAGGATTTTCATACAAGTATACACAAATATCTATACTATGTATGTACAAAATGTAGATTTTTCTTGTATGTATGTAACAATCTTCTGTTGGAAAGGGAGTCGCACTTACAGTTGGTAATATGCAACAAATAATTTAAATCAAATGCCGAATTAGCTTTATTTTCGAAAAGCCACTGAAGACGTTGTTGGCAACATTTTTAAGTTTAAACTTAAAGTATGGCTTGACACTTACTTGGTATGTGGCGACTTTAATTTCCTTTCACTTTACCAAATAGCCGCAAATAAATTCCGGCTACATTCTTTGGGATTGTAAGGCAAGAGCAACCAGTAAATTACATTTGCACGACGCTCTTCCGACCCGCTAACAAATTGCTTTGGCATTTTGGTGTGTGTTCTTGGTCGAGTATCTGAGCATGGTGCCTAAAAGTAGGCAGCAGTTACTGTGTAGTGAACACTCACATACATACATACAAACATGCATACATAGGTGCCTGCAATTTTCTTCACTTTATTTCACACTTGGCCCCAGTCTGAGGACACATAAGGTGTGTCCATTTTATCTTGTTGCCCCAAAAAACTGTTACATCGAGTGAAAAACTTTTCTCAGCTGCTTTTGCTTTTAGTTTGCCTACTTAGTCACTTACCAACGACCCAGTTACACTTTCTAGCACTTTACGCCACCTGGCCATAAGTATGAATGTGTGTATGTGTACATCTATATATGTAGGTGTCTGGGTGCCGTGGTATATGTGGAGTTATTCAACTATTACGGCTGCATTTGTTGCTACCAGCCTGACAACAAGATAAATTAGGCAAAAATAGTTTGGACAACTGCGCATCGTTCCCTCAAAAAACTAAGCAATGTTCTGAGACAACAATATATTGTCCGATTGCTGCAGAACAATATTGAAATGACACATGCTGAAGCCAACTAAAAATATGTATATTATATCATATTTGTTATTATTGTATAAAAAAATTTTTTTTTTTTGGATGAGTTGAGAAAATAAACAAGTAAGAAGGCTCTAGTCGAGAAATCCCGACTAGACGATACCCTGATCCCTATACTTTACGCGTACAGTCAGTGCTTGCAAGTATGTGTGCGTGTGTGTAAGACCATACTGCATACTGCATACTCAACTTCAAGGTTCCATATCTTCGGTGTTTCTTAACCGATTTTAATAAAAATTTCACAGATTGTTATTATTTTGATTAATAATCAAAATGTCATCTAAAGTTTTTTCAAATTCAAGATTTTATTGTTATCGATCCCATGTGTATATCGGAAACGGGATGAGTTATCGAAAATCGAAAACAAACTTGTACTGCCTAGGGATTAGGCGAGCTTAAGTTCCAAATCTGGAGTATCTAGCTCCTATAGTCTCTGAGATCGACGCGTTCATACATACAGACGGACAGACGGACAGACGGACATGGCTATATCGACTCGACTGTTGATGCTGATTAAGAATATATATACTTTATGGGGTCGGAGATGCTTCCTTCTGCCTGTTACATACTTTTGCACAACTTCATGATACCCTTTTTTCCCATTTTTAATGGGATCAGGGTATAAAAATTACAAAAGTATTCTATTTAAGCGTTAGTTTATTTATGTGACGCGAAGTTAAGCCAATAAATAAATATTTTTCTGTGGAATTAAGGATACATTACATCATATTGAAATCTATGGTCAAGACAAGTTTTTTTTTACATATTTGATAAGATTCATTTTCTTTTCAAATTTAACGTATATTCATACTTGTGTTATGAAACAAATCCTGACTAGAAGATACCCTGAATCTAATACTTAAGGCGTACAGTCAATGCTTGCAATTACGAGTATGTGTGTTCAGTGTTCGACTGTTTCCAGTTTCTCAACTGTTTTCAATAAAAATTCCACAGGTTGTCATTATTTTGTCTAATGTTTCAAACGCCGATTTGAAATTTTGCAAATTCAAGATTTTTTTGTTATCGATCACATGTGTATATCGGAAACAGGAAAAGTTATCGAAAATTTGAACAAACTTGTACTGTCTAAGGCTTAGGCGAGGTTATGTTCCAGCATCTAATGGCATCACATGCATGTGTATACAGACGGACGGACAGACGGACATGGCTATTTCGCCTCGGCTGTTAATGCTGATCAAGAATATATATGTCGGAGATGTTTTCTTCTGTTTGTTACATACTTTTGCACAAAACCATTATACCCTTTTTAAGCATTTTCAATGGGTTCAGGGTATAAAAAGCCAATGTATTTATATTCAAATGTTTATTAAGTATTTTAGACTACCAAGCTGGCCACAACTTTTTACTCTGTCCAAGTGTTTGTTCACGCATTCAAAACTGCGTTCAGTGCAATATTTTGATTTAAAGTAAATTAACCTTGAGTCAAAAATGTAGTTACTTGTTGACTTTGGTAAATGTCTTCAAAAGGTTTCTACTTTGATCATTTGTTTATGTTATTTACGCATAGGTTTCAAACTCTTACCAGTATTTGAGTTGCAGTCGTTTATATATTAGTGCACCATTTTAATTGCATATTTATTTATTAGAACTTATTTAATACCACACGCTGATTTTTTAGCTATAGATGAGAATTGAAAATGTCAATAAAATTTTAGTTTAATTCTTGATTAACAACCTGTTCTAACTATTTTCATGTTACTTAAGTTTCAATTACAGTAATGTCTTGAAAATGATTTTATTGCTATCGTATTGCAATATTGTAACTTGTATTTTTGTAACGTAAACACATACTATTTGTTAAGTTACAGCTTGCTCTATTCCTTCCGCAACTGCAGGTCGAAGCTTATTATCCATGTAATAGCGTAGTTGGCTGCTCTACTTGCTGCGCCACTTTGTTGCACAAGTAGGAATAATTTTTAGAAATTATATATGACCACTTAAGTTGTCATTAACGTTAACGACCTGGCGAGAATAAAAATAAAATTGCAGAGACCTACAAGCTAGGCATGTTGAAAACATTATGAAATGTTTAACAGCCTGACTAAGTGGCGAGCCAACAAACTTGTGAGTTTTTTGCGGCGACCTGCAGTCCGCGGATTTAGTATTTGGTATATTTTCAGTACTGCTTGTAGTTCTTGGGTAATCCAAAATTAATGGCCTGTCAGTCATAGCCACCACAACGCCATAGCCAACTGCCACGTGTTTGGCCTTTTGGCGCTCTTGTTGCCTGGCTGCAATTTCAACTCATTTCGGTTGCAGCTTGTAGCAGCCACTTACAACTGCAAGTTCTGTGCTACATCCTTTCTTTGTGTAAATTTCCGCTTCCTTTTTCAGAAAAGTGTTCGTTGGCTGCCATGCTACCAAACGAAGTGCCGTGCCGAGGCCTTTGGCCGCTTAATCGAAAACGTATGAATGTAATACAGGCCGAGTACCTGTCCCCGGCCCGCATTCCTTTTCAAGAGTTGAAAAGTGAGGGGTTGGGCCAAACAGCTGCAGCCAAAGCCGCAACACTCGCTGACTGCACTTAAGTCCTTTTCATATTGCTCTTCCTCTAGCGCTCTTTTCATGTTTGACTACCGGGGCAGGAGAGGAGATGAAAAAGGGCCCTCAGTCAAGTTATTACAAGCGCCAAAAAATATTTTCACTTAAGTAGCTGCCACTATTTTGCTCAATTTATTTCAACATCCAGCTCTTTTTAATTTCGCACACAATTTTGAAGCAATATTATGGAATGTGTGGTCCTTGCGGTCCTCTTTTCAATTTTACTTTTCTAATAAAGAAGAGGTCTTTGCAAAAAGGAAAAATGTTTACTAAGTATTTAGAATGTTTTTTTTATCCGTTTTCATCTCTAATTTCTTTTGGATTGTTATTATTAAATATATAAATAAAGAAAAACTACAGACAAAGTTTCAAGATTTAAGATAATTATTTTTATACAAATATTCCTTTTAAGTTATTTGCTTAGTGTCAATCGTAGGTGTTCTCCACAAAAAACACCATTAGTACATCACTACACTAAAATAACTATGGATTTTTTCTACACATTGTCAAGTAAGTTTTCAAATTTCGACAGTGACATATTTTCGTTAAATCATTAATTTATTAATTTTATATACAAATATTCCACAAAAACACATACATACAAATTTGTATGCACATTTTTTTCCGTTTAATAATTGATGATTCCTCTAAATATTTTTATGCGCCATTTTATACGCATGTTATGTTGGTTAAATAGTTTTTATTCGACGTGCTCACAGCCAAATGCAAACTAGTAAAATTAAATGAGTTAAATGCAATGAATTAACGTCGGATCAAAAGTGAATACATTCTTTATTTTATTATTTATTAATAAATGTATAGCAAATATAGCTAACTAATTTTAATGGCTTCATAAAATTTTAATTGCAAATTAATAAAAAAAAATATCATAAAGCTGCATCACACTTTATTCTCAAATTATTGCAGTGTTTGCAACAATCGACTGCCGGAATATATCTGGCTGAAGTAGAGTGAAATTTTTGGCGTTTAACAATTCGTGAATTAATTTTAATAAGTGCTGCATTTCACAATATAATTACGTTTGCTTAAATATTTTTTTCAATAGTTCAATAAAAAATTTTATCTCAATTTTTTTATAACTGACAAAATGAACACAATATTGATTAAAGTACATTGATTTTAATATATGGCTATAAATTACAAAAACTAATAATTCTAGCTTGCATATGAACATTAATAAACACAATTAAAAAAACTACATAATTGATCTAAAAAAACATATATATATATAGGTAAATCTTTTTTACAGAAATCTGATTCGATGAAATGCAGTAAGAACAAATAATAAACTAATTTAAAATGCAAACTTGTCATAATTAATTTCTAACTTGCATATCACAAATTTCAATCGTACACAAAAATGGCCATAAAACCGTCTCCATCGCTTAAGTGCTATTAAGTAGCGCCGATTGCGGAATTGTTAAAGAAGGTGTTTTATCATATTTCGTTAGGCTTTACACTATGGCTATCTGTAAATCAAATGTAATGAGATACAGTAACAGTTACAAGCTGAGTTTTACGGCCTCCATTGTTGTCAGGAGAATCAAGTTTGTGGACGCTTGGGGCGTGGTCGAAAAATTACGAGACGTTTGCGAAACGAGTGACCCATAAAATATCACGTAGAAGCAGCACAAAAGGAAGAGCATCCACACGCACACACACACACATACACACACACACAGGCACTGACATATACTATATGCGTTTTTATGATTTGTGGCATAATGCCAGCCAGCCAAGCAGCAGCTGATTGTAAATCTATGAGGGCATCCCCTTCTTAAGCGGGCATCCCTTTCTTTATCGGGCATCCCCTTCTTTAGCCCTATCCCCCTAGGCCGTTTGCCTGCGGTTATTGCCGCTGCGGGGTCAGCGTTTGCGGTTCAGAAGGTTCAACCTGCAGCTAGAAACTAGCAGCCGCAGCAGCTGTCACTTTCATCTTTAAAATTTAATAGCTAGCAAAAGTTTTTGGTCAGAGATTTCGAGGCAGATGGCCCGCACGTCTTAGTGACTGTGTGTTTGGGTGCTGCTGTTGCTCCGGCTAATCCCCAGTACGTGTCCTGCTAGCGAAACGTTTTCCTCAAATATTTATATATTATTTACTCTCCTACTGGTCGACCGATTGCTCACCTTGTTCTTCACCCACAACAAGAAGTAAAAATAAAGTAAAATTGACTTGACAGTGCGGATCTTTGTGGCTCACTGATGCTACGTGCCGTTCTTTCTAGGTACACAACTAAAAGCTGTCAAACACGGCGTAATTACTAAGAAAACACGAACTAGAGAACAAAACAAACGCAGCTACCAATCTTCAACTGTCGTACGAAAAAAAAAAAAAAAACACTCACACTAAATTCAGAAAAATTTGGAGAAAAAAGTGTCCAAAAAGGTGACCACTCTATTCGTAAGTGATAGACATCTTAGGGTTCGTCCTATGCTACACTGGCAACATTTCCGGCGGTACTTCTGTTGGCTAGCTAAATACAATTGGCCGACTTAATTATATAATTATTAAGTCGTTAACTAAATTTCTTTAAGAGGACTTGCCTTACATACGAATAATACATAACACAATATGAGGAAATGAGTTGAAGTTCGGGTGATTGATGGTTGAAGTATTGGCTACACACGAGAAGCAGCTCTTGAAGCTACATGAAATACTATGTTAATACTTGCTAGACTTACACTTATAACTCAAGTGAATATTTTGGATACTAAAAGTATATTTTTATGCTGCTATTTCGTATCGAATATGCACACATGTATATATTATATATGTATTTATATAATATTTCACCAACACTCAATTGTTGAACATTATAACTCATTCTTGTATAACATAAAAATGCCATCGATTTATATTTACGCAAAAAGAAATTAGTAAACGTATTTGCGTACAGTTTTTCGTTCAGTGCAAGCACTTTCACTTGTTGTGGACTACGCATTGCGCAAAGTATGGTACACACCCATCCACTTGCAATTAACACTAAAATTAATTCATATTAATTAACGCCCATGCTCCAAATAAGAACACACTTAACGCTTTGGGGTTGTTGGCCTTCATGCGGGTGAAATTGGGGAAGGCAAGAACTAAAAGTAAACGCATTTAACCTCAACGCAATCAACATGGCAAAACTGGCAAATACTCGCTTGTAGCATAATAAATAACAACAACAACAAGAACAACAAATCGACAAAGACCTGACTAGACACAACGGCACTCATTAATAAAAAGCCCCAAACGAAAATTGTGGCACAGCAGGAAACGAGCGCCACAAACACAACAACAACAGCAGCAATAGAAAAATATGGAAAAAAAACACAGAACGATGAAGCCAAGAAAATATTAATCACGTTTAATATGTTGCAGAAATTAGCAAACATCTTTGTAGGTCATGCTTACGAGTTACGGTCAGTTTCGTAAGTTGCTTCAATTTGCTAATTGTTATGAATTTACCAGACAGCTGAGCTTTAATATGTTCCGTATACTTGTGAAGTTAACGTTTGTTTTGAATATTTGAGATGCAAGTAAACAAAATTAGCGTAGGCGAGAAAAACAAACTTTGAGCTGGAAGCCGTATTATTTAACTCAAACAATTAAAAATCAAATAAAACCACACAAAAACAAATGTCTTCCTACATCGCAAGCCAAATATTTTGAGGTCCAAGTTGTGCGGAGAACTTTTTTCGAAATATGCAAATGATACTGTAAAGGTATAATGTGTGTAATAGATTCAGAATGCGAAAAATGCTACAGTTTATTTTACAAACTTAGTAACCCAAATAACTTATAAATCATTATTTTGTTAAAATTATTAAAATTAATAGAAACATGATGGCCAAAACCACAAAAAAAATTTCTACAATTACTCAAGTCTGTACCTTTAAAAAAATATAACTTGTCTTCATGTACATACGTATTATACCTTTAACCCATTAAAAATGGGTAAAAAGGGTATAATGGTTTTGTGCAAAAGTATGTAACAGGCATAAGGAAGCATCTCCGACCCCATAAAGTGTATATATTCTTAATCAGCATCAACAGTCGAGTCGATATAGCCATGTCCGTCTGTCCGTCCGTCCGTCCGTCCGTCTGTCTGTATGTATGAACGCGTCGATCTCAGAGACTATAAGAGCTAGAGACTACAGATTTGGAACTTAAGCTCGCCTAATTTCTAGGCAGTACAAGTTTGTTATTGTGATTTCCGATAACTCATCCCGTTTCCGATATACACATGGGATCGATAACAACAAAATATTAAATTTTGAAAACTTTGAGACGGCGTTTAAAATAATAAACAAAATAATGATAATCTATGAAAATTTTAATTAAATCGGTTGAGAAACACCAGAGATATGGAACTTTAAAGTTGAGTATGCAGTATGCAATATGTGCGTAAATACACACACACATACTTGCAAGCACTTCAGGGTATCGTCTAGTCGGGAATTCTCGACTAGAGCCTTCTTACTTGTTTTATTTTGTATTTGCTTCGGTTAATGTTGGCGCAGCTGCTGTCAGTCTGTTCTCAAGTTGAGTTGCTTCTAAAGCCAAAGCAACAAATGCGGATTATCGTAAAGTCAAGAGAAAACATTCCTGACAGGTGAGAAAAACAAGCGAATATTTTCATTCATGGAAAACAAAAGCTGAACTTGATGGGAAGAAACATTCTAAAAAGTTTTTGAAATCTTTTAACATATTGCACTATTTTTAAGCTAACATCTCTTCAACAAAAAGTAAAATCAAGACACAGTTTTTGATTGCATGCCAATCCTGACAACAATCACCCAAAGCAATGCTAAATTCTTGTCGGAAGTCTGATAGTCAGCAGTTAAACTTTAACAAGCAACGTAAACTGGTGTATTGAATATTTGTTTTGTTTTATTTCTTACACATATCTTGGCTCATAATTTTATTATATTTCAAAAGCTAGTTTGCATAAAGATTTATCCTTCCCACATTTGACTTAATATGCGTTTGAACTTTAGCCAGTTGAATAACTCACTCTTATGGGATATTTAATGTCTTACCGACTTGTCGAAAATCATTTAGAAAATGCTTGCCAACTCGCAATCTTTTTGCATACATTGACACACCCCTTACTAAAGATACTACAGACTACAGAATCCCGAAAACTTGCTGGCGTAAATTTCAATCAGGCCGCCTAATGCGTGCCACTTTACCGCTACAACGCCCACAAATTGCCTGTGAAATGCCGTGAGACACACACAACCAACCCAACCCGTCTAAGCTCTCAGTCCCCTTCCCTTACTTCGCTGCTCTTCCCGCTCTCTATCTTTCTGTGTTTATCTCCGCAGGTGTTGGCAACTACAAGACGCTTTATTGGCGAAATTTAGGCGTTCCTAAGCGCAGGTGCCTAAATTACATTAATATTAATATTTTGCTAGCGGCAGCCAGTGACATCAACAAACTAGTTAGTTCCCTGAGCTAATCAACTATTCCATAACCAGAAGGTGCAGTTTCTAAAGCTTGTAGTTTGTAAACTGACTTACTTTTCGTATAACTCTAGGATCGACATACTTCACTTACATGTAAGTTTTTGTTTGTTTGATTAGGTCACTTTATCTTATATCTTATCAAATACAATATTATCAACGTTCGAAACTTCTTAGACTTCAACAACGTTTTATAATATAGCTAATACAAAAAAATGGTTACTTCACTTGTATTTGACTTTTTTGCCTGCAGTCTTTGTTTGTTGCCTACCAAAAAATATAAATATAAATGGAGAGCACAACTCAGAAAGAAACAGAGAACTTATTGCAATTTTATGATAAATTTGAAATAACTGCACCGTTTCGATAAAGGTCATTTCAAAAGAAAACTGTGCTAACGGAGGCAACCTTCCTCTTGCTTTGCACTCGTTGCCAGTTGAAATAATTTTACGCACAAGAGCGCTCTCAACATCCCCTCCACCCCTACTCTCTGCCCGGTAGTGTACCATTCAGATTTCGAGAGAAGTTTTGGCCCAAACAGCAACGTCATGAATCAAGAGCCTTGCTTTCCGCAGCGGCATGGTATTTTTGAAGACGATGGAACAACAGACCCAAAATCACATTGCTGCTAAAAAAAAAACATCGTGCAATGTAAATGCAGGAGGCAACGGAAGAAAATTGACTGTGGTGAGCGGGGAGATGAAGTAGAAGGCGCAAAACCAGTGTGCAGAAGCAGCAATGCTAAGAAGAAGTAGATGAACGCTGTAAAAAATTACTTATCTGCGCCCAAAATGATTTATTGGCCCAAATGGCAAGCAAATAGCATTAAAAGTGTGGTCGGGGCCCTGTCTAAAGGGGCTGCTGCATAAATAACCCCAAAATCGAGATGCTTGAAAATGGGAAAATAAAAAGCTACAGGCATCCGATGGGGGCGTAACCAACTGCTTGGGCAGTACTACTAAAAGGTAAACTATGCACACAACTGGTTTTTGTCGGACTAAAAACTAAATTGCATGAATCGCTGCAAGCTGAAAGGCGAACAGACCAAATAGAAAACATGCCACCAAAAAAGAATACAGCATTAAGCAACAGTTGTTCAGCTGCTTAAGTTAACTACATTATACATTGGAAAACTCTTTATCTACTAGCAGAAATATGCCAAAAGAAAAAGTAAATAAAATCTCTTTTCAACAAAAAGCTCGGTTCCTTAAAGCAGGTAGTCAGTAAAATTACAAGAAAAATATAAGCTTTAAATAACTTTTATGTATTGTTAATAATAATTTAAAAAACATTTTTGAATTCTTAAAAAAAAAACAAATATTTTGGAATGTTTGATTGTATTGAAAAAATCACTTATCCAACAGCTCTTTGCTAAATTTGTTGGTGAGGTCTATCCTTTGTCATCTGCAGACAATTCGAATGCCGCTTAGAGTTTTCAATTGTAAATAGCCTAAAGATATTTTTGAAGTCTCATAGGTTAAACGAAATTTAATAAACATAAAACTTTCTGTTTAGCTCTCAAAAAAAGTTTGACAGCTGTCGCTCAAGAAAGCAAAGTTATTGAAAAGTTAGACTCAAAGCTTACATCAGCAGCGATTTCGAAAAGAGAACGTATGAGGTATGTTATTATAGAAGGTAAACTTTATTGCACACATTACAGATAAAGTATTTATAATATAAAAAATGTCAAAATTTTACTTACCTATTTCTTAAATAAATTCTACTCTTAAGCGCTGATATGAATATTTTGTGTCTTTATTACAAAAATATAAAAGCATCAGACCTTATAATAAAAAATTAGCTGCGAAGTGCTCAACTTAACGTACCACTTGTCGGTATTTGTCTGTTACTTGCAGCACGATCGTTTATCAAATTCGAATTAACTTTGTGTTCCTTTTGCTTTATTCGAAACAAGCAACTGGTGCAAGTGACAGCCAATCGGTAAGTTTGACGCGATAGTTTCTATGTTCGAACATTATTCACATTTGTAAAAGCATATTAGTTTCACAATTTAATGCAATTCCTAAAACCAACGAGTGCAGCGCTCTCGGTAACATATTTTAAGCTATATATTTTTATGTAATACATATGTATGTTGAACATGTACGTGTGTGTGTTTTTATACATTCAGCAAGTTTGAAGTTAACGCAACAGCATTAAGGCGCTTATTACCATGCGCAACTCTGTGTTAGCCGACGACGGTTCAACGGCGTGTTTGCGCAATGCAACAAAAAGTACGCAACGCGTTTTTCAATTGTGTTGCCTTTGGCATATTTATTATATATTTTATATGCAGGGTATTATTGAATGTATTACCAAAGACTTTAAAAGCTAGAAACTTCAAATTGAAGATAGATCTCCCGCTCAATACAACTTTGTTTTAAATGATCAATAACTACTCCCGTTTCCGATATACACATGCCATCAATAAAGGAAAAATCTTGAAATTGGAAAATTATTTAGAAAACTCTAGTCGAAATAATGAGTCTGTCAAATTTTCATCAAAATTGGTAAAGAAACATTAAAGATATCGAATATTGATGTTGAGTATTAATGCATTTTCTGTATACGCGTGCACACACACAGCTGACTGTACTATTAAAGTAACAGACAGTACATTCGATTGGCCCAAAGATACACCAAAGCACCAGCTTGATAACGCGCGGACCAAAGCACAAAGCGACGCCTCTCCCGACAATTGACACAAAACTAGTTTAGGAAAAATCGAAAGATCCGTTAGGATACCCAAATCTTCAACCCATTCAATACGATCTAGTTGTTTTTTATCAAGAATATAAATTTTAAAAAAGGGCATTCGTTTATAAAAGGACATTTCTTGACATTTACTGCAACTGAGATTTAATATATTTACTCTACTCCATGTTTGAAAGTTGTCTGAATCACTTTGCAGTTTATGACTAGACAGAAGAGTTGCAGCTGACATGCATATATCATCAGCAAACATCTGCACCAGAGAGTGATTTATTACGGACGAAAGGTTGCTTATGAATAGTATAAATAATAACGTTCCAAGGTAACTTTCTTATAAAATACCAGAAGTGACCTGAATCGAGCCCTTGAAGTAGAACCTATGAGTTTTAAAAATTAAGGTATCTTTAATCCAAAGAATAAGATTTTGGGAAAACCCAAAAATTTAAGTTTATGAAGTAAAAGATAGTGATTTACAGAGTCGAAAAACTTTCTGAAATCAGTTTGCATTTTATCTTGAAAGCCCTTAATAACAAATAATGTACATTTTAACAATTTGGTAGTGGTAGATCTTTGTTTCATGAATAATGGTATTTATTTATAATTATTTTACATTTCTCAAAAATCTTCGCATTAGCAGACAACTTGGATGTGCCCCAATATTTAGAGATATGTTTTATTTTTTATGCAAAGGAATAATATATGAGTCTTTCCTAATTTTTGAAAAAGTTCATCATAACTTTATGAACAAACTAAACAATTTATACAAAGGCTTGAAAAGACCCTGAGCACAGTATTTAAGCACACAGCTTAATACTCCATTTGGTCCTGGGGACAAAACAGGCTTAATAACCTGTAGATCACAAAGTAGTGAACTCTCTGTGATTTCCGGTATAAAAATGCAATTAGAGCCATTAAGCTGATAGGGGTAAGGCATGAAGACTGGTTGTAAACAAGGGCTGTAAGTCGTTTTAAAATGTAGCAAATAGATCGGCATCGGCCAGATCTGAGTTGGCTTTCATTTCATTAAAGAATATGTTTGATGGAAGTGTCGATGACTCGCGCGTTTCGTATTAACGAAATCAAAAAACCGTTTGGGATCCGGCTTAAACTGTTATCTACACCTAGTCAGGTAATTCCTATAAAGATTTCTCGACTAAAGCCTTCTTGTTTAAGATGTTAATGGCAAATACAAGAACTCTTAAAAATGAATATTTTGGCATACTTGCTATCATCACTGCTAATGAAAATGTGCAAATGAAAATTTTGAGTAAAAGCTTAATAGTCGACACCAAAAACGACACAAATATCAAGTACGCTAATAAATATTTGTGTCAACAGTAAATTGGTTTATACCATACCTTGTTGAGCAATTTAATCAATCATGAACTCAATATTTATACTTATCAACTATTTACGCTGACCAATTCACAACCCATTGATGCCTAAAAAAGCACCAAAAAAAAAATAGCTCCTGAGCTACAAACTACGAACTATTTGCATTTTGTGCAAAACCGAATTATCGTCTGTGTTGTTTTAGATGAAACCCAAATATTTGAAGTTATCCGCAATGTCCTCACAGTGCCGTTTGGATGGTTTCGTAATCCATTTATGTAGTAGATAAATATGTATATATATTTTTTTATTCTACTTGTTGCATTTGTCGTTGGCCAGTTTTACGCTTTGCTGTTGTGCAATCAACCGAATTCGTTAGTTCGTTAAAAAATAATAGTTTTCAGTTCAATAAGCAAACGCAAACAAGTCCAAATGGTACCTTTCAAAATGCTTGACTATAAAATACCTTTACCACAAATAACAAGTTTCTTAATTTAGTTTCTTACACAAATCTTTTAATTTAAAAAAGGTAAGTGTTTTTGTGACTTTACAGAAATCAGAGAACTGGTATCGTTATCAATTAATACAACCCATTCAGGAATTCTTCTAAAACAGATATCGTGTACACAATTTGACATATTGAAAACTGCACGGAAAATGCTTGCGTTGTAAAACAAATATTTGTAACTGTGTTGTGCAAATCAATACACGATCCAAAAGCTAAAAACGATACTTGAAAAAGAAACTAAAAACAAAATATGATATTCCAAATTGTCACGACTGTTGCTGAGTGAACAACAAAACAAAGGAAAATAAAAAAGTTTTTACCTGATACACATGATTTGCGAATAAAAATGGAAGTGCTTGACTTCAAGGTACCCTGGGTCTGTCGGCCTTTTTTCCTTCAAAAGGTATTTGGAGCTGCATATTCATATTTCTTATTATATATTTATAAATATGTATATAAATATTCATTCACCTTGAAAGAAAGATCCGAAAGGGATATGCAACTTAGCCGGGTAAGAAGTTGGAAATATGTCTTAATTGCAAATAATTTTAGCGAAGGCCGCAAACATTTATTAACAGCAAAACTGTACCTCAACACAAGAGGAACAAATTTATTTATTATATTTTTTTTATTTTTAATTACAAGAACTAACTCATGTCATAACCCAAGAATAGAAGATTAGGCTCCTTCCATGAGGACTTTTCATATAAAATAATTTTTAAGTGCATTTTTATTTAGCGCACTGTCATACAAATGTTCACACAAAATTTTACTCTGCATAAAAAATTAATTAAACGAAATGTAATTTGTTTTTTAAAAGAGAAGAAGTCGTTATTGTCAATATGAAAAAAGTCAGGAATCATAGCAACAACTGACAACCAAATAAAACAAGTAAGAAGGCTCTAGTCAAGAAATCCCGACTAGACGATACCCTGATCCCTATACTTTACGCGTACACTCAGTGTTTGCAAGTATGTGTGTATGTGTGTACGCACATACTGCATACTGCATACACAACTTCAATGTCCCATATCTCCAGTGTTTCTTAACCGATTTTAACAAAAATTTCACAGATTGTCGCTATTTTGTTTATTATTTCAAACGCCGTCACAAAGTTTTCCAAATTCAATATTTTGTTGTTTTCTATCCCATGTGAATATCGAAAATGGGGAAAGTTATTGAAAATCGAAAACAAACTTGTACTGCCTAAAGATTAGGCGAGCTTAAGTTCCAAATCTGGGGTCTCTAGCTCTTATAGTCTCTGAGATCGACGCGTTCATACATACAGACAGACGGACGGACGGACGGACATGGCTATATCAACTCGACTGTTGATGCTGATCAAGAATATACATACTCTATGGGATCGGAGATGCTTCCTTCTGCCTGTTACATACTTTTGCACAAAACCATTATACCCGTTTTCACATTTTTAAAGGGATTAGGGTATAAAAACAAATGTAACCAGCATCAGTAAAAATGTATTTTTGCAATTTTAATGAAATGAAATGCATGTGGGCTCGGGCTCAACGGTGTAAATATAAATGCGCCACCAGACACGCACCACCCGCACTCCCCAAAATCTCTTTATGCCCTAAAGCCGTTTTTTTCATTATTCCTACCCTTTGTACTATGCTTGTGTGCGTAGGGGTGTATGTTTAAATGCAAATTACATTTCATTTCATTATGGCCTGCGCCATTTTCACGTTGGGCATTAAATAAGAATGCAAAAAAACCTGCTGCATGCGAAACGAGCTTTAAATGGTGGCCGTTACCGTTAGCAAGCGCTGCAAAATAAAGCCTTGAGGAACGCATTAGAGTCAGGCACATTTAAAGCCGGAGTCAAAGCTGGATTCAAAGTCGTAGTCGTAGTCGGAGATGGAGCTGCCGTTGTTGTGGCTGCCAGTTGAACTCAAATACATACACACACATTCTTGCACAGTACGACAGTTATGAACATTCACGCTAATGCGTTATGAATGCTCGAGCATTTCACATACCCTAACCTAAAATACACAAACCTTAATGTGTTCATGCCTGATTATGTAAATCCCTTCCTTAACCAAATTTTAATATTTATAACATGGAAGCAACGAACTTTATTAGTAATAACTCTTATTTTACTACCTTAAAAGTTATTATAAATTTATTGAATTTAAATTTTTTAGTAAAAACTGTTAAATAATTATTATTTTCAATGTTTAACATTACAAATTAGAGTTACTTTAACATTTTTGTTTTGAAAGTTGGAATTTAAAATTGATTTAATAATTTTTTTTGGTCAAAGCCTTTCCATTGATATTTGGATTTAAATAAAAAATGAATTAATTTTCAGCTGGTTTTTTTTTAAATATTAAAAATTTTTTACCTAACCTCTAAATTTGAATCATTTTAATCAAGGTCTGTCAAGTGCTTAACATAAATTCGGTGAGATTTCGCACAAAGTTCTGAAGAGAAATAATAAGTATTTTGTGGTTCAGCAGCATATATTTTAAAAATTCCAGCTAGTTGTGTACAAACTTATATGTATACGTATATAAATAACTGTAAGCAAGTGTTGCGCATCGCAATGGATAAAAAGGAGCTGTCCTTACTGCTAATATGCAACGCAGTGTCTGCCTGCGTCTGCCTTCTTACCAGTTCCATATTTTTGCTTCCTGTCTAGCAAAGGCTGGTGTCGCACCACCTAAGTTCGTCCGCTGCGACAACTACACAGGTGCGCTGCATTACCTTTTTTTTCTACCCCCGGATGTTGCTTTGCATTGGAAATTAAATTACGTTTAAGATCTAAAGTGCACTGCAAAAATTTCCACAATGCCGTGCTCAACTAAATTTAATGGATTATAATTAACTTTCCTGCGAATAGAAAGAAACTGTGGCAAAGTTTTTTTCGGGGAAACGACAACTTAAATTAAATTTTGGGTAAATTACACAAAAGTTTCGCTTTCATGTAATTGCTTTAGAATTGAATATCACAAATGTACTTGTATGTAGAAACAAAAATCAATGATAAAATACTTGTTCGCATGTACAAAATAAAATAGCACAAGTTTTACAATGACTAAAATATATTCCCAAATTTATTTTCAACTTTAAAGCAAGCACAACTTTTCCTAAACGGACAATTTTTTGACCAAAAAAACATTTACAGCTACAGTACACTGACCCAAATTGCCATGCATGCTTAAAACAAAATAAAAACGAAAATGTTTTGAAAAATAAACAATGCTGGCTTTCACTAAAATTACGTATACGCACTGTGTCTCGATGTTGCTACTATTTGTGTACTGGCTAATTTAGTATCGTACGCAGTTGCCGCTGCTGCTGCTGCCGCCGTTGCGCCCTCGCGTCCCTATTTCGGCATGCCGGTGCCAATACCTCTTAAAAGTATGGGCCATAAAGTTTTTGCAGCAACTGCTAACCAAACAGCATGCAGCAGTGCATATTTCGTTAGGAAATCCTTGTAAGCCACAAAGACTTGAAAATTTGTGCGGAGCCACAAATTTCATGGGAATAAAATTGCAACGAAATAAACTTGGTTGCACACACACACACGCACACATACGCGCAGAAGCAACAGTGAAATACAAAAAGGGGGATAAAAATAAACAAGTTCAGGAACAAGAAAACAACATCAAAAGACCACCGAAAATGCAATCAAAGTAAAAAGCACTCAAAAAATCATCGGCAAAAACCAAAAAAGCGAACGGCCACTCAAAAGAATGGGATTTCGAAGGCCGGAAAGTGAGGGAGGTTGGGTTTTTGCAAACTGGGAGTGCAGCAAGAGCAAAAGCAATCGATTTGCCATTGCGTACTAGTTTCCAATTAAAAGTTTACTAATTATTTCTAAACTTTTGTGCAGCGATCAATGAGCATTGAGCATGCAAGGCAGCAGCTACGAAACCAGAAACTCCGTCGAGGACAGCCGGAAAATCCTGCTGCAAATTGGTTACGATTGCGCAAGTGTGTGCGTGTATGCATGTCTGCGTGGGTGTTACGTGCTTTACGATGAGTGTGTACTGACCAGCGAAGGTTTTGTGCCGGAGCTGGAGCCAGTGCTAGGCGCAGTCAGTCAGCCATTTGGCTGATGAGACGCCATGTCCTCGACATGGTCAACAACAACGCCTGCCAGTAATTGACTATGCGTTGACTTTTGTTAATTTCGATGCGTTATGGTCCGTGGCATGTGTTTGCCGTAGCCGCCATTTTGTTGCTACACCCACATACACACGCAGACTCTCACACACACAAACATTAATGCAAGCGAGTGCATTTGTTAAGTCAATCAAAACGCACAAATCGATTGCCGTGTCATCGGGCCATTTGGGACAATGAGTCCGTTTTAATACTGTACAACGCTCTGTACAAGTGTACAAGCATTAACACCAATTGCATTTTGTCTCTGACCATGCTGACTGTAATCATTGGATTAGTCCGATGCCCGGCGAAATGCCCATTGCTTTTGCAGTCTAACGAGTTTGGTCCCGGTATCCTTCCTCGAGTTGATTGGCACCAATTGGAAGTTCCAAATTGCTGCAATGTTCAAAAGGATATGTGGCTGGCCAATTTTCTGATAATTCGACCAGTTTGGTGTTTACGATTGCGCAGTTTGTTCATTTAGGTTAATAACATTTGCTTAAATACCGATCGGTTACTGCATTAACGATATCGATATTATTAAAATTGCATCGTTTCACGTTTCCCTCTTTGCCTACAAAAACAGTGCTAAGTCCAGCAGCTGCAAAGATGTGTAAGTCGTAATAAACCATAATGTTCAAGATGTTATACAATTCAGTTAATCGATCATATTCAACTTGATAGCAGCAGACACATCATTTTCAATTACATTGTTAAGTAATGCTCAAGCACTTTGAAATGAATTTCGCTAGCAAAATAAACAGCACGGAAAGTCACATGACAAATAGCTCGACGGAATATAATACAAAGACTGCAGCAAGTATCTGATAGATATCAACAAAAAAAAAACGAAAAACGCCATATCGCAATGCAATTGAAAATACGCCAGCACTTTGCCAGCGACCAATATTTGTTATTGCAGTCACCAGATTGAAGAGTAGGAGTAAAGGGTTGGGTGATGGTGTAACTGGCGGCACATTTGTCGTCGATTTGTTGGCGTCATTATGCCACGACATCTGTGGTGTGGTGGCCTGGTGTTAAGTGGCAGGGTAGGGAGGTTTGGCTGTCGGATAATGTTCATGCCCCACTGTTGACGCACTTAACATTGCAATTTTGCAAGCGGTGCTTTATTTTCTGACGTAATACACATCGTATACGCAACGTGGCTGGCAAACAGTCCACCTTACACATTTACACAACGCCCCCTCGATTTGTCTATTGTCGGACACTGTTTGCGTATGCCAATGGTCGCTTAATTATTTTTAGAAAACGGCATTTTGTACATTTTCCGGTCAGTTTCACAATCACCCCGCTCTGCCAAAAAATTGTATTCAAACGGTAACGAAATTAAATAAACTTCACTAAATTGTTTGACTGGCATAAATGAATTTGCACAATTTCCGCGCATTTCATTTAACATATTACTATTTGCCAATAATGTATTTAGCAAATATTAATAAGCCCGAAAATTCCAAAGGCATTTATGCAAACTATAAATTCCGCCAAAGTCCTGGTAATTTGAATACTTTATAAAAGCAATTGTTATCGGTTACATAGCACCTGTTCATAAGTAGGTTACACTCAGCGAAAAAAATCACACGGAAATTGATAATAAAAATATTTCTTACATTTATCAAAAAAATTCATAATTGGTTTTAAGGTATCCGAGAAGGTAAAGCAAAAATTTTCATATTAAAGTTTAATTTAAATATTATATATATATTATATTATTATTATAAATATTATGTTTATAAGTTGACACTTCAGATTAAATATTCATATTTATTTTATTTATTATTATTATTTATTTATATTTGATGCCTTATCATTAAAATAAAAAAAAGTGAAATAACCATAAATATGCTTATTTATACTTCTTGTTCCTCTGCGTGTCGATCGATTTACTTATGGTAATGGCAGTAAGTTTTGATGTTACAACAAAAAAGTTTTATTCTCTTGCTTCCCCTATGTGCACCTTTTGCAGGGTGTTTCCTAGTTAGCATGCTAAACATTTTGCAATAATTGTTAGTTTCAGTCTGTTGTTTTTAGCAGACACATATCAGTTTATGACTTTCACATTTATTGGCGTTTGGTAGTGCTTTACTTTGAATGTAGTTGCCTTGCTTAGAATTTTTTTGCAGTTAGGAGTAGCGCGCGCAATGCTTGTGCCGTATAAAGGGACTGTGGACTGTCGGCCCGCCAAAACTTTGTAGCACGTGATCGCCGAGACAATAAACAGTAACAATACACACACGCACACAACAGTTGTACACAAATGTACTCATACACGTTCCCGCTTTATGACGTTTTATTGGCAGCATTTTATTCGAAACGCGTGAGTCGCAAGAAACGCGTTTTTTGTTTTGTTTTGTTTTGTTTTTTTTTTGTGTTTGTTATGCATAGTATATGAAAATCAAGCAAGACTTGAGAGCAGATTGATGAGTCAGTCATAGAATAATAAAGCATAGAATACGTGCATTAGTTTATTGAGCAATCCATTCTGTTTTAAGTTTTGCCATGCAAGATTTACTTGGCCAATTTCCGAAAGCTTAATGTACAAACATTATTTCCGGCATAGCTTACATTTATTTCTTTGCCAAAAGCTATGGCATACTTTAAAACAGAAAATTTAAATGTTGAGTGCAACTTTTGTTGAAGCATGTCCAAAAGTTGGTTGCCTTCTTTTGTCGTTGTGTGGCTTTGTAAACAAAACGACAATGCAACACGTCAACACGGCAGTTGCAGTTTTGCGCCTGTGAACTAAACATATTTTATTTGCTCACACATTAAGTAAAAGTTTTCCCATTGCCAGTGGCTATGGACGCCTTTGGGGAAAAGGAAAAGCGGCTGCGGCAGCACTAGCAGAAGCGGCAGCATGTTTGCGATTTTCATCTTGTACGAGTTTATTTAGTGTCTGCCCTCTGGGCACAGCCCTAACTGCTGCTCGCTTGCCAGCCCTCTTTCTTGCAACGTCATTTTGTACCGGAGTCGAAGTCGGAACGGAACTGCATAAACATCATGCTTTTTTTTCTAGTCTTTGGCCCTCTCTCTCTCTATTTCACTCTCTCTCTCTCTTGCGCTCGCTCCATCTGGTTGTCTGCCGGCATTCCAGCTCACCCAAATCAAATAGTCAAACTGTCAAACTGCATGTCGATATATTCTTTAGCGTCTAGTTTGTTGCCTTACTTCTATAATGATTTCAGTTGTCAGATGTTGTTGCCCGTTTGACGGGGCGTATGCGCAATTTTCCAGCCTGATTGAAATAAATCGTCTCTGTGCTTGTTTGCCTGTGAGTGCTTGTGCTTTCGGTTCTGCTTGTGCTTATGTTTATGTTTATGTATATTTTTCTTGTCTATGTTTGTGTGTCGCTGTGGGTGTCGCTGTGGGTGTCGCTGTGGGTGCGGCTGTGGCTGTGGATTTGAGCCTGATTCACATTTGGTCACATTTGGCATGACCCGCTTTTTATTTACTTATGAAATTTTGGGATTTTTTCACAGGCGAGGCAATCAAATGTTTTGTGCATTTATTGCACAATTGTTATGCTTTAGCGCTTAAAGAGTTCATTTAACTTGAGGGCTTATCACCCCTTATGCAACAAACTTATGTTCAAACAAACTTATGTTCACGTAAGCAACATTTAACAAAAATCAATAACAAACTTGTTAGATTACTGCTTTGATTGTCCAACAAGTAAACGAAATATAGAACAAAAAATTCTTAAAACAAATTATCCATTTAAGTTCTCTTAAATCCTTTTAGATATCCCCTTTGCCACATGTGTTGATACAGTTGACAATTGAATACTATACTGTCATTTTATATGTTGTTTCTTCTTTTTCTTTTGAGATTTAAAGTTTTTCTCTTAAAGCTCGAAGTAAAAGTTTTTTATTAACATTTCAAAGATACCAAGTAAGAAGGCTCTAGTCGAGAAATCCCGACTAGACAATACCCTGACCCCTATACTTGTGTGTGTGTGTGTGTGTGTGTGTACGCGCATACTGCATACTCAACTTCAATGTTGCATATTTCCGGTGTTTCTTTACCGATTTTAATAAAAATTTCACAGATAGTCATTAATTTTTTTATTAATGTATTCAAGATTTTGTTGTTATCGATCCCATGTGCATATCGGAAACGGAAAGAGTTATCAAAAATCAAAAACAAACTTGTACTGCCTAGGGATAAGGCGAGCTTATGTTCCACATCTGGAGTCTCTAGCTATTATAGTCTCTGAGATCGACGCCTTCATACATACGGACAGACAGACGGACAGACAGACGGACATGGCTATATCGACTCAGCTGTTGATGCTGATCAAGAATATATATACTTTATGGAGTCGGAGATGCTCCCTTCTGCCTGTTACATAGTTTTGCACAAAACTATTATACCCTTTTTACCCATTTTTAATGGGTTCAGGGTATAAAAATAGACATAAAAAGCGAATAGAAAGAATTGGCAAATAAACCACTACCAAATTGACCAACTTTAAGCAAACAAACTTGTCACTCAAAGCAATCAATCAGATCACAAGTTGTCACTTTGATCCTTGTTCTTAAAGTTGTTGCCTTAAGCTCTTGCCGCTTGACTTTTTAAACAATTTTCTATGTATTTTCTTGTTTTTGTTTTGCTGACGGTTTGGTCCTTGACCACTACGCACAAGACCAGATCCGGTTGAGGAGGCCGTTTTAACTGTGTTTGGGCTGCAACTTTTACTTGTGCTGTGAAAATCTCAGTACTGATTAATTGGCGTCTCTTAACGACGTGGCTTCACACTCAAGGGACGTTGGCTGAGAAGCTTTATTCACTTTACTCGCAGCAAAACGACAACAGCAACGACGACAACAACAACAACTGCTATAACACGAACACTCTTGGCCTGCTCTTCAACTCCCCTCTGGCCAAATGGTCGAATTAATATCGCGTTTTACTTTCTGCATCCCTCGACACAGTTTTTGCAGTCAGGGTCAGTCAGCGTTTGCGTCTCTCTGCCTGGCAATTCTCGGCACATACAACATGCATTGAGTTGCATTTTTAATTAATTGAAATAAAGCAGACGCGCGGCTCGGCCACTGGTTGGCCCTTTTGAAGGCTAACGGCACTTTGAAATTGAGGTTAAAGCATTTTAAGGGCCAATTTTCGTGTTGTTGACTTTATTCAAAATTCACAGTTTGTTTAATACTTAATGAAAGGAATTTGTGTGTAAAAAAAAAGTGCTCAACTATATATTTACTTTGTCCAATAACTCATTAAAAGAGAGTGAATAAAACACAACAATCCAAATTAAACTTTTTGGAAGTAGTCTTTGCATTGTTATTGGAAAAATTACAAATTGATCTTAATTAATCTAAAACAATGCAAATTTTAAAGACAGACAACAATTGCTGAAATGATTACTTCTTGTTTCTTTCTTTTATGGCATTCGGAAACAACACAATTCAAATAAAACCAATAACATTTTTCATTTTAACTTGAGCAAGAATCGTTTCTTACAAAATATTTTCTACAATCTGCCTGTCGGTCGGTCTTAACCAACATTCCAAGCTCTATTTTTGTTACATTTTGCATTGACCTAAAAGTTTGTAATTATATTTAAACACAGTTGCGTAAGTGCGTTCATTTCAAGAGGTCAGTCAAGTCGTTAGAAATCTGTGCATTGTTCTGTCGAGAATTGTGTAATGAGCATCATTTACAAACAATGCTTAAGCTATTTTCCTATTGCCATAAGTTTAACAGTCTTTAGCACATTTACTTCAATTAGAAAACGGTCTTTAAAATGCTGCCGAGAGTGTTGGAAACATGACACAAGTGCAACAAAGTACACGATATAGATAGAATTGCATTTGTTTCTGTGCTTGTGTTTGTTGTGTAATTACACAAATGCATTTATGTTGCATGGAGACCGAAACACATTCATGCACACACACACATACATAAAGTTGCAGACGTTTTGTATTTGTGCAGCCATTCAGAACAGAACAGAAAGAGAACAAAACATCAACACAAACACGCATACAAAAGTAAAAGTACATAAAGCAAAGTGTAAACAAAATATGTATGTATGCCAACATTTTAGATACACTCGAGCAAACACACACAAACACACACACGAAAACATACACATACAATAATCAGTGGCATTTTCATTTGGCTGCATCAGCACAAAAGCGAACCGACTCCGACTTAATTAAAATTTCATTGTATGTGGTTCACCTTTTTATTTTTTCTTTTTTTTCCATTCACATCCTGATTTAACCCTTCGTCAGTTTAGCAATTGTTTTTGTGTTAATGCGTTTGGCCCTTGTCATATTGTTTGTCTCGAGACCCTCGAGACACACACACAAAGACAAAGGCCACTTGTTAGCCCGGTGTTTTGTTTTTGTTTGCCACTACTTTTTCTTGCCAGCTCCAACTCTTGCAATTGCTTTTTCTGCCCGTAATTAGCGCCAAATGTATGCAAAAGTACAAAAGTATGCTACAACAAGTAAGAAGGCTCTAGTCGAGAAATCCCGACTAGACGATACCCTGATCCCTGTACTTTAAGCGTACAGTCAGTATGTGTGTTTGTATGTACGCACATACTGCATACTGCACACACAACTTCAATGTCCCATATCTCCGGACGGACGGACGGATGGACAGACGGACGGACGGACAGACGGACATGGCTATATCGACTCGGCTGTTGATGCTGATCAATAATATATTTACTTTGTGGGGTCGGAGAAGCTTCCTTCTGCCTGTTACATACTTTTGCACAAAACCATTATACCCTTTTTACCCATTTTTAATAGGATCAGGGTATAAAAAACGCACTCAAAAGCTACACTTCCACTTTTACACACACACATTCAAATGGAAGGCCTCACGCTTTCTGGATAATTGGTACTTTTTGCGCTTTAGCAAAATAGTCCGGGCCACTAATTTGCAAAAATTGCTCAAATAATTGGCTAGCATGATGTATTTCATTTTAAATTAAACGTCGTTCTACCCACGCAAAACTCGCCCAAAAAACCGCAATGCCACAGCACCAAAACTCGACTGCAATTGGCAGCACTCTTAGCCAAGAGTTTTACTCACTTTTTGCAACAGATATCCGGCACATTATGTTATTTGCCTAAAGGGTACATACATTGGCTAAAATGCACTAAGTTTTCTTTTGCTAAACATATAGTTATTTACCTCAAAACTCAATGTAAAGATTTACTTTATCTAGTTTTTTTTATATATTTATTTGGTATTTTCATATATTGCTATACTAAATAGTTGTATTTATTAATAAAACAAAAGAAAAATATTATTTTAAAAAAAAATCCTCCTATCTACTATATTGAGGGCATTGAAAATTCGTATATTTTACTTTCCACCCTTTGGACACACTTAGACTGATTTTCTGCTGTCTGCACAGCTTTTTGCCAGCACATAATTTAGCCAATTAAGCGCATTTATATATGAACAAATATGAACAACGTTGGCGAAATCATTTTTGTGCATATTATGTATACGTCGCTTGGTAAATTTGTTTTAAAGCACATAACGTCATTTTAATAAAGGAAGGCCATACCGTAAGGGCAAAGAGATATTCTGTCATAAAATCAATAATAAATACCATGTTATGCATATAAGAAAATTAATGGTGTTCAAGCTCACGCCTGCGTGGAGTTTAATGCGCCTCTTCTAGGTCCTTTGGTCCGAGGCGACGACGCGACGTCAATAAAGACACACATATTAAACGAAAGCATATTTATGGGTCAGCCGAATTTTGCGCACTTTTGTATTCTCTTTTGCATTAACGGCATCTCTGTCGTCATTTATCATCGTTTGCCTGCATATGTTGGCCTTCAAGTGGATATAAGCCAGATAACAGATAGCACATACAGATACGTGTCTGCGCTTAACGACGAAGTGGATAACTTCATGATACGCCAAACGGACGTTAATCAATTTCAGTGTTTTGATTGTTTTCTTTTTTCTTACGACAATTAAAGATGTATATTTTCACAAGGAGGAAGAAGTTATTGAATTTATTGATTATGCATTTTATTGTTGATATTATTTCTAAATCTTCTTTAAACAGAAAACATAAGAAGGGCAAGCAAAAGCAATATTTTTAGCTTTTTTTTGACGACTTTTGCAGTCAATGTTTTTCAAGATAAATTGTTATCACTTAATAGTTTCTTATCTTATTTGTGCATCTTCTTAAATACTGAGTCCAACTCTACATAAACTGAGCACACTAATATTTGCCAGCTGTTGTTTTACAAAAACGCGCTTGCCTTTCAAACGAATTTATTTATGAAATCCCAAATGTCAAGTTAGGCCATTATTGTGTATCATTATCAAATCGTATACGAATTTGGTTTTGCTACAATTTATGAGTCCTTTGAAGTATTAGCTCGAATGCAGCTCATTTGCATCCATTCAACGAGTTTTACAAACCATTTGCCCGATGTTGTGCTCCTCTAAGTGGGTTTTCAAAATCAACTTGAATGAAATTGGCAACCGACATGCGAATGTGTTTGTATGCCAACAACTTCATTTCGCAATGCCGCATCTATTTACAAATTAAGTGTAGTATGAGTGTGTGGGTGTGTGTGTGTGTTTAAGTTTGTGTTTGCATACTTTTGTGTGTTTGTGTATGCGTATTTGTGTTTGTGCTCGAGTTTGTATTTGAGTTTGGTGCGCTCGCATGTAAATGTGAAATTTTCGCAGTCAAAGTGCAGTTCATATCATTGCCATCAAATTTACCGCAAAACTGTATGATTTGTTGGCTAATTGTGCGTCGGTTTACCACATTATACCCGTGTCCGCACTTTATACTAGTCGCATAGTCGTTCCATAATTTACACGAATTGCGCTTTTCATTTGAATTTGCACTCATCTGCTTGTCAGTTCTCAATGTTATTGCTTATTGCTCAATGTGGATATGTCAATCAATATTTTTGCTGATTCTATCCGTTGTTTGGGTGTCACACGTATCAGATTTACTGTAATTTAGTACAACATTTGATTAATGTACGTAGAAAATGTGATTTTACAGAATACATGTGCTAAACTGACAACAACTTATCAAATCTAACAGGAATTGAACAAAATGAAGTTCGAATGACAAATGATAAATAAAAGTTAAGAGCTTAGTAATTGTTATTATTATTCTTAGTCATAAATAATTTATAGCTTAGTTATTTATATTATTAGTGGTTGAATATTTCAGTAAAGATTTCTTTATTTACTACATTTAATTTCATGAAGTTAATGTAAATATTTAATTAACCCTTGAATTAAATCTACAAAACGAAAAATCGTATGAAGTAAGTCAAAAAAAATAAATTAAACAAATAAAAATATATACTTTTTTTTATTTTCAGCTTCGTTTTTATCGAAAAAATGTCTTCGCTTTGAAATTAGTTTGTATTTTTCTATCACTTCCTGAAGGCCTTTCGTTTAAGCATTAATATTTACTGCCAAGTATTAGGCATCAGTATGTAAATTTCCATTTGAAAAATTCTTTAAATACTTCACCTGCTATTTTTGCATACTTCACTTGTCCCAAATTGCCTCTTCGTTTCTGGTATTTTTCATAACACAGACAATCATAAAAGGCAAGTATACGTATGCGGTTTCGTTCCTATTCGAGTTTTGTGTCATGGCTCTTACGTGTACATCCCAAAAGTGGGCAACTCTCAATTTTTATTATACCCTGAACCCATTAAAAATGGGTAAAAAGGGTATAATGGTTTTGTGCAAAAGTATGTAACAGGCAGAAGGAAGCATCTCCGACTCCATAAAGTATATATATTCTTGATCAGCATCAACAGTCGAGTCGAAATAGCCATGTCCGTAGCCATGTCTGTATGTATGAACGCGTCGATCTCAGAGACTATAAGAGCTAGAGATTTGGAACTTAAGCTTGCCTAATCCCTAGGCAGTACAAGTTTGTTTTTGATTTTCGATAACTCATCCCGTTTTTTATATAAACATGGGATCGATAACAACAAAATCTTAAATTTGGAAAATTTGAGATGGCATTTGAAATATTAAGCAAAATATTGACAACTGTGAAATTTTTATTAAAATCGATTGGGAAACACGGGAGATATGGAACATTAAAGTTGAGTATGCAGTATGCAGTATGCGGGTACACACACATACTTGCAAGCACTGAATGTACGCGTAAAGTATAGGGTTCAGGGTGTCGTTTAGTCGGGATTTCTCGGCTAGAGCCTTCTTACTTGTTTTTTTTTGCCGACGCACCGCTGCTGTCAAAGATAGAGGACCAAGTTCCTAACTAAACACGCACCTTTTGCACTCACTTCAAAGTGTTGATAAAGTTCGTGGCGGCGTATAGCACAAAAAAATATAAAAAATAACGATTGACAACTGAGAAATTTGTGTGTGTGCGAAGGAACCTTTTTTTTGTGCAGCTCATGGCATTAGAGTGCTGCCTTTTGTGGTCAAATTGAGATATAGGTGGCACATACCCATATCAAAATTGGACATATGCTGGCCAAGTGAAATGCAGACAATGGCATTTACACTGCATACCAATTTTTTATATAAGTATACCATATAAATATAAGTTTAGACAAATTTTATTTAAGGCTGAGCTGGCTTACCAAAGGCGATTAGTAAAGTAATTAACTCATTTTTTGCAATGCTCGAGCGACCCTTTTGATGCGCAGCCCCAACGAGTGAAAAGTAAAAACTTTGGACCTAAACTGTCTACAAAAACAAACGACATCAGTAAAAACAATTGGCTGTCATACTCGTCTTATTTGACGCACAATCTCCATAGTATCTGACCCCAAAAAAGAAAAGAAACTTGCGGGCGGCCAAAGTTTAAATTGAAGTGCTCGACATTCTGTGCGTTTTTGGAGAAGATGCGCAAACTTTTCGAATTACCCGCGCACCTCTCTAAATGTTTTTGAATGTTGCGACCATTTTTAGCTTTTTGTTCTCGCAGTCGAATCTAATTTTAATTTTGGTCATGACTAAACTTGGCTCGCAAACTAAACTAACAAAAATAAAGTGCAACAACAAACAATAACAAAGCACAGAATTTTGAAGCTTTTAGAACTAAGGCAATCACTTGCTGGGTCATTTGTTGGCTTTCTTTTTTATCGGTCATGCTGCAAACAGATTTACCTAAATTTTCTTCGAAAATGTTGAAAATTTTCTTTAGCTTTTTCTTTAGCAGACGTTTGACGAATAATATTCGAATATGTTGCTTAAGTTTTTCTCTTATAAGGTTGATTTTTTTCAAATGTCAATAATGTCAAACCTTAGTATTTTGTACCAATATTCCTAATATTTTTTTTTATACCCTGAACCCGTTAAATGGCTTAAAAGAGTATAAAGGTTTTGTGCAAATGTATAAAACAAAACAAAAGAAGCATCTCCGACCCCGTAAAACCATCGAAAGTTTTACCCATTTCCGATATACACATGAGTACACACGTTAACAATCCAATTGTAGAGTTAAAAAAATTTAGAGAATATAGAAAAAATAAGATAAGATTAATAAAATGTGCAATAAAAATCGGTTAAAAACATCAGAGATATCGGAGATACATACAAACAATAGCTGTACGCGTAGGAAGGAAGCATCTCCGGCCCCATACATTATACATATTCTTGATCAGTATCAACAGCCGAGTCGATACAGCCATGTCCGTCTGACCGTCTGTCCGTCCGTATGTATGAGCGCGTCGATCTCAGAGACTATAAGAGATAGAGACTCCAGATTTGGAAGTTAAGCGCGCCAAAACCCTAGGCAGTACAAGATTCGATAACTCTTCCCGTTTCCGATATACACATAGGATCGATAACAATAAAATCATGAATTTGGAAAACTTTGAGACGGCGTTTGAAACATTAGACAAATTAATGATAAACTGTGAAATTTTTATTGAAACCGGTTGAGAAAGATCGGAGTAATGGAACGTTGAAGTTGTGTATGCAGTATGTGCGTACATACACACACACACACATACTTGCAAGCACTGTCTTATCGGGATTTCCCGACTAGAGCCTTTTTACTTGTGTGTTATAAAGCAGGCTACACTCCAGCCTTCTGTCTAGTGAATATTTTCAATATATATATTTTATTAATATCCTAGTTTTACATAAAACCATTTTAAATCAAAATTCTATCTGCAAGGATTATGCAACTTCAATTAATTAAACATCAACCGTCAAAATGTCTAGGGATAAATCAAAGCTTAAACAACAGCTAGAAATAAATATGGAAACGAAATTGCAGGAAGTGAAAGACAATGAAAAGAAAGAACTCATTTACAAAGCTGCTCTGCGTAAATTGTCTCGCGTGCCTGGAAAGTGTCCAGTTGGCCGATGCAAAGAAGTCGTTTTCCCATGCAATATGATGATGCACGTGCTGCACAAACATATGCATGTGAACTCTGAGATGTACGAGCATAAGCCACAGGTGATAGGTTTCGATCCTATGAGCTGTGCTTATGGCGTTAATTGCTGCCTTGCCACTTTCATGTACTGCGGAGTGGAGGGCAAACCAGAAACGCAACCGGGGCTAAGCTATTTGAGTAATCCAAATGCAGCGCTATATAAAAAGAATCACAAGTATGACAATTATTTGCCCATTATGATGTTGGTCTGTCGCAGCACCTGGTATGCCCAGCTTAATGATAAGCAACTGGAGAATCAACTTGTCTCGATAAATGCCAGCAAAGCAGGCATCTATGTGTTTTGGCTTGTTGCACCAAAAACTACTCGTAAACTGCACTATTCCTTAACCGTTTACGATCGATATTATCTAAATTCACGGAACGTTATTCGACTGGTGCGCGATTATACAAGCTTGCAAAACCCAAGCGATTTTCTACCCTTGGAGGATAACTATTTAGTGTTGCGTGACTCGGAGATCAATGATCTCATGTTGAATGCAAACTCGGCGGGCAAACAGCTTAGACCCGGCATACCTATAGAGCTCATTGTCTACGAGAAACCCGCAGAGAAACCTCTAAGGCATAGCACTCAAAGGCAACTTCAGGAGGCATTGGAAGAGCTGTAAAATATGTTTAAGTCGCCAGAAAGCAAATCGATTTTTTTTTCATTCCAAAAGTATCTGCAACTAGACTTGTGTAAAGGTTATTAATTTAAACTATACAGTACATTAAAATTATCCACGATCTCCATAATAAATTAAAATAAAGTAAGCAACCTTGTTAGGCTTATCGAAGTTTGTCTTGAGTCGACATATACATATATATATGTATATATATATTTAAAAATCTTCCTATTAATAAAAAAAAGGATAACGTAATTTATGTTGATTTAAGTTTTTTCGTGAGGTTTTGTAGATACTTAAAAAAACAATATATAATTAAAAATAATTTGACTGCTTGTTAATGAGCGAATCTACAAGACTAGCAACTAGTAATGCGACCGTTTCGGTCATTTATTTGACTCTTATTTAATTTTCATTACAAATTTGAGGCCGCACGTGTTATGCATTCCATACTATTTTCATTTTCATTTCCATTTCGAGTAGATGAGACAGAGATAATGCCATGACCTACCTACCTATCGCCATTCCACTCTCGCTGAATTGGCCGCATTTGTATGCGTCGTTAGCACACGAAATACAATACAAAAATTAGTTCAAGCGAGAAAGAGAGAGAGAGATAGAGAGAGAGAGAGAAAGAGAGAGTGAGTCGAATACAATTAGGATATTACATTGCCTTTAGCTGGACTGCTTTGTGTATGCTTTTGCTTCTGGTTGTATTGTCTGCTATTTTCCTGCTCGCTATTTAATTAAGCACTTAATTATTTAATGCGCTGATTGTGCAATATTTCAAACGTATCCTTTGCTCCTCAGCTTAATTACAACTCATCCAATTGCATTGGCTTATCGCCACGTGTGCGTATGTGTGTGTGTCCAACTGTTTGTCGAGTGTGTTGAGGTGTCATAATTACCACGTGCACCTGAAATTTAATCAAGTAACCGCAACGTTGAACGCCGGTCAAGTCAAACTCAGCTGGGCATAGTAATTAATGGGGATTTTCCACTACGCTACATCCTAGCCGTAGTTTTATTGCATTTGAATTGGCATTAACACTGTTTAGAACCAAAAGTTTAAGCTATCTTGCATTGCAGTTTAACTTACATTTGTGAATTTAATTTCATTACTCTTTTTTACTAGTTTAATTTTTCTTTTCAAATCAAATTTAATATCTAGGATATTTTTTTGTAGCCATTTACTGCACATGTTACAACCAACGCCTCTCTGGCCCACTTTTCGACAGTTTTAATATAGCTTTAATTGAGCTAGCCATTTTTCGAGTCTCTTGCATTTCATACCCATATGCTAGCATTAATTAAACTTTATGAAATTTTCCAGCATTTGTTGGATTCATTAGTAGGCAATTTTACTATTCCAAGTATACTCAAGGCTAAACGGATTGATGTTATTAGTAATCGGATTCTCTTGTCTCATTCTTTCACTGCGTGGCGACTGGTAAAGCGAGATTTTGATTAAGTTTTAAATTATTTTTAGCCAAAGAGATTCAAGTTTTTTCTAATGCTGTTGCCTTTTCACTCAAGTCTTGTATTCTGGGTAACAATTGCAAGCTTTGTTGAAATTAATTGGTTTTCAACAAAAAATAAAAACTTAAGTTTCGCAAAAAGACAATATTATATTTTTTTTTATTCAAAGATATATAATATAGAAATAAAATTCTGAAACATTTGAACTTGATTCCTTAACAAAGAAAAGTATTTTTGGTACAGTACATTCGTTTTGATCGCTAAAATATAATATTTGGAAAACGGCGAAGATTGCACACTCCTGCTCCTGATTAAATAATAATAATATAATTAATTGGTATTGTTTATATGAGATGATTTTATGTCTGACCAATACTTAATTTTGTTAAGATATAGAATCATGTGAAAGACGAGTTAAGACGATAACAAAAAGCCTAACCGACGAACATGGCCATATGTCACAATTGATTAGAAACAAATCGTATATACATTAAAAGAATTTAAAATATCCAAAATAAAAAAACAAAAAAGCCAATGTAAACAATTGTACAGCAACTTTAATTTGATTTGTTTGTTAAGAGAAAAGATAAATTTTTACTTGAATGCACAAAGGAATGCGATTGATTTAAATCCGTGTCGTTATTCTGAACAATAATAATTAAAGTGCGCAAAGTACATTTGTATGCAATAAAATACATTTAAGTATTATAAGTATTAAATTCAACAAACAAAATTAATTTTGTTTTAAACACTGTCGTGTTTAACTCTTCTCTACTTTAAATACCAGCAGCAAATGGCACACACAGTTATTTACACACACAAACTATAGATACATTCACAAACACACAGACAGAGTAAGATATGGAATGTATCCATACTGTTCCTGTTATGCAACAGAAAAATTGTGCTATTAATATTTGCATTCAACTGGCATTCAGCTTACCACCCACCCCGTTTCCTTACCCGTTTTGTCTATTCAACCAGGCAAGCTCTTGGAAACTTCAACACATTCGCCTTCGGCATTGTCTGTTGACAATAGCAACGAGCGCTCTGAAGAGAAGGAAGAATTTCGAAGGACGTTGAGTCGAGTTGGTTGGCAATGATGCGTACGAGCTTTTGTGAACGCAACTGAGTGTCTCTATTTTTAAAAAGGCTCAAGCGGCACTTAACTTTGGCTCAGCCCATTTGCCAAATTGCAACACAGTGGAAGAAATTAAGTGAAATAGATACATTTCATTTTTTTCACATTCTTAATCTATTACCATAGCAATATATATTGGTAACGCTTTCGACAGTTGCTTATAGTTTAGTTTTTATTTCATATATCAAGCCCATTGTCGCATAATCGTAGCATATTTATGTGGGTAACTTGACTAGTTTTTTTTTGGCGATACCCTATTTTTCGAACGTCGATTAAATGACCTTTTGTAGGCAGCTAAACAAGCAAAAAGATCAATCTATATTTACTATATATTTTAGCCGAGGTCACCACAGTTAAGTAACAAGTAACTGTAAAACACATATTCTGCAAAGGAAATTCAAAAACAAACCCAAAAAAAAACACTGTCCCACCTTGAAATAAAAACATCAATTTAAAGTGTTAAATTCAAGGAAAATTGTGGCGTTTTTTGCAACACAGAACGCAGTGAGCCATAAACGTTGCCATTTTTAATTGCTATAAAGCGGGAACAAGTGGATCCAGTTGTTCTAAAATTTAAAGAATTTTGCAAGAAAATGTTTGTGCAAAATTTGTTATGCGCGTAACAGGTGTAGTTATAATGGTATTAATGTTTTGGGTATACAAGTCTAATCTTTTACTTTTTGTGATGTTATTCAATGCATTTCTTATCGGCTTTTACTCTATAGTTTACGATTTGAAAAAAAAAGGCAAAGTCATGCCTTATACAGAAAGTTGATATTATTTGCAAAATTATTAATTTACATTTTGAGTGCAACACATGAGTTATCTCGCTGCAAAAAGTTATTGAGCTTATTTAAAGATTTTTTTCTTATTCTTCTTTATTAACATTGTTGCGGTTTTGTAAATTTAGATTGTTTTCGGGAAAAAATGACTCTCACAGCGGAGTTAGGTAAAAAAGAAAAAACCAAAAGAAATTGCCAAGTCATAAAATCTGAATCGAAATACTGTCGCAAAACAATTTCGAAAAATCTGGAAAAATACGCACAAAAGAAGGAAATCGAAACAAGTTTCATAAAGTGGTTTCCAGTGATGAAAAAAGGCCAACGGTAATCAGAAGTACAGGCAGGACACTAGACATGCCCGGCAGACTTGCCATAAGCGGAACCATTCAGCTCTGCTGTAAAGTCTCCCATTTGCTTTGTGCCGGAACGAATGAATGCGCAAAAGTATACGGATCTCCTTCAAGGAACTGATTTCATTTCTAGAGGAGTTTCACGATAAGGACTGGATATTTCAACAGGATAAGGCTCCTATACGTGTTTCAATGCATACGATGACGTTTTTTAGTAAAAAAATTTCCTCTAATTGCAGTGGCCAGCAATAAGTCCGGACTTAAATCCAATTGAGGCCCTTTGGGGTATACTGTCAGCATAGATGTATGAAGGTGGAAAGCAGTTTGAGTCCTTGAAAAACGGCCATTGTCCAGAAATGGGCAACTATCTGGTTGAGCGACAAAACGGCAAATCTATTTCATATTAATTAATTATTTTAAAAAAGTTAATTCTTTCAATATTTAGTAATTTCAACTTTTGCACAAATATTAACTTTACATAAAGATTTCTTTCAAAATAATAATTTCTTATTAAAATAAACAACAACGAAAAAAATAATGTTGTGCATTAAATTTATATATCAACTATCTTTTTTAAAAAATGTTAATAAAAAATCGAGCAAGTAAAAGTTTCGAAAAAATGAACAAAACATCATGCACAAATATTAATTTTACTGAGAGACTTTTCCCAGTGCTTGTCATTGAATTGAAAGAAAGAAAAAGCAAATATTAAAACAAGTAAGAAAGAAGGCTCTAGTCGAGAAATCCCAACTAGACGATACCCTGATCCCTATACTTTACGCGTACAGTCAGTGCTTGCAAGTATGTGTGCGTGTGTGTACGAACATACTGCATACTCAACTTCAAGGTTTCATATCTCCAGTGTTTCTTAACCGATTTTAATAAAAATTTCACATATTGTCATTATTTTGTCTTGTTTCTCAAAGTTTTCAAAATTCAAGATTTTGTTGTTATCGATCCCATGTGTATTTCGAAAACGGGAAGAGTTATCGAAAATCGAAAACAAACTTTTACTGCGTAGGAATATGTCGTATGTCGACTCGGCGGTTGATGCTTATCAAGAATATATATACTTTATGGAATCGGAGATTAAACTTTTAATTAGTGAAAAAGAATAAAAAGTTGTAAGAGTCTGAATGGCTTAGTTGTTTTCTGCTTAGTTATAATCAATAAGAATTTATTTCACACAATTATTCAGATTATAGAACTCGAGCAAGGACACATCTGGGTATTGGGAGCAGCTGTTGAATACTGTGAAACAATGCCATGAAAGACTTTGCAACACTGCGTTGCAAAGTTTTCAGAGACCAAGTTCAGTTTTCTTAAGGCATGAAGTTTATGATATCTTTGTAGATGGAGGCTGAGACGAGTAGAAGGCGCGGTTGTGTTGGCTAAAGAGAGAGATCTGAAGGTCCCAAACGTACTGTTCTATGTTGAGCTGATGTCAATTATCTCTGCATACATTGCTGCTCTGATGAAACGTAGCGAAGTGGAAAACTGTGACGGTGCGTCATTGGTAAACAACAAGAAAATCCCTTTTGCCAACAAGCGCCGCGCACTGTAATTAAAAGACACTCAACAGGACTGCGTTCCATGCCATGATGGTGATGGTGATGGTGGAACCACTCCACAGCAAATGGCACCGACGCCTGTGGCCAATGGCAATACGCAAACAATGATGGGCAAACTCAGTTCGCCCTCAAAGCTGACCCAATTAGCAGACTCGCTGTGTAAAAAGCCTGCGATGTATCTTTAGCTTTCGCTTTGCCATCGATTGTGTTGGTGATGCTGATGGCAATAGCGATAGCGATGGTGATGACGATGGCTTAGCACTAGCTTGGCTGGCACGTTTGGTAGCCACGTTAATTAAATTATCACGTGTCAATTAATGCTGCTCCCAGGGCAACTGGCAACAAGCACTGACGCTTGTCGCTTTTGGCCAAGCTCATGGTGCGTATGAGTGATTTTAATGCTGCTGCTGCTGCTGCTAGTTGCTACTGCTGCTCCACCACACTGTCTGCCAACTAACAACTAGCATAATTTTTCGCCACCATCCTGCCAACTAAATTGTTGCCTCTTGATAACTTTACAATGGCGCGCTGCCTTGTGAATTAATTTCCCCGCCAGCGACCAAAAACTGTCGCTCAAAAATTCTCGTTTGACTTTGTGTCAAAAATGCCGCTTGTGGCATTGTTAAATTCTTTTAGTTGCTTTTTGCCATCTCTCTTTCTCTCGCTCTATCTCTCTTTCACTCTCTTTTGCTCTCTTTGTTTCAGACCCCATTTGCAACCACCAACTAAAAAGTGCCGTTTAGATTCTCTGGGGACAACTGCCGTTTAAAGTTTTTCAATTAAACGTTTAAATTTTTGCGCTGCTCAGGTTTAATTTAACTCAGCTCGCGGCCAAAACTCGCGCTAACTGACACGGAGTCTAGAATTTTGTTTAGATTTATGGTCAATTTGATTGGCAAAATGCCAGCGGCATACACAACAAAATCATTTTGTTTGCTTAAGTTAATGAAGGCGGGCCATGAAACCCCGCATTTAAGGGCCTAATCACCCACAGCTAGCTACATACTTAGGAAAATTGTGGCCCTTCAATATAAGCAAATAATCGCAGAACTTATTTTGATTAAAGTACTTCAAGCTTGGAAACTTTAATGCTGTTAAATAGAGTTACAGCTTTGTTTTGGGGTGTTAACTCTTGATACAACGCTGGTTTGTCTTTTAACTGCTAGAATTAATAAAGTAATAATATTTTCGTATCTCTTAAAAGCATAATTTTTTTTACTAAAACAATTCAATCGGTATCTAAAGTATATGTTTTGAAATTTTTTTTAAATTCCTTATTTTTTGGACAAAGACTTAAAACGTCGTTGCTAATAAATAAATGTAAAAAGTTATTTCAACACATACATAAGCCCAAATTACTTTTAAGCCACAATGTAATCAGGATTGTTTACCTATTTCCAATCGCACATATGTTATACGAATTAAATTTCGTCCAAATTGCCTAAATAAAAAAATCCTATTAATTCAAAGCTGTCAATTTGCAAGTCGCATAGATAGGCAAAGCCTTCGATTCTGTATTTATATTTATTTATTTAATACGCTTTGCAATACTCTTTTACCAAATACATATTTCACGGCTAACAAGCTTAACAGTTAGCTGTTTTTGCTTTGTTTGCCACCTTAAGAGGATAACCACAAAGCCGCAAAATTTGTGTTGCATTCCACAGCTTGGCAACATTTCAAAATTTCTCAGCTTATGTCTGAAAATATACGTATGCATTATGTACATGCATATTAGTATGTGTGTGTTTGTGTGTCGTTTTTAATGTGTGTGTCTATAGCGCAGTCGATTTTAATGGCACACTTTTGGGCGCAGCGCCAACCACCTGTTCAAGCTAGTGGTCTGAAACGAAAGGGGGGAAACAACCCAAAAACACGTTCTCGCAAATGTGTCTCAGGTGAGAAACATCAACGGCACGTTATTGTCGCCATTGCAGTTGGTCCATAATGGCCTGGCCGTAAGCCCCGGCATAATGGCGTGACACACGGGACGCCACAATTGTCCTGCTACGCTTCGACCGCGGCATGCATGAACATTAACAGGCTGTGTTTATCGCATCGCAGCATGCGGCGGCGGTTGCAATATTAATAACATAAAAGCGGGAATTTTACTTTTGTTGCGATGTTTGTAATGCATGAAAGAAGACTTCTTTGCACGCATATATATGCATATTCTTAAGAAGCTTTACTAACCGAGTCCATTTAGACATGTCTCTTTATTTTTTAACCAATAAGATATTTAGTTTTGTGGTTGACAATACTAACCATCTCTATAATATATCGAAGTTTTGTGCTTTTCCGTCAAGAACTTTTTCCGTTAACCGATGTTTCTTATTTAAGAAACAAATTTCACACACTGGACCTCAAGTTCCGCTCTAGATAATCAAAATTGTTCTATTTGTAAGGGTTCTTTTGAACCTGCCTCATAAAAACAAATACTCGAAGTTTAAAGGAAACTACAAAAGTAAATTAAGCATGTTTGCAAGGGTATGTTTTCATCGGTGTACTTAAGATAACCGTTTTTTCATATTTTGTTTTTGTTTTTTTTTGCCGTTTACTTTTGCTGGGCTTGTTTTATTTTCACTTGAGCAGTTTGCGTGCGGCCTTGTTATATGCGTTGTTATGTGCAGTGCAAGTGTTTAACACCAAAAAAATGATACTTCAATAACTTTAACTGGCAGCCAGGCACTTAAAATACATTGAAATAAAAGCGGCCACGCCCACACCAATGTAAAATGCCATCACACAGCACACGCGCTGATCCTTTAAGTAACCAATACGTATACTCGATTTTTATTGTTTGTCATTTGTTTTGGTTTTTCTGCTTGCGGGTAATTTTATTTATTTATTTTTTTTTTTGCCTTTGTCTGTGCGTTTGTTTTGAAATTACAAGTTACAAGCTTGAGCGACTCCCTAGCTGGCAGTAAAATTCAGGCAACAAATATGAAAAAGAAAAGCTGAGCATTGCGTATTGGTTGCGTTGGGGGATTACTTTGGCAATTGGGCAGACATTGCATCACGAATTCCTCCACATTTCTTTTTTTACCCTCTTAGACAAAATTAGCTTCGGTTGCTGTGGCGCAACTTTGCTTGAAACTGTCTGCTTGACTGTTTGTCTAACCGTCTCTCTCTCTCTCTCTCTGACTGTCTGTCTTGCGTTTATGCTGTTTGAATGTGTTTCGATGTCGTTTCGGCAACGTCACATTTTGTGTGTTTTTCATAGCACTTGTACATGTATGTGGAGAACGGTAAGCTCAATTAAATCTGGTATCAGATTTTACTTTGTGAACCTAAGTCTAGCTTATACCAATGTGTTTTCTATTGATATTTTAGGTTTACCGCAATCGTAGGCATTTTTTTTTTATTTACCAACATATTGTGTGTTCTTTTTATATTTTTGAAGATTCTAAGCAATGAAACAAATAATGATATTCGAAAAGGTTAAGTCAATGACAGAATTAAGACTAGAATTATTTGTTTTATTTAACACTTTTATAAAATGCTTCGATTTAAATAACTCCATTAAATTATCCACACTTATAACTTTATTATTACTCAAAATAATTTTACTTTTTAAATGTATTTTACTACCTTCCTAATCTAAAAAAAAAATTGTTTTCTTATTTACAATTATTATATTGTTTGTATAAAATAATATAAGTAGTCATATTAATAAAAGAAAGTTAGATGATATTTAAATCCCATACAACTCGCATGTTTAAAGTTGCGTTAAAGTTATAGCAACTAAAGTTAAAGTAATATTCAATTAACATTTACCATACCACTGATAAAACATATACACAGGTGTTATTAAATGATGTCTTATCCAATGCAAAACACATTTCAAATAAAAGCATTTTTGTGTGTGTCTCTATGGGAATAAGCTTTGCTTTCAAAATAACTGCAATGCAGAGAGTGAAAGAGTTTTCCAGTTTAGTGGCAAAGTGCAAAGTTTTCGTTAATGGATGCCTTAAAAATGCATGGCTTAGCACAAATGTGTGTGTTCACATTTTGAACTGGAATTTCGAGTGAAACTCAAATATCTTACCGTCTCGTCCAAGGCCGGAATTCAATAAACAAAAACCATAAATGCCTGCAAACTTCTAGACTGCATACTATAAGAGCAACACAAATAGACAAAGAACCACACAACCTAACCTCCCACTGGGGAGCATTTGGCAAAGAATTTTCTATTCATTCAGTCAAACGCTTGAAAGACTCAAATCATGAGAATCAAAAATTGAATCCGATTGCATAAGCATTTGCTACTACCCTCGAGTGTATTCCAAATCCGTAGCTGGTCTGGCCATCTAATCAAATCGATGGCAATGGCAACTTATGACTTTTGCTCTTTACCTGTTTGCCTGTTAGCTGTTAGCATTTTCTAAGCCGTTAAGCTTGCAAGTGCCATCGAAAAACTCGTTGCCCATCGATGAACTTTACCAATTGACTTTTGTTTCCTTTGTCTGCCCAACTTAATATTCATAATTTATTTGCTTTTATGCTTTATATACTGTTGTATGTTTAGGCTCTTTTTAATCGAGTGCTCGGACTCGGAACCATCCGCAACGGATTGTAATAACATTTTAAATATATTTACTGCTTCTTAATATTCCACCACCTGCCTGTTGTATTTGTTGATTTATTTTTCTGTCAACGTTCCTTAAATAATTTATCATTAATCATTTTCGCGGCCAGGACATAAACAGGACACTGAACTCAATGGCGCCTGGATTTTTTTTTATTTATTTTGTCTTTTTGACATAATTCTGTGAGTTTTTTTCCGCCACGCTTTACTGTTGCTTTTTAATACATTTTTAATCGTGTACATTGACCAATTGTCAAGATCTGAATTAATGAGTATCTTTTTGATTTATGAGTACTGCCACTGCCTTTTTATTTTGGCCATTTTGAAATCCATTAATGGAACTGCCACTTCATTAATCAAACCTGCAACTGGCAAAACATACAAAAGACATACATACATACGTATGTTTAGGCAAAACTGCTTTATGTTGGCAATGCTAAAATCGGAAAATTCTTACTCGCAGCAAGGTTAAACTGTATCAGTGCTAATATCAAAAACTAGCTAAAGGGTTCTTCAGCATTTTCGAAATTAAATCTAATAAAATCTTAAACGAAGCGAGAAAAAAATTAGGGGTTTTTTCAGAATTTAATTTCTACCTACCTAATATTCAATCTCTTTAATAAAGTTCCTATCAATCAACATGCAATCTGCCAATTAATATATACATACATATATATATATATATATATTTAAAAACCCAAACCTTGAGGACACAAAACTAATTAACACAACGTATGAAATGCCCAAAGCTATCATCAGATTTTCTAGAGCGACTACAGCATCCTTTTGCGCCTGTGGCTCTGCTAATTCTTGTCTAATTTGCGATACACTTGTCCTACCTACATACATACATACACACATACATATATATAAATAAACACTAGCGTCTGTGTCTGTCCGTCTCAGCCTTAAAAGAGAGAGGGGATTATATCCATGTAAGCAATTAAAAATCCTTTTGCCAAACATAAAAATACCATTAAATCTTGCCCGATTATCCTTTTGGGCTTCCTTCATGTGTGTATCTGTGTGTGCTTATGCTAAAAATATTCTGTATACGGTGCTTTAATGCGAGTACACAGATGTTTAGATAAATAGTGTGGCTCAGGGACTCGGACTAATACACCAAAAGTGCTTGGTCAAGGTAATGAACATTTATCAGTTTTGTTCATTTTATTGCTGTTGTTGTTTTTGTTGTTGCTGTTGTTGTTGTTGTTATTGTTGTTGCAGTTTTAACATAGCTTTGTGGTTAGATCCGCCTCCTTTATGGCCATAATGATTATTTTGTGGATTATTTCTTGGTACTTTTCACAGTATGTGTTTTGCTTTACTTATGTTTATTGGCATTGTTAATATTTGTTTACTTTGCATTGTTTGTTTGGCTCTGTTATTACATGCACACGCACCCAAACAATTGCTTCTTTGTGCTATGCGGGACACACACACAAATATATTTGTTTTTATTGAGACACGGTTCCGGATTTTCATACTAAAGTTGAGCCCAATAAGTACTTAAATTCCCAAAATTTTCTTTAGGCGCCAGAGGTCTTTGCTAATGTTAAAAGACAAAAATTGACAGCCTTTTTAAGATTCATTTCTCTTTTGCCCATTAAAAAATATTAGATTTTGAGTTTTTTTGTTAGATTTCGATGCATTGTCTATTGTTTATTTTGTACGTATTTGTGTGTATTGACTGAAAAAAAAATTTTTTTTTTAATTTTTTTTAGAGTTTAATAGGCAAGATGCCCTTAGGACTTAAGTAAACATTTCTGTACCATAGAAAAGGATTTTTCTGTATGCTGAGCACCGAAGTTTAATTTTTTAATGTACTGGGTATCTGCTAGTCAAACAACACACATCAGAAGCACTTTGACTTGTTTTGATTTAATACAATAGGCTTACATCTGATGATTAATGATAACAGATTCATAGAAGCCGTAAATTAATACATTTAAATAAATTTTACAACAATTTGTAGATCAAAATATATTTGTTTACTTATATGTTTCACAATTATTAAATGTATCGCTTAACGAATTATATTTTCAATTACGTTTGTTATCCTCAATTGCAACAAGTATAATTTTCATTTTGTGTTCATCATAAATAACCATTAGACACATAAGCATTACAATATTGTGCATCAGTTTGATTTTCCAAAATTGGTTCTTAAAGTTATGATTGGACGTCCATTATAAATCCGCTTGTGGTCATCAGAAAATGTGGCACTGTATGCTTAGCAGCAGTCATCACAATTGCTGCATAATTACAATTTTAGCTCGCGTTGCTACAGCAGTGCTGCCACCATTTTATGTTGCTGTGGCAACAGCCACAATTTTCTTTACTATTTCATTAAACGGTTCTTTGGTTTGGCACACACACACACACTCATCACTGCATATGCACGTAATATAACTTCACATGCCGCATCCCGCATGCCACACATTCCCATACATATATGTATAAGCCACATTCTGCTGCAGTTGCAGACAGCAAACTATTAAAGGCCACTTCAGAGTAAAACCGCAGGCGAACCAACCCCGCACCCCCATCCCCCTTATGTCTTCCAGCCTGACTGTCTATTCGTCTGTCTGCCTGTCTGTCTTTCTTTCTACCTAACCCCCCTACCCGGTTGATTGCTTAAAATTTCAGGTACGTGCGTGGTCTGCATACGTGAATGCCACACCTGTCCCCCAGTCGCTGGAATCGCAGTCGCTTTCTGCACTTTGTGTCGAGAGAAACAATGGCCAACTGGCGACCTACGTAATTTAATGTTTTATTTCTACACACACAGTTGGCATTGCTGGCGTATACGTAATAACAGTCGGCACACGTCGCAAAGCACGCGATGGCAACGTGCTGCGGCCTTCTAACCTGATGACGTTAACGGCAGAAACAGCAACAACAACAGCATCAAGTTTTGCCAAAACAGAGCTGAGCACGTGATTTGGATCGTGATGTAGTTTCAGTTTTAGTTTACAATTTCCACATGCATTCAATACTGTAAAACACTGAACTTTATCAAGATAAACAAGTCAATTCCCAAAAGAAATGCAAAACGCATAAATTGCTCGATCAACTGATGTATACATTTTTTGTATACATCTAAACAAAACTAGCTCTTTCACTTTCTGGCAAACAGATTCGTCAGTTTGGTCGCCATGGGATTTGATTTAAGTAGAGAAGATAGAAACTATGCTGTTGCTACCTGCCACTGTGTCACGCAACCATCTCGAATAGTGCACTGAAAAGTTTTTTGGGGCAGACAAAAGTCAAAGTCCAATTTGGAGTTTTGTCGTCATCGCTGCCTCGAAGTGTTTCCACACACACCTCCCGTGCACAATTAGTGTAATTAGTGTAACATTGTTGTTAGTGTTGCCGCACAGCGAAAAGTTGTTGCTTTTGTTGCTCTCGGCACACACACACAACCACATACATGTAACATAACATAACATGCAAAGCCATTTCCATGTTCCACATGCACAAGTTATCAAACCGCCAACGCAATCAGTCGTTCATTTATTTTATTATACCCTCTACCTATGAAATTAGTAAAAACTGATTGGAAAGTTGTGCAAGCCCTCTATAAGGTATATATATATTTATAAATTACTTCATCTGTAAACTTTTATCAAAGTAATTACAAACATTTATTTCTTAAATGTAAACCAAATCGTTTCAATAGAACGTATATTGTTTTTTAATAAATTTTTTTTTCTGTGTTTTACAAGCTGTGTTTCGATTTGAAAAAATGATTTTATAAAATCATTTTATCATAAAAGCAAATACAGAGTATTATAAAGTCAATTACACCCTACTAGTGTAAGCTTGACGTATTTGTTATTGTTGTCGTCGTTGCGTGTTGTCATCATCAATGTTGTTATTCTGGTTGCTGTTGCTTTTGTAGCTTGTTATTGTTGATTTAACTTGTGACATCGAATCACAGCCATAGAGCATGAAGATTGGCCTCGAATTTGACCCGAGTTGCTAAAAGAGGTTTGGGTTTAAGTTATGCACAAAATTTGCAAAAATCAAATATGTAGCTTATCGCACAATCGGAATACTTAATTACATAGTCAATTTATTTCGTGATTTCACCAAACTGAGTTGATTTACATTTACAGCCACGGGGATAATTTTCTCACGTTGCTCAACAACTCAGCCTTTTTTTTAAATACACACACTATATATTTATGCTCGATTCTTTTTTTTTCGAAAAGCTGACTTTGTACTATCGAGGCAAACTTTCAGTTCCTAGTATTAAAGCCAATTAGATTTGCATTTGCTGCATTGGAATTTAAATTAAAATCAAGGAAACTGCAAACAAATCCAACTTATACTTAATTTACTTACCGAACGCATTTAACGAATTTCGTCTTTTGAACGTCTCAATGTTCAATGATGGCGGAGTGAAAAGCATTGGTGAGAAAACTGCAGCACTCAACAGCATCCGTTGAATCTAATTAGAGGCACAAAAGCGGCTTCTCCAATAGCAAAAGCTATGATAGTGGCAATGGCAATGTGGCAATGGCAATGAGGCAGGCAATGCAATGCGATGCGATGAACCTGGCCCGCGCTGCTAAGCGCATTAAGTATGCGCCTCGTGCGCCAATTAAGTTGAGTCAGCTTAAGCGTCAGGCTGCCAGGTGGTTAGCTCCACATTTTTTCATCAGGCCGTCTTACAAAGCAATTAACCTTTTCGCATCGCAGCCGCTTAACGTTTGTAAGTTCTTAATCCGTGTGGATTTTAGGTGTGGCACAGAATTGAAAGTAAGCAGATAAGGAAGTTAAAGTTTGGTAAAAACCAACACAGATTGCAACATTTATTATTACTCAAGTTATTTTCCTAATGCATGAAATAAACGAAAGCTAGTCGAGAGTGCCCGCTACGAGGAATCCCTTATTTAAATTTTTTGAAATGTTTATAAGTCAATTTTAGTCCCTTACATTAATAAGCCGACTGACAGACAGACATAGCATAATTTATTAACTTTTGATGCTTTTACACTAATGTCTAAAATATTAAGTACGGTAGGTTGTACACAATCATTCTAGCAACGCCGCTTTTATAAACAGCTGTCCTGTTAGTTGATTTGCGATAACCATATAATCCAATAGCAAACATAATCATTGAGATTCTTGCAATTGTCTAAGAGTTATATGCGCAGAGTTAATAAGTTGAAGAAACCAAAGTATATAGCCTTGTTTATGAAGGTGGAGGGTGGACGCTCACTGCGAAAATATTTTGAAATATTTTTGAAACAAGCGCATTTTAGAAAGCGTTGATTTTTTTTAATTCATAAAATGCGAATAATAAAGACCATTTGCAAAACCAATCTGTAGCCCTACTTTAAAATTCTGCTGTTAATGTTTCAATTGTAGGCAGTCAATATCCGTACTTAGAAACCGAGCAACACAGCTGGTAAATCATTTGTGCGTTGTATTGGCCTGGCAAGTGTACTTCGCCGGCTGTCTCGCTGCCATGGCAGTAACACATCAGTAAAGTATCAGAAATAATAACCTGATAGGCGAGTTTAAGAGAAGCAATGTAAAGGTATTGTTGTCTTTCAAAGCCAAAGTCAATTGCAATTAATGCATTTTCCTAAATCTAGGTGCGCCCCAACCAAGAAGCATATTGCAATGCTAGGAGCACTTACCTTGATTGACAAAGCTCTTTTTTGGCCTGAACATCGGGTGTCCATTTAACAAATTGGCCAGCATTTACTAGAAGCAATTGGAAACCAAAGTATACCTTTTCATGTATGTGTATGCCAATTTCAGAACAATTCGACATACAATGCAAAACTAACTATCCATTGAAGAGTTAACTAAAGTTAATTGATATACACGACCATAAATGCATGCCTTGTACTAATTTGTACATACAAACATGCTTTTCTTTTAATGCTAGTTGTAGAATTCTCAATTTACTTTTCAAATGTAACGATAACAAATCATTTCGTATGTTAGTATTTGAAGCCTGATGCAAAGCTAAGTGACAAAAGTGCAGAAAGTTTTGCTTTAACTCTCGCACTTAAATGTTCAATCAATTGGTATCCCGCTGTCAAAAATTGAACCCACCATCTCAGTTGCATCGTGAGTTGGAGTATCACATGCAGGGATGACACTCAAAAAATATTTTTGGGGACTTTTTGTGAAAGAAAAGACAAGCTCCATTTTATTTACTTTTTTGTTGTGTCTTATTACCTATAAATGTTGACAATATGTTAAAAATATTGCATGGCAATGTGTGCATAATAAAAATATTAAGAACGACAATTGGAATATATATAAAATCTTTCACTAAAAACATATGCAAAAATTTTTTATCTTAATTGTCCATTGAAATAGTTTTCATATTTTAATTTAAGTAAGATTTACACCGGTACACTTACATTACTTTCGATTTAAACGATATAAACGGCCGCAAAAGGATAATACAAAATTATGGTTATAACGCATATACACGATTCAACTAATAGCACAAAATTTTGGGCTTTCACCGCTTTTACACGATTCAACTTTTGATTTGTGACACTTGGGCAGAAAGCGCTTGTTGGTATGACAAAATTATCTGAAGGATGCTTGAAAACATGTTATAACTAATAATGAAGCTCTGATCAAGAAAGCTCGACTACGAAATACCCTGAACCCTATCCTATTAACACGTGACGACTTTACTTTAATTTTTCATATCAATATAATATTAATATTTTTAATTATTTAGTTTAAAAATGTTAATAAAACTAATCAAACTATGTACATACATACATTCTCTAAAAACGAGAGCATTTTGTTCCGCACCACGACTTTAACAAAGCATTTCAAAAGAGGGCAGGCATGCTGAGTACAACACTTTTATATAATTTCATAATTGTCTTATGTGTGTGATATAGAAGAACTTGTAATATTTAAAAATATATTTTGCGCCTATCCTTGGGATTTTATTCCTTTTATTTATCGGTTAGTGTAATACAAAATTTTATATATATAGTTTTATACATAGTTTAGCAATTGCTGTTCAAATTGAAATCTCTTATTATTTAATTAAATAGTTTTAATTTTGAAAAAACAAACTAATACATAAAATTTAAAATACCAAAATAAATTATAATATCGGCTCCAACCACATTTTCAAAGGTGGAATCTAAATTCGACGAGTACATCTGTTTTACCGATAGTTCAATATATCGATAGTGAAACATGTCGGGGCACATATAAAAAGGCGCTTGCATCACTATTACGAACATCCGCGACCGGCCCGCACGTGTAGTGTATCTTCACTTACAATAACCAGTTAAATTTAAGCTCATCAAAGCGCCCCAGATTGCATTTATAATAACATAAAAATGGTTGGTGAATAAATTACTTAATCTGTATAATAAAAAAGAAAACTGTGCGCTGCACAAAGGAACTTAGCATAAGCATCTAGAAGTTTCTGCATACAATGATAACTCACCTAGCCGGGCTGTTGTGTAACTCTGCCCCAGCCCTGAGCAGGGGGCAACAATAAACGTTGATTGCATTTACTTATTAGTTCATAATTATTAACATTAAGTATAAATATATGTAGGCCGCCGCTATTAAGAGAATCATCCCCATGCTGGATCGCATTCTGGTGCAACGCGCTGTAGCTCTTACCAAAACGAAAGGCGGTATCGTTTTGCCAGAAAAGGCCGTTGGCAAAGTGCTAGAGGGCACAGTTATAGCCGTTGGCCCCGGCACACGCAATGCCGTAAGTATTTCACAATTGTATCCGACGATTGCAACATATAACTTAATGTTCAAAATATTCTCTTAGACCACTGGCAGTCATATTCCAATTGGCGTAAAGGAAGGCGATCGTGTCCTGTTGCCTGAATTTGGTGGTACCAAGGTCCAATTGGATACAGATGATAAGAAGGAAATGTTCCTTTTCCGCGAGTCGGATATCTTGGCCAAATTGGAATAAATCATACACACAGCAATTCCATGAATTCTATGTTTTCTATTAGTACGTAACCCCTTACAATAAAATTTCAATGCAATGTTATTGTTTGCATCCCCCAAAAATAAAACGTGAATCTTTGGTTTATATATATAACTATATTTGTATGTTCATTTTCTAAAACTAACTTAGTGCAGCTTTAAATTACTTAGTCCGTATACCTGATTAAATGCAGATCTTTGTTTGATGTCTGGCAACCCCTCGACAGCAGCACGTTCTCGGGATATATTCACTAAGGCCTCAAATGAGCGTGGCTCCCAAATGGCCAAATCCGACAACATTTTTCTATCAAAGACAAAAATTTATCTGTAAGACCCATAAAACAGTGAGCTTGCGCACCGTTCCCTTACTTGTTCAACAAGATATCTGAGCGCGCAAGACCCTCTTTGAAGGTATCAAGGGCGACTCCGTACTGCTGGCAGCCGGCTTCAACGCGAGTTGTCCAAAGTTGAGCCATGTCCAGTTTCTTGAGCTTACGGCCTTTGGTAGCGTAGGCGAGGGCACGGTGGACGCTACGTATGGCAAAGGAGTAGACATTGCGGGTACGGCTGCGATAGTGCTACAATAAAAAATAAACCAGATAAATAACAAATATATCACATTAAATTAGGTGCTTACAGCAGCGAGCTTAAAAATGCGTCTCTTGCGCCAGAATTCATCAGGGCCGCGAGCGCGAACCATCAAAGGTATGTTTAAAAACACCATGACAAAGTCTGTTTTACAACTTTTACAGCAGTTCCTACAGTTTATAATTAACAATTTAGCAATTTACATAACCTACACAAAATAGCTTGTCGAAATTGTTGTTCTGCACCCGCAGCTGACTATCGGTTATAGCGTACATCGCATTCACCAATATCGATAGCTAAAGAATTTTATAAACGGGAATCATAAATCATAGAAGGTTACATCAGCGAAAGCTACCAACATTACCCGTAACTTATTTAGTTAAATATAGTATTGAAAAATGTGTCACTTGTAAAGAATAGTAAAAGAGAAGAAAACGATTATCATATCTTACAAATAATTTTATTGTGTAATTTTTTATGTTTATTTAATGCCCAATCAAATTTTATGACGTAGGTGCCACAACAATGCATTTGTGAGCACTTTTAAGCGCAATCTTCTACTTGGAAAAAATCTTGGAATCTTGGCCGGTCTTCTATCTTTATTTACGTTTTTGCAAATGCTTTAAAACCCTTAAGTTCGATGTATTTAACCACATAAGCGCACAAAACACTCTATGATTAAGTAACAATGTGCGCAAACAATCCGCGGTCCCAAACATTAACAGTTACCGGCGTCAACGTCATGCTCTGCTCCGAAGGCCGCGTCAGTTTGTATTGTTTTCTAGCCACTGCGGGTCTCGTTCTGCTGCCATCAATACCTCAGATATATTATGGAATCGTGCCAAATGTTTGGGGTGCCATCCTTTGGGGCCCGGTGCTGTACTACGCTCTAATCAATATGATCATACGTTTTGTGCTCAGGAACAGCGATTATCAGGTGGGCAATGACTCTTACTCATATATGAACATAATCTCACACTATTTTTACTTGTTTCTTTTATCTACAAGGTTGCCATACGCGCCTCTTTTCTTGGCTTTACCATGGCGGTGAGCGTGCTAGTCATTTGTTTTGCGCCCACACCATGGCAACAATTTGGCGCTTATGGCTGCTTCATGTCATTTTTTCATTATTCGGAGTTTTTAGTCATTGCGTGGGCAAATCCATGCAGCCTCTCTCTGGACAGCTTCATGCTAAATCATTCGGTGCACTATGGTCTGGCCGCTGCAGCCAGTTGGACGGAGTTCGTTCTCGAGCTCTACTTTTTACCCAATTTTAAGAGATACGCTCACATTTGGCTACTGGGCGTAGTCCTCTGCACTTGTGGTGAAGTGGTGCGTAAGGTGGCCATCATTACGGCCGGTCGGAGCTTTACACATTTGGTGCGTACTATATATTATTCATATGCCTGCTCAGCACGTTAATATTGTTTTTAACTGAAACCAGGTACAAGATGAAAAGCATTCAGACCACAAGCTAATCACCAATGGCATATACGCTTATAGCCGGCATCCGTCCTATGTGGGTTGGTTCTATTGGTCCATTGGCACACAGCTTATACTGATGAATCCCGTATGCATATGCATCTATACGCTAGTCAGCTGGCTTTTCTTTCACGATCGCATTTACGTCGAGGAGTACTCGCTGCTAAATTTCTTTCAATCCGACTATGTGCGCTACCAGAAGCGTGTGCCAACTGGTCTGCCATTCATCAAAGGCTATCTGATTGAGTAGTTGGGTTCAGTTTTCGAGATCACAAATGTCAGCCACACAAATGCAAATGAATTCAAGAAACCAAAACAAATTTAGCTTTAAGTTTTTTTAAAGTCAGTTCGACTTTTTTATGGGGTTAGAAACCATTAAAAATATTCATTTTTTTCTACACAAAACAACAATTTTAACGCAGTTTTGTATTGATCTTTACAATTGAAGGAAATGACAAAAAAAAATGTTTATTCCGTAGAACGAAAATAAATTGAGTTGTTTTGCCCGATTATTTCAATATTAGAGCATTAAGGTAAAAATAAAAACAAAAACTATATTCTTCGCCCGATGGTAATCTGGCCAATTCTGATTTGTCAACTGATTATATTAATGGTATATTAAAGATAAGAAAAAATCTAGCATTTGTTTGTGCAAGTAGCTTAAAGAGTAGAAAGAAGCAATAATTGCTTGCAGTAAAAGCAATTCAAGTGACGTTGTAATTAAGAAAACTAATCTAATCTGATGACTAAATCAACTATTTTATGGATGTACTTGCAAAATCCAAGGCAAGGAGGGAAAAGAAATAAAAAAAAATGAAGTAGTCAAACCAAAAAAAAAAATGCCACATGTTTGCTTTGATAAACGAATTTGCCAGTGTGTGACTTGTCTATCAATTATCTGTTTCCGAGCCGGTGTCGTTTCTAGGTCAAATTAACAACGATCACTTAAGAAACTGTCGAAAAAAAATTAAAATAGCAGCATTATAAATTTGTGTATTTTAATGTGTTTCGTTTCGTTTTTTTTTTCTTTTCTCTCTTCTTTTTATTATCAATTTAAATTCGAATATTGCTCTAACATTGCCTATAAATGTATTGTAAACTAACAAGGCCGTGCATAAATGTGCATATATATGTGTGTGTGCGTGTATGTGTGTGTGTGGATTATATGTACAAACAATCAATTATGTCTAACAAAATTGTCTTGGTCACTCCTCTGAACTCATTTTGCGAAATGCTTACAGGCTCTTTGTCGCTGTAATCTACCGAGTGTATGTGTGGTGTATATTGTAGTGTATTTGTGTGTGCGGTGTGTGGGTCTTTTCCTTTTGTTTATTCAACAAATTCGGGCGCACCATTGTACGTGCAACCAGGATTTTTGATAATATGACCAGCCGCATAATTGCCACAGCGTATGCACACATCCAGCGACTTGCCCTGCACAAACTGCGACAGGAAACCACCAACGAATGCATCCCCAGCGCCATTGGTATCAACAATTTCATGCACCTCCAAACGTGTGACTGGAAACTCTTGGATTGCATCGTGCTGAATGAGCAGCACTGGATCACAACCCTGCGTGAGTATGGCAATGCGTGGTCGCGCCGTATTCAATTTTTTCAGTGCCACCAGACGTTTGCCAATCTCACGCAGATCCCCGTCGGTAGGCCAACCTTGCGCTGTGGCAAAGGCATGCGCCTCTGCCTCGTTGCCAAATATGATATCCACATAGGGCATAACATCCAGCAGTGGTGTCATGAAAAATTGCGATATGAATGGTGCGCTGAGGTTCATTAGGAACGGTCGCTGCTTGGCAAGGGCTGTGGCGGCCACGCGCATTATGCTGGGCGGATTAACGGTCAGGAAGAAGCCCTGCAAACAATAGATTAAATACTGAATTATTAAATATGTATGCAAATCTCACTTACCGATATATAATAGTATTGTGCGTTCTCTATCAACGCCCTGTTGCCCGGCTGCTCCAGATGATCGATGGTGAATTTGTTAGCTGCCGCCAAATTGGCGCAAAGTGAACGATGCGTACCCGTAATGAGGACAGCACACGTGCCAGTTGGTGTGTCTTTGCTCACTTGATAATGCGCATCGACGCCGGCAACGCGTGCCTTTTCCTTCAAAATATCCGCAAACTTATCCTGACCGACGCAACCAAAGAACACAGCCACATTTGGCTGTCCCAATATCCATTGTGCAATGCGCAATGAGTTTTGAACCGAGCCACCTGCCAGGTATTCCGCCTGATAGCCCTTAACGAGCTCATGATAGATGGGCATATGTTTTTCCTCGGCCAAAATGGCATCGTCCTCTTTCATGTCATATCGTTGCAGAAAATCCATGGGAACAGGCGCCGAAATATCCAGCAATGGATTGCCGCATCCCACCAGGATGCCCTCTCTGCAACATTAAACGTTTAGATCGAAAAAGATTAGTATTTAGGTTAACTCCGCTGATTCCCTTTCTAATCAACCTTGAATTGCTCGAGTTGTTCTTGCTCTTGTCACACATGTCGTCTAATCGAGGCCTTGCCGCCTACTTAGCAATTGAAACCGAGTTTTAAAATCAACGACTACCGCACACTATCAGTAATCGATGAACCTCAGCGATAGCCCCACGCTACAGTGCTGGCAATTATGTTGTGCTCAAATTATTGTTATTGTGTTAAAATAAATACTAGGTTTGCTACAGAATAAAGTTCAAGTTTACGTAATAAGTGCATTATACATTATACATTTTATATAAATATATACATATTTATATTATATCAGAAGTTATGTCAATATAGTTTCGGTTGCCACTGTTAAGCCAACTTGTTTACGGTGCGTTTCGTTGTAGTTGTTTTTGTTGACAAGAATTTTGTCTTATCAGTACGTCACATTCACATATAGCAACAATTTGGAAAGTTCATTCATGCCCCCCTCAATCTGATACCAAATAGAAACAGAGTTCAAAATACAAACACACACATTCACAGATACACCCACAAACACATAGTCGGAGCGGCTGATACTCTCACATGATATTCACATGTTGCTGTTAAATTTTGGGATTTAGATGCACGATCCAACACGAGCACGTGGCGCCAGTTATAGACCTTACTAATTTACGAGGTATTAGGCGTTAGATGGGAAGAGAGGCAAACACTCAACTTACTGTAGCTTGGTTGTCATTGTGTTGTTGTTGTTGTCTTGGATGTTGCTGTCTGCTTATGTAAACATAAACACTTTATTGCACGTCGAATCTAAAGCTTACAATTGACTTTTTATCACTGTTTAACCTATGACTTAGTTTTATTTGACTTATTATTAGCTAATTTTAGCGGATTTGCCGAGATGCGGGTAATGGTTGGTCCAAAAGATTTGGGCGCAAAATGACACAGAAATCAGCCGCAAAAGATGTGCTAAATTATACCTTAATACCTGGCTTTCGATAGCTGCATTTTAAATCGTTTCCACTGGAAAAGTTTAAATTTGCCATTCATAAAATTCAATGTGTTCTCTTAGAAAATAAATTGCAGTCAGGTAAGTTACAATAAATGCCGAATAAAATGCAATTAAATGAGCAATTTAAGGAGCTTAGTTGTATTTTGCTTTAATTGGCTGTGATATAGCAACCAGCCTTTGTATGACATTGGTGACGAACAGCTGATATTTAAATGTCAAAGCATCACTAAAAACAGAGACATGAAGTTGGCCGCAATGCAATACGTCTCTCTTTCTTTCCGGTTGTCAAAAAGGTACGAAAGCATATTCATTTTGAGCTGTAGCCGCTTCGACGAATTTAATTTACAATTATGAGTGCCATCATATCTAATAATACTTTTAATATTATCGTTTGCAGTGCAGTGCAGCCTCAACCTTTCAAATATGGCCGACGTTGATGTGTAAGTGCAAAATGCTTGAAATTTTCACAAATAACATAGTTTTTTCATTGATGATATTAATTGGTCCGTGTTTATGAATTTACTTTGATTTAAATTCTTCCAATTACTGAGTAATAATTGTAAAACGCATTACACATTTTTACTCTGTCAATATGTTCTTTAGTTTGATCAATTAATTCCTTGTTTATCTCTGCAGAGATGTACCCTCCGCAGTGCCCGTTCTTGGCGGCGCCATGGATATAAACACCGCGCTGCAGGAAGTGCTAAAGAAGTCACTTATCGCCGATGGCCTCGTCCATGGCATTCACCAGGCCTGCAAGGCTTTGGACAAGTAAGCAAACTTTTATTTTGTTAATTTAAAGTTTTTTTTTTTCGCGCTGATGAAATTAATTGGTCCGTGTTTATGAATTTACATTGATTAGAGATCCTCCAATTACTGAGTTTTTTGATTAATAAATTTAATAAAATTACAAAAATAAATAAACACGATTAATGTTATTTGTTTTCCACAACTTTTTAGGCGTCAAGCTGTCCTCTGCATTTTGGCCGAGTCCTTTGATGAGCCCAACTACAAGAAATTGATCACTGCCCTGTGCAATGAGCACCAGATTCCGCTGATCCGCGTCGATTCGCACAAGAAATTGGGTGAATGGTCTGGTCTGTGCAAGATCGACAAGGAGGGCAAGCCCCGCAAGGTGTGCGGCTGCTCTGTGGTCGTCATCAAGGATTACGGTGAGGAGACGCCCGCATTGGATGTAGTTAAGGACCATCTCAGACAGAACAGCTAAACATATTGCCTTGTTGCTGTTACCCCCGTCTGCTGAATGAGAGACTACCTGGCAAACTTTTTAATTGCTAAATAAAAATTCATACGAAAACCTAAATTTAAACGCAACGAAAGCGCTCTTCAAATATTGGGAATGTTCTTTAATGTTATAAAGTAATTGTTATGAACAATTTGACTAGACAGCCTTCACATTGCAGCTGTCCTTGTGTTTCGGCCAATGCTTCAGTTGGCACTCGCTGTAAATCAAAAAAGTGGAACAAGTGGGAAACGGAAAACACGTGCGTACATTCATGTGCAAAACCTACCGTGAACAATAATGCATTTGCTTGCAGTTGGCGCACTTCTTTTTAGCTATTTTCTGGCAGCCGCCGCATTTGTGAATTACTTGCTCCTCTTCCTCCTCGGCAATGTTGGTGGTCTTTTCTGGCCGCTTTATCTCTAAATCTTCCATAGTTTGTTCCAGTTCACACAAGAGTTCTGTGCCATAAGCGCTGCTTAATCTAGTAGCCAGTTGGCAAATCTCTTCCCGGTTGTTGTTGAGAAAGATTGAATCCTGACTCTGAGCTATATGATAGAAGCCACCTTCACGCTCCACCTCCTTAGTAAGCCCGTCCTGAATTTGTGGCATGTCCTCTAAAATAAGATTTTCCGATTTGTTGCCCGCATTGCCACTGATTGCCATGCGACTGACAAATTGCTTTAGCTCAATCAGCACAGGCAACTGATCCAGCAATGTCACGTGCATCATTCCCAGTAGCTGTTATTAGAACATATTAGCCTGGACTCGAAAGGCTTATACAGAGAGTTAAATAATACCTTGGATAACTGCTTGCAACGTGCCTCGTTTAGTGGATAATTATCGAGAGTCTGCGGATTAAGGAGCAACTGGCGAATGCAAAACCAAGCTTGAGCTTCTGGCTTTATAACCTTTGCAGCATCCTCAACGGCCGTCCACTTTTCATCAATGAATTTTTGCAACCCCTTGCTCGTGTTGCGTTGCCATGGCCGGAAGCAGAGTACATCTACCATTAGCCAGGGAATGTCATGGGTGACCACCATGCGACGAGCTGCACCCAAATGGAATAGCGACACATTGTCAGCCAGGTAGCTCAGCAAAGAGACGCAACGCAGACCAATCTTATAGATGAGATCACGCTTCTGGCGCTCCAGTTCGGTGAGCACAGCCTCGTCCACATCCACTTTCGACTCGTTCTCATGGTAGCCCATGCTCACCAAACCTATCACCTGGGCAACAGCCTGGGCACAATAATCAATCAAATCCAGCACCGAATCTTGCATTGATTCACAGCCACTGGGATGGTACAAGCATAGATCTAACAGAGCCACCACAGCAGCCTCATGATACAATACCGTGTAAATGAGAAATGTTGCTTGTGGATTCGGATCAATCTCTAGCAGATGCGGCAGCACTCGCGACTTCCATAGGTTCACACAAAACGCCTCGCTAATGAGTATGGCGAGCTTGTCGCGGGAAATGAGAAACTCCTTGACCTCCTCCTCACGATGTTCAGCAACCTCAAGAGCCGCCTGCTGGCTAAGCTTGATGACCATCTCGTGCACATCCAGCCATTTCTTGCTGCCCACATCGCGCACCTGAAAGCAACGAATGCTCTCCACAAACAAATACATCTCCTCTGGATATACAAAGTTAACCATTTTATATGATATTTTAAAAATGTATATATTATTTTTAACAATGTATAGAGAAAAAAAATCACGTGATTTCTGCAGCTTGGCAAGTGGAAACTGAAATATAAATAAATTTCTTGTTTCTATGGAAATACTTTTAGGGTTGATTAATTCTTGCTGAATATTCAATAAAGGAGGCTACTGAGTTTTTTTAGTAAGTTTTTTTTGTACTTGAACCAATTAAATACTTGGCTGTTTCATTTTGTCAATAATTTATTAAAATAGCCTACATATATATATTTATACATTCGTATAAGTTTAAGGAGGGGAATATAGCAAATAACAATTAACGAATTGAACAACAACATTCCTTACTTGTCTTACAGCATAGGAATTTTGGGTGCAGTAAGAAATTTAAAATTTTCGTTGATTTGCATTTTGTACTTCGGTTAAAAAACATTTAATGTGTGATTGGTGTTTTACAATTACCGATGTAGAATGTAACTGATTTTTCACTTTAGATAATACTTTTGCTAACATGTACATGTATGTATGTACGTATGTACATGCACCTAAGAAATCAAATAAATTAAAATCTATTTGTTTTTACATTATAAATAAAATGACTCGTCGCTGGCTAACTTCTTCCGGGACACCGAAACCAATCGATTAATTCAGTCTGCTATATATTGATTACACTTTGTAATTTAACCAGAAGAAACTGCCCCGGAAAGATAATCCACATTCCAGTTAAGATTGGAGATGTAACCTGCACATATGCTCTTGTTCCTTAACATACACAGTCTAACGATACAGTTTCACTTGCTGCTTGAGCTCGTTATCGCTAATGCGATCCTTGAGATTCAATTCATCCTCCTGGCGGCGCAGTAGCTCAAATATTGCCGACAATTGCTCGCGCTCGATGCGTAACTCTTCCTCCATCTGAATGGGTGATAGATTCTTTGCAAGCTTGTGCTGGTAGCGTTTGGCCTTGAATTTACCAACAAGATTGCTATAATTGTGTGCTCTCGCTGGTGTTAAATCCGTATCACTGTCGCTAAACGGTTCCTGCTCCTCCTCCTCATAGGCCTCATCATCGTCGATATTGCTTTGCAAGCGTGCTTGCATCTGTGACTTCAGCTCTTGGTCGTCTTCCAAGTGCACCTCGTCAGCGCCTAGGCCTTCGTCCTCTAGTTCCTGTGTGTTGTGTTTATGCATTTAAATGCCATTTTAAGAGGGATGAGGTTATTTCAATTCGCTACTTACGAAATCGTCCTTCAGAAAATTGGCAAAAAATAGTGCAATTAAAATGCATAACAGGAGTGTGGATAACGCCACCACGTAGTAGCCTGTAGGATCAAACCACATGTCTTTTAACGCCTTAAACGAATACTCAAGTACAAAGTTTGCCTTTCTTCAATGTTTTTGTGTGTATTTGCAACTATTTTGCGTTTTTTGTTTTGATAGGCTCAAACATAACCTTGTAACAATGTGACCAGTTGTAAGTGCGTCCAAAATACGATAAAATATTAAGTTCACAGTACCTTAAATACTATAAAAATACTTTGTACCGAAGATGAGTATATTAAAATAACACTTCAAAACACTTATCAAAAGTTTTCTGAGTTGATGCCATTACTTGAGATTAATATTTATTTAAAAAAAAAACAATATTTATTTAAAAAGCAATATGTTAAAAACCTTTTTTAAAAATAATTTTAACAGAACTTTTGGAATATTTTTGTAGGCAAACTGAAGTAACTGTACATATTACACTTATCTGTTATATTGTTAAAGTAAATATGTTTATGAATAATAAAAAAATGCATTGGTTCATTTAAGCTCTGCTAGCAAACGTTGCGCTTCAAATATTGTTCGGGAGTATGCATGAAAGCTTCAAGAAAAGCGATACCCCTTGGTAAAAATTGAATGTTCTCATCAAACTGATACAAAGGCGGATCCAGAATGTTTTTAAACGAAATCTCCTGAACATTACCGATTTCAATACGGAACTGTGTTTTCTCCACACGCATATATGCTTCGTCCTCGTTCTTGATGACTCTGCGAACAATTTTTCTCACAACATTGCGATTCGGTTCTCTATCCAACGAAATAATAAGAATTTCAAGCACGAAAATATTAAACAATTAAAATTTTACCTTAACAGTCGCGCTTGTATAGTGCTCAACAATATGTGCATGTTATTGCATATATCCAATATTTCAAAACAAACTTGATCAATGTGCTGCAGAAATCTGACAAATGCTTCAACATTATATTCATCCAACAAGTTGTTCAGATTCAATGGTAGCTTAAGCCTTAACTGAAAATCCATCAAATGGTCATATACACTCCACTGATCTGCAAAATTCAAACGTTTCAGTTATATGTAAAGGGGTAATGGTATAAGGTCTTAAGACAAACCTCTAGGAATAATAGTGGGAGTATCCAGTTTAATGCTGCTCACGCGAATCTCAGTTTCCAATAGATTAAGCGGCTCATAGTTAACAATAATGCGAAAAGTGGTGATTTTTCGATGCGAGAACATATAATTATGATTGCACTGTAGCTGATAGTCAAATATCCAATTGGGCAACTGAACACACATTTTGGACTCCAAGCGTTTAACAAACGTTTCCACTGGCTTTGTGTTGGAAAAGCTTTTCCTGTGCCTACATACATACATCAGAAAAAAATATTATATTTGTCAATAAGATAAAAGTAATATTACTTAATACTAATACTACTCAATACTTATACTACTTACTCTTGCCATTTATTGCTAAACATTTCCAGGATTTGTGGTATATCTAAGCGATCTGTTTCGTTTATGCCGCTGTTTGTTTCGTGTACGTTATTATTAGTCGTCTCATTGTTGCAATTTGAGTAACGTTCCAGTTTTCTTAGCTCCCAATATTTATGCACATCCTCAAGCCGCGGCCGTTGACGCAATCGCTCCAATCGCTCTAAGCGCCTAAGACCCACATTAAGCTCTCGCCAATCGGGCAACTCAAATGAATCGGCCGAACTGTTGCGTCCAACATCGACAGAACGCCTACAATTCTTGCACTTTTTACAGGCGTCTACAGCTCCGGCGATGGCTGGAGGATTAACCTGCTCAAGGCATACTTCAGCTTTGCCAAATGATTCTAATTCAATGCTGCTGCTGCTGTGACCATCTGCCTTATGTTCACCTTCACCTTCCTCCTCGTCCAGCAAGGTTGAGACTAAACTAAGTCGCGTCTTATCGATTTCACAATTATCCATCGCTCCGTCAGAAAGTTCTGCAGCGGCAAAGATAACAGTATCACCACTCAAATTTATAAACTCTTTCTGTGCTGTTGCATAGTTTTTAAAGTTATAGTCATTGGAGTCGCGACTATCGGTGATAGTATTCTTTGGTTGCTCAACTGAACGTTTGGCCAGTTCCCGCTGTTCCGAAAAATGATGAGACACATCGGATATGGTAATGGGATTATCCTCATACCCAGCGGCACTTAGTTTCTGCCTATTCTCCATTATATGATTCATTTCGGTTTCGAAATGACTGCGTGTCTGTCGCATCATTTGTGCCCTCACCATTTGAACGGTGCCGTCAAGCTGTTCCTCTTCTCGCCAAGGCGAGTTTTGGATTGTTTTGCACAATACAGGTATCCGTGAAGTACTTTTAGCAGAGGGCGATAATTGATCTACACTTTGTCTTAGTGGTGTGTCAAGGTCAATGTGTGTGCTAATAAACAGGAAATTAAAATTTTTCAACTATTAAATAACAAAAAAAAAATAGTTAGCTTACGTGTTATCATATTCTATTTTCATTGATTGCGTGTTTCGTTTTTTTGGTTGTGGAAAATTTGGTGTCAAATGTATGGGCAAGCGTTTGACATTAGATGAAGTCGTTTGCTTGGAAGTGGCAATGGGTGTGCCACAATTTGAGCGATTTATGTCGAGTTCCATATGGACAGCTTGGGAAGAGTTCGGTGCGGTGCTATCTGATTTGCACTCCTGCTCCAAATCTTCGTACTCAATCATTGAGCGTCCTGGAGTGATAGCAAAATAGTTTTGAAGCATTAACCGCTGGTTTTTATTAGGTTTGGGCGTTTCCATGTTTGATCTGTTGTATTTTGTTCTCAGAACTTTGTCATCTTCAGCTGGACTCGGTGTTTCGTTTTTAGTTGGACTTGAATATTCCAGCTTCATTGGCATAGACTTGGCTATCGTTTGCCGCGCTTTATTGCGCATCAGAGCCAACCATTCAGATGAGTCGGATGGAAATTCATCATCAGCATCTTCGTTTAAGCTCTGACTTAACAGATCCATCTCCATTGATTCCGAGAGTCGTAGCTCGTTTCTAATCTTATCGCTGCGCAGGTTACTTTTCTTAACGCCTGTTTTTTCTTTATCCTTCGTTTCTTTTGGCATGCAATTGATATCTTCCTCAATAGCTTTTTCCATGCGAAGTGTCCGCCGCGTTCTAAAGGCAAATTGATCAACCGGGGCTGCTTCCAGTCTTAGTGCTTTAGTTGCACTACAAATCTCTTCCTCCATAGGCTCAGCTAGATGTAATGTGTGCCTGGGCTTCAACTGATGGGTTGATTTCAAATTGTTATCTCTATTGCTGCAAACATTTTCTTCCTGCAAAGTTTGTCTCTGCATACTGCTAGCTTCTATTCGTGAATGGAATTGCGATTTAGATACAATTGGTGCAGCGTTTGTTAAATCATTTTTTACACAAAATGAATCTTCTTCAATGGGGTCACTGAGGTGCATGGATTGTCGACGCCTGTCATCTGAGTGTTTCGTTATGGCAGCTGTTGAGCCATTCGTTGGAACACGTTGATCATTTTTTAATATTTGTCGTTGATTTTTTGCAGAAGTTGTTATTAACCTTTCTTCATCGTTTTGTGCACAATAAGAATCTTCTTCGATTGGATCGGCTAAATGCAAAGTTTGTCGTCGCCTGTTATACGGCATCTCCACAGAAGGAGGTTTTGATTTTGATTTCAAATCTTGTTGAGGTGTTAAGTCATACTCTTCAATTTGTGTGTTCTTGGCATTTGGCATTGGTTTTTCTTCTTTCCGCGTGCAAAAAGATTCTTCTTCAATGGGATCAGCAAAATGCAAAGTCTGACGACGTATTGAGTGCACCATATCAACTGAATTTGCTACTGACTTAGAATTTGCTTCTAATTGTGGTACGAAAATATCTTTTGCAGAGGCACAGAAAGAGTCGTCTTCAATGGGATCAACCAATTGCAAAGTTTGTCGACGCCTGGTGGTTGACGATTCCAGGGTCGGAGCTGCTGGCTTGGGCGGCAATTGTTTTTGTGATCTTGAGATATCCTCTGCAACTATTTCATCTAACATTTGCCGATGTTCGTTGGCAGGAGAAGGCTTAAAGATTTCTTGAGCACAGAAAGAGTCTTCTTCAATGGGATCAACCAAAAGCAAAGTTTGTCGACGCCTAAAGGTTGACGATTCTAGGGTTGGAGATGCTGGCTGTAACTGTTTTTGTGGTCTTGACATATCCTCTGCAATTATTTCATCCGACATTTGCCATTCGTTGGCAGAAGTTGGCTTAAGGCCTTGTTGAACACAAAAAGAGTCTTCTTCAATGGGATCAGCAAAATGCATAGTTTGTCGACTTTTGTTGTACGGCTGTTTTACAGAAGAAGCTGCCCGCTGTGTTGATACTGTATCCTCTTCGATAGACTCTACCATGCGTAGTGTTTGTCTACGCTTAATTTTCTGCTGTTCAACTGCAGGAGCACATAAATGTTGTTGTCTTGAAAAAATATCTTCTTCAATGTCTTCAGCTATGTGCATAGTTTGTCTGTGCTTGTTTTGATGCAATTCTACATGAGTAGCTGTCGCCATTAAATGTTTATGTGCACAGGATGTGTCTTCTTCAATGGGAGCAGTCAGTAGCAATGTATGTCTACGCTTTGTAGATTGTTGTTCCTTGACAGTTACAGCAGGCAAAGGATTTATGTTTTGTTGTAGTTTCTCCTCCTCAATGATTTCCGCCATATGCATTGTTTGTCTGTGTTTGTTGTTAAGCGATTTTATTGAAGGACCATCAGGCAAAATCTTGTTCTGTGCACTAAATGAGTCTTCTTCCATGGATTCAACACGGAGAATCGTTTGTCTACGTTTGCTCTGCTTATTTTCCACAGCCAAAGCCACTGGTTTTATTTGCCTTCCTTGACGCTTCTGTACGATGTCTTCACCAATTATTTCCGCCATGTGTAGAGTTTCTCTGCGCGACCCAAACTCTGCATGTTGAGATGTTTGTGTTACTACAACATCGTGTTTGATAGGTTCATTTACATGCAATGTGGGCCTTTGCTTCTTGTATTGCGGTTCTCTTTGAGCAGAAGTTGATTTGGACACGAAGGATATTTCTTCAATAGGTTCAACCACATGCAATGTTTTTCGAATTTCTTTTAGAGAAACTACTGGATCGGATAAAGAGATATCGTCTTCAATTGGCTCCATCTTGTGCAATGTTGGCTTTGGTTTGCTTTGCTGTTGAGCCTCAAGCATCTCAATCCCGTCATTCTCAATCACATCGTTGTGCTGCGTAACCGTTGGCTTCTTGCAGGGTATTAAGAGTTCGTCTTCTTCCATTGCTTCAATATGACACATGAATTTCTTGTTTTTTGCGGTTTCAAGAGCTGCTGCAACAGCTGCTTCATGTTTTTCCAGATCATCCAACTCCATGGCAGTGTTATCATAAGTCGTTTCGCGTCGCGATGAAGAGCTTTTAAAGCTACTTCGTGAATGCGTTTCATCGCCCATTTTAGCATGAACCAGAAAGTTCGTATTGTCCAGCATTAGCTCGTCCGCCTGCGAGAATCGGTAATTTTGTTTAGGGTCCTTAAAGCTCTTGTCCTTCACTAGTTCAATTGATTGATCAATTTTGGTCGTAAGCTTCGATTCGGGTATTTGAGGTGCAGGCGAAACCATCATGCTATCATTAAAGTTTAGCGTGCCGCGTGGTCTAATGACTTCTTTCAATAGAGTATCCTCTTCCGTTGGCTTTTGCTTGAAGCCATGCCTAAAACGCGACTGCATCGTTTGGCGATCTGTGGCTGGCGTTCTGGGACCATTGGGAAAGAGTTGAATGCGGCCAGAGTTTAATGCATCGTTTAGCTCACGAAAGTTGAGTTTATTGATGCCGTTTTCTGAAATCACGTCCGAAGGTATTAAAGGCGAGGACAGTGTCGAATCATCAGCAAAATAGTTCATGTAATCTCTTTCCACCATATGAAGTGACACATTTTCTTGCGTTGGTTTAGGAGTGGCAATTTCTTTTGGCTCTGAAAATCAGGAGATATATAAAGTTTTTTTTATAGGATTTTTTGACGGCCGTTGATTTATCGATTTGTATGTCATTACCAATATCCATAAAGTCACACGTTATCTCATGGTTCTCAAATACCACTGTTTTGTGTATAATGTCCTTGTCTTTTGGAGCCGTCACACAGCTAATATCATTAGAGATAATAGTGGGTTTTTGAACACTCTGCTTAATATCCAAATGCTCTGGAGCATTCTATTATTTATACATATTTAATGAAACATTTTAAGGAATTAAATTAGGGAATTTTAAGCTTTTTAGCTTAAGTTTAAGGTTATAACAACCTTATTTTACCTACCGCAGCAGTAATGAATTTTTGTGAAACAAGGTCCATTGTTTTTTCAAACACTGGAATATTATATAAACTGTTTTCACGCAGCTTTACACGTTCCATTTCATTCAGAGACAAACTGTCGCCAGACGTAAATTCCAGAGAAGCAGACGATTCAATGTGTCGACGATGTTTTGACAATTCATCTGGCAGCAACGTCACATCAATGCTAGTCTGCAATTTGAGGGTGAAATCGTTGCGCGATTGCTGATCACACATTGATAAAAAAGCGTCTGGCAGGGTATTTTCTTTGTCCATATCATTATTAGCCGCTGAAATGCGAGCTGTACTTTGCAGAAGAGACGCCGCCATTGTGGCATGGGATTGGCCGGAGCTGTCGGATCCATTGGTGTGATCCGATATTTCATATGAATGATCATAGTCCCTCGGCTTCTCAGCTGCATCGAATTCTCTGTGTTGTAAACAAAGGCGGTGAAATTAATATACAATCTTTCATAATATTAGGTTGAATTTGTACCTTATGAATTTCTTTTCACTAAAACTGATGCGACGCTTAATGCATCGCGCAGGATCACCTTCTTCTTCTGCCTGAGCAGACACTTTTTTTAGCTGTAAGAAGAAAAAATATATAAATTCTGCTTATGGGAAACGGTTTTTTAACTTACCGAACTTCTTGATTTTTTATTATTCATCATATTTACTTGCAAACAAAATGTAATTCCTTTTCATTTAAATCGTAGACGCCAATATTGTGGCTGCCAACTTGTCAAAATGAATTGAAGTTTTTCATGAGAATGCCATTTATTCAATCGATATATCGCTTGTAAATCAGTTATTTTTAAACTATCTAATAGTCATATGAAAAACAATTGTTTGTAGCAGTTTTTGTTTGTTAAGTTAACTTAACAACTTAACTTAACAATGTTAAAGTAAACTCGAAACAATTGGAAGGGAAATGTTGTATATAAAATTATTATTTTAATGTTAGATAACTAAGAGGAGCATGGAAGCGCACAGTTCATTAATGCATGGATGCAAAGAGCCCTTTGAAAAAAAACGAGCCACCGTGTTAAGCAACTAACATTAATTTTAATTTAATAATTGGAGAAGCGGTTGTGGCGATGATTAACATATCGATAGCGATTTCAATTGTTTTGCAGAACTTTAATAAGTTAATTATCAACAATTCAAAACGATAGTAAGGTTGCCCATCACTACCTCTAATCACATTTTTCTGTGGATAGCACTTTAAAAGTAGTTCTTAATCGGAAGAAGAAATGTACGAGTTGAAAACTTTGTTGCCACAGTTCGAAATTAAACTGCCCACCTGTATGTACGAATTAAGGAATGTCAGCCTTTCCGCCGGCGCTGAGGCTGGCCTTGCAGTAAGTGTGTTGTCTTCGAGATTCCGTGGCCTAAATTAGGATGAGCATAGCTGTTAATAAAACTCACAGTGACTCAATTGCCAGCGTTATATTTTAAATGCGATTGCCAAAGTTGCGTGAATATTTAAAATTCAAATTAACTTCATAACTTCACTTTTGTTCACCATTTATCAAAAGGACCATAATATTCAATGCAGTCGTGCAACGGAGAGTGAGATCAACATTTCAAAAACAGTCACTTGTGCACTTGATTTGGACATTTTAAGCCAACAAATACAACAACATTTGCTAAAGGTTAAAAACAATTTTTATACTAAACACAAAATGATAAATCTATTTATAGAACACAATTGACTAACCAAAAAAACTGCTTAACATGCACAAAGCTTTTCCTGTTCGTGCCGTTTTGTTTTGACTACTCAACTTGAAATCATTTGAATATTAAAAGCCACATCAGATCTGTTTTAATTGTACTCGTAAAATATTCAATCCAATGGATTGGGTATACATTTTCGAACCACTCGGGTTTCTCAGTGAGGCTAAGGTCTCATGTGCTCTTTTCTTTCTTACAGACTGAAGACACAAAGGCGGTTATAGAGCGCCAAGAAAAGGTTTTGAAGCAGCTGGAGGAGCTAAAAGCGCAGTTGGGTAAAATACGCGCCAACTTGGGTGTGAAGGTGTGTGGTAAAACCATCCAGCATACGACGGCTTATCAAAACGGCGGACTCAAAGAGGTGACTCGAATTAAGCTCGAGCACAAAAACGTTAAAATATTTACTGAAGATGTTTCGTTTAACAGGTACCACTGCAAGATGTCGTCGTTAATGGCCATCCCAATTTCATACCATATGCACTGTTGGCATTGAAGAACGCTTGGCGCAACCTTTACACCATTGACGTGAAGACGTTTACACACTCAACAATGGCCGATATTGGACCAGCGGCGCGCGAATTTGAGGCTAATTTGGCCAAAGTGCCTGTTAATGAAGTGTTGCCCAAAATCAGCGTCACGTTGATATGGAAGAACTGTAAGCAGTAAAGGTTAAATACATCTATAATTTTTATCTACGTTCATTGCTTGTTTAGGCGAACACACTGAAATGATCAGCTCACCTACAATGTATGTGCCCATTTATGGCGAGGTCAACATCATTAGATATCTGGGTCGAGTTGGGCCTGCAGAATATCGCTATGAAGGCTCACCGCTCTGCAATGAAATCGATGCTCTGCTAGATATTTGTTATCAGCTGTTACGCTGCACCACACACAAAAGCCAAGTGGCCATGGTTCGACTGCTGGATAAGCGGTTGCAGCAGCAGCAATATTTTGGCGGCGATCAAATGTCTGTGGCGGACATTGGTGTATATAGCTCCCTGATGCGCATGCCTGCCATTACTGACAAGGACCTCACGCCAGCGCTTCTGGCATGGCGGAAACGCGCCAAGCTTGTAACCCTAATCTAAGATTATAAAGCAGACGAGCAAATATACCGATAGCAAAATATTCTCAGCTAATAACTCAGCTTCTCGTATAGTGAACAAATGTCTATGCGAGATGAGTTCCAAAAACTAACAATAAATATCCTTGATAAAAATTACGTTTGTGTGAAATTCAACAAGGCAGCGTAAGGATTTTTTATATAATTTTATTTGGTTTATTTATCTTTGCAATTTATTTTATACAATGCAGTATTCCGTATCAATATTGCTGTTGGTGTTTCTTTTTTCTTTGCACTTACAAATTGCTTAATTGCTACGTTTCATATTTTTTGCATTATAAACGTGAAATCCGTTGATTGTATCTTTATTTATTTGTTGAGTTTAAGTTTAGCTTGTTTTTTTTGTTTTTGTTTTGTTTAGGATGTCTCTCGCTTGTTAGGAGGTAAGTTATGTTTTCTTTAAAAGTTTTGCATCTGACGCGGTCCCCCTTTTGTTAATTAACTGTACATACAAGTACATATATGCATGCGTGTATTTGTATATGTATATATTTTTAAATAATGAATTATAGCTAGTACATATGTGTATATTGTATATTTTTCTTGTATATTATAATCATAATCAGTTTTGAGTGTGTTTAGTTGCTTTCTTAAAGGAATCGCAGGATCCTGAATCGATTTAAAACATTCTCTAGTCATCGCCTAGCTGAGGACTAAAAGCGATTCGCAATTTTACAATTGTACATAATTAAAGAGAATAGATTAAAATGATAATTTTATTACGAGAAATGATAAGCCAGCAATTAGCCTTTGGGGAGCGTCTCCTAGCAGCTGGATTCTCTTCTTTTCACACATGGTACATCAAATAAATGCTACGCAGACGCCTAGGGCAAGGAGCAATTTGAAAGTTTGGATCGAAAATTAACTGCATTATGTTGTTTCACCCTTGCCACTATCATCAGCGGACTCGCCATCATCCGTGGCTGAAGCTGCAGTAGATTTTGAAGACACTAGGCCATTGTTGTTCGTGCATTTCTTGTTATTCACATTATTTTTGATATTCGCTGCTGCACTGTCTCCGCGACCCTCCTCATCCTCTTCTTCACCAGCACCAGCTTCGTCGTCCTCGTCATCATCGTCGTCTTCGTCATCGTCGTCATCATCGTCTTCGTCTGAATCCGTGGGCAAGTCTTCGGTCTCCAAGTCGAAATCATCATCATAGAAATTTGCATCTAGACCAGAACCTAAGCTCGGCTTAACAGTTGGCTTTAGACAATAGTCCTCTAGTGTCATTGGCACCACAATTCCCTCTCGCTTGGCTTCCGCATTAGCTGCCAGTGCCTGCTTTCGTATAATGTTGGGATATTCGTTGTCCTTACCCTGCGTTTAAAAATAAACACAGATGAATAGTTTTGCAAATGTTTTTAAATTAGTTTTAAGCCGCTCACTTGTGAATCCCGCCATCGCCGATACATCACCGAGGCATCCACGTTGGCCGGTGAGTATGTATTTGGCTCGTTCAGGAGCGATATAACCGAGAGGAGAATAGTTCGCACATTCTGTGTGGGATTCCAGCGTTCGCAGGGCAGTTCACCGCTTTGCGGATCATCGACAGGTGGATGCAGTATGGATATGCATAGATCACCGTTCTCATACACATTGGGATGCCATACCTTGGTGAGGAACCGTATAGATGGCGGCGAGTATGGATAATCGTGTGGGAATTTCATGTGCGCCTTGAAATAGCCACCCTGATACAGTGTATCAGGTGGCCCAAAGATAGCCACTTCCCATTCAAATAGATTATCATCGTTCATTAGCTTTACACGAAATCCCTCGACGGGCTCCTCCTGCAGAGACTTGTATTCCATGGCCAGAGCACGCACCGCCGAGCTACTCGGTGTCGTTGTTGCTGTTGTTGTGGAGCCAGTACCGACGGCTCCGGCAGCGCTCATCAATGTTGATGACGCATTTTGCGATGTAGAGGCAGCGGTGGTCATTTGTTCACCTAATAATTGAAAAGTGTTTCTATGCAGCAACGTTTGTATGCACGTGTGTGTATATGTGTGTGCGTGTGCGAGTGCTTTAAATATGTATCAGTCGTACAGGGTCAATATCTTATACGTAGACGCTTTCGGAGGGGGAAATACAGCAACAGCAACAACAGAGGCGACGACGAATTCAAGGTGAACAGCGGCACTCACAAACATACAATTTATTTTTGCAAATGAAACTTGAAAACTTTGGATAAGCGATTGGGACCAAAATGTGTTTCGTTTGGTTCGGTTGAGTTGCGTTTACTTCTTGTGTCTTCTTTTTGAACAAATTTGGTCCTTTTGTGCAAGAAAGTATTAATGTTGCTGGTGCTGTTGTTTGGAAGCAGACAACAAAAAAAAGTTGAGAAAAACAAAAATTAGATAAATGAATATATTTTAATGTCAGAAGCGCTGCAAATACGTAAGCAGCCTTCTGTATTATACGCACTTTTTTGGAAAAAATTAAACTTTTAATTTATATGCGGCTTATTAAGAGCTTTTTATTATTGTTATTTCGTTTGCAACAATATCACTTTACACATATTCGCCATAATTAGAGATTCGATACTACTCAAAGCATGCATGGTGACATTTTATGCAACGGAATCGATATGTAGCATGATATTATCGATAGTCTTTGTAACCAATGTACCGCAAAGTTTTGTTTTATAATTGCGGTAATATCGAAAATATCGATATAAAGTCTGTACATCCCCAGTGGAAAAAAGAAGCTCATCGCTAGTGTATACACAAGTGCTGGAGCTGCAAGTCGTGTGTGGTGAGGTGCGAAAATGTATGTTAAGAGCCACGAAAACTAACCAATTAATTTAATAAAAAAAAGCAACAACAATAACCATAAATTCATTTGGATAATATATCCTCGGTACAATATGCTTTAACGCGATGCGCTAAATAAGCTTTAACTATGAAAAGACGGCAGCAGTGAAAAAGAGAGAAGTCGCAAAGCAAAGCAAAAAAAGTGCATACAGGAGTGGCTGCTGTGACTGCGCGAGCATAAAAAATTTGAATTTTTCATATCTAAGCAGGCTTCCTACGTTCATACACATGCATAAATACATTAAATACATAAAAATTTAATTGAAGTTTGAGAAAACTGAACGAATAAAATAATTACTACATACGAAGAAAATTTAAACAACGCCCAAACACACACAAAATTAACAGACACAAGTAAGAGGAGCAGTAACAAAACGACAACATCAAAAACGAAAGATAAATGCATACAGAGACAAAATAAGCTACAACAACGCAGTTATATTCCAGTGGAAAGTAAACGGGACGAAGAAGAAGAGGAATATGTTTTTAACAAGCATAAAACAGCATAAAATTGTGAGCGAGCACATTTTTCTGTGAAAACGAACGCCCGAAAGAAAAGTGCTGCCCACACACACACACACACGAACGCATACGCATATATTCAAATAACCGCATACCAACAAACAAACGCTACACGCATACACACACACACATATATAGATATATATATAAATATATATATACATACACAATGTCCAGCTGGGCTGAACGCGTACATAGACGCGCCGCCGACTTGGGCAACGTTGTCACATCCTGCGGCCATCCAGCAACCGCGCCCGCCTACCCTTATCGCCTCGAGAAGGTAAAGTTCGGTGTGCCCCTGGAGGAGGTATGCAAGCACAACAACAACATTCCGGGACCTCTGCTCGTACTGATATTGAAGCTAAACAAGGAGTCCCCCAATCGACGCGATGTTTTTCGTGCGCCTGGCCATCAGGGGGCAATGAAGAAGCTCATCCATTTTCTGCAGGCGGGTCGACTTGTAAACGTTGACAACTATTCGGTGTTCACCATTGCCAGCGTGTTGAAGAAGTTCCTTCGCAAGATACCCAACGGCATCTTTGGCCGTATGGGTGAAACGGAGCTCTTTGCCATTAACGAGCTGCAGAACGAAGCCGAACAAACGGACCGTTTACACAGGTAAGCAGTCAACCAACTTTTTAAATTTCTATGTACACTCATACATGCATACATACATACATGAATGTTGTATGAACGCAAACTTTTCATGTGTTGAATGTTGAAAAACGGTAGCTCTTAATTTTTACAACACGTAAAAAATGTAAGAAATTTAAGCGTGATTACGATTTGCGTACATGGCTTAAAAGAGCGTATCTCATATCGAGTAAGCACGCGTCCATCTCTAGTATCGTCGTTGTTCGTATGTCTGTGTGTATATTGTAACTAGCTTGCGGTAAACTTGCTGAACCGGATCTAGATTTGGTTGAGCTCAAGAATCTTCGCTGCAAACTCACATACATAATGGACATGTACATACATGTATGTGTATAAATGCATGTGGATGCTAGCAGTTGTTAGGTGGGTGTGTAAGGGGGGATTGTAGTGGAAACGTGGTGCCGGGTAAAGGGGGCCTGCAAATTTAGTTGAAATTAAGTGAAAAGCGTTGACTTAGCTGCGACTGTTGATGTTGTTGTTTATACTGCGATTTACGCCCGTGTCTGACTTGGCACTTGTTGACATACAATTTGCTAGATTTTCACCAATTTTCACTTGTACGTTAAGCAAGCAGGGGACGAAAAATTGGCTCTGGAAGGTGCAGGCCGAAAGTCAGTTATGAAAGGTGCGTGTAATCCCCTTATAGGCGTGTAAGTACTTAGTTTGCAGCTGTAAATTAAATGTTTTGCTTTGCGCTGCATTGCTTTGATTTGGTTTGGCTTGCTTTGCTTTGCTTTGTTTTGTTGCTGCAATCGATTTCTAACCCAACTGAATTGGAGCATAAAGCGTGGGCAAACAGACAGACCCACACATACTCAATTAACGAAAATTGTTGCAATTTTTTCTAATTTACAATTGCTTTTTGCAATTGCAAATAATAAAAAACAGCAACGGCTGCGCATATTGTGGGTGAGAGAAGGTAAAGTTGGTTGTGCGTGAAAAGAAGTGAGCGGCAAATGCAATTAAGCATTCGCAATCACAATCACAATCGATATTATCTTGCGTTGTTTTATTCTTTTATCGGTTGTGCCGTGGCCTTGCCAACCTTATTGTTGCTGTTGTTGAATTGGCATTTGACAGCTGTTTGATTGCAGTCGCTTTATATTTGTCTTAAATGTTCGCTTAGTAGTGATTTTAACAAATCTCATTTTCTTAATACACCGAGCCAATTTGATGGATGTGTAGATGTGTTGTATAGATGGATGGATGGATGGGGTGGATGCGGCAACTGCGTCATCAGCCATGGCAACAGCAACGCTGTTACATTAATGCTAATGTGCGTGTAAACAAATAACGTCAGCAATAAAACATAAATTTAAAATTGGCTAGCGGGTACATGCGTAAAAATCGACCGCCAAATAATTTTCATAGCAGTCCAGCACCAGCACTAGCCAAGCAGGCAATTCAAACGTAAATCTCAATTTGGTTACTGTAAACTTTGCGTCCGTGGCCAGCATACAATTATATACACATTTATTGTTGTAATTGTTTATGTGCTGCTGCTGCTGTTACCTTTCTTTTGTTTATTTACATTTTAGGGCAGGCGCAGGCCGCCAAATCAGCAATCAGCAACCAGCAACAACATCTACAAATACACACATTAAGCAATCGCAATCAGATTCGGTTGCTGGCCGAATTAAACAAATGCGCGAAAATAGCGACTTTCGCAGCCAAAAACTTTTATAAATAAATATACAGAGACGGCCGTTTGAAACATTGTGCCAATTAACTAACGTAAACGTAACAAAATAAGAGCGAAACCCAACAGGTCGCCCAACACTATATTACCACTCAATTCGATCAGTTGTTGTTGTTGTTGTTGATGCTGCTGCTGCTTAGTGTTATTATTATTATTGCGGCAGACGGGCAACGACGTCATTGTTGCACGTTTTTGCAATATACCAAAAAAGATATACCGCTATTTATACCCATTGCACATGTACTACGTACATGCATACATATATATATATATATATGCCTTAGACAATGTGTGCGTTTTATTTTTGTTGCTTTTGTTTGTTAATAGATGTTCGAAAAACAAAAACACAAAACACAACAAGACGACTCTGACGTCGTTGTTGTCTGTAAAAAGTGTGAAATGCAGGTGTTTGTGTTTGCATGCGCATGTGTAGTGTGTGTGTGTGTGTGTGTGAGTGTAAACCTTCTCTCTCTATTGCCCTTTGGCTTTCACTCTCTTGCTCTAAAATCTTGCGGTTCTTGTAGCTCCAACTTGTTGCCTGGCCTAAGCTTTTGGTCTGCCTTTCTAAGCTTTTTATACTCTGATGCCATTAAAAATGGGAAAGATTTTGAACATAAGCTCGCCTAATCCCTAGGCAGTGCAAGTTTGTTTTCGATATTCAAAAACTCTTCCCGTTTCCGATATACACATGGGATCGATAATGACAATATATTGAATTTGGAAAACTTTGAGATGGCGTTTGATACATTTAACAAAATAATGACAATCCTTGAAATTTTTATTAAAATCGGTTAAGAAACACCGGAGATATGTGACATTGAAGTTGTGTATGCAGTATGCGCGTACACACATACACACATACTTGCAAGCACTGACTGTACGCGTAAAGTATAGGGATCAGGGTTTCGTCTAGTCGGGATTTCTCGACTAGAGCCTTCTTACTTGTGTTGTGAAACTTTGTCAAGTGGCTTGGAATTTATTTGTTTTCAGTTGTGAATTTTAAAATTATTATTACGGGTTAATCAATAATATTAAATTTTATTTAGAGATATATCAAGTTCTAATTGTATAACTGTCAAATTATTCATATTAAAATTAAATTGCCATTAAATATTACTTAGAAGTAATTATAAATTTATATTTGAAAAGGTTATTGGTTTAACTGTTACTAAAAATATTTTTCCTGATAACAATTAGTATAAGCAGCGTATAAAATTATAAATTATATAACATGCTCGAGTATATTTTTAAGTTTGGTAATTGTTGAGCAAGGATGATTATTTAAAATTTTTGCATTGTGAAAGGGTATTTAGATATTGTCGTTCCGGCGATTTGTTTTAAGCATGTCCCTTTTGAGTTTAGACCCCTTTCATATCCGCCAGCTGCCCGTCATACTATGTACATTTCTTAAGTTAATAGGATATTTATACAAATGCCTGGCTGGATTTCTCTGTCCGCCCGACATCGTCTGACTTGACTGCCGTTGACAATAGCTAGGCAGGCAGGCAGTCAGTCAGAGAGAAGACCGACCGCTTGCGAATATCAGTAACTAAAAACAAACAAGTAAGAAGGCTCTAGTCGAGAAATCCCGACTAGACGATACCCTGTCCCTATACTTTACGCGTACAGTCAGTGCTTGCAAGTATGTGTTTGTGTGTGTATGCGCATACTGCATACTCAACTTCAATGTCCCATATCTCCGGTGTTTCTCAACCGATTTCAATAAAAATTTCACAGATTGTCATTATTCCGTGTAATGTTTTAAACGCCGTCTCAAACTCTTCCATGTTCAAGATTTTGTTGTTATCGGTCACATGTGAAAAAGTTATCAAAAATTTGAAACAAACTTTTACTGCCTCGGGATTAGGTTAGCTTATGTTCGAAATCTGGAGTCTTTAGCTCTTATAGTCTCTGAGATCGTCGCGTTCATACATACGGACGGACATGACTATATTGTTTCGGCTTTTGATGCTGGTCAAATAAATATATATGTGTACTTTGTGGGGTCGGAGATGTTTCCGTCCGTTACATACTTTTGCACAAAACCATTATACCCTTTTTATCCATTTTCAATGAGTTCAGTGTATAATAATGAAAAAATAGCCGGCTTTTGTTGGTCTAGACAGGCGAAATAGCAACTGCTACAGCGGCCAAAGTAAAAGGGACGCAGAAAGGGGAAAACAGTTTATGAAAAAAGGCCGTATTGTCCAACGCATTAACAACAAGAGAGACGACATAGTACGTACGTAGTACGTAGATTTTGACGTCTTGGATATCTGCCTGACTGTCTATTGCAATATATCGACTGACGTTCACTTCCTGATTATTACATTATGTAGTCAGTCACGGCATTGCCGAGAATTCTTTTGTTTTGTTTTGTTTTCTTTTCGGTTTTGTTCGATTTTGCTGTCTTTTCTTTTCGTCATTCAAAGGGCTTCGCAAAATGCATCAACAAATTACAAAACACAAAAAAAAGGTAAATAAAAAAATGCTACTTCAGTGTTTTTTTTTTCTCACTCGCCAGGCTGCATAAATAAACTGTAAACTGCCGCCATAGTCAGTCAGTCAGTCAGTCAGTCAGTTAGTCAGTCAATATAAACAACATAAAATAACCAAACAAAACCAATAAAAGTAAAATAAGCGAGTGCACAATATAAATAAATATACATTCATATATACTGAATTTACATATATAACATTCACACAAACACAGTGTATGTTCCATCCAACTATATTAAAAAATGTGCGTCAGTAGAGCTGAACTCGGCCCTGCTTCTGTTATTATGTATCTGTAAATGTATCTGTATCTTATTCTTATTCTTATTCTTCATACTTATTCATATTCATACTGTATCTATCTGTCTCTCTGTTTCTGTCTCCATCGTTTCCCCATCGTTGTCTCCCTTTACTTTGTCTGGGACAATGCCGTATCCAGTGATTGCCCTCAACGCTGAACTTCTGGTATAGTCGCAGTCGCAGTCATAACTAAACCATATGCCGGATAAGCAATACACAACAAAGACTTAAAACTTTCGACTGATCTAACAAATATAAATTACAAAGTCGGGGAAAGGAATTTTTACGCATTTGCAATGTGACAATTGCTTTTGTTAGTTTACTTTTTAATAGATGTTGCTTAGAAATGTTTCCTATGATGTTTTGATGTTTTGCATCTTCTCAATGTTGCAACGTTGTTTTTAACACCCAGTAACTTACAATTGCTTAAGCTTTTATGGAACGGTTTAATGTATCTATTGATTTTTTTTCTTCAATCTCAAGACAACATATTGAACCAAAGTTCAATGTAATTTATTAAAATAAACACTATTTTTATTGTTGATTATTGCAACTAAAGCACTAAGTTTGTGTAACTGTTTTTTTTATGATTAAGAAATGTTTTACTTTCGATTAGTATTATATAGTATTCAAAAAGCTGAAGTTAGGTAAACTTTTATGTTCTTAGCTCAAGAAACTGGGCAAATCAGCGTAATTAAATACTAACGATATATTTTAAATAAAAAAAAAGATTATATTATATACACAAAAATCAGTCTTAAAACTTTTAATCATAAGCACATGGTATTTTTTTAAAGCCAGGTATCTTTACCAAGACTAGTTTCTTATGGTTGGGTCATGTTAGTAGCGTTATATATCTGCATTAGGTATATTTATGTTTGCGTATAGTACAGTACTCTGATATGTTTGTATGTAAATTTTTTTTTTTGCTTATTTATATATATGTTGAAATCGCTTTTTATTATCGTTGCGTTGCGTTGCGTTTGCTGTTTCACTTGGCTCATTAATATGACGTATTTTTGCATCATACGGTTTTATTTGTTGTTGTTTCTTTTGTTGTTGTCGGCACAAACTAAAATTTATCCAGCCGATGTTTGTGTTGTTGTTTGCTGTTTGCTGTTGCTGATGCGATTCGCGTTTTGCGCATCTGTTTGAATCTCTCGTTTTTGCTAAATTAACACAAAGGCTTTTTGGGGCGTGGAGCTCGCAAAGTCGCAATGATGAATATTGATGCAGCTGCAGCTGCTAGCTCAGAGCTGAGTCTAAAGATATACTTGAAAGATATGGCCATATGTATATATATATATATATAAGTGTACGTATGTATATAAATAGTGACCACTGCTGCTTAGTAGGCAGAAACTGTGTGTTGCAAGATAAGAAACACCACCAAACAAGTTCCATACGAATCATATCCTATTTACGTCAATAATAAAACCATAAACCTTTATTGGTTACTATTATCGTTTTTTCATATAATTTAGATTCAAATAATTACTATGTAAGTTCTTAGTTTTGGTTTTTTAAGCACTATCAAAGCATTAACTAAACAATATTTGATAATGTGCAAAAAAAAAGAAGAAATCTCTTGATAATACCACTTGAATGCTTCCGACTTTAACAATCGGGCATTTTTACGTACGTACGTTTCGAAATCTTTTTCTTCTCTTCCCCTCCCTCCCCTCTGTTATCAGCTGGTAGAGCTTGCATCTGAAATCTTTCAAGTGGCACAAGAGTTGTGGGAATATCAAAACTGGTTTCTCTGTAGGGCACAAATACGTAATAATGCATATATATATATATATATATATATAAATATATATATATATATATACATTACACATTGTACACATAAAAACGATCATTCGTCTGTGATAAATAAAAAAAAAAATAAAAAAATTAACACAAAATAAAAGGGGGAAAAAAAGGCTGCAAAAGAGAGATGAAAACATTGTTTCGGCTGACATATTTATTTTTTTTAATGAATGAAACACAATACAAATAGTAATAATAATAAATGAATCATCTTAAATGTGACGCAGCGTTGGCCTTAACAGTAGCACTTACATACGAACACTTACACACACACACACACAAATATATATATAAATACACATTAAATAAGCAGATACGCATTATAAATACGAGCTACTATTTAGCATCCGATTCACAGAAATAAATATCTCGCCTCTTTTATAGCCGGTTTCTTAGGTATTATGTAAATGTATATCAAACGCTGTCTGCGTCTGGGGGACAACATGGCGCATGCGTAACGCGTCTCGATAGACAATTATATAAGGAGGCAGCTGCTGTGTGCCCCAATGTGGGACTCTAATGTATCCCATTAATATTATTACACACAAAAATCATGTGTGCATAAAACACAAATTGAAAACAAAATAAAAGCACCACAACGAACTTGAAATATTCTATGGTAAAGTTGAAAGATATGATTTATTTATAACTTAATTTATTAACATAATATTTTAACCGAGTCAATGAGTTACTTTCATGTATCTGTGATAACAGTGTTGAAAGCTCTTTTAATCATAACTAAGCATTTATTTGAACATTAAACGAATTAAGCTCATGTCATAAAAGACAAACCTTTATTGAATATTACGTGTACATTTGTTTTTATATTATTATTAAATACAAATTAATTGATCTATAGCTTAAAATTCAGTTGTTTTATACACTAATTTCTTGAAACTTACTTTTAATCAGTGTAAATTAACGAATGTCGCCTTATAAGCTCATGAAAAATTTTAATGTAACGTAGTAGAAACAATCTCAATCACGTAGTTGTGCTACCTCCAATATTTAATCATAACAAAAACCGCATTAATCATCCATTAGGGGTTCCATAGGGAACCCAAATGTGTCGTCTGTGACTTTATCGCTCTGATATCAGACGACAACGTAAACACTTGTTTCGATGTAGAAATCGTTGAATTGTTTTCTTTTTTTTATACCCTGAACCCATTAAAAATGGGTAAAAAGGGTATAATGGTTTTGTGCAAATGTATGTAACAGGCTGAAGGAAGCATCTCCGACCCCATTAAGTATATATATTCTTGATCAGTATCAACAACCGAGTCGATATAGCCTTGTCCGTCCGTTTGTATGAACGCATCGATCTCAGAGACTACAGGAGTGGAGCAAAAGCTCGCCTAATTCCTAGGCAGTACAAGTTTGTTTTTGATTTTGCGATAACTAAATTGAAGTTAAGTATTCAGTATGCAGTATGTGACTGTACACGTAACATATAGGGTTTAGGGTATAGTCTAGTCGGGATTTCTCGACTAGAACCGTCTTACTTGTTCATTTTCGGCATTCCTCGTAATTAATGCAATTAGTAAACGATTTGTACGCATTTCATTTATGATTGTCGCTGAAAAAAAAGAAGAAAAAAAATCAAATAAAAATAAAACAAGCAAACAAAAAAAATCAAAACCAAAACCACATAATCATAATTGATAATTGTCACTATCTGCAATATATTTAGTTTGAATTGTGTTGTCTTTTATGGGTTCGATTTTGAGTTCGAGTTCGAGGCATCCTCATTATCAATGTCCTATACATAATAAAGTTTGCGTAAACTTAAAAAGGCAAGACCCCATTTGCTCGATAAGATTAGACCGTATGGCGTATTATATTACAGAGGCGGCACGTTTATATTTATTTTGTATTTTATTCTGGTTGTTGTTTGCTTCATCGGGTCGTTGATATTGATGGGGGCCACAGCTGAGCTAAATAGTTGAACCCTTTAAAGGGGCTAGGCGGCAATTGCTGTTGTTTTTTTGTTGGTCTCTCATTATTTTCTTGGTTTTGTTTCTATTATATGTATTTGTATGAGAAAACAGTTAAAAAACAAAGTTACTTTAAACCGCCTTGACCCATGAAACAAAGCGTTTTAGTTTTATAACTGACATTTAAAAGAACTGGGTGAAGAAACTAAAATAAATAAATACACGAGAGAATTATAGAGAATATTTAGATTACTGTGACAGTTTTTATATGGAATTTGCTTAATTTGCGTTTAAGTCTATAGAAATATGAAGTTGTTTATTTGTTGCTGTTGTTTTTTATTCCCCCATTTTCTGATGATCCCGCGAAGTTAGCATTTGACACTGTAAATATACTTTTCTATTCTATGCTGTTAATGTTAAACATTTTTGTTGCCATGCCAATTATAAATTTTTTTGTATCTATTAAATTTGGAATTGCATTTGAAAGGCAACCTTTAGACCATTTATCAATGCATTTAACACCTTAACACAGGTGTCTGGTATTGCATTGTAGCAATGTGACATGAAATTGAGTTGGTTGGTTGGTTTTTTTTTTTCGAATCTCTTTGCTTATTGTTTGCCAGTTCACACAATCAGCTTTATAAAGGGGCCAGACTGTGAATTGAACACTCCACCTTCTTATATATACACACACACATAATAGTATAATTCATTGTCAAGCGATGTTTATGGTGGCTGTGTTTGTTGGATCTTTCAAGTTTTCACTTTTTATTTGATGGAGAGCTGCGCAGATGCGAAGAGCAAAGAGCATTAATTGATTGGTTAGCTCTGTGATAGTTGTTGCTTAGTTCGCTTCGCTGGTCTCTAGTGTTGGTCTCTAGTCTTGGTCTCTAGTCTTCGGAGTCTTAAGTCTTTAAGCCTCTCAGTCTCTAGCTCATGCCTGAGTTGTGTAACGTGAAAGATAGACAGAGATAGTCCTATTGACGGACTGAAAGAGAAAGAGAGGGACCCGTTTTTTTTTTTAAGTTTTGTTTGTTTGCGCCAGGTTTTTCAAGCGCAGCGCATGCCAAAATGAAAGTGTGAACAATTCAAGCAGCTGCCGCCGCAGCTCTCTTCTGCAGCTCTTTCTCTATCTCTCTTTCTCTAGCTCCCTTCACCTACCCACTGTGGTCTCAGTTAGTTGCTTTCTTTGATGATGGCCCTGACTAGACAATGAGTCAGTGCACGTTGTAATAATAGATATAAAAAAATGTACATGAGTAACAATTGTTTCTGTGCCCCACAACAACTTATGTCCATATAGATAAGACGATCTTTGCACGGCTTCTGACTTGACTAATGTTTGCCTTTCTCTCCCTCTCCCTCTTTCTCTTTTCCCCTCTTCCGCAGATTGTTTGCATCACTTCCTAAATATACGCAACATCTATTAGTTTTACTCTTCGGCACATTCCGCGTTATCGCCAGCAATGCAGCCCACGCTTCCACAGGCATGACAAGCGAGGCTCTGGGCGTCTCAGTAGCGCCAAGCTTCTTTCAATCTTGTGTCAGCGATGGCAAAACGGCTCGCATGGAGGATGTGCTCAAGTTTAAGGTAAGTACTCAAGTTTCTCATCAACTTTTGATAACAATCAGATCGGAGACTACTTACGATTTGCTCTCTCACTCTCTATGTATTTCTGTTTTGCAGGTGGCCACTAAGATCATGCAACACATAATCGACAAGTTTGCCACACACGATATATTTGGGCGTGACAATTATGAATACTACGCTCGCGTCACGGGGCGCATCCTTAAAGTGCAGGACGAATGGATCTGCAGTTTTCAATATCCGCCGCCGCCACGCGGCAAATTAGCACAACAGAAATATGCATGTGAGTCGAAGCGTTTTGCAAAGGAATCAACATAATATAGGAGCCTTACGATAATAACTTAGACAGCAGACTGACTCTTTATAAGCGTTTTAGAAGAACGTTATTAAAACATTGGAGTCGCATTACAAGTAAAAATCATTTTCCAAAGATACTTAACCAGGAATTTATGCCGATAGACCTGTTTCTAGCACGCAGTAAATAATAATATTGTTTCTCAGGAATACCTACAATAGCTACATACTTATCATTCACAACAAATGTTGTTTTTGTCATTTGTATTTTGTATAAAAAACGCAAAATTATTTTTAAGTATAATACTGAAAGCAGAATCAAATTGATAGTTTCAAAGCTTCCCAAACCTAAATATACTTAAAAATATTTATTGACTCGACTTAATTATTTTTCAATTTCTCTCTCGACAGTGCAACATTCTTTGGAGGCCGAAAAGACTTGGTTGCAGTGCCAATGCGAGCGTTGGGGCTTACGTGAGTATTATAATTATCTCCGATTTTCTGTTAAGAACTATCTATCTATCCACAAACCATTTATCTAACTGTAAGCTATAACTTGTTTTTAATGTATGTGGGGTATGTTATGTGCTTATGTCTTACGGCCATTGCTTGGGCAATATGTTCTTTGGGTTTCTATGCTTTTGGGCTACAAAAATTTTCTACATTCTTCTCCTCTTCTTTCTCTATAACTATGCATTCTGCTTAAGCCACTTTCGCTACTCAAAATCACACAAAAAACAAATATCTATGTCTACATATTTATGTCTATATTTCATTGCTCATACCTACGAAACCTACGAAAAACAACTACGACCTATTCTTTTGAATACCAAAAACGTATTGAATGCACAGTGGCACAGGAGGAATCACGCTCAACGCCCGCACTGCTGACCAGTTCCAGTTCGGCGCTAGAGAACAGTGTGCTTTCGCTGGGCGTCTCACCAGATCATTCGTTCATCGAGAGCTGTGCCCGTCTCTCTGTTTCACTGGAGGGACCTGGTATTTTTGCCATGACCAGCTCACCGCTGCCTGCTAAGCGCAATGGCAATGGCAATGGTAATGGTAATGGCACCGACCATGACTATGATGACTATGCAGACGATGATGAGGATAAAGATGAATTGGATCACGCCTTCACAGCCGATCTGGAGCTAAGCAGCATTGCGCATGCAATGCCAGCAGCTCAACAACAGCAGCAACAGTTGCGAGGATTACAGCGCTATAAGCAGCGACAGCAGCAGCAACAGTTTGCAGGCACCACACACAACTCACAAGAGGATGATGAGGATGAAGACGATGATGAGGATGATGAACTGACGACAGTGAAACGTCGCTATCGTCAAAATAAAAAGAAACCATTGTCCAGTGGTCATCATCAGCGACGTTTGCGCGCCGGCACCAAAAGTCTCGATGGCGGAGGCGGCGAGCGTCGTGGCAGTCATGCAACAGCAACAGTCACAGCAGCAGCTGCTGCTGCGGACACAGCTGCAACTAGCACAACAACAACTTCTGGAACAGCATTTGTTGGCAGCAATGGCGGCAGCAAACTGAAGTTGCAACATCGCACCTGCAGTCGCTGCAATCGTGGCATTCGTCACAGCAGCTCCTGTAGCTCCAATTCGGGCGGTGCTGCTGGCTCCAATGGCGGCAATGGCAACAATGGAGCTAGTTCTGGCGGCATGACCATGGAGGAACTGCGGGCCGTCAATCGCTATGCGGAGAGTACCAAGAGTCTCTCGTATTTGCCACAGGTGAGGCTTAAGTTCTGGCCTGGCTCTAGAATATCCGTTTAGAAAAAAGGCAGCAACCGTCCTCTTCTACCACTTCCTCCCAACCTCCCATATAACCCCAACAACCCCCTTTTTGACCTTTAGCAAGTTGCTCGAATTTTTAAGTTCTGTATTCTTTTTGCAGGTTTGAGCAAGCAAACTGCAAAAAATTGCGAACTTTTGCATAGTATTAAAGCTATTTCTTGATTTTGATGAGTTTTATACCTTTCGATTTGTAATATTATTATTATTATTGTTTTTTTTGTATTCTTTGTTTTTTTTTTTAATATATAACGCTGTGCATATGTTCTTTTTGATTTTGTTCAATTACATTTATTTTCGTTTATATTTTTATTTTAATGATATTCAAAAAACGCTCTCTTTCTGGGCAGCAGCTCCCCCGAACACGCTCTCTTTACCCTATCTCACAATTTTACTCACTGACTGAATATTTTTTTTTGTTATTTTGGTTTAAACTATAACGAATTTATTTCTTTGATTTACAAAATTGTTTAACTTTTGCGACTTTTCTCCAGTTTTGTATCTTGTTCTATACTCTATACTCTATACTCTATATATATATATATATTTATATAAATATGTCTAACCAAAAGCTGCGCCTGCAACAACAACAACTATTACAACTGCTCACACATAAAAACACACACATAAAACAACAATGCAATCTTTATATACTACATTTAAGTGTAATTCTAAGCAAATCTGTCACTTGAAACCCAGACTAAATCTCCAAAAAAGTACAAAAAACTAAAAACACACACACACAACTGTACAAAACAACAAAAACATGCAACATCAACATCATCAACAACAACAACAACACGTGCGATAAGTTTATTTTTAATTTTTTTCATTAATATATTTAATTTGTTTTTATTTTCTTTTTTGTATGTATTAACTATAAATATATATTCTTCTTTTGATTCTTTAAAAAAGGATGACAATCTTAATTTAAATACGAATTTCATTTTCAACACATCAACAGAATTGTACACAATTTTGTTAGTTTTTAAATCAATAAAAAACACACGTGCCCTAAAAAAAAAACATTTTGCGTATATAATTTATTATTTTAAGTGTATATTTTTATTTTTAAGCCAGAAGCCGATCGTTGTTTCACAATATGTTCAAAACAATTTAAAAGCACAAAGAATTCAAAGTTTATAACAATTGCAAGAGCAAACGCACCTTTGTATTTAACATCTTAACTTAAATGCTATTATATTTATTAAATGCAGAATACACATAATAAACTGCACAAATCAATTTGTTGAAGTTATTTAGCTAATAGCTTAAGCTATATTTAAGCCACACATATAATCTATTTAACGTTGTTTATTTATAGTTTTGTTTGTTGTCGTCTTGTCGTAGCCTTAATTAACCACAACTCTTTGTTTTTGTAGCTTGTGTACTCGTATCTTGTATCTTTTGTCTTGTGTTTTATGTCTTTTTAGTACGTAGCTAACCTTTCAAATAACACGAGAACTAAACTAAAAGTTGTAATTCTCACACACACTTTCACACAAACGAACCACCTCATTGTTGTGTTATTGTCTTTACATTTTCATAAAATACTTATGCTAAAGCTTTTTTTTCGGTTCATTTTTATTGATTGTCATTATTTCTTCGCAACAATTTAACATTGTTATTAACAATTTGGGTATTCACAGTCAATAAGTCAATTAATTAAAGATTCAACACATTGAATACCCTTTATATACATCAAATATAGTGAAAAATCTTTCCTTTCTTGTACTGCACGTTTTTCTGCTGCACTGCGCCTTAAATAATATGCAATATGTAAATAATTTGATCTTCATATTTATTATTATTTCCTTCCTTACTTTTGTTAGTAATTTTTAATTTTGTATTTTATTTCAAAAGAAGTGTGTTGTTAAATTTAAAATTAAGCAAAACCAATCTTAAATTGAGCTTAAGAAACCTGAATTTACAAAACCAAAAATCTCAAAATGCCAAAAACTCTAATGCGAAATTTTTGAATCCCCGTCTATCCCAAAAAAAAAAACAACAACAATACTACACATCACAACAACGACAATGATGACAAATGACAACAACGACAAACAATAATATAAAAAAATCAATGCAAAAATACAAATCAAAAAAAAAATCGCACTAAAATGTGTTAGGTCCATGAACGCCAAACCGCACGCATGCGCACCCGCTCCGAGTGGTTCCTGGGGCCACGGGACGGTGTCGTCTCGCTGCAACTGCCGGCGGACACATGTAGTAACTGTTGCTTGGCAGCGGCCGCTGCCGCCGCTGCTGATTACTTGGGTGGTGGCAGTACACGCGACATGCGACAAACTGTTGCCGGCGTCGGTGGAGCTGGTGACATGGATGCAGAGCGAAGTCAGACAGCGTTGCTCTATCACTTCTATCGACGGCAGCAGCGGGAACGTGAACTAGAACGGGAGCAAGAGACGCAGCAGCAGCAGCAGCAGCAGGATGACGACAACATGATGGACACCGAGGACAGCTACAGCTGTAGTCAACAGCAGCACCAACATCAACAACTACATCAACAGCAACACATACATTCCAAGAGTCTGCTTAGGCCACCGCAGCAGCAACATCAGCAGCGTCGCCTGCTGCTGGACGTCAATTCGGGTAGTTATAAAGCGGCAGCAATTCTAAAAACCAACAACAACAACAATCATCATCAACAACAACAACAACACCACACAACACACTCTAACGAGCTTAACAAGCCTAACAAAAGACTCAATAATCGAGGCAGCAACAGCGACATGTTGCAGCCTGCTGCTCATGGCTTTTATCTACACGATACGCTTAATAATTCATGTTACTATTCTACACAAAATCTGCCTATAGCTGCATCTGGTCCTGCTGCTGCTGCTGCTGTTGGTGTTGGTGTTGGTGTTAATGTTGTTGTTAAGCGAGTTGGCAACAATATCAACAACAACATTGACTCTGATAGCGAGTGCGATTCGTTAGATGGCCGCGTGTTGCACACGTTGCAGGCACACGAACTGCAGCAACATGTGCAGTCGCCGTTGCGTCATTCGACGCCACTTATGCTACATCGACAGCTTCAACAGCAGCAGCTTCGTCAGCGTCTGGGCAGCAATGAATCAGCATCATCGCTCTATCAGTCGTTTGAGATACAGCACAGCAACAGAAACAATCACAATAATAATCATTATAACAACAACGATAACAACAATAGAAGTAGCTTTAACATTACCAGAAACAGCTATAACAGCAACAGTCATTCTAGCAACAACAACAACAATCTTGTCACTGTCATTTTTAACGTTTTGGACTTTTTGTTTTAAAATCATTTGAACATTTATTGGCAATTTAATCTCATTTGTTAAATCATGCCAAATCTTAAACAAATACATATTGCAAGTGGAATGTCTTGTGTTGTAGCTATCATATACCGATCAAATCATTTTCTCATATCCTTGCATCCCCTGTTTAACTGATTGATGATTGTAAAAATATGATTATAACTTTGGAAAATGGCTCAGTGGCTCGCTGAGCTCGCTTTATTTCCAGCATCATCATTTTTAAATTGTGTTTATCCATGCATCATTTGTTTGTTTTATAATATATCTCTTAATACATAACATTATTAAATATTATTTGAAAATAACTGCTTTGTCAGATATGATTATAGATAACCGAATATTTTTGATTTCATTCATTGTTTTATTTTGCGAATGAAAACTATATTTTTCTCGATTAAATATTTGGTTATTTACACGATTATTATTAAATCTCCGAACAGAGAAAGCCGACAAATGTAAAATTTATTTCTTGTAACAAGAATAACTTATGGTATCGAAATATTTCAAACATTTAAACTCAGATAAAACGAAAAAAAAAATACTAGATTTATCATTTAATGTTTTCTAAGCTTTTTTTTATTAAAAGAGATTTTTTCAAAGTGAAAATATTTGGAGTAAGTTACGAAATCTTTTATTTTGCTCACCGTTAAAAAACTTAGCATGTTACCTAATTTTTTCGTTTACGAACACTTAGAGCTAACATTTATTTATAAAAACTTAATTTTGTTATGTAAATATTTACATTTAAAGTTATGATATTTATTTATACTTTATTAAATCGTTATAATGTTCTATGTATGTATTGTATATAGATAGCGTGCGCTAAAGCAAAACAAGAATTTCAACATTCTTATCGTATTTATTTTATTGCGTTTTATATGTAAACATTTCAACTTTGTTTGTATTCAATAAATTCTTTTCGCATTTATTTATCAACTTTGTGTTAAAAAATTTGTTAAAAGCTTTAATTTGTTTCTCTGGTTTTTTTTTTTTTTTCGACATTTAGAAAACTTATGCAAACACACACATACACTTATACTACAGACTCACACACACACACAAACACACACACACTCAGACTTTATTATATAGATATATTTTTTGTAATTGTTGTTGTTTTATGTTATGTGTACTAACTTGTCCCAAAGGAACAACTCACTTCGTGATTTATGTGTAACTTTTTGTATGTTCTGTAGTTATTAAGTTGGTTTTTGTCTGCAAGCATTCAAAACAACACCCGCACAGCAGCAACAATAACTACAAACACAAACGCAGCAACAACACCAGCAGTAAACCAACAGTCATCCAATTAGAAACCAATAAAGCCTAGAACTACTCTTGCAGTCCTCTTGTCTTGACTCAAAAACAAATTAAATTTATATTTTTGTTTTTCTTTTCTCTCTATCTCCCATGCCACCCGATGTGTATATATATATATATATATATTAAAATCGCGCTCTATATATATATACATATAAATTAGTTGGCAACATCCGTTTAAGTAACAGCGCCGAATCCATACAATATACAACACGTCGTTCCAACATCAGCAGCAACAATCCCAGCATCAGCAACAACAATACAACTCGCCGCCTGCTCATCAATGTGCCGCGCCAGTATCCATTGCGCTCATCGCTGCGACGCCACAAGGAGAAGCAGATAGGTGGCAGCCAAAGCAACAGCAGCAACAGCATCAGCAACGAGCAATTGACCAGCAATGCTTCAACAGCAACAATAGTTGCCGGTGGCACTCCACCACTAAACAAGCCGCTGTTGCTGGTGGGTCTGTTGCCGGGCGCCGAGCAGCCGCCTTCTGTGCGCAATTCGATAGCGGATTGTGGCAGTCTTGACTATGATAAAATGGACACCATGGATCAGCATCAGTTGAGTGTGGAGTGCAGCACAACGTTGAGCTTCAAGGGGCCGCGGCTGTAACAGCAGCAGCAGGAGGCAAGCGACGCAGGCTCAAGCAACATTTAATAAACATGCCTAATTAATTCATTAGTTATTGACTAGCGTTTAGTTAAGATTTAAATTAAATTTTACATAAATGAGCTTAAAACTTTTAAAAGCTCCTAACACACACATCTTTATGGTATATATATATATGAATATGTATATTTCAATATATGTGTATAGCAAGAAAAGGCTGATTTTCTTTAGTTTATAACGATACAAATTAACGGATATTGCAACAAATTGCCAAATTTTATTTGAGAAAACTAAAGATAACACAAAATGCAAAACAAAGAAAACCTTAATGAAATCAAATTCAATGCATTATTTTGATGTAAACTTTCACGAATAATTGTTTCTTTAAGTTTTTTATTTGTTTTGTAGCCAAGAATCTCTTTTTATGTAGTTAAACACAAAAACAATCAACCAACAAATTTAATAAACTTGTAAACATTGTCAAATAAAAACGAAGATTAGGTGCATTTCTTTTTGAAATATTTTGACCTGAGCATAAACTGAGAAAAAGAAAAAAAACTTAACAAAAACAACGACACAGATCAAACTTAAACACTTGCATTCTTGTACATATATATTCACAAATTTCCAAGTTGTGAAGCTCTTTTTTGTAAAAGCAAAGACTCGCCCAATTGCAATCAAAATAAAGAGTACAACATTGATGGATTGCCGTAACACAAACTCAATATTATTATTTTAAATATTATTATAATACATATATATATACGTAATAGTACAAAAAATATTTTCGGAAAAGTTAAAAAAAAAAGAAAATCGAATGGAATAATACTTTAAATTCACACATACTTCTTAAATAAACCCAATGTATATAAATTAATTAGCATTAAATTCTCAAACCGAAGTTGTAACATATTTATAGTTTATGTCTGTGTGTCCAAATGAAATATGTTAAACTAGTGCTAGCGCAGCTCGTGCAACATCAACGAGACTTGGCAAAAAAAAAAAACCCACAGTTAAGGTGCAGAAGTGAAAATATTATCATAACGAGTTTATTAAAACTACGTAATTGAGATTCATTTATTGAATTAAGAACTTGCCCAGTTAAAGCCACAACTGATCCATTCGTCATAAAATTTCCCAACATTTTTCACTGCCCCGATCAGTATCGAATATGTACCATTTCCTAGCCTGAAACATTTAATAATTTCCTGATTTTTCGCGTAGTTGTGCGAAAAATCCATCGAAGTTAAAATCCACTCGCTGTGCTGCAATTTTGTGTGTTTGTTGTTCCAAGCAAAGCATAAACTTGATGCATACATATTATGTAAGCATACATAATATGTAATAAGACTAAGTTAAGATATAAAATTGGCCATTTCATACATAGTATGATGAAGCTCAATTTAAAGGAGCTCTGAAAATAAGGAAAACTAAGTTAAAAGTAAAGAAAAACCAAGAAAACACCAATTTGTTGATTAGCAAAACTTTTATTATCAACATACAATTTTATATTGCCCGTTTATATTAGGCTATAAGCTATATAAATGTTTCGATTTATGTATTGTATATGTATAAATCTTATATATTACGATTTCGAGTGAAGTACGTTCATTAGCCCCGAAAAATACTATATATATCTTATGTTTATTGTATTGTATATGATTGATGGAGAAAAAAAAGTATGAATTACCGTATTGAGTGTGCAGGGTATGTTCCATATTTTATTTTTGTAAATCTGCTGCGAATGCATTTCGAATACGTTTTTAAATATTATATTTTTAAAATCGACTTCTTTTGTATATGTATATAAATATTATAAAAACCAAAATAAATTTGTCATAAATTATTTTCTCATAAAAAAAGGTTGCACAAAAACTGTATACAAGATTTTGAAAAATCATACATAAAATTAAACTAATTACTGAATGGGAAAATAAATAACTAAATTCAAAATCCAATTTTAAACCCAGAATAATTGAACTTGAGAAATTTATATACTATTAGATTGAGTACGGTTTGCTTAAATGCGAGACTTGCGAACACATCATTTGGTCAGCTCCTTTCTGCTTATCGTAAATTTACTTAATTGTACAGGGCTTTATCTACTATAATGCCATGCTCTATGAGAAAACTTTCCACATCAGAGGCGAAGAAGTCATCGCTTAGATCGTCTGTAAGTCGCACAAAGTTGCCAATGAGCGCCTGTGCTTTGTACACCAGGAGTGCGGGTAGCCCCTTGGTACGGAAGTCACGGCTCATTCCCGCTATAGAGCTGCAGATCTTTGCAAACTTAATGGACGGATACTCGGTGGCCAATGTGTCTAAGCATTTGTTAAGTGTGCCGCAGGCAGATTGATTGCGCTCATAGATGTGTATTATAATGGTTGTGTGTTTGTTCTCTTTCTCCACGCAAGCCAAATACTCGTCGTGCGTTCCAAGTTGCAGCACCTTTCCAAATTGCTGATGGTGTCCAGTTTGGCGCAACATTTCGGACATGCGTTGCTTTTGGTACTGCTGCAAAAAGTCTTCGCTCATCAACTCCGCGAACTCAGCATCCAGTTCCTCTTGCCGCTTGCGCTCCTCATCTTCGGCGGATGTTGTAGTGGTCATGCTTAGTTTTTTGGCTAGTGCCAATCGCTGGCGTTCCGTTTCCTCGCGTCGCTCCGCCTCCAGTTGCTTGAAACGCTGCCAGTCCTGCACAACGCCCTTGGGCCCTGTATTTGTCGACCCTTGTTGCCTATAGCCGCCTGGAGTCGCAGCATTGGGATCTGTGTTGATAGTCAGTCCTGACTTGGCAGCTGCTCCTTTGCCAGAGCCTCGAGGGCCTTCATTAGCGTCGCCATCGTCACCATTGTCCTCGCCTTCGCTGCTGCTGCAATAGTACTCCAATTTTTCGCCAAGTAATTTATCTTCGAGCGTGGCCATTATGCAGCTTTATCACTTGTATTAATTTAATTATAAAAAATGTAGCAAAAAGCAAACAAACTCACTGTTATCTTAACAAAAGTATCGATACACTTTGAAGCAACATCTGTTTTGAGGGTACGCGTGTTGTGACTGGCAAGCAGTAAACGGTTATCGGTTGGTTATGAGCAAATCTATCGATATATATATGTGTGTCGTGTATTTGAAAGGTTTTTAATGTTTTATTTTGTGTGTAATGCGAATAGTTTTAAAGATTTCACATAAATTCTCTGCCACTTCGAACTGATCAATTATCTGTTCCATGCTATTAAAATCAGCTTTCTCCAACTCATCGCATGAGTCGTCATCGCTGCACGCAGGATTTGAGAGCGCCAATCGCTCGGCAAATGATACAATTCCACACCAGGCGCGAAATTCCAAATTGCCACTTTCATCCGACTGATAGCCCAAACTGTTAAGTGTATTTCTCACATTCTTCTCAGTACCATGAAACTCTAATACATCCTCCAATGCTTGTGGCAAACTTCGCCACAACATTGTCCGCTCCTTGTACTCAACCAGTGGCGTCTCCTCGTTGCCCAAGGCCAGTTCAGTTTCAGGCTCATCGCAACGGCTTAAATGCTTGAGAAATACGCGCTTGTACAGCTGCTTACGCTGCTGTGATACCCACACATACTTGCTCAAATACTCCAAAGGCGTCATGGCTGCAAGAATAGACATTTGAGTTGCAGTTAGGCTTGCATTCGAAACTTATACAAACTTTTAAGCATTGACAAATTCATTGGCACATCAAATCGCGTTGCAGACTTTGAGAACTTGCGCGGCATCTTGTTGCTTGAACTACTCGCTGTCTTGTCCATCTCCTCTGTTGGCTTGTGCACTGTCTTTGGCATGTACTTGATGGCCTCACGCAGTGCGCGATTGAGCTAAATAAAGAGTCGAAACAGTTAGTTTTGCTTAAGTATTAAATTAAATTTAATAATTATTATCCGATGACTATTCCAGATACACTCACATATCTGCCAAATGTGTTTTCTACCAAGTCGACTGTTAAATCCGTTTTGAGCGTCTGAAAAGCTTCGTCAGTTAGAAAACTGCCTTTAAGTAAAATGGGTTCACGCTCCACCTCGCGCTTATCCTTGGGCAGTAGACTAACCGAATTGGGTATCAGGCTGGGTCTGGTGCTGGCATTTAGGGAATCGGGTCCTAAGGTTGCAACCTGTGTCTCTGGATCCTCACTTAAGTGAAATGTGGTGGTGGCTTAAACAATTAAAATCGCGTACATAAACTTAAATGTTTCCTTTAAAAACTTATGTGACAAAAAATATTTAATTCGAGAAAGAAATTAAGAAAGAAATGTTTTCTGTGTCTAAATATTTATTTAATAATATTTACGTACCCTGTGTTGGTTTAAGTTTCTTGCGTTTTTTGCCCCTTCGTGCATCCTCATCACTCATCTCGTGCTCATTGATGCATGTTTTGGGTGGTTTGGGCTCCGATTCGATCTGTTGATCACCGCCTGGTGCCAAACTGGCTGTGGCTAGTGATGATTTGGGTCGCTGCTCATTGGACGGCTGACGTCGAGGCTTCTTTTCTTCATTTGCACCGGCACTTTTTGGTTTTTTGTCTTCCTCAATGCCGCTTTGGGTTAGCTCCGAGCTGGGCTTCCAGTAGAGCGTTTCCTGCGAGTGCGAACGCCTCAAATCCAATATAATCTTCTTGCGCTGAATGTTCTCATGTTTGCCCCACTCCGGCGTTATGCACCGCCGATAAAACGAACCTGCACTGGTTCGTGTATGTATGCTGGTAACCGTCGGAGTTGGTGTCATGGGCCTGGAATCTGTTTCCGCATACCGTCTGAATAGATCTTCTGGAATATTGTCCGTCTCATGTGGTTGCAGTTGCGCTTCCAGATTCTTCTCCTTGGCTGTCTGCAATGGACTCTTGCCCTCAATTGCCAGCGATGTTTTTAGCTGGTTGATGACATCTTTCACTGCCGACGGCGCTGGATGATTGCATAGCACCGAGCAACCCTTGGCAAAGGGATTGAAAAGCCCGCCGAAAGGACGTAGCGATAAGGGCATCGGCATTGCCTCAAATTTCAACGGCATACGCGAATCACTCGCATAAAGATTCTTCCGCTATGGCCGCCCCCCACACACGTATCGTATTAGATAAGCTTCTTTTGACATTCAAAATGGGATTTTCTTTCTTTCGCTTACCTTTTTGACATATTTGATATGCCGCTTGGGCGTGGGCACCAGGCCACTTCTCGTTGTGCCGCTCATCGCTGCTCAAGAGATACTCTTGCGGAAAACTGAAAACGGCAAAAAGCCGTCGGCGTCCAATAAACAACACAATAACGTGTTGCCATGACAAAAGTTAACTTTGTTATCCCTACGTTTGTGTGGCACATTGGGGAAAAACTATATTCGCAAAAATGCCAAACTCAATTTGTGCTGAAAAACAAGGTTGAATTTCAGTTTGTTCGAAGCTGAGTGTATTTAATTTTGGCTACGAAATGTGTTACACATATTTGAATCCAAAAAGTAGATACGTTTAAGTACAAATAAATATGAATTGTATTGACTACGTCCGTCTCTTTGTATATACTTACATGTATATATTTTTTCCTCTTATTTGATATTTGAAAAGTTATACCGTATTTATTTTGTTGTATTTCTTTCGATTTAAAAAAAAAAGATTAATTACCCTTGCAGTGCATTAGAATTTGTCTTGTAACTTCAAAGTTTGCATTACTAACCTCGTCGTACTATATCAAGGGTCTCTTACACATAAGAACACAAATAATACAACATAAACAAACATTGACTTGTAGTTGCTTGAAACTTTTAATTTAATTTACAAGATATTTTACAAAACTTTAAATTTCAACAAGGTCCTTATTTGTATACAAACCTTAAGAAATTCCAAAAGTCTCAAGATTAGACTAACATTTCTTTTCTTAGTGTCACAAAATTTGTGATTATTCTATTATCATTTCATTTTTCATTTTTTCAATAAATTCCTGCAAAATTAGCTTAGAAACCAAAAGAAATTGACAAACTTTTAATCATCAACATTTTCATAAACACTTTATTATTAAGATATATCAGTTTGTTTTGTGTGTATGTCGCTTATAGATAGGAGTTAGGTAATTGAAATTTGAGAAACAAAGATTTGCAAAACGCTCCTCAATACAAGGAGCCACGATGATGCAAGTGCCTCAAGCGTTGATCCAGCAACTGGCGTTCATTGGACAGCGATACCGTTGACGTGGAAAGCGATACCGTTGACGAGGATCGATGTATGGAAGGCAGGGCATGACCACCGTGTGTTATTGCTGCTGTTGGTTGGGTAGCATTTGTTGCCTCCATGGAACCGCGGACAGCGGAGTTGACCACGGCACGTGAGCGCAAAGTGTTGCGCATATTCGAGCGGGAGCGGCGGCGTAGCGAATTATTGAATGAGATCTGCAGCGAGAGGCGCTTCTGGGAGAGTGAGGCCAAATGCTCTGGCGACAGCTCGATAACCTGCGAGCTGTTCGGATGACTACCAGCTGAGTTGGCAGCCATTATTGCCGCTGTTGTGGCAGCGTTATAGCTGGGCAACGAGCTGTTGGGCGAGGTGCCACAACAATTGCAGGTGGTGGACGTTATGGAAATGTTGTCCGCATTTGCATCGCTTCCATTTATATTAGATGTTGTCTCCACAAGGGTGTAAGCGACAGAAGGCTCCTTAACACCGCCAGCCTCATTGTTGACGCTTTCAAATATCCTAATGACGGGCACTATGGCTGGTGTAAGTATAATGCCCGCCTTGCGGAACTCCTCAAGTGCATCATCGTAGGTGGGCAGTCCGGAGACAATCGTATAGGAGGGCAGTGATTCGACCTCATATTCTGGTGGGCAGTGGCGACAGATTTCAATGTTGGCAGTGGCATCGCTATGATTGGCACGATCTAAAAGCATACAAAAACCGTAATTGAATTATATGTCGCATGCTATTAGTTATACATATAGCGAATAGGTATAGGGAATAATAAATCCACTCTAAATAAGTATACAACAAAAAATAGAAAAAAACTGGAAAGGACAAATGCAAAGTTACAATTTAAGCTTGTGATGATGGCATAAATGTAGCCAATTTTCTGATGAAATTAAACTGAACCACAGGCGTAATATTATTTAAAAAAGATGCTTTATTTTTTATCTAGCCAATTTAAACAACTTTTTGTAAATTCGATGATTTTAAGACGAATTGTTATGAACAACGCAAAACACCTATTATAAAATTTCTTACCTAAAATAGCTCTCGCTGAATGAATATTTTTTTACTATAGTTTTTTTCAACAGATAGTAAACAGATGTATCTGGACTACCCAAGTTCCAAAGGTAAGGTATGATTTACATGATGCCATACTGTTATATCCTAATGTCAGGTGTACAACAGCAATCCAAATTACCAAACCAATTCCGTTTTACCTTGGGGACTATCCTACTCTTCGTACCTTTTACACGGCCATTGCAAGCTTTAGTTTTTTATAGTATTTTCTGTTTAAGGGGTTGTGTTGTGTGGCATTAATGAAATTTTTATGTTTAAATGTCGCAACGTTTTGCTTAAAAGCTACTAAAACTGCCCGCTGGAGGAAATGTGCAAGCTGCGTCCAACCCTTAAAAGTAGGCAACAACATTTTTTATTGCAATTGCCCAGTTGTTCTTCGGAGTGGGGGAACACTTCTCACCGCACCGTACATACCATGAGGTGAGTCAGCATGCCCCCCCCCACACTAGTGAAATGGAGAAAAACTGTTGATGCGGCAAGCGTTTAGAGACGTGCTACATGATTTTGAAGATTAGCCGCATGCTGCGTGGCTTTAACACACGAAAATGGCGCACGCTTCGCTTCACACCCTTTTGTGTGTGTGTGTGTGGCTAGGCTGCGGGTGGAAATTCAAAAGCTGGCGCTCAAGAGCGGTGGTAACCGGGAGCGTTTTCACACCCACATGAATGGACGGACCGTTCATTTTTTATGCAACGCTTTGTAAGCTTACGAAATTAAATTGATGATCCACACAGGACACACAGAAAGAAGCAGCCGACAAAATTGAAACTCATTGTCATTTATGTGTGCATGGTGGGTGGTTGGTTTGGGTGGTAGGGTGGTTAGAATGAAGTTGAATGGCAGTGAGATGGTTGTTTAACCATATGGAGAGCCCATTGTGAGTCGGTTAAGCTGCTGTGTTGTAGAAACAGATCAGCAAAGTTTAAGCCTTTTTTGTGTAATTTTCAAATGACTTTTGTTAATTGCCTTGGAAGGAAGGACTTGATTTAGTGACAGGTTGCCACGTGCAGCATTTAAATATCCATTTTTCGATTGTCTTTTCGACTTATCGATACTTGTGCTGTGGTTTATGTATATGGGTTGGTAACGCTTACCTGTCCATGGCATGGACTGCCTTGTTTGGTACATTAGTGCCAAAAGTGGTTCATTTTGTTTAATCGGGAGCAATAAGTTTTAAATGAATATAATTAAACATATATAGAACAAAGGAAATTTAGTGAAATGTATAAAGCATTTTTATTAAGCGGCATTTTAAAGTTGTACCGAATATTAAATTATGAGCTGTGGGGCACGTCACTCAAAAGTTTCATTTGATGAACTGTCTGTCGCCATAAGCCCCAAGGATATACGCATTTCAATTCCCCAAGCGCAGCTTAGCGCCACAATAAAATGAAGTGCAGCAGTAAAGAGAATGAAACGCGATATAAAATATGCGGGGAGATGAGATAAGAGAGAGAAAGGCACAAAGTATAAGTGCGTTGTGCATAAAGTATGCGCCGCAAGTTATAAGCCAAAAGCAAGATGGACACCGAGAAAACCACACTAGTCAATATGCTAAAGGTCATGGAGATCCCCAAAATAAAACCAAAAACGACAACAACTACATAGTGTTAGCAGCAAAGGCAGCAGCGGGAGCTTACAACGTTATAGCAAAAAGCATAACCTAAGGCAGGGCCAAAGATATTTGGGGCGTTCACGGAAAAAGTTAAACACACTTTATGTTGGGTTGGAGGCTAAGGCTAAGCGTTAGTGTTTGTTGTTATTTGTCTCTTTTGTAGATTTGGGCGCCAAGACCACCGCAAAAGCCCGAAAAGGAAAAAACAACAACGATAACAAACGACGCAGCTCAAGCAGCCAAAAAAAGCAGAGAAAAAAATGACGTGCCCAGGACAACATGGCTGTATGTGGTAGTACTATATATGCCGATGCCTGGCAGGCGAGTGAGCAAGAATAACAACAGCCACATTGAAGGGGAGCTCACTCTTCACCGCTCTGGGCTCTGTGATGCTTGCCAGGCACGTAAGCAGTTGCCACCCATTCCCCTCTTCTTTAAGTAAAAACTCCAAAAGCCACAGAGTTTTGGATGCTGCTGCTGCTGCTTCTGCTCCTGTTTCGTTACGCTTGGTGCCTTGTCCCTTGTCCTTGGGGTTGGTAAACACGGCACCAAATTGCCGTTTAAATTTCTCCCCAATGTGTGTCTGCACGCCCAAAACTGAGGCCATGGCGGCCTTGAAGCATTATTGTGACTACTGTTTAGTTGCCAACCCCAGAGAGCTCCAGAAGCGGCTTCTTTCAAAATACCTTGACCCCTCGTTTTACCTGACCCCCGAAACAGTAATACACTCGAAGAAAAAATTACACAAAAATTTACCATCAAAGTAGATAATTTAACAATGTGCTTTTTAAATAAGAAAAGTAGTTATTTTAAATTTAAAACATGTTAATTTAAATGTAAAGCCATATTTTTTCCGTTTCGATTTTTTATCCGTTAACAATATAGGAATGTCTGAATGTCTTGTTTTAAGGTATCCTAGATGTTGAATAACTAAATTTTCATTTAATATGAATATTATTTGAATCTAATTTACTTGAGTTTTAATGTTAATAATTTAACTTAAATTTGAAAATTTTTCATTTTAGTATATGATTGTAATTCCTAATTTAATATGTGCACATTTTAAATAAAGCATATTCGTGTTTAATACTAAATCACAAGAAAATGATTTGGATAAGCCATTAAAATGCTTATTTATACTTACTGCTTCTTTTCTTTAAGTTTATCTCTGCTCTAACTTCATATATTTGAAGTTGTGGCTGTCGAGACAATGTCTGGAGGATTATCCGGTAGGCGTTAACAGCAACTTATACCTCCCCGTGGAGTCTGAACCAAATGTCAAATGCTTGAAAAACCAAGGTTTATAATGCGTCTGCCAGGCTTTCCCCTTACCTTCTCTCTTTTAACTAATTAAACTTGTTCAAAGTACAAACATATGCATAGAACATGCAAATATTTTTAACCATGCTCACAAACAAAAAAGTTTACCTTCTAAACGCATGCTTCAGAAAAAAAAAATTGCAATATTTGTTTTTTCTATATGCTACGGCATTGTGGAAACAAGAAAAATGATTATGAACATGTTGGCATGGCCAACAAGACATGGGTTTGGATGGTTGCCTCTTGGTTATTTTTGTTCGGTTGTTGGGCATGTTTTATATGCTGCCCAAAATCTGAATATTTTTATCAAATAAATATATTAAATAATTTTCAAATATATATACTTTTTAATTACTGGATCTAAAAAAGCTAAGAGCTTAATATTTCTTCTTATCTTATTTTAATTTTAAATTGCTTAAGGTTATATTATGCAGGTGCTTAAGAAAATAAAAACGCAAAAACTTTCTGGGACCCAAGAACAGACTTTCCAAAAACATTTATACTCAGATTTTTTCATTACCATAGATATTTCTAGGGCGACATTCGCGTTAGTTTGTGTAGCGCATTTTAACTAACTGCTAAATTATTAGGAAAGTAACCCATCCATCTCAGGAGTCTTGGGGGCATGCCACCAACACACGGCGCACGGGGGAAAAAAAATGAAGAAAAATTGCGGCATGTCAGTTAAAGGCACAACAACAATAATACAAAGGACAAAAGCAGACAACATAAAGAGATGAAAAAGAAGAAGACATTGTACCGAAGCAGCAGAACACGCGCCAAAAGCATTCAACAACAACATTAACAACGAGACGAACATAGGACAAGAAGAGAAAGCAGCAGCAGCAGCAGCAGCCAGGATGAAAATGTAATAAGTGTGTCTATTTGTTCGCAAATATTTCATTTCCCGTGCCTTTATTTTCACTTTTGTCCAAAAATCCTGATGCCGCCGCCGCCGCCTGTTAGACGGCCGCAAACAATGCGTTTTGTAGTCACTAGGAAAAATGGAGAAATCATGAAATGCGAGAGAAAACGTAACCGAAATACTTCATTTAACTTAACAATAACAATGACCAAAGATTTAGTCCTGAATGTTGTCTTTGCGATTATAGTTGTAAATGAAGCCTTATAATAATATAATATCAAGGTTATCAAGGTGTTGTTGTCGTGCTGTTGATTATCTTTATTATCTTAACTAATCAATTTTTTTATATACTTAAGCATAATAATTGTATAATTCTGTAAAGAATTCAAATAAATATAATTACGTCTGTTTAATTTTGATTTCATTGTATTTACAGTTTTCAAATAATTTTATATATATATGACCACAGTTTAATGTTATTCATTTAGTTTATTTATTATACATTTTATTATGTAAAAATTATATTTAATTGATAGTAATTAAATGCATGTATTTTCAACTTAATCGCAGAATTTGTAATAAAATTATGATTTCCGATCGGAACCTTTTATTTGTTATACTCAAATCTGATGTAGTTTTTCATAAAAAAAATTTTTGACTTATATGCCGCATATGCAGTTAGTTTAATTTATGCAAAGTGCACAGTTGCCACATGTTGCCACAGCGTTAAATGTATTACAAACAATATAAACAACTTGCAACATTGGGAACGGAGGCTTTTGAGGGGATGTAGTCGAGGTCGTAGTATGTTGTTTATGTGCGTGCGCCGGCGGCGGCGTGGATGGTGGCTGCGGCAGCGCAATGAAAAGTGGACCACAAAGTACCAGTTGCCATTCAGGCAGGCAGGCGACAGTTCCAATAGGAACAGCAACAGCCTGTTTAGTTGTGGGGGGCGGGTTGAAAGTGTGGGTGGGGCGTGGCACTGCTGTGGCTGTGGCAATGCAGCAATTTTCAAATTGACTTTTGCACATGCTGCCCGGCGTAACGAAATGCGGCCAAACAATTTACACACAAAGTGTGCTTAAAAAAAATACTCAACGCAGTAGGCTTGGCCAATATTTATGTACATAAGTCTATATGTGTGTACGAGTGCGGGGCATAACGGTTAACCACGAAGTAGCGTAAAATGAAAAAAAAATAAATGTTAGAAAACGATGCGCAAAGAGAGGCTAAAACGTGTCAAATGTGCGCGTGAGCCGCATAAGCAAAATGCTTTTGAACATGCTGCCAAATTTGCCTGGGTAAGAGTAAAGTATCCGTCAAAACAACATTAGCACCGAGTGGCAAGCGGCAGCTGCAGCGCCCTTAAAATGTGTTTACATTTCTGTTCGATTATTACAAGTTGTGGTTGCTTCAATAAATATATCAGTTTAAAATCGATAATCGATCATCAACGTCAACAGTTAACAAGCACAACATAACAGTTTTAGTGCTGCCAACTTGTCGCATAATCTTAAGATCTATGAATGTCTGGCAATAATGATCACATTTGTCGTAATCTGGCAGCATGATTCAATGAACCAAGTTCACTCAAACGTCACCCTGCGCGCTCAAAGAACAAAAGAAACACTGAGAGCGCACGCGAGAGAAAAAGAGAGGGGAAGCAAGAGCGTTACAAAAAATCTGCCAGCGGCGTCAGTGGATTTAGTTTTGTTTTACTGGCTTCAGTGGTGCGCGTTTGCTGTGCTCTCGAAGCAAAAACAATTTTAATTATTTAAACGAAGAAAATAAAACACAGTGAACTTGATAAATATATAAAACGATAATAACAAGTGTAGTCCATATTGTGACATGCTAAAAATGACAAATGTGCCCTTGCAAAAAATGCTCAAATTTAACAGCAGCGGCAAAAACAGCGCAGCAGCAGCCACAACAAAAAAGACTCGCCATAATGGAATAGCAGCCGTCGCAGCTGCGTCGCTGCGCTGCGCAAGCGACGACACGGACGAATCGGATGAGGATTCTGAATCTGATCTGGATATTGAAGAGGTAGACGATTTGTTAGACGATGCCGATGATGATGAAGTAACGCTGCAAATCGACAGCGAGGAAGAAGCTGAGCTGGAGGCGCAGCGCATACGCTTGGACGATATAAAGGCTGCAGCAGCCGAAGCGGCAGCAGCAGCAAAGTCGCAGGTCAGTAACGGTAAAGTGCCGACTGCGACGCTTCAGTCGCTGCCTGCGACGCGCAAACCGCGTGGGCGTCCGCCGGGCAGCACAAATAAAAACAACAACAAAAACCAGAAAAACAAAAACAAACGCAAAGACTCAAAGAGTCCCAGCGTCAGCGCAAGCGTCGCAGTCTACAAAGCAGTACCCAATGACGTCTCCGCTATCGTCCGCGCTCTCATTGCCGTCCCCTTATCCATTGTTATTGCCAAAATACACGCGGATGAGAAGGCGCATCGCTTTATTTACAGTTGCCTCAGCTGCTCTCTGCTCTACGGCGATGCTCAGGGTATCTCTCACCATTGGCACAAAGAGCACGCATCGCAGGTGGAGCGCGAGATGGAGAGCAAACAGAGTAATGCGTCCGCTGAGGACAAAGTAAAGTTGGAGCCGCCAATCGAGCTGATCAATGGCGTTAAATTGAGCGACATGAAATGCTGTGCACAACTTTTGTTAAAGAAGAGTGATGAAAAAGAGGGATGCAGAAAGCAGCAGTTGCTTTGCTCCAGCTGTGAGTCACAATTTGAGCGTAGCAAGGAGCTGAAAGTGCATCTCAGCGAGAAACATGACATCTTCAAACTGCTTGTGCCCAAAAAGGAGCTCAGCGAGCCAATGGTTAGTATACCATGTGATTCGGCCCACAGCAAGGACGCTGCCGTGCAGGTCTCAGTGGTAGTGCCAGTACTTGAGCTGATGACTGTTCCACTGCCTGTGCCGGTAGCTGTTCCGGTTACTGAGCCGGTAGCTGTTCCGTTAACTGTTCCGGTGCTTGTGCCGACACTGGAGCTGCCTGAGACGCCGCCACCTGAGAAGGAACCAGCGGAAAAAGATGATCTCGCAATGATAAGTGCTTTGGTCGCTGAAATAGCAGCTGAGCGTAGCCCCAAGGTTAAGAAGATGGTTATCAAGCTGCCGTTGAATAAGCGAGCTGGACGCAAGCGCAAGAGGAAGGAGCCAAAACTAAAGCAAGGGCAGGAGGAAACCAAGGTAGTGCAGGCGAGTCAAAATATCAAACCCAAGCGAGCACGTAAGGGACACAAAAATGAGGAGGAGCAGCAGCAGAAGAAGAATGAGGAAGAAGAAAAGCCAAAGGAAGACAAGACGGAGGTGGTGGAGAAAGAGAAGGAAGAGAAAAAGCAGGAGATCAAAGAGGAGATAGAACCGCGACGCGTACGCAAAGCACGCGCCTTTGTGGACTATGTGGTAGATGTAAAAGATGAGGAAGACGAGGAGGAGGAAGACAAGGATACAGATGCCGAGTGTACAACGCCACACAATAGCTCAACAGATGACAGCCATGCCGCTGCCTCCATCAAGCGTGAATCCTCAGAGGAACCGCAACGCAATGCCGGCAATCAGCATACATGCAACTTTTGCAGCAAACCCTTTAAACGTTTCTCCCGGCTTCAGGATCATCTGCGCTTGCACACCGGCGAAAAGCCGCACGTCTGTGGCCAGTGTGGCCGTGCATTCCGTCTTAAGATGCGTCTGGTGGAACATCAGTTGCGTCATCGCACCGAGAAAGCATTCAAGTGTGAGTTGTGCAGCCTGCCGCTGGCCACTAAGCAGGACTTAACGTTGCACATGCGTCATCACAAGAACGATCGTCGTTACAAGTGTGATCGATGTGGCAAGGGATTCGTGCGCAGCTCCGATCTCGCCATACATGTGCGCGTCCACACCGGCGAGAAGCCCTACAACTGTGACCTATGCGGCAAGGCATTTCGCGCACGTCAGAATCTCATTGTACATCGGCGCACGCATCTCGGCGACAAACCGATTCAGTGCGAGATGTGCGACAAGCGTTTCTCGCGCAAAATCGATATGCGCGTCCATATGCGACGTCACACAGGTGAGTGGAATCACTACCAGACTTTTTACGTTATCATTCACTGTCTGGCTTGTTTTATTTTAAGGTGAGAAACCATTTACATGCAATGCCTGTCAGCGTGGCTACTCCTCACGTGTCAATTTGCAGCGCCATCAGCAGCGCGAGCATCCAGAAAAAGCGGAATCGTCGAAGACGGAGCAGCCAGCAGCTGTGCAGACTGTGTCGCGTCGTCCGCGTCGCGAGAAGCTGGAGGAGAAGATTGCTGCACAGGAGAAGCTGCTGAATGAGTTGAAGCGTAGCCTTAGCACGCTCACCGACATTGCCGAGGAGTCGCCAGCAACTCCAGCCGCAGTTGAGGAGAAACACAATTTGAACGAGCTGCCCGCTGCTGCTGCTGATGCAGGCGCTGGCACAGTTGCGCAGGTTTCGCTAACCGTTTCCATGCAAGTGGAGCCGGCCAAGGAGGTTGCCGATGACGATGAGGAGATCACGCCGGAGAAAGAAAATGCTCTGTTAAGTGGTAGGGCAGCGGCGGATGCCGTGTCCGTCAATGGAAAGACAAAGGCCAATCGCAAGATTACAAGCTACTTTACGGTTGTTGGCCAACAGACGGAAATCTAAAGACTTATTCAGCATCCAATCCAATCCAAAACTTTTACTCATTAGCTTAAGATGCAAACTGTACTTGAAACTTTCGTGTAGCTTAGTGTAAAAACCACCTCGCAGACTTTGGAGACGATTTAACATATCTTCTTAAGCTTTTTCAATTTTGCAGGGATTAAGTATTCTCCATATTGTACACAAGAACTTATAAATTTACACAATGAACAAAAACTTTTTGAAGAGAATCCTTTTAGGGATAATGATTTTCATCGCATTTAATTAACATTTAATCAACAGACAAGACTTTGTGTTTTAAAAGCATTAATTATACGAAGAAAAAAAAAATAAAAAATCAGACTGCAAAGACTTTATATACATATATAAATGAAAGTCAAATGATAAATGAAATATTGTGAATAGTTTTAAGTTTTCATATGAATTGTAAATGTTTGAAAATCAAATTAAATTGCACAACAACTACGAAGGACAACTAAAAGAGAAAAATCATTCAACTTGAATTGTTGTGAATTTTTCATTAAAATATTCATTGATAAATTTATGGCAATTTGACTTGAATAAAAATCAAACAAAAATCAACAATTGCACCTGTCTGTATTTACAAAGTTGTTGCGCTAAACTAAATTTGATATATGCAATACATAATTTGATAAAAAGCAATACAGAGTATGGAATTCATTCTTATTTTTGTAAACTCTTTTAACATTACGCATACTCAAATTCCAAAATGACATGTAGTTTATCAAAAAACATTTTAACATTTATACACATACCATTTTAATTTATATACACATATACTTGATGCGAACCTAATGCTGCTTATTATGCTAAATATACATATATTTTTAGTTAATAGTTTATTGAATTAAGAAACACACTAAAAGAGATTCATTTTTTTTATATCAAATTTTCTCGAATCTTAAGCTAAATGAAAGACAACGCAAGGAAAAAGTCAACCAACTTTGCAAAACAACATTGCAGAACAAAAAACATGAAGTATAATTTCGTAATTTAAGACTATGACTATAAACATAAACATTACTTAACAGATATTCATATACACATGTGTACACAAACAGTCCAATGAAAATACATTTATTTTTAATCTTTACAATTTATACATGCAATTGTTGCTTTCAACCAATCAACCCTTAGTGCAACTACCTCAACTGACAATGTATGCCATTTTCGGGGTGTATCTTGTACCTTTAACTTGCTTTCTGATGGCCATTAGTCTTATGTTCATTGCCTGCCCGAGAAGCAGCAGCTGCTGCTGCTGTTGATTTAGTTGCTGTTGTTGTTGCCCATACCCTTTGTCAATTTTGCAGTTCGTCGCTCTTTTGGGATCAGCTAAAAGGGGGTGGGTGCTCACACAGAGAGTGAGAGAGAGCAAGATTCAAGGTTACATGCCTATTTGATAAACGGGGTAGAAGTTTGTTGGCTTTTGTTCAAAAGGGGTGGCAAAGCGTAAATGATCTGGTTCGGAATCATCAAAACGGATCGGAATCACTATTTAACTTTGTTGGCAAATAAAAAGTCGTTTATCAATCAATAGAAATATTTTTTGAATCACATTTATGAATATGAATATAAATTTTAGTTGATCGACGAATATTTACAAATATTAATGGAGTTGAGTCAACAGTACCTAAATTTAAAACTAAAAAAAATTCAATTATTTTCTACATATTTCTTTATTACTTGTGCAGTTTTCAAATAGTTCTCTTTCATTCAATTTGAGTGTTTATTTATTGTGTATTTTTATTCACAGTCTTCTTTTTATTATTATTTTTATTCAGCGCTTATCACCATCAAAGCCTCGCAATGACAATTTATTTTGCTACATATTCATATATACAAATGCAAACATATAAATACTTATGTGCATATATTTGTATATATATATATATATATAGATATATATATACATTATTTTAGACACAGCATTTCGTTGGTAAACAAAAGCGAGCGAAAAACAAAAACCTGAAATCTACTCTTATTGTATCAAAAATCAGCAAGAAAAAGCAAAAAAAAAAAAACTCTAGCTCAGCATAAAAACAGCTAGAAAAAATGAATGTGGAACAAAAACAGCAGAACAAAAAAACCTAAAATTTAGTTGCTGCATGCGCTTTCAATGCAATATTACGCATACGACGTGATGCTGCTGTTGCAGCACATGTCTCCCCTTTGTAAGTGCGTGTGTGTGTGTCGTGCACAATAGCCAAAAAGATAGTAAACGTGACAGCTAACGGGCAGACAAGAGCCGCAAACACACACACAGACACACACACACTTAGACACGGTGGCAAGCAGACAGCGATTTTTGTTGTTTGCAAAAATATGCAAATTAAGTGTGGCGAGTTTTGTTGCCGTTGTTGTTGTTGTAAGTGTTGTTGTTGCTGCTAGTGTAGAAAGCGTTAAAAAAGCGTTCAACTCATACCAAAAAACACAATAACAAATGCGATTAAAAGAAAAAAACAATTTTACCAACGTATACACATTATTTGGCTGGCGGCTGTAGAAAGCACGCAAGTCGCAAAAAAACGAGTATACGCCCCGTTGTACAGTCAACAAAGACTACTCCAGCAGCAACGCTGCTATCTATGTGTGTTTGCTTGTGTGTGTGTGTGTGTGTGTGTGTGTGTGCGGTGATCGCTGGCCAAAGCCGCAGTCTCAGCCGCAAACTCGCAGCCCTTCTTTTTTTTTGGATTTGGTTTTGGTTTGTGTCAGCATTTTAACACTCTTATGCTGTTGCCTTTTAATTGAATTTCATTTCAGTCTGCGACTTTGTCTGCTGCCTCTTCTTTTTCTTTGTTTTTCTGTCTTTCATGCCTTTGCGGCTGTGGTTAATTTTAAAACTAGCCATAAAAGCCACACGCAGAGACGAAAACGACAACGACAACGACAACAACGACGCAGACGACGACAACAGTGACGCTTGGCTTTTGTCGCCAATACAATTTTACCAGCAATCAAGTTCATTCGCATTCTCTCTCCCTTTCTATCGCGCTCTCTTTCTTTGTGCTACAGCTCTCTGAGAGCGTCTTACGCTATCTCTCTGGTCTTGGTTTGTTTGCCTGCCAAGTCGCGTCGCTCTATTGCGCGCTCTGCTCGATGTTCTGCTTGCTGCTTGCTGCATTCTTTGTGCGGTCGTTAACATACGGCGCCGCCGCCAAACTGTGGAACGTGTTTGCTCAATGTTGTTGTTTGGTAGCGTCTGCTATTAGTTCTGTACTGCTTGCGCGTGTGTAAGTGTTAATTGCGCGTAGCATTTTGTTTTGTTTTGTTTTGTGCGCTCTGCTCTCTGCGCTCTCTTTTTCACTTTGTTCATAATGTGAGCCGCTTGGGCAGCTGTCTGAGCGTTAGGGAGAGTGAGAGCGAGTGCGAGCGTCAGCTGTTCATCGTTTTACAGCACTTAGTTCTGCGCGCGCAATATATTTAAAAAATATTTGAACTGCTAACGGTGCGTATGCTGTACGTGTTGCAAAGATCAGTTAACAGAACTTGATTGGAATTCTCAAAAAAGTTATAGAATGTTAAATATCTTAAATTACAAATACAAGCCTATTGGTAAGTAAATATTGTATTCAAGAACGCATTAAAATGCAGAAAATTATTAAGTTAACTGATAATTAATTTCACTTGCAGCGCGTTTAAATCGCCTCGCTTTTTGTGTCTTGTTTTTCTTTAATGTTTTTTTCTGCCCCCACCGCTCGTAATGGAAAACCGCTGCTGACAGGTCATTCGCGTAGTAAAAAGTTCAAATAGCAATTATTTCACCATTAATCATTTAAAGATTAATAAATAAAAATCGCAGTTCATTTCCGTTGACAGCAAAAAGACAAGCAAATAAACAAATAAACAGACGAATAAACATAACAATGATAAAAAAAAACAAACCATGCCCAAAATACATAAATATATCATAACGGAAAGACCATCATTTCAGTTCCATTCTCTGTTGACCAAATGTTCATAAATTATAAAAAGTAAACTCCAAAGTCAGCGAAGAGCCAACAAAAAATGGGTAAAAAAAGAGACAACAACTGTAAAAGTCAGTAAATATTATTAAAAAAAAAAAATGTATACCGAATTGGCAGAGCTTGCAACTAACCGCTGCATGTGCATAATTTATAAAGCTAATTAAACGCGCATTTAACTAATTAAAAATATAGCGCGCTTCAATTATTGAAATATGCTGCAACTGCCCCCTCGGCCAATTATGATGATGTGTGCTTGGCTGTAGTAAATTTTTGCTTTTTATTCACAAATTTGCAATTAAAATGGAACAGTTTGGGTTTTTTTTTATCCGCAATGCATTTCAAATATCAAATGCTCATCGTGGCGTATGCGTAATGCTAATCAAAATGTATATTACGTATACGACAGCAGCTTACATGTGCTGGAATGCGCAAGTCGCAAGGGGGTGTGGTAATGCTAGGTGTGTTTAAGTGTGTGTGTGTGTGTGTGACATGCTAGCAGCTAATTTGTGATATTGTCGATTTTTTGGCTTTTAGCAAGCAAATACTAATTGACATTTTGCTATGAACGGCACAACCGGAGAGTGGGGAATTTTGGCCCAAAAACTTTGTGTGCTTATAGGTAGCAGGGAGGAAGGGAGTTAGCTTGGTAGGGAGGGTGGTAGTAACAGTAAATGCAATGCAAAAACATTTTCAATTAAGCAATTAGCGCCATTGAAACAAATCCAACACGTTTTGTGGCTTATAAACTGAAGTATCATGTTCACTTTGGTTAGCTAAACTCCCTCCATGCTGATTGTGTTATTGTGTTTAACGGAGTTTTTAGCAATACCAAAAGGCAAACTCAATTTTAGTTACTGCTACTAAGCGCTTTTATGTTTGGTTTTGCACGTCCTTTGCCTTTCCCCTTTGTTGTTTTTGTTGGTTTTCGGGTTTTGGGGTTTTAATCATTTAGCATATTTTTGTGAATTTTACGTTTGATTCGATAAAGCAACACGAGTGGAAAATAACAAATATATTTAGCATATACGTGTTGCTGATTTATACATATTATTATTATTCATACACTATATACACATAAGCCGCTTAAAAGTGTTGTATGCTGTGAAAAGCATTTTATATACATTCAGATATATATGAATTTTTACAAAATCTGCAAACAAGTGGCAAATTGTGTATTGACGACAAAGCAGCTTAGAGCTGCTAAAAAGTTAAGTTAGCGAGAGGCGGGGAAGAGGGCAAGTGAAAGTCACATTAAATATTCACTTGACAATATGATACTAATGATTGTGTTGATGACGTTGATTTGGGATGAAGAGGATGTTGATGAGGTCGGCATTGCCATTGCAATTGACGCTTTATTAATTATTTGCAAATTTAATCAATGCCTAATTTAATTATCGATTCCGATTTTTTTGTATTTGCCAACCACTCGCATTTAATTGAAAGTTTAACGACTTTATTCAAGGGTACTCGAATTTGCACATGTGCCACAAGAGTAGAACAAAACAAGTAAGAAGGCTCTAGTCGAGAAATCCCGACTAGACGATACCCTGATCCCTATACCTTACGCGTACAGTCAGTGCTTGCAAGTATGTGTGCGTGTGTGTACGACCATACTGCATACTGCATACTCAACTTCAAGGTTCCATATCTCCGGTGTTTCTTAACCGATTTTTATAAAAATTTCACAGATTGTTATTATTTTGATTAATAATTAAAATGTCATCTAAAATTTTTTCAATTTCAAGATTTTGTTGTTATCGATCACATGTGTATATCGGAAACGGGATGAGTTATCGAAAATCGAATCCCTGCCTAGGGATTAGGCGAGCTTAAGTTCGAAATCTGGAGTCTCTAGCTCTTATAGTCTCTGAGATCGACGCGTTCATACATACAGACGGACAGACGGACAGACGGACGGACGGACAGACGGACAGACGGACATGGCTATATCGACTCGACTGTTGATGCTGATAAAGAATATATATACTTTATGGGGTCGGAGATGCTTCCTTCTGCCTGTTACATACTTTTGCACAACTTCATGATACCCTTTTTTCCCATTTTTAATGGGATCAGGGTATAAAAAAAAAGAAACAAAACAACAACTATAATAAATTGAATTTAATTTAATGTTAAAATGATTTTATAGAGAGAGATTTAAGAGAAATAACTGAAAAATAAAATAATGTTTGCTATAGAAATAATAATATTAATGACTTTATTAAATCATCTCACAATTATTGAGGAAATAAAAATAAAATTTGGAAAAATGTATGCTAATATTGTTTCATACCTAAATTGTTTCCAGCGAATGTTCATCCAGTTTAAGCTTTAAAAAAATTCCCATAATAATGCAAAATAACAGCGACATTAACAAAGCTGTGTAAAAATAAAAAAAAAAAAATAGCCAGAAACGCGACGCCCGCAGCAACAACGACTGCCACAAAGATCAGCAACTCATTAAAATTAAATAAAACTGCCGTGAACCGAACAAAATGTCACTTATACGCACCGTAACACCGATGACAATGCGTACAATGTTGCGTATGAGTGACGTTGCCATGTTTTATAAACATAAGAGCAAACAAACAAATACACTTCAAGATGTTACTGTTATTTAGCAACGAAATATGCAGATTGTATCTTTTGTGAAGTGGATTGTTTGTGTGACGTTCTTGCTCATTAAGTTAACAATGTCGAATTTATTACTCTACTTTATTGCTTAAGTCCCACAAATGTCTTTTTTTTTTTACTTAGAGAAGTTTATAACTGTGTCGTCAAATAAAAACATCGCAAAACGAGTTAAGAAATCTAGTGACGAAAGTATTCTTAATCCCATAAAACATCCGATTCTTAAGTTTGTGACCATGGACACTAAGTTTTTATACCCTGATCCCATTAAAAATGGGAAAAAAGGGCATCATGAAGTTGTGCAAAAGTATGTAACAGGCAGAAGGAAGCATCTCCGACCCCATAAAGTATATATATTCTTTATCAGCATCAACAGTCGAGTCGATATAGCCATTTCCGTCTGTCCGTCTGTCCGTCTGTATGTATGAACGCGTCGATCTCAGAGACTATAAGAGCTAGAGACTCCAGATTTGGAACTTAAGCTCGCCTAATCCCTAGGCAGTACAAGTTTGTTTTCGATTTTCGATAACTCATCCCGTTTCCGATATACACATGGGATCGATAACAATAAAATCTTGAATTTGAAAAAATTTTAGATGACATTTTAATTATTAATCAAAATAATAACAATCTGTGACATTTTTATAAAAATCGGTTAAGAAACACCGAAGATATGGAACCTTGAAGTTTAGTATGCAGTATGCAGTATGGTCGTACACACACGCACACATACTTGCAAGCACTGACTGTACGCGTAAGGTATAGGGATCAGGGTATCGTCTAGTCGGGATTTCTCGACTAGAGCCTTCTTACTTGTTTTTTATATGTTTTATATATTTGTAGTTTTAATATAAGAGTACCCTTCGGGTATAATTACTTGTAAGCATTTTCAAGAACATTAAGAACATAAGATTTTTGAGAAACTAATAACCTCTCATCTTCAACATCTTTGTAAATCTATGATTTCACCGTGCCAGCACGGGTTCATGAAACATAGATCTACCTCTACTAACTTACTAGAATTCACATCATTTGTTATTAAGGGCTTTGAAGACAAATTGCAAACTGATGTTATTTACACTGATTTCAGTAAGGCTTTTGACTCTGTAAATCACCTCCTGTTAATTTATAACCTTAAACTTTTGGGCTTTCCTAATAATCTTATCCTTTGGATTCAAGATTATTTAACTTCTAGAACTCAGAGAGTCTATTTTAATGGCTCAGTATCTAAAGCGGTGCAGGTCACTTCTGGTGTTCCACAAGGAAGTCACCTTGGACCGTTATTATTTACACTGTTCATAAACGACCTTCCGTCTGTTATTAATCATTCTCGGGTACTAATGTATGCTGATGATGTAAAATTATGCATGTCAGCTGCAAGTCTTCTGTCTGGTCATAGACTGCAAAGTGACTTAGACAATTTTCAAACTTGGTGCAGAGTAAATTTACTGCATCTCAATTGCAGTAAATGCAAAGTTATGTCTTTTTATAGGCGAATGCCTTTTTTTAATATCTATCTTCTGGATAACCTACCATTGGATCGGATTGATTTGGTTGAGGATTTGGGTATCTTAATGGACCCAAAGCTTAAGTTTGACAAGCATATTGCTTTAATCTCAAATCGAGCTTCAAGTGTCTTGGGGTTCATTAAACGCTGGTCGAAGGAATTCGACGACCCCTACTTAACAAAAACTCTTTATGTGTCTCTTGTCCGACCTATTCTTGAATATGGATCTTGTATATGGTATCCCAAATACAGGACTCATCAGGATAGAATAGAATCGGTACAAAAACAATTTTTGCTCTTTGCCCTTCGGGGTCTTAACTGGGACAATAGTACTAATTTACCTGCTTACCACAGTAGACTTTTACTAATAAATCTTCCCTCTCTTAATCATCGTAGAACTATGCTAGCAATAACCTTTTTTCACAAATTAATAAATGGTGAAATAGATTCCCCAATACTAATTAACCAAATTAATTTTGCTGTACCCATTAGAAGTAGTAGACATTTTTTACCAATAGCCCTGCATGCTTGCTTTTCTAACTATGCTATCCATAACCCTTTTCGGATCTTATGTTCAGTATATAACGATCTTTCCCACCTTATAACTAGTACCACTTCTGCATGCTCTCTAAAAAAAATTATCTTACGTCATTTGTCTACCTGTTCGCGATCTTCGTAACCGCACGTTATGCGGTGCGCCCCTCGGTCGGAAGGGCGGGAGGTGGGTCGCTTTATGCTTGGGTCCGCGCGTTAACAAGCCGGTGCTTGGTATCGTTGGGCCACTTGAATGTACTGTCCGTTAGTACATCTACGTCCAATAATAATTTAATAAGCAACGAAATATTAAATATTTGCATAACAACATCAATAAGCCATCAAGACAAAGACTGTTGGCTCAAAGACTCCATATCAAACAAATTCTTATTTTGTGGCATAGAAATGTGTTTAAAAATAGCTTACACTCAAAAGATAGAAAAATGTGCAAAATGAGGATTGTGCTAATTGGCAGCTTGTGAATTTTAACGTTGCCAACGCCCAAAAATAATATATAATAATAATTTTTGTCTTTGTTTTTTTTTTTGTGTTTGTTTATAGTTTTATATTTGCCAGATTGCAGCACGTCAGCTTAAAGATTCAGACATTTGATTTATGATCTATTTAGGGTGTTTTAACAAGTAATTTCTTTTTGTGTAGTTTAAAATAATTATTTTGTACTTTGAAAACAACTTTCTTAAATAGAAGCCAAACTCCTTTCGAAAATTTTTAATGGCAATTACACTGAGAAAACAAATCCGATCTCTCCACTGCAAATTCACTTTTTACAAAGAATTGTCTTAATATGTTAACATTTCGTTCTTAATTTGTGCTTAAATTCGGACTATTTGTTTTTTTCTTTTTTCTTGTTTTAAAAGAAGTATGGAAGAAATAGTCCAAAACTTTGGTTAAACCAACCAAGTACAGTATGAACATTACTAACAAACTTTATGCAGGGGAACAGAAGCGAGGGGAAAATCTCAATATAATATGTCAAAAATAAACTGTTTTTTTAATCTTACTGAATGAAAAACCATTGCCTTTGACGCAAAGAGAACCTGGGGTCTCTCTATTACTAAGCGAATGCCTTAGCCACAAACAAACAAGCTTCGGCTTACCTTCTATTCTTAAGCGAGTTCCTAACTTATAACCATTGTTTTGAACTTGGAACAAATGAAACAAAAATACGTTACATTTGTCCCAAATCATGAGCCGAACTTATTATTGTGGACCAATATTAACAATATATAATGTTCATTATCTTAAAACAAAATATAAATTAAGAACATGTTTAAAGAAAAACATTCGGTTTTTGATACCAAAACAAGTAAGAAGGCTCTAGTCGAGAAATCCCGACTAGACGATACCCTGATCCCTATACCTTACGCATACAGTCAGTGTTTGCAAATATGTGTGTTTGTATGTACGACCATACTGCATACTGCATACACAACTTCAATGTCCCATATCTCCGGTGTTTCTTAACCGATTTTAATAAAAATTTCACAGATTGTCATTATTTTGTTCATTATTTCAAATGCCGTCTCAAAGGTTTCAAAATTCAAGATTTTGTTGTTATCGATCCCATGTGTACATCGAAAACGGGATGAGCTATCGAAAATCGAAAACAAACTTGTACTGCCTAGAGATTAGGCAAGCTTAAGTTCGAAATCTAGAGTCTCTAGCTCTTATAGTCTCTGAGATCGGTTGGCTCATACATACGGACAGACGGACAGACGGACGGACAGACGGACGGACGGACAGACGGACGGACAGACGGACATGGCTATATCGACTCGGCTGTTGATGCTGATCAATAATATATATACTTAATGGGGTCGGAGAAGCTTCCTTCTGCCCGTTACATACTTTTGCACAAAACCATTATACCCTTTTTTCCCATTTTTAATGGGATCAGGGTATAAAAATATGGACGAATCAAAACATTTGCTCTTATTTTTTCTCCATGTATATGCTAAAAACAACTTATTAAGAAAAAACTTACTATACCATTTTAGTTACACTTACTTATTTCTAACAAGCACCATAAAAATGTTCAAAATTGAAATAAAACTTGACTTGCTTATAATGAATATTATGTGTTTGTATACAATTTCTTATCATAGCTTAATAATAGAACTTTATTTATTTATAGGTCAATATAAGTACTGCGATGTTAAATGTGTGTTAATCCTTTATAATGCATATAGACTCGGTTATTATCTTTGGCTGATACTACCTAGTGCCGTTATCTTGCCTCATTGAAATTGATATCGTTCGTTCACCACATTCAAGCACGTTATAACCCCGATTTGGAGGCACTATAGATTTTGAGTATGGCCTGCATTTGATACCCTTTATTGTTGTGTGATGCACCTTGATCAAAGCACAAATCGAATGCTGTCTAATCAAAACATTTGGACATTAACAAACAAGTAAACAATTGACCCTTGTGTGGTTGAAAGATTATTCTTTGTTTTTTTAATAGCAGTTGAACAGCAATAACAAAGCAGTTTTAATTAATTAACACGAATGTGCAAATGAAATCGAGCCTCAAACTCAAACAAGCAGCCACTTGAGTTTTAGAGAGCGTCTTCGAGACTTGGTTGCCCCTTGCTAGCCTCCGAAATGGTCCACTTGACTGCAGCTTTAATTAACTGGAAATGTTGTGTATGTTTTTGGCTGGCAAACAAAAGGCGACCCAATGGGGTCAGATCTGCCAACAGATACAGATAAGAGCCAAATATAGTATATGTACATTTGTCGGTTTGCACTCTGTGCACTATACATTAGTGTAGTGTTTGTGTGTGTGTGTGTGTAGGTTTTGGTCATTGCAGTTTGGAAGTTATTAGCTAATTACCTTATAATTTATAATTAGAACAGATTCAGAGACAAATTGTGATGGGTGCCAAGCGCTTGGTAACAACTTCTGTTTCTGCGTTTTCTATGCCCACAATTATTCGACAGCCGACAGCCATTTCTTGTTTATTTATCATTCTGCGAATTATTTGTGAAATGCTTTTGTGTAAGATTTAAAAATATATTCCAGTCACAAGACACGATTCCCACAACACCACAACTCGCAATGCAAATAAATAGCGTTAAAATTTAAATGTGTTTGCATTAGTTTAGCTGCTGCCGTGTCTAATTCTGAGTCATTCTAACATAATCATCATCATCTCCACAATTATTATCATCTTCATCATCATCTTTGATACTCAATGTAGGATTAAGCTTTCTGTTTTTATACCCTGAACCTATTGAAAATGGGTAAAAAGGGTATAATGGTTTTGTGCAAAAGTATGTAACAGGCAAAAGGAAGCATCTCCTAATCCATAAAGTATATATATTCTTGATCAGCATCAACAGTCGAGTCGATATAGCCATGTCCGTCTGTATGTATGTATGAGCGCGTCAATCTCAGGGACAATGAGAGCTAAAGACGCCAGATTTTGAGCAAACAGTACAAATTTAATCCGAACTATCGATAACTCATTCTAAATCTTAAAATTCGTAAAATTTGTATTGAAATCTGTTGAGAGGTTAAGTTAAGTACTCAAGTATTGGTGTGGTAGTGCAGAAGTGGCCGTACGCATAAGGTCTATGGTTCAGGGTATCTCCTAGTCGGGCATACTCGACTGAAACCTTCTTACTTGTTGTTTCTGTTTTCTGTTTATTTCTATGTATATGTGTTTTTTCTTGACTCAGTAAATTTCACAAACACACACACACACACTCTCTCTCTCTAAAAACAATCTTTTAAAGCATTGTTAAGATCAGCTATTATTGGTCGTACAATGCGTGTTTACTGAACTTATTTATAGTAGTTTTAAAAGCTGACGTGATCTGATTCTTTATTAATTATTCAGTTGATAATTTTATTCAGCTGCAGTAAATATACAACTGTGTTCTTCTCTGAGTAAAATTAAGTGCTAACCATATGCCATAACTGCTTTTAATATTATTATATTTTTTAATTTTTTGCACTTGAGCTTACCTGTTAACATCGAGTAAAAATGTTTGTAATAATTTTGAATTTAAATAAGTAATTAAAGCAAAATGCTAAAAGTCTTGTATTATATGGTTTGAGATGAGACTAATCAACATATTCGAGACATTTATTCCAGAGAGAGCGAAGTTAAAAACTTTAGAATACCCAATGTTAAGGAAGCATGCTTAAATAATGATAATAAAATCTTTAATAAGCCAAAACCGCCTAGAACACCGTACTTTGGTTTTATTGTATATGCTCCCCATTGCGTGTACGAAATGTTAGTTTATAAATTTATCAAGTACACTCTTGGGCACTCACATGAATTTTTCCACTGTTGAAACTTGTGATAGAGGAAGCAAGCGCATATAAAGAATATGATAAAGACGACGAGCAGTGTGAGTATGACACCAATCCAAATATCGCTGACCACATGAAACTCATCATCGTTGCCGGTGTATATGCGAGAACCGTGCGGTGTATGCGGGGGCGGAGCACGTGCAGCGGGTATAACATCGCTGAAGAGCAAATCGTCGGCCACATCGGCAACATCGGTGGCCGAGGCACCACCACTCAAATTGATCTCGACTTCTTGGCGATCGATAGTAAAGTTGCCCAGCGCCGAATCCAGGCCCAGAGCCAGCTGCTCTAGTTTATTGATCAGTATGGAATAGTTGCCGGGCAGATCGAAGGTGTCCAATTGAATTTTCTCGGCCGAACTGGTGGCATTGGCCAGCGTTGTTGTTGCCGCTGTTGATGTGGTAAGATTCATGGCCGTGGCATTGAAACTAGGCTCCGCGGCTGTCATCATTGCAATTGGATTCGATGCATTTTCCAAACTGCTGTCTTCAACGCCCGCCAGCAAGTTGCCCGTCAAATTGAGGGCCTTGAGTAACTCGACCATGTTCTTGGCACTTCGAAACGTTTAAAGGTCACTTGTTGTTTGAACAGTTTTTACTGCTATTGCTGTTGTTGTAGTTATTTGTATATATATATATATATATATAAAAAAAAAAATATATATATATATATATATGTATATATGTGTATAATTAAATGGAGCGGCACACGCGTTCTGTGGCTCAGCTTTGAGGCTGTGGCTTCATTTCGCGACTGAAAACCGCCGACGAGTGAAAAGTTGCAAATTTGTTGTGGCGCTTTTTGTTGACAGCCTCGTAGCGTTATGCTTTATTTTATTATTTAGTTAACAGTTTGTTTTTTTTTTTTTTTTGCTGATTCGTTTCGTATTTTATGTGTATGAGATTTTTCACTTTTGAACTAATTGTATTAACGCGTTTGTGTTAATTCGCCATACGCATCTGCGGCTGCTGTTGTGGCTGCGAATACTGCGCTTCTATCTTATAGATACAACGTACTCACACGCACCGCGGCTCGCATTGTGCTACGGTTGCTCTCGTTGCTTATTTGTTGTACAAATATTGATAGTGGCTATTAAACTCCTTACTGGATTTATCTTAGCAATAAACGTTTCTAAATAAAGTATTGGACTCAGTATTCGTATCGCAATGCTCATATCTCTGTAGCTGGAGCTCACAATCTACAAACGAGACATATAGATGTGAGTGTATTGATTTGCAAAGTTGATTTCTTAGCGCTATAAAAGTGTTACTTTGCTTAAGTCATGCTTGGGTTTTGCTCTGTTTCATTTGGAGCTTTTTACTACTTGCATGCCATAAAAAGCTCTCATGTTTGGTTTAACAATTGCCATTTACATGCCAAGATGGTGCAACATAAACACCATTTTCCATTTCGAAAATAAACATTTGTCGACATAAATCATTAAAAGTTAGCTAAACACTCATTAAATATCAAGTGGCGAGTGTTGAATATCTTAATAAGGGGTTTAAGGCCGAAATAATCTATTAAAAACAGTTAAATCAAGTAAGAAGGCTCTAGTCGAGAAACCCCGACTAGACGATACCCTGATCCCTATACTTTACGCGTACAGTCAGTGCTTGCAAGTATGTGTGCGTGTGTGTACGACCATACTGCATACTCAACTTCAAGGTTCCATATCTCGGGTGTTTCCCAACCGATTTTAATAAAAATTGACTCCAGATTTCGAACTTAAGCTCGCCTAATCTCTAGGCAGTACAAGGTTGTTTTCGATTTTCGATATCTCATCTCGTTTTCGATATACACATGGGATCGATAACAACAAAATCTTGAATTTTGAAAACTTTGAGACGGCATTTATTTTATTAAAATCGGTTAAGAAACACCGGAGATATGGGACATTGAAGTTGTGTATACAGTATGCAGTATGTGCGTACATACAAACACACATACTTGCAAACACTGACTGTACGCGTAAAGTATACGGATCAGGGTATCGTCTAGTCGGGATTTCTCGACTAGAGCCTTCTTACTTGTTTTTAAATTAAATAGCTTAATACAACGTTGTTATGAAAATACTTTAAAACAACGATAAAAAATTAAATTTATTTGTTTTTGTTTTTGGTTATACTTAAAAAAATAAGAAAAGTACACTTTTTTAGAATTTCGTCAAATTTCAAAACTGAAGATCGTTTTTAAGTCTCATAGTATTATGTTGTATAAACAAGTTTTTAAATTTATTCGATCTAGAGAAAAAGGCAATTAAAAGGCAATTATTTAATTAATGTTGTTTGTTTATAATTAAACCTTTTTTCATAGATTACAAACGAGTTGTTTTGTGTGGTCTTAATGATATTCTGTTATCTGCATTCAGTAAGGAAAACATTTACAAATAATTAGTTTCTATTGTATTCAGGTTAAACGACGATTGCAGCTCATATAAAAGCTTGCCGCTCAAGTACAGTCGTATTATTATTAATATTGTAGGCCTCAGTTCTCATTCTTAATGTCGGTTACAATGCTTATACATATGCCTTTAATATTTCTATAAAACGAGTCATAAAGGGCGTAAATAATGAATAAATCAAGTGGAAAATTGTGCACAAAACAACTGAATCAGAATAGTCGCTTATGCAGTTGGGAGCCCATTGAAATTGACGGGCCCCAGATAATGCCGGACCCCTGCAAACAGAGTACGTGTTTGACAGCTTATTTCACTGATCCAAAATAAGATGGACTTAATATTCAAAGTTATTTTAAAAAAATACATAAAAATACCTAAGAGCTTATTCAAATTAAATTCTATTTTTGTTACTTTTATAATCTATAAAACAAGTTTTCTTATCAATGTTCTTATCCGTTTGATAAAAACATAACCAAAATGTTTTCACTAATGAAACTTTATTATATATTTAAAAATTACAATTGAAAGGAATTGTTTAATGGGCGTTTCTATTTCAATCACTCGTATTTTTGTTTATTATTTAAACGAGCAGCGCATTCTCAGCATTATAAAATCACAGCAACAGCAACAACACTAATTTCATCTGGCATTATAAACTAAGAAATAAACAAAACAAATGAATATTGAAAACAGAGCAAGGAACAAGCACAACACGCGAAATGGAAAAGCAGGAAATAATTGCACTTTAAAGATTCATATGAAATATGTATGCACCTTTTTTTATTCTGTTTTGATATATGTTTGTTATCTTATAACTTTTTGCTTTCTTTTCGTTTATTTAGGTTGCTGTCTACACAAATTACAAACAAATGCTGTAAATTTTCAATATTTTTGGCGCCAATTCCATTGCCGGCATTAATTAATTTGCATAAGTGATTCCAATATAGCGAAAAAAACCAAATTTCACAAGCATTTCGTGACCTCTATCAACAAATTTATTTTTGAATTCGAACAACTCGCGGCTGATATGTAATTTCGTTAAATATTTAATATTTTATTTGATAGTTTGAACTGAACGCGCGCGCTTGTTTACAACAATTAAAAAGTGTTCCGTAGCGCTCAGCAATTAAAGCCAAGTTAACTTACATGTTAGCGTTAACGTTAACATGACGCCGACTGCGCGGCCAGCGACACAGCTGCCGCGGCTGCTGTTGCTACTTCGTCTACGCGTCTCTGCGGTCTAAATACAAGTATCTCTAGATGTGTCTGTACTTGTATCAGTATCTGTATCTGTATCTGAACAGGGACAGGCAGCGCACAGATCGCAAACAAGCACCGGCAAGCAATGAGCTCCGACTACCGGCTACTGACTGAGCTGCTGGCTGTGTGTCTGTATCTTTGCGTATGTGTGTTCGAGTGTGTGTTTTGTATCTGTATCTGACGTGAAGACGCCGCAAAAAAATTAAATAAACTGAAACAACGCGACGGATCTGTCCAGACGCAGACCCCACCGACTGGGAACGTCAATGTTTTCACTATCGGCAATGAATAAGAAAAAATAACAATAACAACAGAAAAAAAATAAGAACAACTGATATCTTTGTGGTGCCGAACATTAAATACACTTGTTTACATACCATTTCAATTTGTTTATTGAGTTCTTGAGCAAAATTATGTCAACAACTTAAATGATAATTTTATTTGTTGTAAGGTTCCATTAATATATAAAACTAAAACGAATTTTCAACTGTGATGAAGAGAACAAGTTTAAAGATTAAATACATTGTGAGCAAAGTACAACACTATATTTTAGGGCAAAGAACGAATACACACATACACACATACATACATACATATATACATACATACATATATAAAACAGTAAAAAAATAGTGCAGATTGTGCCGATGGCAATAAACAATCGAGAGGCGTTCTGTGTTTTTTTTTTGTGTGCACATATACATTTTTTTGTTGTTGCAATTTTCATTGACTTGAAATGAGATTTAAAAATAGCTAAAGTGTTTCTTTTAACTGCATTTCTTATAATTGCCTGTCTTACAAAGTTCCTGTATTATGAACAGTAAAGTATAGTAAACAGTTTGCAATATTTGTTATACTTCTATAGTGTGTGGGTTTCAATCACCCGCGTTTTAAAACCCTTTCGGGCACACTCGGAAATTATGCATATCTTTTTGAAAATTAATTGCCATGCATTAACATTAAGTTTGCAAATTTCACGCACCATTTTCAATAGGCCAATTTTATTGAACACTCAACTGAGCATGAAGAAGTTATTGTATTAATACTCTGTAATTACTGCAACAACTCGAATGGGTATTATAGGTGCTTAAGTTTAACTGAGCAACTGTTTAATCTTTGCCTATGCTGAATATCTTTTTATTAAACTATTTTCAGCTACAAATTTAATTTCATTGACTGTTTAAAATATCCTTTAAAGTTAAAGGCAACATTATATGCTTAGTTCTTAAATTTCAAACATATTGAAAAAGCTTCTTGAAAGTATTTTTTGTGTCCAGCAAACTCTTGCTTGGTATGTTTATTAAAATTTGCATTTAATTATTTTTGGCAAAATTTATAACTGAAATTCCATTTGACTGTTTTGCACTGCATTTGTGGTTGCAACATTGATAATGCGAGTAATGCGGTACGTTGCATAGTTGTGTTGTAAAGTTGTTGCATGCAAATTGTGGCATCGCTTTAATGCAATTGCATAATGGCTTCAAAGGCGTGGCCATAATGATAATCAAACACACACACACACACAATCACAATCACAATCATAACATAACATAACATTCATGTTCGATACTCGTAATTACATTCGTTGCATGTTCCACATACTCTTATTACTTATATATATGTATATATATATAAATACATAAATGTTCGCATTGTAGGCATAAGTTCTTGTAAATTATTATGATTGTTTTAACTTTTTGCCAGCGAGTTAACTGTTTGTAATTTTAATAATTGCCTGCATAAATCTGATTTTGACTCGACTCAGTTAGTTTGCTTAAATTTTTGAGTATAATATACCATTTAATCACGCTTTGTACAGAATAAATTCAAATTTAGTTTAAATTTGTATACACTTTATAATATTGGAAGCAAGGTTTCATCTAAGTTGTGCATTATCGACCTTAGAATACTTATTCGTTTGTGAAATTTGTGTTTTACACTCGAATCAATTAACATTCTAAAGAGTTTAATAACACATCATTTGAGTTATCAGCTTGTCGTTAACAACACGTGCACGTGCTATACAAACATATCTATTTAACCGATTGATGCACATCCATAGGGCAACCCCATTTAATTGACGGTTGCGACTTGTTCAAATAGCATGAATTGGATATTGAACATTTTTCAAATTTTATTATTGTTATACCCTGAATTCATGAGTTGCGTAAAAATAATATATTGATTTTGTGCAAAACACTGTAACAGACAAAAGAAATTATCTCCGAATACGTATTGTGTATATATACTTTATTAGCATCAACAGCCAAGAGCCAACAGATTATATGGAATCATATGCATCTGTTCGCCCGTCTGTATTTATGAACGCGTTTATCTCAAAGACTATGAAAGCTGGAAACTTCTGATTTTATTATGATCTCCTAGTCACAGGCTGAACGAGTTTACTTTATACTATCGATAATTCTTCCGCTTTTCGATATACACATATAATTAAAAAAAGAAAATCCTGAATTTTGAAAGCTTGGAAACTGTTTTTGCAATTATAAGCTAAGTTACGAAATTCTATAAAATTTTGTTGGAGTCGGTTGAGAAACTTCGGAGATATTCAAAATTGATTTAGACATCATGCATCGGTGCAGTACTGCAGGCATGATCCTAGGTGTAAGTTCTAGTGATCAGGGTATCTCCTAGTCGCGCTTACTCCACAAGAGCTCTTTTTACTTGTTTTCAATTAAAAATAGTTGTATTAAGTTATAGCTTGTTAAATTTTTGAAATTTATTGTGTGTGAATAATATGTAAGTCATGTTCTATTAAACAGATCATTGTTCACCAACTTTTCAGACAATTAAAATATATAATTAAATACTCAAATACGCTCATAAATGAAAATGGGCCAAGCTTAATTTAAACTGCACACACACTCACACATATCTATGTTTTATATATGTATAATGAATAATGTAGGTGAATAGTAATACAAGCAAACTTCCACAATTTGTATTAAGAGCTCATTCAAAACTAATTAATATATATTTGCTAGTTAATAATCTATATGAATAATCTATGTGCTTAACATGCATATTTATAATATAATGATAATTATTGAATAGTTTTGATTAGTATTGTGCAGAGATTATGGCACTTTGATACCCAATACCAACTAGATAAGGTGCATTTTGAATTTTTGAAATGTTTAGCTGGCGTGTCTTTAAAGTGATTGTTTCGCAGTTGTATACAGTAGTGTGGAGTATTAACCCACTTAATGTGGCTAGTCTTAAGTACTCAGATAAGACAACTAAAACTGATTCCATGTGAAATTAAAATGATTTATGATAAGTGGGCTGCATTCTATGGCAATGGTTGCTTATCTGAAGTGCTGTTTATTATCTTGACAACCTAAATGCCGTACTGTCATTCGGCGTGTATCAAATGGGGTAAAGCATTATAAATAAATGTGCTAAGTAGCACTCATAATATACTTCATATATACTTACTATTATTTATAGCGCGTATCTCCGGCATTGATTGCATGTTGTTTACATTCATTTAACTATTGTAATTGAGTAAATATGCCAACTTAAATGTGCAAATATGCAAATTGAAGCGTTTAAGCTTAACCGCAAACTAGCCGTAGAAATCAACAAATTTAAGTCACAACCAGTTTAAGCTATAACTCATGAATTTAAGGTAATAATTGTTAATAGTCGTTAAATGTTGCCATAATATTGTCGTCTTTATGAAATATTATTATTTAGACTCTAAAAATGCTATAAATTCTAGGTTACCTAATAATAGGAATCGAGTGGTAAGTGTCTACACTAACGAGCAGGAGATCAACACTTTGTGTCCTAGCTGTCCCAATTTTACATAATCAGGTTATTGCTTTGTTGATATTCACCACACCTCGGTTTTCGGGGTTTGTGTCTACAATGCAATTGCATATATTTTTTCTTGTTATTCTTGTTAGAATGTTCTCAGACGTCTGAATCAGCTTCAATTTACTAACAAAAGGAACAACAACCGGTAATGTCTATTATGTAAGTCATGGACAAACAAGTAAGAAGGCTCTAGTCGAGAAATCCCGACTAGACGATACCTTGAACCCTATACTTAACGCGTACAGTCAGTGCTACGCGTATACTGCATACTGCATACTGCATACTTAACTTCAATGTTCTATATCTCCGGTGTTTCTTAACCGATTTAAATAAAATATTCACAGATTGTCATTATTTTGTTTAATATTTCAAATGCCATCTCAAAGTTTTCTAAATTCAAGATTTAGGGATTAGGCGAGCTTAAATTCCAAATCTGGAGTCGCTAGCTCTTATAGTCTCTGAGATCGACGCGTACATACATACGGACAGACAGATAGACGGAAGGACGGACGGCCAGACGGGCAAAGCTATATCGACTCGACTGTTGATGCTGATCAAGAATATATATATATATTATAAGGTATAAGGTCGGAGATGCTTCCTTCTGCCTGTTACATCCTTTTGCACAAAACCATTATACCCTTTTACCCATTTTTAATGGGTTCAGGGTATAATAAAAAAGGAGCAAATTTGAATATTGAATTTGTCGTAAAATTTAGCTTTGTTATTTGTATAATCGTTTTTTGCCGGGTAACAACAATAAACAGGTGCAAACCGGTATTATTTGCGCATGCGTTAAATAATCTACACAAAAACAACAAAAAAAAACTTGCCTAAGCGAGACACTTAATGAACTTAGTCATGGGATTCACACAACTCACATGGTGTCTGGCCAAGAGTCGCCGCATTCTCAGTTCCAATCTCTTAGGATTCAGTCAAATTAAGCGTCAGAAAGTCTGGCTATTTTTGCGATAAGTTATAATGATAACAAAAGATCATGTACTTATATTTTAATAGAAGGCAGTATAAAACTGTCTAGTAAATATGCGCTATGTTGTGTACTTTGTCTATCTTTGGAATTTTAAAAAAATCAACCTACTAGACTTATATCTGAGTCATGATTGTTATTTGCTGGTTGTGTGATTAACCTTTTGGACAGCTCTAAAGTCAACTTCAAGAGCGTTTCATGCAGTTTAATAAGCTTTAATAAAACGTCATCATTGTTTGCTTTGACTGACAGTAAACACGAGTGCTGAGTACAGTCTATTTATAAGTACGCGTAAAGGTCTATTACTTATCAGTAAGGTTAGTAACAGCATGATCTTTAATTAACTAGATGCACAAGTTTATTATGCAAAGGCACTAGCAGTTAATATTTAATAACTTATTTTATAGATTGGGTATTACAGAGTTGTATCTCTGAGTATATTAATTTCCTTTCCGAATTGTTTGATATTATACAAAATGAATAGGTTATTTTGCTGTTTGCACATCCGTTGGGTCTTTGAACGATTTAAGCAGATTTAAAAAAGCTTTAAATGCAGCTAATCGAAAACGATTCTTAGCCTTATTATTATCTTATTAATCAAATTATTTAATGAAAAAGCATACAATAAACACTTAGCTACGTACAATTTTAGATTCAAGGGTAATTTACATATTATAAGAAGAATTTGAAATAATTGTTGAATGTTTTTTATTTATTAATCAAAATTATTAAGATTAAAATTTCTTTAACCTATATCGGGGCTTTTTTTGTAGTTCCTTTCAGTTATCAAAAAAAAAAAACAAGTAAGAAGGCTCTAGTCGAGAAATCCCGACTAGACGATACCTTGATCCCTATACTTTACGCGTACAGTCAGTGCTTGCAAGTATGTGTGTAAGTGTGTACGCGTATACTGCATACACAACTTCAATGTCCCATATCTCCGGTGTTTCTTAACCGATTTTAATAAAAATTTCACAGATTGTCATTATTTTGTTCATTATTTCAAATGCCGTCTCAAAGTTTTCAAAATTCAAGATTTTGTCGTTATCGATCCCATGTGTATATCGGAAACGGGATGAGTTATCGAAAATCGAAAACAAACTTGTATTGACTAGGGATTAGGCGAGCTTAAGTTTCAAATCTGGAGTCTCTTGCTTTTATAGTCTCTGAGATCGGTTGGCTCATACATACGGACAGACGGACAAACAGACGGACAGACGGACGGACAGACGGACATGGCTATATCGACTCGGCTGTTGATGCTGATCAAGAATATATATACTTTATGGGGTCGGAGATGCTTCCTTCTGCCTGTTACATACTTTTGCACAAAACCATTATACCCATTTTTTTTCCATTTTTAATGGGATCAGGGTATAAAAAAAACCATCCCATCGTGCAGCTCCAGCATAATATCATGAGCTTGGCTGTTTTTGTTGTTATTTTAGTGTTGCTCATAATAAAGTAAAATATATATTGCCTTGCTGTCCAATACAATGGCATTAATACTATTTGTATGTTAAAATCCTTCGGAATATTTAAATTTATACGCTACTGCACGAAACTGAACGGAAATGATCAAACGGCTCATTACGCGTCACAGTTTCAGTCTTAGTTTTATTTCCAGCTCGAGTCTCCTGTATTAATAAAAATACAAAGTCGATGGCATGGTGTCTTTGCTTTGGACATTGTTGACAAACAGCTCGTAAATTACTCGCTCATTTTTTTAGGGCATTCAATGAGAGTAGGAAGAAGTGGAGGGTTTTTCACGGTTCGAATGTGGTTTGCTCTGGTCTGTTCTGGTCAATTCATTTTTGTTTGCTTGAATGCGGCGCAACGGAAGTCGCCGTCTGCTGGAGTTAAATGAGGTCAGTGCAAGAATATTGGGGTAATAGTTGGTGACAAACTTCTCAATGAGATCGATAATTGTATAGCGTTTGCATAACTCGCATGAGCCATTTGAAGGTGTGTGCCCTCTGCTGCTTTTGCTGCTGATGCTTCGGACCCTTTTTCAATTTCCTGTTCTCACATACACAAAGTATAGCCGAAAGGCAAACAAATCAATATGAATAACCCAGGCGCAAGATGAAAAAGAAGCGCAAAACGATTTCAGTCTATCTTTGTATAATATTCATACATACAAACATATCCTCGCACACATACATATGTACATAGACCTGTTCCCGGCCATTGGTGCAAAGGTAGTCAACACAAAAAGAAAAAGAAGAAAATAGAAAAAACCTAAAAAACAGAACTAAGTCGCAATTGTGGCAAAAGGATGCGCGTTGACGAGCCGTGCATTGAGTGCCTTTTGCGAGGGGTGCCTAACCGTTTCCGTTTAGCAAAGAAAACAATAACAATAAAAGATTTTTGAGCTGATACTGATAGAGGGCCGCTGTATGTACACATACATCGATATAGACCGGAAAAGCGCATTTAACGCGATTTGATGGTTTACAAATTGGCTTAAACAGCTATCTCCTGCAGAAGCAGCAGCATCTGACGGCATGTATCCCTTTTGTATCCTTTTGCTTTGTTGCTTTTTTTGGGCTGAGCGACATGTGTTGGGTTAAAGGATATGCTGGTGATGCGGCTTGTTCGGCTTGATAAGATTGTAGCAATAGAAATAGCAATAGAGCTCAAAGGAGTTGCGTTTCGCTTAAGACAAAGGCGGCCACCTTAAGTTAAGCTAAATATGTTTGATCAATTCGTTGAGCTAGGCCAGCTGTTTGGGCTTTGGTTTAGGAAACAGTTCACTATGCAATCTTATTTATTTTCATTTGATTATAAGCCCTACAGATTTATATTTTATAAAAATAAAATAAATTGATCAAATATAAGCGCGCTTCGCTTTTTATTCTTTTTGCTACTTGAAAAGAAAAATTGAATTTTTTTTTTTATCTTTAAACCTCTTGGAATGGTAAGCAATATTATTTTAGTTCTTGCTTTCAGCATCAAGGCAAAATACACTGCCAGCTTAGAGTCACAAATCTAGCGGCTTTTGAATTCCGCTCATAGCTAAAAAGTCACTCAGTTAGAATTAAATACTTCTTATAAGTGCAACACTTGCTGGTGTTTTTATACCCTGAACCCATTGATAATGGGTAAAAAGGTTTTGTGCAAAAGTATTTAACTGGCAGAAGGAAGAATTTCCGACCCCATAAGGTATATATATTCTTGATCAGCATCAACAGCCGAGTCGAGTCCGTCCGTATGTATGAACGCGTCGATCTCAGAGACTATAAAAGCAAGAGACTCCAGATTTGGAACATAAGCTCGCCTAATCCCTAGGCAGTGCAAGTTTGTTTTCGATATTCCAAAACTCTTCCCGTTTCCGATATACACATGTGATCTATAATAACAAAATATTGAATTAAAAAAACTTTCAGATGGCATTTGAGACATCACAAAGAATACTGGACATCTGTGAAATTTTTACTGAAATCGGTTGAGAAACACCGGAGATATGGGACATGGAAGTTGTGTATGCAGTTTGCACACACATACTTGCAAGCACTGACTGTACGCGGAAAGTATAGGGTTCAGGGTATCGTCTAGTCGGGATTTCTCGATGGAGACTTCTTACTTGTTTATTTGTACTTAAAAGTAAGGATTTTTCTTAAAAATATGAGAAAAATCCAGATATATTTCAAAACCTTAAGAAATCTCTTTTAGAAAGTCTTTTATGCGTTTGTAGTAGAATACACATATTGTGAATAATGTTTGAATAATTAGCATCTCTAATCGAAGCGTTATCATTCTTTTTTATTTGTCAGTCTATCTTTAAATTTCATTTCACACACTATATGTCCAATCCGCATTTAAATGCTACATTTCAGTTATTGTTCAACTAATAAGTTCTTGAATGTTAGGTTAGTAAGTATTCGATGAACGTGCCCAACGTTCCGAACACGTTTATATACTGGTTGGCTCAACACTAGATTTACATTTCCCACTAGCCAGCAAACGTATCTTCGCTTCCGATCTTGAAGTTACTTTTTCGAGAAGTTTTGCAAAGTACGCTTAGAGACACCTTCCGTGCTGGCAATCTATTGCCAGTGTTGAACAATCAATCATAATTGTTTTTCAGTTTGTCAACAGACTTGGCGCGTGAAGCGCTTCACTTATTGAAGTTGTTGCCATACATACAACAATTTTATCGTAATGCAACCAGACAGTGGGACTACGCCCCTTTTACCATTGCCACATGCCACCTTGCCCCTAGACTAACATCTACGCGCAGCAGGCGCTTTAAGCCTTAACAAAAGCCGTTGACTCTGCCACCGTTAGAAGTGGCACGTTGCACGTTGTGAGCTGCTGCTCGTTGCTCGTTTGGCGTTGCATAAACTTGAACAAAAAGCGCGCCAAGGGAGCCGCTAACAACGAGCGCGCAGCGACAACTGATAAGCGCTGAAACGGAAGTAGCAACCACACACAATCAAACACACACACACACACACACAAGCACAAGCACACTAACACACGCACACAAACACTTTGAAGCCAGTCTGTGTATTGACAATATGGCGGCATCAAACGTGTGACAAATAAAAACGCAGCTAAGAGACGATTGAGAAGAGGGGGCCGAGAGTGGAGTTTCAAGTTGTATGACTAACGCAACAGTTTGTTTAGGGAGGTGGGAGAAGGAAGGAAGGGGTTGGGGGATTATTGATGGACAGAGATGGGGCTGAGTTGCTATCAAAGCCTCTGTTGGAATTCCCTAGGCGAGTTGTTCACTGCCACTGGAAAACCGATTACGTTAGCTGGCGACTAAAGGCTGATGATATGCAAGGACTGACGACTCACCCATACCTAGACCATACCATAACCACCTACTCACCCATCCTCGATTGTGTGTGTGTGCTTGTGTATTCTTGTATATCTGTACAAACACAGAAGGCGTCCGGACGCGTTAACATATGATTGTCGTGTGTCTCCTCGTCTCTTTGTGTGCTGCACATAAAAAGGATAAAGGATAACGAAGCGCAAATTTCAAATAATCATGAATATTACATGAGCTGCAAAGTAGACAAACGTCACACACACTCACATACCACATACTGAGATAGGGGACAAAGTAACGACTCCTGGACGGGGATTTATATGAAAATCATTCACACAAACCAAATTATTTATTAATGCTCTATGCAAAATGTTCCGCTTAGCTGAAGACCTCAATACTCTCAAGCAGCTCGACACTTTGACAGTTATTTTTTCCTCTGCGCATAAGATTTTGCCTTTCGCATTTACTCCGAAAAGTTGACTAGCCTTTGAGTGGGGAAATCGATTAAAAATTTGCTTGTTTGACGGCTTTAAAAGGCTTTTGGGCAAAGCTTTTTATAGGCATGACAAGTCAAAATAGAAAACTTTAACAAGTGAACATTGTGAAGATACGATTCTTAAGCTATTGTTATAAAAATTATTGTAAATCTATTGACAGAATGTTAGTAATAAAGGTTTACTTAAAAATAGGGTAAAAGAAAAAGATAAAATAATTTATTAAGTTTATCAAAAGAAACAGTTAAATATTTCTTATAGGCTGCTCTAAAATTTTTTCATCCATTAGAGACAAACCATTTAAGGGTTTAAGGGTTTATTTAAGCCAGCACAATGAATGATATAAGAACCTGGCAACAGTGCACATTACAATTGCATCAGGGACGCTCTACAGTGATGTCACGAAGGAAAATCCAAAGTCAACTCGCCTGATAACAAAGGCAACAAAAAATAAGAAAAATGAAATCAAAAGAGAAGCCTGCAATGAGCTTGCAATAATGTGATAAGTGCAGCGGAAATGAAAACAAGCACAAGTGAGCGTTGACGTTGGATGGATGGGTATGACAACAGACACCAACAACAACAATCACAACAACAACAATCACAACAGCAACATTCACAACAGCAACAAAAATAGCGGCAACAAGCAACGGCCACAATAAAGAGTCAGCACTTAAAAGGCAGTGCAGCAACGTCAAGCGGCTGGCAATAAAAAGTGAAATTGCCATTGGAGTCTTATTGGAGCCGCATTGGAGTCGACCTACCACCAATTTGCCCTGCCACCTGCTTCACCCACTCTCGCACCAGTTGCTTTTGCCCTTAGACTGTGCTCATGTGGGGAGCATTTTGCTTCAATTATTTTTATTGGCACGGCGCAAAAAATTTATGTTGCATACTTTGCAACGCTGCTGGCGTGGCGTTAATTTCGTTATGGCAAAATGCAACAACTTGACGAGCGAGAGAGAGAGTGTGTGTGTGTGTGTTTGCATGTCAAAAGAACGAGATGAGAGGAGGTGCGGCTCAAAGAAAAATTGGCGCCAATGCGGCGCCATTGCATACAGAGGCGCTGAATATTGAAAAGTTTCGAGTATCTTAATTAAAGGTTAAGTGTGCGCCTTTTGAAATTGCAAATTATGGTAATTTACGTTGAAAGCCTTCCAAGTGGGCGTCTTGTGGGATGAGGAGGAGCAAGCATATAAATAAGTGAGTAGTTTGAGTAAAACCACTTTAGGGTATGATATTTACTCAGCTGTTTGTTTTATATGTACTATGTATAAAGCCAATGAAACAGTCAAAACTTGTAAAAAAGGCTTAACAGTTGGATCTGAGTTAAGATGAAAAAATTAAATTAAATCGTATTTGGTACGGTAAAAGTTATCTCCGTTCTGTAATGAGAAAGATTTTAACACTTAAAGGAATTAAACTTGGCATGTATATACAGTATTTTTTCAATTTCTTGCTTATACCATTGTAGTCAAAACCTTTAAGCTCTAAACCGTGTTGATATAAACCATCCACTCTTTAATTCAATGCGAACACACCTTGGCATAATAATTATCAACTTTAAAATGCTTAAGAGTCACTGATCATGGGTTAAAGAAAAACGAGAGACACACTAGGTGCACTTAAAACTATATAAAAGTATTATTAGCCTTATTATTTGAGTTGTCATGAAATACCTTACCGACTTACCTCTAAAATTATTGCAAATATAAAATGAAAATTTTGCACACTTGTTGTTTGTAACATACATAATATGAATTTAAAAGCATAGTTTTGTTAGAAGTAGAACAGTATAACAGTTATTTCTGTCGAATAACTTTCGAAATATTTTGTTAGCTTAAAATGAATAACAATTTAAACATTGAGCTTAATGCTGCATGCATTGAAAAGTCAGTAATGAATGCAAAATTTAATTATAATTTGGCTTAAAAAGACAGCATTCATTCAAATATCAATAAAGCCATCAATATGTATATGTACACTGAACATTATTAATTAATATGAATGACACTATAAAACCAAAGCAATTTGCATATATTTACAAATGTACAACAAAAGCAATTAAATGCAACTTAATCAAATTGCATAATGTCAACTTAAAATGCAATGCTGCTGACCAACTGACCAACCAACCCATCTAGTAGTCCGCCCAGCTTAAAACCATTATCAGCCACATTCGCACACAAATCCAATTGACCTCAATATAAATACAATTGCATCTACAACTAACTTCATGCTTACTTACATACATGTATACATATCTACAAATGTTCTGTTGCTGCGTGTATCTGCCATGTTCCTAGATGCGAGCAATCAATAAAAATTACGGACTTCAACAGGCGAACGTGTGAAATGTCGGGCAGCAGTTGGGGCATAGATTTTGCCATCAAACTGACGAGGCTTTATCTTCTACTTTAATTTCTTGCGATTGGACAGCGCTAATAAAAAATGTAAATTTTATGCACAATTTGAGAAAACAAAGTTGCACAATATATACAAATTAGACGAAATGTCAAAGAAAATGGTTAACGCTAGCACGTGAATAAAAGTTGCTGGTGAATTTGAAGAATAAAAACTTAAAGCTATCAATAAAATATCTATTTAATAAAGTTGGGTCAGTTATGTTAAAAAAAATTAAAAAAAATTTGTTAACGAATATTCGGTAAAAAAAATGGGATAATTTTTATTTGTATATTTTCACGCTGTTCTATCAAAATTTTTTTGTAATCATAAATGTGCAAAAATCAATTTCAAAGTAAATAAAATCCCGATAAGAAAATATATAATTTAAAAGAGCATTATAATTATGTTTAAATATTAACGCCGTGGTAAGCAAACAGAAAACAGTTATGTTAAATTGTTTTTGTAATTTTAAAGTTTCATAAAAAATAAAATTCACAAAAATGTATTAAAAACAAGTAAGAAGGCTCTAGTCGAGAAATCCCGACTAGACGATACCCTGATCCCTATACTTTAAGCGTACAGTCAGTGCTTGCAAGTATGTGTGCGTGTATGTACGAACATACTGCATACTGCATACTCACTTTCAAGGTTCCATATCTCCGGTGTTTCTTAACCGATTTTAATGATTTTCACAGATTGCTATTATTTTGATTAATAATTCAAATGCAAACTAAAATTTTTTCAAATTCAAGATTTTATTGTTATCGATCCCATGTGTATATCGGAAACGGGATAAGTTATCGAAAATCGAAAACAAACTTGTACTGCCTAGGGATTAGGCGAGCTTAAGTTCCAAATCTGGAGTCTTTAGCTCTTATAGTCTCTGAGATCGACGCGTTCATACATACAGACAGACGGACAGACGGACATGTCTATACCGACTCGACTGTTGATGCTGATAAAGAATATATATACTTTATAAGGTCCATTATACCTTTTTTTCCCATTTTTAATGGGATCAGGATCAAATTGGTATGATATATGATATGAAAAATATTTAAATATAAACGCCGTAGAAAAAATAACTTCAAAAACTTAGTCCGACCAAGTAGTAGAATACTATGTTTCAGTATACAACGACTAGCTAAAGAGACCGCAAATCCAATATTCTGCGAATAAAGGCGTCGTATACGCCCCTGCTTCCGCCTTCGAATCCGCCAAGCACGAAACAAGTTGCAAACTCACGTAGAGCTGTGCTGCTATGCCTGATAGCTGTGAGCGATATTTTCAATGCGCTGTCGGTTAAAATTACGCACATTTAGTTAGTGCCTCTGTCCGATGATGTTTTCAGCGAGTTTCTTGGCCAACGATGCCAGCGGCAGGACATGAATATTTTAAAAAATTCGCATTGCTCTCAACAGCAGTGCTGTACGTGGGCAGCTGGAGCCGGAGAAGAAGCAGGAACAGCCGGATAAGATTGAAGAAGTTGCAGGCGCAAGAGGCAGAGATGAGGAGGCACGCACAATGAATAATTTAAGAGCAGCAGTAGGAGGAAGATGCGAGGCCGTTTCGCCTTCATCAAATAAATGCCAAATGAGCAATCAAAGTGCCATGAAGGACTAACTAAGCAGCACCGCCTCTTGATCTCCCACACCCACTTCAGTTCCTCCAACCACTGATGAGTAGCTGTAAAAAATGATGTACACGAATAAACAGCAGGTGGAGCCGCGAAACGGAGCAGTCAATTTCCAATGGAGCGCGTAAACAGCAAATAAAGCGCTGACAATTTCTGCATCATCTCATAAATAAAGAAAACCAAACATTTTTAAAGTGTCTTTCGAATATAGTAGAAGAGAGAAAATGTCTGAATTATATATATTAAACTGACTGAAACTCAAGCAACAACGAACTTGGCAAGCATCTAGCACAATTCTCTATGTGAGAATATCTCGAAGACAAAAAAACTTATTATTATACGCCAAAGTGGCATCAGCTGTGCCTCCAAAGGGAGCATCGTGTTGAGATCCAAAGGGCTTCCGAGGGGTTTCTGCTCTTAGTTATTGTCTCTGCCATATTGTCGATATGTAAGTAATTGGTATGTACAACTGCGCCTGCTGCTTGCTTGGTTTGCCTGGAGCTGAGAGAGAAATGCGGTTATGAATTTCTGAACAGAAAGAAGCACCAAGTGCGACTAGTTCTGACACCCAAGTGGTGGAAAGGGGGAGTGGTATAGCGTAGGTATTGCAATTGCACTGCACTGAGAACTTTTATTAAAAACTTATGCAACATTGAGTGTGTATATATATATGTACATATAAAAGGCTAAATAAAATGCGAAACTTTCATAAAACATTTGTGACTTTCGCAATTTTTTATGGCTGCAGCTTAAAGTTCTCACTCTCTTCATACCCTTTGAATGTTATTAACTTTGTGCACGTTTATGGATGGGCTTGGTTTAGTGCAAGAATTTATCGCATGACACACTAAAGCGGATCTTATGTAGTTATCGAAATGGGCCAATGCGCTCAAGTGCCCTTCAAATCGATTACTTACAACAGATAGACAGAGAGAGAGAGAGAGAGGAAGAGAGGGAGAGAGAGACATAGAGGTAGAGCTTAATGCAACATGGCGTTTTGCTATGCTTTCAGGTTGGTACTTACACTTTATGGTTAATATCGATGACGGAATGGTCGCAGCATCAAAATAACGTTTCGTGATTTTTTGTCGTTGGAATAATAATAATGTTTTTGGGATTTTGTAACAAATGTGAACTTCTTTTATTTCGTAGTTGTCATCAATGTTAATGGCTATGTTGTCATCGATTATTTATGTCGATAAATGTACATATAAACTCAACTTTAACTTTTAAATCGGGAGCTATTTATATCTTATCTAAATATTTACTCAAGCTTTTAAGAATATAAACATATATCTTTGCATTTATCTTAAATTCAATTTATTGAACACATTTATTTCAGGTATACTATAACATTTCGAGATACCTTTATACGCAGCTCATATTTCGCTTTGTATTTTTGTCAGCCTCAAATACTTTTAGCTTAGAGCCTCGAGTTTGTGTGTTTGCATAACTTGTTACAAAATTTGCATTCTAACCAAAAGTCTATCGATTTATTTGAACACAGAACTGAGCACAAACTGGCAGTTGCAGCATTGAACCCAAGAATGCGGCAATCTGAAAAGCCACTTAAAGCCTAAAGCCACAATCCCAAGAAAATCCCAGCTACCAAATACTCATACTACTAGTTATGGACCAAATAAATTTTCAAACAAATTTTGTGTTATCGATACAAACGTCTAATGACCCATTGACTGGTGATGCTGCTGGTCAGGTCTGGCTTACTATGGCCGAGTATTGGCCTAATGAAACCCAATATCTTTGAGAATTTAGGGGGCACAATTGCCAAAATACACAAGTTGCAACCCATTGCTTCAGCATGGGGTGTGTTTTGTTATTGTTGTGTGTGTATGTGTGTGTGTGTGTGGTATGTTAGCACATAAACTTTAAATGATGCCAGAAATATGGGCAGTTCGAGTCTGTCTGTAGTCAAACGTGTGTATCTGCCCGCTCGTTTACTTGGCTAAAAGCCAATTTCAGCCAAAACGCATGCCAAATTTGCCAATAACAAAACGCAAACAAGATACGAAAAATAGCTAAATATTTTATGATATCGATGACTCTAACGCTTCATAACCCAAACCCTCTCCACACAACTTTCAGACAAAAACTGCCAGCAATGCACAATGCAAAATGCAAAATGTTCAAAACTTAAAATCGAAAAAAAAAAAAAACAAAAACACATTTGCATGACTCTCTAGCCGTGCTGCAGGAGCTACTAGTTGTTGTAGTTGCCTCTGCTCAAAAGTAGTCCAGCAGTGGAGCAGTTGAGCGCATTGACAGCCCATACAAATGCGTTTTATACCCAGCCCCCTGGAGAAATTCACTTTGTTTAGCACTCTCGCATATGCGCAGCGGTTTCCCAGGGGCGCATAAACTTCGACTCTTTCAATGCTAACTGATGACTCTTAAGCCAAAAACTTTGCACGAAATATTTTCTGTATGAATAAACGAAAATAGCAACTATTTATTACACTTAAATTGTTTTTAAGTGCAGAAAACATGCATCTAAAATGTGTTTTAAGTTGGGTTTGGTAACCTGATCTTTGCATCTGTCGCTTATTGCTTAAATATCCGCTAACAGTAATAAAATCCTAGAAAAGAAAACTTTCATAAACTTTTTGAAGGGATCGCCAGAAACATTCCTTATATTTTATTCTTTAGTTCCAGTTCATTCCACGTAAAAGTTAATTTTTTAAGTTTAACACTCCACAAGGGTATTTAAAATTCGTTATCACTCGTTTGCTTTGGCATTTTTCGCTTATTGTTGCCATTTTGTATTTTTGAACTATATAGCACAAGGCGGTTGGGCGGATGGGCGTGCAGGTGTCCAAACGTGGCTTTTGCCAATGTGCAGCATTGCCGTTATTTGCCGCCTGTCACTGTTGCCATTTCTTAACAGCGCCCAAAAGTATGCCGCTGTTTTCGGCTTGTTACCCACGAAAGCTCTCTAGCGGTAAAAATCACAAAAAAAACAAAAACACAAAACTCACCTGAATGCAGGTCGCTTAGCTCGTTGGCACTGTTGGAGGCAGCAGCTGCAGCAACAGTGCCGCTCTCCACGCGACTCAGCGAAATGCTGGAGCGCTTCTTCCCTCGCCAGACGCTGACGCCAAAGCATTCAGCACAACAGCAGAAGACAAAGCCTAATATCAGAAATATCCAGGCGGCGACCATTAGCACAATGGTCGATGTGGAACGGTAACTGTAATTCTCTTCCTCATACAGTACAAAAATATCGTTGCTGTTATTGTTGTTGCTGCTGCTGGCAATGCTACTTTCATTGTTATTATTGTTATTGGTGTTGTGAAAGCTTTGCAACTCTGGTGAATAGGCGGCTGCATCGATATTCGCCAACGCCGCATAACTGTTACCCACCATATGGAGAAGTGGTTGCGATTTGGTCAGATGCAAAAATGTGATGTTTGACATGTTGGCAGCATTGGCAACAGCTGCTGTTACTCACTCATTCACGCACTCAACTCGACTCACTTAATCAGTCAATCAATCAGTAAGTCAGTCAATATGACAATTTGTAATAAGCACGCTCTGCAGCAGCAATATAGCAATATGACTGCAATAATTTATAACTTTATTGAATATTTTTTTAGGCTTTTGCTCACGCGACACTCACGAAAACTGTCAACTGGACGACTGTTATTCGATGTGCAACTGGCTTATTATCTAGAGCACTGACTACAACGAACCTCTGGCTCCTACTTTATTTGAACTTGTGCGTGTGTGTTTGTGTTTCTGTATGTGAAAAATTAACAAAAAACAACAATAACATGAGCAAGTATATGACAACGATATTAACGCCGCACAAAAATTTTGTTTTCGGCTCGCAATCTTTATTATTACCATGTGTACTTAAGCAGATACAGATCGACGGACAAACAGGCAAATAGACAGTCAGACAGCTACATACGTGCGTCTGCGTCCGATCATCTCTCTGCTACACATCAGTTTTGTTTACATGCGAGAACATTGTTTGCACAGTGGCTTAGAGGGAGAGAGAGAGAGAGAGAGAGAGAGATAGAAAGACAGAGAGCGCAACAACAACAAGTTGAGTTGTTAAGCTACGCTGCGTGTCTGCAGTGAGTTTCAAGAGAAGTACAGAAAGTGAGCGTGAAAGAGTTGCCAGAGCTGTAAGAATTTGGTGCTAGCTAAGAATGTGCAATTTAAATGAATGCTGTGGTGATCTTTGCATGAGAGATTTCGTTGTACGATAATGTATATAAAAGTTCGAACACGATTATTACTCAAAAGTTCTGGCTTGTATTGACTTATTATTCAACATTCGTTAAAATATTTATTTTTATCCAATAACATTTTTTTACAATGTGAAAGTTTGGTATTAAGTTATCCCATTCGTACATTGGCCACATTAGCACAGCTAAGTATATTACACCTCACCAAAGTTACTGAAAGCATTTGAAATATATACAAAAATTATTATACATATGTATATTACACACTCAAGTCATCAAAACTTACATATACAGGCAGCGCGTTCTAGCTGACAGCGAGTAACATTATTCCAATTGCGATTTTCTCTACTGCAGTTGGAATTGAAAGCGTTTGTGATATCATCAGTGGTTCCTATTATACGCTGATATCTTAAGCACCGTCTATGCAAATTATCACAGGTTTGGCGATTTGCCTGAACTTGCAACAAACACAAACAGCACATGGCTAAAATGATAACAAAAAAAATATCCTAATTTCTGATGTAACTTTAACGATTTCCTTAATATACTTACCAAACAACAGTAATAGTTTTGACATGATTTTTGAGCGATGAAATTCGAGCCGTACTCTATTTTAACTCTTCTAAAATACCAGGTATATATAGTCAAGCACCAAGTTGAGGAAATAATTTATGGTTTTTGTTTTTGACAAGATGCATTCTTCGTAAAATATGAAATTACAATGGGGAAACAATATATGTAAAAATTGCAATGTTTTAGTTTAATGAAACATTTTTGGAATATAAAAAGAAAGAAAAGAAGAAAGCACAACTGTTTTTGTTTTTATGGCTTACTCATTTATTTCTGGTATTTTCTGCCTATATAAGTTCGGTTAAATCTTTGACTTGAATATCAGTAATCGATTAAAATGCATGTTCAAAGCATTCTCGTCCTTTTGTTGTTGGTGTGCTGCTTGTGCATCGGTGCCGCAATTGATTGCAATAGTATCCATAGAGCTTGTATGGCCTGCCCAGGTAAAACAGCGCCAAAGCCAAATGATTATAATATTGTGTGTCGCATGAAGACGAGGAACCGCTGGATCTGGAGACATCAATCAATATGTGACATACAGCGCATCTCTTGTCAAAGTGAGTTTACTTAAACTCGAAACTTGCTTAGCTATTCGATATAACTAATATTTTTTTATTCCAATTTCATGTAGATCCTGGCCAGAAACTAGACTGTGACAATGTTGCCAGGTTAGCAAATATGCAGCCAAGACCACGCGTCGGACCAAGTGCTTAATAATGCCTTAATGTTAATTATATAACAGATACACCACCATGAGCACCATCACATTTGCTGTTGATTTAATCAAAATAAACAATGCAATACATTTCAATATGCTTTAAATACATTTGTGTGTGTGAAGTGCTTTTTAAATACTTGTAGCGGCTTAAGCTTTTAAAACAGACACCCCAAATCGGGCCAACAGTCCAACCCAATCTCAAACTCAAACTCTGAAGTCCATCCAAAGCCACTTCAACTCACGTCATGAACATGATTATGTACTTTATGAATGTGCAGCGGGATAAGTGGAAGAAAGGGAAAAGTGATTCATGAGTTATTCATATATATTTGATGCTCTTACGATTTTCTGATAAATATAAATAAATTTTAGTTCAATTTATTTTCTTTGTGTAATCGTAATTTCGATTGTTGTTGCAAAATAATTACATTAATAAATTTAATAATTTTTTATTTTTTAAGGAATTTTTTTTTTTTTTGCTTTATGTTTTGTACTTTTTATCGATTGTTTAAGCTATATTTTTGTCAATGTGATTTTGAATTGCAATTTTGCTTTTTATTTCACTCTAGTGCTTCTTATTGCATAAATTTTAGAATGCTGACTATCGAGAGTCGTTTTTAATTACAATTGAACAAAATTCAAAATTATCAATGAAAAGTTGAAATAAACAAGTTTTATGATAAAATATTTTTGGAATTAAATAAGATTATTTGATGTCTCAAAACACACAGTCACAGTCTTTCATCATAATTTTGTTCTGCGTTGCCAACTTGATGACGTAGTTATTATAGCCAAATGTTAAGGGCTTAAAGTCGTTGCCATCTCTTGTTGTGTGAAAGAGTGTGGAAATGGTTTTCACAGGCTGCTTGCGACTGCCTGCCAACTGCTTATATAATACATGCTCGTATTTGAAATTGAAAATCTTTTGGCGCTGCACTTGAAAAATGCTTAGGACCAGGCCATGGATGATGAACTTTATAAAACTCTTGACCACAATTGCCGCAACGTCCCGCCTTTCCCCTACTTCTTCCTCTGTCTATGTTAGCCATGTCTGACCAGCTGACGGCATCAGATGCAGGGTGCACAAGATAATATTGTTGGGGATAGAGGGAATCATTGCACTTGACTTTAGCGCCACTTGTAAGTGTAAATTTTATTTGAGCCAACCAAAGTGTTATTGATGTATATATACATACACACAAATACATACGTACATACATACATAAATACATACACATTTACTTACATATAGACCATGTCCTTTGTGAAGTGTTGAAGTAGCTTTGCTGGTTATTGGCACTGCTCTTGGACTATTCGAACTTTTGGGGCTGTTTGGATCTCTTGTTGCAGTTGGCGTCGTGTCGTTGACAGCTAAGTGGTGATAATCGCTTTTGAATTGAATTTGGAGCAAGTAAATTTTACACGCAGACAAAGTTGAAATTCAAAAGTGCAACACACTCCAATTTCCCGAGTCCACATCTACTTTCCAAATCTCAGCCTCCTCCTCCCGCTGGACACTAGACAAAAGGCTTTAGTAGCTTTCCACATCTCCACCCCCATACGCCTGTCATTTAAGCAGTGGTCGTTTGTTTTTCCCCTTTTTCTTTTTGGGGTTTTTTGGGTGGAGTTTTTGTGGCTTGGCCGAGGCGAAAACTGATTTTCTAGTTGATGCTGTTGTTGTTGTTGCAGTTGTTGTTGCAGTTGGTGCTGCTGTGGCTTGTCTTGTTGTTGGCTTTGTGGTTTCCAATTTGTAAACTAGATTTGGGGCTTGGTTTAGCACCCAGTACGGTTTGTTAGTCATTCAATCAAAGCTTCTTAAATTTGTACGTACATTTACAGCGTGTGCTAAAAAAGATGAGATTTTCTGCTTTAAGAGCAGGCAATTATTGTTTAATCTAGAAATTTTCTTAAAAGAAATAGAAATGAAAAACTTGGTGCTAAGGAACAAATTTGTTGTTTGTTTGCAAGGTTTGATAAGATATAATAAATCTGGCTGACTTAAATTTGTTTAAACTGTCTTCGACTTGAGTCAAATTTATATACTGCTCATATATTTAAGCATTTAAGTGTTTAATACATTTTTTTTAATTTTTGTAGACTTTTCGTAACAGTTAAATATTAAGTCTGAATTTTAAGTTCGTATAAGTATTGATTAATCTTCTGTTGAAGATAGATTTTCATAACACAAAATAAAAGATCTGCTTTACTTAAAGATTATCTATAAATATTATTAACTATTATTAGAAAAAGCTCTAAACTGAATGTTACGCCTTAACATAAATCTTAAAGCCCCTAACTGCAGCTGCAAACTAAGAAGGTTAATGTGCAAAAAGAAAAGTATCTTTAGCCATGTAATTTATTTGATGACCATAATCTTGTACTAGCTTTTGTGTTCGACTCTATTCGGTTGCATTGTGCAGCATTTGCCAGAGATTCATTTGGTGGCTTGGCAAATACATGCACATATATGTAAGTATAAGTATGAAAGCGCATTGTGCGGGGCAGTAAACAAGTGTCTTCGACTTATTTCGATAAATCTTGTCTAGCACACAAATTTACCCAACTACCCAGAGATGTTGCTAGTGCTACTGCTTCTGGTGCCAGCTGTTCCTGGAATCAGCAGCCCAGTTTGGTGCATCTTTCACGTACTTGGCATTACCATAAAATCCCGACGCCAAGGCAGACATAGACAGTGGAGACAGAGGCAGACTTTTTTTTATTTGAGCAGCTTCGTCATCGTCAGCCAACACGCACAGCATCAGTATCCACATTATCGTCATGCTTGTCGTCCACTTGATGCATCCAAAACCTTCAACTGAGAGTTCCTCTAAATTTTGAGACAGGCATTTGCCCCAAGTCTCAGCTGTGTCTATGTGTGTGTGTGTCTGTGTGTATGTTCCCTGTGATACATTTTCCAAAAAGAAACATTTTTCACACGAAAATGTTTTGATTTTTCTTGACACCAAAAAAAATTGGAATTTATAACTTTGAGGCGTAGCTACACAGAAGAAGAAGAAAAAGAAAATACTTACATACATTTTAACAAAAAATGTCTTACAGACTTTATATTAATGAATATTTACAGTTTTTACTGTGGTGTTATCATATTAATATAAAAAAAATATTTGTCTTTCTTTCTTAACTTCTATATTTAGTATATGTATATTTTATAATCTTTGTTGTACCTTATTACAACACAATGGTCAACGGTCTTGTTATTCGTTAAACTTTTTAACTAATCAAAATAATAAAATTGTTTTTGATTTTTCCCATTGAGGCAAGTTAAAACTTAAAACTCGTAAAATGCATTAAACTTGATTTATGAACAACAAAATTTTGCTTTCGCAGCTGAGAACAAATTTGCCTGAGGTCCTTTTTTGAAATGAGTCATAGGACATACAGGAAATGTTTATAAGCTAATCATTTTTAATTATTGCACAATTCGCTGCTCAAAAATAATTACAACCAAGCCGCGGGGCGGCAAGTTGAATAACATCATAACTGAAATCTAAATCAATTTCATGCCATTACCTCTCAACCGTTCTCCCCGCAACAACCTACACGTAGCAACTGCCACGTGCCACGTGCCAAGCAACAACAATAACAATGTTGTTGAAGTTGCCCTGCATACATTTATGGAACTCAAAGCCAAAAAATTTCATTACTAGTCTATGTGGGAGGAGTGGGGGTCTGCCCCTTGGCGGTGAGTCAATTACAGAAAGGAAACTGTTTTGGCGCTCCCCAAACAAAAGCAGGCGATGACGTTGTCGGCGATGAAGTGAGCAGCATGGGGCAACGAGGATGTTGTTCTATAGTTGTTTAATATTTATCTAGCGTCGAGAATCAGCAAACACAGCGCTGACATGTGTCGTGGATCTTGATAAGGAGGCAACCCTCAAGCCAAAATCAAAAATCCAAGCCGATATCCAAATCCGAATCGAAATCAGGCCCAGATCCAATGAGTTTTTAATGAACTGTCAGTTGATAATAAAATTTTCGTGAATTTAGAAGCCTTCCTAAGGAAAAGGGTACCAGCTGTTGGGGTGGGGTGCGAAGAGTTCGATTGACTTTAAGAACTCTTTATCCATTCGTTGTGCATATTTCAAGCGCCACGCGTTGAAAGTTTCATTTAGGTGCTCAGATATTGAATTTTTTTTGTAGCAGCATAGTCGAGTGTGAAATTTGGCAGCTAGTTACAAGTTAACTGGTAAGGGGATGAGATGAAATAGGGGCAGGAACTAAAAACAGACGACCCCAATCATGTAGCAGCTTGTAAAATGTGAGTGTGAAAAGCCAAATTGAAAAGTTGCTCTTGGCTGAGTTTTGAAAGGCTGTTGATTTGAGAATTCTTAAAAAGTTGAAGCAACTTGTTAAGGAAAATGGTTTGACTAGGCTAACTTTCTTTCGCGTCAAACTGGTAAATTCTAAAGGGGCAGGATAAGTTGGGTTAATGCATCAGCTGAAACAGCTATAAATAAACACAATGTAAGCTTAAGCAATCGTTAAGAAAAAAATATAAAATCAAGCAATTGTGCACTAAGTAGTTGGGTTCGGCAACATTTATTAAAAATCAGAAACTTATTGGGGGAAAAAAAATTAAAAAGAAAAGAATAAGAATTTCACAGAAATGTGGCTAACTTTTTAAGTGTGGAAATTATGTAAAAGTGTCTTTGAAGTGTTATTCATTTCTGAAGTCCATCTTTATGAACCGTATTTATACATTATACATTTATACATTCTCAGCCATACACACATAAAATGACTGTATGTGTTAAGTAGCGGGCTTAGGGTATCTCCATGTCGACATTTCTTGACTAAAGCTAACAGTTTAATGTAAATGTGTATCTCCTATAAGTTTTTTTTATGTTGAATTCATATTGGATTCCTGGTTTTCAAATGCATAATCAATGAATTTATTTTAACAATTATAAAACAGAAACAAATGTTACATATCGAAAATGAAATTTTTTTTTTATACGAAAAATTTTAGGATTTTTCTTGTTATTCTCTAAACCAATAGTGTTTTTACATTCAAAAAAACCTTGCCATCGGACCCTTTAAAAATTCGAACAATTTTTTTAATACATATTACATAAAAACTTTTAGAAAAGTCTTATATTTCAACTCTTAGTTAATTTTTCAACCCTTCGTTAGTTTAAGAGCTCAAAGTCAAGACACAATTGAACACTTGCTGGCTAGAGTCTAACTCACACCCACCCATTACTCCACCCAACCCAGCCCGCATGCAAGCCACCCTCTTTTTTGAAGCGCCACCCACAAGCCCTCCCACGGCTTTAACGATGGCACGTTTTGCTGCAATCCCAATGAGGAAATGCTAATCCGCATGTAATATTCGAAAATGATATGAAAATGCCAAACCAAACAACAACCACCCAACGCAAATTGAACCCACTGTTCAGCGCAATGTTGAGCGGGGTTCAGCGAATGGGCCCAATGCCAACATTACTCAATGTCAACATCAAAATTGCTTTGGAATTCATGCATTCAGCTTTTTGTTCCTTCGTTCATTCATTCCCTCATTCATTTGCCGCTCTAAAAAAAACTAACTCAAATCCCATAGTATAGAAATTTTCATTTTGTAACACAGTGAATTTTAATGCCGCTGCAGAAAGAGTGCCAAAAGTGCCAGGGGAATCCTGGCTGGGTTTGTTCCTCGCTCTTGTCCCTTAAATAGCTGCGCAGGGCGCTGATTAAAAGTGGCAATGGTTTGTCCGGGTTTGGGGTTGAGTTCCACTTTTTTTTCGGTCTTGTGTGTTGTATTGCAACCTTTCCCATTTGCGGTACGCGAAGGGTCTACAAAGGGTCTGCAAAGGGGGTTGTCATCTAAAAAACTGCTGCACTTGTTCTCTGTGACCGGGAAAATTTCGTCACAGACGTTGGCGTGAAATTTCGTAACGAATTCTCTAAACAAAAACAGGAAAAACACATGAAACTCGTGGCGAATGTGTCTCATTGTAATTTTTGTAATGTTTCAGAATGTCGCAGCATGGGCATCAACGAAAAAGAAGAAAGTTTGTTTTTGTTTAAAATTATTAGAATTCAGTTTGTTGTGGGTGTGGGTGATGCGAAGAATAGGTGGGTGTTCTTCCTTGAACGGTGGTTGTACAACAGCTGGTGCCCCGAATGTGACCGGCATTTGGCCGCAATGTGGTTGATGTTAAAGGACTTGTCTATGGAATGGGGAGGTGGAGGGCCACGGGGCCACTGTAAATGTGTTTGCTGAATCATGTGCTTGGGTTTTTAATATTTTTTCAGAGGGTCACAAAGTGCAAATGCTAAGCGATTTGTTCTTTGAATCACATGTATATATAGGGTGAGTGTTGTTTTCAGATTTATTCTACTGTGTATAGGATTTTTATAAGCAATTGCAACGATTGTTGACTTAGATTGGCAATTTATAATATCTTATGGGTTTGTCTTATAGATAACATTATTGAGACAAAGATGCATATGTTTTAACTTATAGAATATACTTAAGCACTCAAAGCAAGAACAATGAGAAACAGCAATAATGATTATTAAATAAATAAATAATACTTTGAAATTAGTAAATGTACTGAGCTAAAAATAAAAAGATTGTTAAAATAAACAAATAGAATTAAATAAATTATTTAATGTTTATTATTATTATTATTTTCATTGATGCATATTTTTCCTTACAGCCTTGCAACTGCTTTAAAATTATATTCATTCAAAGGAAAAAGTGTAGAACAATAAAAGACTTTGATTCTTATATGTGTTACAATCATTAAGTATCCTTGAACACAATAGTTTTTCATTATGAGTAGTACACAACAACAGAACATTTGTTCCTCAGCAACAAAAAACAAACAAAAGAGTTGAGCTTTTCGGATACTTAAACAATTTAATGGACTTCAGTTGCCTGGTCAGAGGGCTCCATTTTCACTTCCCCCCTACAGGTTTGAACCCAAAGTCCGACAAGCACTTGTTGTCCATAAGCTGCAAAACCAAGCTGAAATATTTTTAATGCTGTCCAACACTTGGCTGACCACAACAACGACAACAGCAACAACATCAATAGACAGAGCATTGACCGCAGCACAAAAACAATAAATTGATTTTGTATCTTTGCGAACAAGTGCAGCAGACACACATATAAAAGCCGATACAAAAAGAGTAGCATGTAGCATTTATGAGGTCTGAAATTGTATGCAGAATGTTGCAATACACGCCCCGATAATTATGAAATTTTAAACGTAAAATGTGAAGCACAAACCCAATAAACGAACTCTGAAAATTCCAAAGAAAGCAAAGCAATTTATGGTTGAAAACGCCTCGAAAAAAAACTTTAGAAACGCGAACGCCCAGCTAAAACTAAAAGAAATGCAATACGTAAGGAAAAAACAAAACAGACATAGGCGTGGCTGTCAGGCAACAGACGCTTGAGAGCCAAGGATAAATGTATGAATATAGTAGCCAAAAGGACAACAACATATGCGAAAGGGATAATAATTCACAACAAACAATGGACCTGACCATATAATAATAATTAAGGCACACCAGATGAACCAAAGCTGACCGCATTATGGGCACAGTTTTTCGTCAGTCAGGCATTAGTCTTCCTCTCTGTTATACATAGGGGACCGCATTGCATTGCACTTGTCCCAGGCAAAAAAGGGACTCTGAACTCGCTAACGATGCGACACGCGCACAGCAGGACAACAACGTTTGATGTGTGGCGACGCAACTCGACAATGTCCTGTCCAACCCAAAAATTGACATTTAATGAGACCGAGGATGTCAGAGACTCAGCTCCACATAGATCGTGTGTGTTGTGAGTGTGTGTTTTGAGCTTGTATCTGGTGTATGTAATCGCATAAATCGTATGGCCAGCAGGAGCTGCTGCTGCTGCATGCCGTCAGCTTTTCCAGGTTTGTGCAACACCTTTTGTTATCATTCAAAGCACTTGCTTTCCCTCTAGGAAAGCCAGGTTAGGATGCCAGCGGCAACATTGCTTTTCACCTTGTCCCTGTATCTCTTTCTCTCTTTCTCTCATTTTGTTGCTGTTCAGCCATTTGGCAAATATTACGGGCTTACCTGCATGTCTGTGTTTTCGATTAGCTCACATATCAAAATGGGACGTTAATTGTTTTCAAGTTCGTGGCATGTCAACAGCACACGTAGCCAAAACACCGATTTTCGAGTCAATTTATCTGTCTAGCCGACGATTTAATGGTTTTGTTTTGCCTTCATTCCCGATAGAGACAAATATGAGAACATAATGAAAAAGACTCTGTCTAAACAGTCGATGAAGCCGTCGATATCTGAGTTTGAAGGAACTGAAACACGACTTCATAAATTAATGTTTGCACATTTGTAAGTAAGTAAATTAACTGAAGTGGTATTGGTGATATTTTAAAAAGAAATGATTTTAACCCAAGCAATCATAAGTTTGAAGTAATATTATCTCATTTATTTTTATGACAGACAATTTGTTTAATACAGAATATGGAGATGACTATTCTTCTGATCTGATATCAGCGAAATCGCTTAAAGGAGTACCTGAAATTCTTCAAAAAAATACTAATTATTCGATCAAAATTGCTAGAGTTCACAAAATTGGAAAAATGTAAAAGTTATTAAACTAATGTTACATGCAAAAATTTAATTTAAGAAAAACCATGATATTTGAGGAGATACACACTCTATATGAAATAAATCTAAACCTTGTGCTTATATATAAATTTATATTAATCATTTTGACTCATTACAAAACTTAGCAAATTGTGTCAAGAACAAGTAAGAAGGCTCTAGTCGAGAAATCCCGACTAGACGATACCCTGATCCATTTACTTTACGCGTACAGTCAGTGCTTGCAAGTATGTGTGTATGTGTGTACGCGCATACTGCACACTGCATAGAAAACTTCAATGTCCCATATTTCCGGTGTTTCTTAACTGATTTTAAAAATTTCACAGATTGTCATTATTCAATTCATTCAAAGTTTTCAAAATTCAAGATTTTGTTGTTATCGGAAACGGGAAGAGTTATCGAAAATCTAAAACAAACTTGTTCTGCCTAGGGATTAGGCGAGCTTAAGTTCCAAATCTAGAGTCTCTAGTTTTTACAGTCTCTGAGATCGGTTGGCTTATACATATGGACGGACAGACGGACATGGCTATATCGACTCGGCTTTGTATGCTGATCAAGAATATTATAAACTTTATGGGGTCGGAGATGCTTCCTTCTGCCTGTTACATACTTTTGCACAAAACCATTATACCCTTTTTTCCCATTTTTCATGGGATCAGGGTATAAAAATATTAGATTAGTACTATTTATACGGTTATTATTGCATGTGCCACCTTTAACACAATAGTTTGTTATTGTAAAATGAAACTTATATAACACTCTAGCTTGTTCTAGCTTTCATCACAAGCCGTATGCTTGCTGAAGTGCCTTTTCGAAATTTGTAATATGTATGCAATTGAAAAGCAACTACTGAATTAATGGCTTTTTAAGCACGTTCACTTATTGTGTTAGCTTTACTTTGGGCCAATAAAATGATACATTTGCCAGTTTCTAATTGCAGGCCATAAATTAAGGTTAACTTCGACCCAAAAAGGGGGCATATCTGGCGCCAAAACATTGTTAAGTCTGGCAGTTAAAGGGGGGAAAAGAGCTTGTCAAAAACTTTAGACTGAGTTAAACTGCGAGTAGTTGGAAGGCGCTTCTATTAGTAGGAAACGGTTGTGCCTAACTATTTAATATGCGGCATGCAACTATGCAGGACATGTAGGAAATCGTAGACAAAGCTGCAAAATATTAATTATGACAGATCTTTCTCTCTGTGTGTGTGTGTGTGTGTGTAAGCCCTACAACGCATAGTCATAGTCATGGTACGTTCAGTAAGGGCGAATGCCGTTGGCCAAATTTGCATTTATATTAAAAACAAACAACAAAACCGGCTGGCAGCAGAAGCAGCAGCAACAACTACGTCTGCGGCTGGAATAGCCTGTACGATGACAGGCGCCAACGACTTGCGGCATAATCAAAGACACGTCACCAAAAGGCTATGACCAATTTGCAGCCAGTCCCCGCCCGACTAACTATCCCCCTCGCTGAAACTATAAAACTGATTTGCGAATATTTGGACTGCGGTCTGCGCTTTAATTATGTCTCATATATCAGTTTGCTCTCCAGCTCACCATAAAAATAATTTCATTTTGATTGCAATTACCATCCCTAGCAACATCCACACATCCACCCACACACCACCCTCTTAGAAAAGGGGGCCGTTGCGGCAAGTGCACTTGAGGGTTGCTCTTGTCTTTTGTTTGGTTTTTCCCCCCTCGTCTGAGTCACAAGTGTTGCCAATTGTTTGTTACTGTTTTGTCAGCCCAACGAACAAGCGCCAAGCAACCCCAAGTTAGACTCAACAAAACTACACCACCCCTCCGCCCACCCATATTATCAAACAACCACTAGCCGTGGAAAATTATTAGATTTTATTGCACGCAACATTTTGAAATGAAAATGAAAAATATTCTGATGCGATTTATTGTCAGTCGTCGTCTCTTGTCCCAGTCTGTGTGTTTGCGGCTCGGTTTTTAATATAACAAAGTGGCTTTTGTGGGTAAAATTGTGACTGGCATTCGCCATGGACCAGCTGGTATGCCGGGAAAAAACCCCTGAAAGGGTTTTCCAAATGCCACACAGAAAATGCAACCGGGCGTAAATGTTTTCCAAAAACAAAATTAGTTTGGGGATTTGCATTTGAATATAGTTCAGTTACATACACACACACATACACATATATATATATATATAAACATATATATATATAGATATATGCATATATAAAAAGTTGTCAAATAAAAGTTGATGGGTTGCCTGACAGCCAGGCAGTTAGGGTTTGAAATCTGATTTCCCATTTGCATATGTAATAAGTAAGAGACTCATTGTGAACTGTCTGGACAACTGATGGATATGATAATCTGGTGCTTATGACAATCACAGAGCGATAAGAGCACTGCCCCATATAATAATAATAATAATAATAAATGTACAGTCTAAGCTTTGATAAAGTAACTGATTTCATTGTCTGCTTGTGACATTTAAATGAATTCAAGTTAAGTACAATTGAAGCAAAAAAATCAACTTTCCGGGCTATTAAAATAAATAGTTAAGTTTTGTTAGTCTTTTAAGTTTACTACTGCAAACAGGCAGACAGATGGACAAGATGATATTCAAAACTCACCATGGCTGTGTGGTTAATGTTCGATCACTTGTTAAGCAACTTGAGATCATATCTAATGTCCTTCGTTAAATTCTTATGCTGTGTGGACATTTGGAGTATTTTTAACAGCTCTCAATGCTCTCTCACACTAAGCTGTATTTAAGTGCTGTCTACCTAGGCGCATAATATATTTTGTTAGTTCTTTTTTACATTTATTAAGAATTTCAAGCATTTAGGGCAGCTACTTTAAAACCCATTCAACACGCGCCTTGTTAGCATAAAAGGGAACGCACCTAACAATCGTCTCAAATGAACTACTCTTCGCTATAATTTTCAACACAGACCAACAAGGAAAACAGCAGTTGGCTTGGGCATTAGGTTACGTTTAGCTCAAACAGATGCCACAGAGCATTGCTTTGGACTCCAAAACCAAAACCGAAAGCAAAGCCTGTTGACCATTAATTTTTCGGCTAAATGGCGTTCAGCATCTTCTTTTCATTGCTGAGCTTGTTAAACTAACAAGCCAAGTTTTGTTCCTGGAAAGACAATCAATAGATTTTCAATGACTGATAAGGCAAAATGCCAGCAAATTAATGAGTTTTAATTATATAGCTGAAGTTTGTATTCTTTCTTCTTGCTTTTCCTTGATTAAGATCAGTCCACATATCATGTAACCATCAAATAAAATCTGTGTATATCATATCATTTCTTTTGTACAACTCTCGCATAATATTCATAATTCAAATGGAAAGTCAAAAGTCACCTGCTTTGGGTTAACAACAAACGAAACTGTTTAACAGTTCGCAGAGGATCGTTGATCATTGAAAGGTGCCTGTTGTTACCTGCGGCTGCCTCGTTTAGAGATTTCTTGACCAACAGCTGCTACTTTTTTGGTTTTCGGGTTTTTTTTTTTGCCTTTTTTTTACCCAGATACAACAACAAAATTGATGACGACAGGTTGCAACGATCGCAGGCTGATCCGAAAACACAAAACTCAAACCCCAAAGTTGAATCCTCCTGTCTGGGCCTCTGACGTTAATCGACTAAATTGTAGCAGCTGAACTGTCAGTTTTGTTAAGTGGGCTGTGCCTCAAGTCTGTCTGCGTCTCAGATACATGTTCAGTCCAACTTTGATGTATTGTATTGGCCAAATTTTGATGACCAGCTTGCGATAATGTCCCGAAACGCCTTGAATCTTGCCATGAAACTATAGTTTGGAATCAGTTTTCATAGTCGCTTGGCTCATTAAAGCCTTGATTAATGTGAGTAATGCTCATTTAGGGTTTATTGTCGCGCCTTTTTTCCCAACAACATCATATTTTGCAGTTCAAGTCTCTTCGTATCGTTATATTTTAGCCAGCTCCTTGTCGCCTCCTCATGCTCTGAGTCATCATCAGCTGCACTTGTTTTTGCTTGTTTGGGTAATTAGTCTCGTTTGTTGTCATAAATTTTCGGCAAAATTTGTTGAAAAGTCGCATTTAATTGCACTGATTTACAGTTTGTGGAGTTTGCAACTTGCCTTTCTTCCCCGTTTCTTGAGGTATTTTTGTCCTGTGTCTCTCTCTCTCTCTTTCTCTCTTATTCTCGTAATTACGTGCTAAATTAATGAGGTTTTTGTGGCTATATACACGTATATATGTTTAACACTCGACTGAAGCTGAACACAAACATATTTCAGCTTTAAATTGTTGCAGTTCTTTGGGATTTTTTCATAAAGATTCTTAACAGTTTTAGTGAATTCTGCAGGTGGTAAAATTGTTGCGTGTATAAACAGAGTGAACATAATTTTAGAGCGCTAAGAAGTTAGCTGAAAGGAAGACCGGAAATTAGATGGATAGCATCAAAAGAAGCAGGGTTTTAAGGTAGAATCCAAAGTTCAGAAAGGTTACTACATGAAATAAATCAAAATTCTATGGATAAATTAGTTTTATTTTTTGATTTTCTTCTAAAAATTAATGAAAATATGCCGGATCATCGGTATGAAATTTGTAATTTACTGGTGAACCGTAAATACACAGAAAGTTTTAGCAGAAATAACCTAGTAGAAAACTTTCTTTGGTTAAATTTATGTATATAAGGCCATGTTTGCAATTTAATCTTTCTCAATATACTTAACAGAATACAACTGTTTAGTAGAAACCCAACAAACCCAACAAACAATAATTATTATCAGTGACAAATACTCAGAAAAAAACAATATGCATTATTCTTAAAGAAAATTAAAACATAAACATTGACGACTTTTGTTAACCTGAACCCATTAAAAATGGGTTGTGCAAAAATAAGTAAGTGGCAGAAGGAAGCATCTCCGATTTTATAATTTATATATATTCTTGATCAGCATCAACAGTCGAGTCGATGTAGCCATGTCCATCTGACCGTCCGTCCGTCTGTCCGTATGTATGAACGCGTCGATCTCAGAGACTATAAGAGCTAGAGACTCCAGATTTGGAACATAAGTTCGCCCAATCCCTAGGCAGTACAAGTTTGTTTTCGATTTTCAATAACTCTTCCCGTATCCAATATACACATGCGATCGATAACAATAGAATCATGAATTTGGTGATCTTTGAGATAACATTTGAATAAATAAACAAAATAATGGCAATCTGTGAAAATTTTTATTAAAACACCGGAGATATGGAACATTGAAGTTAACTATGCAGTATGCCGTATGCGCCTAGACACACGCACACTTATTTGCAAGCACTGACTATACGCGTTAAGTATAGGGTTCAGGGTATCGTCTTGTCGGGATTTCTCGACTAGAGCCTTCTAACTTGTTCAATTTCGATTTGCAGCCAGCTACTTTGTTGTTAAATATCAGTATAAGGCAATTTCGCATTTGAATAGTTTTCTTGTTTTCAAATGATTTCTATCGCTAAACGAGCTAAATAAATAAAACTTCAACTTCAATTGAATTCTTCCGCTTACAGTTCATCGCCTCATCAATGAAGTTTTTCCTTCCTCCCCAAAAAATAATTGAAACTCATCAAGCTTTATTTGGTTGTAGTACTGCCAGGAAGGTGGCGGCTTAGCCATCATTAATGCCCTTATCACGTATTTCAATGCGACAAAAGACGCCCCCTTTCCTTTAACAGCCTGAGTTCGTACTCAAGTAACTTCCTTTGGCAGCCACACCTCAGTCATACATGGCTCAAAAGATTTGTCTTAAAATTGCCACCCTTAATTACTTGTAAGCTGGCAACCCCCCCTGAAGTAGGATTCGACTCTAGGTTAACGCAGTTTGACTTTGCAATTTCGCAGTGCATTGAGTGTCGAATCCCCCCTGCCATAGATTCTATCGCTTCCATCCCCCAAACAAAAGGCCCCAGTTGGGCTGCACTGTTGATTAAATTGATGATGTTTGATGACTTCTGCAGCTGATTTCGCCTTAGATTTCTTTCTGGGCAAGTAAATAGTGTGGTCAAGTAGCAGGAGGTGGACCACATATGGCGCACATGTGCAGCCACCCCCAGCTCATTACGATGCATTGGACATGCATCAAGTCGCCTTGTTCCCCCCTTGTATTGTTGCGGAAAAAGGAAGCCAACACGAGCTGACATTAGTTGCCATGACTTTGCCGCTCTTAGCTACTAGGCCAAGTCTAAGGCGGCATTCTTTTGGAGAACGAACTCCGGTGTGACCTTAATTAATCTTTACTTTGCAGCTTGTTGCTTGCGCCTACAAGTGCAACTTACAACTTGCAGTGTGGCCAATGTTGATTAATGTGTAGACCGGCCTCAACTTGCCGCGTGACTGGGCGTCTTTTTTTTAATACCGGGAAATGAGTTGCATGAGTTGTTGTACGTTGCATCGTTGCTGGGCGTGCTATCAACTAATTGCGCGGTATTGTTTAGATACCTTTAAAAGATATGTACTGGAATGCAGTTGAAGTTGCACTTCTTGCAACCTTACAAAACTTTCCGAATATATAACGGCTCATCCATATAAAGTTTTCAAGCGCATTTCAATGCAAATATATCACATGCTGTTTGGATGGGCTTTGATTTAAGTTCTGCTGGCAGTGACAAACGCCTCCAGGGTGTAATATATATAACATTCATATATATATAAGTTTAGCCACTTGAAATGAAAGTGTGAATGAAATTTTCATCTGTTTTTGCTGCAACTGCAGATCGAGGAAAGTAGAAAGTTCAAACAGAATTTAACCCTCCCTTTTTTTGCCCGGCTAGAGCTTACGTGAAAAAAATACTCACGTAACTTGTGCGAGTGTGTGTTTGTATATGTGTGTGGGCGTACCTCAAACTGTCATGCTGAAAATGACCTAAGGTAAAACGAGATTTGCTGTTGCTTTGCAATTGGGGAGAGGACGACACAGAACAGAAGCTGAAGCTGGAGTTGCTTTTTGTTGAAGGTTGTTCGCCCTAGGGCAGATTGAGGAATGATATACCAATGCTACACAGTTTTTTTGGATATCGCTTAAGGAGTTGAATGGAAAGTGCTAATTTAGGCGCGGAAAGAGTTTGGATTAGGGCATATATATGTTTTGCAGCTTGAATAAAACTATCTATGTTTTTAACATTATAATTCTATTTATCTTATAAAGTTTTTGTAAACTGTGCATTCTTAATATGTGTGAATGAATCCCCTTTTGAAATACGAAATCATTAATCTTAAAGTTATTTAATTCATTAATTTTTGAGATACTTATTACTGCTGTTTATTGTAGTTTCCCTTGTACCTAGATATTCCCTCTAACCAAATAGATTTAGTCTAACCTTAAAACATCTTCGGTTGGATTAATTGTATATTAAAAATCTCCCTAAAGCAACTTGACTTATCCAAGCGCGTTATTTCCACCCTTTTTTAGTTGACAGATCGGGATACCACTTCAACCGTAGCCGCTGTCAGCTCAACACGAACTCAAACTTATGAAACTATAACAATAAAGACCGGAAATTAAAGTGTGAAAACCGGCAGGAAGTCGACTTGATTACAAGAGTGAGAATGTGACACAGACAACGGGGTTGTGTGTGCGTGTTTCAAACTACATAAGTATCAAGTGTGTATAAATATGTATGTATGTAACTGACTAATAGAAAAGTTTACAATGCATTTCATTTGCTCAACTGTCAACGGTTAGCTTGAAGCTCTTACTGTATGTAGCATTCGGCAGGAGAAAGGACACAGCCACAGGCCACAAAAGGCGGTGCCTGTGATTGAATGTTAAACATTTAATTTAAACTAGTAGCACAAACCATAAGCCTCCACATTCCTTACGCCCCTCACACACGAATAAAGATACTAAGCTGTGATTTGGCATCGTAGGATGTAATTTATGCACGCACATCAATTCAGATGCATCTAATTTGGTAAACAGTCAGCTACTCATCGTCACACCTGCCTGGCACACACACAGCGTCAGACTACCCATCTATACCGTTCTTTGGCCCTCGACTCCTTGCGAGTGCTGGCTGGGTGCTGATGGCTTAAAATAGTTTTCATTTGTTTTCGTTGTACTTAGTTGGTTAGCTTCAACATGTGGCATTGGCATTGCAACTAAGTAGCCTGTCTGCATCAGCATCTGCGACTGCCACTGCAACTGCAACTGCCTCTGGGTGACTTCGTTGCGCTTCGCTTACGTACATGCAGCTCATTTAGTTGACATTTATAAACGTCACATAGCGCGCAATGTTTGACAATTAATTAGGCGCAGATATGCCAGACGACGTCTTCAGTTTATAGTTTACAAAGATTCCCCCGAATTCCCTCATTACATTCAGATGGAATCTAAGCTTATTTATTATTACCATTATTTCGATCCAATGGCTATATTTTGTCACACCGCAGAGTATTGTAATGTAGTTCGTTTATACTCTAACCCTTATACTATGTCCCAAACTCAAATGGATGGGAACGTTAAGTGATATCTGGATAGCTTATTGAATTAGTTGTTCCTCCAGTTGTATACTTTGTATTCAAATATAAAATATCTTAATATGTAATAAAATTGTCTTTTAACTTTCTTACTCGTCGATTCAATTCTATTTTTTGTTTCTGTCTCAAAATAAACATAAGGCTCCTATGCTTAGCCTTTCCAAAGAAAAGTGGTAGTAATTTTAATCTGCTGATTCAACAATCATTCAATTTCAAATTCCCACTTTAGATATGCCACTCAAATTTAGTTTTTTTGCTCTTCGGCTTACCATAGAAGAAGAGCCAAAAAATGCGAATACGAACTGACCGAATCACAGCAATTTTCAAAGTAAACATTTTTCTCCAGCAATCTTTACATATATATCTATGTATGCGTTTGTGTATGTGTTTGTGCGACTATCAAACAAAAAGCGCTGGGATTTTTATTTATAAAAGACTTGAAAAGAAGCAGAGCATCGAGTCACTTTTTTTTTGAGTTTATTGATGCAAGGATTTCGCCCCGGAAAAACACACACTGTAGCAAATGTGCAATGAGCACCGAGCAGAGATCAAACAGAAGAACGACGAGGCAGGCGGTCTGTTCTGTTGCCAATGTCCTTTGAGGCTTTTTTGGTTTGCGTCGCTTGAGTAAAAGTTTGTTTTGCTTTTGCGAATGTCACATGAAAAATTCGCTCGCTGTGCGAATGCCAGCACTTTGCATGGCTTCCCTTACAGTGGTGGAGTGGGTGTGAAGAGGAATGCTTGGGGTGGGTTGACAAGCTCCCCCATAAAGAATCATAGTCGCTGGACGCCTTGCACGAAATTTCCATTTAATGTGTTTGCGCAAAGTATTAAAAGGCAACGACGATTGAGTATCGAAAAGAAGTAAAGCAAACCAAGTCGCACCCAGAAATTCCAGACTGTTGTGAGTGGTGGGTGGTTGGGAGTAGTGTTGTCCATAACGAGCGCTAGAGCAAGCTGCAGTCCGCAGCCAGCAGTCGCCAAAAGGCGCTGGCTGCTGAGTGATTGCCATGATAAGTGGCCCATTATGATGCCAGTTTGCACAGCGAGATTGCGTTACGCTCCATTGGAGTTCGTCAGTTCTTCACTTTGCCAATTCTTCAGTTCGTCAGTTTGTTGTTGTGTCAGTTCGTCAGCTGCTTCGTCTGTTTGCCAATTCTTTTTCAATGCATATCAAAGTGGGCAAACTTCTGTCTCCGAAAAAAAAAGTGCGTCATTGTTGTACTACTGGACATTGTCCCGTTCCCGCTTAACTAGTCAAAGTTTTTTTTCTGTTCCCTTCAGCATCTTTGGTAGAACGGCTGTTGACAAAAGACATTTAATTTTCCCTTAGTTTGCTTTCGCCCACTTCGAGTATCTCTGCCATAAAGTTTGTCCGCTGCTGCGTTCCCCACCTAGTTTTTCTTTATTTTTTCAAACGGTATTTTTGGTCTGTACTACCGAAAACTTTTGATAAGTAAAATTTATTGTGTCTACTCTGCGTGGACATTGTACAGCAAAATGCTCAACTGATAACTCTGAAATCGTCTGTCCTTCACTCATCTCCATCACCCTGTTTTCTTGTCCCCTTTCATGTTTTAGTGCACCCATAGTGCAGTTTTCAACAGCAATTGTGGTTTTATTATTGAAGTGTTATATTTTTCAGATTTGTACTTTCTTAGAAACTCTAAGAAATATTCTGGTAAAGAAATACAATCGCTGGCTCGATTTCTTTGTTAGAGCATATATATATTGTACATTTATAAAAGAAGAAAGAATCTGTGCTTGTATTCTGACGAACAGATACCACAAATGCAGATTGACAATAATGTTTAATTTTTATTAAATTGCTATCCTTTTTTTTAAATAACATTGGTTAAATATGAAAATTTTTAACTATTGTTATGAAATTTGTATAGGTTATAGAATAATTTCGAACTATTTATCACTTATATTAATAATGACTTCTATTATTTTAGAACTATTTCATTATTTGCTATTCATAAGTCTTATTTCCAATTTTGTTTAACAACTCATAAATGTCTTGCCACTCAATCCCCTTATTAATGCTTAAACTCCGCCCCATGCACCTGTCACATACGTACGTTCGCATTATGCATCGATCATTACTCACGCTATAAAGGAAATCCACTTAATCTCGAAACGAAACATTCAAACATTTATTAAAGACATGACGGACCCTTTTTGGGCTGTGGGGTCTTTTTTTCTAGCTGCCTTCTCTTCAATTGAGGGCAAAAATGCAACAAAAGGTACAACTTATAGTTCGACACCCTTGGAGTGTAATGCTAGACCATCAAGGGGGCGATTTGGGGAGGTCGCACGCACACTGTCAGCCCCGACCCTGGTTCCAAGGACATTGGGTGGGTGGCAAAATGAAATTGCTGCCGCCCCAAAATTTGGCATAGACCTTGAAAAAAAAGCCTCGTCTAGCGAATGGGGAATGAAGCGTGAGGTGAGTGATAGAACTTAAAGCTCAAACGCCCGTGCGTATGCAATGAATATTTACGAGCGGATGCCGTTGGGTCCTCTGAGGATTATTGTGCTTTATGCAATTGCGCGCAAGTAAAAATCTAATTTATCCGCCTGCCACCCTTCGTTTTGTTTGACAATTGCCTAAAATTGTGCAATGCATTGGTATGAGGCTGTGTCTGCCGGCACGTACCCGGCTTACGTTGGGCCGTACCGGGCAATGCTTTAAGGGAATTTTCTATAAAGCAGGCAGAAAAAATTGCTTTGCTACTGTCATATGGCAGCTACCCTTTGTCTATTAAAGTCCAAGCTTAAAGATTTTGGGGTGGCTTCCATATGCTTGGTGGTGGGTGGTTGGGTTGATAGGTCTCTAGCCTCATCATAACACCACATGTTCTAAAAATGCTGCTGGCGTCGCCTCGTCGCCATCTCGTGTAGTGTACTTCATGTAGATTTCTATCTATTCTATTGTCTGACTTTTACTCGTGGTAGATTTTAACATTCACTTCGTTTGATGAGGCGCAAAGTTGTGGAATTTATTGCCTTGGTTTGGGCCTCGACAAAAAGTTAAGTGGATTTTACGTAAATTAATGATTCCGCCTCCGTTCCAGACTTGAGGGGTTGCAACTGTTTTTTAAGTGTTCTATTGCGGCTATGGGGTAAAGTCTGCTAAGTTTTGGCATGCATCTAAAGCGTAACGGACGGTACAGATATTAATTGTTCAATAGAAATGAAGTGTGAAGCTATTTTTAAAGGATTCATGGAATATGAAAACTGATCCTTGGTTATATATATACCATATTAATCAATATGCCGAATAGTTGGCTTAAGCTAAATTTATACAAATATTTCAGGTTCATTACCTTATATCCATGTACATTTTTAAGCTTAAAAATTTTTTTAAGAATAAGTTTATTTTATTATTATTTTATTTATAATTACCTTTAAGGCATTTACATAACAAGGAAATACTTAAGATTTTACTGTTGAAATCTAATTCTATATCTTATTTCAATAACAAATTTTAATGATTTTAAAATAGAGTAAATTTAAAAAAAAATACGTTTTTATACTCTGATCCCATTAAAAATGGGGAAAAAGGGTATAATGGTTTTGTGCAAAAGTATGTAACAGGCAGAAGGAACCATCTCCGACCTTATAAAGTATATATATTCTTGATCAGCATCAACAGTCGAGTCGATATAGATGTCCGTCTGTCCGTTTGTATGTATGAACGCGTCGATCTCAGAGACTATAAGAGCTAGAGACTCCAGATTTGGAACTTAAGTTAGCCTAATCCCTAGGCAGTACAAGTTTGTTTTCGATTTTCAAAAACTCATCCCGTTTCCGATATACACATGGGATCGATAACAACAAAATCTTGAATTTGAAAAAAAACCAATCTCTGAAATTTTTATTAAAATCGGTTGAGAAACACCGGAGATATGGAACCTTGAAGTTGAGTAAGCAGTATGCAGTATGGTCGTACACACACGCACACATACTTGCAAGCACTGACTGTACGCGTAAAGTATAGAGATCAGTGTATCGTCTAGTCGGGATTTCTCGACTAGAGCCTTCTTACTTGTTTAAAAATCTAAGTTGTACTAAATTTCACTCCACTTTACAGTAAAATTAGTGGACAGGAATTTAAAAACAAGCCTTTACTACTTTAAAACAGAAATACTTATTGCAACATATATAAGTAAATTTACAGAGTGATGGAACAAACATTGTGTATATATCAGAAACTGGAAAGTTATCTATTATTTGAAACAAAAAAAAAAAAATAATAAAAGCTATGTTCCAAAATTTAAATCTGTCTCTCTCTCGCCAAGATTCAGCTTCTTTGTATCCATTAATGAGTTTGTTTTTTATTTTCTTATCTAAAATATTTTGCCTTTTTATTTATTCGTCGTAGATTGTTGCTTTGTGTATATGTTATTATTAAATAATTAAATCCTAACTTCTGTATCACTTTAAATTGTGGATATATGATTTTCTTCTTTAGCGCTTCAGCTTATTATGTATGAATTGTGTGCGATTTATTTAATGTATTCTCACATACAAACATACAATAGTTGGATGTAGGAATTGGCCTGGCTGCTACTTAACCAAATGGTTGGTTTGAGGGTGCCAAAAAAAGTTACAAAATGAAACGCAATCTATATTTAGAGAAAGAAAACAAAGCCGTTTATGAGTAAATACTTTAATGGATCGGTACTTAGACCTGTAAGCAGATTTTTTAACATTCTGTGTTTAGATGTTCAGTTCACGTTTTATCAAATCTCATCTGCCAACCCAGCATCTGCTCAGACAGGTAAGGCACCAGGATTGCAAAATAACATATGTGGCTCGCAATCCCTAGAATGTTATGGTGTCTACAGAAGAAAACGCGTTCTGAAATTAGTTATCGAGACATTGGGCAAGTTTCTCGTTCTTTAAGATGTTAAGGAGAAGGAAATCGAGAAGTTTATTGAGCACCTATCTTTTGCCAGCATGAAAGGTTTGCCACTCATCCGAGCTATGTTGGATTGGGTATCAATATTGAAATCTTTGTTTTTCAGTTTCCAAATACTGGTATGTTAACGGACCTTTAAATAAAGTTCAATCATCTTGTGAAAATTTGCAATAAATTTTCAGCATTATTTATTATCCCATTTTATCATAAACTATCTCTTTATTTTGATATCCCTGAATCCGACATATTTGGTACAATATAAAAAAATTCAAAAAGATCGTTTGGCGATAGATATGTGTTTTCCCTCAAATCCAAATTTCCATGTATTACTGAATAAAGTTGAGAACAAATAATACCTCTTAGGTCTTACTCATTTTTATAAAAATCCTGACGTGATACGAAAATTTTTAAAATGCCATCGTGCTAAGCACTTAAAAGTACATCGGAAACGACATTGATACCTAATCAATTTATCGTCGAAATTTCAACGAAATCGGCAGAGAAACAACAAAGATATCGAGATATCTAGAATATTTATACTTCTTTACATATAATATATTTCACTATAATAATGGTACTTATGTAGTTGTTTTTAAATTAATTTAAGTTTTGCATATAATTTCCGGAATAGATTTAAATTTTAATGCTTCGTCTACAAGTAAGTTGAGATCGGCTTAACATTTTGTCTTAAAGCTACACTACAACAAATTTAGCAGCTTACAAACTCTCACAATGTATAATATTGACTAATTGGCGTATAAGTCCAAAGCATTGCTCTTAGACTCAGTTAACCAAACAGCTCAGTCTTGGCCAAAACGTGAGCGCCTTAAGCCGCAAAATTCGTGTTGCATGCTTTATGATGTTGGGTCGTGGGATGTTGTCAAATCATAAGAAAACAATTTTATTGCTACTGGTGGTCGCTGCAATTTGCAATGTTATCATTTATCTCTATTTTATGGAAACGAAAACAGAAGCAGCAGCAACAAATGAAGTGATTAAGCCGACAACAAAACAATCAAGATCTGTTCTTGATATCAGTCATCTGCCAACTGGTCAACGAGAGCAGCAAATGCTGACCAATCTGGGAGCGCTTGGAAGACCGGCAAAGAGCAACTGGACTGCTACACAGCTTTTGGCCATGGAACAAAGTCAGCTCAAAACTGGCTATAACGCGTGGCTCTCAGAGCTCATATCGCCCGAGCGTACGCTCTTCGATATGCGTCATCGCAGGTAAGTAAGAGAGGCGTATAAGAGTTGACAATAAGAGTGTATAAGAGTTAACTGTTAACAGCTGCAAAAAGCTTAAGTACCCGCTGGAAAAGCTTCCAGCTATCAGTGTCGTTATCACTTATCACAATGAACAACGGAGTGTGCTGTTGAGAACATTAAGCAGTCTGAGGAGCAGAACACCAGCTAGATTACTGCATGAGATCATTCTGGTGGATGATGGCAGCGATCTTGAATTGCTTGGCAACTTTACAAGTATCGTAAAGAATGAGTATCAAAGTATGGTGCACCAACAGCGTTTAGAAAAGCAGCAGGGATTGATGCAGGCGCGAATAGCGGGTGCAAAGAGTGCTCAGGCGGCTGTGCTTGTTTTTCTGGATGCACATGTGGAGGTTACTCGTGGCTGGCTACCGCCTTTACTATTTCCCCTACTGGAGAACAACAAGACCTGCACAACGCCTGTGGTTGATACCATAGACTTTAATAACTTTGCGTACAGGCGAGGCAAACCAATGCGTGGGTTTTTTGACTGGGATTTTAACTATGTGCAGCTGCCACTGAAGAAAGTAGATGAGCTGGCGATGCCTGCACCACATGAGAGCCCCATCATGAATGGCGGTCTATTTGCTATTTATCGAGATTGGTTTTTTAACCTAGGTGGCTATGATGAGGGTTTGCGCATTTGGGGAGCCGAACAGTTCGAGTTGAGCCTCAAGATTTGGCTATGCGGTGGGCGACTGCTTGAGGTGCCCTGCTCCCGAGTGGGTCATCTATACCGAAATGGCAGCTTCAACATGCAGTACACAAGAACTGATAGCACGGTTTTAGCAAGGGTAAGTGTTGTTAAACATTAAAGGTATCCCTTTCTGTAATAATATGATTTGCACTTTAGAACTACCGGCGAGTAGCTGAAGTCTGGTTAGATGAGTACAAGGACAAGCTGTATGCCAATCTACCACACATAACCCACGTCAAGGTGGGATCGTTAAAAAAGCAGAAGGCATTGCGTCAGCATCTGCATTGCAAGCCCTTTAAATGGTTTCTTGATAACCTTGCCAGCGATTTCCTTCAGTTGTATCCTGTTAATGAACCGGAGGATTATGCCTTTGGCGTTGTGCAAAGCTTAGCAGAACCCAAGTTGTGCTTAGAGAGAGCAGAAACAGAAACAGCAAAGCATCCACAATTGATGCCGTGTGATGAGGACCATATGTATCCTAAGCTGGAACAAAAATGGTCTTTGAGCCATTTTCGGGATCTTCATTCGAGTTTTTATTGCTTGGAGCTGCAACAAAGAAAGATTAACGCAGAGATATGGCTCTGGCAATGCCATCATCATGCTGGCAATCAGTTTTGGTCCTACAACGCAAGTTCCAATCACATAATCAATGGGCAAAGTAAAGATCAGCAACGTTGCCTGGAAGCTCAAGGGGAACACCGCAAGGTGGTCGCAAATCCTTGTGATGACAATAATATGAATCAACAATGGAAGTTTGGATATGCTAATGAAAAGCGACTGGAAGACTTTTGGAAAAACGTACCAACGTGAAACTCAAACTGATATAAAGCAATAACTATAGCTGATAATCTTAAGTACAAAATCTCAACACACAATTTTACTACACATATAATAAATTAATAATACTTGTAAGATATATGATATTATATTTAAATAAAAATTAACATGTATTCGTAAGTTTATTTATCATTGATTTATTTAAATAATATTTTCTAATTAAATATTGACAATAGAATAGTGCCGACAAAATAACATTTGAAGTTTAACAATTTGTTTATGTTCATTAAATTTATTTTTATTTTAATTTTCTAACCTGTTACGGACCATTCCAAAAATCTTTACCTGATGCGATAAATAATACATGTTGTATATAACTGGCATATATTCGAGCTTTGAACAAATGAAGTGCTTTGATGCTGGAACGTTAAGCTGAAATTTAAATTAACTTAAAGAAGATTATTAATATTACATATTATCAAAAAACTTACATTCTCCACATTATAGTAGGATCGATCCAGAAAGTGTTTGTGATTTTCAAGCGATTTATTTAAAGGCCGACCCAAATGGTCGCTTAATTCGAATGGCAAAAATCGATGATAACCCAAGTGATCCCGACTATCGCCAGCCACAACATTGACATTGCTCATACAACGACCCAATTGCTCTGTTGCTGAATCGCCCTGCGGCTCGGAACTGCATATGGTCTCATTGTGAAGGGCATGCTGGACAAATTGTCGAAGAGTTGCACCACTAAAGACAATGCCAGCGTGCTCATACATGTAAGTCTATCGGTGAATTGATGAATTAGTAAGTATAATAAAAAAAAAGAGTCTCTTAAGAATGTTATCACCTGATTACTTGCAGATCTTAGTTTGCACCCAAAGTAGATAAGCTCTTCGCGGCTATAAGATTGAAGCATATAGCGCAGGTTTTCTACCATCACAAAACTACAACGAAAACATACAATAATCGATTATAAGGTAACAGACAAGGAACCGAAATAATTGTAAGCTTTGTTCAATATACTTTTAACAGACAAAAAGCTTAATTCTAAATTTTGTTTCGTATATTTTCAGAGTAAAAGATAGAAATAAAATCTTGTAGGACTTTTGTTAATTAAAACATTTTCGTATATATTTTATATATATTTTAAAATGAAGTTAAAATCAATTTTAAATAAAAGCAACAAAAAACTAAATCATACCAGCTTTAAATGCTATGAACGTTATATCATAAATAAGTAAAAGAACCCGATACCTACTTATCATCATTGGCATAGAGAAACCAATCGCCATCGGTGAAGTGATAATTGTACACATACTCCAATTGTGCTCGCATTTTCTGCCATTTGTCATTTAGGTTGAGAAAGATGGCTGGTTCCACTTGCTCGTCGCCATCATTGCTTACAAATAGAAAGTGATCACAGTGCTTGCACCAGGTGCGTTTGACATGAACTGCTGTGCTTTTCTGTCGATAGTCGTAGGTGGAGATGATGCAGAAGATGCGTGCTGCTGGCGAAGGAGCCACAACCTTCAACTCTTTATTACTTTGCAGCAGCAAAGTGGCCAACATGCAAAGCAACCCAAACAGCATCAACTTGTAAAAAAAGGAACAGATAATCACTGAGCAGTTGCTGTATGGATTCAAAATGCTAATTTTGTTTTTGCCGCTCAGAAAGAAGCGTCGCGTGCTAAAGAACTGTTTCATTTTAAAACTGACACTGAAATCTCAGAGTAACATTGATGATGCTTTTGCTTGTGGCCTGGGCTTGGGCTACAATTTAATTATATTGAGTGCTTTTGTCTGTTGAAGGCAGACTTGGTTTCCACACTGCTGCAACCGCAACCCTCTCTGCTCTTGATTGGCTCGCCGCATACAAATTGCCTTTTCAATTAGAAATATTAACTCACCTTTCTGGGAGGTAACTCAGCGTTCATGTAATACGCGCCACTCAAGTTAAAGTTAAAGTTGAAGCTGATGCAACTTTTGCAACTTATGTTACGCTTCGCTTGCAGTTTGAAGTTGTGAATTGACAAAAGCAGTTGTGAATGGGCCAAAGGCGAAAGAGTAGCGAATTTCTGGGCGTGTTCGAGATTAAGTACTTTGAGAGTAAGTTTGATGCGTTTGCAGGTGTGGTCATCGCAAATGTTGAATTTGTAATGTAGTTAATGGCCTAAGGAGCAGCGTATTAAATAAGAGAAAGGATTGTAAATGGACGTTGCTTAAACAAAACTGAATTGTCAAGACACGTTCGCAAAGGTTACACTCGGCATACACTCAGAAGTTATCTTAAAATGTAAAAAAACTAAAAAAAATTTAAAAATGAGCCTGAAACTCATTTCAAATTCAATCCATGCTGAAAATCAATTTGTTAAACGAAATGCAGACAAGTTGGAAATATTTCTGTATGAGTTATTATGTTAGTGTTTCTCTGTTGGTTACCAAAGGATTGTAAATTGCTTTCTGGTTCGAATGGTAGTATAATCATTGATTTTAGCTACCAACTTAAATCAATAAATATATTTTCATGTGAAATTGTATATGTATGTACAATTTGTGCAATTTTATACAAGACAAACAACACATTGCCAAATTTGTATACAAACAAATCTATACAAATTCCCCAAAAAAAAAATATATATAATGTACGAATATCTGTCAAAGATAGCACGTTTAAGCCATTGTTTGATTGAAAGGTGTTTTTGCAAAAACAAAAACATTCGCTAGAAAAACACATATTCATATCATTATATCATATGTGTTCACGTGAAGTACAAAAAAAGAAGATAAACAAAATGAGAAAAAAGATTAAGGACAAGTAAAGGTAATCAATATTTGTTCATATGAGACATTAATGTCTCAGTTTACGTGCTCAAATTACCACATGAGTTGTCATTGTTGGCTAACAGGTTGTCAGTGCCAAATGGTAAACAAAAGGCCTACACACATCACATACATAAGTAAAGTGATGCACAGGAAGCAGCAGCAGCAGCAGCAGCAGAAAAAAGCGCAATATTGCACACAATTTACATTTGGGCCTTTTGACAAGGGATTCCAAGAGTCAGACATGATGCAACAATGACACTTTGCAGTTGCAACAAAACGGAAGTAATTTTGCGCAGACAAAGGCTTGGGAAAAACGAGACCTTAAGGGACAGACAAAAACAGATAAAGACACAGGAGACATACTTTTCATTGATGAACACGTAACTGAATGTGGGCTGAAGTTGCCTGAGATTATGTACCCGTATGTGGTATGAATTATGTGAGAGTAAGAGAACTGTTGGTCTAAGTAGATAGATAGATGATATGTGGGTTGCACGGAAGTAAACGTAAGTAACCCAAGATGATGCTGCCATCTACATACACGTAATTGAAACATCTGAAACACGGAAATACTTTAGCAGCTGTGACAGTGTTGTGGGCTCTTTTATTAAGGTAGGAACAGTTGCATGGAATTGTGCACTGGTCTGCCAAAAGTACGTACATTATAAGTAAAATAATACATATCATATATTTTTGGGGGATAGGCAACGGTAAATGTAATAGCTCGTCTGGATATGGGCACCGTATGCTGTGGAAAATGTTTGCTTATAAATAAACATGTATGCATAAGTCTTAGTTTATATACCATAATTACCTGATTCGTTTGATGCCTGCTCAGGTTTCTTAACCAGGGCATATAATTGTATCCCTTTATAAACAATTCGCTGGTTACGATCGGTATAAATGTCTCGTGACCAAACTCATCCCGAGTATCGACAGTCGTCACACCTAAATTGTTTAAACAACGACCCAGCTCCCATTCCTCCTTATAACCGAGCGATTTTCCGCAAAGTGTTGAATTTGGATTTTTGGCCTCGTTTGCAAAACGTCTTAAGGCCTCTCTGCTTAGCACATAACCAGCCTTCCAATAGTTGAAGGGCTACCAAAAATGAGCTATTTATTGCAAATTTAATATTCCAAGTTCGGAAACTTACGAGGTTATTCGTGCCTGGATATTTGAGTTCATATCCAAGATAAATTGGTTCAGTTGCTGAAATATTTTGAAGCATAAGTCGCAGATTTTCCACGGCAACAAAACTGTCAAAACAATGAAAATTATTATATAATTATTATTTTTAAGTATTTATTTAATTGGCAATGTAAGAAGTAACATATAAATGTAATAATATGTAATTAAAGGCATTAAAAGATTTTTACTTGTTGTGGTTACAAAAAAAAAAAATTGTTTGCAAGTTGTTTTTATACCCTGATCCCATTAAAAATGGGAAAAAGGGTATAATGAAGTTGTGCAAAAGTATGTAACAGGCAGAAGGAAGCACCTCCGACCCCATAAAGTATATATATTCTTGATCAGCATCAACAGTCGAGTCGATATAGCCATGTCCGTCTGTCCGTCTGTATGTAAGCTCGCCTAATCCCTAGATAGTACAAGTTTGTTTTCGATTTTCGATAACTCATCCCGTTTCCGATATACACATCGGATCGATAACAATAAATTCTTGAATTTGAAAAATTTGTTTAGATGGCATTTGAATTATTAATCAAAATAATAACAATCTGTGAAATTTTTATTAAAATCGGTTAAGAAACACCGGAGATATGGAACCTTGAAGTTGTGTATGCAGTATGCAGTATGGTCGTACACACACGCACACATACTTGCAAGCACTGACTGTACGCTTAAATAATAGGGATCAGGGTATCGTCTAGTCGGGATTTCTCGACTAGAGCCTTCTTACTTGTTTTAGAATAAAACAGCGAAAAAACTCGATTTTGCAAATCTGAAGAATAAACTCTTCAATCTTTATTCATGCCACAAAATCATGCATATCAATAATCCAAACGCTGATCAGTTCTGTACACAAAAAAAAAAATAAACCATTGGGTAAACGTCAAAGACACAAAAAATTTAAATACACGTGAAGCGGTATACAAACAATTCCCATTTGAGAAAAAAACCGTGTCAACAAGATTCGGCAAGTAGAGATCCGAAGATCCGTTTCTCAATGAATGGCGACCTAATGCAAACAATGCCAAGTTCAAGCCGCAAATGTGCGCAGTAAACAAACCAAATAAAAAAAAAACTAATAAATAAATAAAAAATAAACTAAAAATAATACAAAATTGAAAAAAAAAAAAAACGAAAAAAAACAAGACAAGCCAAGAAAACACTCAACACGCGTTCACATAAACAAATTCTATACATACAGGTCAGTTTTAAGTGTGCGTGTGTGTGTGAGTTTGTTGATTTATTTGCCAATCAAATAACCAAAATAATTGTAGATAATGCCGATAAGGTGAGGTGCTATTCGGCTAGATGTTAGTTAAATGGATTTTTTCTGTCATAGCATAAGCAAATAAAGCCGGTTTGTTGAAGGTTTTTAGTGTTTGGGAGTATTTTTGCTCTTCTCTAATTGAATTTTGCAAAGCGTTGATTCTTTTTGATGTATGAGAGCGCGACTAAAGCTCAACAATAATCGCTTAAGTTTTGGTTATAAAAAAAATATAAAAAACGTTTTAATTACAAGTCGATAAGCCGGCAAGTGGTCAGTCAACAAGTTGCCTCATTTCGAGGCCCATTAAATTTGACTTAAACGACCCGATTTGTCATATTTTGTCTCTCTCTCTCTCTCCCCCAGAATCGATGGTGTTGACATCGTTTGTAATAAATTTCCAATTATGTGTGTGTCGGCATAAATTAAATGAAACTTCCATTGACAGCGCACTAAGACTTAATTGACCCTTTAACACTAACTTCACTTTGACAGAATAAAAAATATTCTGGAATACAAAAATTCAAGCGATTAGTGTGACGTAAAGTGTGACTTAGTACATTAATCTTTTGAATCTTGTTTTCATTTTTAACAAAAATAGATTAAAACATTCAATGCGAATAATGTCGATAATGTTGTTTATTCTTTTCTTGCAATTATGTGCCATTTATAATGATTATATTTAATGATCAGTCTAAAAGTGCGCAATTCATGACAAAACAAAACAACGCAATCTCTGTGATAAGCTCCTTTGTGAAGTTGATAAATTATTTTATTTAGGTCAGCTTGAAAGACAGCGCCAAAATAAAGAATGAATTAAGCTATTTTTATTTGCAATACATTTTGAAATGAACAAAATTTTGGTAAACAAAAGTCATATGCATTTATTTTCCTACTTATATACAGCAATCGGGTTTCCTGTGTAATTTTAAGACTGCTTCTTGCAATTGTTGATTAAGATAATCTTGACTTGGGCCTTCAGTTTCAATTGGAAAGAGCTAACCAAATTTGAACCAATTATTAAAGAAAAACTCCCTGGAGTGCAATCAGCTAAGCGCATTTAGTAGTTGTTGTTCCCGTTGCCGTTGCCGTTTGACGATGACGACAAAAGCAAGAATAAGATAACACTGCCTCTATAGATACTTCCTCGTTACCGTGGCGCAGTCGATAAAGGAAACGTTGTGTGAGCTAGACCACAGAGCAGCAAAGGAAGCAAAAGAAAACGAGAAATAAAAATAAGAAAACAATGAGGAGAATCAAACTGAATGGAATCGGAACTAAACTGAACCGAACCGTAGTGTCACACATAACCCATAGCCAGCGGCTGATAACTTAATCAATGAAAAGTCAAATGAACTGCGGAGTATGGGGGGAGGAGGAGGAGGGGGAAAGCAAACATCACATAAAGAAGTTAAACGAATGTTTTGAATGTCATAACAATATGCAAGCGATAAAAATGATGACAAAGAGTCAGAGAAAGAAATCCGGCAATTTATGGAGGCCACAATTCAAATTAAGTTATGGATTTTTACGAGAACAACTTCTCCTACCTCCAGTCCTCGATTTTCAGAAACCAATCGGCCTCGTTTTTGTAGTAGTCGAATGCATAGATTAGACCCTGTCGCACCAGCGTCCAATTGTCTGTCGTATTGATCTCCGGCACATAGGGTTCCAGTTCCCCATCCTCCTGTCCACTTACTAGAACCAGTACATTGCAATGTCTTCCCCAGGTGCGCTTCACATACTTGGCTGCTTCAGTGTACGCATATTTGTAGGTCACCAGGCACAGGACGCGTATCCTATCAAAGAGCGGATCGACGACTTTGGTTGCTGTTGATCCGGTCCTTACCACTTTCGTTGGAGTCTTTGGTTTTGCCTGTGTATTCCAATAGAAATCGACTAGAAGCACGACTATAACGCAAAGGAAGAGCACATGAAATTCACGTCTATGCGAAGTCATTTCTGCAAAGTGTACTAAATTGGGTTTGTCTTTGTTTCTACACAAGGAACTATCATAACTTAAGATAAGAAATTAATCAACGTTTACACAATAGAAGATTGACATGCAGAAAGATATTCCAGTTCAAGTTTCGAGCATTGCAAGCATCTATTGATACCCTGAACCCATTAAAAATGGGAAAAAAGGTTATAATGGTTTTGTGCAAAAGTATGTAACGGGCAGAAGCAAGCATCTGCGACCCTATAAAGTATATATAATCTTGATCAGCATCAACAGCCGAATCGATATGGCCATCCGTCCGTCCGTCCGTAAGAGCTAGAAACTCCAGATTTAGAACAAAAACAAAGGCTTGCCTAATTACTAGGCAGTATAAGTTTGTTTTTGATTTTCGATAACCCTTCCAGTTTCCGATATACACATGGGATCGATGTTTTAGTTAGTTTGAGTTCAGTACAGCGTGCAGGTTTACACGGAAGTTGACAGATCAGGTTCCCTTCATTCATTTATATTTCCTTAGTTCTACTTTTTATGATAAACTTTACAAGTATTATTTTACGATAAGCTGAAATACCTTATAATTATTATTATTTGTATGTACTCAGGTTAGCATTTTTATACCCTGATCCCATTAAAAATGGGAAAAAAGGGTATAATGAAGTTGTGCAAAAGTATGTAACGGGCAGAAGGAAGCATCTCCGACCCCATAAAGTGTATATATTCTTGATCAGCATCAACAGCCGAGTCGATATAGCCATGTCCGTCTGTCCGTCTGTCTGTCCGTCTGTCCGTCTATCCGTATGTATGAGCCAACCGATCTCAGAGACTATAAGAGCTAGAGACTCCAGATTTCGAACTTAAGCTCGCCTAATCCCTAGGCAGTACAAGTTTGTTTTCGATTTTCGATAACTCATTCCGTTTTCGATATACACATGGGATCCATAACAACAAAATCTTGAATTTTGAAAACTTTGAAATGGCATTTGAAATAATGAACAAAATAATGACAATCTGTGAAATTTTTATTAAAATCAGTTGAGAAACACCGGAGATATGGGACATTGAAGTTTTCTATGCAGTGTGCAGTAAGCGCGTTCGCAAGCACTGACTGTACGCGTAAAGTATAGGGATCAGGGTATCGTCTAGTCGGGATTTCTCGACTAGAGCCTTCTTACTTGTTAGTATTTAAATAACCTTGTTGTTTTTGAATTGTTATTTATTTGGGCAAACATTCCTTTGCAAAGTCAATTAAAGGATTTACAAAAGTGTTAATCCATTTTACTGAACAGCTAAGTTCGAATAAAAACGCAGTAGAGATACAGAAAGTAAGAGCCATAAAGCAGAGTCTTAACAACCAAATTTAAGTGGTCTACATCATGTTGTATTCATTTGTTATTAGTTTGAGCCAATATTGTGACAACAAAAGCACATTCTAAGCCTTTCGAATAGCCACAATTAAAGACTTACCAGTTAGAGTCATAAAATGCAAATCCCAGCCCAGACTCCAACTACTCCCAACATCTTTCATCTTTTAGTGTATTTCCCTTGAAATCTAGCCAAGCAACCAAGGCAACAACCTGCTGCTCCAAACTAAACCAAACTAATCCGATTCAAGCCAATCCAATTTCAAGCCAAGCAAAACAAACATTAAGTTACAAAATAAAATCTTTGGGCCATAAAATTAAAACACAGCAAAATACGCAGAAGAGATGAGAAAATCTCGACTCTTAACTGACAAAGAAAGATACAGAGCACAAGGCAGATGTAGTGTGTGCGAGGAAGCTAGCAATACGTTAATCTTGTGACGCGAAGCTTATCAGTAAAACAAACCTGCAAGCAACCTACTTTATATGTGCATGTATCTCTATCTGTATCTGCTGTATCTCTGCATTTGTATCTGTATATGCGGCTGCTGTAACTGCTCCCAGTCCCTTCGAAAACCCTTCGCCTCTTATTCGACTGCTGCGCTTTGATGTGCTCTGATGCAAGCGCCCAGATAGGAACTGTTAGCAGTTAGTTAAGGCAGTTAACCCCTCTCTCTCCGTATCTCTATAGCTCTATTTTTTATGAGTTGGGTTCACGTTTTTTGTCTGGCGAGCATCTATTTGCATTTTTATTTTGTTTATTTATTGTTTCTTGGGTTTTTGTAACTTTTTATTTTGCTGCCAGCTAACTTTTATTTGATAAACATTTTCAAAAATATTTATGTGAATATCTTTTGTTTACATACTTAGTTTGCTTAAACTTAGACATTGTTGCATTTCGCACAGTGTTAAAATATTGTTAGCATGTCAAACTTGAGCCAATCTGAAATGAGTGAGCTTTCGTGCTTTTGCCAGCTGCATTCAAAGTTGTAAACAAATACAAAGAGTCAAGATTGTTCTAAAGCTTGCACGATCCAACTATTTATTGTAAAAAAAGCTTGTGGCAGTAATGAGCTTACAATCAGCTCACCTGGAGCTTTAACGTTTAAACATAACTATTTATAGTTTTAAAAAGAACATAGCACGTATAAAACTTAATATAAATGTTTCTTGTGTGTTTTTAGGTACTAAAAGCTAAATCTTCTGCACTGGACATCAACTATTCGAATTGTTAGTTTACTCAAAACCCAACAAAAATGAATTAGCTTCCAAAAATGTGAAATAGAGAAAACATTTTTAAGCTAAACAGCACTTACGAGCCGTGTGCTTCAGCTTGCTTTATTAGTTACTTGTGCTATAAGTTGTCTTGGTTAACATGCAATTGGAATTGTTGCTGTTTTAAGAGAAGTTCTCAGAAGCTTATTATATAATAAATATTAAATTTCATATATTTATTCATGCGGTAAGCGCGCCTTGACTTGTTACAAAAGCAAACAAATCAAATCGCAAGATCTTAATTGCAAATGCCTTTTAGATATAATTTATATTTATTTAGTTATAAATATCATTTCCATCTTAATGTAATTAAATGCGAATGAGTTGAATAAAAGCGATGTAAGTTCAGCAGCAGCACTGTGTGTTCTCAAATTCTTTGCTTAACTCGAAAGGGAAGAGATAAATATTTCAAAGTTGAGTATTTAAGCGTAATTAACGAAAGTCAAGAACAAAGCTGAGACGAGGCGCAAACATTTTAATGCAAATGCTAATAAAAATGTTTGAAGAGTTTAGTTAACTGACACCAAGGCAAACATATCTGGATATTGCTCGAAAAATAGGTGTAAATTCTCAAAAAATCTGTTATTCTGATTACATAACTAAGCCACGGTACTTGTCTAACAAAACATTAATAAATTGTGCACACTGTCGCGAGTTTGAGTTCTTAAATATTTATTCAATGTGCTTAAAGTATTTATTGCTAAAAACTCGTGCTCAGTCTTTAAATAACTTATTTTATTAAGACTTTCAGTTGTATATTTATTCCATTAAGTTCTTATGAAATATTTTATTGACGCTTTTGCCTTGTAAAAAAACAATATTTATATTTCTTGCACAATTTTTTCAACAGGTTTCCTTAATTAATGAAAAATGTTAAAAATTTTAATATATTTACAGCTGTGTTTATTCGTAAATGTACACATATTGTTGTTTACTGACCGTATTGACCCAATATATATATATATATATATATATATATACATTATGCATTTATCCATGTGCAAAAATATATAAAACTACATTCACATATGTATCTACGTTCGTAGTATATTTATTTACGAGCTCGCATCTGGCAACTAATTTGAACGGTTTGAAAAACTGGCTTGCCAATTTAATTTTTTTTTGCGCCACCTACAAATAAGTGGGTCAAATGTTGCGTATGACGTCGCAACGCCGGATTCGTATTCGGATTCCGATTAAGATTCAGATTCGGATTCGTCGTTCAACCGGTTTTACTTTCAAACGTCGGCGGCGTGGCGTCTGCAGCTAGTACTCCAGAGACAGCAACGAATTTAGCGCTTAATTGAAAATTCATTCAACTAAAAGTCCGCTGCCGTAGGACGGGCAAAGCTAAGCCAAAGTTAAAGGTTTTTGGCCTAAGCCGTGGGTTAATGTGCATTTTATTAATAAATCGTTCGTTTCATTAGGCCAACCGACCAACAGACTCCACTCCACAGGGCAACTTTCTCCCCATCTGCATCTCGTGTATGGGTTTTTAATAAATTGTTTGCCCTTTGGTTGCGCTTTCTTTCTTTCGCCTCATCTCATCATCTTGCTATGCGTCTGCATTCGATTGGGGATTTGTTCATTTTATTTGAGTTGTAAGCTAATTATGTTGTTTATGTTGTATAATATTTTGATATGCTGCCCGAGCCAACACAAATTTTTTTGCTGCTTCTGCAATCAATTTTAAGGCGTGCCATCATGTCAAATGCAAATGAGAACTCTTCAGATAGATATTGTGATATAAATCGATTGAACAGCAACTCTTAGCCAGCATGACTAAGGTGTTAATACCTGCATTCATAACATTGTTACATAAACGACAATTATTACGCTTCAAAGCCATTAGCCGAGCAATTAGTTAGTAAAAACATTAGCATTAGCAACTCATTAGCAAATGTATCAAAACAATTGAGTAATAGATTTTTTGCGATTATTGATACAAATCAAAGTAGAATATTCAAGAAGCAATTAACTCAATAAAGTAAAAACTTATCATTTTAAATTTTAAATAATTGTTCCGAAAGGAATTTAAGCTGTTTACTCTAATGGCATGTGGTATTAACAAACATTTAAGTAACATTTCCAACCTAAATATTGTAAACAAGATTGAAAAGAATTTTAAATTTACTAAAGGCAGGCACTATTCTAGCGCAAAATAGCAGAAAAGATTATTGTTATTGTTTTTATTGGTTTGCAATACGGAAAATATACAAACACTTTTTGAACGTAAATTGAGCCTACGTGAGTAGACTAATTATAAATGTATATACTTGTATTTAAAGGTAGGACTGTGAAACTAAGTCTAGGCACGCTTTTTGGATTGGCACGCGCATGCGCAACGTATTTGGAATCTTTTTGCGTTGTTTGACTTGGATATTCGGTTAACTAATTATTTTTGCACACACTACAAATGCTGGTTTCCTTTTTTATTTTGGTCATCAAAAATATATTCTAGAAATCATAATGAAGCGAGTATTGGGTATTTGATGAGTCATATCTTCTATGATAGTATACCAACTTAGGGAGCCCCACTTGGAATGCATTGAAAATATCATAAAGTGTCAAACAAACTTGCGGCTGTCATAAATTGCAATTACAATTAAAATATATTATTTGCACGACTGAAAAAAAAAAGTGCAACAATATGCAAATTGTACTTGGCACATTTTTACGCGCATGCATATCAAGTGGATCCCCCCTTAGAGCTCTCGATGTGTTATTGTGTGAGAGAGAGAGTTTGTTGTTGATTTCCGGAGCCAGGTTCATAAATGATGAATGTTGAGTTGTAAAATGAATAAATTTTTATTACCCACTTTTTAGATGTGGGATATATAATTGGCTTTCTCGCTCACCTGACCTGCCCCATACGTTTAGTTTGGCGACGCTATTAAGTCAATGGCTCGCGATTTAACACACAAAATGTTATTGCCAACTGCAGCAAACACACACTCCAAGCCATAATTGCCGAATCGTTTGCAAAGATATGCGTGAAAATGGCAACTGAGCAATTGAAATAAAAAATGAGAGAGCGTCAACAAAAAAAAAAGAAATAAACAGATAGAATAAATTCAAACTGCATGCAGCTTTTTTTTGCATATTTGCATTTTAATGCCAGGCATTCAATGGCAATGAGATTCTTTACAAATTTAGTATAACCAGCTTCTCGTTGTGATAAAGGCTGCCAAGTAAATACTTACACTAGCGTGAATATTTACTATATTGTTTGCTTTAAAAAAAACGACGCTTTCAATAGCTAAATATATTGAAATAAATATTCATTTTTGCATTATCTAGCTGATAATGTCCAGTTTAATTAGTTTTAGGAAATAAATTAAACTAGTTGTCAAATTTTATGGCCCTTTACTTGTTTTATCTTTTTATACCCTGATCCCATTAAAAATGGGAAAAAAGGTTATAATGGTTTTGTGCAAAAGTATGTAACGGGCAGAAGGAAGCTTCTCCGACCCCATAAAGTATATATATTATTGATCAGCATCAACAGCTGAGTCGATATAGCCATGTCCGTCTGTCCGTCCGTCCGTCTGTCCGTATGTATGAGCCAACCGATCTCAGAGACTATAAGAGCTAGAGACTCGAGATTTCGAACTTAAGCTCGCCTAATCCCTTGGCAGTACAAATTTGATTTCGATTTTCGATAACTCGTCCCGTTTTTGATATATCGATAACAACAAAATCTTTAATTTTGAAAACTTTGAGATGGCATTTGAAACAATGAACAAAATAATGACAATCTGTGACATTTTTATTAAAATCGGTTAAGAAACACCGGAGATATGGGACATTGAAGTTGTGTATGCAGTATGCAGTATGTGCGTACATACAAACACACATATTTGCAAACACTGACTGTACGCGTAAGATATAGGGATCAGGGTATCGTCTAGTCGGGATTTCTCGACTAGAGCCTTCTTACTTGTTTTATTTACTTCTTTTAGACATCGTAATACCATTATTTATGGCCCAGGTATAGTTGAGTAGAGCACAACTAAACGGATTTGCGTAGCTGAACTGAGCTTAGCGCATTTAATGATACAAATGACTAGAAAAATTGCAAATGCAAGTTAGTTTACAATAGTTTATACTAGCTTATTGCGTTGCACGTAATTCTGCTCAATGTCAAAGTCAAGCTGCTGTCTCCATCTGTCTGTCAGTCTTTGGTTGTCTATTTTTGTCTACAACTAGTATCTCAATCTGGACTGGCATACTACTAGCTGTCGCTATTTATAAAGCTCTCCACAAAGAGATGCTGGGAAAGCCTTTCATGGCAAACAACGTGAGTGATAAGGATGGAGACTGGGGATTCGTTTTGTGCTTCAAATATTGTTCGTGTCAATCACAACACACAGTTGCAACGACATCGAAAGTCAAGTTGAATGCCGCATTGATTGATAACAGTGTTACAGAAAAATCAAACTGATAGCGACAGGTTGAAGGTTGAAAAAGTATTTTCAAAAAGATTGTGTTGTTTATGTTATTAAGTATATAATATATTTGAATAATTTATTAAAGTGTTGTTTGTCTACTTAGAAATTAATAACAATAAAGCAAAACGGTTGAACAAAATACGAATTTGTATCGAACATATTTAAGTATTTTAATAAGTACAGGTAGTATGTATATGTTATGTAATATATCATTTCTTGTGAGTTGTCTTTTTTGTTGTTTTGTTTTTTTCTATAATCACAGCGCTTAGTTGAGTCTAAGTACATAAGTTGTTGGTATAAGGGGAAAACTATGCGGCCCAACAGCAGCAATTATCACAGAGCACATTTTGGTTGTTGTATTTGTCGAGACTTGACCCTGAGAGCGACTGACTTTTAGGATCTCAATCCCTTAGGAAAGCGATTTTTAGCATTTATCGCCTTGGCCTTTTGTCTGATTTTGGTTTTGGTTTTGGCTTTGGCTAAAACGTGAAGATTTCTTCTTGTCGTCGATGGTCTTAAAGCCAAATACCTCCGCATAACTGGGCACAAAATTGGTCTTAATGGTTTCGCATGTGGGTGTGGATAATGCTGTTGCTGCTGTTAGTGTTGTTGTTGTTGTTGTTGATGTTGGCAACAGTGGAATCGATGCCTCACACAACGACAATGTCTGTGGCAGCGTTGATGTTGCAGTTTCCACAACGTCCGTTATTGTTGTTGCTGCAGATGTAGGTGTTGGTGTTGGTGTTGTTGTCGTTTTTGCTGTTGTGTTGTTGCCTTTTTCATGCTTATTGAATACATTAAACACGCTTGGATAGACAATTAAGCAAGCCGATTGCGGTGTCTTGTGCAACAACTTCAAAGCCGCCTCATAGCTTGGCAAACCGGAGACCAATGTATATTCCGGCACCGGATCCTCCGTATCGGGGTACAATTTCAATGCCTCAACATCAATGATTGTACACTGCGATGAGCTATTAGAATTGTTGTGATCTGTAAAATATGATGAAAAAAAGTTATTGAATAGTTCGAGATGCCCAGCACTTATTTGAATAATTTTACTTTTAACTATATTAAGACTTGTAGTTTATTATTTAATGTTTTTTTGTTTGCTATATCTGATATTAAGCTCAAGTGCAATGGATATTTTGTATCGTTTTTCTTGTTTATCCACTTTTAGCTAACGCTGCAAAAATAACAATTAAAGAAAACACCGAAAGAAAAAGAAACCATGGCAATGGTTTTGTGCCAATTATTTCGAAGGTCAAAGCGGCTAAAAAAGTAGAACAACACGTTAAAGTCTTGTCGAGTACTTAGAACGTGAGACCTCTCGTTATAAATATCAACTTTTCATTCGTCCACTACTAAATATTGCTTAAAACTATAAATTAAACATAAATATACACAAGCCTTAGCTTTGACTCGGGTCCAATCAAGTTCACAAATGCAACAAATAGAAATCCAGTTGTAAAATAATTAAATGAAATAGATTTCAAGGTACTTATTTTAAATCTTATTGGTATCAGCACAAAGATAATTCTCATTCATAACTTTTGCAGATTTTTTTGTATTATTTCTTTAAGTAAATTCTCTGATTCATTAACGTTGCGAGTGTATCTCATACGTGGGACAGATTTGAAGTATTGCTTAATAATTTAGCACGTAGACCTCAATTGCTAATCATAAATGCTAGCAAAAGCAAAAAGAAGAAGAAACTTTAACTGAAATATGTAGTTTGTATGTATTTTTGATAAGAGCTAATCGGGAATTATTTATATACCCCCACTACCCAAACATAACTTTAAAATACTTTTTGAGTGTGTTTGTTTGTGTGTACTCACAATTACGTTTCCAGGTGCGAAACTGGTGGTAGAGAAAGCACGAGCATATGCAAAAGACCATGGAGATCAAGATTAGTGTAAAGACAATGCCGATCCACACCTCGTTCATGAACTTGTCGTATTCCAGCTGCTGTTGCAGTTGATCCACACTGCTGCTGTCCAGCACCACATGATTTGTGGCAAAGTCAAAGTCCATGCTCACTTCACTGGAATTCAGTGCGCTGCTGCTGCTAGCTTCGCTTAACTTCTGATGCTTTAGTTGTATAGAGTTGAAGATTGTTGCTCCAATCTTTTGTAGAAAATCACTATTGGCTAGCACATCCAGTGTGCTGATTGTGGGCGTTGAGGCTTCTGCGGCGGCAACGTTCTTGCCGTTCTCTAGTATCTGTTGTGCGGCGCCTCCGAAATGATCAAAATGCAAATCGTGCGACAGTTCGTAGTTTAATGCGCGTGGCAGACCCTCCATTTTTGCTTTATATATATATATATATCTTACTTCTTCGTTCTCAAAAAAAAATTACGAGTACTATTACACTGTTTCGAGTGTCTTTTGTTGTGCGGCACACTTTCACTGTATCAAATTATCTGTGTATCTCTATCTTTATTCTGGTTAATTTCTTAGCTCTCGCTGCTGCACACTCACGACCGGCAGTGGCTACGTCTGCAAACAAACTGGTTAACGCTCAGCACGCAATATACAGCCGAAGGCAACTCGGCTCGATCGTCAGTCAAGCGCGCTGCAAACTCCACTCAAGAGAGTGTGAGAGCGACTGATCGAGAGAAAGAGCGCTTTACCTGACAAAATGTGTACTCAAATGTGCTCAATGTGCTCAGCAAAGCGGCTTTTGCTCATTTGCCGCTTGGTTACGCATCGCTAAAAACCTGAGACTACAAATACTTTGTTTCTGTGTGTGTGCGTGAGTTTGGGAAATGATCTTCTTCTTATTTTAGTTTCGTGTAATGCTCGCTCAGAATTCGTCTTTTGTGCGCCAGACAATGCCTTCGAATTATGGGCCCATAATTGGCGTTACAAAGCGGCGCACATGTTGCCTCGACTGCCTGCCTGCCCAATTTCAGTACCCGTCGCAGGCGCAGTCGCCGTCGCAGTTTCAGTTCCAGTTCTTGTCCCAGTCGTACTGTAATGGAGCATCGATCTTCATTTCTGTTCTGTTTAAGTTGGTTGTGTTCTTCGATTTCGTTTTGCCTCGCAAATGACATATCTCTACGTTTGTATTGTTCGCCCGCTTGGCTGAGAAAAGAAATTATATTGCTGTAGGATAATGTGTGTGTTGGTTTGTGTTGCCCTTTCGGGGCCCGATACCATTTCTCGCTTTGTTGCTGCTTTTTTTTTAGTTTTTGTAATTTTTTGTTTTGTTTTTGTTTTGTGGAGTTTTAAATTACAGATACGTGCAGATATCTTATTTCGGGACTCAAGAGCAATTTGTGGGCGAAATCTTTACTTATTATGCATTCACCTGGTGAAAGATGAGTTTGAGATGTTGTGCGTCAGGTAGGAAAAAGACAGATACTGGTACAGCATAGAGCAGAGAAGTTGCAAGAGTTGTTAATTTTTTTTTTTTGATGTTCATGCATTTTTGTAATTTTAACACTTTAATGTGCAACAAAACAGTTTTAAGTTATAAAAAACCGTTTTTATTTATCTTTAATCAATGCCACATATATTTCTAAGAGTTGTATAAAAAGTAGGAAAGAAGTTTGAGTTAAGAAATTCATTCATTCCTTTTTCCTAAGGTATTTCCATAAATTCTAATTACAATAATAAATGTTAACCGTAAATCAATGGTGATCATTGGCTATTAAAAGACTTTATAGTTTCCATTTTTCAATTAGATGGCGATAAGAATTCACAAATGTTTGTACTCAACGCATGTACACACAACAAAGCCGGATAAGATCAGTTTCTTATAGACAACAAGCATATTGCGAAGAGTATCGAAATTGCTTTCAACGAGGTTTGCCTATGATAAATTCCATTGCAATTTATAAAGGGTTTGCTAGATGCTTGATGAGCTCATCGACTGCACAACAGAACATTCATATCATGATCGGCTAATCTTTCTTTCTCTCTTCGTAACGAGCGAGCCATCAGCATAAGAAAAGAGGATGATGATGACGCGTCTTTAGGCTGTCCTAGACCCAGACGATCTACGGCCTGTTATGAGGGGCAGATTAGCAAATCTTGTGCTGGGTTGCATCTTCTGTCACAGTTGATGACGTTATTTTTTTACCCTCATCATTTTATTGTGGAATTTTGCGGCATTTGTGGGTAACCGAATGGATATACCCTATACCAGGTAACGTTCGCTCGCTCTTTTCCTAGACCTTTTTGCAATCATTTCTACCCAACTGTCACACGTATTGTACAGTCAGACAATTGCCATCTAATTAGCCAAGTTTCCCGATCTCTCTCTCTCTCTCTTTCTTCTCTGCAAGACGTGTTTTTGTAGCCGCTTTCTTTTGGCTTCTTGCTGACCCTTTCGGGGGCCTCAGTTTGACCGAGTTGCGTTACGCTGAAGGGGCCTCCAAGTAGCTTTAATTTAAGACCCTAATGAGCCATTTAGGGCATTCTGCATTCTGGCTTTGTATTCAATGCCGACTACTGTGTGCTGAGCCCCACAAAAAATTAATGAGTCCACGGCCACGTTTGACACTGAATCTTGGCTGGCTTCTCCTTCTTCTTGCTGGCTTTGCATGCGGGTGATGGCACTGATAAAGCCGCTTAATTTTTCACTGTCTATGGGGTCCAAGTCCAAATTCAATTCCGAAGTCGATGCGCTGCTTTGCATAATGTACTGAAACGATTTAAAACTTAACATAGCTTATTAATTTTATTATTTTTTAGATATATTTTTTTTCTTTTTTTTCCATTCCAATTCATATGTGTTGGTTATTCGGTTACTTGGCTGGAGGCTTGTCAAAAGCTTCTGACATTTATAAATCGGCTTAAGTTTGATCTTGAACAACATATTTCACTCCTAATACTTAACGCTCTGACCTTATAAAGACAAATAGTTGTATCTAAGTATTGTGCTCTTAATTTGATTTTTTCCCTTAAAAGCTAGCTTTCCAGTTATGGCAAGAATGCAGTCTTAACTATATGAGTATGTTAACACAGTATAAACCTGCCGTATACATTGGAAACTAGCAATTGTATTGGAAAATATGCTATATTGTTTTGTTTAGATATATTAAATGCATTAACATTAGCTTCTAATATGCAAATAGGTAGGCAGAAAGCATTGGCTACAACCTTAAATGAATTGTTTTTAAGAATTGCCTGTGTGCTGTTTTTTTGTACTAAAATCAAAGCACATTGTTAACTATAAGTCGATTATTGTATTTATTATGATTGTAAGAAAAAAACCCAATTTAACTACTTACAGAAACATTTACTTAAGCTAAAAATGTAATTTTATTTCATCGAAAAGTGCGACTTTATTTTCTTAAGATAAGCTTATTAGTGCTATGTATTTATTGACATATTTATTTTTGTTATTTCTTAACATTAAAACATTTCTAAACTCTAAGACCACGTTTCATTCACTCACATAGCTGTACATCACTTTTAATGGTACTCTTTGCTTAGCATATGAAATTTGTGTTCAACTCTCCTTTCAATCGGAATCAAGCCGCCAATTGAGTAGTTTCGCACATGTGAAATCCTCTTTACAACTTCCGCACAATTAAATGCATCTTTATGCATTTCTCACACTCTAATTGAGCAATCAGCTTCAGCAGAGAAAAAAGGAAAAAAAAACTAAGCAATGGGATAACTAGATCTAGGAACACTTTGCACAGCATCCCAATATCTCCTGTGGAGGGCAGTGCGCCATAAAGTCAGATAGAGAGGGAAACAGACCGATTACCGATTAAGTCTCTCTTGACGTCCTGCAAGGCACTTTTAACTGGAAGCACTTGTTCCCTGACCCAAGCAAAGTCACAAATCGAAGCAGAGCTCATAACCCAAAGGTTCAGTTGATTTTTTTTGTTTGTGCAGCAAGCTCAGCAAGACGCCACGAACAACCAACTGAGCTGTGACGCCGGGAGGGGTCTAAAAGAATAACTATAGTAATAATAATGACAGAAACTGCAAGAACTGCATAGGCAGGTAATTGCTGCAATTGCAGGAACGCAGTGGTGTGAAACATTTGTCATATGGACCGAGACATACCCGTGAGATGCCCTGGGAAAGTTGTCGTCGTTGTCAGCGTCTTCGAAGTTGTGCCTTGCTTCGGTTATGGTCTCTAATCTGTGATATAGGTCGTGCAACCCTCAAGGTTCCGCGTAGAACCATGCCTCAGGCCCCCGCCGCATGCCTCTTTGCATTGTCTTTGCCTTCTTTGAATTCGTAGAAATAACGCGAGAGCATGCAGCACTCGACATAGAGAGACTACACAAAGTAGCCTAGTCTCAGGTCTGCTTGGTCCTGTGACTAGACATAGTCCCTATTATTTTTTTCCACATGATGGTTCCCACTGTGTATCTGTCTGTCTAGCAAGTGCATTTTGAGTACCGCTTTTATTGCATGCACAATTAAAAATAAAGTTGCTCAACAACGACACAAAAACAAAACACAACAAAACAAAAAGCCTCCAACCCGAGTAAAATACGTAACTACCCCAACTGTCAACCCATTCAATGTCAATGAACCGCAGCTGTAAGACTCATACATACAAACATACATCTTATTTCCACACTCACACGCACACACACACCTACTAACAATATTGTTGTCGTTCGAATTGAATATTTTTCCTTATTTGTTTATGGTTTTACCCGTTTCAGATAATCTTGGGGAGAGTTCTTAGCTTCAAGTTCGTTGCGCTTGGCCAGTTAACTCTTTGTCAGTATATATATCTGTATCTCTACATATAGTACTTGCGATGTTATTTCACTTTTATTGTCGTCTTCTTCATTCTTGTCGTCGCCGTTGCCGTCGTCTGTCATAGTTTTCAACAATTTTGTTTTATTTATTTTTATCGCTTCATAGGTTCCTCAATACTATTATAACCATTCATTGAACATTATTAGCACTCAAGCATAAATATTTTTTTTTCGACATTCTAGTCAGCTAAGTGGCTTTATATGGCTGTTATTGGTGCTGTTGCTGTTATTGTTTTTGCTGTCGTTGTTTTATAGGTGCAGCTATTGGTCGAGGGGGCGGGAGCTACCACATGGGTCTTGAAAAAATACAGTTGAGATTTTGATTGCTTGGGCAATTTGTGTAATCGTTTTGTGGCATAGGTGAAAATGGCGTAATGCCACAATAACCATTGCGTAGTTTATGTTTTGCTCTGAAACTAATGAAAATTTGAGCAAGCAGTATCAACTACTTACTTTTAAGAAGCTCTTATCAAAGATAATACAGCCACACAAAAAAAGGTTCTGATCCGTTTTTCTTCATCAGATCAGGCTTTTAAGATAACCTTAAAAAAAATATATGGAAAGTGAATACGTTGGTTTTTTTGAGGTTATCTCGAACACCTGATCTAATGGATGGAAACTGATTACAGATTCGGATTAAACGACCCCAAAAACACATACTATAACATAATGAATCAAAAATTTTTTCCCCATGAACCGAGTTAAAATGGGTAAAAAGGTAATGGTTTTGTGCAAAACTATGTAACAGACAGAAAGTAGAATCTCCGACCCCATAAAGTATATATATTCTTGATTCGCATCAACAGCCATGGCGATATAGCCATGCCCGTCTGTCCGTCCATCTGTCCATCCTTCGATATGTATAAATGCGTCTTAGAGACCATAAGAGCTAGATACTCCAGATTTGGAACGAAAGCACGCCTAAGACCTAGGCAGTACACGTTTGTATCAAAATACCAATGACTCTTCCCGTTATCGATATACACATGGGATCGATAACAATGAAATCTTTAATTTGAAAAAATTGAAACTTGTTTTTGAAACTATAGACGAAATAATAATAACCGTGTCGTTTTATTGAAATCGGTTGAGAAACACCGCAGATATGGAAGATTGAAGTTTAGTCATTGACCATTGGTTTAGTAGTGCAGGCATGGCCGTACTTGTAAGGCCTAGGGTATAGGGTATCTCCTAGTCGAAATTACTCGATTGTAACCTTCTTAATTGTAATGTTTGGATGTGTAATCAAACAATCTGACGTTGAACTAGATCTTAACACAAACAATTAACACGAAACATTGATAAAAAGTTTTCTATTTTACTTCGACACTTGACCATACAATACAATAAATAGTGTTTTTAATAGTCTTATAATATATGCTATTACTACTTTAATATTCCGTAAATGTTACCGTACTTAACTTTAATTTACTATGCAAGTAAGTAATATATATGAAATACAATAAATTAAAAAGTAAATACAAATAATTCAAGAAGAACAATAGGCTTAAGAGCGGATCGAAGATTATCTTGTTATATTAAGAAAGATTCAAATAAAAAAGGCACTTTAAATATCGTATGCTAAAAGTTAAACGAGAAACTTTATTTTTACATACTATAGTACATCAATAATTAAACAATCGATGACAATAACATACACACGGGCAGTAGCTACCAATTAGGAATTGATCATTAATACCTGACAAGCAATTCTAGAATATGAGGAAATGCTATAATAAGAATTAAAACAAGCATAAATTGTTAGCTAGCTATGCAAATGCGTACACGATTAATTATATATGTTAATTGCAGTCGTGCTATAAATCTAAACGATAAGCGGATTATTTATACATTGTCTGATATTATCCTATTAACTATGCATCGATTAGAGTATTGCTTATGGCAAAAAACGCTGCAACTGGTTCTCGTTTTGTTATTTGATAGCTTATCTACATTCTACACTCGTTTAATATTTTCAACTATTTAGTTTTATCCCCAACTTAGGTGCTAATTATGGCATTGGCCCACGGGTAAATTTTGCTAGTAACTCGAAATCGAACGTGCTAAACAAGTTTCTCTAAATCTGACTTACAAGATGAACCCGTGCTTACCATTAGTTGAACCGTATTTTATAATAAACGTCGTAATAGATGTTTTTTTTTTTAAGAATTGTGTAGGAAAGCTTTTAGAAAATACAATAAATGGATGGAGAAAATAAATTAATTAACCCTAATTTCGTACTTGGCGCCAAACGTCATCGACAAACGACCTCAATTTGCGTCTTTGCATTTCTCTTTACAGTATAAAAAAGTTGTGACTGCGTTACCATCAATACATTCATTTAATGATTGATTCCAAGCGGTTGGTTTGCTTTGGGAAATCAGACAGACTATACGGCTTATCGGCGTGTTCTTATCGCCTTGACTGAGGTACCATAAAATGATATGCAAGGTGCTTGGACTTGGTTTCGCTTTCTAGTTTGGTAATTCATCAAAATCCATCAGCCATAAACTTTCAATTTCGAGAACTGCCCCGACGCGTTGTCGGTCTTGTCATTATTGACATTACAAATGTTATTGATTGTACTCAGACAAAGTGTGTATCATAGAGAGAGGGGGTAGGAAAGCAATAGGAAAAGTACAACATAAGTTTCTTGTAGTTTTGGCTCCATTTCGTTTTACTTTTCCACGGGCTTCATTTCTTTTTGTTTCATTTAAGAAGTCTTTGCAGGCCTCAAGTCACGAAATCGAAAGTACATGTTAATTGTTTCCACATACACACTACAAGCAACAATCACCTGCATTCATTGTACTATATGGAGACCCGATCAATTTTCACTGATAAGCGCATTAGTTTTCGAGTGCTAAATTGTACAATAATCAAATTCCCCGTTCCATGTGCATCTTGGTGTCAATCAGTTTCAATTCGAGTCCCAGTCGCAGCTATTTTTTTCTTTTGTTGACATTTCTTTCTGCGTCGTCAACGTTGCATGCAAACAATGAAATCGGTGTTTTGTGGAGCATAAGGGGGCGGGGGAACCATCATCAGACTGGCGACAGTAGCATTACAAGGCGTTTGCTTTTGGCTTTTCATATTGAGTTAGCAATTCTCGGTAAGAGTGTCACAGTTTTTTGGTGCTTTGTTTTGCGCTGCAAGTGATATGGCTAAATGATATTGGATTGGAGTAAATGGGGCATACAACATGACGCATGAATTTCTACTTAGTTTTTCTGATCATCAATGAAAGTACACAGCGCATAGGGATAGAGTATCTATGTTCGTATTTTAATGGGATTAAAGCTGTTGTAATGAAGGTCTGATTATTATGGTTCAGGTTCAAATTAAAGGTAGCATACTTTTACACAAATTCAAACAAATGTTTTAAATTGTTAAATAAACATCAACTGTAATTCAAAGCAAAAAACAAAAGCTCTAGTCAAAAAGGCTCATGAACAATGACTTTTTATTAAATCTTCAATACTGTCTACAGTTTTTCAAAAAACAATTTTTAAATATACAAGCTCAATATTTTTGTGTTATCGTTTGCATGTGCTTATCGAAGACGCGAAGAGTTATCGATAGTCCAAAACAAACGCGTTCTGTCTATAGTTAATGAAAGTTTATTTTCATACAGACGGGCGGACCGAAGCGTATGACTTGTATATAGTGTCGGATGTTGATGCTGATCAAAAATATATATGTATGTACTTAATGGGGTCGGAGATGCTTCCTTCTGTCTGTTACAAACATACAATACAATACCTCTTTTACCTATATTATGGGTTCCGGGTATAAACAGTCTGAGTCCCACACATTAAAACAGACTTGTGAGGTAAAAGATCCATCAAAGTTAGAACTAACTATTTTAGAAATCATTTTTAAATTACTTTTATTTATTTATACCTCTAACGCACAATTTAACCAATCTGCTTTTATGTAAACAGACACAATTTAGATTTGTTATTCCTGAACGTTTTAACATAATTAAAAAAAGAGAAATCAGAAGCAAAACCTTAATATCTTAGATTATTTAATTGGTATAAATAAGATATATATATTATTGTATTCCATCGATACTGATTCCTTTTGTGTTGGTTGTGATAAAAAATATTTTCAAATGTCAAATTTTCAACTTGATCATTTTGAGTTTTTCCTTCTTGATAGAACGCGAGCAAAATACATCCCAAACTATGTTTGGCATTGATTGAATGACATTGCCTAACCTTAGCTTTATTCAACTGTTTGTTTTTACCATTTATCAAAGCAGCTTTGACATTCATATTATTTTTTGCTTTATATCCTCATCTCCTCAAAAGCCTGCATTATATGCATTTATAATGAGGTTAAAAGTCTTCAGCTGCTTTTATAACACTTGGAACTCACGCAGCACTTCACTGCTTTAATTGTATGACTTATATGACTCGAAGTCCACAACGACAGCTCACACCCAGGCTATTCCATTCAAACATTCATACATAAGTACATCAAACTATCCATCCATCCACCCAGCCATCCATCTATCCACCCAACCTTCCATCTGTCCATTACATTTGCTGTAGTTGGAAGCATGACAACCTACAATTAATTGCATGCCAAGTGTTGATGCTACCTTCTGAAAATTAGTGCATATACAAAGAGAGGGAGATTGGCCCAGGCACAAAAGCAACAACAACACTAACAACTCGTTGCTGGTGTCGTAAAAAATGGGGCAGCCGCGTATTTAAAGCCCAATCTGCAACAATTCAATTAAGCCAATAACAAAACCAATTTGTAATGCGCAACAGCATTTTAGCTACTGTCACAGAGTATGGCAAACAGCGATGATGAAGACTAGGGACTAGCTGAGGCTATATGGATGGATGGATGAGAAAGTGTCCAAGAGGGAGGTAAATGGCAAAGCTAATGCCAAAGACAAAGACAAAAGCCACGCGTCAGCGGGGCTAATCCAATTAAAGTGGTGACAACGATGTTGCAGCCACTAAAAAAGGGCGCAACGTAGCGAGGAGGGGATAAGCGGAGAGGCAGGAGGGGCGTTGCGCATAAAAATTGAATAAAGCGCAATTTCAAATGGCTGTGAGGACCACCGAACATGGAACCCGGACCACGGACCACGGACCACGAACCGCGTAGCAAAAGACCATGGAGCAATGCCACCGGCTGTTAGTTTACATTTGCAAAAGTCGACTTCAAAGCAATTGCGACATAATTAAGTTGACAACAACGGCAACAACAACGAAAAAAAGCAGAACGAGCACAACAACAACAGCAGCTTACGATTGACACCAGTGACCCAGTTAAACGGGCCGGATAAAAACTGGACGTGGCTCAAACCTTGTCTCTGTTTCTGTCTCCGACTCTGACTATACCTATGTCTCCGTCTATGGCACCTTTTCTGTCTGCAACGGACTTAGACGAGAATTGTGTGACGTCGTCATCGTAGTTGTTGATGTTGTCGATTTTGTTGTTGTTTGTGTTGTTGTTTGTGTTGTTGTTGTTGTTGTCCATTGCAGTTAAGTTTTAAAATTAAAATTGTTAGACAGCGTGTCGCGCTGTCGCCTGTCACTATCATTTGTTCAACATTTTACGTAAACGTATGCTTCAAAACAAAAGTATTTAATTCAAAATATTTTATAAATGTATTTTACCTTAACAGTTATATATATAACTAAAAGAGTATGCATAAAAGAATCGCAATATTATAAAAATATAGAATAGTTCTGACGTTGTGTTAAATTTTCCTTAAATTCACTTTTCAGTTTTGAAATATATGTTAATTCCTTCAACTTTTTATTCATCTACCTAAATTGAAGTAAATGAGCTGTAGCGTATGTAACAGTTTATGAAGCTGATTTAACCAAAAGTTGCGCTTTGTTTTTGTTGGTGCTACTTTAACGAGTTTTACCAGCTGCCTGGCTGTCTGTCCAGCTGACTGTCTGTCTTTCTGTCTGTCCGTCTGCATAGTTTTTGTGTTGGTGACTGCTTTTTAAGTTCACACCGACGCCGCCGAATGGCGAAGGTTTAAGCGGCAGTTTTTAGTGGTTGTGCTTGCCGCTATGACGACAAAATCCAATTAATGAAATTATATTGCAACAAACATAAGTGTAAGAAACCTGGTCACATTTGCCGCAAATTGTTATTAAAACCATTTAAAAGAAATCTGACAGAGAGGAAGACAGAATGAGAAGCAGAGCAAAGCACTTAAAACGTTCACGCCTCAACCGCTTGCAAGTATTTTATCAGGCAAGTGGTTGTTTGTCAAGGATCTGTGATTTTTTTAAAGGAAGTGCTGCTAAAAGCAGAATAAAATGCCACCACATAAGTCCACTTCCACACATGCTCAGCTCGAGAGAGAGAGAGAGAGAGAGAGATTCTTAACAAATTTTCTAGCGTAATTCCTATGAAAACAACAAACATTCAGCATCGAAACACCAGATACAAGATACTATTCACTGGCCAGCTCACTGGCCTCATATTGTATGAGGAAGAGGAAGGTTGCTGGCAGCGCAATTTATGAAAACAAATTGCTCAAATTACAAGATGTTCTTGTTTTTTTCTATCTCTCTCGCTTTTATTCTTTTTACTTTACTTACATGAATGAATGTACTTGTAGTTATTTGTATATTAAGGATTCATGGTGGGTGGAAAACTGCTGCTTAAGTGTATTATGGTATGGATTACGCTTGGGCTAAAGGACAATCGCATGGAGTACAGATACAGTAAGAGGACTAAGTTCTGAAGAAGATACAAATTTTTCTGCATATTTAACATATTACTTACTATGTAAAATGGTAACAGCCCAAGCATAACGAATAAGTTCCACGGGAACACAATCACAGACTAAGATAACATTATCTCTTTGTGATTCACACTTTAAATTGTGTGCGATTTATTATTTGGGTGATATAAATGCAAATTCCAAAGATATGATTAATTTTAAGTAAATACAATTAAGGTAAGAATTACGAAATGAAAATCATCTGCAGACGTAATTTGGTGAGTAATACTTTAAAGTAAGATTATGCGTAATTAATATGCATAAGTATGAAATACACGTACGTATCAAATATATGAAAAAACTTTAAGTTATTAAGCAAATAATAAAAACTGAATTGAATTATACAATCAAAATTATCAAAAAGAAAATATATAGAAAACAAGTAAGAAGACGATACCCTGATCCCTATACTTTACGCGTACTGTCAGTGCTTGCAAGTATGTGTGCGTGTGTGTACGACCATACTGCAAACTCAACTTTAAGGTTCCATATCTCCGGTGTTTCTCAACCGATTTTAATAAAAATTTCACAAATTGTTATTATTTTATTCATTATTTCAAATGCCATATCAAAGTTTTCAAAATTCAAGATTTTGTTGTTATCGATCCCATGTGTATATCGGAAACGGGATGAGTTATCGAAAATCGAAAACAAACTTGTTTCCTAGGGATTAGGCGAGCTTAAGTTCCAAATCTGGAGTCTCTAGCTCTTATAGTCTCTGAGATCGACGCGTTCATACATACAGACGGACAGACGGACATGGCTATATCGACTCGACTGTTGATGCTGATAAAGAATATATATACTTTATGGGGTCGGAGATGCTTCCTTCTGCCTGTTACATACTTTTGCACAACTTCATTATACCCTTTTTTCCCATTTTTAATGGGATCAGGGTATAAAAAATACTAAAAATTCAACTAAATAAGATTATTTTTATTTTTGTTGATTTAAATAATTTGTAAATTTAATTTTCTTTGTAATTGCTCTGAATATTCCTGGGATGCCAAACATAAATTGTATCTCTAATTGCCATTTACTTAGCCCCAACCAAAAGTGCCATAACCGTTTGATTCTTACCGACTCCAAACAAGGAGCCCAAACCTCCTCTGAACGCCATAAAATTGTGAATATCTCCCAAACGCATAAATCTAATTTGGCTCTGGGTCTTTTATGATGCCCATGCAGCGGATCATTTGAAAAACAGAATTGCCAAATACTGTTGATGCTAACGATGATGATGTTGATGTTGATGTTGACGATGATGTGATGATGATGATGATAACTGTGGGCTATCTAAGCGCCCTAAAGGTAGTAGTCCAAATCGATTTACACACCTGCGCGTTTCACAACATGCAGAAAAAAGCCCAAGCACTAAATGCTAAACAATGAAATACCCTTAAGAAGCAATGAAAGCAAACACCTTATATAAATATTAAATGTTAAAATGCAATTTGTATGCGCTGGAGTACTTTAAAAAGTAAAGCACAAAACAAGTTCACACCTCATACACACTTTAAAGCTACGGTTTGCAGGGTATGAACAGAAAGTTAAAAGCTATTCAACTTGGCCCGAGCAAAACGCCAAATGCGAACGCAAAAAAAAAAATGGCTCAACGCGCACACGAAAATTATTTTATGATGCTTTTAAACTAATTTTCTGGAAAAAAAACAACGTGCGAAGGCACTCGAAACTGGTAGAGAGCGAAGCAAAAAAAATAAATAAAATAAAAAACTGTTGACGGGACGCGTGAGCACGTACAAATTGTATTTACCTGCAACCAAGTGGCTGGGCATTGGTGGAAAGCGTGTCAGTCGCGAGTTTAAGTATTGTGGAAAGCCAATTTAATGTGCACATGCGGCGGGCGTAACAGGTTAGCACATGGACTCTGTTCTAATACTGTAATATGGACTACACGTATTGGTCACTCATTTTTGCAGTCACGAACAAGTCATAAAATTAGCAAAAAACAAAAAGGAAGAATGAATTCTACATTTCCTCAAGGACTGTGCAAATTTGTTTGCCTTTTTCCAAACACTTTCGCCTGGCCTTTGGGACTCTAGCCGAAGGGGGCGATCAATCTAAATTACACGCATTAAATTTGAAACGACAACACAAATTTTTTGTGACACTTTTAGCTTTGACTTTGGGAGCAACAGTAAAAATATTCTAATGCCTTGATATTAAGAAGACGACAAATTGATTTATTTGTGCTGAGTTCCTTTTTTGATAGATCTGTGTAAATTGTGTTTTTGTTTTTGCAGAGCACAGCCAAAAAAATGACATGTTCTACTTCATAATGAAGTGATCAGTGGCACAGGCTCAGAGACCACATCCTGAACCAAAGCGCTTAGCCAACGCCTGCCTATTCATAAATTGTGTGTTCGCCTGCTGATTTGTCAGCACCCGAACAAGGTAGTCTTTGACATTGACATTGTCCTTAGCTAAGTTCTTAGACTGAGTACGGGAAGTAATTGAAATAACTGCCAAGGACAACAGAATTGTGAGACTCAGGTAGTGGTTACTCGCATTCCTACCTATACCTCATGCCTCATTGTATCATCCCAAACTCTTGGCTATTGTACGTTACAAGGCTGGACTTGGTTTGCTTTTGCAATTGACAGACAGTAAAAAGACAGTAGAATTGCAAGCGTGAGCATAATTATGGTCTTCAATATATTCTTAGAATTTTTAAGCAACTTTAACTCCAACGCAATAGTCACACACTGTGCAGAATTATAGCATTTTCTTACAGTTGTAGTTACAAGGAAATGTGCCTGCTGCTCACAGTCGTTGATGTAATAAATTTGAACTGAAGTCTCTTCTAAGTCGATATAGCTGCTTCTCCTGTGGTGCTAAAAATAAGTCCGTGATGAATTCTGGATTGCAGGTTGTTTCTGCTATCAATGGATTGAAGTTGATGCCTTGAAATTGCCTTTCATAACTTATCTCACTTTCATTTAGTTTTAGATACATTAAATTCATTTCTATTTCTGTTTCTATTTATATAAGCAACCTTTTTAAATTTATAGTTTGTTCACCTTTTTCCATATTGTTGACCCAACAGTAGTCGCCTGTCAATGACATATCATATCTCCTGGTTTTTTACAACTCATGCCAACGCATTTCCTTTGCAAACAAGATTATAATTTCCATTTCTATTTATTTCCTTTAGGTAGTCGCTCAAAATACAAACATCAGTTATACTTGCAGGGGTTGCTCCTTAAAAAGGTGGCGCATCATGTTGTAGAAAATGTCCTGAAAGCAAACTCATTCATAAATCAAGACAACAGCGATTGTTAATTTTCGATACAATCCCGCCATGTTTATTTTTTTTGGAGGGAAACTTCTAAAGTGTTTCCTTGTTTAGAAAAAACTGCTTTGTCATGGTTATTTCAGTATGGATTTATTGGAAATATGATAACACTTAACTTTAAAATGAATCCAAATGACGAATTCAATGTACACGACAAATATGAACTCGTGGTACTTCCTGTAGTTGCATTATATTGTTGGTACGCAAGCCCAGTGTTATAAACAAATTTTTTTTATGACTTTTAAAGCTATAGTTTTACAGTAACACCTATCAAAATGTTCCACTGCGTCACAAATTTTATAAGATTTTTTAATGTTTAACATTAACATAACACTTTAGCTAAAGCAACAATCAAATGCTACTAAAAGTTAGAATAGAAAACAAAGTTTTGTTTCGAAAATTTCAAGAGAAAAGTTCGCCCAAAAACGTGTAGCAGCAATAAAAATCAATTAACTTAGATAAAGATACTGAAGCGAGCAACGGTCAACGATTCAAATATGGGAAAGCAAGCTAATTGCAGTTAGCCGGTGGTCCATAGACGGAGTAACAGTGAGCTCCGAGTTTCGGAGTGCTGGACTACAAGCCAAAGGAAGTCGTAAAATTGATAAGGACAAAGAATGAAAATGCGCTGTAGGAAAACTAAGTGATTATAGAGTGTCACCAAAGGCCAGGTCACGTTCCATTTTCGGCTGAGGCAGATGACTCACACAGAGCTCAACTCAGTTTTCTCAGGTCTCCGTGCTTATCAGACAGCACAAAGAGAAATAGAGAATGCCGATGAGTTGCCTCAGAATATCGTTGATAACCCAGCCACCAGGCAACAAATTTGATGACGCAAGCCTTGACGGCATCCACGTCATATCTGGCCTTATCTCAGGGAATTTCTTGGTAGTTTCTGCCTCTAATTTGTTGCTCATTTTGTTTATTTTATGATGACTTTGCCAGCGTCTTTTTATATCTTCCCTACTCGACTCTTCTCTCTCTGCCTTATCGCATGGCCTAGGCCTACTCGGTGTGGTCCTTATCTCATCATCGTGTGCCTACACTCATGTTTGCATTTGACTTAGTCAAACAACTATAGTTGGCATGAGTTGCTTTTATAATTTTTAAGGAATTGGTACGAAAGTAAACTTGTTTTGTTTGTCTTGCAACAACCCGACCTTGACCTAAGTCACTTTGTTGGATTCCTATCTTTTTAGTTTACAAATGAGATATCTCAGTGATATCAAATGTAGATCACACTTGTGTCTTACCTTTCTAAATCATTGTCTTAATACTTTAAGTAGACTACTTGTCATCTCGCAAAATTAGAGAAGCTTTTAAATTAATTTGTTACAAAGCAATCATTTTCATAGAATATTTTTGTCTGTAAGTATAAGTTTGTATGAATATATATATTTTTCTTGGCGTTTCAAGATTATTCAAACCTGGGCTACTTTTGCCTCATTAGCATTATACTTTAATTTTGTAATTCTTTGTTTCTTGGGTATCACCTGCTGCAAATCTGGATACTGACTAAATTCTCATATAATCGAGGGGGGACAAAAAAACTTCCTTCAAGAGAAATTCCAAATACTTTTTGGAAATTGTGTAACAATTTTAACCCTGAACTTATTGACAATTGGTTAAAATGGTATAATGATTTTGTGCAAAAGTATGTAAACGACAAAAGGAAGCATCTATCCCCATAAAGGATATATATTCTTGATCAGCATCAACAGCTGAGTCGATATAGCCATATCCGTCTGTTCATCTGTATTTATGCATGAACGAGTCGATCTCAGAGACTATAAAAGCTAGAGACTCTAGAATTGGAGCATTATTGTTTGTTTTTAATTTTCGATAACTCTTCCCGTTTCCGATATACACATGGGATCGATAACAATAAAACATTGAGTTTGACAATCTGTGAAATCAGTTAAAAAACAATAGAGATATGGAACATTGAAGTTAAGTCAAGTATGCAGTATACGCGTACACACACACACTTACATGCAAGCACTGAGTGTACGCGTAAAGTATAGGGTTCAGGGTATCGTCTAGTCAGGTTTTCTCGACTAGAGCCTTCTTACTTGTTATAATTAATTTGCAAAAAAGAAAAAAAAAACAACTAAGATGTAATTGTTGGGAATTAATCAAAAATTTATTGACTTCATGGACCGCTAGACAAAAGTATGTAAATAAATAGGTATAAAAAGCTTAAACATTTAAAATTGAAGCAGTAGTCACACATTTATCAAAAAAAAGTCGGTTGGCAGTCTTATTTTTAGTTGTTTGCATTTAAAGCTTTATTCTGTTGTCTTCAACTACATAATTTGGTCACATAGCTTTACAAATCAAATGGATGTGGCACAAGGAGCTTGAGTTTCACAGCCAAAATCATAAACACGAACCAAGGATGATTAAAATTTCATTTCGTACTTTTGACTGGTTTTGCTGAGATTGTGTATTTGGGCTGTGTTGGGCACCATTTTGTTAAGACAGGCTATGGCCAAGTTCAGTGTTGCAGCAACCACGAAAGTAGTGTAGAAGCTCGTAAAAAGTGCAGCAAGAACCGCAACACTGCATTGCAGGCACCAAAAATGTCAGCGTGCTACTTCAAGTTTTATGGCCCTCTGCCGCAAATGTATCTAAACTGAGGCATGACTCTGAGTTAAAGTATGGGCTCTGTCATTCTCTGCCTCTAAATTCGTTTAGGGCTAAAACGTAAAACTTTTATGGCTGGCGCAGAGCGCGCGCGTGGAAGAAGAAGCACAGCAAAGGCAGCGGCGACAAATCCAACATCAACGTCAGCTTCGTAAATATATTTTGCTCGTAATTAATTTTGCATGCAAGTCAGATAGAGACAGCGAGATGGAAACCAAATCGACCACGACTTATTTGGTAGCAGATATGTATGTACACATTTGTATTCTGCATACATACATATGTATGTATAAAATGCGTAGTCAGTTTTTGGAAGCTAATAAACGACGCACACGGCAGCTGATTTTCAACACCACATGACGTTAAATGATGGACCTGGGCATCCAGATTTTGATATGCCAAAAGTGTCGCTAAATGTTTCTTTTTGTTGTCTGATGATTACCGTCACCCTCTCACACACCCAGCCTTACCCTCCCGCTCAATGTATTCCTCTGTTTGTCTGTCTATCTGCGTAGCGCATACGTCCCGTGTGACAACGCAGCTTGCGACTGGCATTAGCTTTTGACTTGGCTTCGTTTCGGTTTTTGTATGCAAATTGGGTTTCAATGAGTGATGGGGGATGGGGAGGGGGTGTGGTGCTTTTGTTGTTTGCGTACGCCTCGTGGAAAACTTTTGCACTGACAGATCGAGAGCTGTGAACGAGGTTCAAGTTTTAAGTTTGCATTGCATTTGCCAGGCAGCTCATTAGTGTGCTTGTTTGTTTGTTGTTGTTGTTTTTTTGTTGCTGCTATAGCATTATTTATTTGACATTTTCAACACTTGGCTTTGACGGTTTTTACCGTGTTTTTTGCTTTAGTCACATTATGTACTCAAATCAGTTTGTTACATTGAATTTCCATTTGTTTGTTTTTCTTTATGCTTTTGTTGTGAATCTGCTGTCAATTTTGTTAGCTACATGGCTGCCCGTCCCTTAGCCTCTGCCTCTTTGCTTGTCAATGCTTCAGTTACACTATTTGCAAGAAAGTCACACAGCTGTGTTGTGAAAGCTCAAGTCGTCCACAAAAAGCTTAAGTTAGCAGGTGTATATCACACCAAATAATTAATTCTAAGCAGGTTAGAGTTGCAAAGTTGTTAAAAAAATATATAAACAGAAGATCAAGATGATTAAATATAATTAAACACGGTTGAGAAAACAGAAAATATTAAATGTTAAATCAACATAAATATTTCTTTCTTGGTCAATAGCTCTTTCATCACACCCTGAACTTGCGTTAAAGAAACTATTTTTTATGGTTCAATGTATTCTAAGTCCGTTATTTAAATGAGATGATTTTCTAGAAAGCTAATTCTTATAATACAAAACCTGTAGATGTAGCTACTGGCTATTCTTGGCCAAAGATCAATGTGATCCCTAGCTCCGTCTAGCTTGGTTCGTACCTCGCGAACTACTTTTGACCTAATTTTTAACTAAGTACCATTATTGCTGCATAACAATCGCATAGATGGTCATGTCTCTATTACGATAGGTAAGCTTAAGATATTGCACAAACATCAGCTTGGAATATGCTGGCGTGCTTACCCGAGGGCTCATGATATGTCAACCCCACCAATCATAGACCAGAGCCGAGATAAGTTAGAGATCCATCGGTGTACTATTTGATGGTATGTGGCTTCATGGAGTGGACTCCTCTAGAGATTCTTTCTGTTGCTGCCTAATCGTGTGATGGAGTGGTGGGATCTTCAATAAAACTTCTAGGGCTGATGTGGGGCAGGTCGTGATCGCTCCCAGGATTCCTACCAAAGCCATTCTTTGAAATTTTTTTTAGTTGCTTTCGCAAACGGCTTTGCTCCGTACGTAAGCTTGGGCCTTCTTCTATTAGGTATAGCCATTTTATTATATTTGGCTAAGTGCCCTATGACAATCCTTCGAGACCATCATTCCACCGTGGGGTAACTTTTCTTTGAGCTTTTTTCCTATTTTTCCCTATTAGAGGGGTATTTTAGTCGCTGTGTTTTTAAGGTACAGAAAAAAAAAACAATTAAGAAGGCTTTAGTCAAGAAATCACGACTAGAAGATACCCTAGATACTAAATGAATACTATATATATTTTTTTTGTTTATTGTTTCAAACGACATTTCCAAGTTCTTATGTGTATATCAAAAATTGGAAGAGTTTTCGAAAGCTTGAAACAAATTCGTACTGACTAGGACTTAGGCGAGGGGTCGCAGATGCTTCCTTCCTGTATCATTTTTTTGCACAAAACTATTTTCAATGGGTTCAGGATATAAAAAGCCAAACAATATTTTAGCCATACCTTATTAACGAGATATTTATAAATGCAAAGTAAATAGATGAAAAACAAGATTAAGTCGACGTGAAGTGTTATCGATTGTTTAAAGAAAATCTGATTGACGCTTCATATGCAATGACTTACATTCCGGAGATAGAATCTCTAGTGTTAATAGCCTATAACACTGAAACGTTCACAGCATCCTTTCAATATTTCGTGAATAATGTTTTTAGATGTTTAAATGTAGTTACACACATAAAATCATAACGAATTAAATGTCAGTCAAGTGTGCTATGACTTTAGGCTTTTAACAAAGTTGAAAAATTAGCAATGTCTTGTACACACACACACACACAAACATTGATTGTCCTATTCACTGACTACACTCACAGCAAATGCTTTCAAAATTCAAGTGAGTAAAAAACCATGAATTCCATTCCCATCCACCAGGAATACAAAAAGGCTCGTAAAAAGTTTTCAATAAAAACCTATGTGTTGTTAATCGCATGGCTCATCCTAGCCCTTATACAATGGATAATGGTCAGTTATGTGTAAGTTTGTTAGTTCGTTAGTTAGCTTAAAACAGGTAACTCGTATGCTTTATTTATCACAGCACAGGAATGAGAAGCGCATTCTTAAAATACTATATTGTCAGCATCGTGACATTCGTGCTTGCAATTGTGCTCTTTGCCGTGTTTTTGTTTGTTGAGAAGATACGTTTCAAGAAGCCAGCGGCCATTGTGGTAACCATTCTCATAGTGAGTATATAATATATCAGTTAATCACAAACTTATCTCTTGCATCTAGGTAGAATTTCAAATCATTTCGCTATTTGCACTTGCCGCACGAAGCTATTGGAAGGAAATTCTGCTGTACTACTTTATTTGTGTTATGCTAACATTTATCTGTGTGGGAATAGGCATTAAATTGCCAAAAAAGGTAAGTATTAGCTGGAGACCGTTTTATAACAAATGCTCTTAATAGCTGATCATAATTCCTTAGATGGACCTAACACTTCACGTGGCACTGCTTTTCATTTTGGCATTCCTCTTTTTGCTTGTCGCTTTCTTTTTCCTCATACTTCATATGCACATCTTTGAGACGACATCGTATGCGTATATACTCGTCCAGATTGCAATTTCTCTTACGATGCTGCTTGTAAGTTTATTTTCACATTTTATTCCATTTATAATTCTAGGGTACATCAACTAGTTCGTCATGTACCATGCACAAACAATTCACGGCGGTCGTTTCGCAGAGATGCGTCTTAATGATTTTTTTCTTGCATCTTTGATGATTTTCCATGATTTTCTCATCATTTTTTGGCTTACTTTTTACTGGCAAATTTATGGTAATCTATTAACGCCGACTAATTGGTCAACGAACGCAACGCTAAATGCAAGATCACTAAATGTTGAAAGCGATTTTGGCTATGATAAACGTAAGCCACAAAAAAAAAATATTTAATTAGTAAAACAATTATTATATCTTAAACGATTTGCGTATTTAACAGAAGCCAGAGACAGTGACCTAGCGAAAACTATTCAACGGTTGGGAACAATATCAACTTGTGAAACAACTGAATTGATAACTCTTGATTTCATGAAGGATGATATGGATCTTACAGCAACAACATCTTCCAGAAAATGTGGCTAAATCCTCCTGCTTATTAACCTCGAGTTCTTAACAAGGAACGGTCAAATAAATATGCCGAACAGCTCACCTAGAGCGAGACATTCAAGGCCAGAAAATATTATCGATGGTTTTTTAAATCGCATTCCATTAATGATATGGCAAATTGAACACATTATGGAGTAAAAAATAATTGAAAATGTGTTTAAAGGGAATAATGGTTTCGTTAAAAAGAAAGTAACAAGCAGAAGGAATCATCTTCAATAAAGTATATACTCAAGATGAGCATCGATAAATCCACGTCCGTCTGTATGTATGAACGATTCTATGTCCGATTCTATAAGTGCGAGAGACTCCAGGTTTGGAACATAAGCTCGCCTTATCCTTAGGCAGAATAAGTTTGTTTTAAATTTTCGATAACTCTTCCCTTTACCGATATACATATATGCATATACATATATGCAATAAAATCTTGAATTTGGAGATATGGAACATTGACATTAAGTCAAGTATGCAGTATATGCGTAGACACACACATATTTCCAACTCGGCGTAATGCTGGAGACGAGGCTCTTAAGGTTCAGGGTATATTCTAGTCAAGGTTTCTCACATTCACAGCTGACATTTATTGCATAAATGATAATGATAATGCAAATTAAACACTACCAAAATATAATTGGTGCTTTTTATACCCTGATCCCGTTAAAAATGGGAAAAAAGGGTATAATGGTTTTGTGCAAAAGTATGTAACAGGCAGAAGGAAGCTTCTTCGACCCCATAAAGTATATATATTCTTCATCAGCATCAACAGCTGAGTCGATATAGCCATGTCCGTCTGTCCGTCCGTCTGTCCCTCCGTCCGTCCGTCCGTCCGTCCGTCCGTCCGTATGTATGAGCCAACCGATCTCAGAGACTATAAAAGCTAGAGACTCCAGATTTCGAACTTAAGCTCACCTAATCCCTAGGCAGTACAAGTTTGTTTTCGATTTTCGATAACTCATCCCGTTTTCGATATACACATGGGATCGATAACAACAAAATCTTGAATTTTGAAAACTTTGAGATAGCATTTGAAACAACGAACAAAATAATAACAATCTGTGAAATTTTTATTAAAATCGGTTAAGAAACACCGGAGATATGGGACATTAGTTGTGTATGCAGTATGCAGTATGTGCGTACATACAAACACACATACTTGCAAACACTGACTGTACGCGTAAAAAATAGGGATCAGGGTATCGTCTAGTCGCGATTTCTTGACTAGAGCCTTCTTACTTGTGTTTATTTAATCATATCATATCATCCATCATCAGCATATTTTCCAGTATCAATTTCAATCGCATTAGGTTCAAGCGGTTTGTCCACAAAAGTGATTATTAGGCTTTCTTTTTCACTAGCGGTCATTGCGCTGAACCGTTAACAAACTAGCTTTTGTGTGCTTTGGATATGGCAATTTGTGTGCCGAAAAGTGTTTTGCAAGGGTTATTAGCACCATTGCTCAATCAATCAAAGTTTTATTATATATCTATTATTGTTGTTGATTATAAATTAATGGAAATTACAGACAATTTTTCACAATTAGCTTAAATTTTCGGAAAACACCGCACGAACTTATTTGTACAACTAATATTAATAGAAGTAGTAATAGTAATAATTTAAAGCAAACTCGTTCTGTCTATGGTAGAGAAGAGCTTTTATTCCACATTTTAACTCCTTTAGTCTTTAAGATTGGCTCGGTAATGCATCCGGACTGACAGACAGAAGGACTTGGCCAAATACACTCGCCCGTTGATGCTGTAAACTTAATTGGGTCAAAAATGCTTCCTGCTTCTCTGCAATGCATACATTTGAGAACCCGTGTAATAGTATTTAAACATTTGTGTTAGGCAACTGTTTGTTTTGAGATTAATGTTAGATCTTTGCATTTTAAATAAAATTTTAAATTTGCCTAAATTGCCTGGTGAATAGATATTGTTGCTCTACTTCGTACAAATTCCAAGTAAAAGTTCATCGTCATAATAAAGTTGTGCCGCACTTTTCGTCCGATAAATGGAGCGCTATGGATGATACCGAGAACTACCGTCGATACAGACGAGCCCGCACGATATTTGCCATCAAGACTTACCTCTTATTGTTTATATGGCTTATTCTGGCGCTTGCACAGTGGTGCATCATTTACGTGTTGTTAGTCTTCATACTACAATACCGACAAGGACAATAACTAACTAAATGAAAACATTTTCTCAAATTGCAGCGAAGATGGCAGGAATTTTCTCTTTAAGCACAGTTATTTAGGCCTTGTAGCTTTCTTTCTATCAGTCCTGCTATTTGGTTTCTTCATATTTTTTGAGGGACTGCGTTTCATAAAAGTTTTGAATTTCATTATAAGCTTTGTTATAGTGAGTAACTTGTGTTTGATTGTATGGTTAGATGTTAGTTTTTGGTTTCTCAAGGTTGAACTGCAAATTATATCAATGTTTCCTGTAGTTGCTCGATGTTACTGGATGGAACTACTGACATTCTATGCCATATGTTTTGTGCTCCTCTGGCTATTTATTTTGATTGGTACATTTCTTCCCAGGAAGGTAAGCCATTAGGTTTTAGTTATTATATGTCTTAATCCATTTGATAAATTCATTTAGATTGACTTTACCATGGATGTGGCCACACTTTTTATTGTGGGCTTTCTCTTCCTAATCATCGCAGTTTTCTTTCTGATGCTACGATTTGTAATAATCAGAAAACAGGACTTTACGTATATTATAGTTGAAATAGCCATCAGCATAATTATATTTTTCGTAAGTTTCCATTTACTAGTCAGTTGTTAGGGATATATTAATTTCGTCCTTTTCCATTTAGTTTGTCATGTACCACGCCCAAACCATTCATGGCAGTCGGTTTGCCGAAATGCGTCTGAATGATGGCCAACTGGGATCGTTAATTCTATTTCACGATTTTCTTATCATATACTGGTTGACTTTTTACTGGCAAGTTTTGGTAAGACCTTTCACACCAAAAGCTGAGGTAATGTTTACTTCTACAAACCAAGCACACGTGTTATAACGATGATGAATACGTTGGAAAATGATATAAATTGGTACAGGTGCAGAGATTGGTAAATGTGGACAAGTTAAAGGCGGTGGTACAGACTTTGGTAGACATTGGCTCTCATGGTGGAGATACTGTCAAGAGAGGTGGCCGTTACCTTGGGTGAAGTCGCACCGACAGGGGCAGGAAGCCCCACAAAACAGATACAGGAAATTTCGAGGAAACAAGCGAGCTAAAGGTAGTAGGGGCGTCAATACAGAGAAAATTCCGCTGGTAAGGAGGCCAGTACACAGATATGTGGCATCAGCTTATAAAGTAGTTATACCCTAATTTTAATGTTGTAAGCAAAAAAAAAAGATTAATTACATGTTGTTTTATATTTTTATTTCCCTAAGGTCGATACATGTTAAGATACTTTTGTGAGTTTTAACAAGCAAAAGTAAATTTATTTTAAAAAGTTTATATTGAAATGCAAAATTGATAAAATTAGATTCTCAGTTTTAATCAAAAGAAAATAATTGTGTAGCACATGTTCTTGTTTTGAGACAAGAATTCTAAATATAATTAAAGCCCAAGACAGACTATGTTTTCCGCTGCTCAGGCAGAACTACCCTGAGGCATTGCCTCGCCCGAGCTGCAAATTCCATCATAATGCGATTTACCTCGAAAGCCTGGCGAGGTAACTCTTCCCGATTCCGATTCACACATGTGATTGATAACAACAAAATCTTAAATTTTGATTAGAGATTCCATTTGAAACATTAGACGGAATAATGACAATCTGTGAACTTTTTATGGCAGTCGGTTGGGAAACACCGAAATTATGGAACATTGAAGTTAAGTCAAGTATGCAGTAAGCGGACATACTTGCAACCTTCTTACTTGTTTTATTTTTGTTGTGCATTAAAGCAAATCATGGCAAGAATGCATAACACGACAGCGACACAACACAACAATGATTGCTGCAACTGCGGCTGCTGCTGGTGGTGTTGATGTCAGTGCCAGGTTCAGTTCCAGACCCTATCCACCACAAACAGCACCACCTCCTGCCCATACGCCTACCATAGCCCGTTTAGCTGGCAGTCACTCATGACTGTGACCTGAACCAGATACACGATGCACGATAATATAATTTATGGACCTGTTTTTGCGTTTGTTGCCTCCGCTGCGTTATGGTATGTTTGATGTGGCGTGTTACGACGTCCGTCCCGTTGTAATTCAGTCAGTCTGTTAGTTGGTCGGTCAGTCGTACAGTCGGTATGTCCCTTGTCGACTCATCAACAAGTTGTACATTTGAATACAAAGTGCAGCATTACGAGAGAGCAAATTTGAAATGAAATAACATATGCTTGCACGAGAGAACTTTACCTGGTTTACTTATTCCATTTGTTTATTTTGAATATTCCTCACAGACACACAGAGAGTCTCAATTTAATAATAGTTAGGCGGTTTTCGTTTTATACTTGTTATATTTTAGCATACATATTTAATTTGCTTGCGTTGACAATATTTATTTAGTTAATGCATGAATATACTTATGTTTTGTAGATTGTTTTTCTCAGTGTATGTTCTATGTTATTTATTTTCTGTAATTCTTTTTTCATTACTTATACATGTAGGTGTTGTAGTAACTGCAACATTTTTATTAACTAACTGTGCTTGATCAAAAGGTGCCACTGTAATTGAAACCAAATTACAACAATGTTATTGCTTTGTCTTAGAAAAAAACTAAAAATGGTTTAATCCCCGCTAGAACGATTTTAAAATTGTACTAGTACAATTATTATGTTGTGTGCTTTGTTCGCTTCTGTTGTTTATTTGAGAGCATTATACTAGGCAAATATGATTATCCTTTTAAATTCTTAATTATCTTGACCAGGTATTGTTTGTGGTAAGACTAATTGGCTGTTGGAATAACATGCAAATGCTTTGGGCCACACACGAATTTCTGCAATTTTTAGGATTTTCAACGACTACGATGCAACCAACGTACAGGACTTGACAGCTAGTTTAGGATTTAACAAACTAAAAGTTTCAAAATAAATAATATAAAAATGTGTTTTTAATGTTGTTTGCTTGAATGGTATTTTTCTAGCATAGTTTTTAATATTTTTGAATTTCGATATTATTTTATATATATTAACATTTAGGCTTAATCGATAGGCAGTTTTTTTAAATTACTTTAAGGATAGATACATAATAAATAATACTCAGTCTTGCATAATACAAAATACATATATAGATTTATAACAAATAACTAAAACGATATCAAACCATTTACACAAAAGGACCTTCGTATAGAATCTGTTGTTGCTCTATTTAGGACATTACTTAGTTAGAGCCCAGACTGATGATGATGGGCAGACGATGGACGATGGGCTATTTACAAGTGACTAAACATGTAACCATGATCTGTACCCCTCCAATATATGCCCCTATAACCTATTCTCATACCCAATCCCCCCGCCCACTTTAGTTGCTGAGCAATCACGCGGCAACAACAACAACCAATGAGGCACAATCATCGTCAGCAGCTGCAGCCGGCAGCAAAGTTTGTATCGCATCTGTTGACGCCACATTTCGTAGCTGGCTCTCATTTCGATGCAACTCCCGCTCCCGGTTCAGCTTCTGCTTCTGCTCCTGCTCCTGGTCCTGCTCATCCGGCATGTTAATGCAAATTGCTTGCAAGGCTTTGTCCTTCAACTGACTCGACGCCGGCGTCTGCTCATCTGCTGCTGACAGTTTGCACTTTTGCAGCTTATTCGAACATTGTTGTTGTTGTTGCTGCTGTTGCAGTTGTTGCTGTGGCTGTTGCTGTTGCTGTACTGCATCCTTCTCCCAGTTGGTACTGCACGCACGCTGATTGCTGTGCTGTTGCTGTTGTTGATGGTGATGATGATGATGATGATGCACAGCCGCAAGGCTTGGATACACAAATTTCATGCCGATGGCAAAATGACGCGGCTGATGATGCAATGCCTCATCGTAACTGGGCAGACCGGTGGCAATTGTGTAACAGGGTGGCGATTCAATTTGATAGAAGCCTGCCTCATTGCCCCCAGCAGCTGTTGCACTACCACTGTTGCTGCCAGTGGCGGGCAGTTGTTGCAACAATCGGCTGGCATCGCAGCTGATCAGGTGATGACTGGCACCGTGCGAGGAGTAGGAATCATTGGCCCCATGAATCTGTGCGCGTATATCCTTGTCTGCAAAAAATCAAATACACAAAGAAAAAAACATGGTTAGAAAGTTTATTTTTATTTTAGTTTTCTTTATTGCTTTTGGGTGAAACTCGGAGCTTTGACTTTGACAGACGTCTCATTAGTTTGTTTTGTTAGACCCCCAAATAACAAACAAAGGACACTTGTTGTTTGCAGAAAGAACGAAGGAAAAGGAGAACGGGGCAGCAAAGATGGGTATTAAATTCAATTTAGCGTAAAGGCGAAAACGCTTGAACTTTTGGGAATAGCAGGACACGAACAGAAACGTTAGAATCTTTTATTGGAAAGACACAAAAATAAATGAGGACACACAACAACAAACAGAAAAGAAAAATAAAAAAATAAAATAAAAATTGTACGAATGAAATAACTTTTTTTTTTGCTGCGCCGACCGGAAATGCCAGCAAGTTTGGCCGGACAGGCAAAGTTTCCCCATTCAACAACAACCTTCCGACCGAACTGATTGTCTGTCTGTCTGTCTGTCTATCTGACTGTCTGACTAACAAAAACAACAACAAGTAGGCAATAACATGGCGGAAGTGCGCGTGTGGCACAAACGAAACGAAATGCGACCGAATGAAAAAGAAGAGAAGAATAAATATTGCAGAAGATGCAAAAATGCCAAGGTATAAATGCTCCGATAACTATGAAACTGAAAATTTTGTCATTTTGTACAAAATACTCTCGCAGTAAATTAAATCCTTAAATTTCAAAAACAATCTCTATTTAATATGATCCACAAATCGATTTTATGACACCTGGGCATAAGATTGTTGTTTTTCCACCGATCAACACAAATTTTATGGTCACAAATGGTTGTTGATTTGTTTATTAAATGCGATTTAAGCCACATTTATGAAATGAAAGCCGCTTTATGCTTTGTGCAATTGAAAACTGCGATTTTAAAACTCTCGCACAAATTTGTAGACATTTGTTTATGCTTTTTCGATATAAAATTTAATTGATTTTTTTTTTTCTTGTTTGTTTTATTCAATTATTTTAGTGTGCTTGAAATTTGGCATGTGTAAATATTTCGGCCAAATGGTTTTCCATTAAAGCGAATGAGCTTTTTTATTTATCGAAGGGTGGCGGCAAGAAGTGTGTGGCATGTTGGTGTCCAAAAAAAAAAGGAGAAGAAAATTACAAAATGTGCGCATTACACATTTTAAAACACAACAGCAGTCACACATTCAGTCAGAGCCCGAGTAGGAGTACTCTTACTCGTGCTCGGACTTGTACACATACTGGCAGCAGTCACTGTGTGTGCTGGCAGCAGTTGTTGATTTATTGTTATAACTGTAGCAGAAGCTCGTATATTTTTTGGGGTGCTGCGTGGACGAGAAGGACTCTCGCAGCCACCCATTTTGACTTTTGTTTCATTTTTTGACAGACAGACGGCAAACACGACCAACATCAGGCTGCCCCAAAAAGTGGGCGTGGCACACACACACACAAAGATATAGAGTATCCTACTGCGGGTTTCATATTTTATGCAAGTGTTTGGGGGCACACCCTTCATCTTTCCTCTGCAGCTTGCAAAAAAAAAACAACAACAAAAATAATAATACAAATAAAGAACTGAGTGTCCCTTTGCAGTCAAATGGGAAGGGGGAGAACGAGGAGGAGGAGGAGGAGGAGGAGGAGGAGGTGTAACGCAACTGGCAGCTGCAGTAGCTGTGCAAAAAATTAGCACGCCATTTGTAGTTGGCATTTGTTACAGTTGGCAGTTTTTGGTCGCGGCGCCTGCTACTGTTACAATTCGTTTCCTCATGCTGCGCCCAAATGTATGCAACAATTTAAATTCATTGCAATGAGCTGACGAACGAACAAGCTGAAGGACCAAACAATTGAGCTCAACTTTGCGCCGCAGTATTTTTATTTGTTTTATTGTTTACTTTGTGTGTGTGTGTGTGTGTGTGTGTATGTTTCTGTTGTGTATATTATTTTTTCATAAATGTCTGTTAATTTTTTAACACGCTCGTTGGGTTTGAAGGAGGATTGAGCCCGCTCAGCTGCATTTTTATTACATTTAATCGGTTTCGCAGGTAATATCAATGAAAGTTGAGTGTTAAATGCGGCTCAAATTAAATTTGTTGCGGCCTGTGTTACACTTGGAGCTACCAATTGATCGGCATATATCCGCAACTGTCTGCTTAATCCGATTTTGTGCAACCAACAACTTAATTCAACTCAACTATTTAAGCCAAAAACACAATTCGCCAACCAAAAAACAGTAAATACTGTTGCCCTGAAACGAAACAATTTGTTTAGTTAGAGCTTTCAATTTGGCATTGCCAAACTAAAAACAAAAAACTAAACAAGTGAACAACAACAAAAGGAACTGTTGGTTTTTAGCCACAGGAGCTATTCAAATTTGAAAAGACTCCAAGCTGAATGCAAGTTTTGGCTATTAGTTTGTTGCTATTGTTTTTTTCTGCAGCGTTCAAATGGGAAAGTGTGCTACGCTTAATTACATTTTTAACGCAAAGTTTAATTATGCATAACCTATGCAACATAATAAACAGTGGGTCGAAGGCAGCGGCATGTCCTCCTTTTGTCCTTTGCTTTAATTTACAAGTTCCAAGCTCCATAGCAGCACCGCTGGCTGTTGTCCTCTTAATAAATTTAGTTGTATACCGCCCTAATTGATAACAAGCCAAAACTTGCTCCTGTCTCAGCCACGTTTGTGTGTGTGTGTGTGTGTATCCTTGCTTAATAAATAAACTGTAAGACCAGGCAGAGGATGTTTGGCATCTCAGGCTCGTTAAGTATTTATAAGGTAAGCACACTGAGTGGCAACAACACGACTGTGCTAGGTAGGGGGTAGGGAGGTAGGAAAGACACGTAGCGAGCATTAAACGCAGAAAAGCATGCTACCAGTATCGAGGCAAACTTAAGCTAAAGTTGCTTAATTATAAATGACACACGTCTAAGTGTGTGTGTGTCTGTGTATGTTTTGTGGCAACGTTGCAACCTACTTGCCACAGCGAGTGGCACTATATTTAGGTTCCTGCCTATCTATCTATGTAGGCCAGTCTAACGCGTATAATGCACAAAAAAAACAGCAGAAAAAAAGAGAACAAACCAACCGAAAGTAAGGCTAAGAGTAATACCAACACGACACTAACGAAACTAATTAGACGAATAGGCGCCTCAAAAAGCAGCACACACACACACACAAACACATACACACACTCGCAAACACACAAGCTCAAATTGATATTTTGGGTAGTGCCCCGCATGCCCCTTCTGACTGTGAGTGAACCTTCGTCGTTATTGTGGGGCGCAAAGTTTTTAAGGCTCGTTAGCACGAAATTGACAGTTTGACAGTTGAGTTGGCCATACTTTAATGCCACGGCCTTTGCCCCTCTCACTCTCCCACCACTCTTCCGCTCGCTACCTCGACTCTCTCAACTTGTACTTTTAGTGCTGTCAACTCTCATCTGACTGTTCTGGCTCTGGCCTAAATAAATCATTTGGCTAAATTGGTCTGCAAAAAGTTTGACACTCGAGTTAAGACTTGTTTAGTTTCGTATACTTTTATACTTTAGCCCAGGTTGCCACACTATGCTGTAAATGTTTGTTTGTGTGTGTGTGTGTGTATGGGTTTGTGCACAGCTCGTTTGCTTCTAATTATGTGTAAAGTGCCTAAGCATATGATTTTGTTTTTGGTATTTGCTTACAGCTCTTACAGCTTACAAACACAAGCAACAGGTCTTAGCCTTAGAACAGAATATAGTAGTTATTGTTGTATTAATATTTCATAACAGCTTGCACAAAATACATTTGTCAAAAGTTTCTATTTGTGGGCTTAAAGTGTATTATCTTTTGACATAAGGCAATTTTTTATATTTATATTTTTAGTTTATGTTTCTGGTTTATTTCGTGTCTCCTTTTGACTAAATCTTTCTCTCCGATTTCTTTTGACAGAAGGTTTCTAGTTTTTAGCATTCATTTTGTAGCTCTTACTGCACACGAGATATGTCCAAATGACCCCATTATAATAATGCTCATATACTATAACTCATCTGACTCTTTATCTCTGTCCACTCCACACAATTTCACGCCTTTCTTTCTTTCTTTCTTTCTTTCTCCGCAAAGTCAAAAGAACAACAAAAAATTGTTGGAAAAAAGCAACAAATTTTGCACAGCTTTCACATTATCAAGCACATAAAGTAAGGGGGGGGCAGGCAGAGCTCAGACTGTAGGGTGGGGTCAACTTAATATTATAAATATGCAACATATATATATATATATATATGTATATATTTTGTGGCATCATAAACTTGTGGTAGTATCTAAAATTGCCAAACAGGCAGCCAGAAACCATGGGAATGTTGCAAAGACTCGCCTGACAATTTCGAAGCGCGCCAAAATTTATGAGACTGTCGGCCATAACCATAACAGAGAGAAGGTGGGAGGAGGTGGGAGAGGAGAGTTGAGTTTGGGGGCGGTGAAATTCTGCATTTTATATTGTTTAGCCTGAATAAATTGCCCAATGATAAGAGCGACCCCAAATAAACAAGAACATTTTCGTTTTTGATTACACACAAAGTCACAAAGTCAAAGCAGGGATTTTTTTTAAAGTTGCACGTTTCAAAAAGAAAAACCAGAAACCAAAAAATACTTACTGCACTTTTTCCATGTGCGAAACTTGCGATAGAAATAGCAGCTAAGCACAATAAAGATAACGGAGAGTAACACTAAGGAGGTGACGACACCAATCCATAAATAGTTGACAATCACATGCATATCCGCATCGCCAAAGATTTGTTCCCACCACGTCCAGGTGGTGCCACCCTCGGCATCACTGTGATCCCGCAGATCAGCCAGATCGAGTACCACTGAGTTGGAAAGTTGCTCGGTGCTAATGCTGGCCGGTGGTGAGGAATCATAGGAAACTCCTGCTCCGCTGCCAATGCGCTGCAGTAGGGTATTAAACGAATGCAGTGCATCAATGTGGCGCAAATCGTGCGCTGTCGGTATTTCGAATGTTATTTGATTTTGCTGCATGTGCTCCGCTATGGCAGCTGGACTCATGCTGCTCGCCGGTGCTGAAATGAATTCCGCATACAATTCGCCACTGTTTGTAGTTGTTGTTGTTGTTTTTGTTGTTACTGTTACTGCTGCTGTTGTTGTTGTCTCCATCAGCGAAGAATAATCCGTTGATGTTAGTGGCATTTCTATAAATTTGGATGCTATCCCTAATTCTCGGTTATCACTTTATTTGCAGCACAGATTTGCTGTTGTTGTTTAATTTTTGTTGTTGGCACACGCGTCACGACACGTAAACAAAACGCAGTCTATAAATAGTAGCAATCATTTGTCGAATTTTCGAAGTTCGATATCGAAAAACGTTATTCTGCGCGCACTGCGTCCGTTCGCTGGAGCGGCTCGTTGCTGACTGATTTGTTCTCTCATGCGGCGAGCGTAAGGTAAACGTCGCCACATTTCAAATGCACTCGCTGAGCATGGCGGCTGCATTGAGTGAGCGCGCCCACTCTCCAATTTCTCATGTGCTCTCTTTGTGTTTTTATTTTTTCAGGGATATTTTTTCGCTCACTCGCATGCCGGCTCGCATCAACTCTTACTCATACTTGAGTGCAAATGTGCGAGTCCTTGTCTTTAAGATGCGTTTGCGACTTTCGCGTTTTTTCTACACACAGAATGTATTCAGTTGTCCTTATTACTGACCCAGTTTGAACCGCTCGACTTTTTAGTCAGCAAGACTAAGACAAAAACGTCTCGGCCGTCTTTGGTTGCTTTGGTTAAAGAAAAACTTCGCTCCGGTCACGTTCGTGACGCATTTTGGGACGTTTAAAGCTAACAAGTTTTTTCAAGCAAAAAGCGAAAACTTTGCCAGCGCTTATAATGAGACCACACTCAGAGTATCCGATAAGCTTGAAGCTTGGCCTAGAATTTATGACCAAAACCAAACAAGGCGAAACATGTTAGCTTTGAAGCTTTCTATCCGGTCTAATGGTCCTGCTGGAAGGAGTTAAAACTCACAAAAACACAAATTGGAAGAGCTCAACGCTGATTTGAAATAAATCTAAAGACTTGAGACTTGGTTTCTTGGTAGAGCTATAACGTAAATCCCATTTACTAACTGCTAACAATTTAATTGTAAAGACTTTTAAATGTTTAAGACTTTAAAAATGGTTTTCATATAAATTTAATTTTAACAAAATCAATGTTTAAATAAATCTAAATTTCAACTATGCAAATGTTATAACAATGGATTTGCAACATTAAATCTCTAACTTATACATTTTCAGCTGTTTAGAAAAGATAGACATTAAAAAAATTTTCAATTAACATTTAAATAATAATAAAATTCGCATCAAATTAATTGATTTTCTTTCTTTAATCGCCAAACCAGTTGATTTCGGATTAAAACAAGCTTAAACTAACATTAAGTAATAACTTTAGTGTTAACATTGAACTCAATTTAATAAAGTTTTGCTGTAATAATATAATTACATTAGCTTACAATGTTTAAGGACTCAAAATCTCAAAATGTTCTTTAAGATTCAACCAAGCGCAAACGAACTTTAAATGGCCCAAAAATGAAATGCTTGTATTATATAGTAGAATCAAAAACTGAGAGCTGAAATCTCTGCCATTATGCGTCCCTTGGGGACGAAAGGTTGCCGTTTTGCTTCCTGCTCCAAAGTTGTTGCCTGCTGGCTGCAATCAGGACATGAACGTGAATGTCCTAAGCATGCCTCATGCAACTCAAACCCAAACGTTGACCAGAATGCTGCCGGACAGCAAGACTCAATGCACAAAGGTTCTTCGTGATATGTTGGACAAAAAAACGTGCTCAGAAAGTGGAACAAATGCATTGCTCAGTTAGCTGGCAACCTTCCCTTTCTCCGCTATTAGAATCACACTCACACTGTCTCTCTCTCTCTCTCTCTCACTCAAATAAGCGAAACACGACTCACACTCAACTGTTTAAGTCTCACTCGAAAACCGGTTTGAGCGAGCGCTTGTGCGCACTCTGTGAGAGAGTATGAATGAGTAAAATTTCCCTCGACTTGCTTGCTCACGAGAAGAGCGAAAACACAAAGTAAAATTGTCCGCATTCGCCTTTGAACTGTGTCTGGCTAAAGGTCAGGCCGCGTGGGTACAACGTTATTGTTGTTGTTTCACGTAAAACAAAGTACGTAAAACGTACACACCAGCAACTGGTTTCGGCAAATCTTTTTGGGCAGACATTGGGGGAAGAGGTGTAGTGTACATAGTAAATGCTTGTAATTGCTGCAGGAAATTGAAATAGATGCCCGATAATATGCACTTAGCTGCTGCTGCTAGCAAAGTCATTCGATAAATGCATTAAAACTTTTTCGTCTGCCACAAAACTTGGTGCTGTTGTTGGCCTCTGTGTGTGCGTTTTCAGCTTTAGGCAACAGCCAAGCCAAACGCTTATCGTTAATTAGCTTTCGACTAATTTTGAACTTTAACATAAGTTTAACAGCAACCGGCTTAATGTAGATTGCTGCTCAGATTTATGTCCATACGATAATACGTAATTGCCATGTAGCGAGATAGAGACACATAGAGAGAGAGAGAGAGAGAGAGAGAACTAGATAGGGAAAAGGTTCAAGCTACAATTTAATTGTCAAATTGCATCTATTTGAGCTTAAACAAAGTTAAAATGTGCCATTTGTGATTGTAGGTAGAAACACACTTTCAAATAACATTAAATCAATAAACATTATTATTAGTACTATTTCGATATGTAAGAATCGATACGTTTACAAAATATGCCATAAAGATTTTTACGGAGTTTGCATTTGAGGTTGTTTAGTTATTTTATTTGAATGTTTTTAACACTTTTTCCCTGGTTAGCATTTAGCCAGTATTAAATATTTAGTAAATAGATTTTTAGGTTTTATTATGTAATTGAATCCTATACTCTTGTTTGGTTCATTTGGACGCAATCAATCTATTTCTATTTTTGTTTTGTGACAAGCCGAGAAAGCCAATTTTATTTGAATTTAATTTTAGCTTTTGTCCTTTCAACACTTTGCGGCAATATTTACATTTATTCTTTATTTCATTTTTAATCGAATTCCATGTGAATGGAAATTAAATTCACAGCACTTGACTTGTCGCATTCAATTTGCAAATTTGTTGGCTGCCTACCTTCGCCTGCCAACCACCCACCCACCCACAATCACATCTCCCGCAATGACTGGCACTTTTACATACACACACACACACACACACACACATGACAATAGATGCTGCGTCATGTCTCGTATCTTGTGTGCATCTTGGCCCGAGAAGTGAGAAGTGAAGGGCCAAATGCTTGCTTCTGCACAAAGGAAAGAAGTTGTGTGGCGGCTGGCTGGCTGGCTAGCTAGCTAGTGAGGCAGAAGCGAAGTTAACTTTTATAAACAAATTTACACCTTTCATTTTGTTCACGTTTTTAATGTAGTATATATATGTATTTTCTAGGAAAATATGTAAGCTGTCAGTGCTTATGATGATGCCCAGCCGAGGCAGCAGCTTTTATGCCAACTTCTACTCTACTCCATGTATGTATGCATGCAGATGTTGTGTGACACCAAACTAAAAGTATATTCATTAAAAATTCCATCATAGAGAATATATACCTAGACAGTAGTTGTCTAAAGCCCCCACACACACACACGCACACACACATGGCGAGAGAGAAAGGAAGCAAAAAAATATAAATAGAGCGAACAAGTTGTGTACGTGTATATGTGTATATATTTTTTTGCTTACTAACTAAAAAGTAAACCATAAAAGCTGACAAGTCAAATCAGATAAAAAACAAGAGGGAGAGAGAGAGAGAGAGAGAGAGAGAGAGAGAGAGAGAGAGAGAGAATTGGTGCGACAAGGGAGGCAGACACTTCTATCAGCAACCTTTTAACTATGTCTATCTAACGCTTTTGCTTGCAACTTCTCGGTGCACTTTGAAAAAAGAAAACTCGTTAGGATTTCCTTTTTTTTTAGTTGCACGCAAAACTTGTAATAAGAATTAATTACTAAGAGTAGTTAAATGGAATTCGAATTTATTTAGTTTTTGTATAAGACAGTCAAATTTCTTCTTAGTTCATTCAAACATAAACAGACAATGAGGAACTGATTGATATAAGGAGAACTCATTTAATTCTTGAGCTTTTGCACTTAAAGAAAGTAATCCGGCTTGTGCTTTAACTTCTTACATGTTCTTTTCTTAAAGTGTACTCTGTTCTTTAGTAACTGTAAAGCTTCCATCACACTTCACTTACACGCTCTTTAACATGTCAACATGTCAACTGTTCGCCGGCTCTCTTCGTCTCTTTTTTCTTTCTCCCACTCTCGTCTGGCAGAGAGTATCAGTGTGACATAGTGACATAATAAAATGTTACTTTACTAAACTTTACCCGAGACAACGTTTGTGCAGCCACATGAAATATGTAGTAAGCATGTGGTATGCAGAATGTTAGTAAATTTCTGGCAGTTCTTAACTTAAATTGCAGTTACAAATGTCTGGCATGCTTTGAGAGTATAAGTCCGCATTCATAATCTTATTATAATGCAATATGTGATTGGCGTGCCTTTAACTTTTGTGCGTGTACATTTGCATAATTGCCTAAGGCCTGAAGGATTAGCATAAAGCAATCACAAAGAAACCCAACATCTTTCTTAGAGAAAGTAAAAAGGATCTGCCTGTGAAATTGTGCAAAAAGGCTGAATGAAATGCCAAGGATGCAAGATATTCAGCCTGAGGCAAACCTAGTCCGCTGGCTCGCCTGGATAAACAAATACAATTGCATAAGTCCATCTTACAATCTATGCAGTTGCCTTTGTCTTCTCAAATACATGTGTACATAGATATAAAGAGTTGTATGTTTATCATATATGCGCTTGATTAGCGCTGACAACATATGCAGGCTGGCAAAAACTAGGCTGGAAACTAGACAGGCCACAAAAGGACTGCACAGGACAAACTGTTGACAAACTGTTGACAAACAAACAAGTGCTCATTTTTTTTCTCTCTGCCTCACTCTCTCTATCTCTCCCTCCCTCTCTCTCTCTCACTCTGTCTCTCTGTCGCTCCTTGTCTCTGCTTTTTCTCCCTTTGTTTTTCTTTTGATGCCGAGCTGCATATTTTCTTTTGGGATACTGGCACAACAAATATGGCTGAGGTCCTTGTTGCTATTTCTGTTTGTGGCATGTCGCAACAGGGCAAAACAAAAGCCAAACTGCATCACAGCAGCTTAAAAGGTTTTGTTGCCTGAAATATGTGCAGCACATTGCTTAAGATACTTACATACAAACAACTGCTTATACAGATTATGCAAATAGTAAAGAAGACACAGTGAAAAGCGCAATTTCAAAGAAGTGAACAAAACAAATAAGAAACTATTAGTTGAAAGTATAAAATTAACCGATTTAAAGCTACAAAGTTGTTTAACTTCTTTACGTTTATAATTGAGCTAACCTACTATTAGGTACATTTTTTAACTTATGATACTGGAGGTTTTTCTGCCGATTTACTATACAATTCTCAGATATACAACAACTTGGTGTTAATTCGAAAAATCATACAAGGCTTTCAGGTTTTCTCCCCCTTTTTTTCATATAGTTAGCCAGTTGTTGTGTGCAAACCTTTATTGTTTTAATGATCCAGCATATTTGCCATATATATGTTTTAATAATGTTTGTATCCCAGATCCCAGCTCTTATTGTAACCCTAATAGATCGACTGTTTTAAATGTTCTGTCCAAAAGATTTTCAAAATATTTATGTCTTAATATGTAAACAAACTAGAAGTTAAATTAGAATGTTCATTATCATTGTTTCATCTTTAAGTTAAACATGAAAAAAAGACAACTTATTCAAATTAGTTCAAATTGAATTAACTAAATTGTCAGCGGCCTATGCTGGCTCCTTTTTGATAATACATCAAGTTCAAAAACTCATATGCAAAATAAATAGCTTACAGCTGGCTCCCAGGCGATTCTATGGCAACAGCGGGAAAGGAAGGGAGGGCTTTAAGAAACCTCGTTTTTTCGGGTCCCAAGTAGAGAACTACTTGTAATTAATCTATTTCAGTTTCAGTCGCATGCTTTACCATTTCGACCTACATTCATTTTGTATTTTGGCTGGTTTTGCAGCATCAGCTGTTTTGCACCACCCCCCTACCGCCCAACTACCTAACCTCTCCTTTGGCCTATCGCGTGCCTTTCGCGCATATTTTGCTCACTTGAAAACTTTCTGTGCTGTTGCTGTTGCTGCTTATTAAGAGGCACAGCGAGAAGACCAAGAACAAACCGACAAACAACAACAAACTGAAAGGCTAAAAGAATTTTCAGCCATAATTCAAGTGCGGCTCACAAATACAAATATAAATACGAATAGGAATATCCAAAGCCGTGACATGGTCGTGGCTGTCTCCGGTGTGGGAGGAAGTTGTGGGGGTGGTGAGCCTTTTACTAAGCGGAAACTGGCTGCACGCTTCCGTTTTGTGCCTTAAAATTAATGAGCTGACAGGGCAAAAGAGGCAGAGCAGACCAGCAGTGCCAGTGCAAAAGGGGCAGCAGCGCAGCAGAGTTGCCACACTTTTCGCAACTAATTCGAAGCAACTTGTTACAGGCGAGCAAAACTTTTTGCATGGAACTGAGAAAGCAGGACGACCTTCGTGCCAGTTCCTGCCGGCGCATCACGCCGCACGTATCCGCATTCGTATCCGTATCTCTCTCTCTCTCTCTCTCTCACACTCATTTTTCGCACCAAACAAACAAACAACAACAGCAACAACGCAACGTAAGTAAAGAAATAAAAAACATAAAAAAAAAGTGTGTAGAAAGCCAACATTATTTGCGCAAAATTTTCGCTTCAAAGTTTGCTTATTGTTTACGTGCGTTGCTTCATTAAGAACTGACAGACGAAAGGAGAGAGAGGAGGGGTGTGCAAAGGGGAAAGAGCGTAACTAGGCGAGGTGCTTCTTCGCTTCTGGGCCGTCAGTTTTAGCCTCGAGGGGTTACTTGACTACACTTACATTGCTACTGACTTGAATTGGGTCAGACAGTCCACCAAATGAATGTTGCAGTTGTCGTTTCTTTGCTCTTAGTTGTCGAGGATGATGGCGAAGGCAAACGGAAAGGGGAAGACAGAATAGGGTTGCGTTCAAGAGGCGCGTGTTTATTTGCTTTTGATATAGATTGGATTGTTTTATAAGTGTGCAAGGAGATTATGTGCGGCTAAAGTTATGAAACTGTTTAAATTAGTTCGATGGGAAATTCTCACATTGTGGGAAACATAACTCTTCACCAGAATGTTGAAGTAGAGAAGAACAGTGATAGAGTCCGTGAGCCTTAGAATATGGGTACAGCTAGGTACAGCTGATCCCATCTATATTTAATAACTCTTGTCAGAAATGTTTTTATTATTGTTATGAATATAATCATTATGAACATTAAACACGTTAACATTAACTGTAGTATTTACTATATGGAAGTCTTTCAACTAAATGTGAAAGCAAATAAGTTAGCTGAATTTGAGAATACGAAAATACTTCCCTAATACGATGTTTAAGTTATATATATCCAAAATAAATAGGGCTTTAAATAAATTATAAGTAACAATATTTATTTCAATGATAGTAATTATTATTTGCATAATACCAAAAAAATTTATGTTTTGTTTCTTGACTTATATGATGGATACCAAAACATAAACATTAGCTGCCTTTATTTAACAGGTATGCAACGAATAACAGAATAGATTATAAACGTACACAAACAGAGTTAATTAATTCAAAGATGGCTCTTTAAAACCACAATGCTTTTTAAGTTAAAACCCTAAAGTAAGTTAGTCATTTATTAAAGCCAATTTGCTTTCAACAAGCAACCGATTATATAGCTATCGGTCGACCATAATTCCGTGGTTTCTTCCCTGACTCAACACCGTGGTATTTTGAAAATGAAACAGCCTATTGACGGGAATCGTATCGCTGAAAAAAGATAAAAACAAGAGGCGGATATTGAATAAACAAGTGAAGCAAAAAATCAAAAGTAACAAAAGCGTCCAAAGAAAAAACATTAAATAAAAGCCAAATGGCTAGGAGAATAACTGACGCCTGGCAAAAAAAAAAATAAAAAAAATCATTCGAATCAGTGAAGTTTGAAATCAACAGAAATCAGGCGAAATGAGAAATCAGCGCAACGGCACTCAAAAGTCCAAAAATTAACATTTCCAGCAGAGTAAACAATCCGAAAACGGCGCCAAATCAACGAAAAAACCAGTAAAGCAAAATTGAAAATGAAAGGAACTAGTAAACTGCTCTACAAATCGGTAAGTGATGAAAAGAAAGGGGATGGTAAATGAAAAGCTGTAAGAGATAGCCAAAGCTATTAAGCCAGAAAGAGAGAGAGAGAGAGAGAAAGTGAACTTTTCTAGCAATATACGAGTATTAAACAAATTTATTCGATATAATTAGAAAACTTGGCGACTTCAGAAGTAATTCGTTTAATTACTTTAAGTGCGAAAATGACGACCAGCCTCAGTGACTTAGTAGCCAACCCACAAGAGGCTTCCAGACCAGCTTTCTTCATCATGGCTCAGTGAGCAGCTGGTGCTGCTGCCTGGTGACAACACACAAAAGGCTCCACGAGCCAATAAAAGTTATGCCAACTGAATCGCAAAATGTGCTCTCCACAGTGCCTGACTTTGACGTGAATAATGCGTAGGACCAACAATTTTGAAAGCAGTGTGAAATTAATTGAGGCTTCCAGGCTTAAAGGATGTTCCATAAACTGTTATGAAGTGCGTAACCATAGCATAAGAAGTTAGAAATAATTGCAAACTAAAAACTTAAGATATTTTACACACGAAACAGACATCAGAAACGCAAAAATTAAATAATGTTCATAATTGTGGATAACGAGCATTTACATTAATGTATGCTCTAATTTGGTTCCAAAGCTATTTCTAAACACCACAGTCTAATAGAAGTATTCAGAGAAGCTAGATATTTTAATAAAGCTAAAGACACTTCGAAATAAATATGTTACAGTAAATACACACGGCTTTGAATATATTCTAAGTTCACTAATTTTGCAATTTGATGAATCTAATTTTAAGAAAATAAATTAGTTTTTCACAGTAGGACTGATAAAATTTCTGAACTGAAATATTCATGTGCATGTCTAAAGCTTTATGACATAATAATACCGAAACTTAAATTTAAATAAGAAGAATGTTAATTTACCACATAACCTTAGTTTTTTAATCAATCTTTCTTGATACTTAATCATTAACAAAAATAGTTGTATAACTACGAGTATTATCCAACTATTATCTATACTACGTTTTTCTTGAAGTGCAACAATTTAAACATACATTCAATTTGTATGTATGAGTTTTGGTTTTATTTCCATACATTCACTCTCAACAATAAAACATCAATTATGGCTAAGCCAACCCATATCAAATATGAAATCCTGACCTCTTACAAGTCGAACCCAGTCGTGATTTCTAAAACAACTGCTACTTCAGAAGTCGCAAGGCGCGAATGTTCCGGTACAAACTTGAAAACATAATCCCACATCCGGTAGCCACAATTTCCGGCAATATGAAAAAGCCACAACAACAACAACAACATCGCAACCATAACAAAAACAACAACAATGATAAGCCCAAAAAACAAAGCTCTGTGCCTTGTTTGCAGCGGTAGCAAAAAGCATGTCCTTTGGCATGGGCCGGACTTAAGAAGAAATTTGTGTAAATTTGATGGCAGGATTTGCGTGGACAGGCAAAGAGATGTTTGGGGGGCAGGAAAGCGCGTCTCTAATAAAGCTGAACGAGCAAAAATAAAGATGCGATGGCAATAAGGATAAGGTAAGCAAAAGGATAAGAAGACGCCAGCTACTTATGTCCCTGGTAAATGGTTGAGGCTGCATTAGGCATGCAGCAAGACAATGAAATGGCTAAAAGCAAAGGCGTTAAAAGCCAACAGGCAACACTGAGGAAAGGACAAAGCAGGACAGAACACAGACTTTTCCTGGCGCCTGTCCACAAGAGGGACGCCCGATAATGATGTCATTAACATAGAAATACACATTATGAGCCACAGGCAGCAAATATATCCAGCTGCTTGTGGAAGTGGGTGGCAAGTGGAGTAGGTTGGTTATGCTTAATAAAAATTAATGTTTAATACGCGCTTTTGCTTTTAATTAAAAACTGTGACGCAAGCAAATTGAAAATGTAATTTCTTGGTAGTTACGCTGCTGACCCAAAAAAACAAAAACAAGTCATCGCAAGACATCGCAGTCGGACTTAACCGACTGAGGCATACACTGAAACCAGCTTTAAAGCGGGTGCTAAGGAGTCCACTTACAAAGTGAGTGTACAGGGCGGCAAGTGATTTAAAAAGGCGTGCTGTATGTGTGGGAGTGGCATCCAAATTTTTAATTCAGATATTTGGGAGATGTAAAAACAAAGACATAGACGTTTCGAATCTTAAAAGCCGATTAAGTGGCTCGGTGCGATAGAAGTGGGCGTGGCCTGCATTTTTGATGGAGTTTTTAGTGGTTCTAGCTATAGGATGTTCATCGATTTCACAGCCCTCCATTACCTTCGGTATCAGAGTATGTAAATGTGTTGTCACAATTTTCAAAGAAAAGTTTTTGGCGATCATATTTCGGCAATACAACAGAGGCAGCTTCTTGCGTAGTGTTGTCTTTGTAGCTTCAAGTGCTTTTTGGCCATAATGCAAAGCTTTTAACGTAAACTTTGCTTTACTGTGGCTTCCCTTCGCCCCCTCTTTTCACTATCTTATTTTGCCATACTTTGTTTCTTGTCAAACGCTGTCGCAAATGGCAAAAGTTTTAGCTTTAAATAATTGGCGAACCAAGGACACTAGTCAGGGGTGGGAGAAAGCAGAGTCCTGGGCCGTTAGTTTTAAATATTGTTGCTAATTTGCCACATTGTGCGTAAAAAGCAGTCGGCAGCTGGGGGCGTTGAACAAGGCCATGGAGGCTAAGGGGAGGGGGATAAGAGGACGAAAGCTGGATTAAAATAATGAGCTTGCCATACGATAATGATGGGAGGAAGCAACGTAACGACAAGAAAAAAAGAAAGAAGCTGCAAAGTGCGAGAAATTACTACAGCTGCTTTCCATCTCCCTCTCACTCTCTCTCTCTCTCTCTCTCTCTCTCTCTCTCACTCTGTCTCTTTCTTTATATTTTTAGTAAGTTACATTCGAGTGTAGTATGAGAGCATATGAGACGAGATACCCTATATTAAAGAATCCAGAAATAATAAAATTTACTAAATACTTAAATTTAGGAAGCCAAAAGTAACTTTTAATTAGAACATTGCCAAACGAATAAAAGATGTATACAAAATTTATAAAATTGTCAGAAAATTACAATTAGCTGAAGAAGAAAGGACTAACTGAGAACTTTCAACCTGAGAAAAATAAATATATTATTAAAAACTATTAGCGTACTTAAAACAGCTATTATCTCTATATATACTTTAATTATATTGTGTGTACGAAACTAATATGCCGCAAACGCTTTCTACTTACGAGGCATTAAAACTCATTTACTAAAAACTGCGGAAGTTATCAACTTACAGAAATGGTGTTAATTTAAAAAGCGGAGAACTAGTTGGAGGCCCCTAAGAAAGTTTCAAAGCGCTGCCACGAATGGAATGAGTCGTGTAAACAATCCAATAAACTGCGAATTAAATTCAGTAAATGTTCACAATACGATTGCAAAACACTTTAAACTAAGTGAATATTTATAACTGTGAGGTTGTACGTATTGTTAAACTTAAGAATACATATGCTTGGCAACTTTAAGTACCTTTCATCATATTATCCTTATGCTGCAGCTCGACCTGCAGCTAATCCATGCACTCACAGTCGAGTGCCATATGGCAATGTAAGCTAAAAGCTTATCTCACACTCTTTTTCAGCCTGCATCCGGTTTGGCCATTGTTTGCACAGCTTGTTGTTATCCTACGACCTGTTGGCCAGGCCAAAACCGCACAACTGTTTTGGCATCTTATTATGCCCAGTTGACAGGTGCATGACATTTTGTGGCTGCACGCACCAAGCGGACAGCTCCGACAGCTGCCGACGCATGCCATCCACTTCTTCCTTCTTCCTGTTGCCAGCTCTGATTTCGTCGAACAGTGTGTGCTTGTTTTGTATGTTTGGGCTCTTACTTGTGTGTCCTGGTCAGAGGCGTAATCGCGCAAAAAACAACCAAACCGCAACGAGCAGGAAACACACGTATTTTTTGTGGTTCTATTGCATTGGCTGTTATATCAATTGCCGTCGGTTGGTATCAAATTACATTATGACAAAGTAATTTATACAATCACTAGATTTTACTTTTGTGTGATTTGCTTTAACCCAAAATCGAATTTGTTTTTAAATTAAATTTAATTGGTTTATGGTTATTTACAAAAAGTTAACTATATGTTTAACCCACATTCAGATAAAATGTTATTCGCTAAAAAGAAAGTACTGGTTAAATCGGTTTTGTAGCTTTTGTTTCCCTTACAAACAAACAACAAATAAATTTTGCCAGATTAGCTCTGAAAAGCTGTAACAAACTTGAAAATGCCTTTTCCCACCATCAATTTTCTCAACTTTCTAACTCAAAAGAATCTTGCTTTTGAATCTCGCTTCACTTTTGGAATCATGATTTTCTGTACTTTCGAAATGAGTTTGAGTCCAATCTGATTTAGATAAAGTAAGACCCAATCATTTTTAAACCTTTTTTCTAGTATTTAACAATAAGTTTAAGCCTTATCGCACTCTTATTTAATAATTTTCATAAACGGTTTCGCATGAATTTTTCAATATTTTATTATGCGAGGCTTTTAGACTGCATATTTCATTATCATTCTAAGTTCTTTCTTTCAAGATAAAATCAAGCAACTGCAAAAGTTTCAGCTTTCAATAAGCTGAGTTTGCCTTGGTCACCAATAAATAAATTGGTCAGGCTTAAAAGCATTATACGTAAGCATTATATATAAGCATTTATTTAAAATAAAACTCTTAACCAAAACTGTTTATTAAAATTGGCAAACACTTTGTAAGCACCTCACCGACACATTTTCTTTTTCTTTTGCGCATTGAACCCCATTTCGTGAATTGTTGACAGCTGTCATGGATAAAGGAAAGGGGGGATACAATAGAGAGCGTGGGGCATATGAACCATGACTGGGCTCCTATTTACGAACTGCTTTAAGCGTTTTAGTCCCATGTGAAAACTACTTTTCAATGTGGCGCCTGTCAAACGTGGCGTGAAAATAAATTAAACGACAATTTAATATTTAGTTTGTAGTCGACTCAAGGGTTACCCTTACCAGAAAGTTGAGAGAACTTTATAACATATTCCATCAAAATTAAGGATTAAATTGAAAAAATATTAGTGTAAAAGATCATAGGTACTACTTTAATTTAAGTAGTTAAACAATTTTTAATATACAATTCCTTCATTTGAACTCAATAGACTGCACTTAACCTAAGTTGACATCACAGAAATCAATTTTAATATTTTACTGAAAGTTTTTTAAGCATATACGCATAATCTTCTTGTGTATTTTGCATATACGATAGATGATAATAAACTTAAAATGATGTTGCATAGTTACCTTTCAAATGAACGCAACCACTTCTATTTTGCAGGGCATAATTTGTGCTGTCGTGCAAATAATTTCAAGTTCAAAAATTCAGGCTGTCATTTGGCTGACAGCTTTCAGCTTCTCTGCCAACTCCTGGCAGTCTGTTGTCCTTATTTGATTTCTCACCACTGCAGTGCACTGCCAAAAAGTTCACACACGATATGCAACCGGTTACAAAAACCCAAACCCAAACCCTTAGTCTGTTGTCTGAAGTCTGTTGTCTGGTGTCTGCACTGTCTATCTTCATTTGAGTTTAGTCGATTCGATGGCAAGAACGCGACATCGCTACGTCATTTTGACATAAGTCAACGGATTTCACATTGGTCACGTATTGCGCCATCTGCCACGTCTAGATTCTAGATGGTCTCGGAGGCGAGATGCGAACCGAATGCGCCGAATTTCTAAGAGTCTTCCTGTTCGCTGATGTGTATATGTTTTGGCATATATGAATTTGAAATTTTTGGGAACAACAACTTAAATGCTTTGATATGTATATGCAACACCCAATTAAAAAGTTTTTTATCACCTCATGCATATATGACAGTTGGCTGCCCACAGCATAATATGTATTCGGGGTCTAGAAATGCCTATAAACACATCAACTCACAACTCAACGCATAAATATGCAAATTTTATGGGTTTTTAAATAATTTTCGTGTATCGTGGCATTTTTTCAGTCGCCCCATTGGCTGCCCACGCCGTTCGATGTGTTTGCATTTTTGATTTCTATTTTCGAATTCGATTCTAAACGGGTTAAGAGAGTTTAATGTGATCATCGATCACATAGCACCAGCATTGCAGGCAGCTTAAAGATATGTTTGTTGCTGGCATTTAGAGGAAAGTCGTTTTGGAAAGTTTTTCAAAATGTTTGTGCCTCGTTTTATGGCATTTAGATTGGGCGTTTATGTGTGCATGATTTGAGAAATGTTTATGATACGATTGCGATACACATATCTAATCAACAAAACATGACTGAAATCGCTTGCATTGCTTCAAAGATTTATAGCATGTTAAATGTTAAAAGTTATTTAAACATGCGTCGAATAGATATTTTCAAAATGTATAATCGTATAAAACCGAAGGATAAGAAAGCTATCAAAGCAATAAAAATAAAATTACCTTTTAAACTTACATCAAAAGCCGCGCAAACTTCACAAAAATTGACCTCAACATCGTTAAGTTAAACTTTATGGCATACTCGTGAGTATTCATCCTTAGAACTCCCAAGCCGCGAATGGCGATTTTACGAGTATTATTTTATTTTTTATTACCAAACACTAAAATGAACTACATCTGCATGTAAATTTCTTTTGTTTCTTATCTTTCTTCGTTTATATGCGCAAGAGGTATGCATGAAATTAATTTTATTTTCATGATGACGCCAGCGCAATGGGCAAAGTTTTTGGCAAACCCTTTTTTTCTCGTGGTCCGCCTTTAATCAGGCAACAACTGAACATATTTAAAATGCGTACTTTCAGCCAACACATAATTAAGCTTAATAAATTTCTAATTATCAGATGGCCAAGTATTGGGGAGCTAAGTGAATAAAAAGGGTTTAAGGACTCGCTCAGCAAACAGAAATAGGGACTGGCACATGGTCACCCTCTCTTTTGCAAATTAACCCTTTTCGGTGTGTACGGATCTTTGGACAATAAAAAGTGTGCTCATAAAATGCCAGTTTTATGTTCATCCGCCGACTGCAGTTGAAATTTAAACAATGTGTACAAAACTGCTTATTGTCGAGCTTGAGGAGACAAACTGGCTTCCCACGTCCACCACTCTTACGACCTGACCAGAAATTAAAAGTTTATCTTGATTTCCCCTTCTAAACAGTTTGATGAACAAAGACAAAGGCGTTGACGAGACGAGACGAAACAAAGTGAGAGAAAAGTAGAAATTCACGAGTCAAGCTGCATAATAAGACACCCGTTGGGCACTCATCGAATATCCGACTTCAACTCCAACAATGTCCAGCTTGGTATGCAAAGCCCGCCCTCTCTCTCCATCTCTCTATCTCTCATTCTTTTTATTATTTCCTTGTCCCACAATTGTTCACGCTCAGTTGACCACCTGTGAGCGGCGTGAGACAAATTTGATAGACTTTTCTCGTTACGGTAAATAACAACTTCAAAAAACAACAACAGAGAAAAATTATAGATAAAAATATATATATATACAAACACTAAGCGCTGGACATTGTCTTCGACTTTATAGCGTTACAGAAATTAACATAATTGAATTAAGCATCGATAAGCTCTTTACTCGCTGATATTATTAGCTGCTGAGCTTAAAATACACACACACATACACGTACATTCAGTGGCAGGTTTTGTCACTCAATGCTCATGTTTAAACATCATTAATTTAACATTTGATAAGCACAAAACTGGCAACTGGCACCCGTCTACTGTCAACATTGTTGCGGACCTGTGAAGGGTGAGAGGGGGCTGGTTGGGTTGGTGGTTGGTTGCAAGTGGCGCCGTAATTGCTAAAATGTCAATAAACGTTTTAAATTTGTGAACCCTTTTCAGTGGATGGCCCATCATAAGCACTGCATAGAATTGATTAACCAGGGCTATCAAGTGGGTTAAGGAAAGGTTTGTAAGACTTTAAAAATCTGACGAAATAATTTATTTTTCATGACTTACTAAAATTAAGCTAAAACAAAATGTTGTACAAAATAAAGAACAAGGATTAAGACAGTAAGAACTATAATTTTTTATTTCAAAATTCGAAACTTAAACTTGTTGTTGACACCAAATTTTTTTAATCAAAGAAATATTTTTAAGAATAATTTATTTTCTTTTTATACCCTGATCCCATTAAAAATGGGAAAAAAGGGTATAATGAATTTGTGCAAAAGTATGTAACAGGCAGAAGGAAGCATCTCCGACCCCATAAAGTATATATATTCTTTATCAGCATCAATAGTCGAGTCGATATAGCCATGTCCGTCTGTCCGTCTGTCCGTCCGTCCGTCTGTCCGTCTGTATGTATGAACGCGTCGATTTCAGAGACTATAAGAGCTAGAGACTCCAGATTTCAAACTTAAGCTCGCCTAATCCCTAGGCAGTGCAAGTTTGTTTTCGATTTTCGATAACTCATCTCGTTTCCGATATACACATGGGATCGATAACAACAAAATCTTGAATTTGAAAAAATTTTAGATAGCATTTGAATTATTAATCAAAATAATAACAATCTGTGAATTTTTTATTAAAATCGGTTTAGAAACACCGGAGATATGGAACCTTGAAGTTGAGTATGCAGTATGCAGTATGGTCGTACACACACGCACACATACTTGCAAGCACTGACTGTACGCGTAAAGTATAGGGATCAGGGTATCGTCTAGTCGGGATTTCTCGACTAGAGCCTTTTTACTTGTTTAATTATCATATTAGTAAGAGGTATTTTGTTAAAATATTACACTACATACTTAAGATGCATCCCCGATATATTTGTACTTACACAGTAAAATGTTCAAAATATAAAATATCTACTCAACCGCAATTTTTTGTTTAAATAGCTTAAACAAATACACGAGGCAACCCTAACATACAAATTTAAGCGATTAGCAGAAACCCAACCCAGACTTGACCAAGCCAGTTGGCTTACAAGTGAACAAGTCTTGTCCCTTCCTAAGCCAAACAGACAGACAGCCTGATGGACAGCCAGACAAATATTTGATATTTAATCTTATGAAACAAGTAAGCACAACAGAGAGGAGAAGCTCATGATAAACAGTGGCAAGAATTGCGACAGTGGAGGAGTTGTCGGCAGGAATTAAACAGCCAACGTATAAAATTGTAATTAATTAAATTTAAAGTCAACTCTGGCAAACGTAACGCTACGGTGGCAGGGTAAAGGATTAACAAATACGAATACAATGGGTAACAATTTGACGCTTAAACTGTTCCCAAAACCGAACACAAAATGCAAACAAAAACAGACAAGCGAGTGGGTAGAGTGGGTATAGTAGGGGGCGGTTTGAGGCGTGGCTTTGGCCCCAAAGTGCTTTTAACCTACTTTCATGTAAACAAACTCAAAAACAAACACACACATAAACGCACTCATACATATTTGCTTACATACATACGCATAAATAAACTTCACCTCCCTCTATTCCTCCTCACCAACCAACCCAACGAGCATAAGCACTTTGAATATCTGTGGAAAAAAGTATGGACCGCACTTTGTCGCCGGCTCGCGTTGCTTTCAACAAAATTTAATCTCATTTACACACTAACACACACACACACACACACACATTCACATTCTTTAGTACGTAATCCTTTAAATGAGTTTAGCGTCACGTTCGCACTTATGCATTTAACACGTGTTTTTGCCCGGCATTATCCTCGCCTAGCATACAGCACACAACAACAAACTCACAAACACACACACACACTCACCCATACATACACACACTTGCACACACTCTCACACCCTATGCGTTATGCAACGGTTTTTTGCACTCAACTGCTGCACAATTCAAAATGTCAATTGAGGCATGCGGCCATGTGGCAGTCCACCAGCTCTTGAGTGACACAGCAGCCAGGGAACACCACCAACACCACCAACTCTCCTCATAGTACCCACTTTGCACCCCTGGCCATTACAGTACTGGCTTTCGCCCTGATGCAAAATTGTGAACGTCAAACATTCACATAACATGCACCGCGGGCCGGTCTCAGTTTAGTCCACGTCGTTGCACCTAAAACAACTGTCGAGTGAGGGCGTGGCAGTTCTGATGCTGCACACAAAATGAGGCGGCACTCAGTGCGCCACGTTAGCTTATTAAAGTGGCATTTTTCA